>CM048748.1:140831021-142081021 GCA_026315105.1 Locusta migratoria
AAATTTCCGTAACATTTTGAACATTTAGAAATGTTGTCATATTTTGATAGTTAAGGCCTTTAGCGCGAACTGATTACATAAGCTAGGACTATCAAAAATATTTTTGTGTTAAACTACGCATGGATACGCAGTTTTTGAGTCCTATTAGGACGTGATACTGAAAGATATAATTCTATATGACCTTTCAGAAATTCTATAAATTTATCGTTTTTGGGAAACTTTAAGCCCTTTGCGCGAACTGCAAATATTAAGTTAGATTTTTTAAATTATTTTTTCGATAATCAGCACATAAATACGCAACTTTCGAGGCCTATTACAACTCGATACTCTAAAATTCACTTTTTCGGCCCACCCTAATGAACACACACATAATAATCCGCACTGCAATCCAACTGTAGTGGCCGGCGCGGTAGACACGTAATCGCGGCACTTCGTGCGTAGAACCCTTAATATTGATTTTACTGTCACAATCGGTAAATCTGAGGATCAACCCTCATATTTTGATAGTTAAGGCCTTTAGCGCGAACTGATTACATAAGCTAGGACTATCAAAAATATTTTTATGTTAAACTACGCATGGATACGCAGTTTTTGAGTCCTATTAGGACGTGATACTGAAAGATATAATTCTATATGACCTTTCAGAAATTCTATAAATTTATCGTTTTTTGGAAACTTTAAGCCCTTTGCGCGAACTGCAAATATTAAGTTAGATTTTTTAAATTATTTTTTCGATAATCAGCACATAAATACGCAACTTTCGAGGCCTATTACAACTCGATACTCTAAAATTCACTTTTTCGGCCCACCCTAATGAACACACACATAATAATCCGCACTGCAATCCAACTGTAGTGGCCGGCGCGGTAGACACGTAATCGCGGCACTTCGTGCGTAGAACCCTTAATATTGATTTTACTGTCACAATCGGTAAATCTGAGGATCAACCCTCATATTTTGATAGTTAAGGCCTTTAGCGCGAACTGATTACATAAGCTAGGACTATCAAAAATATTTTTATGTTAAACTACGCATGGATACGCAGGTTTTGAGTCCTATTAGGACGTGATACTGAAAGATATAATTCTATATGACCTTTCAGAAATTCTATAAATTTATCGTTTTTTGGAAACTAAGCCCTTTGCGCGAACTGCAAATATTAAGTTAGATTTTTTAAATTATTTTTTCGATAATCAGCACATAAATACGCAACTTTCGAGGCCTATTACAACTCGATACTCTAAAATTCACTTTTTCGGCCCACCCTAATGAACACACACATAATAATCCGCACTGCAATCCAACTGTAGTGGCCGGCGCGGTAGACACGTAATCGCGGCACTTCGTGCGTAGAACCCTTAATATTGATTTTACTGTCACAATCGGTAAATCTGAGGATCAACCCTCATATTTTGATAGTTAAGGCCTTTAGCGCGAACTGATTACATAAGCTAGGACTATCAAAAATATTTTTATGTTAAACTACGCATGGATACGCAGTTTTTGAGTCCTATTAGGACGTGATACTGAAAGATATAATTCTATATGACCTTTCAGAAATTCTATAAATTTATCGTTTTTTGGAAACTAAGCCCTTTGCGCGAACTGCAAATATTAAGTTAGATTTTTTAAATTATTTTTTCGATAATCAGCACATAAATACGCAACTTTCGAGGCCTATTACAACACGATACTCTAAAATTCACTTTTTCGGCCCACCCTAATGAACACACACATAATAATCCGCACTGCAATCCAACTGTAGTGGCCGGCGCGGTAGACACGTAATCGCGGCACTTCGTGCGTAGAACCCTTAATATTGATTTTACTGTCACAATCGGTAAATCTGAGGATCAACCCTCATATTTTGATAGTTAAGGCCTTTAGCGCGAACTGATTACATAAGCTAGGACTATCAAAAATATTTTTATGTTAAACTACGCATGGATACGCAGGTTTTGAGTCCTATTAGGACGTGATACTGAAAGATATAATTCTATATGACCTTTCAGAAATTCTATAAATTTATCGTTTTTTGGAAACTAGGCCCTTTGCGCGAACTGCAAATATTAAGTTAGATTTTTTAAATTATTTTTTCGATAATCAGCACATAAATACGCAACTTTCGAGGCCTATTACAACTCGATACTCTAAAATTCACTTTTTCGGCCCACCCTAATGAACACACACATAATAATCCGCACTGCAATCCAACTGTAGTGGCCGGCGCGGTAGACACGTAATCGCGGCACTTCGTGCGTAGAACCCTTAATATTGATTTTACTGTCACAATCGGTAAATCTGAGGATCAACCCTCATATTTTGATAGTTAAGGCCTTTAGCGCGAACTGATTACATAAGCTAGGACTATCAAAAATATTTTTATGTTAAACTACGCATGGATACGCAGGTTTTGAGTCCTATTAGGACGTGATACTGAAAGATATAATTCTATATGACCTTTCAGAAATTCTATAAATTTATCGTTTTTTGGAAACTAAGCCCTTTGCGCGAACTGCAAATATTAAGTTAGATTTTTTAAATTATTTTTTCGATAATCAGCACATAAATACGCAACTTTCGAGGCCTATTACAACTCGATACTCTAAAATTCACTTTTTCGGCCCACCCTAATGAACACACACATAATAATCCGCACTGCAATCCAACTGTAGTGGCCGGCGCGGTAGACACGTAATCGCGGCACTTCGTGCGTAGAACCCTTAATATTGATTTTACTGTCACAATCGGTAAATCTGAGGATCAACCCTCATATTTTGATAGTTAAGGCCTTTAGCGCGAACTGATTACATAAGCTAGGACTATCAAAAATATTTTTATGTTAAACTACGCATGGATACGCAGGTTTTGAGTCCTATTAGGACGTGATACTGAAAGATATAATTCTATATGACCTTTCAGAAATTCTATAAATTTATCGTTTTTTGGAAACTAAGCCCTTTGTGCGAACTGCAAATATTAAGTTAGATTTTTTAAATAATTTTTTCGATAATCAGCACATAAATACGCAACTTTCGAGGCCTATTACAACTCGATACTCTAAAATTCACTTTTTCGGCCCACCCTAATGAACACACACATAATAATCCGCACTGCAATCCAACTGTAGTGGCCGGCGCGGTAGACACGTAATCGCGGCACTTCGTGTGTAGAACCCTTAATATTGATTTTACTGTCACAATCGGTAAATCTGAGGATCAACCCTCATATTTTGATAGTTAAGGCCTTTAGCGCGAACTGATTACATAAGCTAGGACTATCAAAAATATTTTTATGTTAAACTACGCATGGATACGCAGTTTTTGAGTCCTATTAGGACGTGATACTGAAAGATATAATTCTATATGACCTTTCAGAAATTCTATAAATTTATCGTTTTTTGGAAACTTTAAGCCCTTTGCGCGAACTGCAAATATTAAGTTAGATTTTTTAAATAATTTTTTCGATAATCAGCACAAATACGCAACTATGAGCCCTATTACAACTCGATACTCTAAAATTCACTTTTTCGGCCCACCCTAATGAACACACACATAATAATCCGCACTGCAATCCAACTGTAGTGGCCGGCGCGGTAGACACGTAATCGCGGCACTTCGTGCGTAGAACCCTTAATATTGATTTTACTGTCACAATCGGTAAATCTGAGGATCAACCCTCATATTTTGATAGTTAAGGCCTTTAGCGCGAACTGATTACATAAGCTAGGACTATCAAAAATATTTTTATGTTAAACTACGCATGGATACGCAGGTTTTGAGTCCTATTAGGACGTGATACTGAAAGATATAATTCTATATGACCTTTCAGAAATTCTATAAATTTATCGTTTTTTGGAAACTAGGCCCTTTGCGCGAACTGCAAATATTAAGTTAGATTTTTTAAATTATTTTTTCGATAATCAGCACATAAATACGCAACTTTCGAGGCCTATTACAACTCGATACTCTAAAATTCACTTTTTCGGCCCACCCTAATGAACACACACATAATAATCCGCACTGCAATCCAACTGTAGTGGCCGGCGCGGTAGACACGTAATCGCGGCACTTCGTGCGTAGAACCCTTAATATTGATTTTACTGTCACAATCGGTAAATCTGAGGATCAACCCTCATATTTTGATAGTTAAGGCCTTTAGCGCGAACTGATTACATAAGCTAGGACTATCAAAAATATTTTTATGTTAAACTACGCATGGATACGCAGGTTTTGAGTCCTATTAGGACGTGATACTGAAAGATATAATTCTATATGACCTTTCAGAAATTCTATAAATTTATCGTTTTTTGGAAACTAAGCCCTTTGCGCGAACTGCAAATATTAAGTTAGATTTTTTAAATTATTTTTTCGATAATCAGCACATAAATACGCAACTTTCGAGGCCTATTACAACTCGATACTCTAAAATTCACTTTTTCGGCCCACCCTAATGAACACACACATAATAATCCGCACTGCAATCCAACTGTAGTGGCCGGCGCGGTAGACACGTAATCGCGGCACTTCGTGCGTAGAACCCTTAATATTGATTTTACTGTCACAATCGGTAAATCTGAGGATCAACCCTCATATTTTGATAGTTAAGGCCTTTAGCGCGAACTGATTACATAAGCTAGGACTATCAAAAATATTTTTATGTTAAACTACGCATGGATACGCAGTTTTTGAGTCCTATTAGGACGTGATACTGAAAGATATAATTCTATATGACCTTTCAGAAATTCTATAAATTTATCGTTTTTTGGAAACTTTAAGCCCTTTGCGCGAACTGCAAATATTAAGTTAGATTTTTTAAATTATTTTTTCGATAATCAGCACATAAATACGCAACTTTCGAGGCCTATTACAACTCGATACTCTAAAATTCACTTTTTCGGCCCACCCTAATGAACACACACATAATAATCCGCACTGCAATCCAACTGTAGTGGCCGGCGCGGTAGACACGTAATCGCGGCACTTCGTGCGTAGAACCCTTAATATTGATTTTACTGTCACAATCGGTAAATCTGAGGATCAACCCTCATATTTTGATAGTTAAGGCCTTTAGCGCGAACTGATTACATAAGCTAGGACTATCAAAAATATTTTTATGTTAAACTACGCATGGATACGCAGTTTTTGAGTCCTATTAGGACGTGATACTGAAAGATATAATTCTATATGACCTTTCAGAAATTCTATAAATTTATCGTTTTTTGGAAACTAAGCCCTTTGCGCGAACTGCAAATATTAAGTTAGATTTTTTAAATTATTTTTTCGATAATCAGCACATAAATACGCAACTTTCGAGGCCTATTACAACTCGATACTCTAAAATTCACTTTTTCGGCCCACCCTAATGAACACACACATAATAATCCGCACTGCAATCCAACTGTAGTGGCCGGCGCGGTAGACACGTAATCGCGGCACTTCGTGCGTAGAACCCTTAATATTGATTTTACTGTCACAATCGGTAAATCTGAGGATCAACCCTCATATTTTGATAGTTAAGGCCTTTAGCGCGAACTGATTACATAAGCTAGGACTATCAAAAATATTTTTATGTTAAACTACGCATGGATACGCAGGTTTTGAGTCCTATTAGGACGTGATACTGAAAGATATAATTCTATATGACCTTTCAGAAATTCTATAAATTTATCGTTTTTTGGAAACTAAGCCCTTTGCGCGAACTGCAAATATTAAGTTAGATTTTTTAAATTATTTTTTCGATAATCAGCACATAAATACGCAACTTTCGAGGCCTATTACAACTCGATACTCTAAAATTCACTTTTTCGGCCCACCCTAATGAACACACACATAATAATCCGCACTGCAATCCAACTGTAGTGGCCGGCGCGGTAGACACGTAATCGCGGCACTTCGTGCGTAGAACCCTTAATATTGATTTTACTGTCACAATCGGTAAATCTGAGGATCAACCCTCATATTTTGATAGTTAAGGCCTTTAGCGCGAACTGATTACATAAGCTAGGACTATCAAAAATATTTTTATGTTAAACTACGCATGGATACGCAGTTTTTGAGTCCTATTAGGACGTGATACTGAAAGATATAATTCTATATGACCTTTCAGAAATTCTATAAATTTATCGTTTTTTGGAAACTAAGCCCTTTGCGCGAACTGCAAATATTAAGTTAGATTTTTTAAATTATTTTTTCGATAATCAGCACATAAATACGCAACTTTCGAGGCCTATTACAACTCGATACTCTAAAATTCACTTTTTCGGCCCACCCTAATGAACACACACATAATAATCCGCACTGCAATCCAACTGTAGTGGCCGGCGCGGTAGACACGTAATCGCGGCACTTCGTGCGTAGAACCCTTAATATTGATTTTACTGTCACAATCGGTAAATCTGAGGATCAACCCTCATATTTTGATAGTTAAGGCCTTTAGCGCGAACTGATTACATAAGCTAGGACTATCAAAAATATTTTTATGTTAAACTACGCATGGATACGCAGGTTTTGAGTCCTATTAGGACGTGATACTGAAAGATATAATTCTATATGACCTTTCAGAAATTCTATAAATTTATCGTTTTTTGGAAACTAGGCCCTTTGCGCGAACTGCAAATATTAAGTTAGATTTTTTAAATTATTTTTTCGATAATCAGCACATAAATACGCAACTTTCGAGGCCTATTACAACTCGATACTCTAAAATTCACTTTTTCGGCCCACCCTAATGAACACACACATAATAATCCGCACTGCAATCCAACTGTAGTGGCCGGCGCGGTAGACACGTAATCGCGGCACTTCGTGCGTAGAACCCTTAATATTGATTTTACTGTCACAATCGGTAAATCTGAGGATCAACCCTCATATTTTGATAGTTAAGGCCTTTAGCGCGAACTGATTACATAAGCTAGGACTATCAAAAATATTTGAATGTTAAACTACGCATGGATACGCAGGTTTTGAGTCCTATTAGGACGTGATACTGAAAGATATAATTCTATATGACCTTTCAGAAATTCTATAAATTTATCGTTTTTTGGAAACTAAGCCCTTTGCGCGAACTGCAAATATTAAGTTAGATTTTTTAAATTATTTTTTCGATAATCAGCACATAAATACGCAACTTTCGAGGCCTATTACAACTCGATACTCTAAAATTCACTTTTTCGGCCCACCCTAATGAACACACACATAATAATCCGCACTGCAATCCAACTGTAGTGGCCGGCGCGGTAGACACGTAATCGCGGCACTTCGTGCGTAGAACCCTTAATATTGATTTTACTGTCACAATCGGTAAATCTGAGGATCAACCCTCATATTTTGATAGTTAAGGCCTTTAGCGCGAACTGATTACATAAGCTAGGACTATCAAAAATATTTTTATGTTAAACTACGCATGGATACGCAGGTTTTGAGTCCTATTAGGACGTGATACTGAAAGATATAATTCTATATGACCTTTCAGAAATTCTATAAATTTATCGTTTTTTGGAAACTAAGCCCTTTGCGCGAACTGCAAATATTAAGTTAGATTTTTTAAATAATTTTTTCGATAATCAGCACATAAATACGCAACTTTCGAGGCCTATTACAACTCGATACTCTAAAATTCACTTTTTCGGCCCACCCTAATGAACACACACATAATAATCCGCACTGCAATCCAACTGTAGTGGCCGGCGCGGTAGACACGTAATCGCGGCACTTCGTGTGTAGAACCCTTAATATTGATTTTACTGTCACAATCGGTAAATCTGAGGATCAACCCTCATATTTTGATAGTTAAGGCCTTTAGCGCGAACTGATTACATAAGCTAGGACTATCAAAAATATTTTTATGTTAAACTACGCATGGATACGCAGTTTTTGAGTCCTATTAGGACGTGATACTGAAAGATATAATTCTATATGACCTTTCAGAAATTCTATAAATTTATCGTTTTTTGGAAACTTTAAGCCCTTTGCGCGAACTGCAAATATTAAGTTAGATTTTTTAAATTATTTTTTCGATAATCAGCACAAATACGCAACTATGAGCCCTATTACAACTCGATACTCTAAAATTCACTTTTTCGGCCCACCCTAATGAACACACACATAATAATCCGCACTGCAATCCAACTGTAGTGGCCGGCGCGGTAGACACGTAATCGCGGCACTTCGTGCGTAGAACCCTTAATATTGATTTTACTGTCACAATCGGTAAATCTGAGGATCAACCCTCATATTTTGATAGTTAAGGCCTTTAGCGCGAACTGATTACATAAGCTAGGACTATAAAAAATATTTTTATGTTAAACTACGCATGGATACGCAGGTTTTGAGTCCTATTAGGACGTGATACTGAAAGATATAATTCTATATGACCTTTCAGAAATTCTATAAATTTATCGTTTTTTGGAAACTAAGCCCTTTGCGCGAACTGCAAATATTAAGTTAGATTTTTTAAATAATTTTTTCGATAATCAGCACATAAATACGCAACTTTCGAGGCCTATTACAACTCGATACTCTAAAATTCACTTTTTCGGCCCACCCTAATGAACACATACATAATAATCCGCACTGCAATCCAACTGTAGTGGCCGGCGCGGTAGACACGTAATCGCGGCACTTCGTGCGTAGAACCCTTAATATTGATTTTACTGTCACAATCGGTAAATCTGAGGATCAACCCTCATATTTTGATAGTTAAGGCCTTTAGCGCGAACTGATTACATAAGCTAGGACTATCAAAAATATTTTTATGTTAAACTACGCATGGATACGCAGTTTTTGAGTCCTATTAGGACGTGATACTGAAAGATATAATTCTATATGACCTTTCAGAAATTCTATAAATTTATCGTTTTTTGGAAACTAAGCCCTTTGCGCGAACTGCAAATATTAAGTTAGATTTTTTAAATTATTTTTTCGATAATCAGCACATAAATACGCAACTTTCGAGGCCTATTACAACTCGATACTCTAAAATTCACTTTTTCGGCCCACCCTAATGAACACACACATAATAATCCGCACTGCAATCCAACTGTAGTGGCCGGCGCGGTAGACACGTAATCGCGGCACTTCGTGCGTAGAACCCTTAATATTGATTTTACTGTCACAATCGGTAAATCTGAGGATCAACCCTCATATTTTGATAGTTAAGGCCTTTAGCGCGAACTGATTACATAAGCTAGGACTATCAAAAATATTTTTATGTTAAACTACGCATGGATACGCAGGTTTTGAGTCCTATTAGGACGTGATACTGAAAGATATAATTCTATATGACCTTTCAGAAATTCTATAAATTTATCGTTTTTTGGAAACTAAGCCCTTTGCGCGAACTGCAAATATTAAGTTAGATTTTTTAAATTATTTTTTCGATAATCAGCACATAAATACGCAACTTTCGAGGCCTATTACAACTCGATACTCTAAAATTCACTTTTTCGGCCCACCCTAATGAACACACACATAATAATCCGCACTGCAATCCAACTGTAGTGGCCGGCGCGGTAGACACGTAATCGCGGCACTTCGTGCGTAGAACCCTTAATATTGATTTTACTGTCACAATCGGTAAATCTGAGGATCAACCCTCATATTTTGATAGTTAAGGCCTTTAGCGCGAACTGATTACATAAGCTAGGACTATCAAAAATATTTTTATGTTAAACTACGCATGGATACGCAGGTTTTGAGTCCTATTAGGACGTGATACTGAAAGATATAATTCTATATGACCTTTCAGAAATTCTATAAATTTATCGTTTTTTGGAAACTAAGCCCTTTGCGCGAACTGCAAATATTAAGTTAGATTTTTTAAATTATTTTTTCGATAATCAGCACATAAATACGCAACTTTCGAGGCCTATTACAACTCGATACTCTAAAATTCACTTTTTCGGCCCACCCTAATGAACACACAAATAATAATCCGCACTGCAATCCAACTGTAGTGGCCGGCGCGGTAGACACGTAATCGCGGCACTTCGTGCGTAGAACCCTTAATATTGATTTTACTGTCACAATCGGTAAATCTGAGGATCAACCCTCATATTTTGATAGTTAAGGCCTTTAGCGCGAACTGATTACATAAGCTAGGACTATCAAAAATATTTTTATGTTAAACTACGCATGGATACGCAGGTTTTGAGTCCTATTAGGACGTGATACTGAAAGATATAATTCTATATGACCTTTCAGAAATTCTATAAATTTATCGTTTTTTGGAAACTACGCCCTTTGCGCGAACTGCAAATATTAAGTTAGATTTTTTAAATTATTTTTTCGATAATCAGCACATAAATACGCAACTTTCGAGGCCTATTACAACTCGATACTCTAAAATTCACTTTTTCGGCCCACCCTAATGAACACACACATAATAATCCGCACTGCAATCCAACTGTAGTGGCCGGCGCGGTAGACACGTAATCGCGGCACTTCGTGCGTAGAACCCTTAATATTGATTTTACTGTCACAATCGGTAAATCTGAGGATCAACCCTCATATTTTGATAGTTAAGGCCTTTAGCGCGAACTGATTACATAAGCTAGGACTATCAAAAATATTTTTATGTTAAACTACGCATGGATACGCAGGTTTTGAGTCCTATTAGGACGTGATACTGAAAGATATAATTCTATATGACCTTTCAGAAATTCTATAAATTTATCGGTTTTTGGAAACTAAGCCCTTTGCGCGAACTGCAAATATTAAGTTAGATTTTTTAAATTATTTTTTCGATAATCAGCACATAAATACGCAACTTTCGAGGCCTATTACAACTCGATACTCTAAAATTCACTTTTTCGGCCCACCCTAATGAACACACACATAATAATCCGCACTGCAATCCAACTGTAGTGGCCGGCGCGGTAGACACGTAATCGCGGCACTTCGTGCGTAGAACCCTTAATATTGATTTTACTGTCACAATCGGTAAATCTGAGGATCAACCCTCATATTTTGATAGTTAAGGCCTTTAGCGCGAACTGATTACATAAGCTAGGACTATCAAAAATATTTTTATGTTAAACTACGCATGGATACGCAGTTTTTGAGTCCTATTAGGACGTGATACTGAAAGATATAATTCTATATGACCTTTCAGAAATTCTATAAATTTATCGTTTTTTGGAAACTTTAAGCCCTTTGCGCGAACTGCAAATATTAAGTTAGATTTTTTAAATTATTTTTTCGATAATCAGCACAAATACGCAACTATGAGCCCTATTACAACTCGATACTCTAAAATTCACTTTTTCGGCCCACCCTAATGAACACACACATAATAATCCGCACTGCAATCCAACTGTAGTGGCCGGCGCGGTAGACACGTAATCGCGGCACTTCGTGCGTAGAACCCTTAATATTGATTTTACTGTCACAATCGGTAAATCTGAGGATCAACCCTCATATTTTGATAGTTAAGGCCTTTAGCGCGAACTGATTACATAAGCTAGGACTATCAAAAATATTTTTATGTTAAACTACGCATGGATACGCAGGTTTTGAGTCCTATTAGGACGTGATACTGAAAGATATAATTCTATATGACCTTTCAGAAATTCTATAAATTTATCGTTTTTTGGAAACTAAGCCCTTTGCGCGAACTGCAAATATTAAGTTAGATTTTTTAAATTATTTTTTCGATAATCAGCACATAAATACGCAACTTTCGAGGCCTATTACAACTCGATACTCTAAAATTCACTTTTTCGGCCCACCCTAATGAACACACACATAATAATCCGCACTGCAATCCAACTGTAGTGGCCGGCGCGGTAGACACGTAATCGCGGCACTTCGTGCGTAGAACCCTTAATATTGATTTTACTGTCACAATCGGTAAATCTGAGGATCAACCCTCATATTTTGATAGTTAAGGCCTTTAGCGCGAACTGATTACATAAGCTAGGACTATCAAAAATATTTTTATGTTAAACTACGCATGGATACGCAGTTTTTGAGTCCTATTAGGACGTGATACTGAAAGATATAATTCTATATGACCTTTCAGAAATTCTATAAATTTATCGTTTTTTGGAAACTAAGCCCTTTGCGCGAACTGCAAATATTAAGTTAGATTTTTTAAATTATTTTTTCGATAATCAGCACATAAATACGCAACTTTCGAGGCCTATTACAACTCGATACTCTAAAATTCACTTTTTCGGCCCACCCTAATGAACACACACATAATAATCCGCACTGCAATCCAACTGTAGTGGCCGGCGCGGTAGACACGTAATCGCGGCACTTCGTGCGTAGAACCCTTAATATTGATTTTACTGTCACAATCGGTAAATCTGAGGATCAACCCTCATATTTTGATAGTTAAGGCCTTTAGCGCGAACTGATTACATAAGCTACGACTATCAAAAATATTTTTATGTTAAACTACGCATGGATACGCAGGTTTTGAGTCCTATTAGGACGTGATACTGAAAGATATAATTCTATATGACCTTTCAGAAATTCTATAAATTTATCGTTTTTTGGAAACTAAGCCCTTTGCGCGAACTGCAAATATTAAGTTAGATTTTTTAAATTATTTTTTCGATAATCAGCACATAAATACGCAACTTTCGAGGCCTATTACAACTCGATACTCTAAAATTCACTTTTTCGGCCCACCCTAATGAACACACACATAATAATCCGCACTGCAATCCAACTGTAGTGGCCGGCGCGGTAGACACGTAATCGCGGCACTTCGTGCGTAGAACCCTTAATATTGATTTTACTGTCACAATCGGTAAATCTGAGGATCAACCCTCATATTTTGATAGTTAAGGCCTTTAGCGCGAACTGATTACATAAGCTAGGACTATCAAAAATATTTTTATGTTAAACTACGCATGGATACGCAGGTTTTGAGTCCTATTAGGACGTGATACTGAAAGATATAATTCTATATGACCTTTCAGAAATTCTATAAATTTATCGTCTTTTGGAAACTAAGCCCTTTGCGCGAACTGCAAATATTAAGTTAGATTTTTTAAATTATTTTTTCGATAATCAGCACATAAATACGCAACTTTCGAGGCCTATTACAACTCGATACTCTAAAATTCACTTTTTCGGCCCACCCTAATGAACACACACATAATAATCCGCACTGCAATCCAACTGTAGTGGCCGGCGCGGTAGACACGTAATCGCGGCACTTCGTGCGTAGAACCCTTAATATTGATTTTACTGTCACAATCGGTAAATCTGAGGATCAACCCTCATATTTTGATAGTTAAGGCCTTTAGCGCGAACTGATTACATAAGCTAGGACTATCAAAAATATTTTTATGTTAAACTACGCATGGATACGCAGGTTTTGAGTCCTATTAGGACGTGATACTGAAAGATATAATTCTATATGACCTTTCAGAAATTCTATAAATTTATCGTCTTTTGGAAACTAAGCCCTTTGCGCGAACTGCAAATATTAAGTTAGATTTTTTAAATTATTTTTTCGATAATCAGCACATAAATACGCAACTTTCGAGGCCTATTACAACTCGATACTCTAAAATTCACTTTTTCGGCCCACCCTAATGAACACACACATAATAATCCGCACTGCAATCCAACTGTAGTGGCCGGCGCGGTAGACACGTAATCGCGGCACTTCGTGCGTAGAACCCTTAATATTGATTTTACTGTCACAATCGGTAAATCTGAGGATCAACCCTCATATTTTGATAGTTAAGGCCTTTAGCGCGAACTGATTACATAAGCTAGGACTATCAAAAATATTTTTATGTTAAACTACGCATGGATACGCAGGTTTTGAGTCCTATTAGGACGTGATACTGAAAGATATAATTCTATATGACCTTTCAGAAATTCTATAAATTTATCGTTTTTTGGAAACTAAGCCCTTTGCGCGAACTGCAAATATTAAGTTAGATTTTTTAAATTATTTTTTCGATAATCAGCACATAAATACGCAACTTTCGAGGCCTATTACAACTCGATACTCTAAAATTCATTTTTTCGGCCCACCCTAATGAACACACACATAATAATCCGCACTGCAATCCAACTGTAGTGGCCGGCGCGGTAGACACGTAATCGCGGCACTTCGTGCGTAGAACCCTTAATATTGATTTTACTGTCACAATCGGTAAATCTGAGGATCAACCCTCATATTTTGATAGTTAAGGCCTTTAGCGCGAACTGATTACATAAGCTAGGACTATCAAAAATATTTTTATGTTAAACTACGCATGGATACGCAGGTTTTGAGTCCTATTAGGACGTGATACTGAAAGATATAATTCTATATGACCTTTCAGAAATTCTATAAATTTATCGTTTTTTGGAAACTAAGCCCTTTGCGCGAACTGCAAATATTAAGTTAGATTTTTTAAATTATTTTTTCGATAATCAGCACAAATACGCAACTATGAGCCCTATTACAACACGATACTCTAAAATTCACTTTTTCGGCCCACCCTAATGAACACACACATAATAATCCGCACTGCAATCCAACTGTAGTGGCCGGCGCGGTAGACACGTAATCGCGGCACTTCGTGCGTAGAACCCTTAATATTGATTTTACTGTCACAATCGGTAAATCTGAGGATCAACCCTCATATTTTGATAGTTAAGGCCTTTAGCGCGAACTGATTACATAAGCTAGGACTATCAAAAATATTTTTATGTTAAACTACGCATGGATACGCAGGTTTTGAGTCCTATTAGGACGTGATACTGAAAGATATAATTCTATATGACCTTTCAGAAATTGTATAAATTTATCGTTTTTTGGAAACTAAGCCCTTTGCGCGAACTGCAAATATTAAGTTAGATTTTTTAAATTATTTTTTCGATAATCAGCACATAAATACGCAACTTTCGAGGCCTATTACAACTCGATACTCTAAAATTCACTTTTTCGGCCCACCCTAATGAACACACACATAATAATCCGCACTGCAATCCAACTGTAGTGGCCGGCGCGGTAGACACGTAATCGCGGCACTTCGTGCGTAGAACCCTTAATATTGATTTTACTGTCACAATCGGTAAATCTGAGGATCAACCCTCATATTTTGATAGTTAAGGCCTTTAGCGCGAACTGATTACATAAGCTAGGACTATCAAAAATATTTTTATGTTAAACTACGCATGGATACGCAGGTTTTGAGTCCTATTAGGACGTGATACTGAAAGATATAATTCTATATGACCTTTCAGAAATTCTATAAATTTATCGTTTTTTGGAAACTAAGCCCTTTGCGCGAACTGCAAATATTAAGTTAGATTTTTTAAATTATTTTTTCGATAATCAGCACATAAATACGCAACTTTCGAGGCCTATTACAACTCGATACTCTAAAATTCATTTTTTCGGCCCACCCTAATGAACACACACATAATAATCCGCACTGCAATCCAACTGTAGTGGCCGGCGCGGTAGACACGTAATCGCGGCACTTCGTGCGTAGAACCCTTAATATTGATTTTACTGTCACAATCGGTAAATCTGAGGATCAACCCTCATATTTTGATAGTTAAGGCCTTTAGCGCGAACTGATTACATAAGCTAGGACTATCAAAAATATTTTTATGTTAAACTACGCATGGATACGCAGGTTTTGAGTCCTATTAGGACGTGATACTGAAAGATATAATTCTATATGACCTTTCAGAAATTCTATAAATTTATCGTTTTTTGGAAACTAAGCCCTTTGCGCGAACTGCAAATATTAAGTTAGATTTTTTAAATTATTTTTTCGATAATCAGCACATAAATACGCAACTTTCGAGGCCTATTACAACTCGATACTCTAAAATTCATTTTTTCGGCCCACCCTAATGAACACACACATAATAATCCGCACTGCAATCCAACTGTAGTGGCCGGCGCGGTAGACACGTAATCGCGGCACTTCGTGCGTAGAACCCTTAATATTGATTTTACTGTCACAATCGGTAAATCTGAGGATCAACCCTCATATTTTGATAGTTAAGGCCTTTAGCGCGAACTGATTACATAAGCTAGGACTATCAAAAATATTTTTATGTTAAACTACGCATGGATACGCAGGTTTTGAGTCCTATTAGGACGTGATACTGAAAGATATAATTCTATATGACCTTTCAGAAATTCTATAAATTTATCGTTTTTTGGAAACTAAGCCCTTTGCGCGAACTGCAAATATTAAGTTAGATTTTTTAAATTATTTTTTCGATAATCAGCACATAAATACGCAACTTTCGAGGCCTATTACAACTCGATACTCTAAAATTCATTTTTTCGGCCCACCCTAATGAACACACACATAATAATCCGCACTGCAATCCAACTGTAGTGGCCGGCGCGGTAGACACGTAATCGCGGCACTTCGTGCGTAGAACCCTTAATATTGATTTTACTGTCACAATCGGTAAATCTGAGGATCAACCCTCATATTTTGATAGTTAAGGCCTTTAGCGCGAACTGATTACATAAGCTAGGACTATCAAAAATATTTTTATGTTAAACTACGCATGGATACGCAGGTTTTGAGTCCTATTAGGACGTGATACTGAAAGATATAATTCTATATGACCTTTCAGAAATTCTATAAATTTATCGTTTTTTGGAAACTAAGCCCTTTGCGCGAACTGCAAATATTAAGGTAGATTTTTTAAATTATTTTTTCGATAATCAGCACATAAATACGCAACTATGAGCCCTATTACAACTCGATACTCTAAAATTCACTTTTTCGGCCCACCCTAATGAACACACACATAATAATCCGCACTGCAATCCAACTGTAGTGGCCGGCGCGGTAGACACGTAATCGCGGCACTTCGTGCGTAGAACCCTTAATATTGATTTTACTGTCACAATCGGTAAATCTGAGGATCAACCCTCATATTTTGATAGTTAAGGCCTTTAGCGCGAACTGATTACATAAGCTAGGACTATCAAAAATATTTTTATGTTAAACTACGCATGGATACGCAGGTTTTGAGTCCTATTAGGACGTGATACTGAAAGATATAATTCTATATGACCTTTCAGAAATTCTATAAATTTATCGTTTTTTGGAAACTAAGCCCTTTGCGCGAACTGCAAATATTAAGTTAGATTTTTTAAATTATTTTTTCGATAATCAGCACAAATACGCAACTATGAGCCCTATTACAACTCGATACTCTAAAATTCACTTTTTCGGCCCACCCTAATGAACACACACATAATAATCCGCACTGCAATCCAACTGTAGTGGCCGGCGCGGTAGACACGTAATCGCGGCACTTCGTGCGTAGAACCCTTAATATTGATTTTACTGTCACAATCGGTAAATCTGAGGATCAACCCTCATATTTTGATAGTTAAGGCCTTTAGCGCGAACTGATTACATAAGCTAGGACTATCAAAAATATTTTTATGTTAAACTACGCATGGATACGCAGTTTTTGAGTCCTATTAGGACGTGATACTGAAAGATATAATTCTATATGACCTTTCAGAAATTCTATAAATTTATCGTTTTTTGGAAACTTTAAGCCCTTTGCGCGAACTGCAAATATTAAGTTATATTTTTTAAATTATTTTTTCGATAATCAGCACATAAATACGCAACTTTCGAGGCCTATTACAACTCGATACTCTAAAATTCACTTTTTCGGCCCACCCTAATGAACACACACATAATAATCCGCACTGCAATCCAACTGTAGTGGCCGGCGCGGTAGACACGTAATCGCGGCACTTCGTGCGTAGAACCCTTAATATTGATTTTACTGTCACAATCGGTAAATCTGAGGATCAACCCTCATATTTTGATAGTTAAGGCCTTTAGCGCGAACTGATTACATAAGCTAGGACTATCAAAAATATTTTTATGTTAAACTACGCATGGATACGCAGTTTTTGAGTCCTATTAGGACGTGATACTGAAAGATATAATTCTATATGACCTTTCAGAAATTCTATAAATTTATCGTTTTTTGGAAACTTTAAGCCCTTTGCGCGAACTGCAAATATTAAGTTAGATTTTTTAAATTATTTTTTCGATAATCAGCACATAAATACGCAACTTTCGAGGCCTATTACAACTCGATACTCTAAAATTCACTTTTTCGGCCCACCCTAATGAACACACACATAATAATCCGCACTGCAATCCAACTGTAGTGGCCGGCGCGGTAGACACGTAATCGCGGCACTTCGTGCGTAGAACCCTTAATATTGATTTTACTGTCACAATCGGTAAATCTGAGGATCAACCCTCATATTTTGATAGTTAAGGCCTTTAGCGCGAACTGATTACATAAGCTAGGACTATCAAAAATATTTTTATGTTAAACTACGCATGGATACGCAGTTTTTGAGTCCTATTAGGACGTGATACTGAAAGATATAATTCTATATGACCTTTCAGAAATTCTATAAATTTATCGTTTTTTGGAAACTTTAAGCCCTTTGCGCGAACTGCAAATATTAAGTTAGATTTTTTAAATTATTTTTTCGATAATCAGCACAAATACGCAACTATGAGCCCTATTACAACTCGATACTCTAAAATTCACTTTTTCGGCCCACCCTAATGAACACACACATAATAATCCGCACTGCAATCCAACTGTAGTGGCCGGCGCGGTAGACACGTAATCGCGGCACTTCGTGCGTAGAACTCATAATATTGATTTTACTGTCACAATCGGTAAATCTGAGGATCAACCCTCATATTTTGATAGTTAAGGCCTTTAGCGCGAACTGATTACATAAGCTAGGACTATCAAAAATATTTTTATGTTAAACTACGCATGGATACGCAGGTTTTGAGTCCTATTAGGACGTGATACTGAAAGATATAATTCTATATGACCTTTCAGAAATTCTATAAATTTATCGTTTTTTGGAAACTAAGCCCTTTGCGCGAACTGCAAATATTAAGTTAGATTTTTTAAATTATTTTTTCGATAATCAGCACATAAATACGCAACTTTCGAGGCCTATTACAACTCGATACTCTAAAATTCACTTTTTCGGCCCACCCTAATGAACACACACATAATAATCCGCACTGCAATCCAACTGTAGTGGCCGGCGCGGTAGACACGTAATCGCGGCACTTCGTGCGTAGAACCCTTAATATTGATTTTACTGTCACAATCGGTAAATCTGAGGATCAACCCTCATATTTTGATAGTTAAGGCCTTTAGCGCGAACTGATTACATAAGCTAGGACTATCAAAAATATTTTTATGTTAAACTACGCATGGATACGCAGGTTTTGAGTCCTATTAGGACGTGATACTGAAAGATATAATTCTATATGACCTTTCAGAAATTCTATAAATTTATCGTTTTTTGGAAACTAAGCCCTTTGCGCGAACTGCAAATATTAAGTTAGATTTTTTAAATTATTTTTTCGATAATCAGCACAAATACGCAACTATGAGCCCTATTACAACTCGATACTCTAAAATTCACTTTTTCGGCCCACCCTAATGAACACACACATAATAATCCGCACTGCAATCCAACTGTAGTGGCCGGCGCGGTAGACACGTAATCGCGGCACTTCGTGCGTAGAACTCTTAATATTGATTTTACTGTCACAATCGGTAAATCTGAGGATCAACCCTCATATTTTGATAGTTAAGGCCTTTAGCGCGAACTGATTACATAAGCTAGGACTATCAAAAATATTTTTATGTTAAACTACGCATGGATACGCAGGTTTTGAGTCCTATTAGGACGTGATACTGAAAGATATAATTCTATATGACCTTTCAGAAATTCTATAAATTTATCGTTTTTTGGAAACTAAGCCCTTTGCGCGAACTGCAAATATTAAGTTAGATTTTTTAAATTATTTTTTCGATAATCAGCACATAAATACGCAACTTTCGAGGCCTATTACAACTCGATACTCTAAAATTCACTTTTTCGGCCCACCCTAATGAACACACACATAATAATCCGAACTGCAATCCAACTGTAGTGGCCGGCGCGGTAGACACGTAATCGCGGCACTTCGTGCGTAGAACTCTTAATATTGATTTTACTGTCACAATCGGTAAATCTGAGGATCAACCCTCATATTTTGATAGTTAAGTCCTTTAGCGCGAACTGATTACATAAGCTAGGACTATCAAAAATATTTTTATGTTAAACTACGCATGGATACGCAGTTTTTGAGTCCTATTAGGACGTGATACTGAAAGATATAATTCTATATGACCTTTCAGAAATTCTATAAATTTATCGTTTTTTGGAAACTTTAAGCCCTTTGCGCGAACTGCAAATATTAAGTTAGATTTTTTAAATTATTTTTTCGATAATCAGCACAAATACGCAACTATGAGCCCTATTACAACTCGATATTCTAAAATTCACTTTTTCGGCCCACCCTAATGAACACACACATAATAATCCGCACTGCAATCCAACTGTAGTGGCCGGCGCGGTAGACACGTAATCGCGGCACTTCGTGCGTAGAACTCTTAATATTGATTTTACTGTCACAATCGGTAAATCTGAGGATCAACCCTCATATTTTGATAGTTAAGGCCTTTAGCGCGAACTGATTACATAAGCTAGGACTATCAAAAATATTTTTGTGTTACACTACGCATGGATACGCAGTTTTTGAGTCCTATTAGGACGTGATACTGAAAGATATAATTCTATATGACCTTTCAGAAATTCTATAAATTTATCGTTTTTTGGAAACTTTAAGCCCTTTGCGCGAACTCCAAATATTAAGTTATATTTTTTAAATTATTTTTTCGATAATCAGCACATAAATACGCAACTTTCGAGGCCTATTACAACTCGATACTCTAAAATTCACTTTTTCGGCCCACCCTAATGAACACACACATAATAATCCGCACTGCAATCCAACTGTAGTGGCCGGCGCGGTAGACACGTAATCGCGGCACTTCGTGCGTAGAACTCTTAATATTGATTTTACTGTCACAATCGGTAAATCTGAGGATCAACCCTCATATTTTGATAGTTAAGGCCTTTAGCGCGAACTGATTACATAAGCTAGGACTATCAAAAATATTTTTATGTTAAACTACGCATGGATACGCAGTTTTTGAGTCCTATTAGGACGTGATACTGAAAGATATAATTCTATATGACCTTTCAGAAATTCTATAAATTTATCGTTTTTTGGAAACTTTAAGCCCTTTGCGCGAACTGCAAATATTAAGTTAGATTTTTTAAATTATTTTTTCGATAATCAGCACAAATACGCAACTATGAGCCCTATTACAACTCGATACTCTAAAATTCACTTTTTCGGCCCACCCTAATGAACACACACATAATAATCCGCACTGCAATCCAACTGTAGTGGCCGGCGCGGTAGACACGTAATCGCGGCACTTCGTGCGTAGAACCCTTAATATTGATTTTACTGTCACAATCGGTAAATCTGAGGATCAACCCTCATATTTTGATAGTTAAGGCCTTTAGCGCGAACTGATTACATAAGCTAGGACTATCAAAAATATTTTTATGTTAAACTACGCATGGATACGCAGTTTTTGAGTCCTATTAGGACGTGATACTGAAAGATATAATTCTATATGACCTTTCAGAAATTCTATAAATTTATCGTTTTTTGGAAACTAAGCCCTTTGCGCGAACTGCAAATATTAAGTTAGATTTTTTAAATTATTTTTTCGATAATCAGCACATAAATACGAAACTATGAGCCCTATTACAACTCGATACTCTAAAATTCACTTTTTCGGCCCACCCTAATGAACACACACATAATAATCCGCACTGCAATCCAACTGTAGTGGCCGGCGCGGTAGACACGTAATCGCGGCACTTCGTGCGTAGAACTCTTAATATTGATTTTACTGTCACAATCGGTAAATCTGAGGATCAACCCTCATATTTTGATAGTTAAGGCCTTTAGCGCGAACTGATTACATAAGCTAGGACTATCAAAAATATTTTTATGTTAAACTACGCATGGATACGCAGTTTTTGAGTCCTATTAGGACGTGATACTGAAAGATATAATTCTATATGACCTTTCAGAAATTCTATAAATTTATCGTTTTTTGGAAACTAAGCCCTTTGCGCGAACTGCAAATATTAAGTTAGATTTTTTAAATTATTTTTTCGATAATCAGCACAAATACGCAACTATGAGCCCTATTACAACTCGATACTCTAAAATTCACTTTTTCGGCCCACCCTAATGAACACACACATAATAATCCGCACTGCAATCCAACTGTAGTGGCCGGCGCGGTAGACACGTAATCGCGGCACTTCGTGCGTAGAACCCTTAATATTGATTTTACTGTCACAATCGGTAAATCTGAGGATCAACCCTCATATTTTGATAGTTAAGGCCTTTAGCGCGAACTGATTACATAAGCTAGGACTATCAAAAATATTTTTATGTTAAACTACGCATGGATACGCAGTTTTTGAGTCCTATTAGGACGTGATACTGAAAGATATAATTCTATATGACCTTTCAGAAATTCTATAAATTTATCGGTTTTTGGAAACTAAGCCCTTTGCGCGAACTGCAAATATTAAGTTAGATTTTTTAAATTATTTTTTCGATAATCAGCACATAAATACGCAACTTTCGAGGCCTATTACAACTCGATACTCTAAAATTCACTTTTTCGGCCCACCCTAATGAACACACACATAATAATCCGCACTGCAATCCAACTGTAGTGGCCGGCGCGGTAGACACGTAATCGCGGCACTTCGTGCGTAGAACTCTTAATATTGATTTTACTGTCACAATCGGTAAATCTGAGGATCAACCCTCATATTTTGATAGTTAAGGCCTTTAGCGCGAACTGATTACATGAGCTAGGACTATCAAAAATATTTTTATGTTAAACTACGCATGGATACGCAGGTTTTGAGTCCTATTAGGACGTGATACTGAAAGATATAATTCTATATGACCTTTCAGAAATTCTATAAATTTATCGTTTTTTGGAAACTAAGCCCTTTGCGCGAACTGCAAATATTAAGTTAGATTTTTTAAATTATTTTTTCGATAATCAGCACAAATACGCAACTATGAGCCCTATTACAACTCGATACTCTAAAATTCACTTTTTCGGCCCACCCTAATGAACACACACATAATAATCCGCACTGCAATGCAACTGTAGTGGCCGGCGCGGTAGACACGTAATCGCGGCACTTCGTGCGTAGAACTCTTAATATTGATTTTACTGTCACAATCGGTAAATCTGAGGATCAACCCTCATATTTTGATAGTTAAGGCCTTTAGCGCGAACTGATTACATAAGCTAGGACTATCAAAAATATTTTTATGTTAAACTACGCATGGATACGCAGGTTTTGAGTCCTATTAGGACGTGATACTGAAAGATATAATTCTATATGACCTTTCAGAAATTCTATAAATTTATCGTTTTTTGGAAACTAAGCCCTTTGCGCGAACTGCAAATATTAAGTTAGATTTTTTTAATTATTTTTTCGATAATCAGCACATAAATACGCAACTATGAGCCCTATTACAACTCGATACTCTAAAATTCACTTTTTCGGCCCACCCTAATGAACACACACATAATAATCCGCACTGCAATCCAACTGTAGTGGCCGGCGCGGTAGACACGTAATCGCGGCACTTCGTGCGTAGAACTCTTAATATTGATTTTACTGTCACAATCGGTAAATCTGAGGATCAACCCTCATATTTTGATAGTTAAGGCCTTTAGCGCGAACTGATTACATAAGCTAGGACTATCAAAAATATTTTTATGTTAAACTACGCATGGATACGCAGTTTTTGAGTCCTATTAGGACGTGATACTGAAAGATATAATTCTATATGACCTTTCAGAAATTCTATAAATTTATCGTTTTTTGGAAACTAAGCCCTTTGCGCGAACTGCAAATATTAAGTTAGATTTTTTAAATTATTTTTTCGATAATCAGCACAAATACGCAACTATGAGCCCTATTACAACTCGATACTCTAAAATTCACTTTTTCGGCCCACCCTAATGAACACACACATAATAATCCGCACTGCAATCCAACTGTAGTGGCCGGCGCGGTAGACACGTAATCGCGGCACTTCGTGCGTAGAACCCTTAATATTGATTTTACTGTCACAATCGGTAAATCTGAGGATCAACCCTCATATTTTGATAGTTAAGGCCTTTAGCGCGAACTGATTACATAAGCTAGGACTATCAAAAATATTTTTATGTTAAACTACGCATGGATACGCAGTTTTTGAGTCCTATTAGGACGTGATACTGAAAGATATAATTCTATATGACCTTTCAGAAATTCTATAAATTTATCGTTTTTTGGAAACTAAGCCCTTTGCGCGAACTGCAAATATTAAGTTAGATTTTTTAAATTATTTTTTCGATAATCAGCACATAAATACGCAACTTTCGAGGCCTATTACAACTCGATACTCTAAAATTCACTTTTTCGGCCCACCCTAATGAACACACACATAATAATCCGCACTGCAATCCAACTGTAGTGGCCGGCGCGATAGACACGTAATCGCGGCACTTCGTGCGTAGAACCCTTAATATTGATTTTACTGTCACAATCGGTAAATCTGAGGATCAACCCTCATATTTTGATAGTTAAGGCCTTTAGCGCGAACTGATTACATAAGCTAGGACTATCAAAAATATTTTTATGTTAAACTACGCATGGATACGCAGGTTTTGAGTCCTATTAGGACGTGATACTGAAAGATATAATTCTATATGACCTTTCAGAAATTCTATAAATTTATCGTTTTTTGGAAACTAAGCCCTTTGCGCGAACTGCAAATATTAAGTTAGATTTTTTAAATTATTTTTTCGATAATCAGCACAAATACGCAACTATGAGCCCTATTACAACTCGATACTCTAAAATTCACTTTTTCGGCCCACCCTAATGAACACACACATAATAATCCGCACTGCAATGCAACTGTAGTGGCCGGAGCGGTAGACACGTAATCGCGGCACTTCGTGCGTAGAACTCTTAATATTGATTTTACTGTCACAATCGGTAAATCTGAGGATCAACCCTCATATTTTGATAGTTAAGGCCTTTAGCGCGAACTGATTACATAAGCTAGGACTATCAAAAATATTTTTATGTTAAACTACGCATGGATACGCAGTTTTTGAGTCCTATTAGGACGTGATACTGAAAGATATAATTCTATATGACCTTTCAGAAATTCTATAAATTTATCGTTTTTTGGAAACTAAGCCCTTTGCGCGAACTGCAAATATTAAGTTAGATTTTTTAAATTATTTTTTCGATAATCAGCACATAAATACGCAACTTTCGAGGCCTATTACAACTCGATACTCTAAAATTCACTTTTTCGGCCCACCCTAATGAACACACACATAATAATCCGCACTGCAATCCAACTGTAGTGGCCGGCGCGGTAGACACGTAATCGCGGCACTTCGTGCGTAGAACTCTTAATATTGATTTTACTGTCACAATCGGTAAATCTGAGGATCAACCCTCATATTTTGATAGTTAAGGCCTTTAGCGCGAACTGATTACATAAGCTAGGACTATCAAAAATATTTTTATGTTAAACTACGCATGGATACGCAGTTTTTGAGTCCTATTAGGACGTGATACTGAAAGATATAATTCTATATGACCTTTCAGAAATTCTATAAATTTATCGTTTTTTGGAAACTTTAAGCCCTTTGCGCGAACTGCAAATATTAAGTTAGATTTTTTAAATTATTTTTTCGATAATCAGCACAAATACGCAACTATGAGCCCTATTACAACTCGATACTCTAAAATTCACTTTTTCGGCCCACCCTAATGAACACACACATAATAATCCGCACTGCAATCCAACTGTAGTGGCCGGCGCGGTAGACACGTAATCGCGGCACTTCGTGCGTAGAACCCTTAATATTGATTTTACTGTCACAATCGGTAAATCTGAGGATCAACCCTCATATTTTGATAGTTAAGGCCTTTAGCGCGAACTGATTACATAAGCTAGGACTATCAAAAATATTTTTATGTTAAACTACGCATGGATACGCAGTTTTTGAGTCCTATTAGGACGTGATACTGAAAGATATAATTCTATATGACCTTTCAGAAATTCTATAAATTTATCGTTTTTTGGAAACTTTAAGCCCTTTGCACGAACTGCAAATATTAAGTTAGATTTTTTAAATTATTTTTTCGATAATCAGCACAAATATGCAACTATGAGCCCTATTACAACTCGATACTCTAAAATTCACTTTTTCGGCCCACCCTAATGAACACACACATAATAATCCGCACTGCAATCCAACTGTAGTGGCCGGCGCGGTAGACACGTAATCGCGGCACTTCGTGCGTAGAACCCTTAATATTGATTTTACTGTCACAATCGGTAAATCTGAGGATCAACCCTCATATTTTGATAGTTAAGGCCTTTAGCGCGAACTGATTACATAAGCTAGGACTATCAAAAATATTTTTATGTTAAACTACGCATGGATACGCAGTTTTTGAGTCCTATTAGGACGTGATACTGAAAGATATAATTCTATATGACCTTTCAGAAATTCTATAAATTTATCGTTTTTTGGAAACTTTAAGCCCTTTGCGCGAACTGCAAATATTAAGTTAGATTTTTTAAATTATTTTTTCGATAATCAGCACATAAATACGCAACTTTCGAGGCCTATTACAACTCGATACTCTAAAATTCACTTTTTCGGCCCACCCTAATGAACACACACATAATAATCCGCACTGCAATCCAACTGTAGTGGCCGGCGCGGTAGACACGTAATCGCGGCACTTCGTGCGTAGAACCCTTAATATTGATTTTACTGTCACAATCGGTAAATCTGAGGATCAACCCTCATATTTTGATAGTTAAGGCCTTTAGCGCGAACTGATTACATAAGCTAGGACTATCAAAAATATTTTTATGTTAAACTACGCATGGATACGCAGTTTTTGAGTCCTATTAGGACGTGATACTGAAAGATATAATTCTATATGACCTTTCAGAAATTCTATAAATTTATCGTTTTTTGGAAACTTTAAGCCCTTTGCGCGAACTGCAAATATTAAGTTAGATTTTTTAAATTATTTTTTCGATAATCAGCACATAAATACGCAACTTTCGAGGCCTATTACAACTCGATACTCTAAAATTCACTTTTTCGGCCCACCCTAATGAACACACACATAATAATCCGCACTGCAATCCAACTGTAGTGGCCGGCGCGGTAGACACGTAATCGCGGCACTTCGTGCGTAGAACCCTTAATATTGATTTTACTGTCACAATCGGTAAATCTGAGGATCAACCCTCATATTTTGATAGTTAAGGCCTTTAGCGCGAACTGATTACATAAGCTAGGACTATCAAAAATATTTTTATGTTAAACTACGCATGGATACGCAGTTTTTGAGTCCTATTAGGACGTGATACTGAAAGATATAATTCTATATGACCTTTCAGAAATTCTATAAATTTATCGTTTTTTGGAAACTTTAAGCCCTTTGCGCGAACTGCAAATATTAAGTTAGATTTTTTAAATTATTTTTTCGATAATCAGCACATAAATACGCAACTTTCGAGGCCTATTACAACTCGATACTCTAAAATTCACTTTTTCGGCCCACCCTAATGAACACACACATAATAATCCGCACTGCAATCCAACTGTAGTGGCCGGCGCGGTAGACACGTAATCGCGGCACTTCGTGCGTAGAACCCTTAATATTGATTTTACTGTCACAATCGGTAAATCTGAGGATCAACCCTCATATTTTGATAGTTAAGGCCTTTAGCGCGAACTGATTACATAAGCTAGGACTATCAAAAATATTTTTATGTTAAACTACGCATGGATACGCAGTTTTTGAGTCCTATTAGGACGTGATACTGAAAGATATAATTCTATATGACCTTTCAGAAATTCTATAAATTTATCGTTTTTTGGAAACTAGGCCCTTTGCGCGAACTGCAAATATTAAGTTAGATTTTTTAAATTATTTTTTCGATAATCAGCACATAAATACGCAACTTTCGAGGCCTATTACAACTCGATACTCTAAAATTCACTTTTTCGGCCCACCCTAATGAACACACACATAATAATCCGCACTGCAATCCAACTGTAGTGGCCGGCGCGGTAGACACGTAATCGCGGCACTTCGTGCGTAGAACCCTTAATATTGATTTTACTGTCACAATCGGTAAATCTGAGGATCAACCCTCATATTTTGATAGTTAAGGCCTTTAGCGCGAACTGATTACATAAGCTAGGACTATCAAAAATATTTTTATGTTAAACTACGCATGGATACGCAGTTTTTGAGTCCTATTAGGACGTGATACTGAAAGATATAATTCTATATGACCTTTCAGAAATTCTATAAATTTATCGTTTTTTGGAAACTTTAAGCCCTTTGCACGAACTGCAAATATTAAGTTAGATTTTTTAAATTATTTTTTCGATAATCAGCACAAATATGCAACTATGAGCCCTATTACAACTCGATACTCTAAAATTCACTTTTTCGGCCCACCCTAATGAACACACACATAATAATCCGCACTGCAATCCAACTGTAGTGGCCGGCGCGGTAGACACGTAATCGCGGCACTTCGTGCGTAGAACCCTTAATATTGATTTTACTGTCACAATCGGTAAATCTGAGGATCAACCCTCATATTTTGATAGTTAAGGCCTTTAGCGCGAACTGATTACATAAGCTAGGACTATCAAAAATATTTTTATGTTAAACTACGCATGGATACGCAGTTTTTGAGTCCTATTAGGACGTGATACTGAAAGATATAATTCTATATGACCTTTCAGAAATTCTATAAATTTATCGTTTTTTGGAAACTTTAAGCCCTTTGCGCGAACTGCAAATATTAAGTTAGATTTTTTAAATTATTTTTTCGATAATCAGCACATAAATACGCAACTTTCGAGGCCTATTACAACTCGATACTCTAAAATTCACTTTTTCGGCCCACCCTAATGAACACACACATAATAATCCGCACTGCAATCCAACTGTAGTGGCCGGCGCGGTAGACACGTAATCGCGGCACTTCGTGCGTAGAACCCTTAATATTGATTTTACTGTCACAATCGGTAAATCTGAGGATCAACCCTCATATTTTGATAGTTAAGGCCTTTAGCGCGAACTGATTACATAAGCTAGGACTATCAAAAATATTTTTATGTTAAACTACGCATGGATACGCAGTTTTTGAGTCCTATTAGGACGTGATACTGCAAGATATAATTCTATATGACCTTTCAGAAATTCTATAAATTTATCGTTTTTTGGAAACTTTAAGCCCTTTGCGCGAACTGCAAATATTAAGTTATATTTTTTAAATTATTTTTTCGATAATCAGCACATAAATACGCAACTTTCGAGGCCTATTACAACTAGATACTCTAAAATTCACTTTTTCGGCCCACACTAATGAACACACACATAATAATCCGCACTGCAATCCAACTGTAGTGGCCGGCGCGGTAGACACGTAATCGCGGCACTTCGTGCGTAGAACCCTTAATATTGATTTTACTGTCACAATCGGTAAATCTGAGGATCAACCCTCATATTTTGATAGTTAAGGCCTTTAGCGCGAACTGATTACATAAGCTAGGACTATCAAAAATATTTTTATGTTAAACTACGCATGGATACGCAGTTTTTGAGTCCTATTAGGACGTGATACTGAAAGATATAATTCTATATGACCTTTCAGAAATTCTATAAATTTATCGTTTTTTGGAAACTTTAAGCCCTTTGCGCGAACTGCAAATATTAAGTTAGATTTTTTAAATTATTTTTTCGATAATCAGCACATAAATACGCAACTTTCGAGGCCTATTACAACTCGATACTCTAAAATTCACTTTTTCGGCCCACCCTAATGAACACACACATAATAATCCGCACTGCAATCCAACTGTAGTGGCCGGCGCGGTAGACACGTAATCGCGGCACTTCGTGCGTAGAACTCTTAATATTGATTTTACTGTCACAATCGGCAAATCTGAGGATCAACCCTCATATTTTGATAGTTAAGGCCTTTAGCGCGAACTGATTACATAAGCTAGGACTATCAAAAATATTTTTATGTTAAACTACGCATGGATACGCAGTTTTTGAGTCCTATTAGGACGTGATACTGAAAGATATAATTCTATATGACCTTTCAGAAATTCTATAAATTTATCGTTTTTTGGAAACTTTAAGCCCTTTGCGCGAACTGCAAATATTAAGTTAGATTTTTTAAATTATTTTTTCGATAATCAGCACATAAATACGCAACTTTCGAGGCCTATTACAACTCGATACTCTAAAATTCACTTTTTCGGCCCACCCTAATGAACACACACATAATAATCCGCACTGCAATCCAACTGTAGTGGCCGGCGCGGTAGACACGTAATCGCGGCACTTCGTGCGTAGAACCCTTAATATTGATTTTACTGTCACAATCGGTAAATCTGAGGATCAACCCTCATATTTTGATAGTTAAGGCCTTTAGCGCGAACTGATTACATAAGCTAGGACTATCAAAAATATTTTTATGTTAAACTACGCATGGATACGCAGTTTTTGAGTCCTATTAGGACGTGATACTGAAAGATATAATTCTATATGACCTTTCAGAAATTCTATAAATTTATCGTTTTTTGGAAACTTTAAGCCCTTTGCGCGAACTGCAAATATTAAGTTAGATTTTTTAAATTATTTTTTCGATAATCAGCACATAAATACGCAACTTTCGAGGCCTATTACAACTCGATACTCTAAAATTCACTTTTTCGGCCCACCCTAATGAACACACACATAATAATCCGCACTGCAATCCAACTGTAGTGGCCGGCGCGGTAGACACGTAATCGCGGCACTTCGTGCGTAGAACCCTTAATATTGATTTTACTGTCACAATCGGTAAATCTGAGGATCAACCCTCATATTTTGATAGTTAAGGCCTTTAGCGCGAACTGATTACATAAGCTAGGACTATCAAAAATATTTTTATGTTAAACTACGCATGGATACGCAGTTTTTGAGTCCTATTAGGACGTGATACTGAAAGATATAATTCTATATGACCTTTCAGAAATTCTATAAATTTATCGTTTTTTGGAAACTTTAAGCCCTTTGCGCGAACTGCAAATATTAAGTTAGATTTTTTAAATTATTTTTTCGATAATCAGCACATAAATACGCAACTTTCGAGGCCTATTACAACTCGATACTCTAAAATTCACTTTTTCGGCCCACCCTAATGAACACACACATAATAATCCGCACTGCAATCCAACTGTAGTGGCCGGCGCGGTAGACACGTAATCGCGGCACTTCGTGCGTAGAACCCTTAATATTGATTTTACTGTCACAATCGGTAAATCTGAGGATCAACCCTCATATTTTGATAGTTAAGGCCTTTAGCGCGAACTGATTACATAAGCTAGGACTATCAAAAATATTTTTATGTTAAACTACGCATGGATACGCAGTTTTTGAGTCCTATTAGGACGTGATACTGAAAGATATAATTCTATATGACCTTTCAGAAATTCTATAAATTTATCGTTTTTTGGAAACTTTAAGCCCTTTGCGCGAACTGCAAATATTAAGTTAGATTTTTTAAATTATTTTTTCGATAATCAGCACATAAATACGCAACTTTCGAGGCCTATTACAACTCGATACTCTAAAATTCACTTTTTCGGCCCACCCTAATGAACACACACATAATAATCCGCACTGCAATCCAACTGTAGTGGCCGGCGCGGTAGACACGTAATCGCGGCACTTCGTGCGTAGAACCCTTAATATTGATTTTACTGTCACAATCGGTAAATCTGAGGATCAACCCTCATATTTTGATAGTTAAGGCCTTTAGCGCGAACTGATTACATAAGCTAGGACTATCAAAAATATTTTTATGTTAAACTACGCATGGATACGCAGTTTTTGAGTCCTATTAGGACGTGATACTGAAAGATATAATTCTATATGACCTTTCAGAAATTCTATAAATTTATCGTTTTTTGGAAACTTTAAGCCCTTTGCGCGAACTGCAAATATTAAGTTAGATTTTTTAAATTATTTTTTCGATAATCAGCACATAAATACGCAACTTTCGAGGCCTATTACAACTCGATACTCTAAAATTCACTTTTTCGGCCCACCCTAATGAACACACACATAATAATCCGCACTGCAATCCAACTGTAGTGGCCGGCGCGGTAGACACGTAATCGCGGCACTTCGTGCGTAGAACCCTTAATATTGATTTTACTGTCACAATCGGTAAATCTGAGGATCAACCCTCATATTTTGATAGTTAAGGCCTTTAGCGCGAACTGATTACATAAGCTAGGACTATCAAAAATATTTTTATGTTAAACTACGCATGGATACGCAGTTTTTGAGTCCTATTAGGACGTGATACTGAAAGATATAATTCTATATGACCTTTCAGAAATTCTATAAATTTATCGTTTTTTGGAAACTTTAAGCCCTTTGCGCGAACTGCAAATATTGTTAGATTTTTTAAATTATTTTTTCGATAATCAGCACATAAATACGCAACTTTCGAGGCCTATTACAACTCGATACTCTAAAATTCACTTTTTCGGCCCACCCTAATGAACACACACATAATAATCCGCACTGCAATCCAACTGTAGTGGCCGGCGCGGTAGACACGTAATCGCGGCACTTCGTGCGTAGAACCCTTAATATTGATTTTACTGTCACAATCGGTAAATCTGAGGATCAACCCTCATATTTTGATAGTTAAGGCCTTTAGCGCGAACTGATTACATAAGCTAGGACTATCAAAAATATTTTTATGTTAAACTACGCATGGATACGCAGTTTTTGAGTCCTATTAGGACGTGATACTGAAAGATATAATTCTATATGACCTTTCAGAAATTCTATAAATTTATCGTTTTTTGGAAACTTTAAGCCCTTTGCGCGAACTGCAAATATTAAGTTAGATTTTTTAAATTATTTTTTCGATAATCAGCACATAAATACGCAACTTTCGAGGCCTATTACAACTCGATACTCTAAAATTCACTTTTTCGGCCCACCCTAATGAACACACACATAATAATCCGCACTGCAATCCAACTGTAGTGGCCGGCGCGGTAGACACGTAATCGCGGCACTTCGTGCGTAGAACCCTTAATATTGATTTTACTGTCACAATCGGTAAATCTGAGGATCAACCCTCATATTTTGATAGTTAAGGCCTTTAGCGCGAACTGATTACATAAGCTAGGACTATCAAAAATATTTTTATGTTAAACTACGCATGGATACGCAGTTTTTGAGTCCTATTAGGACGTGATACTGAAAGATATAATTCTATATGACCTTTCAGAAATTCTATAAATTTATCGTTTTTTGGAAACTTTAAGCCCTTTGCGCGAACTCCAAATATTAAGTTATATTTTTTAAATTATTTTTTCGATAATCAGCACATAAATACGCAACTTTCGAGGCCTATTACAACTCGATACTCTAAAATTCACTTTTTCGGCCCACCCTAATGAACACACACATAATAATCCGCACTGCAATCCAACTGTAGTGGCCGGCGCGGTAGACACGTAATCGCGGCACTTCGTGCGTAGAACCCTTAATATTGATTTTACTGTCACAATCGGTAAATCTGAGGATCAACCCTCATATTTTGATAGTTAAGGCCTTTAGCGCGAACTGATTACATAAGCTAGGACTATCAAAAATATTTTTATGTTAAACTACGCATGGATACGCAGTTTTTGAGTCCTATTAGGACGTGATACTGAAAGATATAATTCTATATGACCTTTCAGAAATTCTATAAATTTATCGTTTTTTGGAAACTTTAAGCCCTTTGCGCGAACTGCAAATATTAAGTTAGATTTTTTAAATTATTTTTTCGATAATCAGCACATAAATACGCAACTTTCGAGGCCTATTACAACTCGATACTCTAAAATTCACTTTTTCGGCCCACCCTAATGAACACACACATAATAATCCGCACTGCAATCCAACTGTAGTGGCCGGCGCGGTAGACACGTAATCGCGGCACTTCGTGCGTAGAACCCTTAATATTGATTTTACTGTCACAATCGGTAAATCTGAGGATCAACCCTCATATTTTGATAGTTAAGGCCTTTAGCGCGAACTGATTACATAAGCTAGGACTATCAAAAATATTTTTATGTTAAACTACGCATGGATACGCAGTTTTTGAGTCCTATTAGGACGTGATACTGAAAGATATAATTCTATATGACCTTTCAGAAATTCTATAAATTTATCGTTTTTTGGAAACTTTAAGCCCTTTGCGCGAACTGCAAATATTAAGTTAGATTTTTTAAATTATTTTTTCGATAATCAGCACATAAATACGCAACTTTCGAGGCCTATTACAACTCGATACTCTAAAATTCACTTTTTCGGCCCACCCTAATGAACACACACATAATAATCCGCACTGCAATCCAACTGTAGTGGCCGGCGCGGTAGACACGTAATCGCGGCACTTCGTGCGTAGAACCCTTAATATTGATTTTACTGTCACAATCGGTAAATCTGAGGATCAACCCTCATATTTTGATAGTTAAGGCCTTTAGCGCGAACTGATTACATAAGCTAGGACTATCAAAAATATTTTTATGTTAAACTACGCATGGATACGCAGTTTTTGAGTCCTATTAGGACGTGATACTGAAAGATATAATTCTATATGACCTTTCAGAAATTCTATAAATTTATCGTTTTTTGGAAACTTTAAGCCCTTTGCGCGAACTGCAAATATTAAGTTAGATTTTTTAAATTATTTTTTCGATAATCAGCACATAAATACGCAACTTTCGAGGCCTATTACAACTCGATACTCTAAAATTCACTTTTTCGGCCCACCCTAATGAACACACACATAATAATCCGCACTGCAATCCAACTGTAGTGGCCGGCGCGGTAGACACGTAATCGCGGCACTTCGTGCGTAGAACCCTTAATATTGATTTTACTGTCACAATCGGTAAATCTGAGGATCAACCCTCATATTTTGATAGTTAAGGCCTTTAGCGCGAACTGATTACATAAGCTAGGACTATCAAAAATATTTTTATGTTAAACTACGCATGGATACGCAGTTTTTGAGTCCTATTAGGACGTGATACTGAAAGATATAATTCTATATGACCTTTCAGAAATTCTATAAATTTATCGTTTTTTGGAAACTTTAAGCCCTTTGCGCGAACTGCAAATATTAAGTTAGATTTTTTAAATTATTTTTTCGATAATCAGCACATAAATACGCAACTTTCGAGGCCTATTACAACTCGATACTCTAAAATTCACTTTTTCGGCCCACCCTAATGAACACACACATAATAATCCGCACTGCAATCCAACTGTAGTGGCCGGCGCGGTAGACACGTAATCGCGGCACTTCGTGCGTAGAACTCTTAATATTGATTTTACTGTCACAATCGGTAAATCTGAGGATCAACCCTCATATTTTGATAGTTAAGGCCTTTAGCGCGAACTGATTACATAAGCTAGGACTATCAAAAATATTTTTATGTTAAACTACGCATGGATACGCAGTTTTTGAGTCCTATTAGGACGTGATACTGAAAGATATAATTCTATATGACCTTTCAGAAATTCTATAAATTTATCGTTTTTTGGAAACTTTAAGCCCTTTGCGCGAACTCCAAATATTAAGTTAGATTTTTTAAATTATTTTTTCGATAATCAGCACATAAATACGCAACTTTCGAGGCCTATTACAACTCGATACTCTAAAATTCACTTTTTCGGCCCACCCTAATGAACACACACATAATAATCCGCACTGCAATCCAACTGTAGTGGCCGGCGCGGTAGACACGTAATCGCGGCACTTCGTGCGTAGAACCCTTAATATTGATTTTACTGTCACAATCGGTAAATCTGAGGATCAACCCTCATATTTTGATAGTTAAGGCCTTTAGCGCGAACTGATTACATAAGCTAGGACTATCAAAAATATTTTTATGTTAAACTACGCATGGATACGCAGTTTTTGAGTCCTATTAGGACGTGATACTGAAAGATATAATTCTATATGACCTTTCAGAAATTCTATAAATTTATCGTTTTTTGGAAACTTTATGCCCTTTGCGCGAACTGCAAATATTAAGTTAGATTTTTTAAATTATTTTTTCGATAATCAGCACATAAATACGCAACTTTCGAGGCCTATTACAACTCGATACTCTAAAATTCACTTTTTCGGCCCACCCTAATGAACACACACATAATAATCCGCACTGCAATCCAACTGTAGTGGCCGGCGCGGTAGACACGTAATCGCGGCACTTCGTGCGTAGAACCCTTAATATTGATTTTACTGTCACAATCGGTAAATCTGAGGATCAACCCTCATATTTTGATAGTTAAGGCCTTTAGCGCGAACTGATTACATAAGCTAGGACTATCAAAAATATTTTTATGTTAAACTACGCATGGATACGCAGTTTTTGAGTCCTATTAGGACGTGATACTGAAAGATATAATTCTATATGACCTTTCAGAAATTCTATAAATTTATCGTTTTTTGGAAACTTTAAGCCCTTTGCGCGAACTGCAAATATTAAGTTAGATTTTTTAAATTATTTTTTCGATAATCAGCACATAAATACGCAACTTTCGAGGCCTATTACAACTCGTTACTCTAAAATTCACTTTTTCGGCCCACCCTAATGAACACACACATAATAATCCGCACTGCAATCCAACTGTAGTGGCCGGCGCGGTAGACACGTAATCGCGGCACTTCGTGCGTAGAACCCTTAATATTGATTTTACTGTCACAATCGGTAAATCTGAGGATCAACCCTCATATTTTGATAGTTAAGGCCTTTAGCGCGAACTGATTACATAAGCTAGGACTATCAAAAATATTTTTATGTTAAACTACGCATGGATACGCAGTTTTTGAGTCCTATTAGGACGTGATACTGAAAGATATAATTCTATATGACCTTTCAGAAATTCTATAAATTTATCGTTTTTTGGAAACTTTAAGCCCTTTGCGCGAACTGCAAATATTAAGTTATATTTTTTAAATTATTTTTTCGATAATCAGCACATAAATACGCAACTTTCGAGGCCTATTACAACTCGATACTCTAAAATTCACTTTTTCGGCCCACCCTAATGAACACACACATAATAATCCGCACTGCAATCCAACTGTAGTGGCCGGCGCGGTAGACACGTAATCGCGGCACTTCGTGCGTAGAACCCTTAATATTGATTTTACTGTCACAATCGGTAAATCTGAGGATCAACCCTCATATTTTGATAGTTAAGGCCTTTAGCGCGAACTGATTACATAAGCTAGGACTATCAAAAATATTTTTATGTTAAACTACGCATGGATACACAGTTTTTGAGTCCTATTAGGACGTGATACTGAAAGATATAATTCTATATGACCTTTCAGAAATTCTATAAATTTATCGTTTTTTGGAAACTTTAAGCCCTTTGCGCGAACTGCAAATATTAAGTTAGATTTTTTAAATTATTTTTTCGATAATCAGCACATAAATACGCAACTTTCGAGGCCTATTACAACTCGATACTCTAAAATTCACTTTTTCGGCCCACCCTAATGAACACACACATAATAATCCGCACTGCAATCCAACTGTAGAGGCCGGCGCGGTAGACACGTAATCGCGGCACTTCGTGCGTAGAACCCTTAATATTGATTTTACTGTCACAATCGGTAAATCTGAGGATCAACCCTCATATTTTGATAGTTAAGGCCTTTAGCGCGAACTGATTACATAAGCTAGGACTATCAAAAATATTTTTATGTTAAACTACGCATGGATACGCAGTTTTTGAGTCCTATTAGGACGTGATACTGAAAGATATAATTCTATATGACCTTTCAGAAATTCTATAAATTTATCGTTTTTTGGAAACTTTAAGCCCTTTGCGCGAACTGCAAATATTAAGTTAGATTTTTTAAATTATTTTTTCGATAATCAGCACATAAATACGCAACTTTCGAGGCCTATTACAACTCGATACTCTAAAATTCACTTTTTCGGCCCACCCTAATGAACACACACATAATAATCCGCACTGCAATCCAACTGTAGTGGCCGGCGCGGTAGACACGTAATCGCGGCACTTCGTGCGTAGAACCCTTAATATTGATTTTACTGTCACAATCGGTAAATCTGAGGATCAACCCTCATATTTTGATAGTTAAGGCCTTTAGCGCGAACTGATTACATAAGCTAGGACTATCAAAAATATTTTTATGTTAAACTACGCATGGATACGCAGTTTTTGAGTCCTATTAGGACGTGATACTGAAAGATATAATTCTATATGACCTTTCAGAAATTCTATAAATTTATCGTTTTTTGGAAACTTTAAGCCCTTTGCGCGAACTGCAAATATTAAGTTAGATTTTTTAAATTATTTTTTCGATAATCAGCACAAATACGCAACTATGAGCCCTATTACAACTCGATACTCTAAAATTCATTTATTCGGCCCACCCTAATGAACACACACATAATAATCCGCACTGCAATCCAACTGTAGTGGCCGGCGCGGTAGACACGTAATCGCGGCACTTCGTGCGTAGAACCCTTAATATTGATTTTACTGTCACAATCGGTAAATCTGAGGATCAACCCTCATATTTTGATAGTTAAGGCCTTTAGCGCGAACTGATTACATAAGCTAGGACTATCAAAAATATTTTTATGTTAAACTACGCATGGATACGCAGTTTTTGAGTCCTATTAGGACGTGATACTGAAAGATATAATTCTATATGACCTTTCAGAAATTCTATAAATTTATCGTTTTTTGGAAACTTTAAGCCCTTTGCGCGAACTGCAAATATTAAGTTAGATTTTTTAAATTATTTTTTCGATAATCAGCACATAAATACGCAACTTTCGAGGCCTATTACAACTCGATACTCTAAAATTCACTTTTTCGGCCCACCCTAATGAACACACATATAATAATCCGCACTGCAATCCAACTGTAGTGGCCGGCGCGGTAGACACGTAATCGCGGCACTTCGTGCGTAGAACCCTTAATATTGATTTTACTGTCACAATCGGTAAATCTGAGGATCAACCCTCATATTTTGATAGTTAAGGCCTTTAGCGCGAACTGATTACATAAGCTAGGACTATCAAAAATATTTTTATGTTAAACTACGCATGGATACGCAGTTTTTGAGTCCTATTAGGACGTGATACTGAAAGATATAATTCTATATGACCTTTCAGAAATTCTATAAATTTATCGTTTTTTGGAAACTTTAAGCCCTTTGCGCGAACTGCAAATATTAAGTTAGATTTTTTAAATTATTTTTTCGATAATCAGCACATAAATACGCAACTTTCGAGGCCTATTACAACTCGATACTCTAAAATTCACTTTTTCGGCCCACCCTAATGAACACACACATAATAATCCGCACTGCAATCCAACTGTAGTGGCCGGCGCGGTAGACACGTAATCGCGGCACTTCGTGCGTAGAACCCTTAATATTGATTTTACTGTCACAATCGGTAAATCTGAGGATCAACCCTCATATTTTGATAGTTAAGGCCTTTAGCGCGAACTGATTACATAAGCTAGGACTATCAAAAATATTTTTATGTTAAACTACGCATGGATACGCAGTTTTTGAGTCCTATTAGGACGTGATACTGAAAGATATAATTCTATATGACCTTTCAGAAATTCTATAAATTTATCGTTTTTTGGAAACTTTAAGCCCTTTGCGCGAACTGCAAATATTAAGTTATATTTTTTAAATTATTTTTTCGATAATCAGCACATAAATACGCAACTTTCGAGGCCTATTACAACTCGATACTCTAAAATTCACTTTTTCGGCCCACCCTAATGAACACACACATAATAATCCGCACTGCAATCCAACTGTAGTGGCCGGCGCGGTAGACACGTAATCGCGGCACTTCGTGCGTAGAACCCTTAATATTGATTTTACTGTCACAATCGGTAAATCTGAGGATCAACCCTCATATTTTGATAGTTAAGGCCTTTAGCGCGAACTGATTACATAAGCTAGGACTATCAAAAATATTTTTATGTTAAACTACGCATGGATACGCAGTTTTTGAGTCCTATTAGGACGTGATACTGAAAGATATAATTCTATATGACCTTTCAGAAATTCTATAAATTTATCGTTTTTTGGAAACTTTAAGCCCTTTGCGCGAACTGCAAATATTAAGTTAGATTTTTTAAATTATTTTTTCGATAATCAGCACATAAATACGCAACTTTCGAGGCCTATTACAACTCGATACTCTAAAATTCACTTTTTCGGCCCACCCTAATGAACACACACATAATAATCCGCACTGCAATCCAACTGTAGTGGCCGGCGCGGTAGACACGTAATCGCGGCACTTCGTGCGTAGAACCCTTAATATTGATTTTACTGTCACAATCGGTAAATCTGAGGATCAACCCTCATATTTTGATAGTTAAGGCCTTTAGCGCGAACTGATTACATAAGCTAGGACTATCAAAAATATTTTTATGTTAAACTACGCATGGATACGCAGTTTTTGAGTCCTATTAGGACGTGATACTGAAAGATATAATTCTATATGACGTTTCAGAAATTCTATAAATTTATCGTTTTTTGGAAACTTTAAGCCCTTTGCGCGAACTGCAAATATTAAGTTAGATTTTTTAAATTATTTTTTCGATAATCAGCACAAATACGCAACTATGAGCCCTATTACAACTCGATACTCTAAAATTCACTTTTTCGGCCCACCCTAATGAACACACACATAATAATCCGCACTGCAATCCAACTGTAGTGGCCGGCGCGGTAGACACGTAATCGCGGCACTTCGTGCGTAGAACTCTTAATATTGATTTTACTGTCACAATCCGCAAATCTGAGGATCAACCCTCATATTTTGATAGTTAAGGCCTTTAGCGCGAACTGATTACATAAGCTAGGACTATCAAAAATATTTTTATGTTAAACTACGCATGGATACGCAGTTTTTGAGTCCTATTAGGACGTGATACTGAAAGATATAATTCTATATGACCTTTCAGAAATTCTATAAATTTATCGTTTTTTGGAAACTTTAAGCCCTTTGCGCGAACTCCAAATATTAAGTTATATTTTTTAAATTATTTTTTCGATAATCAGCACATAAATACGCAACTTTCGAGGCCTATTACAACTCGATACTCTAAAATTCACTTTTTCGGCCCACCCTAATGAACACACACATAATAATCCGCACTGCAATCCAACTGTAGTGGCCGGCGCGGTAGACACGTAATCGCGGCACTTCGTGCGTAGAACTCTTAATATTGATTTTACTGTCACAATCGGTAAATCTGAGGATCAACCCTCATATTTTGATAGTAAAGGCCTTTAGCGCGAACTGATTACATAAGCTAGGACTATCAAAAATATTTTTATGTTAAACTACGCATGGATACGCAGTTTTTGAGTCCTATTAGGACGTGATACTGAAAGATATAATTCTATATGACCTTTCAGAAATTCTATAAATTTATCGTTTTTTGGAAACTTTAAGCCCTTTGCGCGAACTGCAAATATTAAGTTAGATTTTTTAAATTATTTTTTCGATAATCAGCACATAAATACGCAACTTTCGAGGCCTATTACAACTCGATACTCTAAAATTCACTTTTTCGGCCCACCCTAATGAACACACACATAATAATCCGCACTGCAATCCAACTGTAGTGGCCGGCGCGGTAGACACGTAATCGCGGCACTTCGTGCGTAGAACCCTTAATATTGATTTTACTGTCACAATCGGTAAATCTGAGGATCAACCCTCATATTTTGATAGTTAAGGCCTTTAGCGCGAACTGATTACATAAGCTAGGACTATCAAAAATATTTTTATGTTAAACTACGCATGGATACGCAGTTTTTGAGTCCTATTAGGACGTGATACTGAAAGATATAATTCTATATGACCTTTCAGAAATTCTATAAATTTATCGTTTTTTGGAAACTTTAAGCCCTTTGCGCGAACTCCAAATATTAAGTTATATTTTTTAAATTATTTTTTCGATAATCAGCACATAAATACGCAACTTTCGAGGCCTATTACAACTCGATACTCTAAAATTCACTTTTTCCGCCCACCCTAATGAACACACACATAATAATCCGCACTGCAATCCAACTGTAGTGGCCGGCGCGGTAGACACGTAATCGCGGCACTTCGTGCGTAGAACTCTTAATATTGATTTTACTGTCACAATCGGTAAATCTGAGGATCAACCCTCATATTTTGATAGTTAAGGCCTTTAGCGCGAACTGATTACATAAGCTAGGACTATCAAAAATATTTTTATGTTAAACTACGCATGGATACGCAGTTTTTGAGTCCTATTAGGACGTGATACTGAAAGATATAATTCTATATGACCTTTCAGAAATTCTATAAATTTATCGTTTTTTGGAAACTTTAAGCCCTTTGCGCGAACTGCAAATATTAAGTTATATTTTTTAAATTATTTTTTCGATAATCAGCACATAAATACGCAACTTTCGAGGCCTATTACAACTCGATACTCTAAAATTCACTTTTTCGGCCCACCCTAATGAACACACACATAATAATCCGCACTGCAATCCAACTGTAGTGGCCGGCGCGGTAGACACGTAATCGCGGCACTTCGTGCGTAGAACCCTTAATATTGATTTTACTGTCACAATCGGTAAATCTGAGGATCAACCCTCATATTTTGATAGTTAAGGCCTTTAGCGCGAACTGATTACATAAGCTAGGACTATCAAAAATATTTTTATGTTAAACTACGCATGGATACGCAGTTTTTGAGTCCTATTAGGACGTGATACTGAAAGATATAATTCTATATGACCTTTCAGAAATTCTATAAATTTATCGTTTTTTGGAAACTTTAAGCCCTTTGCGCGAACTGCAAATATTAAGTTAGATTTTTTAAATTATTTTTTCGATAATCAGCACATAAATACGCAACTTTCGAGGCCTATTACAACTCGATACTCTAAAATTCACTTTTTCGGCCCACCCTAATGAACACACACATAATAATCCGCACTGCAATCCAACTGTAGTGGCCGGCGCGGTAGACACGTAATCGCGGCACTTCGTGCGTAGAACCCTTAATATTGATTTTACTGTCACAATCGGTAAATCTGAGGATCAACCCTCATATTTTGATAGTTAAGGCCTTTAGCGCGAACTGATTACATAAGCTAGGACTATCAAAAATATTTTTATGTTAAACTACGCATGGATACGCAGTTTTTGAGTCCTATTAGGACGTGATACTGAAAGATATAATTCTATATGACCTTTCAGAAATTCTATAAATTTATCGTTTTTTGGAAACTTTAAGCCCTTTGCGCGAACTGCAAATATTAAGTTAGATTTTTTAAATTATTTTTTCGATAATCAGCACATAAATACGCAACTTTCGAGGCCTATTACAACTCGATACTCTAAAATTCACTTTTTCGGCCCACCCTAATGAACACACACATAATAATCCGCACTGCAATCCAACTGTAGTGGCCGGCGCGGTAGACACGTAATCGCGGCACTTCGTGCGTAGAACCCTTAATATTGATTTTACTGTCACAATCGGTAAATCTGAGGATCAACCCTCATATTTTGATAGTTAAGGCCTTTAGCGCGAACTGATTACATAAGCTAGGACTATCAAAAATATTTTTATGTTAAACTACGCATGGATACGCAGTTTTTGAGTCCTATTAGGACGTGATACTGAAAGATATAATTCTATATGACCTTTCAGAAATTCTATAAATTTATCGTTTTTTGGAAACTTTAAGCCCTTTGCGCGAACTGCAAATATTAAGTTAGATTTTTTAAATTATTTTTTCGATAATCAGCACATAAATACGCAACTTTCGAGGCCTATTACAACTCGATACTCTAAAATTCACTTTTTCGGCCCACCCTAATGAACACACACATAATAATCCGCACTGCAATCCAACTGTAGTGGCCGGCGCGGAAGACACGTAATCGCGGCACTTCGTGCGTAGAACCCTTAATATTGATTTTACTGTCACAATCGGTAAATCTGAGGATCAACCCTCATATTTTGATAGTTAAGGCCTTTAGCGCGAACTGATTACATAAGCTAGGACTATCAAAAATATTTTTATGTTAAACTACGCATGGATACGCAGTTTTTGAGTCCTATTAGGACGTGATACTGAAAGATATAATTCTATATGACCTTTCAGAAATTCTATAAATTTATCGTTTTTTGGAAACTTTAAGCCCTTTGCGCGAACTGCAAATATTAAGTTAGATTTTTTAAATTATTTTTTCGATAATCAGCACAAATACGCAACTATGAGCCCTATTACAACTCGATACTCTAAAATTCATTTATTCGGCCCACCCTAATGAACACACACATAATAATCCGCACTGCAATCCAACTGTAGTGGCCGGCGCGGTAGACACGTAATCGCGGCACTTCGTGCGTAGAACCCTTAATATTGATTTTACTGTCACAATCGGTAAATCTGAGGATCAACCCTCATATTTTGATAGTTAAGGCCTTTAGCGCGAACTGATTACATAAGCTAGGACTATCAAAAATATTTTTATGTTAAACTACGCATGGATACGCAGTTTTTGAGTCCTATTAGGACGTGATACTGAAAGATATAATTCTATATGACCTTTCAGAAATTCTATAAATTTATCGTTTTTTGGAAACTTTAAGCCCTTTGCGCGAACTGCAAATATTAAGTTAGATTTTTTAAATTATTTTTTCGATAATCAGCACAAATACGCAACTATGAGCCCTATTACAACTCGATACTCTAAAATTCACTTTTTCGGCCCACTTTAATGAACACACACATAATAATCCGCACTGCAATCCAACTGTAGTGGCCGGCGCGGTAGACACGTAATCGCGGCACTTCGTGCGTAGAACCCTTAATATTGATTTTACTGTCACAATCGGTAAATCTGAGGATCAACCCTCATATTTTGATAGTTAAGGCCTTTAGCGCGAACTGATTACATAAGCTAGGACTATCAAAAATATTTTTATGTTAAACTACGCATGGATACGCAGTTTTTGAGTCCTATTAGGACGTGATACTGAAAGATATAATTCTATATGACCTTTCAGAAATTCTATAAATTTATCGTTTTTTGGAAACTTTAAGCCCTTTGCGCGAACTGCAAATATTAAGTTAGATTTTTTAAATTATTTTTTCGATAATCAGCACATAAATACGCAACTTTCGAGGCCTATTACAACTCGATACTCTAAAATTCACTTTTTCGGCCCACCCTAATGAACACACACATAATAATCCGCACTGCAATCCAACTGTAGTGGCCGGCGCGGTAGACACGTAATCGCGGCACTTCGTGCGTAGAACCCTTAATATTGATTTTACTGTCACAATCGGTAAATCTGAGGATCAACCCTCATATTTTGATAGTAAAGGCCTTTAGCGCGAACTGATTACATAAGCTAGGACTATCAAAAATATTTTTATGTTAAACTACGCATGGATACGCAGTTTTTGAGTCCTATTAGGACGTGATACTGAAATATATAATTCTATATGACCTTTCAGAAATTCTATAAATTTATCGTTTTTTGGAAACTTTAAGCCCTTTGCGCGAACTGCAAATATTAAGTTAGATTTTTTAAATTATTTTTTCGATAATCAGCACATAAATACGCAACTTTCGAGGCCTATTACAACTCGATACTCTAAAATTCACTTTTTCGGCCCACCCTAATGAACACACACATAATAATCCGCACTGCAATCCAACTGTAGTGGCCGGCGCGGTAGACAAGTAATCGCGGCACTTCGTGCGTAGAACCCTTAATATTGATTTTACTGTCACAATCGGTAAATCTGAGGATCAACCCTCATATTTTGATAGTTAAGGCCTTTAGCGCGAACTGATTACATAAGCTAGGACTATCAAAAATATTTTTATGTTAAACTACGCATGGATACGCAGTTTTTGAGTCCTATTAGGACGTGATACTGAAAGATATAATTCTATATGACCTTTCAGAAATTCTATAAATTTATCGTTTTTTGGAAACTTTAAGCCCTTTGCGCGAACTGCAAATATTAAGTTATATTTTTTAAATTATATTTTCGATAATCAGCACATAAATCCGCAACTTTCGAGGCCTATTACAACTCGATACTCTAAAATTCACTTTTTCGGCCCACCCTAATGAACACACACATAATAATCCGCACTGCAATCCAACTGTAGTGGCCGGCGCGGTAGACACGTAATCGCGGCACTTCGTGCGTAGAACCCTTAATATTGATTTTACTGTCACAATCGGTAAATCTGAGGATCAACCCTCATATTTTGATAGTTAAGGCCTTTAGCGCGAACTGATTACATAAGCTAGGACTATCAAAAATATTTTTATGTTAAACTACGCATGGATACGCAGTTTTTGAGTCCTATTAGGACGTGATACTGAAAGATATAATTCTATATGACCTTTCAGAAATTCTATAAATTTATCGTTTTTTGGAAACTTTAAGCCCTTTGCGCGAACTGCAAATATTAAGTTAGATTTTTTAAATTATTTTTTCGATAATCAGCACATAAATACGCAACTTTCGAGGCCTATTACAACTCGATACTCTAAAATTCACTTTTTCGGCCCACCCTAATGAACACACACATAATAATCCGCACTGCAATCCAACTGTAGTGGCCGGCGCGGTAGACACGTAATCGCGGCACTTCGTGCGTAGAACCCTTAATATTGATTTTACTGTCACAATCGGTAAATCTGAGGATCAACCCTCATATTTTGATAGTTAAGGCCTTTAGCGCGAACTGATTACATAAGCTAGGACTATCAAAAATATTTTTATGTTAAACTACGCATGGATACGCAGTTTTTGAGTCCTATTAGGACGTGATACTGAAAGATATAATTCTATATGACCTTTCAGAAATTCTATAAATTTATCGTTTTTTGGAAACTTTAAGCCCTTTGCGCGAACTGCAAATATTAAGTTAGATTTTTTAAATTATTTTTTCGATAATCAGCACAAATACGCAACTATGAGCCCTATTACAACTCGATACTCTAAAATTCACTTTTTCGGCCCACCCTAATGAACACACACATAATAATCCGCACTGCAATCCAACTGTAGTGGCCGGCGCGGTAGACACGTAATCGCGGCACTTCGTGCGTAGAACTCTTAATATTGATTTTACTGTCACAATCGGCAAATCTGAGGATCAACCCTCATATTTTGATAGTTAAGGCCTTTAGCGCGAACTGATTACATAAGCTAGGACTATCAAAAATATTTTTATGTTAAACTACGCATGGATACGCAGTTTTTGAGTCCTATTAGGACGTGATACTGAAAGATATAATTCTATATGACCTTTCAGAAATTCTATAAATTTATCGTTTTTTGGAAACTAAGCCCTTTGCGCGAACTGCAAATATTAAGTTAGATTTTTTAAATTATTTTTTCGATAATCAGCACAAATACGCAACTATGAGCCCTATTACAACTCGATACTCTAAAATTCACTTTTTCGGCCCACCCTAATGAACACACACATAATAATCCGCACTGCAATCCAACTGTAGTGGCCGGCGCGGTAGACACGTAATCGCGGCACTTCGTGCGTAGAACTCTTAATATTGATTTTACTGTCACAATCGGCAAATCTGAGGATCAACCCTCATATTTTGATAGTTAAGGCCTTTAGCGCGAACTGATTACATAAGCTAGGACTATCAAAAATATTTTTATGTTAAACTACGCATGGATACGCAGTTTTTGAGTCCTATTAGGACGTGATACTGAAAGATATAATTCTATATGACCTTTCAGAAATTCTATAAATTTATCGTTTTTTGGAAACTTTAAGCCCTTTGCGCGAACTGCAAATATTAAGTTAGATTTTTTAAATTATTTTTTCGATAATCAGCACATAAATACGCAACTTTCGAGGCCTATTACAACTCGATACTCTAAAATTCACTTTTTCGGCCCACCCTAATGAACACACACATAATAATCCGCACTGCAATCCAACTGTAGTGGCCGGCGCGGTAGACACGTAATCGCGGCACTTCGTGCGTAGAACCCTTAATATTGATTTTACTGTCACAATCGGTAAATCTGAGGATCAACCCTCATATTTTGATAGTTAAGGCCTTTAGCGCGAACTGATTACATAAGCTAGGACTATCAAAAATATTTTTATGTTAAACTACGCATGGATACGCAGTTTTTGAGTCCTATTAGGACGTGATACTGAAAGATATAATTCTATATGACCTTTCAGAAATTCTATAAATTTATCGTTTTTTGGAAACTTTAAGCCCTTTGCGCGAACTGCAAATATTAAGTTATATTTTTTAAATTATTTTTTCGATAATCAGCACATAAATACGCAACTTTCGAGGCCTATTACAACTCGATACTCTAAAATTCACTTTTTCGGCCCACCCTAATGAACACACACATAATAATCCGCACTGCAATCCAACTGTAGTGGCCGGCGCGGTAGACACGTAATCGCGGCACTTCGTGCGTAGAACTCTTAATATTGATTTTACTGTCACAATCGGCAAATCTGAGGATCAACCCTCATATTTTGATAGTTAAGGCCTTTAGCGCGAACTGATTACATAAGCTAGGACTATCAAAAATATTTTTATGTTAAACTACGCATGGATACGCAGTTTTTGAGTCCTATTAGGACGTGATACTGAAAGATATAATTCTATATGACCTTTCAGAAATTCTATAAATTTATCGTTTTTTGGAAACTTTAAGCCCTTTGCGCGAACTGCAAATATTAAGTTAGATTTTTTAAATTATTTTTTCGATAATCAGCACATAAATACGCAACTTTCGAGGCCTATTACAACTCGATACTCTAAAATTCACTTTTTCGGCCCACCCTAATGAACACACACATAATAATCCGCACTGCAATCCAACTGTAGTGGCCGGCGCGGTAGACACGTAATCGCGGCACTTCGTGCGTAGAACCCTTAATATTGATTTTACTGTCACAATCGGTAAATCTGAGGATCAACCCTCATATTTTGATAGTTAAGGCCTTTAGCGCGAACTGATTACATAAGCTAGGACTATCAAAAATATTTTTATGTTAAACTACGCATGGATACGCAGTTTTTGAGTCCTATTAGGACGTGATACTGAAAGATATAATTCTATATGACCTTTCAGAAATTCTATAAATTTATCGTTTTTTGGAAACTTTAAGCCCTTTGCGCGAACTGCAAATATTAAGTTAGATTTTTTAAATTATTTTTTCGATAATCAGCACATAAATACGCAACTTTCGAGGCCTATTACAACTCGATACTCTAAAATTCACTTTTTCGGCCCACCCTAATGAACACACACATAATAATCCGCACTGCAATCCAACTGTAGTGGCCGGCGCGGTAGACACGTAATCGCGGCACTTCGTGCGTAGAACTCTTAATATTGATTTTACTGTCACAATCGGCAAATCTGAGGATCAACCCTCATATTTTGATAGTTAAGGCCTTTAGCGCGAACTGATTACATAAGCTAGGACTATCAAAAATATTTTTATGTTAAACTACGCATGGATACGCAGTTTTTGAGTCCTATTAGGACGTGATACTGAAAGATATAATTCTATATGACCTTTCAGAAATTCTATAAATTTATCGTTTTTTGGAAACTTTAAGCCCTTTGCGCGAACTGCAAATATTAAGTTAGATTTTTTAAATTATTTTTTCGATAATCAGCACATAAATACGCAACTTTCGAGGCCTATTACAACTCGATGCTCTAAAATTCACTTTTTCGGCCCACCCTAATGAACACACACATAATAATCCGCACTGCAATCCAACTGTAGTGGCCGGCGCGGTAGACACGTAATCGCGGCACTTCGTGCGTAGAACCCTTAATATTGATTTTACTGTCACAATCGGTAAATCTGAGGATCAACCCTCATATTTTGATAGTTAAGGCCTTTAGCGCGAACTGATTACATAAGCTAGGACTATCAAAAATATTTTTATGTTAAACTACGCATGGATACGCAGGTTTTGAGTCCTATTAGGACGTGATACTGAAAGATATAATTCTATATGACCTTTCAGAAATTCTATAAATTTATCGTTTTTTGGAAACTTTAAGCCCTTTGCGCGAACTGCAAATATTAAGTTAGATTTTTTAAATTATTTTTTCGATAATCAGCACATAAATACGCAACTTTCGAGGCCTATTACAACTCGATACTCTAAAATTCACTTTTTCGGCCCACCCTAATGAACACACACATAATAATCCGCACTGCAATCCAACTGTAGTGGCCGGCGCGGTAGACACGTAATCGCGGCACTTCGTGCGTAGAACCCTTAATATTGATTTTACTGTCACAATCGGTAAATCTGAGGATCAACCCTCATATTTTGATAGTTAAGGCCTTTAGCGCGAACTGATTACATAAGCTAGGACTATCAAAAATATTTTTATGTTAAACTACGCATGGATACGCAGTTTTTGAGTCCTATTAGGACGTGATACTGAAAGATATAATTCTATATGACCTTTCAGAAATTCTATAAATTTATCGTTTTTTGGAAACTTTAAGCCCTTTGCGCGAACTGCAAATATTAAATTAGATTTTTTAAATTATTTTTTCGATAATCAGCACATAAATACGCAACTTTCGAGGCCTATTACAACTCGATACTCTAAAATTCACTTTTTCGGCCCACCCTAATGAACACACACATAATAATCCGCACTGCAATCCAACTGTAGTGGCCGGCGCGGTAGACACGTAATCGCGGCACTTCGTGCGTAGAACTCTTAATATTGATTTTACTGTCACAATCGGCAAATCTGAGGATCAACCCTCATATTTTGATAGTTAAGGCCTTTAGCGCGAACTGATTACATAAGCTAGGACTATCAAAAATATTTTTATGTTAAACTACGCATGGATACGCAGTTTTTGAGTCCTATTAGGACGTGATACTGAAAGATATAATTCTATATGACCTTTCAGAAATTCTATAAATTTATCGTTTTTTGGAAACTTTAACCCCTTTGCGCGAACTCCAAATATTAAGTTATATTTTTTAAATTATTTTTTCGATAATCAGCACATAAATACGCAACATTCGAGGCCTATTACAACTCGATACTCTAAAATTCACTTTTTCGGCCCACCCTAATGAACACACACATAATAATCCGCACTGCAATCCAACTGTAGTGGCCGGCGCGGTAGACACGTAATCGCGGCACTTCGTGCGTAGAACCCTTAATATTGATTTTACTGTCACAATCGGTAAATCTGAGGATCAACCCTCATATTTTGATAGTTAAGGCCTTTAGCGCGAACTGATTACATAAGCTAGGACTATCAAAAATATTTTTATGTTAAACTACGCATGGATACGCAGTTTTTGAGTCCTATTAGGACGTGACACTGAAAGATATAATTCTATATGACCTTTCAGAAATTCTATAAATTTATCGTTTTTTGGAAACTTTAAGCCCTTTGCGCGAACTGCAAATATTAAGTTAGATTTTTTAAATTATTTTTTCGATAATCAGCACATAAATACGCAACTTTCGAGGCCTATTACAACTCGATACTCTAAAATTCACTTTTTCGGCCCACCCTAATGAACACACACATAATAATCCGCACTGCAATCCAACTGTAGTGGCCGGCGCGGTAGACACGTAATCGCGGCACTTCGTGCGTAGAACCCTTAATATTGATTTTACTGTCACAATCGGTAAATCTGAGGATCAACCCTCATATTTTGATAGTTAAGGCCTTTAGCGCGAACTGATTACATAAGCTAGGACTATCAAAAATATTTTTATGTTAAACTACGCATGGATACGCAGTTTTTGAGTCCTATTAGGACGTGATACTGAAAGATATAATTCTATATGACCTTTCAGAAATTCTATAAATTTATCGTTTTTTGGAAACTTTAAGCCCTTTGCGCGAACTGCAAATATTAAGTTAGATTTTTTAAATTATTTTTTCGATAATCAGCACATAAATACGCAACTTTCGAGGCCTATTACAACTCGATACTCTAAAATTCACTTTTTCGGCCCACCCTAATGAACACACACATAATAATCCGCACTGCAATCCAACTGTAGTGGCCGGCGCGGTAGACACGTAATCGCGGCACTTCGTGCGTAGAACTCTTAATATTGATTTTACTGTCACAATCGGCAAATCTGAGGATCAACCCTCATATTTTGATAGTTAAGGCCTTTAGCGCGAACTGATTACATAAGCTAGGACTATCAAAAATATTTTTATGTTAAACTACGCATGGATACGCAGTTTTTGAGTCCTATTAGGACGTGATACTGAAAGATATAATTCTATATGACCTTTCAGAAATTCTATAAATTTATCGTTTTTTGGAAACTTTAAGCCCTTTGCGCGAACTCCAAATATTAAGTTATATTTTTTAAATTATTTTTTCGATAATCAGCACATAAATACGCAACTTTCGAGGCCTATTACAACTCGATACTCTAAAATTCACTTTTTCGGCCCACCCTAATGAACACACACATAATAATCCGCACTGCAATCCAACTGTAGTGGCCGGCGCGGTAGACACGTAATCGCGGCACTTCGTGCGTAGAACCCTTAATATTGATTTTACTGTCACAATCGGTAAATCTGAGGATCAACCCTCATATTTTGATAGTTAAGGCCTTTAGCGCGAACTGATTACATAAGCTAGGACTATCAAAAATATTTTTATGTTAAACTACGCATGGATACGCAGTTTTTGAGTCCTATTAGGACGTGATACTGAAAGATATAATTCTATATGACCTTTCAGAAATTCTATAAATTTATCGTTTTTTGGAAACTTTAAGCCCTTTGCGCGAACTGCAAATATTAAGTTAGATTTTTTAAATTATTTTTTCGATAATCAGCACATAAATACGCAACTTTCGAGGCCTATTACAACTCGATACTCTAAAATTCACTTTTTCGGCCCACCCTAATGAACACACACATAATAATCCGCACTGCAATCCAACTGTAGTGGCCGGCGCGGTAGACACGTAATCGCGGCACTTCGTGCGTAGAACCCTTAATATTGATTTTACTGTCACAATCGGTAAATCTGAGGATCAACCCTCATATTTTGATAGTTAAGGCCTTTAGCGCGAACTGATTACATAAGCTAGGACTATCAAAAATATTTTTATGTTAAACTACGCATGGATACGCAGTTTTTGAGTCCTATTAGGACGTGATACTGAAAGATATAATTCTATATGACCTTTCAGAAATTCTATAAATTTATCGTTTTTTGGAAACTTTAAGCCCTTTGCGCGAACTCCAAATATTAAGTTATATTTTTTAAATTATTTTTTCGATAATCAGCACATAAATACGCAACTTTCGAGGCCTATTACAACTCGATACTCTAAAATTCACTTTTTCGGCCCACCCTAATGAACACACACATAATAATCCGCACTGCAATCCAACTGTAGTGGCCGGCGCGGTAGACACGTAATCGCGGCACTTCGTGCGTAGAACCCTTAATATTGATTTTACTGTCACAATCGGTAAATCTGAGGATCAACCCTCATATTTTGATAGTTAAGGCCTTTAGCGCGAACTGATTACATAAGCTAGGACTATCAAAAATATTTTTATGTTAAACTACGCATGGATACGCAGGTTTTGAGTCCTATTAGGACGTGATACTGAAAGATATAATTCTATATGACCTTTCAGAAATTCTATAAATTTATCGTTTTTTGGAAACTAAGCCCTTTGCGCGAACTGCAAATATTAAGTTAGATTTTTTAAATTATTTTTTCGATAATCAGCACAAATACGCAACTATGAGCCCTATTACAACTCGATACTCTAAAATTCACTTTTTCGGCCCACCCTAATGAACACACACATAATAATCCGCACTGCAATCCAACTGTAGTGGCCGGCGCAGTAGACACGTAATCGCGGCACTTCGTGCGTAGAACTCTTAATATTGATTTTACTGTCACAATCGGCAAATCTGAGGATCAACCCTCATATTTTGATAGTTAAGGCCTTTAGCGCGAACTGATTACATAAGCTAGGACTATCAAAAATATTTTTATGTTAAACTACGCATGGATACGCAGTTTTTGAGTCCTATTAGGACGTGATACTGAAAGATATAATTCTATATGACCTTTCAGAAATTCTATAAATTTATCGTTTTTTGGAAACTTTAAGCCCTTTGCGCGAACTGCAAATATTAAGTTAGATTTTTTAAATTATTTTTTCGATAATCAGCACATAAATACGCAACTTTCGAGGCCTATTACAACTCGATACTCTAAAATTCACTTTTTCGGCCCACCCTAATGAACACACACATAATAATCCGCACTGCAATCCAACTGTAGTGGCCGGCGCGGTAGACACGTAATCGCGGCACTTCGTGCGTAGAACCCTTAATATTGATTTTACTGTCACAATCGGTAAATCTGAGGATCAACCCTCATATTTTGATAGTTAAGGCCTTTAGCGCGAACTGATTACATAAGCTAGGACTATCAAAAATATTTTTATGTTAAACTACGCATGGATACGCAGTTTTTGAGTCCTATTAGGACGTGATACTGAAAGATATAATTCTATATGACCTTTCAGAAATTCTATAAATTTATCGTTTTTTGGAAACTTTAAGCCCTTTGCGCGAACTGCAAATATTAAGTTAGATTTTTTAAATTATTTTTTCGATAATCAGCACATAAATACGCAACTTTCGAGGCCTATTACAACTCGATACTCTAAAATTCACTTTTTCGGCCCAACCTAATGAACACACACATAATAATCCGCACTGCAATCCAACTGTAGTGGCCGGCGCGGTAGACACGTAATCGCGGCACTTCGTGCGTAGAACTCTTAATATTGATTTTACTGTCACAATCGGCAAATCTGAGGATCAACCCTCATATTTTGATAGTTAAGGCCTTTAGCGCGAACTGATTACATAAGCTAGGACTATCAAAAATATTTTTATGTTAAACTACGCATGGATACGCAGTTTTTGAGTCCTATTAGGACGTGATACTGAAAGATATAATTCTATATGACCTTTCAGAAATTCTATAAATTTATCGTTTTTTGGAAACTTTAACCCCTTTGCGCGAACTCCAAATATTAAGTTATATTTTTTAAATTATTTTTTCGATAATCAGCACATAAATACGCAACTTTCGAGGCCTATTACAACTCGATACTCTAAAATTCACTTTTTCGGCCCACCCTAATGAACACACACATAATAATCCGCACTGCAATCCAACTGTAGTGGCCGGCGCGGTAGACACGTAATCGCGGCACTTCGTGCGTAGAACCCTTAATATTGATTTTACTGTCACAATCGGTAAATCTGAGGATCAACCCTCATATTTTGATAGTTAAGGCCTTTAGCGCGAACTGATTACATAAGCTAGGACTATCAAAAATATTTTTATGTTAAACTACGCATGGATACGCAGTTTTTGAGTCCTATTAGGACGTGATACTGAAAGATATAATTCTATATGACCTTTCAGAAATTCTATAAATTTATCGTTTTTTGGAAACTTTAAGCCCTTTGCGCGAACTGCAAATATTAAGTTAGATTTTTTAAATTATTTTTTCGATAATCAGCACATAAATACGCAACTTTCGAGGCCTATTACAACTCGATACTCTAAAATTCACTTTTTCGGCCCACCCTAATGAACACACACATAATAATCCGCACTGCAATCCAACTGTAGTGGCCGGCGCGGTAGACACGTAATCGCGGCACTTCGTGCGTAGAACCCTTAATATTGATTTTACTGTCACAATCGGTAAATCTGAGGATCAACCCTCATATTTTGATAGTTAAGGCCTTTAGCGCGAACTGATTACATAGGCTAGGACTATCAAAAATATTTTTATGTTAAACTACGCATGGATACGCAGTTTTTGAGTCCTATTAGGACGTGATACTGAAAGATATAATTCTATATGACCTTTCAGAAATTCTATAAATTTATCGTTTTTTGGAAACTTTAAGCCCTTTGCGCGAACTGCAAATATTAAGTTAGATTTTTTAAATTATTTTTTCGATAATCAGCACATAAATACGCAACTTTCGAGGCCTATTACAACTCGATACTCTAAAATTCACTTTTTCGGCCCACCCTAATGAACACACACATAATAATCCGCACTGCAATCCAACTGTAGTGGCCGGCGCGGTAGACACGTAATCGCGGCACTTCGTGCGTAGAACCCTTAATATTGATTTTACTGTCACAATCGGTAAATCTGAGGATCAACCCTCATATTTTGATAGTTAAGGCCTTTAGCGCGAACTGATTACATAAGCTAGGACTATCAAAAATATTTTTATGTTAAACTACGCATGGATACGCAGTTTTTGAGTCCTATTAGGACGTGATACTGAAAGATATAATTCTATATGACCTTTCAGAAATTCTATAAATTTATCGTTTTTTGGAAACTTTAAGCCCTTTGCGCGAACTGCAAATATTAAGTTAGATTTTTTAAATTATTTTTTCGATAATCAGCACATAAATACGCAACTTTCGAGGCCTATTACAACTCGATACTCTAAAATTCACTTTTTCGGCCCACCCTAATGAACACACACATAATAATCCGCACTGCAATCCAACTGTAGTGGCCGGCGCGGTAGACACGTAATCGCGGCACTTCGTGCGTAGAACCCTTAATATTGATTTTACTGTCACAATCGGTAAATCTGAGGATCAACCCTCATATTTTGATAGTTAAGGCCTTTAGCGCGAACTGATTACATAAGCTAGGACTATCAAAAATATTTTTATGTTAAACTACGCATGGATACGCAGTTTTTGAGTCCTATTAGGACGTGATACTGAAAGATATAATTCTATATGACCTTTCAGAAATTCTATAAATTTATCGTTTTTTGGAAACTTTAAGCCCTTTGCGCGAACTGCAAATATTAAGTTAGATTTTTTAAATTATTTTTTCGATAATCAGCACATAAATACGCAACTTTCGAGGCCTATTACAACTCGATACTCTAAAATTCACTTTTTCGGCCCACCCTAATGAACACACACATAATAATCCGCACTGCAATCCAACTGTAGTGGCCGGCGCGGTAGACACGTAATCGCGGCACTTCGTGCGTAGAACCCTTAATATTGATTTTACTGTCACAATCGGTAAATCTGAGGATCAACCCTCATATTTTGATAGTTGAGGCCTTTAGCGCGAACTGATTACATAAGCTAGGACTATCAAAAATATTTTTATGTTAAACTACGCATGGATACGCAGTTTTTGAGTCCTATTAGGACGTGATACTGAAAGATATAATTCTATATGACCTTTCAGAAATTCTATAAATTTATCGTTTTTTGGAAACTTTAAGCCCTTTGCGCGAACTGCAAATATTAAGTTAGATTTTTTAAATTATTTTTTCGATAATCAGCACATAAATACGCAACTTTCGAGGCCTATTACAACTCGATACTCTAAAATTCACTTTTTCGGCCCACCCTAATGAACACACACATAATAATCCGCACTGCAATCCAACTGTAGTGGCCGGCGCGGTAGACACGTAATCGCGGCACTTCGTGCGTAGAACCCTTAATATTGATTTTACTGTCACAATCGGTAAATCTGAGGATCAACCCTCATATTTTGATAGTTAAGGCCTTTAGCGCGAACTGATTACATAAGCTAGGACTATCAAAAATATTTTTATGTTAAACTACGCATGGATACGCAGGTTTTGAGTCCTATTAGGACGTGATACTGAAAGATATAATTCTATATGACCTTTCAGAAATTCTATAAATTTATCTTTTTTTGGAAACTTTAACCCCTTTGCGCGAACTCCAAATATTAAGTTATATTTTTTAAATTATTTTTTCGATAATCAGCACATAAATACGCAACTTTCGAGGCCTATTACAACTCGATACTCTAAAATTCACTTTTTCGGCCCACCCTAATGAACACACACATAATAATCCGCACTGCAATCCAACTGTAGTGGCCGGCGCGGTAGACACGTAATCGCGGCACTTCGTGCGTAGAACCCTTAATATTGATTTTACTGTCACAATCGGTAAATCTGAGGATCAACCCTCATATTTTGATAGTTAAGGCCTTTAGCGCGAACTGATTACATAAGCTAGGACTATCAAAAATATTTTTATGTTAAACTACGCATGGATACGCAGTTTTTGAGTCCTATTAGGACGTGATACTGAAAGATATAATTCTATATGACCTTTCAGAAATTCTATAAATTTATCGTTTTTTGGAAACTTTAAGCCCTTTGCGCGAACTGCAAATATTAAGTTAGATTTTTTAAATTATTTTTTCGATAATCAGCACATAAATACGCAACTTTCGAGGCCTATTACAACTCGATACTCTAAAATTCACTTTTTCGGCCCACCCTAATGAACACACACATAATAATCCGCACTGCAATCCAACTGTAGTGGCCGGCGCGGTAGACACGTAATCGCGGCACTTCGTGCGTAGAACCCTTAATATTGATTTTACTGTCACAATCGGTAAATCTGAGGATCAACCCTCATATTTTGATAGTTAAGGCCTTTAGCGCGAACTGATTACATAAGCTAGGACTATCAAAAATATTTTTATGTTAAACTACGCATGGATACGCAGTTTTTGAGTCCTATTAGGACGTGATACTGAAAGATATAATTCTATATGACCTTTCAGAAATTCTATAAATTTATCGTTTTTTGGAAACTTTAAGCCCTTTGCGCGAACTGCAAATATTAAGTTAGATTTTTTAAATTATTTTTTCGATAATCAGCACATAAATACGCAACTTTCGAGGCCTATTACAACTCGATACTCTAAAATTCACTTTTTCGGCCCACCCTAATGAACACACAAATAATAATCCGCACTGCAATCCAACTGTAGTGGCCGGCGCGGTAGACACGTAATCGCGGCACTTCGTGCGTAGAACCCTTAATATTGATTTTACTGTCACAATCGGTAAATCTGAGGATCAACCCTCATATTTTGATAGTTAAGGCCTTTAGCGCGAACTGATTACATAAGCTAGGACTATCAAAAATATTTTTATGTTAAACTACGCATGGATACGCAGTTTTTGAGTCCTATTAGGACGTGATACTGAAAGATATAATTCTATATGACCTTTCAGAAATTCTATAAATTTATCGTTTTTTGGAAACTTTAAGCCCTTTGCGCGAACTGCAAATATTAAGTTAGATTTTTTAAATTATTTTTTCGATAATCAGCACATAAATACGCAACTTTCGAGGCCTATTACAACTCGATACTCTAAAATTCACTTTTTCGGCCCACCCTAATGAACACACACATAATAATCCGCACTGCAATCCAACTGTAGTGGCCGGCGCGGTAGACACGTAATCGCGGCACTTCGTGCGTAGAACCCTTAATATTGATTTTACTGTCACAATCGGTAAATCTGAGGATCAACCCTCATATTTTGATAGTTAAGGCCTTTAGCGCGAACTGATTACATAAGCTAGGACTATCAAAAATATTTTTATGTTAAACTACGCATGGATACGCAGTTTTTGAGTCCTATTAGGACGTGATACTGAAAGATATAATTCTATATGACCTTTCAGAAATTCTATAAATTTATCGTTTTTTGGAAACTTTAAGCCCTTTGCGCGAACTGCAAATATTAAGTTAGATTTTTTAAATTATTTTTTCGATAATCAGCACATAAATACGCAACTTTCGAGGCCTATTACAACTCGATACTCTAAAATTCACTTTTTCGGCCCACCCTAATGAACACACACATAATAATCCGCACTGCAATCCAACTGTAGTGGCCGGCGCGGTAGACACGTAATCGCGGCACTTCGTGCGTAGAACCCTTAATATTGATTTTACTGTCACAATCGGTAAATCTGAGGATCAACCCTCATATTTTGATAGTTAAGGCGTTTAGCGCGAACTGATTACATAAGCTAGGACTATCAAAAATATTTTTATGTTAAACTACGCATGGATACGCAGTTTTTGAGTCCTATTAGGACGTGATACTGAAAGATATAATTCTATATGACCTTTCAGAAATTCTATAAATTTATCGTTTTTTGGAAACTTTAAGCCCTTTGCGCGAACTGCAAATATTAAGTTAGATTTTTTAAATTATTTTTTCGATAATCAGCACATAAATACGCAACTTTCGAGGCCTTTTACAACTCGATACTCTAAAATTCACTTTTTCGGCCCACCCTAATGAACACACACATAATAATCCGCACTGCAATCCAACTGTAGTGGCCGGCGCGGTAGACACGTAATCGCGGCACTTTGTGCGTAGAACCCTTAATATTGATTTTACTGTCACAATCGGTAAATCTGAGGATCAACCCTCATATTTTGATAGTTAAGGCCTTTAGCGCGAACTGATTACATAAGCTAGGACTATCAAAAATATTTTTATGTTAAACTACGCATGGATACGCAGTTTTTGAGTCCTATTAGGACGTGATACTGAAAGATATAATTCTATATGACCTTTCAGAAATTCTATAAATTTATCGTTTTTTGGAAACTTTAAGCCCTTTGCGCGAACTGCAAATATTAAGTTAGATTTTTTAAATTATTTTTTCGATAATCAGCACATAAATACGCAACTTTCGAGGCCTATTACAACTCGATACTCTAAAATTCACTTTTTCGGCCCACCCTAATGAACACACACATAATAATCCGCACTGCAATCCAACTGTAGTGGCCGGCGCGGTAGACACGTAATCGCGGCACTTCGTGCGTAGAACCCTTAATATTGATTTTACTGTCACAATCGGTAAATCTGAGGATCAACCCTCATATTTTGATAGTTAAGGCCTTTAGCGCGAACTGATTACATAAGTTAGGACTATCAAAAATATTTTTATGATAAACTACGCATGGATACGCAGTTTTTGAGTCCTATTAGGACGTGATACTGAAAGATATAATTCTATATGACCTTTCAGAAATTCTATAAATTTATCGTTTTTTGGAAACTTTAAGCCCTTTGCGCGAACTGCAAATATTAAGTTAGATTTTTTAAATTATTTTTTCGATAATCAGCACATAAATACGCAACTTTCGAGGCCTATTACAACTCGATACTCTAAAATTCACTTTTTCGGCCCACCCTAATGAACACACACATAATAATCCGCACTGCAATCCAACTGTAGTGGCCGGCGCGGTAGACACGTAATCGCGGTACTTCGTGCGTAGAACCCTTAATATTGATTTTACTGTCACAATCGGTAAATCTGAGGATCAACCCTCATATTTTGATAGTTAAGGCCTTTAGCGCGAACGGATTACATAAGCTAGGACTATCAAAAATATTTTTATGTTAAACTACGCATGGATACGCAGTTTTTTGAGTCCTATTAGGACGTGATACTGAAAGATATAATTCTATATGACCTTTCAGAAATTCTATAAATTTATCGTTTTTTGGAAACTTTAAGCCCTTTGCGCGAACTCCAAATATTAAGTTATATTTTTTAAATTATTTTTTCGATAATCAGCACATAAATACGCAACTTTCGAGGCCTATTACAACTCGATACTCTAAAATTCACTTTTTCGGCCCACCCTAATGAACACACACATAATAATCCGCACTGCAATCCAACTGTAGTGGCCGGCGCGGTAGACACGTAATCGCGGCACTTCGTGCGTAGAACCCTTAATATTGATTTTACTGTCACAATCGGTAAATCTGAGGATCAACCCTCATATTTTGATAGTTAAGGCCTTTAGCGCGAACTGATTACATAAGCTAGGACTATCAAAAATATTTTTATGTTAAACTACGCATGGATACGCAGTTTTTGAGTCCTATTAGGACGTGATACTGAAAGATATAATTCTATATGACCTTTCAGAAATTCTATAAATTTATCGTTTTTTGGAAACTTTAAGCCCTTTGCGCGAACTCCAAATATTAAGTTATATTTTTTAAATTATTTTTTCGATAATCAGCACATAAATACGCAACTTTCGAGGCCTATTACAACTCGATACTTAAAAATTCACTTTTTCGGCCCACCCTAATGAACACACACATAATAATCCGCACTGCAATCCAACTGTAGTGGCCGGCGCGGTAGACACGTAATCGCGGCACTTCGTGCGTAGAACCCTTAATATTGATTTTACTGTCACAATCGGTAAATCTGAGGATCAACCCTCATATTTTGATAGTTAAGGCCTTTAGCGCGAACTGATTACATAAGCTAGGACTATCAAAAATATTTTTATGTTAAACTACGCATGGATACGCAGTTTTTGAGTCCTATTAGGACGTGATACTGAAAGATATAATTCTATATGACCTTTCAGAAATTCTATAAATTTATCGTTTTTTGGAAACTTTAAGCCCTTTGCGCGAACTGCAAATATTAAGTTATATTTTTTAAATTATTTTTTCGATAATCAGCACATAAATACGCAACTTTGGAGGCCTATTACAACTCGATACTCTAAAATTCACTATTTCGGCCCACCCTAATGAACACACACATAATAATCCGCACTGCAATCCAACTGTAGTGGCCGGCGCGGTAGACACGTAATCGCGGCACTTCGTGCGTAGAACCCTTAATATTGATTTTACTGTCACAATCGGTAAATCTGAGGAACAACCCTCATATTTTGATAGTTAAGGCCTTTAGCGCGAACTGATTACATAAGCTAGGACTATCAAAAATATTTTTATGTTAAACTACGCATGGATACGCAGTTTTTGAGTCCTATTAGGACGTGATACTGAAAGATATAATTCTATATGACGTTTCAGAAATTCTATAAATTTATCGTTTTTTGGAAACTTTAAGCCCTTTGCGCGAACTCCAAATATTAAGTTAGATTTTTTAAATTATTTTTTCGATAATCAGCACATAAATACGCAACTTTCGAGGCCTATTACAACTCGATACTCTAAAATTCACTTTTTCGGCCCACCCTAATGAACACACACATAATAATCCGCACTGCAATCCAACTGTAGTGGCCGGCGCGGTAGACACGTAATCGCGGCACTTCGTGCGTAGAACCCTTAATATTGATTTTACTGTCACAATCGGTAAATCTGAGGATCAACCCTCATATTTTGATAGTTAAGGCCTTTAGCGCGAACTGATTACATAAGCTAGGACTATCAAAAATATTTTTATGTTAAACTACGCATGGATACGCAGTTTTTGAGTCCTATTAGGACGTGATACTGAAAGATATAATTCTATATTTTTATGTTAAACTACGCATGGATACGCAGTTTTTGAGTCCTATTAGGACGTGATACTGAAAGATATAATTCTATATGACCTTTCAGAAATTCTATAAATTTATCGTTTTTTGGAAACTTTGCGCGAACTGCAAATATTAAGTTAGATTTTTTAAATTATTTTTTCGATAATCAGCACATAAATACGCAACTTTCGAGGCCTATTACAACTCGATACTCTAAAATTCACTTTTTCGGCCCACCCTAATGAACACACACATAATAATCCGCACTGCAATCCAACTGTAGTGGCCGGCGCGGTAGACACGTAATCGCGGCACTTCGTGCGTAGAACCCTTAATATTGATTTTACTGTCACAATCGGTAAATCTGAGGATCAACCCTAATATTTTGATAGTTAAGGCCTTTAGCGCGAACTGATTACATAAGCTAGGACTATCAAAAATATTTTTATGTTAAACTACGCATGGATACGCAGTTCTTGAGTCCTATTAGGACGTGATACTGAAAGATATAATTCTATATTTTTATGTTAAACTACGCATGGATACGCAGTTTTTGAGTCCTATTAGGACGTGATACTGAAAGATATAATTCTATATGACCTTTCAGAAATTCTATAAATTTATCGTTTTTTGGAAACTTTGCGCGAACTGCAAATATTGAGTTAGATTTTTTAAATTATTTTTTCGATAATCAGCACAAATACGCAACTATGAGCCCTATTACAACTCGATACTCTAAAATTCACTTTTTCGGCCCACCCTAATGAACACACACATAATAATCCGCACTGCAATCCAACTGTAGTGGCCGGCGCGGTAGACACGTAATCGCGGCACTTCGTGCGTAGAACCCTTAATATTGATTTTACTGTCACAATCGGTAAATCTGAGGATCAACCCTCATATTTTGATAGTTAAGGCCTTTAGCGCGAACTGATTACATAAGCTAGGACTATCAAAAATATTTTTATGTTAAACTACGCATGGATACGCAGTTTTTGAGTCCTATTAGGACGTGATACTGAAAGATATAATTCTATATGACCTTTCAGAAATTCTATAAATTTATCGTTTTTTGGAAACTTTAAGCCCTTTGCGCGAACTGCAAATATTAAGTTAGATTTTTTAAATTATTTTTTCGATAATCAGCACATAAATACGCAACTTTCGAGGCCTATTACAACTCGATACTCTAAAATTCACTTTTTCGGCCCACCCTAATGAACACACACATAATAATCCGCTCTGCAATCCAACTGTAGTGGCCGGCGCGGTAGACACGTAATCGCGGTACTTCGTGCGTAGAACCCTTAATATTGATTTTACTGTCACAATCGGTAAATCTGAGGATCAACCCTCATATTTTGATAGTTAAGGCCTTTAGCGCGAACTGATTACATAAGCTAGGACTATCAAAAATATTTTTATGTTAAACTAAGCATGGATACGCAGTTTTTGAGTCCTATTAGGACGTGATACTGAAAGATATAATTCTATATGACCTTTCAGAAATTCTATAAATTTATCGTTTTTTGGAAACTTTAAGCCCTTTGCGCGAACTGCAAATATTAAGTTAGATTTTTTAAATTATTTTTTCGATAATCAGCACAAATACGCAACTATGAGCCCTATTACATCTCGATACTCTAAAATTCACTTTTTCGGCCCACCCTAATGAACACACACATAATAATCCGCACTGCAATCCAACTGTAGTGGCCGGCGCGGTAGACACGTAATCGCGGCACTTCGTGCGTAGAACCCTTAATATTGATTTTACTGTCACAATCGGTAAATCTGAGGATCAACCCTCATATTTTGATAGTTAAGGCCTTTAGCGCGAACTGATTACATAAGCTAGGACTATCAAAAATATTTTTATGTTAAACTACGCATGGATACGCAGTTTTTGAGTCCTATTAGGACGTGATACTGAAAGATATAATTCTATATGACCTTTCAGAAATTCTATAAATTTATCGTTTTTTGGAAACTTTAAGCCCTTTGCGCGATCTGCAAATATTAAGTTAGATTTTTTAAATTATTTTTTCGATAATCAGCACAAATACGCAACTATGAGCCCTATTACATCTCGATACTCTAAAATTCACTTTTTCGGCCCACCCTAATGAACACACACATAATAATCCGCACTGCAATCCAACTGTAGTGGCCGGCGCGGTAGACACGTAATCGCGGCACTTCGTGCGTAGAACCCTTAATATTGATTTTACTGTCACAATCGGTAAATCTGAGGATCAACCCTCATATTTTGATAGTTAAGGCCTTTAGCGCGAACTGATTACATAAGCTAGGACTATCAAAAATATTTTTATGTTAAACTACGCATGGATACGCAGTTTTTGAGTCCTATTAGGACGTGATACTGAAAGATATAATTCTATATGACCTTTCAGAAATTCTATAAATTTATCGTTTTTTGGAAACTTTAAGCCCTTTGCGCGAACTGCAAATATTAAGTTAGATTTTTTAAATTATTTTTTCGATAATCAGCACAAATACGCAACTATGAGCCCTATTACAACTCGATACTCTAAAATTCACTTTTTCGGCCCACCCTAATGAACACACACATAATAATCCGCACTGCAATCCAACTGTAGTGGCCGGCGCGGTAGACACGTAATCGCGGCACTTCGTGCGTAGAACCCTTAATATTGATTTTACTGTCACAATCGGTAAATCTGAGGATCAACCCTCATATTTTGATAGTTAAGGCCTTTAGCGCGAACTGATTACATAAGCTAGGACTATCAAAAATATTTTTATGTTAAACTACGCATGGATACGCAGTTTTTGAGTCCTATTAGGACGTGATACTGAAATATATAATTCTATATGACCTTTCAGAAATTCTATAAATTTATCGTTTTTTGGAAACTTTAAGCCCTTTGCGCGAACTGCAAATATTAAGTTAGATTTTTTAAATTATTTTTTCGATAATCAGCACATAAATACGCAACTTTCGAGGCCTATTACAACTCGATACTCTAAAATTCACTTTTTCGGCCCACCCTAATGAACACACACATAATAATCCGCACTGCAATCCAACTGTAGTGGCCGGCGCGGTAGACACGTAATCGCGGCACTTCGTGCGTAGAACTCTTAATATTGATTTTACTGTCACAATCGGCAAATCTGAGGATCAACCCTCATATTTTGATAGTTAAGGCCTTTAGCGCGAACTGATTACATAAGCTAGGACTATCAAAAATATTTTTATGTTAAACTACGCATGGATACGCAGTTTTTGAGTCCTATTAGGACGTGATACTGAAAGATATAATTCTATATGACCTTTCAGAAATTCTATAAATTTATCGTTTTTTGGAAACTTTAAGCCCTTTGCGCGAACTGCAAATATTAAGTTATATTTTTTAAATTATTTTTTCGATAATCAGCACATAAATACGCAACTTTCGAGGCCTATTACAACTCGATACTCTAAAATTCACTTTTTCGGCCCACCCTAATGAACACACACATAATAATCCGCACTGCAATCCAACTGTAGTGGCCGGCGCGGTAGACACGTAATCGCGGCACTTCGTGCGTAGAACCCTTAATATTGATTTTACTGTCACAATCGGTAAATCTGAGGATCAACCCTCATATTTTGATAGTTAAGGCCTTTAGCGCGAACTGATTACATAAGCTAGGACTATCAAAAATATTTTTATGTTAAACTACGCATGGATACGCAGTTTTTGAGTCCTATTAGGACGTGATACTGAAAGATATAATTCTATATGACCTTTCAGAAATTCTATAAATTTATCGTTTTTTGGAAACTTTAAGCCCTTTGCGCGAACTGCAAATATTAAGTTATATTTTTTAAATTATTTTTCCGATAATCAGCACATAAATACGCAACTTTCGAGGCCTATTACAACTCGATACTCTAAAATTCACTTTTTCGGCCCACCCTAATGAACACACACATAATAATCCGCACTGCAATCCAACTGTAGTGGCCGGCGCGGTAGACACGTAATCGCGGCACTTCGTGCGTAGAACCCTTAATATTGATTTTACTGTCACAATCGGTAAATCTGAGGATCAACCCTCATATTTTGATAGTTAAGGCCTTTAGCGCGAACTGATTACATAAGCTAGGACTATCAAAAATATTTTTATGTTAAACTACGCATGGATACGCAGTTTTTGAGTCCTATTAGGACGTGATACTGAAAGATATAATTCTATATGACCTTTCAGAAATTCTATAAATTTATCGTTTTTTGGAAACTTTAAGCCCTTTGCGCGAACTCCAAATATTAAGTTATATTTTTTAAATTATTTTTTCGATAATCAGCACATAAATACGCAACTTTCGAGGCCTATTACAACTCGATACTCTAAAATTCACTTTTTCGGCCCACCCTAATGAACACACACATAATAATCCGCACTGCAATCCAACTGTAGTGGCCGGCGCGGTAGACACGTAATCGCGGCACTTCGTGCGTAGAACCCTTAATATTGATTTTACTGTCACAATCGGTAAATCTGAGGATCAACCCTCATATTTTGATAGTTAAGGCCTTTAGCGCGAACTGGTTACATAAGCTAGGACTATCAAAAATATTTTTATGTTAAACTACGCATGGATACGCAGTTTTTGAGTCCTATTAGGACGTGATACTGAAAGATATAATTCTATATGACCTTTCAGAAATTCTATAAATTTATCGTTTTTTGGAAACTTTAAGCCCTTTGCGCGAACTGCAAATATTAAGTTATATTTTTTAAATTATTTTTCCGATAATCAGCACATAAATACGCAACTTTCGAGGCCTATTACAACTCGATACTCTAAAATTCACTTTTTCGGCCCACCCTAATGAACACACACATAATAATCCGCACTGCAATCCAACTGTAGTGGCCGGCGCGGTAGACACGTAATCGCGGCACTTCGTGCGTAGAACTCTTAATATTGATTTTACTGTCACAATCGGTAAATCTGAGGATCAACCCTCGGCGACCGGGGACACACTCAGTCGGAGTCGTAATTGCCGGCCGCGGTGGCCGAGGAGACTAAGGCGCTTCAGTCACGGTCTGCACGGCCACTACGGTCGGGGGTTCGAATCCCCCCTCGGGCATGGATATTTGTGCCGTCCTAGTTCGTAAGTAGTTCATAAGTAGTTTGTAAGTTTAGGGACTGATGACCCCGTAGTTAAGTCCCATAAGCTTAACAAACATTTGAACATTTGATTTTGGAGTCGTAATTATGACCACGCCACGCTCCACACAGCTCCCCTGCTCCGCACCGAGCCCTACACACACCTTAACAACTACTGAACTCCTCTGGCGTTCGCTGCGTACTATTATCGATATGCGGCCTACCTCGATCTGGGTGGTGGAAGCAATAGTAATAGTCTAAGGGGCAGCAGACCTCTTACAAGGACTCGAAGTATATCTGTTAGGTCTAGTGTTTCTTCGTATGTGCGAGCTGCGATGCTTTATCTCTCCAAGCTACCCAAGCTTACTCTTCTGCATTATTACCCCTGCTTCGGATAATCCTTACTCTCTATGAAACTCTTGACAAGGTCTGGTTCCTGCAGTTTATCCAGGTTCCACCTCCTTACTTTTTTGCTGGTTCTTCGATTTCATTTTACAGTTCGTAACGGGCCATGCCATGAAGCTCACACAGTAGAGTCTCGATTATACGACCTAAACCGGCCGCGGCGAGGTCGGATAAGAGCGAAGAACGGTTAATACGGAAAATAATACAAAACTTTGAAAAATTTATATGGCCATGGAAAACTTATTAAATGCGTGAACAAGAACTGAATACTACATTAGACGGCACTCAAAGAAAAATGATAAGATATTACGTTCCACAAAAATTAAACTAAAGTAGGCCAAATGAGTTAAAAATTTTATACAATTCAAATTAGACTGAACAGGTATTTACTTACGTATAGCATTTCAGTATTGTATTTGTGAAAGACTTCACTGAACTACGAAAATATATTTAAATATGTGTAAAGAAGTTAGTAAGTGGCTTTTGTTTGCCCGCTGTTTACCGTTTTTTGCCGTTAACTCACGTAGACTCTTAGGAAGTAAAACCGTTCGTTGTGAGAAATCTTGGGTGCACTTTCCTCCACTACATCCGCTTCATTGTTTTCTTCTTCTTTTTCGTTTACTACATTGACTATTTCTTCAGCTGTCACTTCAAATTCTTCACCTTTGACAAATTCTCCCAGCACGGATAAAGGTTCGGATAACACGGAAAGACGGATAACCGAAGATCGGATAATCGAGACTCTACTGTACTGGGAAGCGCGGCGTCGGCGCGCGCCGCGGTGTGTCCTCGTCGGCGGGCGCAGGATTCCCGAACTGAGCGGCCGGAGCACCTGTGGCCACCTGATCCGCGGTGTCGGGTGTTGCGGCGGCGCAACCGGAGCCGCCTGACCGGCTCCCAACAGGCCGTGTGGCACAGCGACAAGGTCGGCGCGGCCGCCCGTCGCCGGACAACCGGGCCGACGCGGCAGGTGAAGCCGCCTACAACGACACCGCCCCGAGGGGGCGCCTCAGCTGTCGCGTCGCGCACAGCGGGCCGCGGTCGCGCTGCTCACTGGCTGGCCGCTATCACCAGTGTTGCCAACAGTTAAAGTGAGCTCCCCACCAATTTCAAGTGCATAACCACTCTCAAAAATGCCCCTACTTTTATGTGTTGTTGTTGTGATCTTCAGTCCGGAGACTGGTTTCATGCAGCTCTCCACAATACCCTATCCTGAGCAAGCCTCTTCAACTCCACATACGAACGGCAACCTACATCTATTTATATCGGCTTACTATATCCATCTCTTGGTCTTCCTCTGCGGTTTTTACCCCACACGCTTCTCTCCGAACGCTAAATTCACAATTCCTTGATGTCTAAGAATGTGTCCTACCAATCGATCCCTTCTTTTTCTCAAGGTATGCCAGAAATTTCTTTCCTCCCCAATTCTGTTCAGTACCTCGTCATTAGTTACGCGATTCACCCACCTAATCTTCAGCATTCTTCTGTAGCACCACATTTCAAAAGCCTCTATCCTCTTCCTGTCCGCACTGTTTATCGTCCATGTTTCACTCCCAGACAAGGCAACACTCCACACAAATGCCTTCAGAAATGACTTCCTTAGGCTTCAATCAGTATTCGATGTTAACATATTTCAAGAACGGTTTTCTACCCATTGCCATTGAGCATTTTATATCCTCTGTACTGCGACCATCATTTGTTATTTTACTGTCCATGTAACAAAAGTCATCTACATCATTTATTGTTTCGTTACCTAATCTAATTTCTTCAGCATCACTTGAATTTCTTAGACTGCACTCAATTACCCTTGTTTTGCTCTTGTTAATGTTCATCTTATATGCACTTTTGAGCACACTGTCCATTCCGTTCAACTGCTCTTCCAGGTCCTTTGCTGTCTCTGACAGAATTGTTATGTCTTCGGCAAAATGCAATGTTTTTATCCATTGTGTTGTCACCTGCGACTGTATCTTGAAATAGGTTTCAGAAGTTACTGCAACCAGTCGCTTTTTTTTTTCTTCTTAATGAAGATTTATTAAACCATGACTGGTTTCAAGCTGCCTAGCAGCTCATCATCAGATAGTATACATTTAGTGCAAATTACATTTGTATCTGTGGCAGGGCAGAAAACGAGGAAAAAAGTACACTAATTTTGGTATGCTCCACTAAATAATTACACAATATAAGTTCGTCTTCAAGATGTTACTTACAGTTAAGCGTTTCACATTTGTCCATATTTGTTCCGCTTTTGGATAGCATTTCACAACACTGCCCATCCATCAGCACACCACAGCAACTCCCACGACTTTCAAGTGGTAAAATTTAAAAAATGTTTAAATTCTTCACTCTGAACTTTAATTCCTTCTCCAAATTTCTCCTAGCTTTCATTTATAGCTTGCTTAATGTACAAATTGAATAACACTCAAGAAATGCTACAACCCTGTCTTACTCCCTTCCTAATCACTGCAATCCCTTTCATGCCCTTCAACTCTGACAACCGCTGTCTGGATTTTGTACAAGTTGTATATAATCTTACGCTTCCTATATTTTACTCCTGCTTGCTTCAGAACTTGAAAGAGTTTATTCCAATCAACATTGTCAAAAGCCTTCTTCAAATCTACAAAAGCTAGATATATAGGTTTGCCTTTTCTTAATGTATCTTCTAGGATAAGTCATTAAGTGAGTATTGCCTGCTTTCATATCGCTAAAATTTCCAATAAATGTTTTTAAATTATTATGAAAGAAAACATGAAGTATATTAGTAATTACTTTCCTTTATTCTTAAGAAATAAAGTATTCACAATCATTAAACGTACAATAAACCAGCAATTCAAGGTTAGGAACATACAAAAAGTTCTTATAAGAACAGTTAGTTATTTAAAAGAATTCGTCTTCTGAAGAAGAATCAGATTTGTCTGCATTACCATCATTGTCGATTTCTAAAAGATGCCATCATTCCTTGGTACCGATTTGTTTTAGAATGTTTGTTGGAATATCATCACTGCAGCATTTTTCTGCCAACTACAAACCACAGCGTATTTTTAATTTAGCTGTTAAAATATGTAGCTTCATTCTATTACTTCGCTTTTTTCTTTTTCAGTCATACTTGCAAATAACCTCTCAACATCGGCATTGGAATGAGCTATTCTTTTAAATATGGGTCTTGAACTCAAGAATCCCGAACTTTTGCATATATTGTGGTTTCGGCATAGTTATACATGTATGAAGTCGTGAAATAATACCGTTGTTGTTGTGGTCTTCAGTCTGCAGACTGATTTGATGCAGCTCTCCATGCTACCATACAGTAGAGCTGCATGACAACGGGAGAAGTAACGACTGTAACTTCCCCTTGCTTTCAGCCGTTCGCAGTAACTGCAAGGCAAAGCCAGGTTAGCTGATGTTACAAGGCCAGCTCAGTCAATCATCCAGACTGTTGCCCCTGTAACTACTGAAAAGGCTGCTGCCCTCTTCAGGAACCACACGTTTGTCTGGCCTCTCCACAGATACCCCTCTACTGTGGTTGCACCTATGGTACGCCTATCTGCATCGTTGAGGCACGCAAGCCATCTCACCTCGGCAATGTCTGTGGTTCATGGGGGTGGTGAAAAAATACCACACACCGAGAATCACAATAATGTCAATGCAAACCACGAAAAACGATGGGGGCTGATAACCTCGATGTTGAACGCCCTTCAAATCCACAAACATCAACGAACGGCGACAGTCAAAAACTGTTTCTGTACATGTCACGTGACGCACCGTGCGTGAGCCAAGAAGCGCTCAATGATTATTAATTAAATAAGTCAGCACCCATTGTTTGAAACTGGTTGCTGCATTCCGTGAACCTGCACAAGCCGCCTTCCCCCGTGAAGTTAACTAGCTGTTACTAAATACTGTTCATTTTACAGGGAATCCCATATGTAATCTGTGGAGTGTGATGGTTCGTTTGATGTCATAATGTAATGGATGACTGTTGTCTTCCGAGTAAAAGTAAAATATTTCGAAACACGTAGTGGTTTGAGATCGCATTTTCAGTAAGTGAAATTGAATTCTTCTAAACCACTATAAAATACACCATCCTCTAGAAGCAATATTTCGCCACAAAAAGGGAGGGTAGAAACCACCAGTTTTCGTGGAAAATCCACTAAGTTGGCAACACTGGCTATGAGGCTGTGTCCCAGTGGACAGCCAGTCGGATGTGCCATCGCGGCCTAGTGTATGTCAAGTGACACGTAACACTAGAGCGCCTTATATTAGAAGCAGAACAATTCTTCATTTTGAATCCCACGTTGAAGGAGTGTATTTAAAGACTATGGGACACTTACTCTTTTTAATATGCTCTTAATGCCATTAATTATATATAGGATGTTACAGAAAGGTACGGCCAGACTTTAAGGAAACATTCCTCACACACAAAGAAAGAAAATGTGTTATGTGGACATGTGTCCGGAAACGCTTAATTTACATGTTAGAGCTTATTTCAGTATTTATCTTTAAATGTAAATTGAAATAATTCGTGCAGACAATTGTCAGACACCCAATTGTTTCGTCAGTATGTACTGTACTTCCTCGATTCACGTCATCAACACAGATTTTCTGTGAAGGTTTGTGCAGGAATTGTTGGTGATGTCTTGATTGGGGACTCATGTTCTTCCACCTACGCTCACTGGAGCAAGTTATCATGATTTCATACGGGATACTGGTCCTGTGCTGCTAAAACATGTGCCTTTACAAGTACGACACAACATGTGGTTCGTGCACGATGGAACTCCTTCACACTTCAGTCGACGTGTTCGTACGCTTCTCAACAACAGATTCGGTGACCGCTGGATTGGTAGAGGCGGACCAATTCCATGGCCTCCACGCTCTCCTGACCTCAACCCACTTGACTTTCATTTATGGGGGCATTTGAAAGCTCTTGTCTTCGCAACCCCGGTACCAAATGTAGAGACTCTTCGTGCTCGTATTATGGACGGCTGTGATACAATACGCCATTCTCCAGGGATGCATCAGCGCATCAGGGATTCCATGCGACGGAGGGTCGATGCATGTATCCTCGCTAACGGAGAACATTTTGAACATTTCCTGTAACAAAGTGTTTGAATTCAAGCTGGTACGTTCTGTTGCTGTGTGTTTCCATTCTATGATTAATGTGTTTTGAAGAGAAGTAATGAAATGAGCTCTAACATGAAAATTAAGCGTTTCCGGACACGTGTCCACATAATATATTTTCTTTCTTTGTGTGTGAGGAATGTTTCCTGAAAGTTTGGCCGTACCTTTTTGTAACACCCTGTAAATGAATAACACAATTTGTTATGTACTACGTGTTTAATTTTGTTTACTTATCCGGTTTCGGCTTATAAGGCCAGAGTTTTGACTGCTGTGTCAAAGATGTTACTATTTTTTGATACTGTACTGGAAGATATGACAAACGTCTACAGTTACAAGGGGAACACCAAGTATGGTACAAACGAATTTGGATGGGTCGCAGGTATGTTGTGCGGAAACTCCTCCAGACCACCAAGCTAAAAGTATTTGTTCCAATGCGTCTTCGTTTCCACGAAAATCGAGATCAAAGTCCAGGGCGAAACCGCTATACCTGTACTGTCACCAGCGATAGGTGACTCAGCCTGGTGTAATTAACAAGGCGCTCGACTGTCACACAGACGACCCGCGTTCAAATCCTACTCTTGTTTTTTTTTTTTTTTTTTTTGTCCGACGATTGACTGTGTATAATTATATTCCTTTTTCTCACTTCATCTATTCTTATTGCATAGATAAATTTATAAGAGGTAATTACAGTTATTTGTGAACGATACGCTACGAATGACTAGCCGCTTGGCCGTAGCATAATCATCCGCTGGGACGCGTCAACACTGCATTCGACGGTATAATAACAGTGGGGCCGGGGACTGTAAACGCAGCTAGCAAACGCTACACAAGTGTTATAGGTGGTAACTACAGGCGGTTTACTTATCTTTCAAGCACCGTAAAAGTATGCTTCGAAATAACGAATATAATAATCGTGTGCAATACATAACATATTGAGCAATTAACGTAAGTTATTATGACCAAATACTCAAGCATTAACATAAGAGTGGCTATGAAAGCATGTAATTATGCTCAGTCAGTCATGGACAAGTGAAAAGAAAAAAGGTTCCAAGCAGGATTTTAACACTTGTCGTCCGTGTAACATAAGAGCGCCTTGCTGATTAAGCACAATGCCTCACGGTGACTTAATACAGGTATAGCTGTTACGCGCTGAACTTCGTTCTCGATTTTCGTGGAAACCAAGGCGCATTGGAACAAATACTATTAGCTTAGTGGTCTGAGGAGTTCCCTCACAACATACCTGCAACCCATCAAAATTCCGTTGTACCATACTTGGTGTTCCCCTTGTTAGATTGACATACATAGTAAAACACATCTTTGACATTCTGTTATTACAATTGGCAACTTGAAAACTAAACAGTAATAAATGAATATATCGTGTGTGGAGGATAAAACAAGGAATAAATATGAACGTAACCTGGGAACTGGAACTACCTACTATTATAAACAAACAGATAACGCTAATAAATATATATATAAATAAGTGCCTTCATAATAATTTTGGGCGATAATTTAAGATAGGTTTTACATATGGCAGTTGTAAGTCCAGGTTTGGAATGATATAAAGAACTTAAAATGAATTACAGTTTGAAATAGTTACTGGATTAGATTAAACTAAAATAGACCTGTGTAACGAAATTAGTATTCAAAAAATTCAGGAAGCTGAAAATGGATATAATGTGGTAAGCTACACCGGGACAAAATTTTAAAACTTAAAAATAAATCATAATAAATAAATACGCAGGAGTATGCGACTATGGGGGCAAACAAGGAATCCGTTTTTAGAATCACTATTGAAACTGTGACTGACTTCGATCTAATTAGTTACACAAATAAACAAATGGCTAGGTCAGAATTTATGTTATTTATTACGGATGTTACCTATTGAAGTTGTAAGCCCTGATTACTTAAAGTAGCATCAAGCATACAAGTAGACCTATTCTGACAACCAATTTTTTTTTTTTTTTTTTTTTTTTTTTTTTCCAGAACACAGGCACCATGAAGTGACTACAGCATATGAACCTGAATGGAGGGACAATTGATAACATGAAATTAAACTATAAATATATGTACATGAGGGTAGGAAATGGTTGACATAAATTTTAGCTACGAACCGGAAAGTGTGACACTCTTATAATTAATAGTTCCAAAATATAAATGCCTAGATCATTATGTTGCAGATTTTTTGGTATAGATATTAACTCTGATATTTGTAAGCACTGGTTTAGTTTACTTACGTAGCATATTTGCCATATTTGCAAGTGAAATATGTTACACAGTTTGGGACACCTAGTGTGGTAGTAGATGGGAAACTTAGAAGGATGAAGAGACTGGAACTGACAGTGTGGGAAGTAATGTAATTTAGGGATGAATTATGTGAAATCCAGTAGAGGTGAACTGTTGTTTGATCATTTAATATTAAATCAGGGTTATGGGCTTAGTGTTTATTGATTAATCATACTTTCCTAACTCAGAAAATATTACAGAATAATACATTCATTCGTTTACATTTGACTGTAAGAGGCGAACAACTTACAGTGATTAGAGGGATATTTAGAGATATGATACATTCACTTACATTCCATATTGAGGCATATGTTGCCGTTCTAAATATTAACCAAAAATAGTTAAAATACGTTACAATTATCGTAGTTTCTTATTTCTAAATTGCACATCCACATACATTTACGGTAAATAAAGTTGCTACGAAATAGTTACGGAATAGTGTTAAATTGCGATACTTTACTTCCCATATTGCCCCCTCTAATGTTTCGCATATTTTACACACACCATATTTTAAGAAGATTGTATGTCAAAAATATGTTTAATAACTTCGAACGTTTGGTTTCGTTAGATAAAGACTAAAGTAAGTCTCTCTGATATTATGCACTTTGAAATAAAGCTAATGTTGCATGCCAAGTTATGAATTTAATGCCTTTCATGTACGACTTTCTTCCTGTTCCCATTCCTTAGAAGTTCAAATTTTTCTTTTTCTTTTTCAGAGATCCTGTTCACAGCTTGGCTCAGGCCTACATAATGCCGTGTTGAGAGTCACATTTAAATTGAACACTGAACTAATGTGAAACAATATAATTTAAAAATCACTAACTGCGTAAAGCTAGTTGCACTCGTGCATCACTTAAAATACAAATAACAGCCCTCGGTCTGAATAAAATCACGAAAAGCAACATTAAATACACTGTATGTTGTGTGATATTAACTATCTAGCAAAATTAAAATATACCATTGCTTACATGTATAGGCCTATATTTTCATTACTACCACTGTGAGCATAACTAATTCTAATACAAATGTAACACACATAGTTGCTCGATTTTCGCGTCCATACTTGGCGTCCGGAATTTACAAGCTACCTATTAAGCCGATCCGCGTTGAAAGAAAATCGATAAAGCTTATAGGAACCGTGTCTGCTATTATTTGAGCAGTCTGCAGATGCACAATCAAGCACTTTACACTTTGAAACAATAGAATCACAAAATATTCGCTGATTCACTTCGCTGCACCAGAACTGTCGTCGCATTGGGAATCAAAATGGCGGATTGTTCAGCTCGGTATATCTACTGCTTTACGCAGAAGCGATCCTAGCTTGCACGGGGCTCTCCAGCATCATCCCCTCCCCGATCCCCTCCCCACAGGTTAGACACCTTTGTCTTGACCAGAAGAAGCAGCGTCAGTTTCCGAGCAGCTGTAACATCTCTGGAAAGGTCGCAAACAGTGGTCGAAGTGAGCGGTCGCGATACGGGCCGCCAGAGGGCGCCCGGGAGTGTGAGCAGAGCGCTCACGTGGGCTGCTGAGGCGACAGCCTTTTTCTCAGTCGCTCTCCGTCGTTCTCAGTTGCTGTTGAGATCTACTAGCATCGTTTTTACATGGAATTAGATATTGGATTACTGCTAGTATCATTTTGTCTAAGTTCGTACCCAACTGTACTTAATACTCCCCTGTTCCAATACGTGTCAGCCTGTCCCGAATCCATGGCATAGAACCTGCAATTTTATTAATCACCGTGCTAAATATGGGCTCAGGGGCATGGAATTGTAAGGAAACGGCGTTGTTGCCTTCCACACGTAACTAATAAGGTAATTATGTATTTTTACGAAAAAAAAGGGTGTTATACAGCCACGCGTGCAACAACATTGAATACTTACAGAGATACCTCGCAATAGGAGAAAGGCGAAGTCGTTTGTCTGTTTATAAGGCAATTGACAATTTAAATATATGTGATTCTTGAGTTTCTCCTAGCGTATTTACCCGTTGGACACTGTAGGCCGGCAGTACACCCGTGGATATTTTGATTAATTGAAATATGGATTTTGACGCGAATGTAGGCGCCCAGATGATATTGGAAGACCCTACGACATTTTGTGGGTGTGTGCAATATTTAACGAAGGAACTCCGCAACACGGAAACTGGTGGTTGAATGATACTGTTGTAACGGTAGTACTGTTAAAGCACTTGGTGGTTTGAAGAGTGCAAATAGCAGAGACGTTATAGCTTATCGTATTTTAATATTTTTAAAGTTGGTAATCAGGATTATGGCAAATCAAAGTTTCGTCATTGACACACTATCAATAGAAGCACACCTACCGTTATGATAGAAAAATAATTAACTGGAGAAGGAATCTTAACACGTATGGCTTCCATGTTTTAACTTGTGTATTTTTATATAGTGACTAAGTGCTATGTTGCACTTATTATTTTATATCCGTTTTTTAAATAAGATGACCAGCTCGTAAAAAATATATGAAAAGATGGTGGTGACACAATTCACCGAAACCGGTCGTCAGTTAATAAATTATCATTTGCGATCTTGGCATTTCAGTTTGAAGAATATAACACTATCAGATCGTCTCCTAAACAGGCAATGTCAGGTAATGTTAATTACTAAAATGTTAATAATAAAAAAAACTTTGATAACACGTAAAAAAGAACTTGCAGTAGGCGACCGAACCCCGTTGAGGATATCCCGGCCAATAAAAACCATCTGATCATTACTTTCATTACCTAGTACCCTAGGTAGCACTTCGCTATGTCATACCAGTTATGAATAGGAGTTTGTCATATAAGGCACAGCAGATATGCGAAATAACACGCCATGCTAAGTGCCTGGCCATCCCATTTGACTCTTCACATCTTATGCAACAGAGAGCGCTACGGAACACAGCTGAAGGTTGAACAGTCTGCCTTGTGACAAACATCTGCTTACTGACGAGTGTAATGCTTGATTTTTAAATGAGTTGAAAGGTCTGGGTAAACTGAGAAACATTCGTGTACCTCTTAATTTAAGCATGAGAAATACTCGTGTCTTGACAGTCGATACTACAACAGCGAACCGCCCTGGGCCACTCGTCTTGGTTGGTTGGGGAGGGGTGGGGGGAGGTCTGCAAATACCTCAAAAGTACTGAACGCCCTTGGCCTCTTGTCCGGGGGGGGGGGGGAGGGGGGGGCGCTCCATACCTCAAAAGTTACTTTTTTAGAGTCATACGTGTATTTCATACATGTATTTTGTTTTGCCGTCACCCTGGGTCTCCGACAGCCTTAGTCCGCAACTGATACCCCTGTTTGCTTCGACTCTGATACTAGCATAATTTTCTAAATCTGAAACGTAATGCAGTGGCCATAGTCATGTCACAATAGGTTTATACTTGAATTACATTATATTAAAACTAGTTTCCTAAACAAAATCACGGATGACAGTTTTCAAATTACTTTCTAATTTTTTTGCGCGGGGGCCTTGTGCGTGCCCAGTTTACACATGCCTAAGGCCATCCCTGGTCACACGTAACACGACAGTGCCCATGCCTTCTCTTCAGGTTGCGTCGACAAAGGGCGGTGACTGGTGATCTGCTAAAGATGATGGTGGATGAATGAGACTCTGGGATATTAACTTCAGTAGACACTGGTTGTGCAGATAGTAATGCATGGAAGTGTGAATATAGAACCCTCACAATAAAGTTCGGTGAATACTCCAGTAACGCTAACGCGATAACGGAGAGTGACTATGAACTACAGTTACCTCACTGTCCTTCGAAAAAAGTCAAATCCCAGGACTATGCAAAGCTGAGCAATGCGATACTGGTCCTGGAAACTTTGCCCAAAGTCATTTCATTGGAAGGTATTGAGGGATGAGATCCGCCGAGGATGGTGAATGTTCCAGTCCCACCCCTTTTTTTTATTTCATTTTATTTTATTTTTATTTATTTTTTATTGCCAGGAACCGCTTGACAATACCGTCGACTCCAACTCGCTTCTAAAGAAAAGATATTTGACAATATTCTTGACACCCAAGGAAACGTACCGAGGCTTTTGAACACTATTCGAAAGGAAGACTTCTTGTAATGTTTCCAGGACATGTATCGCAGATCTCAGTGGTGCATTGTTATTTGAGGTGACTATTTCGAAGGACAGTAAGATGGCTATAGTTCACAGTTCAAGTATGTTACAGGACCATTCACCGGACGTTTTTGTCAGAGGTTGTCGGAGGACGCTCAGGAATCTTATCGTAGCTTTCCGACTGTTACAAGAGTTATAAAAAGTATGTATTACTTTTTAAAAAACTCAAATCATTTATCCCATTGCTTGTGGTGTCTCTGCCTCCCTTCAACTGTGGTATCGCCTAAATCGAAGGAAGGCAACGGAATACCCGGAATACCGCCTCCAAACAGGACCTTGCTAATAAATCACTGTGCTGCTCAAACAAAACCTTTGATTGTATACTTCTTTACGTTTCATTTACAATGGTGAAGGTAATATTTTAAAACTTCCTTCGCTAAAAATTGTGGAGTAACAGGCTTTTCTAGGTTCTTCATTCATACATTCTTTCAGAATATACCATTTCATGCAATAGTAAAACTATCTAAAATAGATGCCTTTATTTGTAATACTTCGACTGCTACCTGGTCTATAGTTTTCAGTTAAGAGAAACATATCAGCAGCGTAAATCATGCGTAAGGACAGAAAAATGTCAATCAGCCGAAATGTTTCTCTTATTTTAAAATCATACAGACAATGGCTGGCGGTGGAATATATATATATATATATATATATATATATATATATATATATAATATGTGTGTGTATTCAATATTGTTAATGACCATTTTTCTGTTTGTTTAAAGATTATACTACTATAAAACAGAATAAGTTAAATGGATGTGGACCCTATAAATGCCTAAAACTGCACAATTTGTAGCGAATTAAGGTTTAAAATCTTTGCTGCACAAATTTAAAAATAAAAAAATTTGACTCCGGTTTTTTTCTCTCTTTTTGCTAATAATTCTGGTAGTTCGTTACGTTGTTAACTTATATTCGATTTCATTCTTTGTTCATCGTTAAGTTCTACATTTCAACCCTTGTCCTTTACATTCGTAAACCGTCAGCCTCTTAACTCCGCCACTGCAGCAGATAACAAAACGCTCATCGTTGTAGTGATGCTACCGACGTGCAGTTCTTGCATTTCAGCCGTTTCTACGTGCTACAATAACGATTTTCAAAAGAAATTATACGATTAGTTGAAATACAATGAATATCGACATATACAGTGTTATAGCTATTATATTGCTTCTATTTGCAGATGTAAACACCAAGGTAAAGCTCCACAGACCACTGGAATTGGCAACACTTGTGAACTTGTGCATGAGCAGTGCTCTGTTCGTGGACTCAAAATTATTCTGGTCAATCTTTTTGCCTCTTGCTGAATATGTTACAATAAGTTAACAAACATTAAAAATTTAGACTTAAAAAGTGAGATCAGCTTCTTATAATCACACTACAATTGAAAAACTTTGATAAAGATATAAATACATTATCAACAATTGAATAGCCTAGGCTCCAGGGTAAAATGTTATTTCAAACAGCACACCAGGATACTGTATCTATAGATTTTGTAATAAAAGTGAACACGATTTTTGACACAAAATATCACAAGCACGCCAGCCGCGGTGGCCGAGGAGACTAAGGTCTGCACGGCCACTACGGTCGGGGGTTCGAATCCCCCCCTCGGGCATGGATATTTGTGCCGTCCTAGTTCGTAAGTAGTTCATAAGTAGTTTGTAAGTTTAGGGACTGATAACCCCGTAGTTAAGTCCCATAGACTATAAAAACAAACAAACAAAACATATCACAAGCATATTAATGATAATATTGTTCGTTATCGATGTTACAGACGTTTTGCTTACCATCTTCGTCCACGTAACTGTTAAGAGTACTACTTTTGGATCACTTCCGAGCACCTTGATTTTTCAATGTAAACGGTGAAGTGGTTCCACGAAACATCTGCTTAACAAGCTGTGGCTTGAAAATGATCTATGGTAGAAACCGGCAGCTATGAGCCAAATACTGAATAAATGGTCAACCATAATGGAAGTTCTAAATAATTTGACAGCTGTAAAGCCAGAACTAATCAAAAAATTGAATACCATCGAAACATTTTGATTCTTGTAGGCTAGATCTAGGGAAATATGGATAGTGGGCAACGACAGACCACCCCCGAGAGGAGAAATAGCGGAAGCCGTAGCTGAGTTTAAATGTTTGTAAAGCATATGGGACTTAACTGCGGGGTAATCAGTCCGTAAACGGACAAACTACTTATGAACTACCTTATACAAAAGGTAGCACAAACATCCATGCCCGAGGGAGGATTCGAATGGCCTCGCGCATCATCGCATAGCGCCTCAATGCGCTCGGCCACTCCGCCACGGCCCGTAGTTGAGGGGCGTTGTCGTAATTAAGTCACCAGTCACCAGCTGTTTCCTCCGTACATACTCTAGCAAACGTGTTACAATTCCCAAATAAAAATGCTGCTCTACAGTGTGGCCAGGGGAACAAACTCCCGGTATATAGTCCCACGACCATCATAAAAGACGTCATCGCCTTCACATTCGACCTCATTTCATTGTTGGGTCTAGGGAGATGGGAGTCTTCCACTAGTTTGACGCTTGCTGGGTTTCTGGGTCATGCAAGGTGTTAATCATTGAACAATGGGAAACAAAACGTAAATTAGTTACTGTTAGGAATATTTAGAATTGCTCACAATATAATCTGTTACAACATTCAATTTAAATAATTTAATTTATATAACATTTCAAATAATTGTATGTGTATAATATAATACGAAATTGTAATTAACACAGTCGTTAACAGTTAAGAACATAGCGTGACACACTTTATTCGACATGTTCAATATGCCTGCCTTCCCTGGTAATGATGCTATGCAGACGATAGCGAATTCCAGCAAGATGCGCTGAATTGTTGGAACATGGATACTGCTGATGACCTCCTTATGGTCGTTTTCGGCTCCGAAATGATTTTGCTGCACAACCTTGAACATGAACAAACAAAAAGAATAGCTTGTGTTCAATATGGAGAATATGGAGGCTAATGCCCGTGTCCTCTGGATACCACAGAGCCAGGGTACAGCCCCCAAAGTGGTCCTCTAGGACATACAAAACTCACCTGGTTCGACGGGATCAAACCACGTCTTAGATTAACTACGTATTGTCGAAACCAGTGTCATTTTGAGTAATGGGGATGAATTAATCTTCTAAAAGCTTCAGCTACCGTTCGGTAGTCGCCATGCGATCCACGAATATCGCACCAATAATTCCATTACTGAACATTCCATACCACACCAGTCACCCCCAATCGAGAAACACGGATTCTCAGTCCCCTAAATGCGCTAATTATGCTTACTGACGAACCCATCCAAATGAAAGTTGGCTTTCTTGCTAAGCCAAACCAAACGCGTTCGCATGTACATACAAATTCCCATAATTTTCCTTTGCCAACCGGGCATTTGAAGGTCCTAATGCAAACCATGAAGAAAATATGTTTTTTTTTTTTTTTTTTTTTTTTTCATATAGTTCAATAATTGTACGAGTATGTGGTTTTTGTACAATGTAATGTCTCCAGTTGCATTTTTCTTTGCAGGCAGTGCATTTATATAGTTCTTATAGCTTTCTTACACAGTTAATGAACAAGTAAATCTATTCGGCAAACGCTGTATGATCAAAAACCATTGTACTCCGTCTAGAAGAAAATTCTAAAGCCGGCCGCGGTGGCCGAGGGTACTGAGGCGAGTCAGTCACGGTCTGCAAGGCCACTATGGACGGGGATTCGAATCCCCCTTCTGGCATGGATATTTGTGCCGTCCTTAGTGTAAGCTAGGTGATAAGTAGTTTGACCCCGTAGTTAAGTCCCATAAGCTATAAAAACATTTGAACATTTTTTGAAAATGTAAAAAAAAAAATAGTTGTATGTCCTTTGTATTCTTTAAACAGTTCGCAAATTAACATCCACTTCAGAACGCCAAGGTACCTTTGCGAATTATACAATACTTGCAATTCTGGAACAGTCACCGAGCGAGGTAGCGCAGTAGTAATACACTGGAGGAGGTGGTTCAAATCCACCTCCAGCCATCCAGTTCAAAAATTAAAATTTTTGTTAATCTATCGGACTCAACTACTTGGTTATTAGTCCGTAGCTTACGAACTACTTAAACTAAGGTAAACTAATCTAAGGACAACACAAAAACCCATGCCTGAGGGTGGACTCGAACCTCCGGCCATCCAGATTTAGGTTTTCTTGATTTTCCTAAATCACTTCAGGCAAATTCCAGAATGGTTCCTTTCATAGGGCACGGCCGATTTCCTTCCACATACTTGTCCAAAAATCCAAGCGTTAGCTACGTCTCCACGCTCCCTTCTTCCGGAACAGTAATTAATCTGTGCGTGATTACCTATTGATTCCAACGTGATCGAAAATAATGCTTAGCAGCCCCACAAACAGTGTCAAATATGAGCTGAAAGAAAACAATATCTACTGATCACCGACTTTTGCCTGGATTTGAAAGTAACGGTACGGCAACGCTGTTTGTTTTGACTTTTTGCTAGATACCAGTTTGCTGTCTGCATTTGGCTTTGACAGTGCAGCAGAGACTTATGGCTACAGAGCGTCTCTCGCCAACATAGAGGCCATTACAGACCATTTGGTGCGCTGTTAGAGACAAGGTTGGCAAACGTCCACAGCATTTACATGCTAATCACTTGCAGTTCACTTTAGACGGCACAGCTTATATGAAAATTCATAAAGGACAGCGAGACTTGCAAATTAAGTAAGATTAATCTGCACCAGAAGCGGGGAGACTAATGTTTTCTCCTGTGCAAAGCAAATGAAAGCATACTGATGTCTTATATTTCAAGAGTGTGTCAGGTGAAACATGCGTGGACTCAATTTTTTATCAAATGTTCAAATGTTGTAAATCTTATGTGACTTAAAGACTGTGGTTATGTCTCTAAGCTTACAAAGTACTTAAACTAGCTTAAACCTAAAGACAACACAAACACCCATGTCCGAGGAAGGACTCGAACCCCCGACGGCGAGCAACTGCGCGCACCACAGCATGGCGCGTTAGACCTAACGGCCACTCTTCCGCGGCTTTTTTTTTCTCACAGCATTTCACATTAGAATGATTTTCTTGCTGAGTACGTTTAAAGCAGTTTTCAACTTTTTGTCTTCCGTGGCAACGCGGTTGCCGATATAGTAGAAAATAAAGAACTATGTCTACCACTTGGAGTCTGTTTCATTCCATACATCTTCTCCAATCTAATTCCTCATTGTATCACGTCTGGCAGTAAATTCGACAAAAAGCCACCAATGTAAGTAAGAGAGAAGGACTTTCCAAATCACAAAGTATCGCATTTCATGCCTAGCAAAGGTACAGCAATCGGCAAATCCTCCAACCCTGCTGTTACACAGATTCGTGCCATAGCTTCCGGCGGTGAAACCTCCTTGTTCCTCCATAGCCCACCACGTATCACACAACCCAATTACACTGGCATGACTAGCGGGATGACCCATGATTGCAGTTAAATGATAGTGTGCTAGGCTAGCTACATTCTTATTACTCCCACATTAGATAAAACGTCGGAATCTTTAATCTATCAGGTCGTACATTCCTCTTCTCCAAATATCCATTTTCCACAGAGCATCTAATTCAGAATGCATCTTACGTACTTCACCTACAAGAAAAATGAAAAACTTCCCGTTCCCAATTTAAAAGTTTCAAGTCTATAGTTCTTCTGGAAGTAAGTTTAACTGAATTGCAAAATCTATACCGAATAATCAAAATATTCAAATATTTGTAATGACAAGAGACCAAAGTGCTGAGGTCATTCGTCCCTAGACGTACAATCTACTTGAATAACACACACACACACACACACACACACACACACATACATGCCCGAAAGAGGACTCGACCCTTCGAAGGGGAGCAGCAACTAAACCTGTTAGAAGCACTGGAAATAAACGAACATTTAGCCAAAAATCCCCACCTAGTGCTAAATGACAAAGTACAGTTGAGCACATCCCCACTGTTAAGCTTCACATAATGTAATGAAAACAGCTACCTACAAGATACCATCTTAATATCACACATAGTCCCCACTACTACCATGTTTACTTTTTAGATTTTAAGATCAAAACAATACCTATAAAAATTGTACAGTAATATGAAATGTAAGTTAAATATATGAACCTTGCCAGATGCTGCCAAATAAGTGAACTGTAAACTCAGTGTAAAAAAGTATTTTAATGTACTTTAAGTGACGATCTCAACATATGCTACAATGTCAATAATGTTAACACAGTTTTTAATTCAGTAATATTTGGTATGTAATGTGTTTCTGCCTGTTCACTTGCAAATTACACTGTAAAAATGTTAAGGAGGCTACTGATAATGTAATCATAAATCTACATGGCAACAGATGATTTTTTTGTAATTCCAACAAATCTCATATTCAAAAACCGAGTATTCTGTGTGTTGTATCTTCGTTTACCATCTTTGAGAACCTAAGCAATAGCGTCTTTCTCCTCGCCTTTCAACAGTTTACCTGATGATGGCCTAAAAAGTTGAAAACTAGTTTATAAATAAACAAAAAAATAGTAGAACAGAAACAGTTTGTTTGTTTTCAACCTTAAACACATATAAGACGTTTCCATTTATTCCAACAAATATTACGTCTAATGACCGATTTTAGAGAGATTCTCAATTTACTCAGCTACTTTTACGTGCTTTGCAATGTCATTCATTCATAAGACCTAAGTTATATACGTAAAACCCATGAAAGACGACGGCCAATATAGCGTCTTTGTCTTTCTACCGATAAGAGCTGCCAACCTTCCACGGATAGTCACGTGGGGTAAAGCCGTCGGCACACGGAGCGTCTTATTGTTGTTTGGATGGGATTAGACTGCGCGGTTGCCAGTCACGGAGCGTGTGTCTGAACGAGTGTGGTCAACGAGTCGAGTACAACGTGCGGCTGAACGCTCGGACACTGCGCGACTTGTGCATACGAGACGTGTGCCTTAACAGACTACACGCGACCGCAGCGCGCTCCAGCGACACTTGTCGGCGGCATCAGGTTCTGGAATCACACTGTTGACGTAATCAAAAGAGTTGAATCCCTGCTTTATCTCTATTAAATCGCTTATTTCCACGCTTGTGCATATGTCTTAAGTTCTGTAGTATAGGCCTACATACGTAACAACAAAAATTTATGAACATAAGAATTATAAAAGTTGAATGTTATGAATAAGAGCAGCGAATTACAAAAGTTTTATGACAAACTGTGCGATATAAAATTAGAAAAGGCCTTCATATGAGGCGAACATAATTGCAGCAGTCTCGCTTTTTAGTAAAACTTAAAAGATCATTCTTTCACAGTCAATGTTACTAAATGTAAAGGTCATTCTTCCACGGTCAGTGTTACTATTCAGTAGAAGAAAGTTAAAACGTGTAAAATGCAAAACGTGAAAGGATAAAGTGCGTGTTTTACTCTAAGTAAGGTGCAAACTGTTCTGTTCATAAAACTAATCCAACGAACTCACTACTCAGAGGATGTGCACTTATGTGTACATAGCATCAAATATTATGAAGTATATTTCTATGAAATTTATAGTAAAGTCTTTGAGTCTATCAGAAAAGCCAAATATAAGAAGAAAAAACATTTGCTTCCAAGCAGTCTTGAACGAGCACCGTGGGAGAACTTCCACTTGACAGTCCATGACTTTGCTGACTACGCTGCATCAACAAACATGTCCACTTCTTATCAATGAAGGTATTATACGTGTTGTATACACTACTGATATATATATATATATATATATATATATATATATATATATATATATATATATATATATATATATCAGTGGCTGACTTGTAATTCCAACAAATGATGTGAAGAAGAATTCGTGTTGATCGATCTTAAGCCCCCCTTACCTTGAAATGGCTGATTACTGAAATGCGGAAAATTTTTAACCACATATAAGACGTTTCCAGTTATTTATTCCAACAAATAGTGTGGTGTCGCACAAGTATGAAGTGCGCGCCACGTACTTACGCCGCGCGCCGCCATGCACGCACGGCGCGGCGTTCTTACGTCAGCCACGAGCGCCCTCTGCTGCAACTCTGGTTGTGGCCACGACTGCTGCATCGTTCACTTGGGACTGAGATAGGAACCAGTTAACACTTGGGAATCAGATAGGCACCAGTTAAGACTTGGCTATCGGATAGGCAGTAGGAATCATCAGTAGGCAGGCCTCTATCTAATCTATGTATCAGCATTCTGCAGTCAAGAACTATGTAAAAGTTAAGTATTACCAAGACTCCACGAAATATATATCTTGTTCTAATTTAGCCTAGTGTTCTAGTTTCTCCTGTCCCACTGGCTGGTCACCTCCGTACCTACACACGCGTGCATCCTTTATTCCTGTGTCGGTCTCTTTCTACTCGGCCACCGACACGTCCAACCGGCGGAAACGAGACACAAAAAATAGTACCTCTAATTACCGGTTTTCGAGAGATTCTTAATTTACTCAGCTACTTTTACTTGCTTTGAAATATACATTCATAATACCTAATATACATAAATACCATGAAATACGACGACCAATATGGCGTCTTCATCTCTGTACCCCTCTCCGGATAGCCATATGGTGTGACGTCGGTAACGTTATACCACCTTATTGGTGATTCAGACGCACGTTGGAAATATCTGGCATGCTTGATACTGCCTGACACGTTGCGAAAGCCTCGCCAACGTGCGGTTCGCTCGTCGTGACGTCAGAAACTCGCCACATTGGCCACACTCGTTCAGATACACACTGTGTATGCCGGCGGCTTAAAGTTGGTGATCGTTCAGACACACGTTGAGAATATCTGGCATGCTTCATACTGCCCCACACGTTGGGAAATCCTCGCCATCGTGCGGTTCGCTCGTTGTGACGTCAGAAACTCAGCACGTTGGCCACACACGTCGAGATGCACGCTCCGTGTGCCGACTGCTCTACAGTGAAGTGGAGGAGCAGTAGGCGGCGGCCACACGTGGCTCGCCCGCCGGCGCGGTGGCCGCCTTGTTTGCCGACACGCCGGCTGCCCTGCCTGCCTGGCGGCCGTCCCGTGCAAACAGCCGGTGGCGGTGGCGGCTGGCCTGGCTGCGGCCGCGATGACTGCCGAGATTCCGGCCGCCGCAGTCCGGTCACGTCCGCGGCGGACACACGCGCCACACACACACACACACACACACACACACACACACACACACGTCATCTTAGATCCCGAGCTGCCGCCGCCTTATCGGCTCGAAATCCTCTCCTCCCGCGAACCGCCACGGACAGGTCTCAAACCCGGTTTCCTGTCGGCAAGAACCACTATTTTTTTTCTTCTACGCCTTATTCTTTCACATCAGTACACCATTATGTGCGGGCGGTCGAGAAATCCAAGGTGTCAGAACATTCCATTGTGCAAGCTGAACTACCACTTAATAATTATTGTCTCGAGCGCAGCTCATGTTCCAAGCAAAAACTGCTCCCAGGCAACTTGACGTCTCGAAACGCTGGATCCGCCATCACAAAAAAAGGAGTTTGCACTGAGAATCGAATCAGTGTGTTCCAGTTTACGGACGATTACTAACTTGATAAGCAGTTATCAGCTCGAATTATCTTCCCACAAGAAGTGTACTTCATTTTTAAAACAGCAGCAACCATTTATAATGAAATTAATGTTATTGCCAAGCTTCGGGCATTTACTCCCTTTCTGAAGACTGGAAAGGTACAAAACTACGCTTTGGGTGTAATTGGTTTTTGTTCAAAAATAATCACCAGAGGACTCAGGACATCCAGCCCCATGTTGAGCCGAAGGTTTCCCTTTTCCCAGAAATCTTGTGGCTGTGACAATAACCAGTCTTCTACTGTGTCCTTCAGTTCGTCGTCCGAGTTCAAGCGCTTCCCTTTGAGATGATTTTTTTTAGGATCAGATGGAAGTCATACGGCGACATGTCCTGGCGCCGGCCGCGGTGGCCGAGAGGACTGAGGCGCTCCAGTCACGGTCTGCACGGCCACTACGGTCGGGGGTTCGAATTCCCCCTCGGGCATGGATATTTGTGCCGTCCTTAGTATAAGCTAGTTCGTAAGTAGTTTGTAAGTTTAGGGACTGATGACCCCGTAGTTAATTCCCATAACCTATACAAACATTTGAACATTTTGAACATGTCCTGGTTGCTCCCACTTGAACTTCACCAGAACACTTTATGTGACCGTGGAGACGTGCGGTCGCAATCACTCCCTCCGTGAACAGCCAAAGTTGTTTGCTCTTGATGAACTTTCGTAGACTACGGAGAGTCTCACAGCACACCCCAGTGTTTTCCTGCTCGAGGAATTAGATATCTGACCTCTATCGTCGAAAAAGGCGGTTGAGCATCACCTTCGTCTGCTTAAGCCGTCGGCACACGAAGCGTGTATCTGAGCCAGTGTGGCCAACGTGGCGAGTTTCTGCCGTCACAACGTGCGAACTGCACATTGGTGAAGCTTTTCCAACTTGTCGGGCAGTAGCAAGCATGCCACATATTCTCAACGTGCGTTTGAACTATCACCAATAAGGTGGGCGAACGCCATCGACGTCATACCAAGTGGCTCTCCAGGGAAAGGGGGGGGGGGGGGCGAGGGCAAAAATGAAGACGCAATATTTGCTGTCGTATTTCATTGGTTTTATGTATACAAATTACATTTTATGAATGTATGACATTTGAAAGCAAGTAAAAGTAACTAAGTAAATTGAGAATCTCTCGAAAAATGTTCAAATGTTTGTATAGTCTATGGGACTTAACTACGGGGTCATCAGTCCCTAAACTTACAAACTACTTATGAACTACTTACGAACTAGGACGGCACAAATATCCATGCCCGAGGGGGTATTCGAACCCCCGACCGTAGTGGCCGTGAAGACCGTGACTGGAGCGCCTTAGTCCCCTCGGCCACCGCGACCGGCGAGAATCTCTCGAAAACCGGTTATTAGATGTACTATTCGTTAGAAAAAATGACTAGAAACGTCTTATATGTGGTTAAAAATTTTTCGTGGACTGAAGAATTATCGACACGAATTGTTGTTTACATCATTTGTTATAACTACATGTCAGCAACCGACATACCTACCAGTAGTGTATACAAAACTTCTAATATCTTCATCGATAATGGAAAGATATGTTAGTGACCGTAGCGTAGGCAGCAATGTCGTGGACTGTGAAATCGAAAGTCTCGGTTGGAGCTAGTTAGAGGCTCCTCGGAAGTGAAATTTTTATTTTTTGTTTATTTGTGTTTTCTGATAGAATTTTTCATAAATTTCATAGAAGTGTACTGCATAATATTCGATGTTATGTAAACATAAGTGCGGATCCTCTGAGGAGTGAGTTTATGGGATTCGTTTTGTGAACAGGACAGTTTGCACCTTACTTAGAGTAAAATACGCACTTTATTGTTCCACGCATTGTATTTTCCACGTTCTTAACATTCTTCGACTGCAAGGGTGCACACATGGGTGGAGGTCATGACGCAAATTGCGTCATTGCAATTTCTGAGGGGGGGAGGGAGGGGGGGGGTGAAAAATTAGTACTTTTTGGGGCGGGGGCTGTAATATAACAATTTACAAAACATGAAATAAAAGATATTTAATTTCAGTCTTAAATGGCAAAACACAGCCTAATATCTCCGGGGTATGGGTCGCTGTTTGTGAGGGGGAGGGGGTGTGAGTCATTGGGCAAGGGGGTATGGGACACCTCTGTTCTACTGATTAGTGACATTGTCCGTGGAAGAGTGATCTTTAAGTTTTACTAAAAAGCGAGACTGTTACTATAATTTTGCCTCATGTGATGGCGTATCTAATTTTATATCACACAGTTTGTCATGAAACTTCTATAATTCGCACACTTAAGGACGTAACAGGCAACTTTTATAGAAGACTTATGTTCATAGATATTTTGTTGTTACTTGTATAGGCCTATGACACAAAACATAACGTACATGTGCACATGCGCGGAAATAAGCAATTTAACAGAGGTAAAGCAGGAATTCCACTCTTTTGATTTCGTGAACAGTGTGATTTCAGGACTTGATGCCACCGACAACTGTCGCTGTGGCGCACTGTGGTCGCGTGTAGCTCGTTGAGGCACACGTCTCGTATGCACAAGTCACGCTTTCAGCCGCACGTTGGACTCGGCACGTTGACCACACACGTTCAGACACAAGCTCTGTGTGCCGACGGCTTTAGGTCATAGCCTTGAATTTTTATGGAGAAGTGACGACGCATGTTTCGCGTCTCTAGAAATCGAACTACGTTATCCAAGCCGCATGATCAAATTTCAATCGGTTTGGCTGTTAAGACGTTTCGTACATTTTCATTTTAACACCCATAGCATGCTGAGTCTAAGGGTGCCAATATATGTGTGAAGATGGTACCAACTGCACTAAACCGTCAAACCAATTTAAGTATAACTGGTAGCTACTATTTTAAAAAGGAAATGAGTAATATTTTGTCGTAATCTCGACGGGTTTGCTGCCGTATCCAAAAACTAAGTATTTCGGTGATGCAACTGTACACCAGTTTCAGTCCTGTTGAGTGCTAACACTACAGTACACGAAGCGAGCCACCGGCCACAGATCCTGCCTCCTACAATTGGCTTATAGTGCCGCCCCTATGCGTGTTAGCTTTGCTACTCAACGGGACTCAGTAGCAGCAGCGTTCCTGAAGATGGCAAGTAGTTGTATTGCTGAAATAGTCAATCAGTTTGATTGTAGCAAACCCGCCGAGATTACGAAGAAATACTACGCCAGGAAAACATACGGAGACACGTGCTGTCAGTAACAGCCGCTGCGATACAGGAAATGGAAGAAACCTGTTTGTCAATCTCTGACATTTCCATTCGTGCATAAAGTTTGTTTTCCGGTTGGAATAAACAGTGACCTGTTAAAATAAATAAACGAATACTTATAGAGTTTCACTTACCTTCTGCTTTACGTACCTCTTAGATAATACCTCTGTTTAAATAAGATTAACGGATCAACAGCCAAAACTATAAAGCAACAAGCCTAAATTTCTTAGTGCGTCTGACAAATAAGCCAAAGCGCCAGCGGCAGCCAACGTAAGCTCTTACGGCATTTTAACCGTGGTCAAATCACTGAGAGTCACTACACGATTTGTCAGTGTGGAAATTCACGTAGGTTAGAGTATTCCTTCGGGCAACTTTTTTTTTCTGTGTGCTTGTGTCTGTCTATGTGTGGTCATTAGTGTAATTTCACTTAAGTAGTTTAAAAGTCTGGACTTATGAGCACAGCATTTTGGTCCCAGAGATTGACAAATATTTGAACTTTTTTTTTCTGCAGTTTGTTTTTCCAAAATATAAATTAACCTTGACTAAATGTGGTCAGATTTCTACTGAAGTGACAAAAGACTTAATATTACAAGTCATATGTGAGGAGAACTGTTAATGACTCCTCTAGTAAGTGCAGGTAAGTAATTCCATCAGTAATTTCGAAAAGGCCATATGCACCAGAGTAAGAAAGAAAAAACTGTTAGTGAAATTTAAGAAAAGATAAAGGCAAAGCAGTCAACAACCCGAAGTTTACTTTGATCCCCACACGGCTTTACTAGATGTGGTCCATTTTGGAGGTGGTATACCGTTGCATTCCTCATACCTTTAACCTGACTTATAAGGCAACCTGCAGCTTCACGTGGATTACGAAAAACGGTGCACCACTGTATTTTTACACCAGTACCACTCCCAGAAGTGAGGAAAGTGAAAGATAATAATTTTAGGACTGAACGAGGATCGATCCCACAACATTTAGATTAACTCTCTGTCATCCTTCCACTCTGCCACCGTGCCACAGTAATATTGCAATACCGTAGTGTAAAATGAAGTGTTTTACTTACATTAATAGTGTAGAATATGATTTTCTTCGCAGAGAATGTGCGATTCTTCGAGTACTTCCAGTTTATGAAATAAAATGGAAATGTGGTGTGTATGGACATAAGGCCTTTTCGAAATGGCTGATTCAATTAGTTTACAGGTTTCCTTCGAAAGATAAGAAGCTACACAGAGATGGGTCGCAAATATGAAAGCGGAAAAATTACGTATGACGAGCAGCTACATCCTCTAAAATCACTTTAAAGATAAAAATTCATGCATAACACAAATGGGACGAGAAGTGCCTTTTGTAAAAACAATCCCAAAAGTCTTTCTTTTTCCAGCAAACAACAAAAAATAAGTAAATAATCAAATAGAAAACAATAAAATAGTAAAATCATATGACAAGCCTCCAGAAAGCGACCTTCCATAATTATGAATTTAGTCGTCTGTTATTTCGGACATGTCCGTTTTAGCTGATGACGCGCGGGCTGTTGCTCGAGTATTGAATTTTATAACCTTGACCAATTTGTCAAAGGACATTTATCTCTTCCCTTTGTTGTTTTTTATTCTATGTTTTTAGCTGTTTTTCTATAGTGTCATTATCCTTGGGTATCTCCCAGTTTTGTTTCGGACGCTAATGACCTCAGCAGATGTGCGCCCTAAAACCACAAAAAAAAAAAAAAAAAAAAAAAAAAAACGGACATGTCCGAAAGAACAGACGCCGAAATTCTTCATTTCAATCCACCGTGTCGAGCTTTCGTGCTTTTTTCAGTGTAGATGCACACGAGGACCTGAAGGATTACTAACGCTCTTTGACATTAAGGTAGAAAGAATTGTAGTTTCCCCCGACTTCCTCTTTCTTTTTTATCACTGATTGATACTCAGTTATAGAAGGAGGGAGAAAGAGATGCGATCGAGAGAGTCGGCAGTTGTTCTTAGTTGTTGTAGTATCTTAGCTTGATTGGGAACATTATGAGCAAGAAATCTTTTTCTTTCCATCGAATGTGGAGTTATGTTTGTGCTTTCCAATATTCGAACAAATATTTCAAGTAGGTCACTGCATAATAGTGATGGGACAACCGACTGTTTTTAACAACCGATTGGTCAATCGGTTGTTTTTTCGTTCAGTCGGTTTTTTCAGTCGAATGAAACAACTGAATGAAAATAGTCTCTGTGGCCGTATGAATGTTTTCACTCAATGGCGGGGTTTGAGTGGTTTCAGTCGATGCCAAACAATCGAATGAAACCAGTCTCTGTCGGTTGCAGCCGTTATATGAATGTTTTCACTCATTCGGTTGGTTTGAATGGTTTCAGTCGATGCGCGGCCACCGAATGAAACAAGTCTCTGTCCTTTATATGAATGTTCTCGGCTTTGAGTGGTTTCACTTGATGCGATACAACCGGCTGGAAAAAGGCTTTGCAATTTCTGCAGTTATATGGATGTTTTTATTAATTCACCGACTTTGCGTGACTTTATTTGCATACTCCTTCAGTCTTTTCGGGTATAAATGAACCGTGATTCAGCATGAAACTTTCTTAGAGACAAATCTTATAAATATAGCACTGTGTCCGTGTGTGTGTTTCTATTTCATGCAAATCTACAGTTTTGTTCCAATCTTGATGAAATTTTGCACACTTGACCTTTAAAACAAGACGAAGGTAATTGTGTACAATAAATTTCGTAGGTGCATGGAGGAGGGTACTTTACCTACTAACTTCGACAAATTCCGTTTGTATTCGAATTTTAATGATATATTTCGCTAATCACCTTCAAAGAAAGAGACTGGTCATCGTCTACATCTACTTTAGTTCGATGCATGACAGAAGGCATTCCAGACTTTGACGCCAATATAGAGTTTTATTCTGATCTTGATGAAGTTTTTCACACTTGTGGCAGTTCACTGTTCATCTAAGATTTTGTATGGTACGTGGCGGAGGGATGGAATAAACCTCCACACCGTTTCACCGATAACCACAGAAATATCTGTGACAAGAGTTCAAATATTCAAATGTTTGTAAATCTATCGGGCCAAACTGCGTGGTCATCAATCCGTAGCTTACAAACTACTTAAACTAAGGTAAACTAACCTAAGGACAAAACACACACACACACACACACACACACACACACACACACACACACACACACCACACACACACACACCAATGCCCCAGGGAAGACTCGAACCTCCACGGCGAGCAACCGCGCGCTCCGCAGCGAGGTGCCTTACCGCTCGGCTACTCCACCGCGGCGTGACAAGAGTGAATAATTATGAAACTTGAGATGAATGTTTTCATATACTGTTGACGAATACAGACACGCTGAAGAAAATTTACAGCACTGATAAATGTTATATGTCTTCTCGTACTCCTTCAAATTAGGTGGAATTAACAAAAATATTTTATAAGAAATATTTTATACAACTTTAATGAAGCCCTTTTTTTTACCATACCTAATGTTTTAGTGATCTTCGAATTTGGATCTAGCAAATATGCTCAAAGTTAACATACTTAACTCTGGCCCGCTAGAACCTTAGATATGTATTAACAAGAAGCCGCAAACCGCACGTTTCTACCTGTTCCCACTTCGGAGGTACAGTATGCGAGATTAAACTTGTAGAGATCATTTTGAAACACCCTGTAGTTTCCACGCTTCTTTATTGAGACAGTAAGAAACCGACAACAATCGGCGATGGCATGCCCCGCCCGCCAGACACTGTTGTGTGGAGTTTGGCGCGCGCCTGCTGGCGCTGTCAGCAGTGAAAACGCAAGCGAGGCAGCACCGCATCTCGTGTCCCCGCTCCCCGCGGTACTTCGTGGTCATCGGCCACTTATCATCTACAGATTGTGGGTGTCTGCGAAAGTAATCTGATAGGGCCCAGATGATCGGCGTTTTTGAAGTCTGGGGTGGGCAATGAAAGTGATCGCAGGCCTGCTCCAGTGATATGACAAAACTTATTGCCTGTTTTCACATGAAAAGAAAGTATGAGTAATTCAGTCAATGTACAATACTGCAAACGTTTCGCATGTTTTCATTCAGTTGTTCCCACAGACTACTTTCATTCGAAAAAAATAAACGAATATTAATCCAATATAGTAAAACTACGACCGACTGACTGTTTCATTCGGTTGCTCCCACTGACTGGTTTCACTCAAAAGAACTAATGAAGAGACCAACGTACTGTGTCAATTTTTTCATTCGATTGGTCCCATCGACTGATTTAACTCAAAAGGAAAGGAATGAGCGATCTAACCGACTGTGTCGATTTTATTCGGTTGCTCCGACCGACTGATTTCACTCAAAAGAAGGAATGAGTAGGCCAACCAACTGCGTCGATTTTTTCATTCGGTTGATCCCACCGACTGGTTTCACTCAAAAAAACGAATGAATAGTCCAACCGACTGAATCGGTTGTTTCATTCGGTTGGTCCCACCGACTGGTTTCACTCAGAAGAATGAATGAATAATTCAACCGATACGAGAAACTACAACCGAATGATCGATTTTTTCCCAACAAACGAATGAATCGATTGTTTTCATTCGGTTGTTCCCATCACTACTGCATAAGTACTTATCAGATTTTTAACAACGTCAGCAGTTTCCATGAGTGTAATCTGTGATGAGTTTGGACGCCATTACAGCTGATCAATAACTGTGAGCAGTATTTATCATTTTTTAATGTTTGATAATTTACCAGTAACTACAGTTCTTATTATTGATTAAAGAACCTTCTACCTTTTTTTGTGTCAGAACCATGCCCGAATAATGCCAAGATTTATTACGGAGGTGATACGCAGAATAATTACGGTCGCCTGCTCATACGTCTTCCTCATTCAAACATTAATTACGGAGTTTCTGTACCGCTAATAATTCTTTTCATCTAGAGATCATATCACATCTATTTCAATACCTTCAATAAATGCCGTATTATAGTGTTTTCTGCCAATCCTCCAATGTTTTTTGTACCAATGCAATTCTATTTCGTTGTATATAATTTCAGTCAGATTTATTCTCTTTTCCATTTCTAAATTCGAACCTTTGATCGGGCTGGAAACGCTATAGACCGGACTTGTAGCAGGAGTACACAGTCTGCAGCGACCCATGGAGTACAATGATCGAAGCAGGGAGACTTTAGGTCGGACTGGTTTTGTACTTGGATAGTTCCTGCAGTTTTCTTAATTCCCTGTTTCCCTGGTGGCAGGGGCTTAGCAAACTCCCAAGTAAGCAGGAATTTCCGAGTTGAAATACCGACCCGCACACAAATATTCATTTGTCCTTGTTGTATAATTAGAACACGTACGAGCCGCTGTGACTCAAAAACCATAGTTAAAATCTAAATCATTGTGATAATACTCTTCTCAAGTAGTATTACATAGTATGTAATTTAAATTAAAGATTCCATTCTTCTTTTTAGTATCATATCTTTTAACGATCTGTCTTATTAGGTTTTACTCCAGATAAACGTGGCTCTCAGCTGGCCTCAATCATGAAATTGAAAATTTATTTTTCTGCTACAGAGCGATGTCTACTCACAATAGATTACAGGGGATACAACAGAGTAATAAGTAATCTACTTACAATAATAGTAATAACAGACAATTAAGTAAGAACAGACGAAGTTCATAAAAGTCTTTCGTGCACAGGTAACATTTACACCCTGTAGAGGAGCATCATATATTATGTGATTATCATATTTCCATATTTACATCCACATTTTGGATACAGCGATCATCAAGTAAAATTTATTACAAGTAAAACACCGTTCAGTATCAGTTTCAGCAAAACAGTGGCATTTACAGTAGGAAGGTCACATTTTGATTTACGTCTTGCAAGTTGTTATACGATAAATTACTGTAGCCAAAATGTTGCTATAAAGAACGAAAGAAACGTAAGCAATCTTGGCGTACACGATCATGAAACTCGTTTAGGAAGCTTATTTACTTTATTAGTAAGTGGGTGACTGAAGGCTGCTCTGCGTAGTCTTTATTAGCATGTTGCACGCGAGTGTCTTGCTTGTCTAAATCGACTGACAATTACAAGGCGCGTCACGTGGTAGTGTGTAAATAAGCCACTACTAAAGATGTCACAAGTGGGGTGGATGTACCATAGAACAATTGAGAATGCAAACGTCGAACTTCTGAAAATGTAGTATACCATACTCGTCGCACTCGCGTTGTAGGAATGGTTCCAGCGCTTCTCTCTTTTGTATTTGCCTTGTTTTCATGACTTGTTGCGAAGGTTACTTAAAAACTTGATAAATTCACTAAAAAGTCGCCTACAAGAGAAACCAAACTAAATGAAGGTGAAAATGATATCTGCTTTACTTCAAGTTCGGAAACGATTTTTGTTTTAAACACTTGGATAAATAGAAAGAATACAGTGTGCATAAATTAGAAAAAGGTCTGCCATGAAAATTGTTCAGAATGAAAATGTCATTTGGATTGAGGGACAAAATAGTTTTTGTGTTTGCATGCATTGAAAGGAAAAATAGAACCTCACAGGAGGAATCTTTGTTGTCCATTTGTTGTTCTGTGTGTGAAACTATTAAGAACTTTTTTCGCATGAAAAATTAAAGGTATGAACATGAAATTTGTGTCACATACAAGGATTTACGGTCGTAAGTCAATGCTGTCCAAAGAAACGGCCAATTTCTCATACTGATAAACTTACTCATCTAAATATATAGAATACATCCCGATGACCAACATCATGAAATTCTTCAGGCAGCGAGGTTTGATGGAACAAATAAAGAAAAATTCAGAAAACAGTTATTATGTGATTATATCACATAAAATAATAGCTTTTCCGTTACACACACGCATTGCACTTGTGATCCGTTAAAAATATCAGGAACGACTTTGGGAATTTAGATCTTGTTTGAATGGAGGAGGAATGTGTATTTAATTCGTAAGTATTTAGTTTTAACTGCTCTGATCTTTTTTAAAATGAAGCCTTTGCCAACTAGTGGTGACAGGCGCAAGGCCTAACGACTTACAGTAAATATTTCTCGTCTTTCCGTGCATCTGTTTAGATAATTTTTTTGTCTGAAGCAGTAGAAACTGATATCGTAAACGTTGAATTTATGTCAAATTGTAATGTCTGTGGTCCCTTGGCAGGGTAACAAAATGTAGTTTCTAATTCAATACAGTCATATCAAATGGCCATTTATGCCACCTTTTCTTATGCTCCACAATTCACTCATCAAAATTTAAATATATAATATCTATATACATAAGTAAGTTTAATCAAAAAGGTGCATTTGCCTTCCAAGTGTGTTTCTTTTTTAATTTGCCGCCAAGTTTCGTCGTTTGACGTGTTTTATCCATTAATTTTCTCTAGTAGTAAAGGACGATACTTGAGATAATTTGAGGTAACTATTCCTTGTCTTCCAGTTATGAACTCTCAAGGGAAATTTATCCTACGAACATTCACTACGCCCTTTCCCTTCTTAATCAGTTTGTATTCTGTAGTATTGTTTTGGGAGACGGACAGACCCTCTGAACATCACTGTATATTGCAGTTAGGTTATATTGAGGTTGTGCCCTCGGTTAGCATATATTGACGGCAACGTTACCGTCCATTCCTTGTCCTTCTGTCGTGTCCAATGTAAATTGTCCTTCAATAGAAGTATGGGTGATAATTTTTACAGCAGACTCGTCTGTCTGCCAACACGAGCTTCTGTGGCCACAAGTGAAAGTGCAAACTATCACTCATGAGAAGCATACATACATACATACATACATACATACATATACATACATCCTTTGAAAGCGTTGGATGCGTAGTGCGGAGTTGGAACATTTTCACGCAGTGACATTTGCACGAAGCGTGGGGCTCTTGCCGGGCTAAGCGGCTTTTCAACGATACGGTCACACTAACATGTCTAGCAGTTAAGTACAGCCGGTCCTGTGAGCTGGCTGGCTTTCACGCCACACCAGTAAGCAACCATGTACCACGTCAAGGTAGCTCATTAACGCGTTTCGTGCCATATTTATTATAAGACTATCATTGCAATGAGAACTGGCAATGAAATTAAACATTATGTAAACTGACAAATTAATAATCTCTTCTAATATTTTGAAGATGCAAAAATCGGGGTGGGGAAGTAGCGGAGTATGAAACATTGTATTTCTTACGACTGTTACAGCCCTATGATAATTGTCATTTTAAGCGAAATTTAAATTGTCAAATTTATATTTCATTACCATCTTATTGAAAGATTAAACATAAAATACAACTTGTCAATGAATATAACATATTTTCCTTTTCACTACAGGATCAATGTTTGGTACTTTTCCAGTAATGGTAATTCGAAGACAAGCTCGTATGTTGAAACCTGCCAATAAGCTTCTGTGGGTGGACTTCACTCTCTTCATTGCGCAAAATGCATGTGCATGCAAGCCTACGCATTTGTATAGTAACAGCTGCAAATTTATATTGCTGCGGTGGAGTAGCCGAGCGGTATAAGGCACCTCGCTGCCAAGGGCGCGGTTGCTCGCCGTCGGAGGTTCGAATCCTCCCTAGGGCATTGGTGTGTGTATCGTCCTTAGGTTAGTTCAACTTAGTTTAAGTAGTTGGTAAGCTACGGACTGATGACCACGCAGTTTGGTCCGATAGATTTACAAACATTTGAATTTTTTTAACAAATATATATTGTGGAAACTAAATTTACTATTAAATTAATCACCAAATTTCACGCCGTCGGTATTTAGCTTCCTGCTGTAGGTACGTTTCCGCATTGTCAACATAACTTGAAAATCAGTGAAACTACATAACCCTTTGAAGGCTGAAGAGCAGTAGAATAAATTGATCTAATTGCAGATTAATTCGTTGAAAGTTCCTCCAGAAAACAAAAATGTATTTTCATAGTCAAAATGTTTGGAGAGTTATTGAAATGTTTACTTCTCTGCTACCATTATATATTTACTTTCTTCAGTCATAACTCTTAAAACATTTCATTTAGAACACCAAGCGTATCAAGACACAGACGCCTAGAATAAATACATTAGGCATTCTGCCTGCTCATATATGTTGATGTGTCTGACAGTTGTGTGGTTACTAACTGAACCATCATGCTACAGTCATTTCTCTTAAAATAGCTATTACCCATTCAATGGGAGGCTCCACATTAAAGCATCAATTAAAGTAACATTTGCTGCGTGTCGCTATCGAAGTGATTGCTTTTGGTGATACTAGTTGTAATAAAGTCTGTGCGAAACGGCGATATAACGAGTATGGAATAAACGTATCTGATAATTTCGACGATTTTAGGACCTGCACTTGCATTGGCTTGCAAGCAAATTTGTATAACGCACAACAGACAAGTAAGGTTTCCATTAAAGTTTCCGTAGTGCAGTGGTTATCACGACTCCTTCACAAACAGAAGATCTTCGGTTCGATCCCGGGTGAAAAAATTTTCGCACCGCTGAATTCGTCACTTGCTATGGTCATTGTCTGAGATCATCTTCGTACGTCCCATCAATATATTGATGGATCAATAAAAGTACGAAAATCAATCTGAGCTGCCTGGTATAATTTTACGCTGTTTTGGAGAGCAGAAATCGCACTAGACAGCCATCGACCAACGAATTGTTTCGCAGATATGCACAAAATGTAAGACGTCGTTTGGGATTCATTTGTTTTTGTTTTTTAATTAATTAATTAATTTTTTTATTTAGCGTATGGAGCGTATGGCAACATCACAAAACTTACAGTTATTTGATGTTTTAGTAACAAAGATACATATTAGACGTGTAACAAACTACAAACTAATATCAAGTCCATGAATATAGTCCAGTGATCCCTCCGTAACCATCAGGAACTCCGATCTCCAGCGAAAGCTCTCAGGGGACATTCTTGAACCACATGGTAGACAGTCTGCTTTTCAGCGCCACAGTCACAGCTTGGAGAAGCTATTTTCTTCCACACCTTCCAGTGTTGGTTCTTACTCTGTTAAATGCTGACCAATCTTTCCGCGGTAAATCAAAGCCAGGTGGCTTGGTTGATATGCACGGCATCTTCAGTTGTTCTGGTTTTGCCTTAATCTGCCATGTTTATCTCCAGCATTCATCAGTATTAAAGCTGTTGTAACTAAAGTTCTTGCAGACTCAAGGGGTGTATGACGAGAGCGAAGCCTTGCTTTTCTTATGCTTGGTATGTCTTCATGCACAGGAAGGTGCGTATTCTTTTGCAGCTTTTTGTACTCTGATACTAGTGCATTTTTCCGCCGTAAAGATAGAGGTATGATTGAGCCCATCGTTCAGCTTCATTGCGGAGCTGATGTTGTTGCTCATAATTACTTGGAAGCATCTGTTAATGAGCATTTGTAATTTAGTTATTTATTGATTTGTTATTAAAATTCCTTAAAAAGTCCTACATCACAGAAGAACTTCAAAATATTACAGAGTGGTGACTAATTTCGACTATTCAGTCATTTTCAAACTTGTAACAAGCAAAAAAGAGAACCTCCCTAAGAACGTGATAGATAACAAATGTTTTTCAAAAGAATTACAGTTAACTAACACAAAAAAATGTTCAAATGTTTGTATAGTTTATGGGACTTAACTACGGGGTCATCAGTCCCTAAACCTACAAACTACATATGAACTACTTATGAACTAGGACGGCACAAATATCCATGCCCGCGGGGGGATTCGAACCCCCGACCGTAGTGGCCGTGCAGACCGTGACTGGAGCGCCTTAGTCCCCTCGGCCACCGTGGCCGGCTAACTAACACAACTTGTATAAACATGGAGGTGCAGTTTTCATCGCTACGATAAAAAAAGTGCACATTCTTGCCAAGGAATTTTATAGATTGACTGGCGTAAAGCTTCTAAATGATGTAAATGGCACTATAAAATGTTCAAATGTCTGTAAATTTATCGGACCAAACTGCGTGGTCATCAGTCCGTTACAAACTACTTAAACCTAGGTAAACTAACCTACGGACAAACACACACACCCATGCCTCAGGGAGGACTCGAACCTCCACGGCGAGCAACCGCTCGTTCCGCAGCTAGGTGCTTTATACCGCTCGCCTACTCCACCGCGGCAATGGCACTATAATTTTGATTCATCCACTGTCTGTGGTAAGTCGCAATATTAGTTGATATTTGCAATAATCCTTTGTATTGCCATTGTATTTATTGTATTTGCCATGCTAGGAGTAAAGTGTCACAATTTTGTTTAATGCGCTATATTGCAAGTTGCAAGTTGTATTACTTATACTGTAATTCTTTTGTATAGGATTTGTTATGTATCATACTATTGTTTGTTAGAGATTTGAAAATGACTGAAAAGTCGAAGCTCGTCATCACTCCAACCACTCCATGAGATTTTAAGTTCGTCTGTGCTCTAGGACTTTTTTTAGAAATTTGTAATAAAATTCAAGTTTTAATAAAAGGGGTATGTATATTACACAACCAAGCGTTTAACTATACTGTTTCATAAATTAGCTGTTAATATAGTACGAAGATTGTTGAAATGAAAAGGTACGAAACATCGTAACAACCAAACCGGTTGAAATTTGCATAATAGGATAACGTAGTGCGACATCTTGAGACGCGAACCATGAGTCACCTCTCCCTAACAAATTGAAGACTGTGCCCGCTGCTCACCGTCTTTTTCGACGTCCTATTTCCGATACTCAGATTTCCTTGATCACGAAAAAACCATGAACAGTAACGTTACTGTGAAACGGTAGCCTACGGAAGACTATCCAGAGTAAACGGCTTGGGGTGCTGACGGAGCGAGTGATTCTGCTTCATGATTACGCGTGTTCCCACGCCTCCAGGGCTGGCGAAATCCAAGTGGGAGCAGCTTGCGCATCCGCCCTGCAGCCCGGACACGTCAGTCTGTGATTTCCATCTGTTTGGTCCGCTTAAAAAACATCTCAAAGGGAAGCGCTTAAATTCGGACGACGTACTGATGGACACAGTAGAGGACTGGCGCTTTATACTGCTACACGAATTCTGGGAACAGGGATTTTCCGGCCTATATTCATATTGTCATAATCTATCTACAATGAAATTCCTTCTTCATAGCCCATAAATGTTAAGTGATGTATTGTCCTTTCACACAACTAATGTACCTTTGGCCTCTTGATATATCATTCCACTATTTAGGATCATATATAACCACTGTGACTGATCTATAGACTATTACTGCCATTGTATGACTAGGTATAATGTTTAAATTTAAGCATGTTCAGATTTACTAGGCTATATACCTAACGTGATTCAATACCCTCTCCTCCCCCACTATGCTCACCTTATTAATTCCCCAAGTATATTACATCTAGACTTGGTATACAATTTTGTTCATAATAGTAACATTTCCTTCCTTCCCCCATCTTTACTTGTTCTCACTGCCTCGCCCCCACCACCACCCCCTATTATTATTCTCTTTTTAGACACAATACAGGCATTTACCTGGTCATCCCTGTAATTATATTATCGATAACTTCAGTTAGCTAATAAGAACATCTAATAATCCGTTACAATGTTGACTTGTAATGTAAGATGAGCAGTCATATGACTGTCACGTCACAATGGTTTAGCATGTTTGCTTCTTAGATATTTTCGTTGGAATTTATGCTGTATTTGGCCACGCCCAATCCCATCCTTCTGCCCTCCCACTCCTCCCCTTTTCGTATTTCCAATCCCAGTAGTATGTTTAAATATACTTATAATAAGGTATCTGATATTTTTCTTTCAACTTAGTACATCTTGTAGCCACGTTTTTCATAGATTCTTTGTCAGTAGACAGTGCAGAGGGCGCAAGATGATGTTACTGTAAATTCATTCAAATAATATTTTATTTTAACCCTGCGCCATCTGGCGGCTATTGGACCTAATTTACCTGTTACGGTGTTTCCCCCCTCTCACCATAGTTTGGCATGAGAATCTAGTTGAACACCTTCACTAGACATCCACGATGATAGTTTATATTTTAGTTAGTCATCTACAATAAGATGTATTTTAATTACCATAGTTTTACAAAAAGTTTGTTTTTATATTTGTATATAATGTGTTTGTGCAACATATGAATTTTGTGAGCCGGCCGCGGTGGCCGCGGGGACTGAGGCGCTCCAGTCACGGTCTGCACGACCACTACGATCGGGGGTTAGAATCCCCCCTCGGGCATGGATATTTGTGCCGTCCTTAGTATAAGGTAGTTTGTACGTTTAGGGACTGATGACCCCGTAGTTAAGTCCCATAAGCTTAACAAACATTTGAATTTTGTGATTATGAATTGTAAACATCGGAAATGTAATTTATTTTTATTATTTGTGTCAAAGATTGTGACAGGGTGGCGACATGGAGTGGTTTGGTTACTGGGGCGACAGTTGTGTTGACTTCGTTTTATATTTGGCTGTAGATTACATCTTGATTTTCACAGTTATATTGGATGTATAGCTTCAAAATTCTATTTGCACCTCTCTATGAAAATTAAGTTGGTAGACTTGGTACTTCTTCGCAGTTAATAAAATTTATATCTTTGTTGAATTTTTCACTGTAAATATTGGTTTTGGATTTCATTTAAACGTAAAGGCTTTTTGTAATGTTTGAGTATGAAAATCCGTTTCTCAGGGGCTGATGTTTAATAAACCAAAGAATAAAAATGTGAATCATTGAGTCCCGGTTGTTCAGATAATTTGACGCCCGTCACAAAGATACTGTTTTTGCCTGATCCTTTTCCTTTATAGAATTATTCTTTAGAAAATTTCACCATACGTTTCTCCTGACCAAAACTGTTAGATATATTCCTTCACATATTAATTAATTTCTTAGGAGCGTCACAGATATATTTTCTCTTTTAGAATATGCTGGAACAATATTAGGGAACTAAATACTCGAATAACTGTTTTAAGACTTTTTTAAGGAGATTCTCTATTCTGAAATCAACAGTTACATTCACAACACTTTCGCAGTATACACTTTATAAGTTCACAATTCGTAATTATTTTCGTGAAAGTCAGTTTGTATTAATCTCTCTGGATCCTATACATTGATTACGAACTTTAATTCTTCAAGATACGTCTTTGAAAAGTTATTGCATTAAACTTGCCAAATAAGTTCTAATTTCAATCTCAAAAATGTTCATCAGTTTATTACGGGAGGCAGAAGTTTCTAATTCTTCCGTCCTAGCCTATCCCGATCAAAGTCCAAAGATAATGTTCGCTTTCGCGAATAATCACGATATAAAAGTTTATATTAAATTTTAAGCATATTCTCGGGTTTTTTCCCTCTCTTGGAATAAAACCGCGTATAATACTTTAAGCTAAGTACTGAGAGCTAGTCCCACTGAGAGCTAAGCACGTAGTGAAATCAAGTGACACGTAGAGAGCTAAGCACATAGAGAAAGCTGAGCACATAGAGAGAGAGAGAGAGAGAGAGAGAGAGAGAGAGAGAGAGAGAGAGAGAGAGAGAGAGAGAGTAACTCAACTGCCGGTACTATTTATAATAGCAATCTGACAAATGAACTGTGATGTACGAGATGTTTTGACCTAAGTATTCCCTGAATACTATTACTCTGAATTACGCTGATATATTTCAATTTACTAACAATTTTGAAAAATGAGAAAATTCTGCCTCTTAACAAATTATTGAAATTACATAACGATGAAAAATGTCGGAATACCGTGATGATGATGTATCGAAACTCGTAATGATAAAATAAAAAACAGTGGGACCAAAGCATTTCAAAAAAAAATTTATACATAACAGGGAATTCTTCGGCTCGGTAAGATTGGGGCAATTATGCTCAGTCCTCTGGTAATTACTTCTGAGTAAAGACTTCAATTATACTAAAAGTGTAGTCTCGTACCTTTTCATTTGAACACCCCTCATATTTACAAAGACTACTGTAATACAGTGACTTCCGCTGGATTGGACACTGTGAGCTTCTCCCCAGCCCTTTCTTGTTTCTTCCTTTTCCTGTGGTCACAATTTCGACACAGAAGCTCGTTGCATTTAGTGCAAATAGCGTCCCTTGGAGCGCCGCAGTTGCGCAGAACTTCGTCCTATAACGACCGCCTTCGGCAGTGGGGTGAGCTTCGTGACACGCTAGGCAAGCGTCGACCTGACGTCATCGGGAGCTCAACGCGATACATCGACCTGTCGACACGAGTCTTTTTTTCGACACGCAGAAATTGTCTCCGGTCAATGAAAACTCGCTAACTGTCAGCCAGTGAGCTACGCCATAATACTGGCAAACTGACGTATCGATGTCAGCAGACGACGATGTGTTCTGAGCAGGTTGTATGCATTTACCAAAGAAATTAAAGTTATCCTCTTAGGTTCACTGTTAATCACATACCCTAAATCGTGACATATTCAGAAATAAATTACCAAATATTGGTGACAAGTAAGGAATATCAATAAAACCACACTCTCGAAAATCACGACGTATTCGAAAGGAAGCAGCAAAATATTGGGGGCAAACAAGCAATATCGGCCTAATCATACTCTCGGAAATTATGAAATATTAGAAAATAAACAGCCAAATGTTTCTGACGACCGAATAGTGCGGATGTCACTGATACTTATTTCATTTAGGCCTACCAGCAATTTAAGTGTTTGTCACTTACCATTTTCTCGGAAATCGTAACATGTTTGGAACAAATGTCAAATATTTTTGTGAAGAAAAAACAGAAATATCATTGCTAGTCCTGTCACTTGAAGCAGTATCATTCTTCATTTTTTCGTCGCACACAAATTTCCAAATCGATGACATCCATCTCTGACACAGCATTTTGTTACAATTAACATCGAGTACTGTGTAACACATACTACTGTTATAAATAAGAAAATCTCACAATATGTCATAAATAAGTAACTACTACAATGTGATACAAACAATAAAATTAAAAAAAAAAAAATCTGTGGGGGAGACTTGAACCCCGTTCCTCTGGCGTGTGGCGACATGCTACACTATCCACTACAATACGAGAGAAATATTTTTAGAACATCTTAGTAGATGTTTTTATTGTTCATGTGTGTTTTTATTTACATTTAGATTTACATTTAGTTGATCCTGATACGATTTTGTTATTCATCTTTGATGCGCTTTTAGGCTGAAATACCTTACTGCGAGTTATAAGTTCAAAACTGCGAGATATACGGCAAATCAAGGTGGCTTCTATTGATATGGAAAGAACAAGTGAAAATCTGTTAGGTTAGGTTTAGTTTAAACAGAATGTTTTTTTTAGTACATGAGGGTTCGTAGTACCTGGATCTCCGGTTAAAAAACACACAGCATCTCACAAGCCGGAGACAATTTCTGCGTGTAGAAATAATGACTCGTTTGTTCTATAGCTACAAGGATCGATAGCGCCCGGTTGTGGCCACAGTCGAATTTGTTTGCGAGTTGTGACTGACGTCAACACGATGCTTGCCTAGCGTGTCACTAAGCTCACCCGTGTCCATCACGGCCACGCCCACCTTGCGCTCCGTCCACACACTCAGAGCGCTGCTGTCACGCAGTCTATCCTGCCTGACGGTGCACCGTGTCACAGCGGTCTACTGCAACCGGGAGCTACATCCGCACCGTCTCAAAATTCTTCGTGTTATATCTGCTCTGAGCATACCTGATTGCTTATGAACTGCAGTCTGAAAGTCAGAGGCTCCGATTTACCGTCGGACCCACCAACTGATCTACGAACCAACCAAATTCATAGCAACTTACACACGTTCCGTCAGCCGTTGCTCTTACGGGAATTAGTGCAAAGTGACTACGAGTTTGAGTACTGTGGGCAGTGTAAATCTGGAAATTTTTGTCTGACGGGAGTCGTGGTTAGATGGTCCTTGCAGGTGCGGTGGTCACTGTGTCCCCAGTGGTGTAGTGGTCAGCGCAACTGCCTAGAAAGCGGGAGACCAGGGGTCGAATCCCGGCTGGGTACACATTTTCAGCTTCGCCCATTCGCTGTTGATGTTAAAATAATATGTCATAATGCAGCTCCATACTAATGTGGGGAGTGGGATTAGCGTGTCACTAAGCTCACCCTCGGCAGTGGGGCTGAGTCCCAGCGTCAGCCGCTAGACCGCGGCTTTGTCTAGGGCGGCTGGCGCTCCGCGGTGGAGTGGGGTCAAGAAAAATGTACAAATAGTCTATGGGACTTAACTACGGGGTTATCAGTCCCTAAACGTACAAACTACTGATGAACTAGCTAAGACTAAGGACGGCACAAATATCCATGCCCGAGGGGGGATTCGAACCCCCAATCGTAGTGGCCGTGCAGATCGTGACTGGAGCGCTTCAGTCCCCTCGGCCACCGCGGCCGGCAGGGGTCAAGAGCCTGCGGTGTGTGGCGTGGCCGGCGAGCCATTTGCCTGGCGCCTTGCCGTCAGATGTCGCTGCACGCTCCACTGGGCGCGCAGATTTCGCTGCGGCTACGGCGCCGGCCGTTGGCCTCGGCTGGGATCACACCACACCACACTGCACTACGAGACTCCGGAACTCGGCCAGGCGGCAGGGGGGCACACCGCGCACTGGAGGCGTCCACACCTTGCCCCACTGAGCTGCAGTAACATCAGATGTTCAGTTGCTCGTTAAGCGTATGGCAGCTTATTATTTAAATAGCCCGACATTTAGTGAAAAACCCAAGTGTTCACTGGAAACTGTATTGGTGATGTTTTGACGATTTTACATTACTGTTGTTTTTTTGTTTCTACACATGTGAGGGCTCGCAGCTACATTATTTATAGAAAGTGTCTCTTCTATTCTGTCAAACTTTGCCGATGCAGCGAATGTGAAAAGGTCAGACGACGCGCAACACACACTGTTAGTGCTGGAAAATGTGTTTTTCATAAGCGCAACGGGTACAGTCGCAAATGACACCGATGATATGGCATATGTTCCTCCCAGTATAGTTAATGTATGCCTGTAGTTTTTAATACATTAAGCGAAGTCAATAAATCCGCATTTCCCAGTTAAGTAAATTCCAGGTAGTATCTATTATTAAATATAAGATTGTGATGCTGAATTCTGAGGCTGACTGAAGCTTCAGAAAGTGCTACTGTACTACTTGGTAAAATAGTAGGTATTCTCAGGCAAAGAAGGCTTTATGGCCGACAGGAGGCTATTCTATCAAACTTAGTACTTACCTTAATAATTTTAGAAAACATTGTTGCGTGAGTTCAGAGATCTGTCATAACAAGATAAATAAACAGTCTAAGATCGCACTATTTTATTAAACAATAATAGTAAATAAATAAATAAAATATTGCGATGTTACAGGGAGACCACATGGGTATCGAAGTTTAAAATTTATTTATTTTTATGGTACGTGAAGTTCAGAACTCAAATAACACTCAGCCAAAGCCATTCGACGCAACTCTCCAAATTTCTCGCGAAAATCGACTTTCAAGTTTTGCAAGTAAGCGTAAGTACCACTCATTATATAAATTCTAGCAACTGTTGGTGTATCTCAGGTGGTAGCGTTCTGGCCATACAACCATAGGGTCGGTGGCTCGAATCCTGACATGATTTTTATTTCGTTGTGACGGAATACTTATACAATTTTATGATCTAATGGTAATTTTTACGAATAGTGACGTATTTTTGTTTATTCGTGATTTTCTATATTTTATATAAGGTTGTTAAATATCATGGTATTCAATAAAACAAACCATACGTTACATTTTTTACAGTATTGGCTTCACTATTCGTTGACGACGGAAGTCTTAGATTGTTCAGTTTGTGAAGAGCAACGATAGTCTTTTTGGAAAATCATCTCCATAGCTACTAATGGATTTCCAAGCAGCTAACCTACTCAACCATCGTTTTACGCGATGACGACGTTTTAAGTTCGTCTACATACACCTAAACAAAAATTGACACAACACGTGGAATTAGAGATCCCAAAATATGTAACTGAATTCGAAATAAATAAATAAATAACCTGTCATATTGGGATTCGAACCAACGGCTCTATGGCTGAACTACACCGACATATTCTGATTGTTATTTCTGTCCTGAATTTTAAGTACCATAAATGTAAAGAAGTTCCAAAATACCATACCCATGTGGTCTCCTTGTTAGACTGTTTTTTTTATTTTTTTAATCTAGTACCTACCTATTTTATTGCTTTTTAATTCAAAAGTATGGACTTACTTAGTGGGAAATAGTTCCTTCCATAATCTCAGGAGGAACTGACTAGTTATGTATGGAACTAATGTATTCATGTAGAAGGGAATAAAAAACTAATATACACACATAGTATTTATTGCCCAGTTGTGATATAATTTGCAGTTATTTGTTTGCAAATAATCGCTGTGACGTGACAGAAAAGTTTCAATGCTTGTGTTCTTTCTTGTCGTCGAGATTGAGGGGTCATTGTTAAGTTGATGGTTGAGAGTGTGACAAGCGAAGTCGATAAACTGTGCTCCATCGAACGCCGCCAATCAGTATTCATGGCCACTCCGAGAGAGATGCATTATAGAAGATACTGAATCTACGTCACCATTTACAAGTCTGACATACTGGATAATCGGATTTACTGCCGCTAAACCGATTCTCCAACGAAACAACACCCCTCCGGAATAGCCTTAACATACCTTGAAGCCGGATACATTCTCATGTAAAAAAAAATTCTCCATCAATAAATCCAAGCGTTATATCAGTAATCTGCATAGATAACTTTTATACCATAAAGTTCAAGCAAAGCCAAACGTGTTCCCATAGAAACACTTAGTGAACTCTGACGTCGACTGCTACAGTATCGCACTTTAACATTCTGCTTACTGGTTCTGAGGTCTCTTCAAGTAAGGCTTCTTGTTCCTCTTGGCGTCACTTTTTCGATGGTGTCATGTGTCGGATGGAGTCATGTGTCCAATGGAATTCTTCAGTAACGTTTCTCGGTGGCTCAAAGTTTTTTCTCACCCCCAGAGACAGACATCTCCGTCTTAGAAACTGACTTGGCGCATTAAGTATACAACAAGAAATAGTAATCAGACTGGAACTGGGGGTCGCAAACGCCCCGTGAGGGAGCTAATGTCATCGGCATCCTCGAAAACTGTTGAACGGGCAGTATATTCTTCCAGACCGAGTCGATGGTCGCACGTCTCTTGTATTCCTGCGAGAAGTTTTGTCAGACCTGTTGAATGTTGCTCCCATGCCTGCTACCGAGCGAAGTGGCGCAGTGGTAACACACTGGACTCGTATTCGGGAGGACGGTGGTTCAAATCCACCCCCGGCCATCCAGATTTAGGTTTTTCGTGATTTCCCTAAATCACTCCAGGCAAAAGCCGGGATGCTTCCTTTCAAAGGGCGCGGCCGATTTCTTTCCCCATCCTTACCCAAAACTCCGAGCGTTAGCTCCGTCTCTAATGACCAAACTGTCGATGGGACGCTAAACCCTAAGCTTCCTTCCTTCCTTGCCTGCTCTTTACCGCTTTCGAATTCAGCGAACACCGCCTACAGAGAAAACCTGAAAGTTGTCTTGTTACATCACACGAAGTAGGCTGCAATCGTACAGCCGGCCGCGGTGGCCGAGGGGACTGAGGCGCTCCAGTCACGGTCTGCACGGCCATTACGGTCGGGGGTTCGAATCCCCCCTCGGGCATGGATATTTGTGCCGTCCTAGTTCGCAAGTAGTTCATAAGTAGTTTGTAAGTTTAGGGACTGATGACCCCATAGTTAAGTCCCATAGACTATACAAACATTTGAACAACATTTGCAATCGTACAGCTGACTGGCTGGCCGCTATGAGACAGTGCACTGAGTCACAGCGGCCAGCTAGACGGCTACGCGATCGCGGCCTGCTCTGTGTGATGCGGTATGACAGCGCACAAGCCTTGCCTTCACGCTGTGTTGTTTCAGCGTGTCGGGGCCCTCGGCTCATTTCAGCAGACAAACGAGGATACATTTGCAGGCACCCTTTCCCGAACGCTAGATTGGTCTGGTTAGCTAGACGTATTGCCACTACTATCACCCAATCTCTGTAGAAAACACCTGTTACATTGCCAGGGGACCTACTTGTATCTTCGAGACACAACAATTACATTTGAGGGCTGCACTATTCACAGCAGCATCGACGTCAGGCTTATCTCGACGCAAGGGGATGAAACTTGAGTATCTTCTGTAGAGGGATTCCATTTGTAGCACCCCTCTAAATGACATTGATACCGTATTGCGAAGTATCAGTGAGATGCGCTAACTCTTCAAAGCTGATGTTTATATAACTTTACACGGTTTTATTCTCCCTATTTTGTGTTTCAGAAACATTCCTATCCTCTGCAATTACAACAGATGTGGCTCTTGCCTCGTGCAAGGGATTTTACCGTGGAATCGCTTATCTTCCTGGGTATGCGCTTTCGATTCTAAAATACTTTCTGCCTCAGCAAATACGGCCATCTGATCCCTGTTCACCAGTGTAGAAGCTATCCCAAAACATAGATTCTGTTATCACAAAAATTCGAGCATTTTTCATAGAATACATGTACCAGATTATGAAGGTCTTCCTTGAGTAGTTGAAATTTGTGTGGAGCTGGTGAATCAAATAGTCCTCAGAGATATGGACTAGATACAAGGCCTGTGCGCTGCCTGCCAAGAGTAGTCATAACACGAGCAAACTGTTTGCCTTATGTAGCGTTGTACTGAGTCTGGGAATACGTGCACATTGCACAGTGTGTTTCAGATTGTTCTTAATGTTATTTATGTGATTCACAGACAAATTTGTGTTGCTTGCATAAAAAATTTTCTTGACAAGTTTTGGTCGTAATATACTTTACCATTACGTGTTTCGACAGATCATTATCAGATCTGTGCGACAAAAAATAGAAGTATACATGTCGGATGTTTACAGTTTGAAATCACAATACTCACAAGAAGAACGAAGACATTACATGCAAAATATACTTACAGACCATATCTTCGATTATAATTCGAACAGAGTTTGAAATATTCTTGCTGCAAGATACTTATTGGCAAAAAATTAATCGTGTCTATTGTCATCATCGGTCTGGCAAACCGACACAAGGGTCGGGAATGCGGGGCGCTGACCACGTCCCCATCCATTCCGCATCCGTTGACGCCTACGGGCGGAGGATGAAACGGCAGCCGGTCGGTACCCGTTGGTCCCCCAAGGCCATTGTGGGACGGAGTTCAGTATAGTTTTTTATTGTCATGATCAAAGATCATGCTTTATAAAAACAGGAATAATATGTAGGGCAACAGTAATTATTCGATGGAAACATTCTGGGCGATTCCGATTAACCTACTGATTCTGAGAAATAGTTCCGGCCCGAAGTTTTTTGAAGAAGACAAACAACAAAAAACTGCTACACTTCTCCAAATACTGGCGAACGACCAACCCTATCGATCGCGTAATTCCCGCAGCGAATCGACTGTGGAGTGGAAAGACCACTTCCCAAAAGGACTCATAAGGAGGGAAGGGAATGGTTGAGGAGGGGAGGGAGAGAAGGAAGCAGTTCCCGCAGCGATAGATAAATACATATTCTGCCTCGTTCGTGCCGGGCCAGTCACGACGGGAGATCTCTATCGTAAATCCGCGTAAAACGTCAAGTCATATGCAAAGCCATTTTCTTACCGCTCGACTTGTGCTCCTGCTATAATATTAACGTTCCAGCTCGCGGACGTGTGAGTTGAGTGACCGAACGACTGGTCCAACGTCTGGAAGAAGAGCTTTTCTTGTGTCCGAGTGGAATAATCGTCATCCGAAACAAAACACACACACACACATAGTAAACACTTCACAAGATGCTTCTCCACCTGCTTATAATTCTCTCAGGCTTCAACAAAACAATCATAGGTCCAGGAACTAATTAAGGTGTACTTATCGAATTGAATGCCTCCTTTCTTGATTTGTTCTTTCCATTGGGATAAATATTCAGACTTTCTTAACCGGCTGCAACCTTTTCTTGTAATGTTTGTAGTTCCCATGTGGGGTGAACCTTTGCGATATTAAAAACTTTAATTTCATAATCCAATGAAATACTGTACTTCTCTAGCCTTCTTTTTCTGGTTCATATTCGTCTGATGAGCTATGATCTTCGACTATTTGAAAGTTTCCTCTTCACAGTTTTCATTTTCGTGCGCAAGTTTATCAGTCTCGAGTAATTTTTCAGTCAGCATGTCCATAGTAAGTCAGTAAATTTCTTTGCCCATCAGTACTCCTTCTCGAGAAATTGTCGTCGAAGATTTCGAAGCAATCAAATTATTTGCAGCAAGCAAGCCTTTATTATAAACGACTGCATTTGTTAATATCACCTTCGACACTTCACTGTATAATGAATCTGCATCTTCTGATGCTTTCATTATGCCTTCATTAACAGACGCTTCTAATTCACACTATTATAAAAGAATCCAATAGTATGTCACAGTACAGAATGCTGCAAAAGTTACCAAGTAACTAGCACGTTAGCAGGCCTTGTGAACGATTAGTTCCGTGCGGGCATTGGCTCTTCATGACCGTCCCCATGTTGTACAGTACACAAACAATATGGCAACACCTATACTCTGCTTTTTCCCTGAAGAAACGAGTTCTCGAATGTACAACGAATATTTACCATCTTCCCAATCTTCACTCCTGCGAAGGAGTTTGTGAAAGTAGGAGGCGAGGTACTGGCGGAAGTAAAGTTGTGAGGCGGCATCGTGAGTCGTGTCGGGATAGCACAGTCGGTAGAGCGCTTGCCCGCGAAAGGCAAAGGTCCCAGGTTCGAGTCCCAGTTCCGGCACACAATCTTAATCTGCCAGGAAGTTTCATATCAGCGCACACTACGCTGCAGAGTGAAAGTTTCATTCTTATTGAGTTATCCTGTGCCATATTTTATCTCCATTTGGATCCCTTTACTACAAACGTTAGCCACGTCGTAACGGGGCATGTACTTACCCGAGTTACGAGACGCGCGTGGTCTTAAACATCCGTGCAAGGTGCCTGTTTGACGTGGCAGGTCAGTCCACTTACTTTTAATGAGGACATTCACTTTTTAAAGCGCCTTGTTACTTGATTATTCGCGTTTCGCAAGATACCATGGACGCCGTCCAAATGGACTGCTGCATTGCTTTGTGAAAGGGTATTATTAACGTAATGGCAACTGTCGAGTTCGTAATTTTTAATGAGGCATCAGCTACCAGATACATTAAATTGCAGGACGACACAAATGTACACCGGTATTTTTACAAATTGAGTACCAGAAGTAGCTCCGGTTGTGTGTAGGGAAGACTTCATTCCTTGAAAATGAACGTACCTGACTGGATCGTAAGCTTTAATGTTCCCGCGCTGAACGTGACGGCATTAAACAAAATTTATTGTGAATCCGCTCGACACTTAACTTGCTGACTCTGGTACGGCCTAAAACGAAGCGACACCTTCTCATAAGCTGTTACTTTCGCCATTAATATACCGCTGTGTATTGACAAAGGTAACTGCGAAGAGAAAAATGAATGAAGAAACAGTAATTGTCTTTGCAGAGAAATGCAATCCGCCCTTCTCTCACACGCTTGACGAAGCTCTATAATTACTAGCAGCCATTGTCGATGTGCTTTGATGTGCATGTTAAAGAGAAATACTCATTAGCTCATGTGATCAATGACCGCTTATCATAACCGTATTCCAATTATTTAAAAATTTTGCACAGATCGTTTCATCTTCAAGGGATGTCGTGATGGAAGTTTATTGGTGTGGTACCAGTCAGCAGAAACGGACATTAATAGGAAATGAAATTTTATTTTTCACATCGCTAGTGACGAGATAGAGTTCAACTTGACAAAGTAATTACTTTTAATTACTCGAGTTGGATAACGGTTCTCAAAAATTTGCAGTAACTCAGCTCCCAAAAATTTTCAATCCAAGTATTAACTCATTTGTCCTCTTAAGAAGATTGTTATGTTATTAAGTCCTTGTTATAGGCTGCTACCACTCCAAGTGATTTACACAAACGGGAATAACTGACTGAAGATGGAGCTCTCGGTTCTAAACCCATTAGAGGCTTGATTAGTTAATGAACAGAATAATTAACGGTGTCTGATTTCTGCTTTAACTTTAAGTAAGAAAACCAGTTTCTTAAACTTCCATGTAAGTTGGAAGTGATACTGTCACAAAACTTGGCTTTTTCTTCTAAGTCAAGAATTAATTTACCGTTCAGAATTCTGCACAATAGTCGGGAGGTACGTTCTATGACCTTATTAGCTGAAATTAACGTACAAGAGAATTGTTTTTTTCGGCAATTATAAATTCAACGTTGTTATTTCGGTCAAATTTCAAATTCCAAATTTATGAGCGAGTGAACTGGTGGAGGAATAATCACTACTTCGTCTCTAAAGGGCCTGTAGCTTGTATGAGATCAAGAACGATGTATTTTGTATTTGGTATACGTTTCTGCTGCATTTATTTTAAGGTTAGACGTAAGAGGACGAACACTTATTTTGACGTTTTAGACAACAGACGCACCTGTGCAGATCGATTATTCATATCGTTTGATAACACTCTTCAACAACAATATTGAATGGACAAAATTAGGTTGTTTAGACGCCATCACACAACTGTTGCACAACCCGCTGCCATCAGAAAAACATGTGGTACTGCGCAAAGTTTTATTTTTGACAATGTGCATACACAGCTATTGTGTTTAATGATGCTTCCTAGCAGCAGACAAGTTTTATGAACTTGATAATGGGATAATGTCGTCCACAAACATGTCGTGTTGACATATATATTTTATTATTGACAACTGGTGCGTGAAGTATAATAATAATAGTCTATAACTAGTAAAATTAGGTATGTACCTGATCAGCTACACTACGCATTAAAGGGTTAATTGTCTATTCTACTGATACAGACTCCTTTAAACTTCGACTTCTGCCTCTAGATGGTATAATGTTACTTGCCGGTAAATGTCAAAGTTCGCGGGTTTTTTCAGCAGAGATAATCTTAAAAATAAATCATGTGCTCATAAACTACTGTTCAGACCGGGAAGTAAAACAATTTGTTTTAAGATGACTGTAAATGCGTGGTACGGAAAAAAGGGCAAAGTCAGGTTTTCTACTTCCGAAAACAACTAAATTCTGTAGCAAGTAAAACTATAATCGGCTAAAATTGTACCCACTGTATGAAATGATGAAATCCCTCACACTATTTTAGAATTACCGGAGAAAATAAACTACTCTACTAAAATAAAAGGAGTAAGTCCGTTCGGCGTCTCTTTGGTTTTATTTAAAAAATAGTTCACTCAGACTTACAGGTCATAAGCAGCGGACAGTAGCGAGACTTCCGATCATTTTGCAAGACATAAAAGTGGGGCCCCAAAACATAAGCCTTAACCTCTCCTCTCTTAAAACAATTAACAAAACAATAATAAAATAAAGAGAAGAGTACACTGGCAGAGCGCAACCAAGGATGTTAGAATACAGGGAGACGCCCTTACGCTGAAAAAGTGAAGCCTGCCTACACCATATTGCTAAGTCTTAGAGAAGTGCTCGTATTGTAGACGGTTTTGCCGTGATGTACAACGTGTTAAAAGATTGCAAATAAGCCGTTAGAAATTAAGTTTACAAATATATTATGATGAGAATTTTTTACTATTTATTCAAGAAAGTATATTGTTTGAAAATACATACTTTGTAGTGACTATCAGTTAAATGTATTGACAGTATGAGCGTTAACCTAACGCATTGTTTTAACGGGGAAATAGCATTCCAAAACTGACCAAGATGGCGGACAGGCTTCAAGTGACGTATGTGCTCGGCATACATAACGCCATCTCCCTTTATTCTAACCGCCTTGAGCGCAACGATACGACATCATCTTTCGTACTGAAGTTTCCGCTCCAGTTGTCACAATGTAAAAATGTCCGAACGACATGTTTCGGGCTTCATTAGTCCATTCTCAAGTTCTTGAATTATGTTTTAGAATTCAAGAACTTGAGAATGGGCTTATTAGCCCCCGAAACATGTCGTTCGGACATTTTTACATTGTATCTGCCAGCGTTCTGCAGCTGTCACGCTGGGAACTTTGGAATTCATTTGAAAATTGAAAGCATTTCGAAAGTAGTGGTAGTCTCTTTACCGTTTCGGGGCTACATTAGCCCATTCTCAAGTTCTTGAATTCTAAAACATATTTCAAGAACTTGGGAATGGGCTAATGTAGGCCCGAAACATGTCGTTCGGACATTTTTACATTGTCACAACTGGAGCGGAAACTTTAGTGCGATAGTTCATACAGTTGTTAGATGTCATCCAAACAAACAACATCAAGAAACTTCCTGGCAGATTAAAATTGTTTGCCGGAACCGGGACTCGAACCTGGGATATTTGCCTTTCGCGGGCAAGCGCACTACCGACTGTGCTATCCCGTCACGACTCACGATGCCGCCTCACAACTTTACTTCCGCCGGTACCTCGCCTCCTACTTTCCAAACTTCACAGATGCTCTCCTGCGAACCATGCAAGAGTAGCACTCCTGGAAGAAAGGATATGGTGGAGACAGAAAGGCAAAGATCCCAGGTTCGAGTCCCGGTTCCGGCACACAATTTTAATCTGCCAGGAAGTTTCATATCAGCGCACACTCCGGTGCAGAGTGAAAGTTTCATTCTAGAAACGACATCATCTTTGGCGAGAGTAAAAGCCGCTATGTAACGTTACACTGGGAAGTCAACAACGCAAAGAAAAATAGGAAAGATCAGAGTGTAGGCAGTCTAAAGGAAAGAGCAACGGTGAAAATACAGTGGAGACTAATTTTTGGAACAACGTATTCTCGTGGGCCAGTGACCACCGGCTAAGTAAATAAGAAAAACACGCCTATTAGGGGCTTAAAATAACACCTAATATCTGATTGTGACATCAATCATGTGAGAGTCAGTTGCTAAAGTGAGGTAATGATGTAAATGGGTACAAATGACAGCGCTTCGCAGGTTCAACAATTCATTTGTTCGCGTTGAGGGGCGAGCCCCCTAATGCGGTGTTTAGGGAGTCGCTGCAGCGAGGAAATGCCAGTTATTAGGGCCCCCAATGTCGCGTGAGATTGCAGGTCGGCCTCTCCTCGTTACGTTTTTGCCGACGGCCGAATTATCCCTGGCCGGCCGAACGACTAACGACGCATAAAGCCTGGCAGTCGGCCGCCTCAGCACAGCCGGCCGGCTCTATAGATTCCTGTAGAGACAGCCCTCGCCGGAATGTGCTCCCCTTTCTGCCGACCGCTTTATATCTGGGAGAGCCCACGGATTCCCCGCGTACGGCGAATTCCCGTCGCTCTGTGTCGCCAGCAATTGCACGGAATATCTCTGGCGGGAAAGGCCAACGAAACCCTTTGACTCATCTGCGTCTCTGGAACTCCGGCCCAACTTTCGGAATGCCCTCTTTTTTTCAGTTAACAAAAGCTTTTGACGTCGAAAAGTATGTGCCGGCGCTCTGCAGATGTCACGCTGGGAACTTTGGAATTTATTTGAAAATTGAAAACATTTCGAAAGTACGTAGCAGAGGGTGGCATCGCCAAAGTAGTGGTGGTGCTTTAGCCTCTTTACCGTTTAGTCAACTGTTATTCTGATCCTCCAGATAAAACTTCCGGGATGAGAGGCCGTGGTCAATGCATAAAACGTCCTGACGTTTCGTATCCATCTGCGGGCGACATCGTCTGAGGTCTTGCGATTACTGCCAATGTGGCCGGAGGGGCTCTCGCATTTATAGAGAGAATAGAGGGCGCTAACGGTAATCAAGTGATACAGACTATGTGGTTATCTCTGGAAGTTGTCGTCATTCTCGATTACTTTTAATCGATTGTCGTTTTGTTGGCGTACAGCCGACATCCATATTTTATCTAACTTTAAATATTCTTCTTTTCTATTAAAATTGTTCTGGTACTTTTGAATCTCAATGTCTGCCCTATAAATGCGTGCATAGTAATGCGGTGTTTTGCTAATTTTATTTCATGATTTCCATACTGGAAAACATTCTGCTACGGCCGATTTTTTGGTGTGTCCCAGGCGACAGTTCCTTTTACGTTCTGTTAAACTGACACTTCTTTTCATTGTACCAATACATACTTGTCCACAACTACATGGAATTTTATATACCCCGAGTGTTGTTAGGGGGTGACATGAATCTTTTACTTATCTTAATCTTATTTGTTTCTACCACATGCTTGGGCAGAACTTTGCTGATTAGTTTTGTAATTTTGGAGATGAAAGGGACGAAAACTTAACCGAATGGTTGCCGATGTTCATCAGTATTTCTGGATTCTTGCCTTTTCTGACGGAATACTCGATTAATCTTATTGTTTGAATATTCATTCTTCCTGAAGGCCGACCGTAAGTGTTTTAATTCCTCCTGCAAGTAAGCTGCCTCCAAAAATCTTGCTGCCTCTGTCCACCAAGGTTTTCATGGCACCCCTCTTTTGTCTTGGATGGTGGTTTGACTCGTGTGGAGGCATCTATCAGTGTGAATGTCCTTTCTGTACACCATGTGGCCCAGAGTCCCGTCTACCCGTTTGATTACTGAAATATCTAGAAAGTTAACTTGGTCATTCCTCTCTTTCTCCATAGTGAATTATACCTTCGGATTAATGCAATTTAGATGCATCAAGAAGCCATCAAGCTCTTCTTCACCGTGAGTCCATACTAAGATGATGTCGTCCACATAGCGGTACCACTTAGCTGGTTTCAGTCTTGCTATCTGCAGTGCTATCTGTTCGAAGAACTCCACAATAAATTGGGCCGGCCGCGGTGGCCGAGGGGACTGAGGCGCTCCAGTCACGGTCTGCACGGCCGCTACGGTCGGGGTTCGAATCCCCCCTCGGGCATGGATATTTGTGCCGTCCTTATTTGTAAGTAGTTCATAAGTAGTTTGTAAGTTTAGGGACTGATGACCCCGTAGTTAAGTCCCATAGACTCTACAAACATTTGAACATTTGAAATAAATTGGCAACAGTTGGACCAAGAGGGCTGCCCATAGCCACCCCGTCAAAGTTGCTCATAAAACTCGTTGTATTGGATGTATGTTGTACTGAGGCAGTATTTGAATAAGGTCACTATGTCAGATGGAAACATATCCGCAATGTATGAAATAGCTTGGTTTACAAGGACCATGGTAAAAAATGACACTACATTAAAACTCACAAGAACAGGGCTGAAGTTGATCTCCCTCAGTTTTTCAATAAAATGCACAGAGTCCTTTATATAGCTGTCAGTTTCACCAGTATACGGGTCTAACATAGAGGCGACGTTTCTGTTCGATACCCCGAGCTTTAATTCTATTTAAAGCACGACACGCAGTTGGTTTTTTTTTTTTTTTTTTTTTTTTTTTTTTTTTTTTTTTTTTTTTTTTTTTTTTTTTCTAAATCGGTATCGGTTTCAAATGTTATTTGTTTGTTATGTCGTTGTTATTGTTGTTATTTTCGGCGTCGTTAATCCGATGATTAGTGCAATGCAGGTCCTCTATCCGTACCAGAGGCCGTGCCTCAGTGGATACAACGGTCCTAGTTAAATCACCGAAGTTTAGCACTGTCGGGCTTTACTAGTACTTTGATGGGTAAGTATCCGGGTCTGTTGGAATGTAAGGTGCACTCACCTCTTGTGATGCCAATTGAGAAGCTACTTGAATGAGAACTTCGTGATCCCTTCATATCACAGAATATATCTTATCAAAGTTCCCTTCTGTTTGTCATGGGATAATTTTCTGTTCTCGAAGATTCTTTTTCATTCGTTACATGATTTGTCCATTTAATTTTCAACATTCTTCAGTAGACTTGAGGAGTAAGAACAGATGAAAGTCATCAATCGCGTGAACCAGTTCTTCTGTAACCAAAGTTGGACGCCCACTTCGTTCTTCATCATGCACATCACTACGCCCGCCATTGAACTGTCGGACCCATCTCCTCACCATCGAATCACTCAACGCATTTGGTCTGTAAACATCGCAAATTTTCCGATAAATTTCACTTGCTTTCACTTTCCTCGCATTCAGAAACCGAATCACCGATCTGATTTCACAGGCGGCGGGATTTTCAATCAACGCCGACATTTCAAACAAACACAACAAAGCGCACGTAACTGACAGCGATCTCCAAATGGCGCACGTTCTTCTCCTTGATACACATCTTCTACAGCGTATGTGCGGAACTGCAATTGCAGCGCTGCAGCGGAGATAAATTGAAATGGAACTTACTTCCTGGACGCGTCTCGTATTTAATCAGAGGACGGTGCTGCAATCGGCAACGACCTTGTAAGAAAACACTTGTCCGGCGTAATTGTTAGATTGGTTACTGCTGCTAATGATTTAAGAGGGTTTGAAAGTGGTGTTATAGTCGGTGCACGAGATATGGGACAGAGGTGGGACATGCTATCCCCAAGGTAGAGATGAGGAGGCACTCTGTACCCTTCCTGAGTGCACAGCACAAAGCTGTGCCTGGGAATGCTACACCGATTTTGGACTACTGATAACAGGAAATTGTGCTGCGGCCTCGCGCATCGTTCCCTCCAGCATACGTCAGACATTTGTCGAGTCCATGTCACGTCATGCTGCGACACTTCTGCGTGTTCGTGTGTGTCCTACATGATATTGGGCAGTTGTATCACGTTTCTTTGGCTCTTCATTGTGTTTCACGCTTTCAGGACAGTGTCCCGTTCAACAGCTATTTGTTTACTGATTCCCTTTCAAGCCTCTCTCCTCTTACAACTGCCGTTTGGTTTCTATTAAAATTGTAAATAACCGTTAGCTTCCTTTATGTTAGTGCTATTAGTACGGTCCCGTCAGAACTGTTGGACATCAATAGGGGAAACAGGTATACGTACTCTGGAAGTGGCGCGTTAGATGTGAAAGGACAGTTAGGTAGAGCTGTCATTTCACATCTGATACGCTACCTCTTAAGTTATAACTACGCTTTCACATCTGACAACATATCTTGGGAACGAGTTCCTGTTTGTTCGTTTGATATTCAGGAGCTCCGAAGGTGCAATGTTAATAACACTGACAGTTTGATATGACATGATATGTAACTAATTCATGAACTTCTATACAGGGATATTGTTTACTAACGGAAACCGATACCGATAATAACGGACAGCAGTCTGCAAGTTGAAATAACAGTAAGATAGGGTCAATAGATAAATATTACTCAACGTCTCCTACGAACGAATAATCGCAAACACTTATCGAAAAAATCGGAGCTCTGGATCGCGGCTCACTGTTGCGATTCTTTCTACGCACACTGGACAGCAATGCTGTGACGGTGTATCGATTCCAGGTCTGCAAAGTGGGTGGTACATAATTACTTGGACTAGCTGTGCGACCGAAATTATGAACACAGAAATTCTGGTAAGAAAGTATTTCATCCTTAACGACTTCCATTTTAGAAGCCTTGATAAGAATAACATACAGAAATCCCTCTTACTTTCTAATAATCAGAGAAACTATTGCACCAGGATTGTGTACTCTCGCAAGATTGATTGAGACTATGGGAACGTCAAAGGTGCCATTTGACGGAAAATATCAATACTCTCTGAAGCCAAAAGTTGAATTCGCAAAAATTATTACGTGAAAACAAAAATACGAGCGAACAGGAAATTAAATTTTAAACAACGATTCTACTTAATAAAATTCCTTGCAAAATAGCAAACTTGTCCAAATAAATAGCAATTTTCGAAGACAGCTTTCCTTAATAAAGAAAGAAAATGTAACTCAAATCGAAAAGAAAACAAAGATGAATTGCTTCAAAGGATCCCTTCGTTAGATTTCGAGATATATCGAAAAAAATCTCTTGAAAGATGATTTTCAGTAAAGTTGTAACTTTCAAGTTCCCAATTTTAGTCTTTTCTACGTTTATAGCCCGCAGCAAGTCTAAAAGGTATATTTCTGAAAAACTAATAATACTAATTACTTTCGCAATTTTATCAATTATTTTAAAGGTCTTTTCCGAACTTTTCTATATCTTCTCAAAGTTATACCTAAATAACTGTTCTAGACATTATTATCTTCGTAAACGGTTGAACTTCCATGCTATACATAACTTTTAAGACCCATTTTAACGATCACAAGTGATTTTCTAAGTTTAGGTCATTCGTTGGGGGAGTTTTGTGAACTGTCTCAGTACTTGCATTCAGTGGGAGTCTCCTTGAAGTATATGTTAACTACGCACACATTTTTTTAAGGCCAAATGTTTTCTGGCTCCTTAGAAAAGCTTTATATATATTTTTTAATTAATGAAAAAGTGCCTGCAACTAATGTCTTACAACGTTATTTTCATGACAGTTATAGCATTCAGCCGCAAATAAATAAATAAATAAATAAAATGCGCAGAAGTAAGGAAGTTATTTTTATTCTATTACATAAATAAATCTTAAGCATTATATAATAGAAGAATACAAGCCTAGTATAAAGTGTTACTGTAGGTCGAATCTATGACTAGATCCAGGAAATTATCGAAGGTCCACTGTTCTAAAAATAGATAAATAAAAGAGAAAAAAGCGATGAGTTGCCAGTCAGTAATTAAATATTTTAATGTTTCATACTAGTAGTTATGTGACTTACCGCGGCTATGGTACAGTAAACAGCAAGTATAGCAACGTGAACGACCTGAAGATAACCCGGTTTTGAAGGATATTTAACGATAATTTAAATGTATATCTAACGTAGCAAAGCCAGAGCTACTTATAAAAAAGCAATTCATTTATCGTTTAAGCCTACACCTTTCTCCTTTAAGAGCTATAGTCTTCTACTTTAATTAAGAAATGTAGTTTTATTGTACATCTGAAATGTAAAGTTCGGTGAATAGTCCTGTGATATTAAAGTAGATTAACAATGAACTGCAGTTACTTTACTATCCTTCGAAAATAGTCACCTCTGATAACTATACACTGCTGAACTCGGCGATATATGTTCTGTAAACTTTGTACGAAGTCTTCCACTGAGATGATGTTTAAAAGCCTCGTCACCTTTCGTTGGATGGCCGGAATATCTAACTTCAAATATCTTTTCTTTCAAAGCGAATTTGAGTCTCGATCTCTGAGCCAACAGATGCGGACGTTTGCAAGACCACAACCATCTGCACGATCAGTTCGACGACGTTTGCAGTAGCATAAACTATCAGCTCGGAGACCATGGCTGCGGTTACCCTTAACGCTGCATCACAGACAGGAGCGCCTGCCATGGTATATGCAACGACGAAGCTGGATGCACGAATGGCAAGACGTCGTTTTTTCGGTTGAATCCAGGTTATGTTTCTAGCATCATGATGGTCGCATCCGTGTTTGGTGACATCGCGGTGAACGCACATTGGAAGCGTGTATTCGTGATAGCCATACTGGCGTATCACCCGGCGTGATGGTATGGGATGCCATTGGTTACGCGTCTCGGTCTCTTCTTCTTCGCATCGACGGCACTTTGAAAAGTGGCCGTTACATTACAGATGTGTTACGACCCTTCATTCGATCCTTGCGAAACCCTACATTTCAGCAGAATAATGCACCACCGTATGTTGTAGGGCCTGGTACGGGCCTTTCTGGATACGGAAAATGTTCCACTGCTGCCCTGGCCAGCACATTCTCCAGATCTTTCACCAATTGAAAACGACTGGTCGGTGGCAGACCAACTGGCTCGTCACAATATGCCAGTCACTACTCTTGATGAACTGTGGTATTGTGTTGAAGCTGCATGAGCATCTGTACCTGTACACGCCATCCAATCTCTGTTTGACTCAATGACCAGGCGTATCAAGGCCGTTATTACGGCCAGAGGTGGTTGTTCTGGGTACTGATTTCTCAGGATCTATGCACCCAAATTGCGTGAAAATGTAATTACATGTCAGTTCTAGTATAATATATTTGCCCAATGAATACCCGTTTATCTTCTGCATTTCTTCTTGGTGTAGCAATTTTAATGGCCAGTAGTGTATTTTATGGAAGCAACTGGTTGGGGTGTGTATCATGCTTTATAACATAATAAAGGATATTTCTTTCTATGTTAACGGAGCACTTTAAACTTGTTTATGTTGAGGCTCAATCGCCATTCCCTACACCATGCGCCAACAGGCTGCGGCCGTAAAGTGAGTATTGCTTCCCGCGTACTACATTTCTCCTGAATCCAAACTGATCTTCCCCGAGGTCAGCTTCTACCAGCTTTTCCATCCTTCTGTCAATAATTCGTGTTAAAATTTTGCAACCATGACTTACTAGACTGATGGTTCTGTAGTTTCCACACCTGTCTGCAGCTGCTTTCTTTGGAATGGGGATTATAACATTTTTCTTAAAGTCTGAGGGTACTTCGCCTGTCTCATACAACTTACACACCAGGTAAAACAATTTTGTCATGGCTGGTTCTCCCGGAGACTTCAATATCTCTGAGGGAAAGTCATCTACTACAGGGGCCTTCTTTCGACATAGGTCTTTCAGTGCTCTGTAAAAGTCATATCTCAGTATAGTATTTCCTATTTCATCTTCATCTACTTCTTCTTCCCTTCCAACAATCTTGTCTGCAAGTTCATTTCCTCTATAGAGCCCCTCTGTATATTCTTTCCACCTTTCAGCATTCCTTCTTTGCTGAGAACTGGTTTTCCATCCGCGTTCTTGATATCAATAGAGCTGTTTTTATTGTTTCCAAGTGTCTCTTTTATTTTCCTGTAGGTGACATTTATTTTTCCCCTATTTATACATTCCTCTACAGACTTGCATTTGCCTTCTAGTCACTCCTTCCTAGCCAATTTTCCTATCAGTCTCATTTCTTAGTCGTCTGTTCTTAAATTTTTCCTTTTTAATTTACTGCATTTTTATATTTTCTCCTTTCATCGATTAAATTTAGTATATCCTGTGGATTGTTTGTAGGTCTTGCCTTTCTACCTATTTTCTCCTCTGCTGCCTTCACTAATTCATTTCTCAGTGCTACCCATTCTTCATGTACTGTTTTATTTCCCGCGTTTCTGTTAATTATCAGTAACTTCAGGTTCCTTCAATTTATCCAGGTCCCATCTCCTTATTTGCCTACTTTTCTACAGTGTTTTAGTTTCAGCCTACAATTCACGACCAATGAGATATGGTCAGAGTGTATATCTGCCCCTTGTCATGTTTTACAGTTTGAAACCTCGTTCCCAAATCTTTGTCTTACCATTATGAAATCATTCTGGCTCCTCCCGGTGTCTCCTGGTCTCTTCCACGTATACAACCTTCTTCCGTGATTCTTAAACCAGGTGTTTGCTATGATTAAATTATGTTCCATGCAAAAATCTACTAGGCAGCTTCCTCTTTCATTCCTTTTGCCCAGTCCATATGCACCAACTTCATTTCCTTGCCTTCCTTTTCCTACTACGGAATTCCAGTCTCCCATCACAATTAAGTTTTCCACTCCCTTAACTGTCTGAATAATTTTCTTTACCTCCTCATACATTTCTTCGATCTCATCATCTGCAAAGCTAGTTGCCATGTAAACCTGTACTACTTGTGTCGGTGTTGGTTTTGTATCTACCTAGATTACGATAATGCGATCACTGTGCTGCTCATAGTAGTTTACCCGCATTCCTACTTATTTTCTTATTCTTCATCATACCTAATCCTGTAATACCCCCAACTGATTTTGTATTTATAATCCTGCACTCGCTTGACCAGAAATCCTGTTCCTCTTTCCACCGAATTTCAATAACTCCCACTGTGCCTCTACATCTACATCTACATGGCATACTTTGCAAATCACATTTAAGTGCCTGGCAGAGGGTTCATGGAACCACCTTTATACTATTTATCTCCCATTACATTCTCAAAAGGCGCACGGGAAGGAAAAATAACCTGAATCTCCCCGTTCGAGCTCTGATTTCTGGTATTTTTTCTTATGATCTTTTCTACCAATGTAAGTGGCAGTCAACAACATATTTTCACATTTGGAGGAGAATGTTGTCGATTGGAGTTTCGTAAGTAGCCTACGCCGCAGCAATAAGCGCCGTTGTTGTAATGATTCCCATCCCAGATCCTGTATAATTTTCATAACGCTATCTCCCCTGTATCGTGAGCTTCCCTTCTTTGGACTCTTTCGATGTCCTCCATCAACCCCACCTGATAAGGATCCCATACTGGGCAGCAATGTTCCAAGAAAGGACGGACAAGCTTAGTTCAGTTGCATCTTTTAAGGGTTCTGCCAATAAAACGCAGTGTTTGATTCGCCTTTCCCATGACATTATCTAAGTGTTCTTTCCAGTTTAAGTCTGAAGTAATATTAATTCCTAAGTATTTTGTGTAGTTTACGGCCTTCGATTTCATTTATCCTCTACACAAAGTTTAACGGATTTCTTTTCGTACTCATGCGGACGACTTCAAACTTCTCATTATTTAGAGTCAATTTCCAATTTTACACCATAGTGATATTTAGATCGTTCTGCAGTTGGTTTTAATCATCAGATGATTTTACTAGACGCTTTATGACGGCGTCATCTGTAAACAACCTAAGAGAGCTGCTCAAATTTTCTCCCAAATCTTTTATGTAAATAAGGAACAGCAGAAGACCAATAACACTACCCTATTAAATTTCTCTTTTTAAATTTTATAATCCCCATACCCGATTAAGGATCTAACATTTCACGCTCAATCTATAGAATGCCAGTGTTGTCTTTCCTGATGATCACATTCTCCCGAGTAGTCCCCGTCCGGAGATCCGAATGGGGGACTATTTTACCCGACAGGATGCCTTCATACAGTAGAGCTGCATGTACTCGGTAAAAGTAACGGCTGTAGTTTGCTTTCATCCGCCCGCAGAAAATGTGTGGCAAAGCCATATTATCAGATGTTACAAGGCCAGCTCAGTCAATCATCCAGACTGTTGCCCCTGTAACTACTGTAAATGCTGCTGCCCCTCTTCTGGAATCACACGTTTGTCTCGCCTCTCCACAGATATCCCTCCAGTATGGGTGCACCTACTGTACGACTACCTATATCGTTGAGGTACTCAAGCCACCCCACCTCGGCAATGTTTGTGTTCTCTGAACATTTGATCTGAGATGGGCTGCGATCGTAGAGAATGATAGTAAGCTGTACAGAGACGTTCTGCGCGCGCAGACAGCCTACAGCAGATTCGGGGTGTCGGACAAGGTGCCGGCGCTGCCTCTCTGGCTGTTCGCCTACAGTGGCAGCGGCCCGCCCTGGGACCGGCCGACAGGCCCGCTAGCGGTAGCGATGTAAGGCGCTCATTTGTAATTCCGATGCCCGCCGACAATAGCGTCTCGCGCTGCCGCCCGTCAGCGCTGCACACAGCACGACGCGGAGGCGAACGCAAACGCAAACGCGAACGCGACCCAGCGTCTCCGCGACGGCATCGCCGTAAAAGGCGCCACCGACAGCTGGGCGTGTCTCTCTTGCTGCACTCGATTATTAAAACCTGCATCGTTACCAAACTGCTGCCGAATTGTTGTCGGGCGAGAGTATTATTTGTTTGTATTCGTGTCCAAGTTTGAATTAATCTCGGAGTTTTCACACTAGGTCGAATCCATGTATTTCAGTGAGACCGAACTCTTTAATGCGGTTCCGTATTTTATTGCTTTCAAGAGAAAGATAAAATCGAGTCACTTATCCAGCCATAATTATATATCAGGAAGTGTCAGAGAATTTTTCTTTTACGAAAATAATTTACTGGCTGACAATATGCAACTACACGAACTTGACCTCTGTCCATCTAAAATGTAATACCAAAGAGGACCGGATATATAACAGTCAAATTTATTTGGGATATAACACGTTGTACAAAGGTGACATGGTTTATAATACCACCTCATGTGGAGTGAGAAAGTTGATGAAACGAGGACTGAGTTTTGCCTCGATTGCTGGCTATAACCGCTGCTACACGCCTCGTCATTGAAACAAAGATGCTCTGTATATGTTGTTATGATATAGCAGTCCATGCTGCTTCCACGTATTGCCAAAGTTGGTCTGGTGTAGCAGCGAGTGGTGTGCATTTGGCAGGTCGTTGCGAAATCAGTGACTAGACTTTTCCATAGGCTAGAGTTCGGGAGGACATGGAGGACATGGCAGCATGGCTAGTTAACCTTTTGAGATATGGCCGCCAACAAGCAGGGAAGGAATTAGAGGACATCACCAAATCTTCAGAGGAGGAACGTTGGCTTGTTAGTGCACCGGTAGTATATACTGGTACGGTTGGAAGAATCGACCGTATAGTCCACGTCACGCAGGAAGGCGCCCAAGTTTTGAGCCATTCTGCGCATTCCCCTCCATTGTCGCACTGGCATCCAATAATGTTCCTTCTCTAGACGCGTAGCTGGGCGCGAGTTACGCATTGCTTTTACCGCAGCCTCCACTGTTGGCACTTGGCTGTAGCTCCTCCCCTCCATGCTTCCCCAGTCCTTTCGCCTCTATGCGCGCAAACGCCATCCTACTTGATGCGAACTATAGTACCACTCCAAACCATAATACTTGGTGTATTTCCAGTACAGCGATGAGTAATTCGGCAATTCAACTGTCTCCCATCAAGGTATCTGCCGACTCTAATTCGACCATTGTGGTGGTCCAATTAAGAAGGGAAACTTAGAGTTTTAACGTTTCATTGACACCGTGGTCATCAGTAATTCCGAGGTCACTCTCGGATTGTTGGGTAGGGTAGGGAAGTAAATCAACCATGCCTTTATAAGGCATAATCCTGGCATTTGCTAGGAGTGAATTAGGGATTACTCAGAAAACCTAAATCTGGAAGGTCGGAGGGTGATTTGAATCCCAGGCTTCGTGATAGTGCAGATAAAGTGATGATTCGTCGCCACAAACAAAATCATTTCAATCACGATCGTGTCTACACGAATAGTGCCAACACTCAGTATTGAGTTCATCTAGTTCTTCACTTGGTATAGGGCTGTATTTTGAATGGTGCGATCTTTGTATCACGTATTATGTCTGGTTATTCCTGGTGTTGCATTTTGCATGAGTAGAAGTGTACTAGTCCTATGAGGCCCAGCAGCTACAATGGACAGTGTTAGTATGGACGACTTGGAAGAACGCTGAAGTGCAGCGGTGGACGCCCTCATGTTTTGTGGATTTTCTCCCCAAGGAAAATCCTCGCTGCGGCAGTCGACGGCAAGTCAGCCAGGGCTGCTGCAATTTCCGAGTCATTACCGGCTCTCGCAGCCTCCCTCTTTTCCAGAGCCAAACACTCGGCCCCGCGCAGAAATTCCTCAGCCAGCTGCCCTCACTTCTCTCCCACTGCTACTGTTGCTGGAGACAGTGCACCAACGAGCCTATATACAAAGATATTGAGAAGTCATAGATGATTCACTGACTGGTCACTATGCCATTTTTAACCTGCGATTCATATATTCGTCGTACTTTGCGTAATTATACTACGTTCATCAGTCTTTTGTGAAACGGATATAATTGAATGATTCACAGATGTGCTATGGACTCTGTACATGTGTGAACTGTAGCTGGACTGCTTCATGCAAGGAATTCATGCGTAAGATATTGAGAAGTCATAGATGATTCACTGACTGGTCACTATGCCATTTTTAACCTGCGATTCATATATTCGTCGTACTTTGCGTAATTATACTACGTTCATCAGTCTTTTGTGAAACGGATATAATTGAATGATTCACAGATGTGCTATGGACTCTGTACATGTGTGAACTGTAGCTGGACTGCTTCATGCAAGGAATTCATGCGTACGAGCCGAAATAATATACATCACAACACTTTTAGGGAGGAAATCAGTACAGTTGCACCGTATGCTATCTGCAATTTTTTTGTGGGTCGCAGTACTGTACAACTTCTAGGTAGCTTAAAATTCAAAGTTGAAATTACACCACCGTACCTTATTTTTCTTTCTATTATAGACGATCAATATCGGCACACATCAGGCAAGAAGAAGGAAGATTAAAATTTTAAGTCACGTCCTGAGCGTGGTTATTAGAGACGCAGCTCACGCGCGTATAGTTTGTGCCAGCGATGTGGAAGGAAATCGGACGTGCACTTTGAAAGAAACTATACCGGCATTTGCGTGGAGCGATTTAGGGAAATCACGGAAAACCTAAATTAGGCTGCCCGGAGGCTCATTTAAACAGCCGTCCTCCAGAATTCGAATCCAGTTTGTCAGCACTGCACCATCTCACTTGGTCAAAACCAGGCCGTTTTCGGATCTCAAAATGGGTTTCAATAGTATCCTTCAATACTGGCGATTATAATTAAAATCAAGGTGATTTTCGTACACCAGAAGAGGCAGAACTGCCACATCGCAGGTGGTTGTTTGCAAACAACTAATGAAATACCTTATCTTTTATTATAATCTCCACTATTGAAGGGTAGGCCTGGAACTGATACCCTTTTCAGGCCCATCAATGGCTTGATTTGCCTCGGAAACGATTATCTATCATAAAAAATAGGTTCACCTGTGTAAATTTAGTATGAAATTTTTAATGGAGCTACAATAGATTCTGTAGATATTTCTGCATTCTTAAATTTTCAGTTACGAGGAAGTCAGTGTCATGAAATTACACGTAATAGAGAGCGTATCTAAAATTGTACATGTTTTCCCGTATTTGTAGATGGATGTTTCAGCAGTTCATTACAAAAAGATGTTCACAAGTCAAACAAATGTATATCAGTCTACAGCATACCACGTCTACGAATTTCAGTATTTGGATGAAAAGAAATGGAGCTCCAAAATTTATGAACACCACACTACTGTTCATTGCATCCCAGTTAGTGGAGTTGTACATTGCATATCTTGCATTCGGAACTTCTAATTTCACGGTGACCGATTTTCTCTTTCTTTTTATTGCCATATTTATTTTTTATTTTATTTATTTATTTTTATTTAGATTCATTTGAATTCATTTTCACGAATTGGTCAATTAGCAATCACGAAAAGTAATATTTTAGGTGGAGTGAGTAATCGCATGCAAAAGGGAGTTTTTTTATATGAATTAAAGTATTGTTTTCGAAAAATAAGCTACCGTTACATTTTTTTACCATAATTTGATACTTTTGTGTTTCGATACATCGTTACACAAGTATTTTTTCTTGTTTTCCTTGGAATTAAAAATAGTTACTATATCCATAATGACCTAAACTATGATCCATAGTCTTCTAACTTCAACAATGAATATCGAAGTAGGAAACAATGCAATCACTTCAGAATTTAAAAGAATACAAATTAACCTCATTTTTCCTGATCGATTTTGTTGTTTTTGGAACGTTGTAATGATTTTATTTTACTAAACATTAAATTTATAGTAACCATATACTAAATAACAATTTAGAAATTAAGCTTTTGAGGGGATTTCAAATTCATGTCCTCTGGTATTCATAGTGTGACAGCGTTATCCGCATGAATTTCGACAAAATAAATGGCGGCCGCCTATTTATATTATGTACGCTACAAAGAGTATTGGACAATCCCTCGCTGTATATAGGCTCTCTTACGAGCACCAGTCGAACCTGAAGATTTAGATCCAAGTCATACCTACAGCTGCTTCTACATATTAAATCTGCAAATCATATTTAAGTTCACAGAATGTATCACATTACCTGTGTATGGGTAATGTTAAAAATGTGTACCCAGCTGGAATTCGAACCCGGATTTCCTGCTTGCTAGGCAGTTGATCTGACCCCTACACCACTGGGCACACAGCGATCACCGCACCTGCACGGATTACCCAAGTACGCATGGCGTCATATAGAAATTCTTAGCCGGCCGCGGTGGCCGAGCTGTCTGAGGCGCCAGTCACGTTCTGCACGCCCATTACGGTCGGGGGTTCGAATCCCCCCTCGGGCATGGATATTTGTGCCGTCCTTAGTATTAGCTAGTTCATAAGCAGTTTGTAAGTTTAGGGACTGATGACCCCGTAGTTAAGTCCCATAAGATCTAGAAACATTTGACAAATTCTTAAATTTACCTTGTCCCGCTATTACTTAAACTCTTAGTTTTATCAACTGATTCCCGTAAGGTCACCATATAAACTCATATTAAAGTGCCTGGCACAGTGTTTATCGAACCGTTTTCATAATATTTCTCTACCGCTCTTCTCTAAACATGCTCGGGAAAAGGGAGCGCCCAAATGTTTAAATTTTAGTTTTGATTTTTCTTATTTTTTATGATGAGAACAACTCATGTCAATTAAAATACTGTTTAGTTCACTGTGTTATACGTTTGGAAATGAAGGATCCCACGTCTCCAAATATCGTCGATTAATGTTGTGGCAAATTGTTTATCTCTGAAAAATCGCTTTTGCCAGAAACTCTTTAATTTCCATATTTTGAGAGGAGGTAATGTGAACCAAAACAAGTAAACAAGATCTAACCAAAAATGCACATCTTCAGAGCTCTGAGTTGAACAGTAAAAGAGATGTGTTTCACAGTGTCTAAGATGAATACGTGCTACATCTAAATGGGATATTCTGCAAATCACTATTTATTTCCCTTTCCATTCTCGAAGAGCACGCGTGAAGAAAGAACACCTGAATCTCTCCGTTCGAGCTCTGATTTTTCGTGTTTTATTGTGATGATCTTTTCTATCTATATTAAACGCAGTCAACAATCTATTTTCGCATTCAGAGGAGAAGGCGTCATTTGCAAATAATCTAAGAGAGCTGCTTAAATTTTCTTCCAAATATTTTATGTAAATAAGGAACAGTAGAGGACCAATAACACTACCCTGTTAAAGCCCGATATCACCTCTGTTTTAGTCGATGCCTTACCATCGATTACTACAAACTGTCTTCTCTGACAGGAAATCCCATATCCGGTCGCAAATTTGGGGCGATATACCATAACCACGCAATTTCATTATAAGCCGTTTTTGAGGTACGGTGGCAAAAGCCTGCTGGAAATCAAGAAATACGGGATCAATTTGAGAAACCTTGTTGACAGCACTCATCACTTCGTGCGAGTAAAGAGCTAGTTGTGTTTTGCATGAGCGATATTCTCTAAATGCATGTTGACCTCGGGTCAATAGATCATTCTGTTTGAGATAATTCAAAATATTTGAATACAGGATATGTTCAAAATCCTTTTGTAAATTGACGTCAATGAAATAGGCCTGTAGTTTGGTGGGTTACTCTTACTGTCTTTCTTGAATATAGGTGTGACCTGTGCAAAGATCCTTCTTAGAGAGAGCGGTTGTATATGGCTGTTAAGAAAGGAGCTATCGCATCAGCATAATCAAATAGAAATCTAATGGGTATACATTCCGGACCGGAAGACTTGTTCTTGTTAAGTCATTTAAGTTGCTTTACTACTCTGAGGATATCTACTTCAACGTTACCCATTCTGGCCTCTGTTTGTAATTCGAAATCTGGAATATTGGTTTCGTCTTCTTTAGTGAATGAGTTTCTAAAAGCTATGTTTAGTAACTCTGCTTTTGTAGCGCTATCATCGGCAGGATCGCCATTATTACCACGTTGTAAGGACATTGTTTGAGTTTTGCCCCTAGTATATTTAACGTATGACCAAAATCTCTTAGGGTTTTCAATCAAATTTCGAGAAAACGTTTCGTTGTGATAGGTATTGTAGGCATCTTGCATTGAAATCCTCGATAAATTTCAAGCTTCTGTGCGGGATCGCCAATCCTGAGGATTTTGTGTTCATTTAAATTTAGAATGCCTTTTCCGTTGCTTTTGCAATAGTGTCCTGGCCTGATTTGTGTACCAAGGGGGATCACCTCCTTGTTTATTAATTTATTTGGTATAAAACTATCAGTCGCTGTCAATACCACTTCTATGAATTTGAGCCACATCTGGTCTACCCTTACGTTTAGTGTTAGGAAAGAGCTCTGTATTCACTAATATCTGTATCCGTTTTGATGCTCGTTATGTCCTCAGGATTATTTGTTGCTAAGAGATCAAGTTTGTTTTGACATCAATTTACAATTCTAGTTGGCTCTCATGAACTAATTGTTCGAAGTAATTCTCAGAGAATGCGTTGAGTACAATTTCGCACGATGTTTTATGTGTACCGCCTGATTTGAAAATATAATTTCGCCAACAGATTGACGGTAAATTAAAATCACCGCCGACTATTATTGTGTGAGACGGATATCTATTTGCAATTAGACACAGGTTCTTTTTGAACCTTTGTGCTACTATATCGTTGGAGTCGGGAGGCCGGTAAAAGGGACCAATTATTAACTTCTTATGTTTTTCAGGTACAACTTTACCCATAATAGCTCACAGGAATTATCAACTTCAACATCGCTACACAAAAGACTACTTTGACGGCGACAAACACGCCTCCAGCTATTTTGTTTACTCTATCCTTTCTGAACACAGTTAGATCTTTTGCAAATACTTCTGCTGAACTTATTTCCGGATTAAGTCAACTTTCCCTACCTATAATAATATGTGTTTCGGTGCTTTCTATTAACGATTGGAGTTCTGGTACTTTCCCGACGCAGCTACGACAATTCGCAACTTTTTCACCGATAGTTCCTAGATCTACATTTCTCCTATGATCGACCTGCACCCTTTGAGAAAGCGCATTTAGTGTTTCCGCAAAGCTCTTTACCCTAAAAATACTCCCAGTCCACGCCACACAGCCCCCGCTACCCAATAGTCGCTTCCTGCTTGTTGTAGACTCCTGACAACTTTAGCGGAACTCGGAACCCCACCACCCGATGGCGAAAGTCGAGGAATCTGCAGCCTACACAATCCCAGAAATGCTGAGCCTCTGATTCAGACCCTCCACTCGGCTCTACACCAGAGGTCCACAGTCGGTCCTGTCAGCTATACTGCATTTGGTGAAATCTGCTTGCATCTTGCAAGCAAGACTTTCAGTCTTTACCACTTCAGATAGCCCCTCAAAACCTGAGAGAATCTCTTCAGATCCGAAGCGACACACATTATTGTTACCTAGGTGAGCCACCACCTGTAGTTGGCCGCACCCCCGTACCCTTCATGGCATCCGGAAGGACTCGTTCCACATCTGGAATGACCCCACCCGGTATGAACACGGAGTGCACGTTGACCTTCTTCCCTTTCTTGGCAGCTATTTCTCTAAGGTGCTCCATCACCCGCCTAACGTTGAAGCTCACAACTGCAAGCAAACCCATCTTGCAGGATCTTGCAGGCCGAGTGGTGATCTCAGAATTAGACACACCATCCGGCTCAGGAATATTGTCGTGAACAGATAGCGCCTCAAACCTGTTCGCAAAACTAACCGGGGAGTCCTCACGATCGGTCTCCCGGAATGTCTTGCGCTGCCTGCCACGCAATGGAGCGACCTCCCACGCAACCATGGTTGGGGTGTCTGCCTCATTGCTGGCAGTATCAGTGCTCATAGGTCTATTAGAGCACATGTTTAATTATTAGACACTTTGTTCATGTTTTAGTCCATATTACGTCTTTACAAAATCATGTAAGTAGAGTGGTGGTCGAAAGATGGAGTGGGAATTTCTGGAGCAGTTAAGAAAAGATTTGTATGCAGTACATTGGGAGAATAAATATATTGCGATACTTACACAATCCTGTAGCTAACTTGTTTGCTCTTACACATGTGTTATTGAGACCTCTTGCTGTAACTACTAATGTCATCTTTGGTATAGGGTGAGTAGCAGGCGCTGATACTATGGCTATGTCTGTGTAATTCACATAGCCGCTAAGCTAACAATGAACGCGCTGCCGTCTGCCACTCCAGAGCTATCGGCGAACTCCGATATGAAATGACAACGAACTGCCTCTACTTGTTCTATTAGTTGTGGGGCTGAGCGACAGTGCCATTGCCGATCCAGGGGTCGTTCTTCCGGGGGCGGCTGACCGTTGCAGACGACCTCTTGCGGAGCATAGAGAAGATGATACTGCCAACTGTGCGACGTGGCTATTTTAACTCTTGTTTCGTGCTCTATGATACAACAGAAAGCGAAGAGCTTGCGGTGGATATGTTTCACGATATACAAAATGAAGAAGTGCACACACCATCATTGGACGACATTTCCGCTCATGAGTTCATTATCAAAATATTATGTACGCACTCCTCTCTGTGAGTCCTGGAAGGCTGTAACGGGAACTTCCGAATACCCTGTATTAATACTACCTTAGCATTATTCCATTATAAAGATCTACTTAGTCAACGTAGGGAACCAAAGTAATATTATACTGGATGCTCTTGAAGTACGTCCAGGCTTCCAGAAGATGACTGCATGGAACTAAGAGACATCCATAAAACAAACACCTACGTCAGTGACATTCGAGAAAAATCACCCATAACAGCTAATACTGTAATAAATAATATATTACCGGAACAGCTAACCCACTTTCAATATTTTTGGACGCACAGGGCGAAATTTTCATGTGTGTGTGTTTGTATTTTGTCCTTAGGTTAATTTTAGTAATTTGTAAGCCTAGGGACAGATAACTACAGTAGCTAGGTACGGTAGATTTACAATCATTTAAGTACTTTTAAAAACTATGTGAGTCCTGGAAGGCTGTAACGGGAACTTCCGAATACCCTGTATTAATACTACCTTAGCATTATTCCATTATAAAGATCTACTTAGTCAACGTAGGGAACCAAAGTAATATTATACTGGATGATCCTGAAGTACGTCCAGGCTTCCAGAAGATGACTGCATGGAACTAAGAGACATCCATAAAACAAACACTTACGTCAGTGACATTCGAGAAAAATCACCCATAACAGCTAATACTGTAATAAATAATATATTACCGGAACAGCTAACCCACTTTCAATATTTTTGGACGCACAGGGCGAAATTTTCATGTGTGTGTGTTTGTATTTTGTCCTTAGGTTAATTTTAGTAATTTGTAAGCCTAGGGACAGATAACGACAGTAGCTAGGTACGGTAGATTTACAATCATTTAAGTACTTTTAAAAACTATGGAACAATCAGAGGTAAGCAGAAAACACGACAATATTAGGAATGAATCAAATGCACAAAATAGATATCTAACTAAAAACAGATGGCGACATCTTGAAGATAGTGTCTGGAAGTGACCCTCAAAAACAAATTCTTCACTGCAGACAAAGAGGGAAAAGACAGAGGCGAAGATCACGATGTAGTACATGGCTGGACTTGTCAGGCAAAAATCACGTAATTCCTACAATGAGATGAACATGTTAAATATCAGTATATCATCTCTCGGGAGTTGACTAGGTGCGTCATTTGTAATACCTACGCGCATTTAATTTAAGTCATTTACTCGGATTTACTCGATTAATAAAACATCTGCTGGAATAGTGTGTGCCTGCGTCTGAATTCCTTATTGTTACAACTGTTAACCAGGGCAGACCTCGAGTATGAGCGTGAGTCATTTCTTAGCCAAAATATGAATATAGTAGACTATAATATGGAAATGCTTTTAACTGCGTTTGACTGACAGTTCGTTACAGTGAATCGTACGTAAAATTTCAACTTGCAATAATTCTGATTCACTGTGTATGAGTGCAATGTTCAAGAAATGAAATCTGTTTCACACACGAAATTAAAATGTCCAAAATCACGAGATCACATTAAAAAAATCCTTCCTATTGTTCCATTTTAAAATGAAATGTTTCCTTTAAAGTATGGCATTTGCAACATAGCAGAAGTAAATAAACATGACTATTCTGAGTACCGCAGAACCATTGAGGAATATAAATCAGGAGGAGTTGCAACACAAATCATCAAATTATTTTCAGCTACAGATATGATTTGCATTTGTTCTACCAGAAGTACACATGCGCCCTCTCTTTTCTGTAAACTATTTCGGACCGCGCGGGAGTAGCCGAGTGGTCTGGAGCGCCATGTTGCAAATTGCACGGCATCCCGCGTAGGAGGTTCAAATCCCCCCTCGGGCATGGATGTGTTGTGCTGTCTTTAATATAAGTTAGTTAATAAGTAGTTCGTAAGTTTAGGCACTGATGACCCAGCAGTTAAGTCCCATAAGCTATACAAACATTTGGTTTTTGAAACAATTTCGGTAAACAATCATCCCGACGAAATATTAACGTCGATATGCAATGCTGAGGTATGAAAAGTTTAGCTTGCAAAGAGCCACTGAGGTGCACTACTGTGCCACAAAAAAATCTTCGAATGTGATTTACAATATTTTAAAATATTTTCGAATTACCTATCAAAGTAAAGCAGCAAGAGTGTCAAACTTGTGATGAAAAAAGATGCTGATATTCTTTAAAGACTGTCTTTATTTTATCAATAACAAAAAGGCACCATTACTAGTTATGAATCAATGTATCATAATCATTATTAAAGAATTGTTCTGATTAAACACCTGACTCCACAGTCTATATTAGTTGACACCTCGAAAATTCAGTAACAAATAGAAAATCGTCCATGTTTCCAAGTTATGAATAATAATTCAGTGTACTTCCAAAAATAGAATATTGCTTTTCTATAAATGGATCACTTTTCCACAAACAAAACAGAAAAGCCACTGGGTTCAGTCGCAGCGTATCACCCCTAGAGGCCATTACTGATCTTTCTGTCAGCCCAACTGTCAAACTCTTCGGCCTATGCACGCACCTACCTGTTGTTGCTGTAATTTAGAGAGACTAAATTGCCAGGTCATTAGTCCGCCTGCCTCTTGAGATGTAACGACACTGTCCCCAAAGATAAACTGATTCTGTTGTTGCTAGCATGTCTAAACTGAAAACGAAATGCGTCGAGAGCAGACATCCAAATAAGACCTATATCCTAACACCATTTAATACCAACATAATTGCTTGCTTTGAGAAAGGCGTGAGATGGAACATAACGACAGTAAGATTATCTTTAGTAATGAACGCAATCTATTAGTTTGAATGAATGAAAATTTGCCCTCTACATTAACTTATGGTGCAAGTATCTCGTCTGCAGGTAAACCATGTACTGAATTTTCAACTACGTAACAGATCAAATAGAAACAATGTGTAGGTTAGTTTATAGGCTGCAAATACAAATGGACAAATCATTTTAGAGTGTTTATTATGACTCTTATTGCAAACGGTAGTCGATAAATATTTCCAGGCCCTTAAGAATTGTAAATAATCCTGCGGGTGTTACAGTGGAAGAAAGCTTGATGCTGAAATACGGAAATAAATGGGAGTATGGGCCAGCTAGTATCACCACAACTGATATAGAACGGCTACAGCATTTAGTATTTTAATAATCAGTGACGTCGTAAGACTCAGCTATAAAAGAAATTCCCTGAAGTTGAGGTGAATGTTTGAAGTCTACCAGTCTGTGCTACTGTGACAGAGATCTAAAGCTGTCAACTCTTATTTCAGAAATATTTTAATAGTTTTTTGATAATATTCGTAATATTGTTCAGAGATATTCAGTTAGTTTCAGTTTATGTCCATCTGTGAAAATGAACTTCACCCCCGAGGAGAACGCGACTCAGTGCAAACCCAGACGACAGAAATGTGCCAAATAAATACAAAGTACATACCAATAATACTTGCGTATTTGGCGATCCAGACATTTACACTTCCCCCAGAAAACGTTTAAAAGTAATAGTAAATGAGCAATAAACTCAAACAGTGCACATTATAAACTGTAATCAGAAACTTACAATATGGAATACCAACAAATATCTTTTGCACATTGCCAGAAAAATGAATCTGCAGATCGTCAGCTGAGATATTACAGTTTTGCTTGAAATCTGAATCGTTGCTTCTACTGAATATCAGTTACAGTGTAATTTCTATCTATGGATTTTTTTAAATCAAGGGTAATACTGAAATACCTCAGCAGATGCCCCGAGCCAAGGCACCTACTAATATTTTCCACGGTTATTTGTAGAACAGGAAATGTATTTATATCATAAAGTATATGGTAAAAGTTTCGCAAGGAAACTCAGTGAATTTGTTCAGGTTTCTAGATATTACCCTTAAGTAAACAAATAGGAATTTATAATAAGAAGTACCATTTAATTACACAGGAAAAATCTTCACTGAGAAGTAGAAAGGATTTAGGGCCAAAACTGCCGATTTTTATTAAGTACATAGAGTCAGAAAAGTTCTCAATCAATCAGCATAATGTATTTAAGTTCAGGTCATTTTGTCTCTCCGAAACTCCAATGGCAAAAATTATTAGGACAGAAACTTAGCATTCATGTTTGATTAAAACACTTATTTTTTTCCCTTTGTCAAATCATGGTTGCCAATCATTTCAATCATATAAGGGGTAAAAGTCAATGTAACACCTTTTCATGATGGTGTTTTGATTTTGTATTACTTTTAAATAGTTCTCTCATCAGAAAGAAAAACGTTGATTGGGAGCCGTCCACGTGGGAAAAGATACAATGGATGAAGTATTGCCAACAAAATCAGATATTTTATAGGGGCAGTCTACTTGAGGCAAAACAAATCTCTGAATTACCTAGATTCTAAAATTGGTGCAACAAGTCTGTTCCAATCCCAGTGGAGAAGAAACGACATCTACTTACTTTTCTCCCTCTAATACCTCCAGTATTCCATGACTTTTACAATACTTGACAAACATCAGCTGGCACAGTGAAGACTGACCTTGTCTTAGTGTTTAGTGATACTGATGAAAATGATCATTACTGAACATATCCCATGATTCAGTGGAAGAAATCACGAATATAATAATGTGATGGTCAATATTTTATCGGTTCATAGAGGCTTTTGAGCAATAATTTTCAATAATTTTGTAATAATTCACATTATTAGAACAATAGTCTATAATTTTGTATTCATTTCCTTGTATGAGGTAATAAATTCTTCCATTAATGTTGATCGTTCATGTTTCCTTAATCTGGATTTACCATTAAATATTTACCATTAATTACCATTAATTATCTACGTACCTCCCATTAACTTAAACTTCTAAGAAGACAACATCTGGTAATCCTGCATCACTTTGTTCGTTAATCTAATCTCGATATAATGAGAAAGACTTAATAAGACTTTATCATTTTCAAAATCTTTTTGAAGAGCCACTGATGCCATAAATCCAGTATTTATTAATGCTGCAGCAATGTATTTGGACTGTTAGCATGATCAAATTGCTAAATAAATGTACAAGTCAATGTGGTGAAACTAATTAAGTCCTGGCTCTTGTGATAGAAAGGATTTAAGTCCTGCAAGTTTTTTTCAAGACGATATAAACCTTTTAAAAATATACAAACTTCAAAATTAAATATATGTAGTATATTCACAAAATTGTATGTTATAACATCATTGTTTTATATAGATTTTTTGACTATTTTCCGTCTCCTGATAAATCAAGAATATGGACTTAAATCGTTTATACTTAGAATTAAAGAAATAACCCTTGCACTGAACAAAAACATAGATACTCGGAAGATGTTCTGTTGTAGCAATGTATGTCTCACGGAGTAACATGCGCCGTAAACTTTGCGTAAAATGTTTAGGTTCCTGCTGAAGAGCACTAAAAGATAACCGTAAGTAGCAGTTTTATTATCCAAATACTCAAGTAAATGTGTAGAAAGTTTCATAAATTTATCACAGATTTCCGTGTGTTTGCTTATTACAAAAACGGCAAAAAATAAATCACAACACACACACACACAAAGCATTACGTATAAATGGAAGAATTGAAGAAAGTTTCCGAAAGTTGTTTTATAACAAACAGAATCATTGCTTTTGAAGCTGCAAGCTTCCCGAACAATTTTTTAGCTTAAAATTAAAAAAAAATGGTACAACATATGCACACATAAAAAACACTGCAGTCTTTAAAAAATATAAAATAATAAATGAATATCCATAGACATCTTTTGTATCGATATATATTAAAGATGTAAAATGTATGAGAGGCATTCGGACCTGGGACCTCCTGCATAATAGGCAAGCACTATAACCAGCACCCACCGCGATCTAATGGATATGGCGATTGCAGGTGTGGTCTTAAAGCACGTCTTCCTCCACAGCACAAATTTCATTTCTGCCACATGTTCCCCTATATAAATACGTATCATTGTTGCTGAGGCTCTGCAATAGTGGAAAAGCACCCGAGCAATGAACGTGAATGGGAACGAATCTGCCGTGTAGATCAAGCGCAGGTGACTTAATTATCAAATAACAAATGATTTTGTAAGCGTCAGGAGCCTCAGTGATATAAATTATTTTAAAAGAACTGACCGCCATTTGACTGAAAGTTTTGTTTATTGTCACTACCTGGTTTCAGCCCTAGGCCATTTTCAAGTGTTGTGATAAAAGTTGTCAGATAGGTTTCCTTAGGTAATTTATTAATATTGCTGTTGAATCTTCCGCGTTGTATGGTCGTGGTCGAAGAAATATATCTGCTACTGGCGTTTCGTCCAGAGCTGCGCTGGACATCTTCAGAGGTGGTACTGGTAGCGGCGAGTCTTGCAGACTGACGAGTCGGGCGTCGGAGAGCGGTATAAATACTGTATAAAAGGGGGCCTGGTGAAGTGTTCACGGGCGCAGCAGAGATAAGCCTCGTCAAAGATAAAACATAACATTCGATAGTCGATGGTCAAAGGTAAAAGCGTAACTACCGATTCTGAAGAGCTTCAGTCCATATATCATTAATTTTCATTCCTTCTTATGTTTCTTCGACCACAACGATATAACCCGGAAGATTCAACAGCAATTATTTCAGCCGGTCGTGAAAGCCTTCACTGCATTTATTATCATTATTACCATGACCTAAGGAAACCTATCTGACAACTTTTATCACAGCACTTAAAACTGGCCTGAGGCCGAAACCAGGTAGTGACAACAAACAAAACTGTCAGTCAAATGGCAGTCAGTTCTTATAAATAAATAAATAAATAAATAAATGTGCAGAATTGAAGCTTGTGTTGTGGAAGGAGACGTTCTGTAAGACATTCTGTACAAACTCCCTATCCATTAGGTCGCAGTGGCTTAGTGGTTTTAGTGCTTGCCTAGTAAACAGGAGGTCGTGAGTTCGAATCCAGGCCGCAGCTAAAATTTTAATTCACTGCGTCACCTTCAATTTAATTCTGGTCTTTTGATGTTCATCGCTGGTGATATTCTCATGACAGGATAGAGGACGGCGCGCTAATTACACTAAACACCAGGTCTGCCGTCCCGGGCACCGTGTCCGGCTACGTCTAAGCCTTGCTAAGCACGCTTTCGGACGCTTTGTGGCGGGCCATTGTGCGGCCAGCCGCGCGTAAGCGCGCCAGAGTAACGAACCGCCATTGTGGGGCGCGTTAGCGATTTATTAGAGCAGGCGCGCTCGCCATTGTGGGCGCCGCTATGCGGGACACCACTAGCGCCAGCCAGCCAGCCAGCCGGCAGAGCAGGACGCCGCCGACGCCGACGCCGCCACTCGACGCGTCAGCCGCGCGCGCCGCCCACTCTGACAGTGTGTCAATACACGCGCGGCAGCCGTCAAAGCGGGCGTGAGCGATCGCGCCGCGGTAGTCACCAGACGGGAAATGATGACGAATCAAAGCTGCCTCTGAATAGCTGCCGGCACTGCTAAATGTATCGCGGTCTACTCGACGCGTGTAACTTTAGTTAGTACGGTTTGAAGTTCTGTATGACCTCTTCGTGCTAACAGGGTATTACGTAATGTTTCAAACAGGTTCAGCCGATTTCACAAGATCAAAAGTCCTAGTAGGATGGATAATATGGTCAAACATAGGATCAATCTAGGCTATGTTTTCATCGGTAGAATGAACTAAATAGTTTCCACGCCTCTTCTGTCAGTTCTACTGAGTGGAGGCAACAACGTTACCGCAACAGAGATACTGCTAAAACCAGAATGCTGCTGCTGAGGGGGTTGGCGGTCACTTGTGTTTGCTCTACCAGACGGAGTACGCAAGCAGTTGGGTTCAGATAGTGTAGTGCGAGCTTACTCACGGAATTTCCAAACACAAACAAGGAAATACAAAAAAAAAAAAAAAAAAAAAAAAAAAAAAAAAAAAAAAAAAAAAAAAAAAACAACCACACACTATTCTGTGCAGTATGACAGTTTTATCAGTTATTTCTTTTAGTTGGCTCGAGCTCCCAGGGCTACAGCACGAGAAAAAAAAAAAAACAAGAACCATTCACACGACCTGTGTTGCCTGGGGGACCGTGCAGAAGTTTGTGAGTGACACTTGCGCGGAAAGGTAATTTGTAGACACTTGCGCGGAGACCCGGACGCTGCAGGTAGTGAACAGGGTGTTCCAGAAGTAGGGATACACCACCCCTACTCCACGCCCTCCAGCCGCTACCTGTGCCGTATTCAGGGAAAGGCCCACCGAGCGAGGTGGAGCAGTAGTAACGGCCCGGAGATATTACAGCCTCATTCAACAGGGAGATAACACGTCATACAAATATCACTCGATTTACAATACAGCACCATGTGAAGAGGAATGTAATGAAATCATCGGAATTGAGCGCAACCGTTGCTAACTACAATTTCGGATTTACTGCATTTTGAGTCAGAATTCGCATATATATTCGCATTTATCGCAAATGCGAATTTTTCCTGTCCCTAGTAATACCTCTAAAAATAAACAGCTGATCAAGGCACTAAAAGTAAGGGCAGATCATTGGGTGTATTACTACAAATAACTAAAACACAATTTGATCGTGGAATTATATACAATCTCATTATAAAGGTTTTTTGTAGGTGGTTTTGAGCAGCTTTTAAATATGTTAGGAATAGCATTATGAAATATAGACAGCTACACCTTATGTTTATTATGAGATACCGATTTCGGCTAATTTCAGGTCATCTTCAAGTCTCAAACAACAGGTGTTACTTATGCATTTTTCCAGTGGCACTCATAACCTTTAACTGTTTACACACGAGATCTAACGTTGTTAGTCGCGTTAGCGATGAAAACAGAACCCAGAATCTTTGCGTCTAAATGATACGTATATTGGTGTGATGTCTTATTTCGAAAGAACAAACATCACACCAATACATATATAGCTCTCAGTAAAGTGGAACGGTACGATGTCGTTACGTAGCACAGCACGGCGACTGGAAACGCAGGAGAAGTGCAAACAACGTTCTCTCCTCAGAGGTATGATTCTAATTAGGTTCGACGTAGACTTCTACAACATACAGTCTACACGACGAAGATTACACCAAAAAATTTAACGTTTCGTCTACTTTGGCGATAGCAACCAAATTTTAAAATCGTGTCTACTATGTAAAGATTTAGCAACACAAAACGCTTCAAGTCCATAACTTCACTGGTTTTCGAGTTCTGATTTTTAATATGTTTTTAATGTTATTACATAAAAAACAAATTTGGGACTCACACTACAATTTTCATATGGCAGATTTTGCAGGTACATTCACAAGACATAATTCAACGGTTCTGTGCATTCATTTTATGAGAAATACCAATCATTTGTTTTCAGTGTTTATTTCAAATTTTTACATTTAAGTTTCTTTAATTATTAGTACTTAAATGTGGTGATGTAATAAATAAATTACGTGTATATGTGTAGTCTTATGCGGCCAAACTACTTAGGCCATCGGTCGCTAGACTTACACTACTTAATCTTACTTAAAATAACGTAGGCAAAGTACAAACAAACATACCCATGTCCGAGGAAGGACTCGAACATCCGACCGGACCGGCCGCGCAATTTGTGACACAAATTACATGTTTGATAATATTAATGCATAGAAGTATGAAATCACGTCTAGACTACTTCCTGCAAAAATTTCGACAAAAAAAGTTGGCATTGAGTTTAGGAAAACAGAATTCTGGTATATAGGATATTAACATTTTATCAAAAAATGAATGTTACTACAAGAGATACAGCCATTCAAATTTACGGGCACCATAACGTTTTCCCTTCCTGAGTAAATGAGCTGCTTCTTGTAGTTTCAACACCTTTTTCTTGAATGTTCTGAATATAAATCTTCACACAGACTTCTTGAGGAGGAGAGTGATACGGATATCTGATTGTAAAACACTGCCTATTACCTTAGACCTTTTTGACTGTGCTGAACAGGAGTTCCGCGTATTCCGTAATTTATATTTATACAGTTAACAGGCAATGTAATTTATAACCAACTATTGGCTGTCAATTTCGCTTCATTTTTATTGGAAGTCTTGCAACTTGTTTCTCCCTGTTGGTTTATACCAAGTTCGGAGTAAAAATGGTTCTATATGACGGTGATGGAAAATAGAATTTATCTTTAGCATTTTTCGGTGTGTGACATTCCCTTACACATTCCGTATTTCATACATTTCTTAGATGTATTTCTAATTCGAATACAGCCAAATCGTTTTGGGGTCTACGAATAAACGCTTCAAGTATGTAAAATACTCATTGACTTATTATTAACGTTTTTTAATTGAAGGTTTAAGGTTGCGTCTCCTATTAAAAAGCATAGTAGCTATTTTTAAAGAGATGGAAGTAGCGTGATAGCGGGGTTAACCACATAGCGGTCAATTGCATCAACGTATCTGTGCAGGATGCCTAATATATTTATTGCTTGCGCAGGTGTCTTGATATGCTTAGTGTTCTGAATAATATGCTTTTAGGAGGTATGACTGTGGAAAGTCATCGTCTTGTAGTAGCAAAGAATGTCTTAATAACTCTCCAAACATTATCACTATTAAAATACCTTTTTGTTTTCAGGAGGAACACTCAACGAATTCATATGTAGTTAGAACAAGTTACTATATTGCTCTTCAGCTTTGAAAGGGTTGTGCAATTTCACTGAGCACTGAATTTCGTGTCATGTTGACAGTGTGGAAACTTGACAACAGCAGTGCTAGACTTCTTGGTGTGCCTGTACCCAGGAATAGCCATTAGCCGCCCCAAGGGTCCCGGGTTCCGCGCAAGTGTCACTCCGCGCAAGTGTCACTCCGCGCAAGTGTTCCAACCCCCCGTGCAGTGCGGCAGTAGACCCTATTTCATTATACAAACTGGCTGCGTCGTGTTTAAATGTTTGTAAATCTACCGAACCAAACTCCGTGGCCGTCCGTAGCTTACGAACTACTTAAACTAAGGTGAACTAACATAAGGACAACACACACAGACATTCCCAAGGGAGTACTCCGAAACTCCGACGGCGAGCAACCGCGCGCTCCGCAGCAAGGCGCCTAGACTGTTCGGCTACTCAACCGCGGCGGCTGCGTCGTGTCTAGGGGCTGGGCACACCTGCTGCAATGGCCCCAAAATGTATCTTTCATTTTTTTATTTTCTTATTTTCCGTCCGACACGGATCATGAAGCCCACTGGGCACTGACTGGTCGCAGTGTCATCATCGCGCCGAAGGCGACAATGGATGCGGTATGGAGTGGTCAGCGCCCCGCACTCCAGGTCGTTATGGCAGTCTTCGTGACCGGAGCCGCTACTTCTCAGTCAAGTAGCTCCTCAGTTGGCCTCACAAGGGCTGAGTGCACCGCGCTTGCCAACAGCACTCGAAACACCGGAACGGTAACCCATCCAAGTGCTATCCAAGCCCGACAGTGCTTAACTTCGGTGATCTAACGAGAACCGGTGCATCCACTGCCGTTGTCCCCTCCCACCCCACCCCCCCCAAAAAAAAAATGTTTAGCTATAAATAAATGCAGGCAGGAACAAAAAAATGCACAAATGACACATTCACTTTCAACTAAATTCATGAGCAATACGGAGTTTTTCTCGAATATCGTCGTTTGTTTGTGACATATGTGTCGTAGGTGATTCTTACCCCGACAGCGATTGTCTTCTGATAGCAAGGAACATTTGTACCAACTTTGGTTGAAATCGATCCAGTAGGAGACGTGGAACATACATACGCACATACAGCCTATTTTATAAGATGTATATATATATAAATTTCATGTAGTATTGCATTTCTGTTAGCACTGACTACGCCCGATGATTAAGTGTTGGTCTTTGGCCACTGCGTACTCTTTGTAATGCTAAAATTTGGCATTCTTGACACACAGTTAAACTCATCGATCTCCGAATAGTGAAATTCTTAAATATTTTCGATATGGAAGTCCTGTGAGTCTGGCGCTACTATTCTACGTTAAAAAATCAGTTCGTTTGCGTCGATGGGGCATAATCTCGTCGGAATCATATCACATGACTAACAGAAGTACAAGGGACTGCTCTTCCAATACACCGCGACTTTTATATATTGTGTGCGCCATACTTGCGCCATCTGTATATGAACATATTACTACTATAGTGTGCTTTCAAGGTATTGAATTACTTGTAAGTAGGATTACAGTGCTCCTGTTCTCTGGCTGTAATAACAGATACTAAAGCCACTTTCACACGGAGCATGGTTCGCGAGAAGTTTCCTGGATGGCGCGCTCGTCAGTCGGCTGCCGAGTAGGAATGCGGCTGAAACACACTGTGTCTCTCTCTCACGGTGCAACATTGGGTGCGGAAGCGTGCAGGCTAGCTTCGCTGGGTAGACGCCAAGATGCATAAGACAGCCGAGCTACTTTATTTATCAAACGTTTGTGAAGAAACTATTCGGTAAAAAAAAAATTGATTCCCACACATCTTATAGCTGCATTCTTCAGCTTCATGAAGATCTATCTACTATTTCGTTTGTGGTTATAGTTCTTGTGATATTAACGGATTCAGTATAGTACTGCAAGAAATCCGAAAATTTTGCATTGAAAAATAGAGGTCGATATGAATTTGCGTTTGGTGCAAGTTAGTTCATATGTTTCTGTGGATGAAATGTAGCTAAAATATTGAATTATTCTTTGAAGTTGGAAGGATGTCGCTATCTATCACCAATCTCGAGGTAATGGGTTGTATGTAAGGCCCTTGTTCCGTATCACGCGCGTCAGCGAAGAACACGGAAAGAAATTTTCATAAAATCCCTTATATATTTTAAATGATTGGAAATATCGAAGCAAGATTTTATCAAACGATAGCACGCAAAGGGGAGATTATTTTTTCATATGATCAATTTACGAAACTCTCACATGAATCCCAATATTTAACAAAGTACAGATATTAATGAATGAAGTAGTGGGATTTTTAAGGTCTATCAATAGCTGGTGAAACGAAAATTGCTGTTTTTCTATGTAAGTGAAGTTACTCATTTAATTTTAGAATGGACAGTTTCATGAAGTACAAACTATCTTGTCCTCAGTATTATTAGTTTAAATATTCTGGACGTCTGATTACCCTGCCGTTTAGTCCCCTTACAAATCGGAACACTCAATGTTCTGTTGCTATTTTATCTGCTTAAAAATGTTAGTGAAAATAATATTTGTTAGGTCTGTTATGTTTTGGCAATAGAAACGGATTTTAACATCGGAACAAGGGAACTTACGTTGTCAGGGACAGGATGTGAAAATAGGTTTGTCAGAAGAAGAAGAAAAGTCTGGTAGGGCACATAAATGTGTAGTTACATTGAAACTTAGTGGGGAATCAGTGAAAGTGTTTTATTTTATACTGTTTGTAGCACGTATACGAAATATGTATATATTGGAACTCTCGTCGAATCCGCTACCCTAGTATATTTTAATGATGAAAATACTGTTTGAAAAGAGGCCAAAAAATCTATTTTTTGTATCTCAATCTTAGAAGCAGAAAACTGTTTAACTTACTCTCATCAGTTTGTTCTATATCATATAAAAACATATTGCGATATCGAATTCCTCTGTAATTTCAAGTCAAGAAGCTATTTATTTCACAGCACTACTTTTTTTTTTTTTTCCTTTTTTTCAGAGTAATATTTCAGTGATGAGATTTCGTTAATATGCAGACACTTTCGTTGTAATGCTAAAATCCGCTTCTTTTATCAAAACAATAGAGGTTACAAATATTCCTCCCACTAACGTTTTTATGCATTTGCAGTTACCACATAATATTAAACTGTATTTAGTAATACTGAGAGCAAGACAAGTTAGTAGTATATGAAAATAATCATAAGCGGTATAAAATTAAACAGATTGCTCACTGACGTTGTAAAAGTAAAGACAAAGCAAATTTAGTTTTACCAGGTATCCATGACTCCTTAAAAGTCCATTACTTCATTGAATAAAATCTGTAGTTGCTCTAATAACGCGCTTCATATGCAAGTTTCGTAAATTAATAACGTGACAAAATAAACTTCACTTTGCGTATTATCATTTCATAAAATCTTGCTTCGATACCTCCAATAATTTATGAGATATAAGGGATTATATGAAAATTTCGTCCCGTTTTCTTCGCTGACGCACGCGATCGGAAACAAGTGCTTTACATACAACCCATTATCTCGAGATTGGTGATAGATAGCGACATCCTTCCAACTTCGAAGAATAATTCAATATTTCAGCTACATTTCATCCGCAGCAACATATGACCTAACGTGTACAAGACACAAATTCATAGAGACCTCTATTTTTCAATGTAAAATTTTCGGATTCCTTGTAGTACTGTACCAAATACGTAAATATCACAAGAATTATGACCACTAACAAAATAATATTCATTTTATCATGAAGCAGAAGAATGCATCTATAAGTTGTGCGAGAATCACATTTTTTTTTACCGAATAGTATCTTTGTAATAGATTGAGAAAGGCCGCACTTCGCTGGCGGGCGCGTGGCACTGCGTTCCGCCTGGAGTGCTCTCTTCGAGTTCCCGCCTCGCTGGCCGCAAGGTCAAACGCCGTACGCGACTCCTGATTGGCCAGCGCAGGTAACATTCCGAAAACATGCGAGAATAATAGGACACGCGCTATATGCAGAATCCTGCCGCAAACAGCCCTCCAGCAGGCCGCAGGGCCGGCTGCATGCCCGCCCTGTGTGCTACCGGCATGCTTCCCGCAAATCTTGCTCCGTGTGAGAGAGGCTTAACGGGTGTCTCATGAAAGACGCCTGCCAGGCGTCCGCGGATCGCGCGGTACGGCTCCTGGCCGCTGCCACGGCATCCGCCCGCCACGGCAGCCCCCGAATCGGACTCTTATTGTGCCGCGGGCGTATACACTGAGTTAAAGTCTAAAAACCATTGCCATCTGAGTAACCTAAGCTTAACTTTATTTACAGTAGATGTTCAAAATGATGTCCCTCTATGGAGAGAGCGGCCTGACATCTGTTGAACACATTTGCGAACACTCGACGAATTTCGGCTGCCGAAAACTGGGAAATGACTAGTCGAATCCTTCCAACTCTTCGAGTGTATGGGGATTGCTTGCATACACCTTGTCTTTTAACATCCCCCAAGGATAAAAGTCACAGGGATTTAGATCTGGAGAACGAGGAGGCTAGTCAACTATCCCATCATCAAAAACACTTCGTATTGCAGCCATAGAAGCATTGGCAATGTGTGGTCGTGCATTGCCCTACACGAAATAATCGTACAGCTTGGGTAAAAGGTATTGAAAAAATTTATGCAGGGTATCGTTCACATACTTGTCAGAATTTAATGTTTCGTGAAAAAAGATTGGCCCAATTATTCGCCTCGCACTAACTGTACACCAAACTCCAGTTTTCACGTTATGAAAAGATAGTTGATGTAACTTATGTGGATTTTCTGAGCTCCAGCGTCGATTGTTCTGCGATTTACGTAGCCTGACAAGTGCAAGTCATGCTTCATCAGAAAAATTCTGTTTACTAGCTTCTATCCCCGTACTCCACAACGGTTGTTGAAGGAGGGCCTGTATGAGTCATGGATTTTTAGCTTTCCGGACCTCAGCCAGTAAAAACAGAATCCTTAATGGATCGTTCTGTGAATAAACTCAGTTATCCTAGCCAAGATGCCAAATCTAAGTAAAAGTCATTGTCCGAAACGATGTATCTTCATAAAGGTTGTGATACAAAAAGTGAAACGTGCCAAAATAAGTAAAGGAATGTCGTTAAGAAAATGTTCAAATGTCTGTAAATGTATCGGACCAAACTGCGTGGTCATCAGTCCTTAGCTTACAAACTACTTAAACCTAGGTAAACTAACCTACGGACAAACACACACACCCATGCCCCAGGGAGGACTCGTACCTCCACGGCGAGCAACCGCGCGCTCCGCAGCGAGGTGCTTTAGACCGCTCGGCTACTCCACCGCGGCGAATGTCGTTAAGTATTTATTACACAAAGCGAAATCAGTAACACTATGTTCAATTTTTGTTGGTATTCGTTTACATAAGATTGCTTATTCTGTCACAGACGTTCGCTTCCTTGTTGTACTATCCTATACGTATTATGCAGCAGCTGTGTTTATTAGTTCTTTGGTGCACTACGCTTGTTTGCTGTACTTCGCAATCCATACTTCAAGCATAACATACGTCTAAAACAATTTCTCTGATTCCACTTTTATGAAAAGAAGTTGCTCCATGTAAATCTGTGAGGTAGTTTAGGAGGTTAGGTATTTATAATATGTGAATAGACAGTTACTGAAAACACTTAAGATTGCGTTGTATCTTTATTCCGTGATCTGATTTTGATGAAATCATGGCTATATGTTACCTCAATCTTAGATCAAATTTCCTGTGGAAGCCGCATGGAAATGTGTCAGTAGTTTTTTTTATTATTATTATTTTTATTTATTTATTTTTTTTTTTTAATACATTTGCGAAACGTGTTAGAAATAGGCATATCTTTGTGAATATGATGTAGCTTACATCATACATCAGTTATATTCGCCATTTAAAACATTTATTTCATGATCATTCATATCTCTGAACAATGAGCTGAGGCATGGAAAGCTGAAATATAAGTAATAAGTATTTCCTTAATCAAGTAGAAATATCAGTGAAAACAATTATTATTCTTGCGATTGGTCTCTTCCCGATAGATGCGCTATTGTCGCTCCAAGCGTGAGACTTGAACTTCCGTAGCAGTTGTACATATACGTTAGACTGTGATATCAGTATGTAAATTTATGGATTAAACACGGCGAGGATTGTATCAGTTTTATATTCATTGCGTTGAATCATATTTCGTAAAACATAGCAACCAAGAAAACGATTTTCAGAAATATGATTAATTTGAAAAATCAAAGAGTAAGTAGTATTTTCAAAGGGTAATAATCCGATCTCTGCCCCGAACTTCACACGAACACCCGTAGCGTTATCACTTCGTTGCTGCATTACGCCGTTCTTTCCAAGCTTGAAATACACATAAAACTTCAAATTTCAATATCTTTTATTTTCATGATCTGATTTTGATGAAATGAAGCGTTTCTGTAACAGCAAGATACCCTCACGTTTCCTGTGAAAACCCCCTGAAAATTCGTCTATTAGTTTTGCAGATGAAAGAGGAAGATATACATGACGGTTGTCGATGAAAAACGTTAATTTGTGATGTTCTTCTTTCCGTGATCCGATTTTTTTAAAACTAAGTCTATATCTTGTCCCAAGATACGCTGAAGTTACCTGTGAAAACCCCATTCGAATTCGTGAAGTAGTTTTGGAGTAGTGGTTTCCAACAGATAAACAAACAGACGCCGGCCGCGGTGGCCGAGGTGACTGAGGCGCTCCAGTTACGGTCAGCACGGCCACTACGGTCGGGGGTTCGAATCCCCCCTCGGGCATGGATATTTGTGCCGTCCTAGTTCGTAAGTAGTTCATAAGTAGTTTGTAAGTTTAGAGACTGATGACCCCGTAGTTAAGTCCCATAAGCTTTACAAACATTTGAACATTTGAACAAACAGACACGACGGTCTATGAAAACACTTCGAGATTTTATTTTGATGAAATAATGCCGAGATCCTGAACCAATCTTCGCTCATGTTTCCTGTGAAAACCGCATGAAAATTCGTCCAGTAATTTTCAAGATTGAAACGAACAGCGACAAGCCTACATATACAGATTTATTATTAATACAGATATGTTGTACAATTGTAACATTTTGAATGAATTATTTATTTGTATAAATGCTGTGTGTGGGTAAAATCTTTTGCGAATATGGTTAGTAGTAAAGAAAGAAGTAATAGATTAAAACGTGATGCTTGATGGAGCGGATTTCCATGAACGTTACTCTTTACGTCCACATACCTCATGAATTACGTGTCGTACTGCGATACAACATCGAATGTACATTCAGCTTTAAGTGTGTATTCTGTCTGAAAAATTTCCTTCGAGTACAGTTGGTAGTGTATAAATTGTAAATTGTAACGTTATAAGGAATGCCATAGTTTGCTCCATGAATAGCGGAAAATTAGTAAGCGGGAAACTTTTTTTCCTTTCATTATTTTGATGTGGTTGTCTGCGAGAAAAAGTTTAATAAAGGTTTGAAATTATGTTTAAAGTTTGTTGAAAGTCGCCAACTACTGTCATTCTCATATAGTGTATTTATAAAGTCTCGTCGCATTACGTAGCAGTTATTTTGCGATTCTTGTTGTTCATGACGGTATATCTCCTGAACAAAGTGTCGTATGTGGTTCTTACGCCTACAGCAATTGTTATCTCACGTACGGAAATGTGTACCAAATTTTGTTGAAATCGCTCCAGTGGCTTAGGAGAAAATATGCAGCATTGCCGTTTGACGCAGCAGGTTTCGCGCATCTCATAATTTATGACGTCATACTCCTTACGTATGTGTCATAGGTGATTCTTACGCCGACAGCAATTGTTGCCTGATATTAAGGAACATGTGTACCAAGTTTGGTTTAAATCGGTTCATTAGTTTAGAAGGGAAAAAAAATGTTTGTTATGCTTAAGGGACTTAACTGCGGGGTCGTCAGTCCCTAAACTTATTACTTATGAACTACTTCATACTAAAGAGAACGCAATCATCCATGCCCGAGGAGGGATTCGAATCCCCGACCGTAGCAGCCGTGCAGACTCCGACTGGCGCCGCAGACCGCTGGGCCACTGCGGCCGGCTAGTTTAGGAGGAGATGTGGAACATATATACATACATATATACATACACACATACATACAGCCTATTTTGTAAGATGTAAGATTCACAACGACCGGTTTCGACACTATGGTGTCATTATCTTGTCTCACTGACAAAAATCCCTTATAACAATGCTCCACATAAAATCTGGTAGCTACACTGGTTGATATTTATATATAAAATAATGTGCTAGTGGGTAGTCAGAAATAAAATAGCTGGTCAAAGTTAAAACAGTAAAATCTACATAAAATAATGACCAGCATACTGCACATGTCTGGTTGAGCACCTACATAAAACTATGGTAGTAATTATTTTATGTAGATTTTACTGTTTTAACTTTGACCAGCTATCTATTTTATTTCTGACTACCCACCAGCTCATGATTTTATATATGAATATCAACCTGAACACCTACCAGATTTTATGTGGAGCATTGTCACAAGGAGTTTTTGTCAATGAGACCAGATGATGACACCATAGAGTGTCGAAACCGGTCATTGTGAATAAATAGAATTAAAAAATGTGCATTCTTAGCATTTGTCCAGCCATACGATGAGTAAATTACTTGATGACGTGTAGTGTAGACTTGCGCATAATAGTTCGCGATCGGGAGCGCTCACCTTAGTTCACTGCTCTGACGCTAACTACTTCGTTCTTTTAGTTCGTCTGCTCCCCGTGACGGCTGAGTGGTGTGGTCTGCGCATGCAGGTGGAGGGAGAAGTTCCCCACCTAGCTCCTTCATGCGTTTGCAGGTTGAGCCGCTAACGATATCTATATCTTGACATTATGGAATTTATTAGTCAGATATTGCAGAGTGCAGAATACTTCAAAGCAGAAATTTTGTAGCACTGAACTATGTAATCTAGCAGGCAGACGCTAACCTCGAAATGGCTCTCATCAGCAGAAGGCAAACACGTGATTTTTAATTCTGTTCGCGACATATAGCGCATATTTTAGTTAGCGACCTATCGCGCAGCTGTTAGTTCGCGACTTATCGCGAATCTTTTAGTTCGCGACTTACCGCGCATATTTTAGTTGGCGAAATATAGAGCAAATTTTAGTTCGCGACCGGTAGCTACCCTTTTAGTTCGCAGCTCGGCCGTGAACTTGGTCTCTCATTTTAGTTCGCCCGCTCGTTTTGGCTTTTGCTACCGCCATTAAAACTACAGCTAAGCTGCATCTCAGCTCGAAATGACGGCAACTGGCAGAAGGGAATCACGCGATTCTGCGCGCTTTTGCGTCCTCTCGCTGTTACCCGTTAGTCTTCGGAAAAGGAGCGGACGAACCAAGAGACGAGGGATCTGCGAACTAGTTCGCGTAGTTTGCCTGTGGCCGGCCGCGGTGGCCGAGGGGACTGAGGCGCTTCAGTCACTGTCTGCACGGCCACTACGGTCGGGGGTTAGAATCCCCGCTCGGGCATAGATATTTGTGCCGTCCTAGTTCGTAAGTATTTCATAAGTAGTTTGTAAGTTTAAGGACTGATGACCTCGTAGTTAAGTCCCATAAGATTTACAAACATTTGAACATTCTTAGTTCGCCTGTGGGAGCGCTCTTCCGAACTAGTTCTTTCGCGAACTACACAAGTGTAGTGGCATTCCTATTCCGAATTGTCTTTCCCGTTGGCCAGGGCCTACACTGCGGGACGTGACACGAGAGTTCTACAGCATTTGTCTCGGTGAAGCCAGGAAGCCTGCGGTGGCAGTGGCGGCTGCCCTCGGTCGGCCACGCTGGTCCGTAATTGGTGTCCTGGACACGCTGGAGAAAGCCCCTCCCACGCGGCCGGCTGCGGCTCTGGAGCTGGAGCCAGCTGGTAGTGCCCCGCGGCTAGGGCGGCCGGCGCCCACGACCCGCTCTGGAACCGGACTGTGGCCCCTCCCCTCAGCCCTACAGGAAGCCGCGCTGCTGGCCTTGACCTCTAGAGGCGTGTGTCCACTAGTGTAGTTCGCGAACGAACTAGTTCCGAAGACCGCTCCCACAGGCGAACTACGCGAACTACTTTGCAGATCCCTCGCCTCTTAGTTCGTCCGCTCCTTTTCCGAAGACTAACGAGGAACAGCGAGAGAACGCGAGAGCGAGCAGCATCGCGCTATTTGTAGGTAATGTTCCTTCAATGACCTATTAAATACGAGGCATGTCCACAAAGTAAGTTCCCTTTGGTTATATCAATCAAACGTGTACAGATACAGAAAAAATATTTATTGTATAAAAATCTACAACTGTTCAACTACTTTTCTACATAACTTCCGAAATTTTGTAGGCACTTGTCATAGCGTGGGACAAGTTTTTGTGTGCCTTCTTCATAGAAGATTACCGCCTGTGTATTCAACCATGTGGCAAACATGTTCTTTCAGCTCATCATCGTTGAAGTGTTGACCACCAAGGACATATTTTAGGTGTAAGAAGAGATGAAAGGAGTCCTTCTTCTTCTCTTCACGTCTTCTTCTTCTCTTCACGTTCACCTCACAAGGCGAATGTGACAAAACAACTCTTACGGGAATTGTATTGGGACGTATTTAATCATCCTTCGTACAGTCTCGCTCCTATCGACTTTCTTCGTACACCTAACCCCTGTCCATGGTGGTCAACACTTCAGCGATGATGACGAGCTGAAAGAACATGTTACCACATGGTTGAATACACAGGCGGCAACCTTCTACGAAGAAGGCATACAAATATTTCTGCCACGCTATGACAAATGCCTACAAAATTTCGGAAGCTATGTAGAAAAGTAGTTTAATAGTTGCATATTTTTGTACAATAAATAGTTTTTCTGTATCTGTACACGTTATATATATATATATATATATATATATATATATAACCAAACGGAACTTACATTGTGGACATACCTCGTAAATAAAGAAATCCATTTTAAAAATAAAATACTACGAGTACTATGTATGCACAGTAGTTGAATATCATTGTATCACCCATTCGTGTAAATAACTGGTTTATTTGCTTAAGTATTTGATGTCTAATTGCCCAAATATACGGGTAATAGCACACGCTTGGGCAACACTGATCATTATATAAAAAAGCTGTCATAACAAAAGAAAGAGCTCTTTTAGTACCAAAAGCCAAAAAGAACGGACGAACTAAAAAGAGCACCTACTAGCGGCTGAGCTGCAAACTAAAAGGAGAGCTACCGGTCGCGAGCTAAAACATGCGCGATCGGTCGCGAACTAAAAGATGCGTACAGGTCGCGAACTACTATGCCAAACGTATCTCGTTTCTCAGTTCTTTGGATTCTTTTCCGAATACCGACGGTCAATAGCGAGAGGGTGCGCAGCAGAATTAAAAATCACGTGTTTGCCTTCTGCTGATGAGAGCCATTTCGAGGTGAGCGTCTGCCTGCTAGATTACATAGTTCAGTGCTACAAAATTTCTGATTTGAAGTATTCTGCACTCAGCAATATCTGACTAACAAATTGCATAATGCCAAGATATAGAGGTAACTCTAAACTGGAACGCGAGAAATTATCAAATCTAAATCTATCGGATTGTAAATCTATCGGACCAAACTGCGTGGTCATCAGTCCGTAGCCTACAAACTACTTAAACCTAGGTAAACTAACCTAAGGACAAACACACACAGCCGGCCGCGGTGGCCGAGGAGACTGAGGCGCTCCAGTCACGGTCTGCACGGCCACTACGGTCGGGGGTTCGAATCCCCCCTCGGGCATGGATATTTGTGCCGTCTTTACTATAAGGTAGTTGATAAGTAGTTTGTAAGTTTAGCGACTGATAACCCCGTAGTTAAGTCCCATAAGCTTAACAAACAACATTTGAACAAACACACACACCCATGCCCCAGGGAGGATTCGAACCTCCACGGCGATCAACCGCGCGCTCCGCAGCGAGACGCTTTAGACAACTCGGCCACTCCACCACTGCGAGAAATTATCCACAAACTGTTTCTTTTGGTTTGCGATGATATCGTTAGCGGCTCACCCAGCAAGCGCATTAGGCAACTAGGTGGGGGGGGGGGGGAATTCTCCCTCCACCTGCATGCGCAGACCACGCCGCTCAGCCGTCACGGGGAGCGGACGAACTAAGAGAACGAACTAGTTAGTGACAGAGCCGCGAACTAAAGTAAACGCTCCAGATCGCGAACTCTTATGCGCAAGTCTAGTGTCCACTAGCAAGTAACTTGCCGATATGGTTACATTAGACGCTTAGGCAAAGAACTTGCTGCAAGTATTTGCCCAAATGTTACCACCAAAGTTACGTTGCAAGATAAGCAAGTGCAAGTTTACAATGTCGTGTGAAAAACTAAGACCAGCCTCTACCGTCGTTCGATTTTTTACTAATAAAGAAGAAACGTGACGAACAGAAGTTCACGAGAGATACCGTAGACGTGTTTGGGAGAAGAAATGGTTGCAGAGACATATTTGTTTCAGTTTTCAAGAAACATTATTGAATTATCTAAAATCTGACAAATCATAATTTTCTTTGACTCAAAATTGTAACATATTTCCGTCACTCATGTCAATAGCATCGGTCTAAAAATATTCTTTAAAAATGAATACTCAAATGTTGTATATGAAAATGTTTTTGAAATTCTGCAAGTGTTAAAATTTTATAAAACGTATCAAAGTAATAATGAGACAGCCTAAGTTTTTACGGTCACAGAAAATGATATCATTTGCCGTAAAAAGCATGTGTTAGCGATTATTCGCTGTCTTTTGTCATTGTCTCTCTACCGATGTCTTTTGCTGATTGTACTATTGTTGAGTGTATGCTACTATAACAGTTAAAATAAACGCATTCAGCATTTTCATTCGAGTATCTAGAAACCTTCATCCTATGTGTTGAACGGTTTGTTAAGCTTAAGGGACTTAACTGCGGGTTCATCAATCCCTAAGATCACAAACTACTTATGAACTACTCTATACTAAAGACGACACAAACATCCATGCCCGAAGGAGGATTCGAACCCTCGACGGGGAACGGCCTCGCGCATCGGAGCATAGCACCTCAGTCAGTTTGGCCACTCCGCCGTGGCTATGAATGTGTCTTTAGGTGTCAGTGCAAGTAATTGTGAAGAATATTAAAGTTGTTAATACGTACCAGTTATTCTTCAAAGTCACATTTCAAAGTTTTTAAAAGTCACTGAGTGATTTTTGAAATAGTGCTACTAATAGCGAAAGTAAAGCAACCCGGATTCGAAGAGTCAAACAGTTTTACTTATGCAGATGTTGGTACGGGTTTTGAAAAAGTTCATCTCCCTTGAATAAATAACCCGAAAGTGATTTTAGTCGAGCTTTTTTTTCTTCTTTTTGTTAATGTTAATACTATTACGAGAAATTAAAAGCAATGGTGGTTGCGACGCTCGAGATAGGATATGACTTCGTAGCATTATTCAAAGACTGTAAAGCTAGCCTTGATATTTCTCTTTCCTCACAAATCCTAAATGACAGCGAAGAGAATAAGAGTCCATGCTCATTTTCAAAAGTATATTCCACTATCTGCTTGTTAATTGTGTTTCTGTGATAGAGCGTAAAGGCCAGGCAGGGACATCGTGAACATCTGTTGCCAACTTATGCAGCTAACTTTGTGGATATTGAAGGAAAATTTATAATATTTCTGTATCTGAGGAACTGTGTGAACAGTGACTAAAACCAATTTCAGAGACTGTAACAGACAATTGATGAATATGACTCATTGCGTGTTCTGCTGCCAACATTACATCACACACAAGCCTCTGCCATAAGTGAAATATTAGCTGTCCGTGCATCAGTTGGCGATACGCCAGGCTTTCAACACGTCACAAAATGCACCCACTTATTAGCATAAATGTAATGGACACTTTGTCCATTTTTTCGTTTCCTCACTTTTTTAAATTTTTTGTCTATAGTGCGTGCAAAATTTTTTTCACATTTCGGTATCTGTTGTCCCGAAATCTGCGGCAATATTTTCGAGAGCGATCTGCTTCTTTATTCTAATTGTATCCCACAATTCTGGGAAGCACTGAAATTTCTCTGTCAATAGTTGCATTTCCTCGCAAGACCACACAGCTTTCGTCTTTGTTACTGAAATTTTCTTATCGTAAACGCAATACGAAACTTCTGCGTGTCGAATGAAAACTTTCAGCAACTGGCAAGTTGACAAGGGGTTACCGCAAGCCGCACGAGACTGTATCCATTTACCTGCGAAAGCTACTTCTGCAAGACGATGCAACTTGGGGAAGTCGACTTGCTGCGGGTGTTTCTACGAAAAAATAAATAAATAAAGAAGACGTTGCTTCTGCAAGTGACTTGAGGAAATTAATTTGCCAGTTGACACGCGCCTTAATCCTCGAAACCACAGGAAACCATGCTGAGTCGTGGCACGCTATCGAGACTCCACCGCTGGCGTCGCTCCCGTGGGCCAGTCTTCATGCAGAAAAACAACGAGCTTAAATTTCATTGAGTGGCTAAGATACGAGTTATAGCGCTCTTTGCGGCTACTTCTGTAAACTCGGCCGCCGTATTTTTGGTGATCAGTACACTTGAGAGGAATATGTCTATCGTATGTTGTTGTTAAGCGTGAAGTGTTGTATTTAGTTTATATTATATTCAGTGTGTAAAGGCAATTTGACAATTTTTGCTAATGAAATATGACTAAAGTGTGTTCAGTATTTAAATGCACAAATCGAAGTGATAAAACGACAATTACTTCATCCAAGAACACCAAATGTTTTGCCTTGTTTGATCTGAGTCTGTCTATACTCAGACAAAACTCCTGACTGATGGAACTTAGCTGCCTCAAGAGTGAAGCTTCAGATGACCTATCCCGCAATTCCCGCGAAGTACTCGACATAAAAAATGTTCAGTTTTCTACCTAGTATGGTTTGAGATATATCCTCCGTCGCTCCTGTAGTTGACGAAACCACACTTTTGAGTGTCTACACATTCTTTAAATTTTCATTTGTTGTTGACAATACTTGATCGAGCGTGGTAGACATGCAACCAGTGCAAAGTGTGGAAGCTGTATTGTCAGCCAGAACTTTTTCACTTGTGTTTTTTGTAACAAATATGTACTTATTTCAGCGTGGCGACAACGAAAGTAATTAATGATACGTAATTTCGGTGTGGAAAGCTTTTGTGACAGCTGACCCAGGCGCATTTTTATTGCAATGTTCTATTGTCACTATCGTCTTTGTACTCAAATTTCACGTACCGAACGTTACTTGTTTCAGCATGGCAACAAGGAAACTTATTAACGACATCTCATTTCGACTTGGAATGCTTTTGTGGCAGATGATCTGGTCGCATTTTTAACTGCAGTATTTTGTTTCCACTTTCATATTTGTACGCAAATTTCGTCTACCAAAGTTCAAAACTAAACCCTTTAACAGCAATTTTACAAGTTAGTAGACTTATTAGGTTTAGTAAACACAATATAAATGTATACTAGACTTTGTGAAAGCAGTTGGTACAACACATTAACAACAGATGCAAATCCATGGTCATGATTGTTCGTGATAACATGTACTACTCACTCTATGTTTCGCAGCTCGTTTAGACCATGTACTTGCATTAAAATCTATACAAATATTTTCGCAGTGGCACTTTCGCTGTTATTGCAAACCGGATTTTGTATTTATAACCCTGTACTCACTTGACAAGACATCCTGTTCATCCTGCCACTTGACCTTAGAAGTTGTGCGCCCTAAAACAAAAAAAAAAAAAAAAAACAAAAAAAAAAAACATCCTGCCACTGAACTAATCCGCACCATATCTAACTACCTACGTCAATTTTCAGATTATCTAACTTACCTATCCGGTTAAGGGATAGAACATTCCACGGTCCCATCCTTAAAAAGCCAGAATACTCCTGAGTATTCCCCTCGCGGTGATCCGAATAGGGGAATGTTTTATTTCAGGAATATTTCGTCATCGAATATATGGTAGAGCTGCATGTTCTTGGGTGAAGTATCAACTGTAGTTTCCTATTGCTTTCAGTCGTATATACGGGTAAGTCGCGTCGGATTAGCCGCGCGTGCTGGAGCGCCGTAGTGTGGTACGCGCGGCCGTCCGCCGTCGGGAGTTCGAGTCCCCCCTCGAGCCTGTAGTTTGTGTCGTCTTTAGTATAAGGTAGTTCATAAGTAGTTTATAAGTTTAGGGACTGATGACCCCGCAGGTAAGTCCCTTAAGCTTTACAAGCATTTGAACATTTATGCGGGTAATTCAAGCAAATGTAAGATATTTAACTACTTTACAGTGCATTTATACTGCAACAAGTTACCCTGCAGACTTTTTAAAATGTTTCTAAATTTGTAAAAATCAAGATTTTTTGGAAACCACATTTTATACATTTCCCTAATTAATAAACCACATTTGCCTGGCACAGTCTTTAATCTTTGCAATTCACCATCTACAATTTTCATTGCCTTCATATGACAGCCACTCTCTCTCTCTCCCCCTTCCTCCTCCACCCCTCCTTTTCTCCCAGTACCTCGCGGCAATAGCCTTGCGGTCTAAGACGCCCACTACGGTCGGGGGTTCGAATCCCCCCTCGGGCATGGATATTTGTGCCGTCTTTAGTATAAGGTAGTTGATAAGTAGTTTGTAAGTTTAGCGACTGATAACCCCGTAGTTAAGTCCCATAAGCTTAACAAACAACATTTGAACAAACACACACACCCATGCCCCAGGGAGGATTCGAACCTAGGTCGTAAGTAGTTCATAAGTAGTTTGTAAGTTTAGGGACTGATGACCCCGTAGTAAGTCCCATAAGCTTTACAAACATTTGAACATTTCTAAAATATTTCTAAGACGCCCTCCAACGGTTTGTGCGGACGCTTCCAGTCGGAGGACCAAGCTCTCCCTCGGTAATGGGTGTGTGTTTCGCTCTTAAATAATTTAAAGTTAGTTTAAGTAGTTTGCAGATCTAGGGACCGCTGACCTACCCATTTGGTCTTCTAGCTTTATGTTTCTTTAAACATTTTTTACCCAGTTTCCAATAGTGCCGAAGGTTTCATAGACATCGCCCTTTTACTGACACTGTCTGCATATGAGTCTTCCACTGCCTCCTTTTTCTCCAGTGGCACTGTAGCGCCGTTGTAGTACTTTGTGTGAATTTTTTGACAGTTAAGCGGAATATTCGCAGTAAGTTTGAAGCAGACAGCTTAGGTACAGAATGCTAGAGAAAGGCGCAAGGGAACATTCCAATTACGGCATCCGCTTTGTGCGCGGAGTACGTGACCGGCTCGGTGTACCCACGCAGTCCCGCTAACGCAGCGATTGCAGAATACACTGCAGTACGTAATGCCAAGGACTATCTACCAGGCGTGTTACGATGCTACTGCCTGGTGCGTGACTAGTAGCGGTACCTTTGGGACAACAAGAATTCAAAGAACGGAATAAATTGTCGCCATTTCTAGAGCTGCAGCAGTTTAGAACCAGAGTGGCGAACACTGTGTCGCGATTGGACCCAGTCTCCGCCCTCGGGTCGTAAGACGCCAGATGTCGTGGTATAGAGTCAAGATTCAGCCTGAGGCCGTTCCACAGGTTCAGCGCCATCTCACTCAGGGCCCGTTCAGCTCCCACATTTGCAGCGAGTCGCCATAGCAAGATGCTACGGCAGGAGTGTCACACTCATTTAATAAAATTCAAATCTATAGGACATAACTACAGGTCTCGAACCTCCGATGGCGAGCTGTGGGAGCAACCACGCGCTTCATTGTTGTTAATTTTTCCTCTCGTATTTTACCTTCGAGAAAAGAAAACGATACATCGTGATTTGCGATTTAGAGCAGGCCTGCTCAGAAATCTGCTCGAGCGAGCTGGCTCGCGCTCGCGCCACAGCAGTGAGCTGTCGGCGGGCTCGCGGTGGCTAACGGTAACGGAAAAGAGTTGTGAGGGGCAGTGAGGGAGGCAAGAATTCCAATAAAGTAACTTCCCGACGGAGAATTGTCGTTCAGTCCAATTCTACGGCCACTGATATGTTATACGAAGATGTAACGCTTGTCGCTGGTTGAATAATCTATTCTGTGGCAAATTGATTGTATGAAACTGATGTATGAAAGAGGAATATAATTTTATTTCTTATGAATGAAAGAAAAATTCTATATATTTCTTATTTTTATTTTTTTTTATTTTTATTTATTTATTTATTTATTTATTTTTAATTGTGTATCACAAATGAAACAGTTGTAAACAGATAATACACTCAATTGAATGTTAATAGCTGCAGCATCAAAACAGAAAAAACGTTAATTGCCCGAACGTCATTAACTTTTGCTCCCATATATGCAGCGCTTCGGTTGCACAGTGGTAGAGTGCCAGAGTACCAGACTACAAATCCAAAGGTCGCGGGTTCGATTCGCGCCAGGACCTAGGATTTTTATCTGTCACTTTCCACTTCTTTCACCTCTGGCAGTGTTGCTGATGTGAAAAATACCGAGTGGCACCGTGGTTCGGAACCCACGTTAAACTGTAGGTCCCCTTATAACTGGCTGGGTAAGTCAGGTCGGAGGAAGGCAACGGCATACCACCTCCAAATAGGACCATGCCTAGTAAAGCACTGTGGTGTTCAAACCATTCTTCGGATTGTGGACTGCTTTACATTTTTATATATTAGTAAGAGGTAGTAGGAAAAGGAAGATAAGGAAATATAGTAGGTGAATATGGACTGGGCAGGAGGAATGAAAGAGGAAGCCGCCTGGTAGAAATTTGCACGGAACATGATTAATCGTAACAAACACGTGGTTTAAAAATCACAAAAGAAGGTTGTATACGTGGAAGAGACCAGGAGACACCGGAAGGTATCAGATAGATTTTATAATGGTAAGACATAGATTCCGGAACCAGGTTGTAAACTGTAAGACGTACCCAGGGGCAGATATAGACTCTGACCATAACTTGTTAGTCATGAACTGTAGGCTGAAACTGAAAAAACTGCAGAAAGGTAGGAAAATAAGGAGATGGGACTTAGATAAATTGAAGGAAAGGGAAGTTCTGGAGAATTTCAGAGGGAGATTTAGGCAACAATTGACAGAAACAGGGGGAAATAAAACAGTAGAAGATGAATGGGTAGCATTGAGAAATGGAATAGTAAAGGCAGCAGAGGACAAAATAGGTAGAAAGGCAAGACCTACAAAAAATCCTTGGATATCACAGGAAATACTAAATTTAATTGATGAAAGGAGAAAATATAAAAATGCAGCAAATGAAACAGGCAAAATGGAGTACAGACGACTAAAAATGAGATTGACAGGAAGTGCAAAATGGCTAAGCAGGAGTGGCTAGAAGCCAAATGCAAATCTGTAGAAGAATGCATAAGAAGGGGAAAAGTAGACACCGCCTATAGGAAAATAAAAGAGACATTTGGGGACAAGAAAAGCAACTCTACGAATATCAAGAACTCAGATGGGAAACCAGTTCTCAGCAAAGAAGGGAAAGCTGAAAGGTGGAAAGAGTACATAGAGCAGCTCTACAAAGGAAATGAACTTAGAGACGATGTTGTAGGAAGGGAAGAGGAAGCAGAGCAAAATGAAATAGGAGATACTATACTGAGAGATGAATTTAACAGAGCCCTGAAAGACCTAGGTCGGAACAAGGCCCCAGGAGTAGATGACATACCCTCAGAGCTACTAAAGTCTCTGGGAGAGCTAGCCATGACAAAACTATTTGAACTGGTGTGTAGGATCTATGAGACAGGCGAAATACCCTCAGACTTTAAGAAAAATGTAATAATCCCCATTCCAAAGAAATCAGGCGCAGACAGGTGTGCAAATTACAGAACCATCAGCTTGATAAGTCATGGTTGCAAAATTTTAACACGAATTATCTATAGGAGAATGGAAAAGCTGGTAGAAGCTGACCTTGGGGAAGATCAGTTTGGATTCAGGAGGAACGTAGGAACCCGGGAGGCAATACTCACTTTACGTCTTATCTTAGAAGATAGATTAAGGAAAGGCAAACCTACATTTTTAGCTTTTGTAGATTTGGAAAAAGCATTTGACAATGTTGACTGGAATACACTCTTTCAAATTCTGAAGTCAGCAGGGGTAAAACATAGGGAGAGGAGAGTTATTTACAACTTTTACAAAAGCCAGACCGCAGTTATTAGACTCGAAGGGCATGAAAGGGAAGCATCAGTTGGGAAGGGAGTAAGACAGGGTTGTAGCCTTTCTCCGATGTTATTCAATTTGTACATCGAGCAGGCGGTGAAGGAAAGCAAGGAAAAATTTGGAATAGGGATTAAAGTTCAGGGGGAAGAAATAAAAACATTGCGTTTTGCTGATGACATTGTAATTCTGTCAGAGACAGCAAAGGGCCTGGAAGAGCAGTTGAATGGAATGGACAGTGTGTTGAAGAAAGCGTATAAAATGAACATTAACAAGAGCAAAACAAAAATAATGGAATGCGGTCTTAGAAAATCAGGCGATGCTGAAGGAATTAGATTAGGTAACGAAACAATGAAGGTGGTAGATGAGTTTTGTTACTTGGGTAGTAGAATAACATGCGATGGTCGCAGTACAGAGGATATAAAATGCAGAATGGCAATGGGAAGAAAAGCATTTTTGAAAAAGATAAATTTGCTAACATCGAATATTAATTTAAGTGTAAGGAAGTCTTTTTTCTGAAGGCATTTGTGTGGAGTGTTGCCTTGTACGGGAGTGAAACATGGACGATAAGCAGTGCGGACAGAAAGAGAATAGAGGCTTTTGAAATATGGTGCTACAGAAGAATGCTGAAGTTTAGGTGGGTAGATCGCATAACTAATGAAGAGGTACTGGACAGAATTGGTGAGAATAGGAATTTTTGGCATACCCTGACTAAAAGAAGGGATCGCTTTGTAGGACACATTCTTAGACATCGAGGAATCGTAAATTTAGCATTTGAGGGAAGTGTGTGGGGTAAAAATCGCAGAGGGAGACCAAGAGACGCGTATAGTAAGCAGATTCAAGTGGATGTGGGTTGCCGTTCTTATGAGGAGATGAAAAGGCTTGCTCAGGATAGAGTAGGGTGGAGAGCTGCATCAAACCAGTCTCCGGACTGAAGACCATAACAACAACTGTCTAGCAAAAAGCCGAAACATGTGTCATTTAATATGCAATATGGTACGCCTATGCAAAATTCGATCGAAATCTGTGACCCAGGTGTCAAACCCTTTCCTTGTTAGTGGTATGTTCTTTAATCTTTGAACCTCCGCTTTACGCTCTTCAAGTGCCTATAGTCTTTAGCATGGAGGGTACTGTAATGCCGTTGAAAATTAATTTTTGTTTTGTTTAGGATTTTGAAGCATGCTACGCATTTTCAGACACTCTCATATAAGATACAAACGCTTCTTGCTCTGAAGTGTTGTACATTGACATTGATGTGTCTGCTTTTCGCTTTGAAGCTAAATTTCTTCGACGTGAAAAGAGGTGTTCTGTACATTATGTACTGCGTGGTGGGCACACGCGCTCGCATCTAAAGCTTAGCCGGAACGACGTTGTTGTCAGTGGTGTGAAGACAGCGTCTGCTTACACATCTACTCCCCTGCTGTGCTGCAGTCCGTCACGACGCCTGGGGATTCTGCCCCATTCAGCCGCGAGCGCCCACGGCCCAGGCAGCGTGCTCGTCTAGCCGCCTCCTGGCAGGCCTCATTCTTTAGCGGCACTAATCATTTCTTTAGCAATTGAGCTCAAAGGGTTGTATAAGACATGCGTAATGATACGAGAAAGGTTGCAAGTGTCCGAAAAATTCCTACTAGTTTCAAGAGCAGTTCGAAGATAGCAAGACAGTGCAAGCAGCAGCGGGGCTGAGTTGGGAAGGGATGTAAGTGCCACCGCCATGACGTATGTGCCTACGTCACACAGCTGCTTCAGTTAGGGAAAGTACGTTGACACGGCAGTGATTTCAGTCGTTTCACGTGTGTGTTTTAGAGTGCGCTTCGGTTGTGTGTTTAGTGTACCAACCAGGAAATGTAAAAGCCTTTGAGGAAGATTGTGATTGTTCGTAAGAGACGTGAAGCAAGAGAAAAGGGTCCAGCCGTACGTTAACAGTCGTGGGAAAGAAAACAAATGTTAAATGTAAATTTATCGGACTCAGTTGCTTGGTTTTTTTAGTCCGTAGCTTACAAACTGCTTAAACTAAGGTAAACTAACTTAAGGACAACACAAACATCCATGCCGAGGGGGGACTCGAAACCCCGACGACGAACGGCCACGCATACTTTTTTTTTTTTTTTTAAGAGTGGAGCCCCTCCACGCTTGAACTAGCATGGTGACCAACTCAAGAGTTCTACTGTCACCTCTGCATGTGTTAGTAAGTTAATGTAGGCGTCACAGGAGCGGGTACTGTGATGTGTTCCGTACGTGTGGATAAGATTACCCATTAATACGGTCCATATCGGGAGATAGTATTGGTCGAAAACTTCGAAAGAAGAGCGGTTTTAAGGGCAGAGGGAAAAAAGTGCCAAGGCAAGCGCCAAGGGAAAAAAACCTCTGCGACAGTCAGGTGCGGGTAGTAAGGGCAGTAGCGGATTCCTTGCTAACTGCGATAGTTCATTCAAGTGTAGGTTATGTTAGTAGCGGGTATCGTGCATCGATTACCGTGTCAGAGCTAAGGTCGTCATAAAGACATCAATCCGTTAGTGCTGCAGCAGAACCTGCTGCGTTGGGCTGCACTGCTACACTCGACCGGCTGGCCAAGTGCGGCAGCGAGCCGCGATGTTTCCGCGTCCTCTCTCCGGCGGTGGCGTCCATTCGTCGCGGTACCTCTGCGCGCAAATGACTGCGCGGAGAGGTTCCTGCCGCCGGTCGTCTGGGCCGCAACTTCACTGGGTGGCGCACGACTCCTTCAGCGTCTTCTCCAGTGATTGCCCCTCCAGTGAGGCCATCAGTTTGGCGTTGAATTCATCAATCGCCCGCTGCTGGGCAGGCGTCACCTTCTGGGTAGCTGTCGACTGCGATTGCAAAATCACAGGAGCGCCGGTCGTCACAGCAGTGGTCGCCCCAGAGCTCTGCGCCACAGGGGCGGGCTCTGTAGCGTCCTCAGCGTCGTCGTCGTCAGCGTCGTCGTCGTAGAGGTCGCGCGCCAGTTCGGCGTGCAGCTGCCGAATCTGTCGGCAGACCTCGTCCCTCTCCGCAGCAAGTTGGGTCTGGAAGGCCACCCTCTCTGCTGCCATGGCGGCTTTGAATGCCGCCGTTGCCTCTTCCGCGGCAACGCGGAGGTCGTCCCCGGGCCGCGTCGTCTTCTTTGGGGCGGATGGCGCCGGCCCCCTTTCCGCTCTCGGCCGGTCCGCGCCGCCATTGGCGGTGTTTTCCGGCCGGTCGCGGTCAGGGGGCGCGGCTGCCGCGCCGTCCCCTCGTCGTCGTCGTCGCCGCCGTTTCCGCCGACGCTGCGGCGCCGGCGCAGCGGCCGCCGCGCCGCCTCCGGGTTGGCTCCGGCTTGAAAAAGCCGGGCAGCCTCGCCAGTTGGCAACGTGAGGACCGCCACAACGGGCGCAAGTCGGCGTCTCTTCCCTGCCGCGCACACAGTCTCGTGTGTCATGCTCGCCAGAGCATTTGGCGCATCGCGCTGCGTTGCGGCAGTACTTGGCCACATGGCCCACCCCCTGGCATTTGAAGCACTGAGGGAGAGGGTTCATGTCGGCGGGGAGAGCTTCCACCGTCACTGGGAAGCCCAAGAGCTTCCGCAGGGCGAAGACGTCGCCCCCATCATCGACCGTTTGCACGGCGACAACGTAGAGCGGTGGCCTCGTCCTGTTGGTCCGGTTGTGCAACTTAGCAGTTACACCACCGAACCCTGCTCGCCGCAGCCCTTCCCGGACTGCTGCCTCGTCGCAGCACCATGGCAGGCCCTTCAGGAGCGCCCTGGTGTACTTCGCGCGCTTCCCTTCAGACGTCGTCTTCAAGGGAGGAGCGTCGACGATGAAAGCGGCCACAGCGCTCTTGAGTGCCCTGTGGTCTGACTTCGTTGCTGCTTGTAGCGAAATGGTGGCGTTCGAGTTGACCGACTCGATGCCGACCTCTTTCTTGCAGCAGCCGACTATAATATCGTACACCTCGACCTACGCGCCACTGCACGAGATGTACAAGGGCGGAGGAGGTGTACAATCTTCTTCGGTCTTCTTGCCGTGATCTGCAGCCTCGATGAGTTGCGTGATCGACGGCCCCTTCACTGCAGGTTTCTTCTGCTGCGCCGATTTCTTCACCATGCTTTGGTGCGGGAGGACACGACAATTTGCACCGTTGTTAGAACAACGCAACGACAATTTGCTTCGATCCCGCCACAGCACGGACTTCCTCTCAGCTCTCCGGCAACTGGAACAGAGCGCGCTGCACCGACGATGCGCACGCCTCCGCTGCTCAGCTGCAACTACCAGCCACGCATACAGCAATACGGCGCCCTAGTGCGCACGGCTAATCCGCCGCGGCGTGGGAAAGAAGTACCTGAAAGATAATCTCCAGCAGAACAGGCAAAGTTGTTCCTGTAAGTACAAGTGTACAAACATAAGCAGTGAACAAAACCAACTTATACTTACCGATGAAATAAGAAGCTAAATAAACTGAAGACAAGCAACTATCCTTTAAAAAAAATTATATTAGCCTAGTATTGAATAGTAAAATTAAATGTAAAGTTATTAAACGTCTTCAAAACTATAATGGACTTACAATCTTGTTTTAACATAAACCCTTGACTTACATCCCTTTCAAAAAAACTTAGTAAGGCACTTACAGCGTTTTCCAGAAAACTAAAGGATGGCACTTACTTCTTTTTACATATAAGTTCTGTTCCCCTTATACTTATCCATAAGAAAACACTGTTTCCATGTTTTGTAGGGGTATTTTGATATACACATTTTTTTTCATAAAATTAGTATAATCATCCAATATTTAGGACACACTTATTTCAATACTGAAAGTTTTAGTTTGTGGTACTTACACCCATTTTTGTACACAATTAAAGCTGTAATCCTACCGTTCAATTCCACACAAAAATAATTTAACTTGCTTCTGTCTTGAAATTTTCTTCTCTCTTGATTAACATTCCGATTTTCATTTAAAATTGGAACAAATTACGTTCGTGCAGGTGTCAAATATCAGTTTGTATTCAAGGTGACCGGTTACACATATATGTCGACTGCAGGTATAAAACATATACCACTATCTTAAAAATACTTGTTTCATATGTCGGATACCAGAGCTAAAAATGTAATCTGAACCATCACTCAGCCTACTGTAGTTTAACGAAAACCTGGTTTCGACGCGTGGAATTGTGAAAGAAATACGTCTGACAGCTAAAGTTGCATATAATTTTGTGGCCATGTGTAATTGTTCACTATCCTTCTGCAAACCAAAACGTCACCAAAAGATACTGCAGAGTTCCTGAATCTCTACAGTACTTAATTCGATGATGATAATGATAAATCCCCACCCTCTGTTGGTGACAATGTACAATTCTTATATTGTCTACATAATAATTTGTACGGTGCATGGCAGTAGGTACTTTAGCCTCCCAGGCCTGTGAATTTTCTTCAGTATTTTTGCATTTTTATGTATTTTATGATTAATACTATTCCAATTGGCATCAAAAGTATTTAAAAAATTCCTGACTCTTTATTACCTACAAAAAATCATGTCCCCAAAAGTGGACATCAGAACTCTAGGTACCACAACAGTCAGTATGGGGTGTACATTTCACTATGCAGTTTACGTTAATATGTTTTTATTTATTTTTGTTATTGACAGTGTAGGCCAATTTTACATTAACTAAAGAGTTCCATGGAAATCTGAGTGGTCACATAGCCAACAAACCGCCTTTCTATTCTGTCATCCATTTTAGCACTGCTGCAGAGTGAACAAGTGACAAGTTAGTGTGTCGTTTTCAGTTCCAAGATGTGCTGGACCTTCAATTTGTGTGTTGAGATGCCTAGCACTGCATTCAACATTTATTACCAGATTTATTGTATGTCCCCTACAGGGGACACAGGGACTGAGGAGGTTAGAACAGACTTACAAACTAGAGTTGTATTCCGATGTTGATCAGACTTTTCCTCGGGACCTAAAAATAATTTTAAAAAATCATTGTGTACATCAGATTTCGTCTGGTGCTTGGCTATTGGTACTTTACTAAAGACTTCGGTACTGTTTGACCGATCAACGCAAAATTTGACAGATACATGTAATTTTTCACATACAAGGGAGGGAGGAGATTCGCATAGAATGGGGAAAGGTAATGACAGGGGGATGGTACAGTAGATATAAAATGGAGGACGTGCAGAAAGAGGCATAGGTAGATAGTGAGTGAGGGAATAAATAAATGGGTGTAAGGAAATGGAAGGACGCTATAAGCGCAGAGAGGAGGGAGAAGAGTAGATTGTGGGAGTGGAATGAAAATGAGAGATGGGGAAAGAGGAGAGAAGCGAAGGGAGTGCAGGAGGAGAAAGACAAAGTGAGGAGGGATGAGAAGAGGGTAAAATTCTCCCACATGTTAGCAACTGCGAAGCTTTACCAGGTTCGCTAGAAATATGTAACAATATTAATTATTATTGTTATTGGAAGTGGCTTCAGCTGTATGGATTTCGTTCATAGTCGTAACTGTTATAATGCAGATGGTATTCATCCTAAGTTTATCTGAATCTAGAAATTTGTGACTACGCAAAATAGATCCGTACTGGTGAAAGTGGCACCAACGGCAGCTGGTCCTTCAGATGATTGGGCACCGCACCTTCCTACCCTCCTAGGCGTACCTCTGCGACTGGCGCCTGGGGAAAGCCCCCCTGTTTGCTCCTCTCCCTTTAGATATATTTTCGTTAAAAGATCTGCTGAATGTCTTACCTCGGCTTGTTTGCACATGCTTCAACTCGAGCTGAAGTGTCGGCCTAGCTAGCTTCCTTATTTCACACTTTACTTCCAAGATTAAAGCTGAGAGTATCTAAAAGATACTCAACTTAGCCTAGTTAATTTTTCTTTGATAATAAACACCAAGAACAAATGTTCAAATGTTTGTAAATCTATCGGACTGAACTGCCTAATCATCAGTCCGTAGCTTCAAACTAGTTAATCTAAGGTAAACTAAAGGACAACACAAAGGCCCATTCCCGAGTGGGGATTCGAAACCCCGACGGCGAACGGCCGCACGAACCGCAGCACGGCGCCCCGGTGGGCGCTGCTAATCCGCCACGGCTGTCCAAGAACATGTGAATATGTACATGAATATTAAAACACAGTAAGTAACTGATTACACTGTTAAGTGACTGTAACGAAATGAATCTGTTACGATGAATACAAGCTACCTTCGGGTAACGTGACACTGTAAGCAGGATCCCCTCCAAACAGTCAAATATTTGTTACAACGAAGAGGATAAATGTCATTTACCCTCAAAATCGCACACATTTGCTACACCGTCCAAAGATACGTGCCAAGTAACAATACAAAAGTCAATGTTGTTCCCGCATTTGTTAAAAGAAGATTGGGTCAAAAAAAATGCTTGCAGCCGAACCCAATACCTTCGACACCGTAGCACGATGTCGCTAACAACACGGCTAATTCTTGCTAGGTCGAGAGTAGTGACTTCATTATTATTCATGATCGGATCTTCTGAAGGCTTTTACAGTTCTTTAACTTACAGTCATAATATTTTTACTAAATATGTCGTGTTTTTGATGAATCTTTGATGCGCTAAAAAGAAACATGAAGGGCAGATGTTCTCTTCATGAAGAATAGCCGATGCGCAAAAGGCGAGGTGGGCAGTAGCTCCATTGTCTTGCTTCGGGACCATTCATGCCTAACAGCCAAAGCTCGTGTAGCCAGAAGTTGGAGTCTCTGCCAGCACTAACGCCAACGTTAAAAGCGGCGTTATCCCTCGCCCCTCCCTGCCCCGAGAGCGCTCTTATTTCTGCCTCCAGGGGGTTCATAAGAGAATCCGAACCTCACACGCGCATGCGTATTGCAACGCAGCGGCCACTGCCGCTTATATAAAACGGCCGCGCTACGACTCGTATACGTGATGTCTCCGCGACGTAAAACGTTTCGCATGCGCTAAAAATACTTTGAGTGTGCATATAAAATGATCCAAGAGAAGAACGAAACGATGAATCATAGTTTAAAAAATACTTTTTATTTTTCTTATTAATTTACTTTTTTTCTCGACGAGGTTTCTTGCGGGGTTCACTGAACCAATGAACACATAGGACGCGCCGCCACTGGGGGTAGAGGAGCACAACGTCGACATGTCGCACAATGTAGGTATCTCAGCTATTTTTGAACCATTTCGAGTGTTTCAGCCGGGAAACAGTGGCTCTTGAGAGTGGGTAGTTACGCTTTTATCCATGACCATCTAATATCGATAGAGCCGGCCGCGGTGGCCGAGCGTTCTGCGGCGCGTCAGTCACAGTCTGCACGGCCGCTACGGTCGGGGATTCGAATACCCCCCGGGTATGGATATTTGTGCCGTCCTTAGTATTAGCTAGTTTATGGACTGATGACCCCGTAGTGAAGTCCCATAAGCTGTACAAACATTTGAACTCTCGATAGTTATGGTTTTATCTTTGACAAGGCTTATCTCTGCTGCGCATGTGAAAAGCTGATCATGCCCCTTTTAGACAGCATTTTTACCGCTCTCCGACGCCCGACTCAACAGATGGCAAGACTCAGCGCGACCAGAGGCTCCTCTCAAGATATCCACTGCAGCTCTGGACGATACGTCAGGAGCACAAATGTTTCTTCGCCCACGACCACACAACCCGTAGAAATTTATGACCACGCAAAATGTATACGCACTAGCCCCGTGTTGAGTCGACACCGTCTGTAGAGAAGGTCTCCGCGCTGGCGTGCCACGTCACGCAGAGTAGGCCGCGGTCGCGTAGCTCACTGGCTAGCCGGTGTGAGGCGGTGTGCTGCGCCCCATCAGCCAGCCAATGAGCTACGAGACCGCGGCCTACTTTGCGTGACGTGGCACGCCGACGCGGAGGCCTTCTCTACAGACGGTGTTGGTTGAGTGCCGCGTACCGCAAGGTGGTCAGCGTACATGTAGGCCCGACGTTTTTCTGGCGCCACGACGGGGAGCAGGCAGAGGGGACGTATTCACAGGAAGGACTCGTCATGGCGGACAGTCGTGTTGTGGAGCGCGCAGGCAGCAGACAGCAGACAGCGGGCAGTGGTTGCTAATGAAGCGCGCGCCGTCGCTGTCTGGCTGTCGGCAGGTGCAGGTGGCGTGCGCGGCCATTAGCGCCGCCGCCTCTCGTTAGGAGACAAAGCCGCCTCTCACCGAGACTTTTATGGCCAGCGGGCGGCCCCACAGCGCCCACAGCTCGCACCTCCGGTCGCGCTCAAATAAATAAATAAACAAACAGACGCGCGGCGGCGGGCAGCGCAGCGCAGCGGGCGGAAGTCTGCGTGGTCTGCCACTGCGGCAGGCGCGCCACACACCTTTGTATTAGAGGGAAGTGGTGAGGAGGGGGAGGGGCAGGGGGTGGACGGAGGTAAGAGTCTTTGAGGGACACCAAGAGACGAGCAATGGAAATGGAGTAGAGTTCAAATTGAGGTGGGTTGCCATTCTTATTCAGAGACGAAGAGGCTTGCACAGGACGGTATATCGTGGATAGCAGCATCAAATCTGTCTCCGGACTGAAGACTACCAACACTACGACAACAACAGCGTGAATATTTTCAGAGAACGCTACCAAACAGAAACTCCAGTGTTCCTACCTTTGTGCGTATCCGTTCAATTAAATTTCATCCTTTGTGAGATTATTTTCAGAAAAGGAAAAGTTGGAAAACAAGTTCCAATGCAAGTATTTTAAAATTGGGAAATAAGTCCTTGCAATAGTTTTTTCTTGTACTAAATTCTTTTCTTACCTTTACAGTACGGCATTTTGGATCACATCAGACGTTGTGCCCAACACAAACCTGGTTGCCCTATAGCTCTTCATCCACCATCAGTTGATATCAATGGTGTGTTGCTCAGGACCGAATCTGCCACCAACCCTTGTACCATCATGTTGGCTTTCCTACAGATCAAAATTCCGTATTGCATCAAAGACATGGGCAGTGTGTTCAGGATCAGCATGACTGCAGACATCGAAAACCTGGTGTACAGTCGTCATCGCTGTAGCCAGACACTTCCTGAGCCACATCAGTACTTTCAATTTTGGCCTGCTGCAAAACTCCCATGGGATTCTATCCATGGTCTATGCAGGCCCTGCCGGCCGCGGTGGCCGAGGGGACTGAGGCGCTCCAGTCACGGTCTGCACGGCCACTACGGTCGGGGGTTCGAATTCCCCCTCGGGCATGGATATTTGTGCCATCCTTAGTCTTAACTAGTTCATAAGTAGTTTGTAAGCTTAGGGACTGATGACCCTGTAGTTAAGTCCCATAAGTTCTACAAACATTTGAACATTTATGCAGGCGCCTTCTGGTTGTCACGGATGCATATTCCCCCTTCATTGTCCATTGGTCCTCTATTACCACCACTACCATCATCATGGCCATCGCCACCTTTTTTTTCCATTGAAGGCCTTCTTATCACCTATCAGAAAATGGCCTACAATTTCGCTGTCAAGAATTTGGCCAGCAATCTTAATTATATCTATCATGATTCTACTCCACCTTTTTGTCTTCAATAAAATGGTGAGGTGGAAACCTCATTCCCACTTTTAAACCCATATGGAAGGTATGCTGACCAATCACTAGAAGAGGAAGCTCTGATGCTATTCCTTAGTAGTCACCATAACACACCTATTGTCAGAAGTACCGAGATCCTCTATGGTCGCAATCCTCAGGCGCTCCCATACATCCTCAGGCTGATGCCCTGCTGTCACACACTCCTCTGACACTTTCAGTTTTCGTTGGGCTCCCTGGACTAGGATCGTGGTTTGAGAACGTGGTTTCACGCCACCTTAACCTCCTGCAACGCCCGCCGCCTTTCGTCCTGGACACAGCCTTAGTCCATTCGGTGGTCTGTTCCCCTGAGCCAATGTTGCTGCCATCTTCAATATTTCTGCATCCCGTTCCAGACGATCAACAGGCACACCTGACAGAGAACCCCGCAGCACTGCCCTCACGGGACCACAAGCAGCAGTCTGCCCACAGTTCAGAACTGCTTCCTGGTTCATACTCCATACCATCAAGATTAGACGATGAGGACTTGCACATTTCACTCACCCAGCACAACCTTGCCCCATCGATACATGGCCAATCTTGCCTAGATGGCAGCGCCCTATTCTTTGTGTGCAGAGCTCTAGCGTTCCAAGAAGACCTCAGTATGGAAGACCTGAGAGCACTGGTCTATATTTGTCAAATCTCCACTCCTCCACTCCTCAAGCCAGTTTCTCCAAGATGGTAAAGCTCCAGGATGTCCACTATGGACCGTCAAATCAATTAGTGTTAACAGCAGCCTATACCAAAGGTGTGCCTTGACCTGAATTGCATAGGTGAAAACAATTATGCGATTAGTTGAGATATCTAGGTTCTGATCTACTGTCATCGGTAGAATGAACTAAAATGGTTCAAGTTCCTTCTGTTGGTTCTACAGACAACAACATTAGGGCAACCGAGACAGTGGTTCGATGCAGGGTGGTTGCAGGCAGGGGTTGGTGTTGACTTGCGTTTACTCTACAAACAAATTATACAACAGTATGTTTCAGGTAGTGAAGTGATGAGGTATTGAAATGCAGCAACAACATGACTTTCCCGAAACTATGGTATCGAGAGCCATAGGAAAGATGGAAGCGGGACACACAGAGGGGCGTGACTGCCGCTATTGGAGTGTCCATAAGTGTAATTTTCAGGTCGTGGGCGTGAGTTCCGACAACAGAAACCGTTAAAAGATGACTTGGCCAAGGTCGCCGATAGGGTAACATCAGGAAGAGATGGCTGTTATCTCCGATTAACAGCCCGTCGACACAGTTGCAACGCACCCTCCGGGCAGCATCAGGAAGCAAAACATCAACACAAACAGTCCTAAATCGTCTTCGGGAAAGTGACTTCTATGTACGGAGGCCTACGGTGTGTGTCCCATTAAAACCATGACACCGATCAGACCGCAGAAACTTCGGGGAGGAACATCAGGATTTGAGTCGTAACCAATGGCGCCGGGTTATGTTCACAAATGAGTCAAGCTTTTATGTTCAGCCGAACAATCGTCGTCCCTTCATTTGAAGAGAACGTGGAACTCTGAACAGTTCTGCTTAAACGCAAGAAACATCACCGTGTAACGGTGGTGGACAAATGGTGTGTGGCAGGTATCAGTATTGGAGAATGTGCGGACCTCTATATCGTTCAGAATGGCGCTTTGACTGCTGAGAGGAATGGAGATCATGAATGAAATAAATCGCAATTTGCGATCAGTTATGGCTTCACTGTACTAGGTTTAGATGGAATACCAATGTGAGGAGAATGAAAATTTGTGCTCAGCCGGGATTCGAATCCGCGATCTATTGCTTACTAGGCAGACGCGTTGACCACTCGCCACCAAGGACACAGTGACCAGACCGACTACAGAAGAGTTTTCCCTGCACGTCTCCCGCCACACCCAAATCTCCATTCGCCATACTGTCTCTTTCCTATTACCAAATCGCGATTTATTTCATTCACTGAACGCTGTAACGTCGTCAAAAGTATATAATTCTATACACGCCGAGGCTGGGCTCCTGACGACAGTTAATTGTGTCTCGATACCTTAAGGTCTGTTCTCCCTAATGCGGCGATACTGGTTTGAGGCTGCGAGCATTACAGGACAAATAGACTGTGATAATAGGAAAGAGACAGTGTGGTGAATGGAGATTTGGGTGTGACGGGAGACGTACAGGAAAAAGTCCTCTGCAGTCGAGCTGGTCACTGTGTCCTCGGTGGCGGAGTGGTCAACGCGTCTGCCTAGTAAGCAGGAGATCCCGGGTTCGAATTCCGGCTAAGCACAAATTTTCATTCGCCTGACATTGGTATTCCATCTAAACCTAGTACAGTGAAGACATAACTGATCGTAAATTGCGGTATATTTCAATCATTGAACGCTGTAACGTGGTCAAATATATATATATATATATATATATATATATATATATATATATATATATATATATATATATGAATGTAGACGAGATTGCCCGACCTTTTGTTGAGCTTTACGCTGGTGCCTTACGAGATGGGTTCCAGACGATAACGCTTGCCACACGTAGCTGAACTGGCGGATGATTTGTTTGAAGCCGAAACCCGAATAAGCATGTCTGGGATGCACATGGCAGACGCATAGCAGCCAAACTAGCACCTTGGACAACGCATCTTTGGTGCTAAGCTTGAGCGTCACACAGCACGAGCTGCGACTATCCTGCCGGCAGAATGTTACAGCAAAGTCCCACTGTAGGTGGCCGTCGCGGCGCCGTCTGCTGCCGCTACTAACCGCGCCTACAGGTGGCGCCGGACAAAGTACCACTGTTTCCTTCCCACGAATCACGTACCACAAATGCTTCGCTGTGCGTCCTGCCACTACATCCTAGAGAGAAGGCCGCGGCGCTCTCATGTGACGTCAGTCAGAGTAGGTTACGCTCGCATAGCTGACTGGGTAGCCGCTGGGGCACGGCCCACTATGCGAACCACTAGCCAGTCAGCTACGCGCGCGCAACCTACTCTGCCTGACGTCACACGAGAGCGCCGCGGCTTTCTCTCTAGGTGGTGGTGGTCCTGCCTCCCTAGAGGACTGGGTCACGCGCCGAGCAAGCTACTTCTCCTACCGTCACCGACTCGATATCCAAGTGTCATTAGCTGTAGGAGAGTATCGTCACGCCGTTAAACTCCAGCAATGATTTTACTACGTGACTTTCTTTACTAATTGTATTCCAATAGTGTGCACAACGACCACTAGATATAATAACCAAGGAGAAGAGGAGAATTAGTCGTAACTTTTTTTGTTACATAGCATATCGACTTCAGTCACTTAGTGACAAACCTCAGTGGTAGAACGCCAACATCACTGATGCTCCTGACTAAACAATGTAACTGAAAATTACTATTAACTGTGAATCCGCATTATGTAACACTAAATCATGTTTCACTTTACAACCTTTTTTGTAGAGACACTCGTTATCTGCTTGCGAAAACTTTCCCAGCGTAATAACTAGTAACTCGGGTCTACTACCGGATAACATCGCCAACTAGACAATATTTCGACGGACTAACTTGCTGCCATCTTCAAGTGAGTACGCTGAATGCACTTATTCGTCGGAAACTAAGATAAAACAGAAACAGCGGCCCCTTTATCCACAGCTGATGGCGCACCACGCGTGCGTGAAACCATAGTAGACGCCTTCTAGGTGCAATAGAGCTAGAAGCGCGCCAGCGGAGAAAATCAGCAAAAACAATAGGTCGAAACTATTTAATTGAAAATGTAGGTCGAGATGAGAACCGTTGTTGTTTAATATCAGATGAAATTGGGTTCCAGTGCTACTTGAAGGGAAGCCGTTATCCGTATTAATAATATTATCAGCCATACGAATTTCCATCGATTCATTAAGAACACATTTCCAGAAGCGCGAAGCAGGAGCAATCATTTTTGTCTCATTATACAGGGTGAATCACTTAACACTTGCACGGCAAATACTGCGGGAACGGAAAGTGCGATTGATGTGCGGTTTTCACAGAATGGATTGGTAGTCAGGGGCTCGTATTTTGAACCAACAAACAGATTGGAATATTACTTAGAAAGTTTATTTTATGCAAACATACAGTTTTTTAAATGGAACAATGCCTATAGACATTAAGAAACTAAACGTAGGGTGCACTAGAATATCAGTAGTGTTTGTTGCAGGATCCTAGTGCAAGTCGTTTACGAGCTATCGTCTTTTGAAACACAGTAACATCTTCTAAGGCCCTAACCTTACTCTACTCTCTCAGTGAGATTCTCTTACATGCAGTAGCGTCCAAGTTATCCATCACGTGTGGTAAAGGGTATAATGTCCATTTGTAGCGCAAGAATCATGATCTTATTTAACAACCGTTTATGAAATAATGTTGCGGAATGACTGAAAAATCAGGGAGAAATTTGGTTCGCAACGTAAGTGAGTTTTGTGTAGACGTGAAATGATACGCCATCCAGCTGATGCTTCTACGCTCAGTGTTTCAAAAAACTCTGCTAATAATGAAGAAAAACGTTAAAGCACGAAAGGGATTTCTACATGTGAAATGTCTCGTATGTTTATGAATGCTATGTCTGTGATTAACCCCCAAACTGATAATCGCAAAGTAACTCGCATTAAAATGTTTGGCTGAGAAATAGTATCCAAGAGAACTGTGGCTGTCAAATTTTCCGATTCTCTGAAGCAGTATACCGATTAAGATAGTTGCATTTGTCTTTGTGTATTTGTGTGTGTGTGTGTGTGTGTGTGTGTGTGTGTGTGTGTGTGTGTGTGTGTGTGTATGTGGAGGGGGTGTATTTGCTTCTTTTTTGTGTACTTATTGAGGCAATACTGTGTCCACTAGTATCATTTTGGTGTTGTGAAAGCATTTAATCTATTGAAGTTATTTTAAACGAATACTGATTATTCCACTGAGAAAGATCAGTATTATGTCTTAGCGAATATTTGCATAGATTTTTGCTGAATGCGAGATAGCTTGCGATAGAATCTTTTATACATTACAACTCTAAATAACTGAGACTGACAAGATAGAAGTAAAAATTGGTAACCATCGTAACGCATATTTTAAAAAGCGTAACATTAGTAGAAAAAAGGGCGAGATTTTTTAAAAGATGTTTGTAACAAATAGGTAAAAGTTAGAAGATTAATTAACAAATTAACGACTGGATTTCCCTTTCCACTAACTCATTATGTTAGAAGAATACGCTATGCCAGACATTAAATATAAATTAGCCGAACGTAGGAAACAATACGATTTGAAGCAGTCAATTTCTAGCCTCTATCGGCCTATTTGCACTCTTCGACCCCATCGGGTAATCCATATTAAGAATCGTTTAAGCCGCAGGACAATAAATGACCTGTTGAACTTCATCCATCCACCAAGTCTTACATCATATATGAGGTTTGAAAAAATGAACATAATTTTTTCCATTAACTATTACCGCTCGGTTGCCGTAATATTAAGTCTGGCGCGAAAAGTAGAAACATGGGACCCTCGTAATATTAAACCGCGCAGTCCTTGTTGTTTTTTAAGTTTTAGACGTAGTTTACGTTTACCATTAAAACCAATAGATTCCTTAATGTTTTCAGTTAATTTATCAGTTTAGTGCCAGACTGTGTCCGAGTTGAGGTAGCGTTTCTTTGCCGTCGTCTTCGACACTGTTAGTATTAATTTTTTTCTTTTTTTTTATTACAACGGCATGTTATGAGGATGCAAAACTTGAAAAATCAATGAAGGCGTTCTCCTTGAAGTTACGAATTACGGTTTCTCGAATTTCGATACTTATAGTAATTATGGCGGACAGTAACGAAAGTACAGGTCAATTTAACCTCCTTCTAAATCAATGCAGAACAGCAGAATGTTACTAGAAAGGCTGTGAAGAAAGGTAACTCATATTAGTGTACCAAATGTAATTTAGATTCGTTAGTCACCCCATGCTCCAGAAAATAACTTTCTGAAGTTCAGTGTGACAAACAGCACACATAAGCATGTATGACTTCAAATAATATAATTTACGTTCGTTCGGTGTTATATTACCAATGTTCATTTGTCATATAAACTACTAAAATAACTAGCATATATACATATATACTCCCTGCAAATAATATATTCTCCCTAAACACGATTCTGACATGACATTAGTTGAAACCTAAGTATTTCATACTTGTAATTTTTATGTGTTTCAAACTAAATTTGCCCTATAGTCATTGAAATTTTGATGAGAAAAGTGGAAATGAGTAATCACACAGGGAGTATCGTGCCGCTAATGGTTCAGCATGATATGTGTTAATAAATACGTTTAACTAAATGACATTTTGGCTACAAGATTTGCAAGCGAAACTGTGAGTTAGGCAACCAACGCAGTCCTCCTGTTGTTCGGGCAGTCGACGCGAGGTGCTAAATAGTTCGTAACGTGCTGTTCTGTGCTGAGATCCAAGCAGTAATTAGAAGAGCTCCCTGGTATAAAAAAAATTTAGGGTGAGTAGAATGCTGACAACTACTCTGGAATAAATGCGCTCCAAACTTAATTCATCTTGATCCCGCTTATATAGGCTCGGCATCAGCGATATCATTTCTGCCTCTATCTTAAATATGTGTACCATCTTTGTCTATAGCTGATATTTCAAGATTCTTATTGTTTTATGCCTATGTGGACACTGTAAATTAATATTACAGTGATGATTAAACTATTTATATTATTATTCCTATGCATACAAGTTTTTATGTTCGTACGAAGCTGTTACAAGTATGGTTTAATAACCCTCTCTATATACGTTTCCACATTAGTATATTTCCCGTTACTTTTTTGTTCATTCTGATGGTAGCAATAGAGTAACATTATCGAGCCAATATTCTTCCTTGATGTTAACTGGTTATTTTCATCGTCATGACGCTCTTTTTGTGTCATGCAGAAAAGCATACATCATGCCATTATCGATGTCCTCCATTTACATCCTTAATATTAGATAGATCCATAATATTCAGTTAGTTTACAACTATTGATATACTTTGTCATTTATTTAAGAATGAAAACATACTCTTTTGATAAAATTTCGTACTTTTCTCGTTCTAATCACATTCCAGAACACTCAGAAATAAAGATTTTATCTACAACTGTTGAAATGTTTCAAGCTTATTTTCCATGTTCAATTAACGTGGTCATTCAAGTCATCAATAATTTTTGTATCACACTACAGGGAATCTAAGTACAAACAATTAGATCTTTGATCCTGAGGAGTACCTAATGCACAGATTGGAAAGTTCTACAATCATATTAGTTTCTGTAAATATATATTGAATGACAATGACACTTATTTTTGGTGGCTCATATTTAATAAATGGCGTTTACTTAATCATACTATTTGCTTTGGTAAGTTGAAACTAAGCTATTGCCAGATTCGAAAAAGAGCTTATAAGAACATCAAAATGAAAAATGATTATACAGTGACGCAGGGAATATTTATCGAATGCTTCCAAGATAAATTTTCACATTATTGATGAATAACACGAAACAAAAATTTTCAAACGCCCTTCGTCTGCCTCTTGCATCGAAGTACCTACAGATGTTTCTGTTTGTTAGCCATAAGTCTAAACAACTTTACAGTTTCAGAAATAGTTACCCACATTATCAGTGAAATGGTCTAACGCAAAACGTATTCAAGAAAAACTCAATGAATATTAGTTTCCCTCTCTTTATTTCTTTCTCAGGACTTTTTCATTTATCTTTATTAGATATATGACCTGGATAACTAAGTGTAAATGTTTACATATATTTTAACAAATCGTTAAACAATTATGTTTTATTTTGTACATACTTATGGTTTTTTTACAATTAAACATTTTTTAAAACATTAAATGAGAAAAATCATTCAATTAGGTTGAAAAATAAGAGGATAGAGGAAAATGAGTAAGTTGCTGTAACAGTGCCATTCCTAATGTAATGGCCTCGTTAGTACACTCCAAGCCACTCGTCTCTGCGAAGCATACTTACTTGTAATCATAGTTATTGAGTGCCAGTAGGAAAGCACCTCTAAATGAACTTAGAGTCGCTGTCTTTAGTCTGCCTTCTATATTATTCTGTTGTAACTACTATCCTACATTTAATATAAATTTTTATGGAACATGGACCAACCAAAATTAATATAAGCGCTTTTGACCCTGAGACAGTTGTTCAGCACTGCTCACTGTACGAAACATTGTGAAATACTACAAGTATTGCGTTCTTGCCGGAATGCCATGGACATATTGAACGGCTTCCTTAAGTACGAGAAATCCTATTGAGCAGCTCCAACTGTTAAACTTTGAACAGAGGTAAAATTAAACCATAAGAATACTATGGAAACCCCATAGTATAGTAGGCTTCCCTGCATTATCAGAGCTAAAGCTAACATATATTTTTCTATTCCGTAGATCTGCAAAAACACGTAAGTTAATATTAAAGAAGAAATTAAATATTTGGGAAAAGAAACACGATTGTATATATGTACTAATTTCTGTACTAAGATTTCTATATGTAGACCGAGGTATGAAGACAGATCGCTAACAGTAGCAAGTACCATGCATTCATCTGGAGTCAAGTAATGTGCGCCGAGGAAGGGAAAAGAATGGAACAGAGTGGAGAGGGAAACGTCGCGGAAGAACAGGAAAAAATCGATACGCCAGTGTTTCAAGCAGACCAATCCTGCATCTGCAAACTGTTTAAGAAACTGATGATGACCAACCATTTAGCACAAAAACATCTTACTGTAACATATAAAATCCGTAAATATTACGCACCAGGACCTAACGGTGCAATTTTCAAAGGCTTGCTCGTCGCTGAACCTATAAAATTCTCCATATGGTCGCATCATATATTTCGTTCAGTTGATGTCAATTTTTTGCCTCTTTTTGAGGAAAATCTTAATTTCTAGTGATCTACAAAATTCGAATTAGCGCCCAAAAAGGGAAGTTGTTTCCATCCAAACATCTGCTGAATTAAATGTGCTTGACCGTGGTTTTTCAATCTTATTCTCCTTCAAGAATGCTTCCGTTTGTATATATTATTATGTAATAACATATTTTGAATGGAACTACTTTTTACTTACACACGACGTCTCGCGATTTCTTCACTGCCATCTTACCTGGAACAAAAAGACAAGATTTTTTAGCGTCTTTTCCTATTTTGACAGGTTATAGTAAAGTGGAGGTAAGAACAGGAAAATACAGCAGCGCGGCAATGTCAGACCGCTCCAAGGTGCCTTGCTGCGGAGTACGCGGCTGTTCCCAATCTTTCAAAATATTATCAAGAAGACATGTTTTTGAGAAACAGGCAGAAATTTCTATTGCCTAGTTCCTTATAATAAATTAACAAAAAAAAAAAATACAAACAAAAATAAATATAATACTTCCATCATTATTACAAAAACTTTTAATAAGAGGTTTTCAGCCAAGATCGCTCTCTTCTTTTAATTATATGATCGGTTTCGGCGTGCTAGACGCCATCTTCAGACCCGTCTTAATTTTTTTACACGCCGAAACCGGTCATATAATTAAAATATGAAAGCGATCTTCGCTGAAAATCTCTTATTAAACAATTCTTGATCGCCACAACAATGTATTCCTTATATAAAAACTTTTAAATTAAACATCTTAATATAAAACCTAAAACAAATATAAAATCGAAACAAAAATAATCACCTCCCTCGGCCACGGGTGTGTTTTTTGTCATTAACACAAGTTAGTTTACATAGTTCGTATGCGTAGGAACTGATTACCGCAGAAGTCCCATAATTAAAAAAATTTGAATAAAGGTAAATTTTGCAAGCTGCTGTTTTTGTAATCTTATGTACTGTTGTCACCTCGTAGTTACCAAGTTACCATGAGTTTGATGTTCTCAATCACAGGACACAGCTTCGACGTAAGCAGTTTTTTACGCCTAACAGATCTGCATTGGTGACTGGTAAAAGTATTCAAGAATGAAGTCGCATTTTTAGACAGAATCATTACGAGATGAAAGAAATGGGACAAATCCAGTGAAAGTATTCGGTGAACTCCTTACCATCAATTTTCCCACAAACCAATTGCTCACCTCGCATTCGTCTTACACTCTCACCACTGCGAAGACCAAAGCAAGAGGAAAGAAACACACCTGACTCGACGACGCCCATTTCTGTGGATTGTGCAGTATGAATATAGATGTTGATACGTAATATGCGTAAACAAGGGGACCACAGAGATTACAGACAAATAAGATGAACCCCAGATAGCAGCAGAATTCTTAAGAATATTCTCAGTTAGAATTGAATAAAAGACACAGATTTAGAAAGCATCGCTCGTGCGAAATTCTTATTACCCTTATACACGTGCTATAGAAACATGGATGAAGATCAATATTCAGCTTCCAAATTCCAGATGTTGTCTAGCCTCAAACTGTTAGTAAGGTATGAGCTTACGGAATAGGATCCTAACAACTGGCTCGAAACCTCTATGTCGCAGTACATTGTCCTCGTCGCCGAGTGTTCTCAAGAGGAAGAGTGGCAAGATTACATAAATGATCTGCGGACAACTTGAGCAACAATCTGTGGCTGTTTAAAACAATCCCACAATGTTCGAAAACAGCACTAGCAGTGTGCAAATTGTCTCGGTTACCACCGTTACATATCTACGCGTAATAATGCTATAGATGTTTAAGTATTGTTGTATGGAAGGCGAATGGTTGACATAGGTTTATTGGGACAATTTTAACGATCTGTGGTTCGTCTGTAATGGAGACCACATACAGTCATCAGTCCGTAGCTTACAAACTACTTAAACCTAGGTAAACTAACCTAAGGACAAATACACACACCCATGCCCCAGGGACGACTCGAACCTCCACGGCGAGCAACCGCGCGCTCCGCAGCGAGACGATTTAGACCGCTCGGCTACTCCACCGCGGCGGCTGATAACAGAACGAATATCTTCTCCTTTCTCTTTGGCCCTTTTCCCGCACAATACAGGGTCGGTATTGTGTTAAACCTCCGCAGCGAGGTGCTTTAGACATGTAGAAAATCGCCTAAAAACCACATCCAGGCTGGCCGGCACTCAAACCCATTTCGTTAATCCACCGGGCGGATTCGAACCGGGACCGGCACGCCTCCCCATCTCGGAAAGCGGTGCGATAGACCACACGGCTAACCGAGCGGGTGATAACGGGACGAATATGTTGCCTGTAAATCGGTAACGGAAGGGCCAAGATAGTGAACGACCAACATCAAAAATCACGTGATAATTCCAGCTTATTGTTGAGAACGCTGAATCTGTTCATAGCACAGCTCTCTAATAGGAATATATTCATGAGAACTGTAGGTGCAATTACTTATAATGGACAAAACTACTGTATATACACTCTAATTCATTTGTGATAAGAACAACGATGCTATTATTAGTCAATAGGGGAACTCTGAATATAAACTAACCTCTGTATAATTAAAATAAGACAGTCTAGATCGCAATTTGTTGTTTTTATTACTGGCAACCGGTTTCGGTTCTACAGAATCATCTTCAGACCTTTGGCACCTTGTTGGTGGGCGGTGGCGGTGGCCGGACGCCTGCTCTGGCTATCGGCACCGCCCACCAACAAGGTGCCAAAGGTCTGAAGATGGCCCTATAGAACCGAAACCGGTTGCCAGTAATAAACGCAACAAATTGCGATCTAGACAGTCTTATTTTAATTATTAAAATTTTTAAGATCGCTGTTGCGAAAAATGCTTCCAAAATTTACTAAATGTTCAAATGTTTATTAAGCTTAAGGGACTTAACTGCGGGGTCATCAGTCCCTAAACTTACAAACTACTTATGAACTAACTTATACTAAAGACGACACAAACATCCATGCCGGAGGGGGGGATTCGAACCCCCGACTGTGGCGGTCGTGTAGACTGTGACTGGCGCGCCACAGACCACTCGGCCACTGCGGCCGGCAAAAAAAAACTTTACTAACCTCTGTATGTTGTTAAGTTAGACCATACAGTGCACTGGCTAACTTAAAACCAAACACATCAGTTAAAAACTTTAAATAGAAATCGCTTTGCTTTTCAACCCGATCATCAGATATCAATTGACGAAAGCCTGAGGGTACAACGCTCTGGAAATATTTAAAGTACTTCACTAGCACTGACTTGACTTCAGTCAGGGACATTTGTTTCTTCTTAGGTGGTGGGGAAGGGTAGTCGCCTTATGTGTGGGCTGGGAGAGGACGAGGTTTAGTTGTCAACTACCAAACGAAACAAGACTTTTCAGATCATTGTTCAAAATATCCTGTAAACGAAAAGGTACTACTGCAGTTTTGTTTCTTAATAAGTCAATCCAGATTCGCAAACTTGTGTTCTTTAGTTATGCAAATTGAGAAGACTTGAATTATTCAAATCACCAATAAGACGTACATGTCTAGGTACATTTTCAGGATGAAATTGAAGTGAAAGTAACGTATTTCAAGTTCATATTCACGGAATGTATGACATTAATTGCGAATAGGTAAAGTTGAAAATATGTTCGCAGCCGAAACTCGAACCAGGGTCTCCCGCTTTCGAGGCAGCTGCGCTGAGCTCTACAGCACTGGAACCAAGCGATCATCACACCTGCACGGAATTACTCAGGTACGCCCCCCGTCAGATACAAATTCTCAACTTTATCCTGCCCACTAGAACTCAAACTCGTAATTCTGTAAACCGATTTCCGTAATATTAGGAGCCTAGGAACACCTCCGCTTTGATGAAAGGATCATTGCCCGTCATCGGCATTTATAGTACATGTATATGGTGTCTGTTCTTTCGGACATGTTCGAAATTGAAGCCCAATAAAAAAGTTGCTTGCGAGTCTTATGGTGCGCCAGGCAAACGAGATCGCATGGCTTCAGCGAACATGTCCTGGAGACCCTAAAACATCCTATGAATTGCCCCTCACAGTCTCGACGACGCCCTTCTGCAGGGACGGAGTCGTAGCCGTACTGCCCCAGGTGTCGAATACGACTGACTCCACAAAAAGAACGCCTGCTTTTGGAATGGTGCCGAGACAAGGAGGCACTGAGAGAGGGCAAATGGTGTCGCTCCATGTTCAGCCACGAGTCTTGCTGTTTCATTACCTCCGTGTTTTTCGACACGTTTCAACTAATTTTGCCGACTCAGTACCACCTATCAAGAAACTAAAAAATGTTTCATACAAAAGTTACATCTATTTTCAGTATCCAAAGCTGCAATAATAAACTGGAGCTCCTATTTAAGATTTCAAAGTCGTCAACCCCCCCTTGCAGTTACTGTAGGGGGTGGGGGGGCAGTTTGTTTGTTTCTTTGTAACTCTACGAGATCAAATATTGTGATTACCAGTCTCTAGGCTTAAAAACTACTTAAGGGGGAATGTGTGCAAAACTGACAAAAAATTTCTTGTTTTTATTTTGGATACATTTAATAGTGAAATCCATTGACAACTATATCCGAAAGTTTCACTTTCTAAAACGCATTGGATATGAGAGGAAAACGTTTTTACGTTGCTTGGTGTTTTCCATCAACGCCCCCAGTCAGAAATTTGTCTGTTGCCTTAGTCCTTAGTCGGATCTTCATATATTTATATGCGTTTGGCAATTTGGCAAGTAAATCGTCGAACAAAGAAGGCTTTGATGTATTGTAACACCCAGAAGATGGCCACTTGCAATAGTGGCCGAAACGTCGGTGAAGTGTTTGATATTTTGACGATGCGGTCCAACACCCAGAAGAGTTTTATATACAATGACAACGGCCGCGGAAGCCTTCGTTTACACTTTGATGTATTATTATGGTCTTTTTTGCAATCACTGATCAGGTAATTATCGGTATCTCTGCCATGTGTAATTATTTGTTTCGATTTGTCCTCTTACAACATAAATGCTTCAATGAATCAATATTGTGAATGTGACATGATCTAAACTATATTGGTGTGGGAAGGGAAGGAAGAAATTTGTTGTGTGGGATTCTGAATATGTCACCACCATGTCACAGGTTCACGGAGAGGAAGAATTACTGACGGCAGGCCCAGAGGGATAACAATTCTTCCACCCACAAGAAATGCATTCCTGAAAGTATCATGAATGCTGTCAAGCCCACTTTAGGCAACTTCTACTAAGGAAGAGTGTACATGGCAAAAAAAAAAAAAAAAACGCAATTCGAATGCGTCTCTGAACGCGATGGCCCAAGACAACATTGTCATCATCTACAGTTGTCAAGCTTGCTTCATTTGATGCTGTAATTCTTTCTAATGATGGAAACATACGATCAGAGAAATTGTAATGGCTTTCGACCTTCAGAGACGATGCATTCATTCTACCCATTTTTCAGGAAATACGTGCCGCGCGGGAGTAGCCGCGGGGTCTGGAGCGCTATGAATGTGTCATACCAATCGATCCATCTTTTAGTCAAGGTATGCCAGAAATTCCTTTTCTCCCCAATTCTGTTCAGTTCCTCCTCATTAGTTACGCGATCCACCCACCGCCTTAAGCACCACATTTCAAAAGCCTCTATCCTCCTGTCCGCACTGTTTATCGTCCATGTTTCACTCCCATACAAGGCAATACTCCACACAAATGCCTTCAGAGACGACTTCCTTAGGCTTAAATCAATATTCGATGTTAACAAATTTCTCTTTTTCAAGAACGCTTTTCTACCCAATGCCATTCTGCATTTTATATCCTCTGTACTGCGACCATCATTTGTTATTTTACTGCCCAAGTAACAAAACTCATCTACCTATTTTATTGTTTCGTTACCGAATCTAATCCCTTCACCATCACCTGATTTTCTTAGAGTGCACTCAATTACCCTTGTTTTTCTCTGGTTAATGTTCATCTTATATGCACGTTTCAACACACTGTCCATTCCGTTCAATTGCTCTTCCAGGTCCTTTGTGATAAGTGATCGAAAACTTTGACCGGTACTGTAAATATTAATAATGAATAACAGGAATTAACGTACACAACTGAGCGCAACGTAACTGACGGGTTGTTGCCTTAACGTCGCCGGTTGTCACTAATTTGACAAGTTAATGCTGACGAAAGGTTTCTAAGTTCAACATAGTTTACAAGCGATACAGTTTTTTTGGTTAACCACCGATAGAATTCCTTCACAGGAAACAATGGAAAGGATTTAGAGAGGCTCGAATGTTGGAAGGAAGAAAATTAGGCAGCTAGAAGAGCTCCACTGCATCAAGTAATTAGCCTCCGCATAGCAAGAAGTGACAGGGATGGATGAGCGCAAACACGCGAGCCACGTGACAGCTACTCGAATTAGAACTTCCTTTCCGTCTTAGTCTTTTTCTGTGCTAATGCATGCAGTATCAGTTTTAGTAGAATGCTGTGCTAATGAGGGACTAATTAAGCCAAACCAGTTCTCACAACTCTTACGAACTTCTGTCACTCATGACCCCACTGCAAAGTAATTACTCTGCCTTAAGACAAACTACAGCCCAGAGTTCTTAATGTACATGGTAATTGGTTGTATTCCTATTCCTAAATATTAGTCACTGAAAATACTAAATAATCTAATTAAAAGACCAGAGTGGCAATGATAGACAGAAAATATCTCAGTTGCTAGTAATGTTAGGAAATAATACGCGAGTTCACAGAAGTGCCGCAAGATGACGAGGCATGGATTCGGCTAATGACTGAGGCAGTGCAGGGAGCTGACACCATCCTGCTAGGCTGTCCATAAATCCGTAAGTGTACTACGGGGTGGAGGTCTCTTCTGGACAGCACGTTGCAAGGCATCCCAGATATCTACATCTACATACATACTGCGCAATCCACCGTAAGTTGCGTGACGGGGGATACACTGTACCACTACCAGGTATTTCCTTACCTATTCCACTCTCAAATAGAACAAGGAAACAAAGAATGCCTATATGCCTCCGTTGTTGTTGTTGTTGTTGTTGTGGTCTTCAGTTCGCAGACTGGTTTGATGCAGCTCTCCACGCTACCCTCTCCTGTTCAAGCCTCTTCGTCTGAGAATACGTGCGGCAACCTACATCCTTTTGAATCTGCTCACTGTATTCCTCAAATGTTCAAATGTTTGTAAATCTATCGGACCAAACTGTGAGGTCATCAGTCCGTAGCTTACAAACTACTTAAACCTAGGTAAACTAACCGAAGAACAAACACATACACCCATGCCCCAGGGAGGACTCGAACCTCCACGGCGAGTAACCGCGCGCTCCGCAGCGAGACGCTTTAGACCGCTCGACTACTCCACCGCGGCCTGTATTCCTCCCTCGGCCTCCCTCTACGATTTTTACCCCACACACTTCCTTCTAATGCTAAGTTGACAATTCCTTGATGTCTCAGAATATGTCCAACCGATCTATCCCTTCTCTTGGGATATGCCGGAGACTCCTTTTCTCACCGATTCGGTTAAGCACTTCATTAGTTATGTGATCTACCCATCTAATTTTCATCATTCGTCTGTAGCAGCACATTTCAAAAGCTTCTATAATCTTTTTATCTGAACTCCTTATCGTCCACGTGTCACTACCATACAATGCTACACTCCAGACAAATGCTTTTAGAAAGGACTTCCTAACATTTAAATTAATATTGGATGTTAACAGGTTTCGCTTCTTTAGAAATGCTTTTCCTCCCACAGCCATTCTGCATTTTATATCTTCTTGACTTCGGCCATCAGAAGTTATCTTGCTACCCAAATAACAAAATTCATCTGCTACTTTTATTGCCTCATTACCTAATCTAATTCCTTCAGCATCGCCTGATTTTAAGACATTGCATTCCATTACCATCGTTTTACTCTTGTTAATGTTCATCTTTCCGGCCTTGGTGGCCGAGGGGACTGAGGCGCTACAGTCACGGTCTGCACGACCACTAGTGTCGGGGGTTCGAATCCCCCCTCGGGCATGGATATTTGTGCCGTCCTAGTTCGTAAGTAGTTCATAAGTAGTTTGTAAGTTTAGGAACTGATGACCCCGTAGTTAAGTCCCATAACCTTTACAAACAGTTGAACAGTAGTTCATCTTCCTTTCAAGACCCTGTCCATCCCATTCAATTGTTGTTCCAGATCTTTTGTGGTCTCTGACACAATTACTATGTCATCGGCAAACCGCAATGTTTTTATTTCTTCTCCCTGCACTTTAATGCCCTCTCCAAATTTCTCCTTCCATTCCTTCACTGCCTGCTCAATGTACAGATTGAACAACATTGGGGAAAGGCTACAACCCTGTCTTACTCCCTTCCCAACCTCTGCGTCCCTTTCTTGCCCTTCGACGCTAATAACCGCTATCTGGTTTTTGTATAGGTTGAATATAACTCTTCGCTCCCTATATTTTACCCCTGCTACCTTCAGAATTTGGAAGAGTGTATTCCAGTCGACATTGTCAAAAGCTTACTCCAAATCGACAAATGCTAAAAACGTAGGTTTCCCTTTCCTTAGCCTGTCTTCTAAGATAAGTTGTAATGGGAGTATTGCCTCCCGTGTTCCTACATTTATCCTAAATCCAAACTGATCTTCCCCGAGGTCAGATTCCACAAGTTTTTCCATTCGTCTGTAAATAATACGTGTTAGTATTTTGCACCCATGACTTATTAAACTGATAGTTCTGTAATTTTCACACTTGTCTGCGCTTGCTTTCTTTGGGATTGGAATTTCAATATTCTTCTTGAAGTCGGAAAGTATTTCCCCTGTCTCATACATCTTGCATACCAGGTGATACAATTTTTTCGCGACTGGCTCTCCTAACGACATCAGCAGTTCAGACGGAATATCATTTACTCCAAGGCCCTTGTTTCGACTTAGTCCTTCAGCGCTCTGTCAAATTCTTCTTGCAGTATAATATCTCCTATCTCATATCCCTCCACTTGGTCTTCCCTTTCTAGAATACTGCCTTCAGGTTTATCTCCTTTGTATAGGCCCTCTATATATTCCTCCCACAGTTCAGCTTTCCCGTCTTTGATTAGTACTGGTTTTCCGTCTGAGTTCTTGATATTCATACAGATGTTTTTCTTGTCTCCAAATATCTCTTTTATTTTCCTGTAGGCGGTATCTATCTTTCCCCTAGTTATGCATTCTTCTACAGTTCTGCATTTGTCCTCTAGCCACTCCTGCTTAGCCAGTCTGCACTTATTTTTCAGACGTTTATTGTATAAAACTAAAAACATTGTATAAAGTTTAGTTTCTATCAAGTACCGTGTTCAATAAAAAATTTCCTTCTTCCGGTCGGAACCGACTACGTCTGGCGCAGGCGTTAGTTCGGATACTACGGCTTCGATTTAAGTCTGGTTGGTCGCCGGCCGCGGTGGCCGAGGGGACTGAGGCGCTTCAGTCACGGTCTGCACGGCCACTACGGACGGTCGGGGGTTCGAATCCCCCCCTCGGGCATGGATATTTGTGCCGTCCTAGTTCGTAAGTAGTTCATAAGTAGTTTGTAAGTTTAGGGACTGGTGACCCCGTAGTTAAGTCCCATAAGCTGTACAAACATTTGAATTTAAGTCTGGTTGAATGCGGTGTTACACTCGACGCATGAGAGATGGGACACAGTGATAAGGTGGGAATTTTCCCGTACATCCAATTTACGAGTGCGCCGTGAATATCGGGAATCCGGCAACACAAGTCTCCGACATCACTCGGCAGGAAAAAGAAGCCGCAACAACGGAACGAAGGACCACTTTTATTGTTTCGTTACATAATCTAATTCCTTCAGAGTCGTCTGATTTTCTTACAGTACAGTTTCTTCTTATTAATGTTCCTTTCAAGACATTTCATTCAGTTAATCTTACAGGTCTTTTGCTGTCTCTGACAGAATTACAATGACATCGGAAAACAGTTAAGTTTTCTTCTCCTTGAACTCTATTTGCTTCTCTAAATTTATCCTTGCATTTGTTGACAGCTTGCTAGATGTACAGATTGAATAACATTAGGGAAAGACTACGTTCCCAACCACTAGGTCCCAACCACTGGGTTCTTCCATCCTTGTCTGATTTTGTGGCCGTGAGCTCTAAGGAGCCTTGCTGCGAAGGGCGCGGTTGCTGGCGTCGGAGGTTCAAGTCCTCCCTAGGGCGTGTGTGTGTGTGTGTGTGTGTGTGTGTGTGTGTGTGTGTGTGTGTGTGTGTGTGTGTCTTCCTTAGGTTAGTTTAATTTAGTTTAAGTAGTTTGTAAGCCTAGGGACTGATAACCACAGCAGTTAAATGGTAAATAAAATCAAATCAAATGTTTGTTAAGCTTATGGGACTTAACTACGGGGTCATCAGTCCCTAAACTTACAAACTACTTATGAACTACCCCCCGAGGGGGGATTCGAACCCCCGACCGTAGTGGCCGTGCAGACCGTGACTGGAGCGCCTCAGTCTCCTCGGCCACCGCGGCCGGTAATGGTAAATATTTACAAACATTTAAACATTTTTGATTGTTGTATAAGTTCAATATAACGTTTCGTTCCTTATGTTTTACCCCTACTACATTCAAAATTTGAAAAAGTGTATTTCAGTCAACAATGTGAGAAAATTTCTCTAAAGCTACGAAAGCTGAAACGTAGCTTTAACTTTCTTTAACCTATTTCGTAAAATAAGTCTTAATGCTCCAGGCCAATGAGCCACACTACAGAAGAACCTAGGGGTGTTGCAACACTACTCCTAAATCCGAACTGATGGTCCTTGAGGTTGGAGTCTACCAGTTTTTCCATTCCTCTGTAACTAATATAATGGAAAATCATTGTCAAAGAGTTTAGGCAGAAATTCTGTAAATTCGATATGCATTATGTACTTTGGCTCGATATGAAACTAACATATAGAGGCAATGTACCTGTTCAGTTCGTACATTTATAAAACATGTTAAGAAACCAGTATAGTTTGCACATCAGGCCACGATCTGCTTTGATATTGAGAACTTACATGTACCAAACATGAATATTTTAAGGTACTTATTAAACGGGTGTAATAACGCTTTCTGCCTCTTTTTACTGTCGAGCACTGAACAACAATCAGGATTATATTCATCACACCACTTTCAATGACAGTATTCCTTTTTCTAAAAGAAGTCGTCGGGATATCTGGAGTTATTTTAACTAATAATAATCAATATCTTGCACAAATCAACAATAGATTGACGATGGCTACGGTCCACAATGCTGTTACGTAGTTAACGTTGGTAGAAATCATATACATTCTGTAGACACACGAACTGAGGCGATTTCCTCCGATCACAGAGGGACCATGAAAAAGTGCGTTACATGTAGTGGTTTAAAGTGACAATAGCGAGTTAGTACATGTATTGCATGTCTTTAATGAGGCATATACCCACACAACCAGGAACGATTCCCTGCCAACGTATGGGCGGATGTTGACGAAAAACACCTAATAGGAACCTATTTTCTGTCGTCCTGTTAGACTGGTCAACCTTACGTGCTTTTCTTGTGAGAGGTACCCTACTTCCCTTGGTAACTCAACCGAAAGAAGATGTTCAAATGTTCAAATGTCTGTAAATCTATCGGACCAACCTGCGTGGTCATCAGTCCGTAGCTTACAAACTACTTAAACCTAGGTAAACTAACCTAAGGACAAACACACACACTCATGCCCCGGAGAGGACTCGAACCTCCACGGAGAGCAACCGCGCGCTCCGCAGCGAGACGCTTTAGACCGCTCGGCTACTCCACCGCGGCCTGAAAGAACAGATATATATGTCGCGAACTAGCAGGCAGCCCGGGAGTACAGCCGACTAGCAAGTTACGTTCACTAATAATGAAAATTGATTAATCAAGAGGGACTACGGGACAAACGGAAATCCGTAGAAGAATGTATAACTGGATAAATATCGCTTACGGCAAAATAAAGGACGCTTGAAATATTTATTACAGTATAACCAATTTTAACAGTCTACTTGCCATCTTCAGATGCTTCCAGAAATTTACAATGAAGAATGTAAGCCGCGGTGGAGTAGCCGAGCGGTCTAATGCGCCTCGCTGCGGAGCGCGCGGTTGCTCGCCGTCGGAGGTTCGAGTCCTCCCTAGGGCATGGGTGTGTGTGTGTGTTGTCCTTAGGTTAGTTTACCTTGGTTTAAGTAGTTTGTAAGCTATGGACTGATGACCACGTACTTTGGTCCGATAGATTTACAAACATTTGATCATTTGAAGAATGTAACAACTGCATGGAAAATTTACAAAACGTCTAAATCACCTAATATTATATACATACCGCCCACATAAAATAGGCAGAAATTTGTGCTAGCTAACGGAGAGTGCTCCGTTTGTCCCGTAGTCCCTCTTGATTAATCAATTTTCATTATTAGTGAACGTAACTTGCTAGTCGGCTGTACTCCCGGGCTGCCTGCTAGTTCGCGACATATATATCTGTTCTTTCAGGCCGCGGTGGAGTAGCCGAGCGGTCTAAAGCGTCTCGCTGCGGAGCGCGCGGTTGCTCTCCGTGGAGGTTCGAGTCCTCTCCGGGGCATGAGTGTGTGTGTTTGTCCTTAGGTTAGTTTACCTAGGTTTAAGTAGTTTGTAAGCTACGGACTGATGACCACGCAGGTTGGTCCGATAGATTTACAGACATTTGAACATTTGAACATCTTCTTTCGGTTGAGTTACCAAGGGAAGTAGGGTACCTCTCACAAGAAAAGCACGTAAGGTTGACCAGTCTAACAGGACGACAGAAAATAGGTTCCTATTAGGTGTTTTTCGTCAACATCCGCCCATACGTTGGCAGGGAATCGTTCCTGGTTGTGTGGGTATATGCCTCATTAAAGACATGCAATACATGTACTAACTCGCTATTGTCACTTTAAACCACTACATGTAACGCACTTTTTCATGGTCCCTTTGTGATCGGAGGAAATCGCCTCAGTTCGTGTGTCTACAGAATGTATATGCTCCAGTTTAAAAATGTACGGTTTCGTAATTATATTAAATAAATGTCAGTAATTTGTGATGTTTATATAAATGTAATACAGAAAAATTCCATTTTTCAACTGGAGCACTTTCCATAAGTGACCACTAATCTGTACCTATTTTGTGTAGATGGTATGTATATTGTAGTAATACATTAATGATTTTTTTAAATAACTTGCGCGATGCTTGTCGCTGACTTCTGCCCCCTTTCTGCCAGCGTATCGAGAAACATTTTATATTTGTCATGTTCAACTTTTTTTGCAACAAGCTGAAGAGAGAGAGCGGAAGTGTTCGTCACTTACTGTCTTCTCCTCGATGTATTAGGACGTGATCCAGGATTTTGCCTGATTATTGTAAGTTGGAGCTTAGTTCCTTCTCGTATTAATTTCAGTAAAACCCCACAGTTAATTAGAAATAGCTTACTTTCTTACAATCCCTTTTCCATTTTCACTAATTTTAAAGTTATTTATTTTATGCAAATCCAGTACTTCATAAAGTGAAGCTCGGGTATTGTTGCGATTTGTTTCGCGATTGTACTACAATATTCTCTGTGCAACTTTTATTTATTTCGTGTCCATGAATGATTTATTACATTTTAATGCCTGCAGAAAAATCTTCGCGATGTTTATGAAGTCCGATAATTTTGCAATTTTTGGCGACTATCATGATTAATTTTCAACACGGTCATAGAACAATAGTAAACGAAATGCACAATCCCAGCACCAATTTATCGAAGTAATATTTCAGTCATCTCAGCTAGAATCACTACATAATATGACCGAAATATTAGTACCAGCTCACAATTAGGTAAAATTTAGATTCCGGCGACTTCTTCTGTAATGATGCTTAATGGTGTTGTATTTGCTACCGAAGTCACGACCGCTACCATTTAATGGCGGAATCCAATAATTTTGTTTAAATTGTCCCTTCCTTGTCAAAATTGCTGAGTATTTTCATTTAAAAACATTTCACTATCTAGTAAAATTTCATTTGCGATACTCAACCTCAACTTTAATACGCAACACCCATTTTCATACGAAATCAGTACTGCAATATTGCCGCGAGAGACCACAAATACCAATTGCCGCCGTAGCGCAGGGGATAGCGTCACGGACTGCGGAGCAGAAGGTCGCCGGTTCAATCCCGCCCACCGGCAAAAATTTACTTCTTTATATTTTACAATTCCAGAAGGTTCTACACCTTTCTTATGTTCACTTGTAAATTCTACTTGTTTCTTATGTTAACTGTTCTTCTAATTTCTGGTAAATTCTGTCTGTGTATAAATAACAGAGCACTCTGCCTGAGAGGCAGTCAGTGCTGCGTGTATGTTGTGTTCGTAATAAACGTGCTTTCAGTATAAGTGCTGTGTTTATTGCCTTCGAAGTCAAGCCTACTTCCATTGCAACGTGACAATATAACAGTAGGTAATTAAGTTTTTTGTCGATTTTGAATTCAGTTGTTACTGTCATGTTTGTACATTTGTTGAGGCATCTGAAGATGGGGGCTAGTCTTCAGTTATGCTGTAATAAATATTACAAAAAGTCTTTGTCATCTTTTTCACTAAACAACAGTCGTCTTTACAGCATCCCTCCTCCTCTGGGTGCCTGCAGACGCGGTCGCCAGCTGCTCGCCTCCGGCGCCGCCTCCTCCGCCAACCGCCGCCTCGCCTGCAGTGGCGCACATTACCTCTGCAACATTTGCTCCGGAGCGATGACGTCGCGCGCCGCTCTCCTTTGTTCTGGGCGCGCCGCCTACCAAATGGCTCGTTCCTAATGAGCTGCCGGCCGGTGCCAGGCCGCTGCTTCCGTCACCTCGTCACCGCGATACCGCGGATGGATGCGGCCAGATGCGCCGCTCCAATAGACAGACATTCCCTCACTAATGTTTCTGTATCCACGCCAGGTGCTTCACAAACACTTGATAACGCTGTCACGCTCACGCTATCTCTCTCTCTCTCTCTCTCTCTCTTTCTCTGTGTCTCTGTCTCTCCCCCATCCCTCTCTCTTCGGTGACATTTTGACTGGACGTCTTATTGGTGGTTTCCGGCAGAGACAGCCGGACTGACAGTCGGACTGACAACCGCGCGGGGATAGCCGAGTTGTTCTAGGCACCTTGTTAGGGAATGCGAGGCTGTTCCAGTTGGACGTTCCAGTCCTCCCTCCGGCAAGAAGTTTGTGTTCTGTTAACAGAAAAATTGGCAGTACAATTTTTTCCCTGGGTTACCATAAGCATTTGTTAGAAATTGAAATTTCACCGACGTTATATTCGAAGATGTTTCTGGATACTAGCTGTATGGAGACATCTTCAAAAAATGTCAGTAAATCTGGGGACTTAACTACTGTGGTTATTAGTCCCTAAGCTTATAAACTACTGAAACTAACCTAACGACAAAACGCCGGCCGCAGTGGCCGAGCGGTCTGCGGCGCAACAGTCACAGTCTGCACTGCCGCTACGGTCGGGGTTTCGAATCCCCCTTCAAAATGTTCAAATGTTTGTACAGCTTATGGGACACGACTACGGGGCCATCAGTCCCTAAACTTACAAACTACCTATGAACTACTTAATACTAGGGACGTCACAAATGTCCATGCCCGCGGGGGGGGATTCGAACCCCCGACAGCAGTGGCCGTGCAGACCGTGACTGGAGCGCCTCAGTCCCCTCGGCCACCGCGGCCGGCGAATCCCCTTTCGGGCATTGATGTTTGTGTCGTCTTTAGTATTAGGTAGTTCATAAGTAGTTTGTAAGTTTAGGGTCTGATGACCCCGCAGTTAAGTCCCTTAAGCTTAACAAACATTTGAACAAAACACACACAACACAATCACCTATGCCCCAGGGAGGCCTCGAACCTCCGTTGAGGAGCAAAAAAAATGTGTGTGTGTGTGTGTGTGTGTGTGTGTGTGTGTGTGTAAAATAAAATAAAATCACAGATGAGGTCACACTGCTGAGCACCTAACGTAAGGCAATTTTCAGAAGTGTCTCCAGAGCAATACAACTTGGGAGTTACAAACATACTCCCGATACCGAAATGAGTCCTAAAACTGGCAACACGTGAACAATTTTGGGAACGATTTTTTAAATCAAAACTTTCTTCATTGATCATTAATGTGTCAATAAAACAAGAAAAAGGTGGAAGATACATCTGAAATACGCTGGTTGATAGGCTGGATGCACAGCGATGCCCTTAGTAACAATCAGAAAACAAGGTCATACAATCGAGTCTATGACTAAGGTACAATTACTGCTCGGCGGAGACACTCCGCTCACAGTGAAAATAACGACAGCCACGAAGGAACTATTCGGAATATAGAAAGGTACAGCAACCTTTTCGGGCACACTAAGTTACGCAACGGCAGATCTCCACTAGGTGGTGAATCAGATAAAAATACACTTCAAACGGTACAAGTGGTAATTTTTACCACGGACAATGTACCAGGACTAAGGACATGGAAGGGTCCTACCAACACTTTCGTATGCGGCTCGTACGGGCAATCCACAGACCGATACTGACCAGATGAAAGTAGACAAAGTAAGTACTAACACTGAAATAAAGAAGATATAAAATTCAAGATCAAACACGGAACGAAACACTGAAAAATTATATCCACTCGCCGGGCAGAGAAGGAAAAATCCACTACCTACACGTTCCCCCGCGTACTGGGCAGGTCACCGACACGCGAGCGGATACAACGCAGGAAGAACGCCGGTTACATGTAGAACAGGATATGAAAGTTTCAATTACAAAACACCTACTTTTAAAGCGGCACCTAAAAACCGGATATGCGAATACCGGTGTACACATACCGTAACGGAAAATCAAATCCACAACGACAGCCAAGGAGAACACATCCATTACGCCAAATGTTCCTGCACAAGAAGCAGGTGGGTCCGGCTACTTGGTGGTAGAACTGCGCATTGAAATGGCATGTTGCTGCTGGAACTATCGACGTCGAGACGGACAGGCGTAGCGGCCAGAACACACAGCCCACGCGCTGGCGCCCTCTCTTCATCGTGTAAACAGCCAATTCACTCTTCCTACCCAGGCCATCGGCCACGCGGACGACCAAAGATCAACTAGGGAAGATCTAGATTACAGTGCTATCCCCGGAGGATATAAGGTCAAATGGTCAAATGTTTGTGTAGTTTATGGGACTTAACTACGGGGTCATCAGTCCCTAAACTTACAAACTACTTATGAACTAACTAATACTAAGGACGGCACAAATATCCGTACCCGAGGGGGGATTCGAACCCCCGACCGTAGTGGCCGTGCAGACCGTGACTGAAGCGCGTCATTCCCCTCGGCCACCGCGGCCGGCAGGATATAAGAAAGTGGGCGAGTATGGGCGACTGATAACTGACGCCAGTGCATAACAGAAGAGCAAACACACGGAAATCGAGCCAACACGGCTCAAGCTCCTCCCCTCATATTAAAACAGCTGACGAATACGCGATGGCCAGAACCACACCAAAAAGAAGTAGTATGTTGAAAGAGAGACAAAAACGAAGTTAAAAAACAGAGGAAAGAAAGACACATTTTATATCAGAACAAGTCGACAAGGCTCAAGTTTCATGAGTAAATGAATTCTGAGGTTATTTGACCTGTCTCATACATACAACACAACACCTCCCAGGATGCTCACGGTTCTTTCGTGAGTACGTGCGTGTCGAGCACGGATCCCCGAGCTAATGCAATATTCCTTCCTTCTTTACATCCCGGTATGCACTTCCTTTCCCCGTCCCCTCCTTTCCTATCCTCACTCCTTCCCCTCCCCACCTGGGGAGTGATAACCTCAGTAGTTTAGTCCCCATATCCCAACCAAACAACCCAGCCCATATAACACAATAGTATCAGAGATGTGTTCATAGGGTATTATTTTAGAGGGCATGATTTATACACTCTGGAACATCTACTTCTACATCGCCACAGTTGTGCGATTGGATTCGTGATTTCTTGTCAGAAAGGATACAGTACGTTGTAACTGACGGTAAGTCATCGATTAGAACAGAAGTTATATCTCGCGTTCCCCAGGGAAGTGTTATGAGACCTCTATTTTTCCTTATTTTTAAAAACGATTTAGGAGACAATCTGTGCAGCTCTCTTAGACTGTTCGCGGATGATGCTGTCATTTATCGGTTTTTAAAGTCACCAGAAGATCAAAACCAACTGCAAAATGGTTTATATGAGATATCTGCTTAGTGCAAAAATTGGCAATCGGGGCCACGCCGAATAGTCTGTAGCGCCATGTTGCGGATCACGCGGCCTCCCGCGTCAGAGATTCAAATCTTTCCTCGGAAATGGATATTTGTGTCGTTTTTATATGTTAGTTTATAAGTTTAGGGACTGATGACCCCGCAGTTAAGTCCCATAAGCTTAACAAACATTTGAACATTTGAATTGTGAAGTCATTCATATAACCAGAAAAAGAAATCCGTTAAACTTCAGCTACACGATATAACAGTGAAACCTTGAGGCCGCAAATTCTACTATATACCTAATACCTAGGAGTAACAATTACGAACAACTTAAATTGGAAAGAACACATTGAAAATATTGTAGGGAAGGCGAACCGAAGATTACGTTTCACTGGCAGAACACTTAGAAGATGCAACAGTTGTACTAAAGAAACTGCCTACACTACAGTTGTGAGTCCTATTTTGGATTATCGCTGTGCATTATGGGATCCTTGCCAGGTGTGACTGACATATGATTTGGAGAAAATTCAGAGAAGGGCAGCTCGTTTTGTATTATCGCGATATAGGGGAGAGAGTGTCACGGAAATGATGCACGAGTTGGGGTGGAAATTACTAAAAGACAGGCTATTTTTGGTGCGGCGAGATCTATTTGCGAAATTCTCCTTTCACCAACGTTTTCTTCAAAATGCGAACATATATTGTTAGAACCCACCTACATAGGCAGACATGACCATCATAATAAAAAACGATAAATCATATTTAAAAAAAAGAAAATTTATACTCTCTATTAGAGAGTGGAACTATACAGAAATATCATAAAAGTGATTCGATAAACCCGCTGCCATGCACTACAATGTGATTTGCAGAATATCCATGTAGATGTAGAACACGATACGTATTAGAATAGATAAGTGAATTGCTGCAGTTGACTCAACACATCAGTAAATGAATTAAAGTAATTCGCTAACAGTTTTAAGAGAAATTGATTAAGTCTGAAGATATTTCTCCTGCCTCATACATATTACACACCAAGTGGATTACTTTCGTTATGTCTGGCTCTTCCGGGTCCTACTGAAATCTTTCAGTGCTATTTCTGATTTTTCTGTCAAGGGCAACTCCCCAACGCATCCCCTCAGATTTAGTGGAAAGACGACGCAATTGATAGCCCGACAGAAACAGCTCGAGCGTGGAAACAGGAGGAGGCTATACAACATCGTAAAAAACATTAATAATAGAAGCAGTTAAAGGTCGGATTGCACCATTTAGCATATCACAAACTCCATGGCGTTGTAGTTATGTGGTAATGGTGTTAAACGGCGACGCGAGAGGTCGTTGTTTAACTCTCCCTCGTGATGTATCTTTTTATTTTATGTTTTTCACAGATACGGCGAGTTTGTGCACTGCATTTAGTTCCGTGCCTGTGTTGTGCCACGCAATTAGTCTGTTAGCAACCGAAAGGAAGTGGCTCTCGAATGACAGCGCGGCAGAACAATCTAAACCTCTCCTTGTAAAGAACGTTTGGTGTGTCATACATAACATTGGTGACGGTATGTGAGTCATATGATAAGTATCTGTTTAAAAAAAAGCATTTCGACTGTGACTGGTAACTGAGATGACTACCTGCGCGATTTAGGTGTTCATGTGACTGTGATGATACTGGTCTCAAAGAAATGAAAAACATATATTTTTCATGTTTTGGAACCTTTACACGAGTACAACATCAAATCCTGCAAACGTCCTAATCAAATCTGAACATGTCCGAAAATTTCAGAAAGCGAACTACATTAGGTGAGGCAGCTTGATCTACCCTAGTTTACACTCGTTTATTTGTTGATTCAATTGGTTTGGGAGGTTCATGAGGTACACACCTTCGCTCGCTAATCATCACATTTACTGGCGACGGCAATATTTACTTTCCACGTGAAACATAAATGTAGCCTACAATATGAAAATTGTCGAGTCTACAAAGAGAGAAGTCAACGACCGGAAGGACAATTCATAATTTTGTGAACAAAATGTATCGCATCAAACAGATTTGATGACGTATCTCTTGCTTCGCAACGCAACAATATGACAACTTAACGAAGTCTTAGACTGAAAAAATTCCAGCAGATGTGTTTTTATTTTTTTTTTTAATTAAGAAAGTGACTGGTTTCGGTACTTCATTGACACCATCCTCAGGCCCCTATTATATAACTGTTGCAAGTTATAGTACATTCAAAAGGGGTGGACGTTATCTCTGGTATCAGTAACCCATCCAAGACAGGTATCGAACGACAACCCTGAGGTCAAGCGATATTTATCTATACATTCTTCTGCGGATTTCCATTTGTCCCGTAGTCACTCCCGATTAATGAATTTTCACTATGAGTGAACGTAACTTGCTAGTCGGCTGTACTCCCGTCTGCCTGCTAGTTCGCTACATATGTATGTGTTGTTCTTTTAGTTGAGTTACCAAGGACAGTGGGACACCTCTCATAAGAGAAGCACCTAAGGTTGACCAGTCTAACAGGAAGGCAGAAAATAGGTTCCTATTGCTTGTTTTTGGACAACATCCGCCCATACGTTGGCAGGGAATCGTTCCTGGTGGTGTGGGTATATGCCTTACTAAAGACATGCAATACATGTATAACGTTGCCCTTGCTTCGTATGATGTCATAATTGTTAAAGTAGATTCCGAGATTATATTTTTTGGAGAAGGAATTGATGGTACCGAATGTTTGAATTTGAAATAAGTTAAAGTACAGCACAAAATGAACATCAAAGCAAATAAACCGCGGGTTGCATATTAAAGTCGGGCACCATACAAGAAGCAGCACGTTATAAGACTTACGGAAAACATCTAGCTGGATCCTGCGCTTCGTATTGTAGAAGCTGGAAATGATCACTTTTTTTAATTTAATATATGAACGTTGAAGATACTTTCCGTAGTAGATCAATGTACAGACTGTTCACTTCGCCTTTCATTGTTGTGTGACCATGGGTGGATTATGAAATTACTGGTAATGATAGAATAATTTTAAAAAAAATGATCGGACTTCGTGAAATTACAAAAGAAATGACTGCAGGTTCTAAAATCTAGCAAAGTATTGTATAAGGATCATTGATTGATTGAAATTTTGCAGACAATGCGAAGCGATTGTAATGGCGTCTGAACATTAAACTATTACGGCTGCGAAGGAGATGAAAATATTAAGAAATTAAATATTTGGCATGGAGGACTTTGCTTTAAATGAAAGCCAAGGAGAGGTAATGCTTTTAAATTTAAATAATATATTTTCAGCAACAGCTTGCATTACATTAGTGGATACAGATATGAAAGACGTCTACACCGATTAGATACAGACCAGAGAGTGAGTAAAACTACTATCACGGTTCCGTCTTCTCGCTTGTTTTTAAGTAAAAAATGACGAACGAAATTAAATCAGTTGCATTGCGAGTCAGAGGGAACCGGAGGCGATAAGCATCGCTGATCAAAGATAAACAAAAAAAAAAAAAAAAAATTTTAAGTGTATCGTTACACATGTACTAAGACTCGCTATTTTCACTTTAAACAACTACAGGTCACGCACTTTTTCATGGCCCCTCTGTGATCGATGGAAGTCGTCTGAGTTCGTGTGTCGCCGGAATATTCATGCTCTCTACCAACCTTACCTACGTAACAGCATTGTGGACCGTAGTCATCGTCAATGTATTGGTGATTCGTGCATGATATTGATTGTTGCCTTCCACCTTGTTATTTGTTAAAATAACTCCACATATCTCGACAACTCCTTTCAGAAAAAGGAAGGCTGTCATTGAAAGTGGTGTGAGGAATGTAATTCTGATTGTTGTCCAGTGTGAGACAGTAAAAAGAGGCAGAAAGCGTTGTTACACTCGCTTGATAAGTCCCTTAAAAATATTCATATTTCGTATATGTAAGTTCGAGTTTTCGATTACTCAAACATTAAAGTCTTAATTTCGTGTTCCTTATGCGACTAAACCATTACATGTTATTTCAGACCTGTAAGCTGTAGGCTGTGAGCTGGCTGCTCTGGGAGAAAGAGGCGCGGCTTATTCTAACAGCCAATGCACTACGACTTGAATGCAAGCTTCTACTCCCAACATTCTCCACTCAGGGACCACGTGAAAGTCAGAGATCTGTATTGTAAGTTGCTTTGGTGATATGAGGTGTACGCTGTGCACAAAAATAAGAAAATAAAAATGTATTTCCAATCCTTGGTTAGCTGTCACACCAACAGTTTCAGTTTGGGCCAAAAGTAATAAAATTGTTTCAATGCCTTTAGCGGTACCTTTTTCCTCAAGAACAGCGTAGATGTAGGTCAAACTAACCAGGATAGGTAGCGGGATAGATCTTACCGATTTGGCTCAATCAGTATGTCTGTGTGTGTGTGTGTGTGTGAATAAGCAGTTAGTTGAACCCTTTAAATTTGTAAAACAGTCTGCGAGAATGGGCTATCGAAATATTTCCGATTACAGTGTAATCGAAGTCTGTATGACCTAGTTCTTAGGAGAAAATTTGTTTTATTGGCGTAGAGCAGTTGGGATAAATTCAAATGTTCAAATGTTTGTAGAACTTATGGGACTTAACTACGGGGTCATCAGTCCCTAAGCTTACAAACTACTTATGAACTACCTAAGACTAAGGACGGCACAAATATCCATGCCCGAGGGGGGATTCGAACCCACGACCGTAGTGGCCGTGCAGACCGCTACTGGAACGCCTCAGTCCCCTCGGCCACCGCGGCCGGCAGTTGGGATAAAATAAAAATAAATAAATTAAATAATAAAAACGGGTATGCGAATAGATCGCTAATTTTCCGAGTTTGATCAGAGTTTCCCTAGATCCTTTTTTACATATCGTATTATTTCACGCAATTTCAGACTTTCTATTATAAAATTGAGATATTCTTAAATACTTCAATGCTCCAGAATTGCTCAAAATGTTCAAATGTTTGTATAGTTTATGGGAGTTAACTACGGGATCATCAGTCCCTAAACTTACAAACTACTTTCGAACTAGGACGGCACAAATATCCATGACCGAGGGAGGATTCGAACCCCCGACCGTAGGGGCCGTGCAGACCGTGACTGGAGCGCCTCAGTCTCCTCGGCCACCGCGCAGAATTGCTATAAGAACGAAAGTTACCGTAAAGAAATTATGCAAATTAAACGTATTCAATTATATAACTCAATTCAGTGTTCTTGTTTTAACCCCCAATGATTTGGTATGGTTGGTGTGCATCAAAATCGACAGAGGAAATACCTTCATTCAACAACTTCAATAAAGTATGCTTTGCAGTAAAGGATTATTCGGATAAAATATTTTCCTCAGATGAAATCTTTCATAAAATTTGCACGGTCTGAACATTATGATGAATATGACAGTAAACAATGTAACATAAATCCCGTAGATAATAAATTTCTAGAATCTTCGGAAACATTATTTTCGTTCGAAACTTCACTTAATTATGAAAGTAAGCTGTTTGAAGAGTGTTAATTTATGTGATTGTGACTTACGGGAATGTATCAATTTCATATCAACTTCACGCATAGAAGCTAAAATGTTTAAATAAATTTAAATATCATAATTAAAAGTTTAACATTGCAAGAGATAACATAAAATGGAAAATAGCAAGTAGCGCGAATCAAACTGCTGCCGTAAAATTAAAACCCACTCCACCAAAGCAAAACTACAAATATTGGTCTCAAACTAACGTATACGTAGTATTTGGTGCAAGTAGCTATCTAGATCACAAAAAATTTCATTTGTTGACTGGTTTCTACCTATAACACAGTCACAAACAACATTTTGTGCTCTAGACTGTTATCGTAACCAAATATATTTTATGACGGATCACTACTTCTCTTGGTAACCATGCTGTACGAATTCGAAGCTTATACTTCCCATATACCAGAATCGAAAATATTTTTGCGGGTCTTTTGCTTTGGCCAACTCCGGCTAGGTGTTACGTTCGTTTGTTGAAAACAAAGACAAAAAACAAAACAAAAAAAAACAAAAAAAAACAACAACAAAAAACACAAAAAACTGGTCCTTAAAGTATGTCTTTTTCAATTTATACAATGTCTGACATAAAAAGGAGCTTTTTAGTCCGATAAAATTACCGTAATAGCGTTTAAGAAACGTGGTTCAGACTGGTAATTTCTAATACGTGATTCTATTTTGACCTAAATAATTTGTAATATAACTCGCCGTTTTCGAATACAATTCCACAGTGTTGGCCTGTTAAATCGATATATTTCGGGACAAACGTAAAAGAATAGACAAGTCATGAAAATCCTGTTGCAGGCAGAGTGGCGCTATTGTTACTAGACAAAGGATGGGACAAACTTTACAACAGTAAAACAGACACCTATAGAGTTGTAAAAGGGATGACACCATTAATAAATATAGAGTTTGATCAGAAATCTGTATCAAAGGTACAATGTTAAAAATTCTTAGGTGTATGCATTGATGAGGGATTGAACTGAAAAGAACACATTGACGATCTGCTGAAACGTTTGAGCTACTTATGCTATTAGGGTAATCGCAAATTTTAGTGATATACATCTCAGTAAATTAGCTTACTATGCCTATTTTCATTCTCTGCTTTCGTATGGCATCATTTTCTGGGGTAATTCATAATTGAGTAAAAAAGTATTCATTGCACAAAAGCGTGTAATCAGAATAATTGCTGGAGCCCATCCAAGATCATCCTGCAGACACTTATTTAAAGAGCTAGGGATCTTCACAGTAGCTTCACAGTATATATATTCAGTTATGAAATTTGTTATTACCAATCCCACCGAATTCCAAAGCAATAGCAGTGTACATAACTACAACACTAGGAGCAAGTTTAAAGCTAGCTTTGGCACAGAAAGGAGTGAATTATGCTGCCACAAAAGTCTTTGGTCACCTACCAAACTGCATCAAAAACCTGTCAGTTTGTCAACTAGCATTTAAAAGTAGATTAAAATTAACTTCTGAACGGCAACTCCTACACTATAGATGAATTTTTAGATATAAATGAGTAAATCTGAAAAAATAAAAAATTAAAAAATAAATAAATAAATAAATATTGTGTCATGTAATATTTAGCCCAAAGTAATAATTTTTAAAAACACCTTTCATTAATCTTAAACGTTCCACATCATTACGAAGTGTCATATTCATGATCTATGGAACAAGTACTAATCTAATCTAATCTGATCTATATATATTCTTTAGAGGTGTAAGCCAGAACTCTGTATTTCTCAGTGTGACTGGTGAAGTTGAGTAGTCGGTAGGAATGGTGTGTGATGTGTATGTGTTTGTGTGTGTGTGTGTTTGCTGATTGATACTCTGCTAACAGACTTGTAACTCAGCTAGTTCCAAGCACACCGTCGTACGATTTACCGATCACATCCTTTACTCTCAGTCGCTGTGTTTCTCATTCAATCACTGCTCTGACATTAACAAGTCCGCAAACGCCACGTAACGAAGCAAGCGGTTAATTATTTGAGCTATTTGGAAAAGTTGTAGCGCGATTCCGTTCTCACACAAATTGAGTTCCGGCTGGAAGACGCAGTCTAATTGAAATAAATTGTCACCGCCTGTTCGGCAACAAGGCGTTGCAGAAAGAGCCAGCGCAGCGGCAGAGTGAGTTGTGTCCTCCGCACCTGCCCATAACATACTGCCGGCCTGCCTGCTCGTGACGTCATCTCTCGGCAACAAGTGCCGCTCAGCCGGCGCTACGTACAGTCCGGTTCCGCGCAACAAGTCCAGTCTTCACTTTATTAACACAAGTTCACACCACCAGTTTACAGTCTGCTAGAGATTTAAGGAATGGCGGCTATGAGATTTTCAGAATCTTCAGTTTAAATTCGCACTTTTAATTCATTTTTTTATCTCCCCGTCGGTAGCTTGTAATGCCATTATTCCAATGGAAACTATTTGCCAACCCACTTAGAGCTTTCGATTTGTTGAAAATTAAAAAAAAAAAAAAAAATCAAGAAAAACATATCTAAACCTTATGCAAAAAAGCTAATTCGTCAAGCTTGTAAAGAAGCAAGCGTATTTTCTAATTTTAACAAATAATTTCTAGATTATTGTAATCTGATATTTTATTGCTAACAGTTTAAAATCATGAAGGGCTGGGACCTAATATAAACATTTTGTCGTTGTGAAGTTTTTATTTAAAATAGGCTTTAAAAATATTGAATCTTAGAAATCAGTTACACTATTCAATAAAGAATTAAAGTAATCTAAATCTCAGATTAGTAATAAAACAATTATCCGCAATGAAGCTTGACCCAGTAAGCAAAACCTTCAAACAGATAAACGATTTCAAATTAAAATTATCAACAATGCGGGAGCTAATAAGGACCTATTTATCCAAACCAATGACAATTTTAAAGATTTAATAACCAGGTGATTTCGTAATAGCAAGGTGACCACTAAATGTCAACAGCCAAGACGATTTTAGATTAAAAGACAAACCAAACCAAAAACAGTGCCTTCGTAAATAAAACTCTAGGCAGCACGCATCAGATATCTCGTTTTTCTAAAACACTATACAACTATAGATGTGATTAACTACTTCCCCTATTTGCCTAATGAAACAATGCCATAAAATGGATATTATTGTGATTTACTCCGCCATTGTTCCGCTTTTAGGTTCCCCTTAAGAAATAGGGAGCAGGAAGTAGATATAATTACAAGTTTCCCTTAAAATAAGGGCTACAATACCGATATAACCAGCAAAATATACTGGAAGATAACTAGGACAAACTGTGGAACTTTAAAAAAATGTAAATAAAAAGTGTACAAAAAGAAGAAAAAAGCGATAATTTTTTCCACATATGTGAAAATATCTTAAAAATACGTAACACACATGGCATTAATATTTTTAAAATTTGCTTCAACACAAAGATAATACAGAGAGCTCAAAACCTATGCTCAATCACGAGTATGTGAAATTAAATGCAACGTCTCTCGTGTTCTGAATCGGATAAAGAGAACGAAAGTGTACTACAAAGATTCAGTGAAAATATAAACAATAGTACAAATTCTCTACAGTTATTGAGGATCTTGAAGAAAATCGACACAACAGTAGACATAAGCACTAATTTATGATTGTCTGACACTGCATTCGATGCAGGAGGCGATGATAGTTTTTACTAGCTTCTTATGAGAAGTTTGATTAGATACACACACACACACACACACACACACACACACACACAGAGAGAGAGAGAGAGAGAGAGAGAGAGAGAGAGAGACAGACACACATATTTCCGAGGGAGGACTCGAAACTCGGACGGGAAAGGCCGCCCAGTCCATACCATGACGCCTTAGAGGAAAACTTTATTTTCTTGAGATTGTCAAAGTATCATATATGGATTAGTACAGCAATACAAATTTAAACATAGCGAACAATGCGAAAACCCGTCGAAAATATCTGAATGTACAGGCACGCTGTAGTTCTATGCTCTACATCAGAGTTATACATCCAGTTTGTACAGAGATCACGGCTTGAAATATATATATATATATATATATATATATATATATATATATATATATATATATATATATATATATATATCTGTGGTTGTATAGAAGATCGTAATGGTTATGCTTGTTTCCAACGATATAATTTATGTTAATATCTTTGCTCTTTACAGCTTGAAGTGTCGAAAGTTATCCTTTTACTTTTATGAAATCTGTGAAGTTTTCTAAATATCGTTCGTGATTTAAATCTCTTTTCTCGTTAAGAATTTTGTCTGGCAATGGATCCATAGTAATATATGTTTCAAGTTCTTCCAGAATACGCATTACTATTTTCTTGGGTAGGCCCTGCACAATGTAGAATTTTCATTGCTTTTTTCTATTCTTCTGCTTTGTACGTATGGTCAGGTAAGTGTATGAAAAATGTTGACTGATTACTTTCGCAATTTCATGTGTGTTCCTTAAATCCAAATGTGAAGATTTGAAACTTAACAATTGGATTTAAGGAACACACATGAAATTGCAAAAGTTCTGAAACTTCACAAGTGGGCTTAAGAAACGCACACGAAATTGCCAAAGTAATCAAGCAACATTTTTCATACACTTACATGATAATAAGCACAAAGAGGACGAATAGAAAAAGCAATGAAAATTGTACGTTGTGTTCCCAAGGGAATCTTAATGTGTATTCAAGAAGAATTTAAAATATGTATCCACATGGATGTATTTCCAGACAAAATTCTTAACGAGAAAACAGATTCAAATCACAAACGATATTTAGAAAACTTTACTGATTTCATAAAAGAAAAAGGAGAACTTTCAACACTTGGAGCAGTAAACAGCATAGATATTAAAATAAATTATATCGTTGAAAATAAGCATCAAATATTACGAGCTTTTATACAACCATAGAGAAGAAATATCTCTGGAGTGAGCAAAGCATTCTGCGCATGTTGTCAACATTAAGCTGGGATTGTCACGTGATCTAGGGACGACGTTGTTCGTTAATTCACACTAAGCTCACGTCACGTAGTGTTACGGTTTCTCGGTAATAGGGCAAATGAGCAAATGTGAAAATGTGTACCCAGCTGGGATTCGAACCGGGATCTCCTACTTTCTAGGCAGTTGCGTAGACCCCTACATCACTGGGGACACAGTGATCACCGCATCTGCGAGGACTACCTAAGCACGCCTTCCGTCAGGACAAATTTCTAGCTTTACACTGTTCACAGTACTCAAACTCGTAGTCAGTATGTACTAATTCCCGTAAGAGTAAGGGCTCCAAACTTGTCTACCCCTCCCCAGTAACGAATTACGGAAATTAGTACATAGAGACTACAAGCTTGAGTACTGTCGGCAGGGTAAAGCTGGAAATTTGTATCTGACGGGAGGCGTGCTTAGGTAGTCCTTGCAGGTGCGGTGATCACTGTGTCCCCAGTGGTTTAGGGGTCAGCGCAACTGTCTAGAAAGCAGGAGACCCGGGTTCGAATCCCGGCTGGGTACACATTTTCAGCTTTGCCCATTCGCAGTTGATGTCATATATTCTGTGAATATGAAACAATGTGGACTGCAGGATCAGAAGTGACGTCTGTTCTTTCGGAACAGACGCCACATGAGTATATATACAATATACCGGTGACGGGCAAAGATACTTTCGTTAGTGGGGAGGGGTGGGCAAGTTTGTGGCCCTTACTCTTACCGAAATCAGTTACATAACTACGAGTACTGTGTGCAGGGAGAAGCTGGGTATTTGTATCGGATGGGAGGCGTACTTAGGTTGTACTTGCAGGTGCGGTGATCACTGTGTTCCCAGTGGTGTAGGGGTCATCGCAACTGCCTAGAAAGCAGGAAACGCGGATTCGAATCCCGGCTGGGTACACATTTTAACCTTTGCCCATTCGCAGTAGTAGTCGTATATTCTGTGAATAAGAAAACAATAACAACTGCAGGATCAGAAGTGACGTCTGTTCTTTCGGAATAGGCGCCACATGTATATATTGATTTATGTGTTTGTATATTGGTCTACGGCTTCGCTAGAAAACTCATGTCATAATCTGAGATATTGGTTTTCTTCTCTAGGCTTTCACACATACAAATTATCAAGAACAATGACGTTCCAGACCTTTGCTCTGATCAAATTTATTTCATCGCTTTTTTTTTCAAATATGACACTATACTCCAATTTTTATATCGCAAATGTTAGTTCATAGCCCCACTTCCATTTCTCGGTTCAGGGCTAAGTGTTGAGGCGTACAGTCAGCGCCACACGCCAGACGCAAGAGAACGATCGTAACGAAGGCAGCGCCTCATGGTAGGAGTAACCGTAGACGCGCGCCCTCTACAAGCTGCTATATGTAGGCCAACATGCGTCTGGACGCCCGTCAGAACTCGGCTACGAAGTAGCTAGTAACGAGGTTTCAGCGCAGCTAGCATCGTACAGAAGACGACGCCGCGAGAAGAGATAAGAACTTTATAAAAGTTGAGTATTGTATTCTTCAGCAAGTAAAACTTGTAATACTAATCTCTATAGAACTGTTTTAGCTGACCCTCGAATCCTGCACCGTACCTCAACAAAAAGCAAAGAGGATTTTTTTTATTACAGGATTAATCAATGCAAAGAGTAATTAATAACATCATCTTGTCGTATTACTGTTATCCTCCGCCCAGCGTCTTTATACAGCGTATCTTCCTTGTCTATGCTGCGATGTTCAATGACTCCCTTTATTTGGTCTGTCCATGAACGTCAAGGACTTCCGCGCTTACGTCTGTCGGGTGGTTTCCATTCATAAACCTTCTCTGGCCACCGATCATCTGGCATTTTCATCATATGTCCGTACCATTTTAGTGATTTTCTTTCAGTTCTGTCTATCACTGTATCATTTGCCTTCATTATAGCTCTTATTTCATCATTAGTTTTTCGATTCTTGATAGCCTGGCACTCGTATGCAAATAGTTCATTTCCACAGCTATTAGTCTTCTTTTGAGATCCGCAATTAATATCCGTAGTTATGATCCATAGCATAGCACTGATTCGACCAATATCTTACCTACGCTTTTCTTATTGTCGTTAGAAATATTCTTGTCCCACCAAAAAGGATTCGTACACACTGACACCTGCTTTGCTTTATTCTGTATTTTACTTCCGTGTGGCCCAATCCATTCTTAACAATATGTGCCCCGAGATATTTAAATTTCTCTACCTGTCCCATAACTACTTCGTCATTTATGTTTACTTCAAATTTAGCATCACTATTCACCACCAGATACGTTGTTTTTATTACTCATTGGTAGCCCCGATTTGTTGTATTCGTGATGCTTCTCCTATAATGGCATGTTTTGTGTCCCAGCCTCGTCGCCGCTTTTGTGTCTCGTTTCCGTCGTAGGTGTCGGTGGCCGAGTAGAATGAGACCGACACAGGAATAAGGATGCACGCTTGTGCAGGTACGAAGGTGAGCAGCCCGTGGGACAGCAGAAACTAGAAACACTAGTGTAAATTAGAACGAGATATATATTACACAGAATTTATACAATACTTAACTTTTACATAGTTCAGTATGGCAGAATGCTGATACATAGTTGAGCTAGAGGCCTGCCTAGTGCCTATCCGATAGCCAAGTCTTCACTGGTGCCTATCTGATTCCGAAGTGTTAACTGGTTCCTATCTCAGTCCCAAGTGAACGATGTCGTTCAGTGGTGGCCACGAGCGGAGTTATAGCAGAGGGCGCTCGTGGCTGACGTCGTAAGAACGCCGCGCCGTGCGTGCATGGCGGCGCGCGGCGAAAGTAGGTGGCGCGCACTTTATACTTGTGCGACACAAAAGCATGATCGTCCGAAAAACTTAATGAAAATCCCTCTGCAGCTGTTCTTCCAATTTCAGAGAGCCACTTCTACATATAAATTGAATAAGATGGGTGACATAATGCAACCTTGTCGCAAAGCTTTAGTGACATTGATAGGTTCTGATAACTTTGAACCTCGTTTAATCTGTACCACATTATTTCTGTACATTTCAATAATAATTTGTAAAAGTTAATCACCTATAGCTGTACCTTTCATAGCATCCCACAGCTTAGATCTTGGGACTGTATCGTAAGCTTTTGCTAAATCTACAAAGACAATGAGTAGCTCCATCCCCACTGTTTGAAATTTCTCCATTAGTTATCGTAAAGTAATTAGGTTATCTGTACATGAGCTGTTCTGCCTATTGGTCTTCCCCAATATGGTGGCCAACATTTTGTCTAATTTCTTCAAACATTATCTTGCCAAATACGCGACTCATTGTACAGTTGACAATAATGCCTCTATAGCAGTTTGCGTCTTTTCCATTCCCTTTTCTGAAAATAGAAACCAAATACGACATTTTCCATTGTGAGGGAATTTCAACCCTTTTTACAACAGTTGTTCATCGGGCAGGCTATTCCATACTTCAGCCTTCAATAATTCAACAGGATATTTCCCGGACCAGGTGATCGGCCATTCTTCATTTTATTTAATGCACAATTCACTTCATCAGTTGTAATGTATATAGTTAGATCAGTTACTTCCATCTTCTCTTCATTCCCTTTCGTGTAATATGATACAACAAATAGCGACAAGGATGATACAAAACTAAGGAAGCTCACGTGACGTAACGAACAACTTGACGTGATGGTGCATACAACATGGCGTGACGGCCATTGTTAATTATCCTTTTGCTTTCCGCAAAGTTTAAAGGTTATGTTGCATTTAATTCAATTGTTTATTCACAATAGTAGTGGTGAATTACCTTTGTTGTTATAAAATGTTTCAAATGTTTGTATAGTCTATGGGACATAACTATGGGGTCATCAGTCCCTAAACTTACAAACTACTTATGAACTACTTACGAACTAGGACGGCACAAATATCCATGCCCGAGGGGGGATTCGAACCCTCGACCGTAGTGGCCGTGCAGACCGTGACTGCAGCGCCTTAGTCCCCTCGGCCACCGCGGCCGGCTTGTTGTTATATGTGCTAACAGAAATATTTTTGTAGCAAGGTTATCCGGCTGTTTGATTTAGTCTTACTTAATACTTCTGTTAATTAGTGAGAGATTGTGCGTAGAATGCACAAAGTATATACATAAGTCAGTGCACTACCACACACCTCAGCAGTTGTAATCGCAGAATTATTGGAAACATGATTCCAACTCGTTTCACATCCCCTCTATGCTCCAACGGCTCCCTCGGAATACTATTTGTTCGCCAATTTGAAGAAATGACTGGCGGGTCGAAGATTTTATTCAAACGATCAAATGATTGCAGAAACAAATAGCTATTTCGCAGGCTTGGACAATTCCTATTATTCGGAAGGGATCAACAAATTATAACAGCGTTGGACGAAGTGTGTAAATCTAATTAAAAGGATATTATGCTAAAAAATAAAAATGGTATACCCCAAACATGTTAGTAGTTTTTATTTTTGCGTACTGTGCAAGAGTGGCTTTGTAGGCGTGCCTGGGCGTCGACCCGCGACCTGTCGGCTGTGCTCGCTGACCGACCGGCTACTTGCCGGCGCCTGGTCGGTGATATAGCGCCCCGTCGTTTCTATCACTTTGCGCATGTATTATGTACGCATTTTAATAAAATAGCCCGGCGCTGCCTTTTGGCGTGGCAGAACGGCAGGGTGGCGGCGCGGCGAACCCGTGGGCCGCCATTTCCATATTCATTGCTGCGCGACCGGCTATCAAGCTGTCTCATAAAGCACCGCGAGCGCTACTTGCGACAGTGTCCGTGGAGACGCGCAACCCTCACCGCCGCCGAAACGGCGTTCTTCGCCGCAGCAGTGACTTACAGACATGCCTATTTCAAAATTAACTGAGAGCTCATCTCTGGTCTCAAATTCTCAACGAGAAAAAACAAATGACTTTACCTTTGACTGAAGAAAAAGTAAAAGACGACGAATACAAGGAGCAGCGGCATTCAAAAAATGTTCAAATGTTTGTATAGTCTATGGGACTTAACTACAGGGTCATCAGTCCCTAAACTTACAAACTACTTATGAAATACTTTCGAACTAGGACGGCACAAATATCCATGCCCCAGGGGGGATTCGAACCCCCGACCGTAGTGGCCGTGCAGACCGTGACTGTAGCGCCTCAGTCCCCTCGGTCACCGCGGCCGGCCCTTGAGGAAAAAACTGATGACGAGTCCGCGTTTTATATTACTCTTTTCATTCTCTACTTCAAATAGTGGAACGGAATACTTTAGATTAAGAGGGGAGGAAGGAAGCTGAGGGTTTAAGGTCCCATCGACGACTTGGTCATTAGAGACGGAGCTAACGCTCGCAGTTTTGGGTAAGGATGGCGAAGGAAATCGGCCGCGACCTATTGAAAGGGCCGGCCGCGGTGGCCGCGGGGACTGAGGCGCTCCAGTCACAGTCTGCACGGCCGCTACGGTCGGGGGTTCGAATCCCCCCTCGGGCATGGATATTTGTGCCGTCCTTAGGATAAGCTAGTTGATAAGTAGTTTGTAAGTTTAGAGACTGATAACCCCGCAGTTAAGTCCCATAAGCTATACAAACAAAACTTATTGAAAGGAGCCATCTCGGTATTTGCCTGAAGTGATTTAGGGAAATCACGGAAACCTAAATCACGATGGCTGGAGGTGGATTTGAACCACCATCCTCCCCAATGCGAATCCTGTGTGTTACCACTGCGCTACCTCGCTCGGTTGAGATTAAGAGTCGCAACTTTATTCACCCAGTAACCGGACAAGCCGATCCTGAAGAAAATGAGGGGTCAAAATTGGAAATATTTGGGAGGGGCCAACCAGCTGCCGCATATGCTTAAAACCTAGGGATATCTCCCGAAAACCTTGGTCAGAACTGGGGGATTGGGACAATTTTAATTTATTTCTATGACCTTTTTAGAGAACTTTATCTGAATCAGACAATTTATTGTTGAGACAGTCAATTAGGCTACAAGCGTCAAACCTAAAGACCCTGCAACCTGCTTCTAGGACACTAGCTAGTGAAATTCATTCAAAAGACGATTTAAAATCGTTCATGAGGTGAGCAACCATTTTTTAATGTATAATTATTTCTTAACTCAATGCTGATTGGTTGCAAATTGGTTTAATTAATAACTTCATTACCGGTTTCGGGCGTTGCCAATCATCAGATACACTTCGGCATACAAAAAAGTCTTCAGTTTTCTTCTTTGGTTTAATTAATAACTTTATTACCGATTTCGGGCGTTGCCAATCATCAGATACACTTCGGCATACAAAGAAGTCTTCAATTTTCTTCTTTATATGCCGAAGTGTATCTGATGATGGGCAACGCCCGAAACCAGTAATAAAGTTATTAATTAAACTAATTTGCAACCAATCAGAATTGAGTTAAGAAATAATTATATAGTGAAATTCACTTTAAGCGCTCATGGATCGCAGGTGAAATGTCCGACAGCTTTCTGTGTATTCTGGGCGACCCGAATGCTGTGCCTGGAACCTTTTTGACAATCTTGCGACTCACTCTGAAGATAGCTTATCGATACACAGCTGATGAACTGGTAGAATAAACTTATTTTGCATTGTAGCACGCCCGTTATTCAACCAATTATTCATTATATAATGAAAAGTTGAACTATTTCATATCTATTTGCGGATAGGTAATATACACATGCTTCACCTGCCTCTGCCTGCCATCGCTTTTAAGGGTTCGGTGACCTTAATGTATGGAATCCTTGTTGGAATACTTCGTGAAACAACTCTTTTCTCCTAGCCGCCGGCCGCGGTGGCCGAGGGGACTGAGGCGCTTCAGTCACGGTCTGCAAGGCCACTACGGTCGGGGGCTCGAATCCCCCCTCGGGCATGGATATTTGTGCCGTCCTTAGTCTTAGTTAGTTCATAAGTAGTTTGTAAGTTTAGTGACTGATGACCCTGTAGTTAAGTCCCATAAGCTTTACAAACATTTGAACATTTGCACATTTCTCCTAGCCAAGAGTCAGCAGGACGGTAGTTCAATTTCCTCTCTGGCCATCCAGATTTAGTTATTCTATGATTTCCTTAAACCACTCCTGCAAAATGCCGAGATGATTCTTTTGCAAAGGGATCGTCGACTTTCCTTCACCATCAATCCCACAAATCCAAGTGTGAGCTCAATCTCTAATGACTACACTGTTGATGAGATCTTAAACCTTGTAGCCAACAACAAACAGAGCATGTATGTAAAAGCCTATGATCAACGTGCCATTCAACAGTGTGGCTTGAGTAGTTGGGGTACAGGCATTCAAGATGTCCTTGATCTCTAACCAGAGACCATTTTAGGAATGCTAATTGACCTTGCACCCTACCCACTGGTCATTCCTTGAACTCAGATAAGATAAACCCCAGTTCAAGAAATCACAGTATAATATTGCATCTTTATCATCATGCCACTCCCTAGCCCTCACCCTTTTCCTCTCCTCCACCCCTTGCCCACATACTCTAAAGTACGCAAATTTTCTGAGAACATAACATTATAATGCACTATTTCATATCGTTTGTTTTGACATGTTTATCATCACACCTCCTCACAACTCCAGCCACTGTGTGGGCATGAAGTGTGCAAAGTTTCTGAGAAATGAGGTCACAACTTAATCAACTGAGCGCCCACCACCCAAAAATGAGTGTATTTTACATGAATTGGGGGAACAATGTAATAATGTGAGGACCTACACTCTCGTTCAAGAACTCCTTTAAGTAGTCATAATCTGAATCTGTTGCAGACAGGTCAGTCGTGTAAGCACATCCTAGCCATGTATAATGTGTTTCTTGGTTGTCAATATATTTGCACCATAGACTAGAATTTCATCACAAAGGAGATAGAATTTGGATGCTGTACAAAGTTCAACAGTTGCTTCTCGTGTTTACTTTTTGTGATTGACAACAACCTACTATGAGCTGGATGTGTGTTCAGAAAAAAGGCTAGTGGGAAATCATCATGATCGTTCTTTTGGTTCATCTGGTGTGCCTGAAAGGGATACATTTAGTTAGTTTATCTGAATCATGTGTCCACATGAAGGGCTTGGAGAGAGTAAGGTTGTTTAAAGACTTGTTACCAGAATATAATGTGCATAATATTGAGGACAAGGACTGCCCCCCCCCCCTCCCCAAATCACTTCCTGTATTGTGAGAGAAAATAGGTACTGGTAAAAACAAACCAGTAACTTGGGAGTTAAAAGTGAAGATGTTGCAACAGTGGTAATGTCATATTTACTTGTTTGATTTCCGACATTATACATGCGAAACGGACCGTGATATTAAATAAAGAGGAAAGGAGCTCTTGAACCATGGGGGACTTAATTATATTGCACTGAGACCTTATTTCCTTGAAAAATACAGATTTTTTGTTGGGGTCTTCACATAATTAAGTTGCAACATTATTTCTTAGAAATTTTGCATATTTTATGTCCACACAGGGACTGTGGGTGGGGCTGGAGTCAGAGACAGGAGAATGTGATGTGAGAATGAATGTGGTGAAATTGGGTCATATGATATCCTAATTTATTTGAAAATGTATATTTTATGTCTTCTGAAACCAAGTGCACAGGAAGGGGTAGGGGGGCATCAGAGGTTGGGAAAAAAAGAGGGGGGATGTGATGATAAAGAATATGATACTCTGATTTCTTGGTACTGGGATTTATCTTAGTTCAGAGACTGACCACTTGGTAAGATACAAGGCTAATCAGCATTTCTGGCATGACCTATGGGCAGGGTTTTTGAATGCCCACTACCCCACTACTGGCTTGCGGATGTGAGCTGTGTGTCTCTATGTCCAACATAAGATTTCAGTGCTCTAGAGACTAATTGAGCAGCAAAATATTTTGGAATAACAATGTTTATGAAGTGGGCGGAGTGAATTTCCTGCTTTACATCTATTAAAATGCAAAATTTTGCAGGTGTGTACCTGCTGTCTGTGGTATAGCATAAGTACCAGTTTCAAACTATGAACTTCAGCTTTTAGGAAAGTTGCATGTTCAGTCAATAAGAACAACGTGTTATAAAGTTTCGTGGCAAATTGTACAGTGTACAATTAAAATAGACTAAGACAAAAATTATTGCATAAGTCTCGCTTTCTTGTAAACCTTAATGGTCATTTTTTTTCTTCTGTCGCTACTCTTATTCAGTAGTAGAGCCTTTAGAGTGTGTAAATACAAGAATTCAAACAATAAAGTGCATATTTTACTCCAAGTAAGTAATTAATTGCTGTTGCAACAGCGTAGGATGGAGGAACACAAATGGAACTGAAGACTTCCGTCTAGTCGTAAAAGTAATCCTTGCAGCTTCTACCAGTAAGTGAAAGAATGAATTATTGATGCTGTAGACGAACATGTAATTATTATTGTTGACAAAAACGAATTGAACAAACTCACTCCTCAGAGGATGCACACCTGTATTTGTACAGCATCGAATATCATACAGTATACTTCTATAAAATTAATAAAAAAAATAATGGAACATATCACAAAATTCAAAGAAAAGAAAAAAAATACTTTGCACAGATCAAGTTTCAACCAGCGCCACCTAGCATATACAATTTTCCGCAGCTGTACTGACTGCACTACGCCAGACAATGGAGAATACATATCCATGTTTCATCTTACTAGTTGTATATGCCACTCGTAGATGTGTTGTTAACTGAAATTTAATTACCACAAATGAAATAAAGAACAGTGCATTGTGCCGGATCCTCAGTGCGCCGTTGCCTTGAAACGCCAAATTTTCATAATTTTAAAATTCTTTAACCGCATTTAAGATGATCCCAGTCATTATATTACCACAAGTGTACCTATTACGACCGATATTCGAGAGATCTTCATTTTACTCAGTTGCTTTGACTTGCTTTGAAATGGAATATAATTATAAGACCTAAGTTACATATACAAAACCCACCAAATATGAGCTTCTCCTAACAGCCAATATGGCTTCTACATCTCTCTACCCAACAGACATGCTCTCCCCCCCCCTCCAACCGTTTTACCCAGCAACCGGGTGAGACATGGGTGGCTTTCCTCCACCTCAATGGTGAACGTTCAGACGCACCAGGCGAATTTTTGACATCCATGATATTGTTCCAAACGTTGGGAAGGCCTCCCTAATGTGCGACTCGCACTTTTGACGTCAGAATCTCGGGACTTTGACGAAACACGTCCACACACACGCTGTGTGTGCCGAAGGCTTAATCTTCCTTCGTTCCATTTTCTTCACATAAGCCGCATACCCTGCTAGCATGGAAATGAAAACGAAAGCAGCTGAAAAACAAATATCCCTTTTAAAAAGACTGTGACAGAATATTGGGAAAAGTAGTCGAGAGACCGCACAGCCTTTTAGCCACTCTTGTGTATTGCGAAATACTCGTCCGTCGTCCAGGCAAGACTGTTCGTAAACAAAAAGGATTAAGAATCTAATAAGTACGCCCTGAAATCACAAAGTCAACTAAATAAATTCAATTGTCCTTGAAAAGAATTCTGATGTAAATGAAACCTATCGATAAAAGCAAAGAAATGTCTTTACGTTTTAATGTACAAAGTGATGGAATGGATTATTAAATGCAGCTGGTTGTCGGAAGATTAGAAAATTGCGAATAAGTATCTCATAATTTTATGGGAGTGAAACGTGGACGATAAGGAGTTCAGATAAAAAGATTATAGAAGCTTTTGAAATGTGGTGCTACAGACGAATGATGAAACTTATATGGGTATATCATGTAACTAATGAGGAGGTGCTTAACCGAATCGGGGAGAAAAGGAATTTCTGGCATATCCTGACTAAGAGAAGGGATAGATTGGTTGGACACATTTTGAGACGTCAAGGAATTGTCAACTTAGCATTAGAAAAAGTTTGTGGGGAAAATCGTAGAGGGAGACCGAGGGACGAATACAGTCAGCAGATTCAAAAGGATGTAGCTTGCCGAACGTATTCTCAGAAGAAGAAACTTGCAGGGGAAAGGGTAGCATCAAACCGGTCTGCGGACTGAAGACCACAACAACAAAAACAACAACAACAACAATTGAAGTATCTGATTACTTGATACTTAGTGATTTTTTGTTTTAAAGGCATAAGAACCCGCTTTAATGCTTTCCTCTGCTAATGCTAAATACATTCTCAGATGTTACAAAGATGTAGACTCTGATGACACTAAAATATTCCAAGGATGACGGCGTTATGCCCATGGAGGAAAACGAGTGAGACAAATATCGACCTGTTTGATGAAAAGGCTTACTTTTGTTAGCGTGTTAGCACGCGAAACGAAGTAAAATTGCTTCCTATCACTCATCAACCTTCTCTGAGGTGGCCGAGGGGACTGAGGCGCTTCAGTCACGGTCTGCACGGCCACTATGGTCGGGGATTCGAATCCCCCCTCGGGCATGGATATTTGTGCCGTCCTAGTTCGTAAGTAGGTCATAAGTAGTTTGTAAGTTTAGGGACTGATGACCCCGTAGTTAAGTCCCATAAGCTGTACAAACATTTGATTTTTTTGGTATGTTGACTAAATTACAAAGTACTCTATCAGTGATTTTAATGCTATAAGGTACATTCAGTGCAAAAATGACACCTATAAAAACACGAAATTAGTCAGCATCTTCCTATTCAGTAAGCTCTATTGGTATTGATGCACGCATAAGATACAGATCCTTTTTGTGTTATTGGAATTACGGTTTTAACTTCGGAAATTTACTTGTCAGATGCATTGAGATACGTAATGTGAGAATGCGATGTTGTAATAGCTTAGGCTTAGGAGTCAACGGAGAAACATAAACGCATCTGAGTTCTTCTGTCTAGTCGTAAAGGTAATCCTTGCGGCTCCTACTAGTAAGTGAAAAAATGAATTATTGACGCCGTAGACGGACATGTAATTATTACTATAGTACTAAAACAGCGTCATACTTCATACAAGACACGAGAAATCCGATTAAAAATATTCACAGTGCTACCAGCGAGCTGAGCTAATTGGCAGCAGTACCGCGTTCACAAATCATCCGTAACAGACTTTCCTAATGGTCTTCGTGACCGAGAAGAAAACACTGCACCGCTGAACCACCAACACGTATTCTACTGCCGTAGCTGTGTGCACACGTTTCGGTACGCTGTCTCCACTACACCCGTAATATCTATGCATAAATGTATGTATGGGGTAGTGGAATAACAATACTCATAGTAATTTACAGCTGTCAGCGAGTTCTAAGACACAGCAGGAACGTTACGTAATTTTCCAGTGATCACCCTTTCCTGGTTACGAGCATGGTGAAACCAAAGCCTTAAATCTACTAAAGTATGCTGAATCGCTTTCCACACAGTGGTGACACAAATGAAGTATCTTTCAGTTAACAGTCCGCTGTTTACGTTGTGAGGCACTGTTCATCTGGGAACAAGGAAATTTACTTGTACTTTATTCCCCACGCAGATGAAACGTTTCTCCTTTCACATCCCACAGTATCAGCAGCTGTCCTAGTAGCAGCCGTCAAAGAAAGACACACTGAAAGACTTTATTCACTTTAAGATTCATCAGCATCCATTAAATCGTCTGAATGTGGTTACAAAGTTTTTCTTTCATCTGAAAGCTTATTCTTTTATTAAGTCTCACTGTCGATTGAATAACTCAACAGTGATCCTAAAGTTACGTTTGTGCACCGACGCAATTCCATATCACAACTGGAGAAGAATCACTTACATAGCATCGAAAATAGCTTACCGATTATCACTTCAGGATAGTGTTCGCTAGCTTACGATAAAATTAACGATCAACAGTAGCCGGAATTCCCAATTATATTTTTCTTGAACAATAGTATTCTTCAGTAAGATAAAAAATTTCATTGCCCTCTTCAGATTTCTGCATCGCTGGATATAAATAGGACATAAGGAGAGTTGTTGGTTTCTCACTGGACACAAGGTTGTTGCCTTGAATTAAATGAGTAGTCGTGGACGTTAAAGCTCTGCAACTTGTCAGTATTTCTTAGAAGTCATCTTGCCGCATGAAAGTATTTAATTGCCAGATCAGCCAATATCAGTGACTCCTTATATAGAGGTACAGGCAAATACATACAGTCGATACAACGGAACTATTCTTTAGGAAATATCCTAAATAGCAGACACCATGTATATGTATAACTGTATGATTGCTTAGACAGGCAGCTGACATTTTCAGTGCAAATGTTGAAAGGTTGTTAACCTAAGGGACTCAGCTGCTGCGTTTATCAGTCCCTAGGCTTACAAACCACTTAAACTAAAATATGATAATGACAACAAAGACACACTCATGCCAGAGGGAGGACTCGAACCTCCGACGCCGAGCAACCAAGCGCTGCGCAACAAGGCGCCTTACACCTCTCGGCGACTCCACCGTGGCATTTCAGTGCAGATGCATAAATTACGAGCGATTCCTGCGTGAATGCAGCAAGAGCAAGAGCAAAGCAAAAGAATGTTCTGGGGACGCTGCAGTAATCGTGTGCAGTAGGTTGAGAAATTGGCTAATGTTTGTAAATCAATTTTTACACCATAGTGATATATTCTTTAGATCGTTCTGCAGTTGATTTTGATCCTCAGATGATTTTAGTAGACGGTAAATGAGGGTCTCATCTGCAAACAAACTAAGCTGCTTAGATTTTTTCCCAAATCGTTTTATGTAAATAAGGAACAGCAGAGGACCAATAACACTACTCTGTGGAACGCCGGATATCACCTATGTGTTAGTCGATGCCTTACAATCGATTACAACAAACAATGTCCTCTGTGACAGGAAATCCAATATCCAGTCACAAATTTGGGGCGATGTACCATAACCACGCAATTTGATTAAAAGCCGTTTGTGAGGTACGGTGGCAAAAGCCTTCCGGAAATCAAAAAAATACGGAATCAGTATGAGAACCCTTGTCGATAACACTCATCACTTCGTGTGAATAAAGAGCTAGTTGTGTTTCACAAGAACGATATTTTCTAAATCCAAGTTGACCTTGGCTCAATAGATCACTCTGTTCGAGATAATTCATAATATTTGAATACAGGGTATGTTCCAAAACCCTGCTGCAAATTGACGTCAATGAAATAATCCTGTAGTTTAGTGGGTTACTCCTACTGCCTTTCATGAATATAGGTATGACCTGTGCAACTTTCCAATCTTTTTGTACAGACCTTTCTATGAGAGAGCGGTTGTACATGGCTGTTAAGTAAGGAGCTATCGCTTCAGCATAATCAGATAGAAATCTAATGGATATACAGTGTGGACCGGAAGACTTGTTCTTGTTAAGTGATTTTAGTTGCTTCACAACTCCGAGGATATCTACTTCAACGTTACTCATTCAGGCCTCTGTTTGTAATTCGAAATCTGGAATATTGGTTTCGTCTTCTTTGGTGAATGAGTTTCTAAAAGCCACGATTAGTAACTCTGCTTTAGTTGCGCTATCTTCGGCAGGATCGCCATTACTAGCACGTAGTGAGGGTATTGTTTGTGTTTTGCCCATAGTATATTTAACATATGACCAAAATTTCTTTGGGTTTTCACACGACTTTCTCGAAATAGTTTCGTGGTCAAAAATATTGTTGGCATCTCGCACTGAAGTCCTCGCTAAATTTCGAGCTTCTGTGTAGGATCGCCAATCCTGGGGATTTTTTGTTCGTTTTAATTTAGCATGCTTTTTCCGTTGATTTTGCAAACTGTCCTGATCTGTTTTGAGTACCTAGGGAATGACCTCCTTTTATTAATTTATTTGGTACAAAACTGTCAATTGCTGTCGATACCACTTCTTTAAATTTGAGCTACATCTTGTCTACACTGTAGTGGACTCCTGAGCTATTCAGCGGAACCCGGAACCCCAACACCCATTGGCGCAAGTCAAGGAATCTGCTGCCTACACTGTCGCGGAAGCGTCTGAGCCTCTGACTCAGATCCACTCGGCTCTGTACTAGAGTTCCACAGTCGGTCCTGTCATCTATGCTGTAGATGGTGAGCTCTGCTTACATCTTTCAAGCAAGACTGTCAGTTTTTACCACTTCAGATAGCCGCTCAGAACCTGAGAGAATCTCTTCAGATCCGAAGCGACGCACATCATTGGTACCGACTTGAGGCACCACCTGTAGTTGGTTGCACCCCGTGCACGGCATCCGGAAGGACCCGTTACACATCTGAAATGATCCCACCCGGTATGCACACGGAGTGCACTAACTCTATTTTGCTCTGTAAGCACCTTGGGAATTAGTAGCAAAGATAAATCACAATTCAAGGCGACAACGAAATATGTATGCGTTTCTAAAAGAACAATTGTTTAGAAAAGGCAGATTGTACGACGGGCAGAGAAACTACATTACTGCAGTGGTCATAGATATTATCTATGACACTGCTATATATTCCAGACGTACATTGATCTCCAACTAAATGGGTTGTTGAACTTCTGTTGTCTGAGCGTGGCAGCCAGAGATGTTCATAGTTTCTTGCCAAATTACAAAATGGCTGACAGGAACATTACTAGAAGGCGAAAAGAAAATACGTTTAAATTACGCCTACATACCATTATATTACAACACATAGTGACAAGAAGTTCAAAATAAGTAAGCCAACAATTGTTTGTGTCTGATGGACATTCATTTGGCAAATTACAATCCGCACAAAACATATGAATGTGAAGACACGCTGCAGTTCAATCATTGATCTGTATACAAACTGGTATTTCAGCATACAATATTGTATACCGGTACATACGTATATTTTACACATGGCTTTAAATCGCCCTAAATCTTGTGATTTGACAGACACAGTTTTTGCGTGGCATAGAATTACCTAGTTACATTTAGTTGTGAACTTTACGTCAATAAGTGATATAATAGGTTGGTATGGGAGCCGATTGGAAACATTTTCTTTACGTATTCCAGTAATAATTTATAGCAGCCGTATTTAAATTCAGAAGAAAAAAGGATATGGATATCTAAGCTGGTAAGCTGCGACAGTTGAAGGTAGTATAGTCATCAATGAAGCCTGTTTGCATGTAGATTACTACTCACAGACCTGGTTGGTTTGACAATTTTGTTAGATGTTTTAGGCCTAATTTATTCAAGGTGCTTACATTGTGTCATTCGCAGGATTTGCATGTGCATTAATTGTGGAATGACAAGTTTTCATAGCCTGTCATCTGCCAACAACAAGACGTTTTTATTTACGAAAACTGACTGATTTGTTGTAGGCCTACATTAGCCTGGAGATTATATTAAAAATTATTTCTATGTGGGTGTTTTTGCTAAATTACATTTGCGCTGTGGTTTGTTGGGTTGCTGTGTTTCACAGCAAAAATCGCACTGAAGATCAAAAAACGTAAGAACTCGCGACAAACAAAAAAGCAGAAACACCACAGCGCAAATCTACGTAAGCAAAAAACATCCACTTAAAAGTAATTTTTAATATAATTTCCAGGCTAATGTAGGCCTACAATGAATCAGTAAGTGCCGCGGTGGAGTAGCCGAGCGGTCTAAGGCGCCTCGCTGCGGAGCGCGCGGTTGTTCACCGTCGGAGATTCGAGTCCTCCCTGTGTGTGTGTGTGTGTGTGTGTGTGTGTGTGTGTGTGTGTGTTGTCCTTACGTTAGTTTACCTTAGCTTAAGTAGTTTTTAAGCTACGGACTGATTACCACGCGATTTGGTCCGATAGATTTACAAACATCTGAAATCAGTCAGTTTTCGTAAATAAAAACGTCATGTTGCTTGCAGATGACAGGCTATGAAAACTTGTCATTCCACAATTAATGCACATGCAAATTCTGCGAATGACACAATGTAAGTATCTTGAATAAACTAGGCCTATAACATCTAAAAAAATTATCAAACCAAACAACTTGACCAAACGATCGTATAAATAAAATATGTATCATATTATTCTAGAAAATAAACACCAGAAACCCACGAAAGATGGCACAATGAGTGCCGAAAGTAGTTTGGGTATTAAAACAAAAAAAGTGTCTTGCACAAGGTGGAATCAATCACAAATATAAAAGTAATGTGTACATATTAAGCAAAAGAGTTCTTCCCTGATCATTATAACTCGAGCAACGTTTGGTAGAAGTCTCCCTCGCGTCAGAGTGAACAAATCAAGATGAGGTAGAAAAATGTTGATACTGCCGTCATAAGTCACTTTCCGATGATAAGAACATCGTCGTTCAAATAAGGTACTGGTGGCTCCAAAGGGAAACGTGAGATCAGCGGTTGGTGTGAGCAACGCCAGTGCACAACTCGAATACTGAAACGCCTGCCTTTAAACCTGTTGTAGGTTAGGAAACCTCATTAAATATTCGTCGACTCCGTTCATACGTATTGCTTTTTTTCCAATTTTAGTAAAAAAATAAGCAAGTCGGTTCGTCCAGGTGTCGAAATTATTAAAAGTGTTTGCGAGACACAGCATTCCGCCGAGGTCAGTGGCAGTCATACGCCTCCTGTCGATGCCCGCAGCGCCTGATGGTGCACAGTAACTCCAGCACCTTGCGTTCTCATTAACGGAGGCTAAATTAAGCCGGCGATGCCTCGATGCGGCTGAATACCGCCAGTATCGCCGGCGTACCTCGTTACGTTACCCGTTCGGCTCTTGCCGGTTTTACACGCCAAATTAACACGTGATCTCACGTTCACATGTCGATACACACGGTGCAGGTGAACCAGCAACAGTAATTTCATTACCAGAGCGTTCATGCGTGGGCAGACGAGCGGCCGAGGATATTGTACAGCGAAAACTATACCAAGATAAGTTCTCCCTTACAGGCTTAACGCCATACAGGAAATCACTTATGATAAGGCACGTCTCTCTCTCTCTCTCTCTCTCTCTCTCTCTCACACACACACACACACACACACACACACACACACCGCGCCCCTCTCTACCTACCCATTACACAGTGGAACCCAACAGATTTTCAAATCACATAAAGTTTAGTCTAGATCGCAATTTATTTTCCGATAACTGGCTTCGGCGATTTAAATGACCATTCCCAAAACACTGCAACCATAGTGTTGACTGTCGTCTGTGCTTATTTGGAGCTGTCTAATGACAGATGTAGACATCTATCACTCAAGAAGCTCCAACTCAGCACAACCAATAGTGGTCTGAGGATGGCCGTTTAAATGACCGAAACCGATTACCGTAAAACAAATTGCGATCTAGACTGACATTTGTGTTGATTGAAACTCAGGGTATTACTGTTACCAGTCAATATGTTTTATTGTCCCCACAACGAATTTCTAAATTTTAAACCCCCATCATCAGGTGGCATAACTTTAAGCTGTATACATGTAGGTTAGGTTAACCTGTTGCATAGTCTACAAGAGAAAATACAAAACACTACATCAGAATAAAACTTTGTTCAATGAAATTAAATGTGAACAATTAAAATATTATACCTCCAGAGGTCACAGATCCCTTGCCTTGTCTTAACCTCACTTATGTTTAATAAATCACAGCCACTCTCTTTGTTTACTTCTAACAGAAGCAAAGAACTTGCACTGAAGACTTTTGTGTGAACTCATTCAGATCGCTGACATTCCACAATGTTTTCGAAAATAAGATTTTCAACTCTTCTAGCAAAATTGATAGCCACAGTGATCCGATACTTCAGCATCGATGTTTGGATACTTCAGAGAGTTACACAAAATTTCGCTGTTAGTTTGCGACACATCATAGCCACGGAAGGCAACCATATGGAATATGTCATAACGTATGTTCCGTTCACCGAAACGAGACAATGTGAACGCTCTGAGCCGCGTGACTAGCTGTGGACAAACTAGGGGCCCTCGCTCATTTTCGCTGCATTCGTTTCAGTTTTCTTTGTCTGTGATGTTATAAAGCGGTGATAGTAGATGCTGACTGTTGCGATGACCATAAACAGAGGGGAACAAAAATGTAATCAAGACCCTCGGAAGTATTTTCTCCAAGGACAACACAATACGGCAAGAAATCCTAAACAGGACACAAAAAGCATCGATTTTTACACGCAAGGTCGGAACCTATCCTGTGAGAAAACAGTATCGCAGGCAGCAAAGATAACTTTGTATCTCACTTACTTTGCTCCAATCCTTATGTATGGCATGGAAACTTGTACTTCGTTAAAAAAAAAAAAGGATTACAGCAGAATCAAAGCAACAGAAATGAGGTTTGTCAGGACAATGCATCAAAGTTCCAGGAGAGAAGATCAAAAATGAGGTACATAGAGATACAGCTGGTACCAGGGTTCCTACTGCTAACATCCTGGGGAAACGAAGACTGCAGTGTTATGTCATGTAATGAGAATGGATAGCATGAGGACAGCTAAGAAATACTTCAGAATGGAAGTGGGAGAAAGAAGGTTAAGGGGGATGCCAAGGAAACAATGTTTAGATGCAGACGTAGAGAAGAAGTTTAAAATGGGATGATTCCAAGACCAAATGCTATATCAAGATCGGAAGAAATGAAGAACGCTTGTTAGCCACACCCGGAAAACGATGATAATGAGTACATACTGATTATAAACTAAATTTTAAACCATCATTTGGTGAGTAGTAGCGTAAGTGTTAGTGATTGCAATCGCAATCATCACGCATAGTCCCTGTCTCTATCTCTTCCTCATTACTTAAGGTCACGCTCATTATATCATCCGTCATTTTGCGTCAACCTAAGAAGCGATCAAAGAAGAAATCATTAGCCGCGCTGGAATATCCGGGCGGTTCTAGGAGCCATGTCAAAGACCGCAGCCGCTCCCACCGGAAGTTAGACCTCTCCTACGGGCATGAGCTGTGTGTTGCCCTTACGGTTGGTTACTCTAAGTAGTCTGTAAGCCTAGAGACCGATGACCACAGTAGTTTTGTTTCACAGGTTTACAAATGTTACATTCCTTTTAATTTCCTCGATATGACACGTAGTTCAAAATGCTCAAATGTTTGTTAAGCTTATGGTAGTTAACTGTGGGGTCATTACTCCCTAAACGTACAAACTACTTATGAATTAACTTATACTAAAGACAACACAAACATCCATACCCATGTCCGATGGGAAACGGCCTCGCGCATCGGGGCATAGCGCCTCAGTGCGCTCGGCCACTAGGCCGCGGCGACACGTAGTTCTTAGCAGTGTGTCGAGGTCAGTGATGGATATTGATTGCTATGGAAGCAGTCAGTACAAAGCCACACACTGTTTGAAATCTTCGAAAAAACAAATCACGATGAAATCTTTGCCTGAAATGAGATGTTTGTTTTTCGTAAATAATTGTCAACAATTAACCAAGAGCTTGCTGTTGTAAGATGTATATCTGGACAATTTTCGGAGAACTACATGTTATAAATCATACAAAGAAATAAATTTTAAATATATTTGGCTCCTAATATCACTGCTATATAATAAAACACACAACGAACTTAAACCTGAAACGGATGCGGCGAAACTGATCGAGGAGCACCCATGTTTTGTCCACCTGTGGTCGCGCACCTCAGTGTGTTTACAGACTGTCTCTCGTTTCGGTGTACGCATTATAAATCAAAATATCCTGTAGTGACGTTTACATGTTGAACAAAGGACTTTGCGCCTAGGTGCGAGGCCAGCAGTACTGAGACAGAAGCCGTGATTATCGGTAGCAGGTGAGCAGGCCTACGTCACCGTGCCTAGACTAGGAATGCATCGGCCATCAGGGTCTGGAACTGGTTTCCGACGACGGTGCGTTTCTAAACGGTATGTTAAGTTCAGGAATCTGCAGGTTTAATAGCCAGGGATCGAGTTTACGGCGTGCTAATAGCCAGTGCTTGGGGTTCAGGACGTAATCAAACTGCATTAAGACTGTGTTCATTAGCGGTGTAATATAACCGTCGCAGAAGTGGCACTCTCGCTACGGTGTATAGAAAGATTTGTAGTAAAACGAAGTGTTTGATCTTTAGTGTCTTCTTCGTAGAGGACAGAGATAGTCATTGTTTGAACTTTTGAGAAACTGACGTTAAATGCAGAATGCATTTATCTTGTTATTAATAATACCAAGAGGTAGCGTATTTTCAACCGTACAGGAAAGGTTTTACTTTTTAAAGCTTACTAGCTGAAAACCCGGCGTTGCCCGGGTATTTATTTATTTATTCGAACCTTGAGTTAGTATTTTTCCTATCCACTCTCTCTCTCTGTCCATCTCCTTTTTTCTAAAAACATGTTACATTCAGAGAATATATAAGATATCACAGGTAAAAATGCACTCGATTCGAAGAATTCAATCACAAAATTCAACAATAGTGATTGTAATAATATCACAGATGGATCACTTGATGTAATGCGCATAACGTCAAATCGATTTTTTTTAAAGAGATGTATTAAAAGAAATTTCTTTTTTGCTGCTTTATTTATTTATTCTTATATTTCCTTATTCGTATGATTATCCTTACAGAGAAAGAGCTGAAAACATTGTAGCACGCATAGACGAAAGAGATGGTCTGTGGCATCACGTTTCGCTATACGTAACCTCCTTGCTATAGAGTCGCAAACGTCATAGCTGGCCTTCAGTCCGATTTTTTTTTTATAATTTGACGACTTTCAACCACCATATCTTCCACTCCCTTATAGCTGACGACATGGAACTGATATGGTGTACAACGGGAGACGTCGGACAACAATTACCCACAGACCATTCGTTTGTGTTCTGTAGTTTTCGCTGCAGAGCTAAATATTAAAATACAAACAAGTAGAATTTTATATACACCGATAACTGTCCATCCCAATATACTCCACGCTTTTATCATTATCAACCCTCAAGCAACCATTCAACAAATAAAACCATTTTCAAAGAGTAAATATGATTTTCAAAGAGTAACTTTTCCCGGCGTAATGAGTGTTCAAACAACTTACGGGTATGCTGCCGGGTGACGTCGTCGACAACCGCCGATATTTCGGCAGGAGAACACCCTGCCTTCTCAAGGCACAACTGCACTTAAGGAAGCAATGTGCAAGCGTATTTAATACTTCGGTTTGCCAAGTGTAAACAAGGAAGATAACACACACAGTACAAGTCACAGCAGAGTCAACACAACCAAAGGTGACCAAACATCAAAAATATCGATAGTGACTTAATCAACAGGTGAGGCAGCATTAATTTTATCCCTCTGTTTTTTGTCGAGAGACAGTGCCGGATTCCAAGCAGAATTTAAACAAAAACCACCATCTCTGTTTATAAGGTCGCTTGCTAATTTAATTTCAACAGCTTCCTTAATAACACTATCCCAATAGGTGGAGGTGCATTCCAGGATCTCCGTGTTGATGTATTCCATAGGATGACCGGTGTCAAGACAGTGTTCTGCAACAGCGGATTTGTTGGGCTGTTGTAAGCGCGTGTAACGTTTATGTTCAATACACCGGTCTTCCACAGTCCTGATTGTCTGACCAATATATGACATGCCACAACTGCAAGGAATACGATATACACCTGCCTTACGCAAACCAAGATCATCCTTTACGGACCCCAACAGGGCCTTTATCTTAGAAGGTGGTCGAAAAACACATTTCACATCATATTTCCGTAAAATACGACCAATCTTGTTGGAAATACTTCCTGCGTAAGGCAAAAAGGCCATAGATTTAGGTGCCACTTCATTACTATCGTCACTCACCCGTTGCACAGAAGGCTGATAGCGCAATGCACGTTTTATCTGTCTCTCACTATAACCATTCTGACGAAAGGTCACCTCGAGATGGGACAACTCAGCTGACAAACTTTCAGGGTCTGAAATGACATGTGCCCTGTGAACCAAAGTACGAAGTACTTCTTCACGCTGAGCTGGATGGTGACAACTATCAGCTCGCCGTGTGAGTAGGCTTCCTATAAACAGAATGTCCCAATGTACCATCAACCTTCCTTCTGACCAACACATCAAGGAAAGGAAGGCAGCCATTCTGTTCCACCTCCATTGTGAACTGAATATTCGGGTGGATTGAATTTAGGTGTTCCAAAAAAAACCATTTAAATTCTCACTACCATGAGGCCAAACAACAAAAGTGTCGTCTACATATCTGAGAAAACACGCAGGTTTCAGAGTCGCTGACGCTAAAGCACGTTCCTCAAAATCCTCCATAAACAAATTGGCCACAATAGGTAACAACGGGCTTCCCATTGCAACTCCATCAGTTTGTTCATAGTACTGACCATTGAATAAAAAGTAAGTAGAAGTCAGCACATGTCGAAAAAGGTTTGTTAACTCGACACCAAACTTAACCTCAATTAGCTGCAACGAATCTGACAGAGGAACGCGAGTGAAGAGAGACACAACATCAAAACTCACTAATATCAGAGGCATTCACACGCAATCTCTGCAATCGACGTAAGAAATCCGCCCAGTTCTTAATGTGATGTTCACACCTGCCCACCATTGGACTCAACAAACTAGCAAGATGTTTAGCTACACGATATGTCGGAGCACCAATGTTAGACACTATAGGCTTCAGAGGAATGTTCTGTTTGTGAACCTTAGGAAGGCCATACAATCTAGATGGAACAGCACAGTAAGAATTAAGACTTTTGATGTTCTCCGGTGAGATAGGACTTTTCTTCAGGAGGTTATTAGTCTTTCTCGCAACACTCTTTGTGGGGTTAGCACCTATCCTACGATATGTCGAATCAGAAAGTAGACATTGCATCTTTTGAATGTAATCATCTTTATTCATCAAAACTGTGGCGTTTCCCTTGTCCGCAGGCAAGATAACAATATCAGGATCCATTCTGAGAGACCGTAAAGCAGACGCCTCAGCTGCTGTTATATTACACTTGGGTGTTCATTCTGTTATTGAGGAGTATAAAGCTGAAGTGAGTCTTAAAAGTTGCTCTTACAGGAGTTATGCTTACATGGTAGTCCAAATGTTTGTTTAGCTTATGGGAGTTAACTACGGGGTCATCAGTCCCTAAACTTTCAAATTACTTATGAACTAGCTAACATTAAGGACGGCACAAATATGCCCGAGGGGGGATTCGAACCCCCGACCGTAGTGACCGTGCAGACCGTGACTGGAGCGCCGCAATCCCCTCGGCCACCGCGGCCGGCAAATGATAGTCCATTCTGCCACCCAAGGAGTAGCACTCAGTCATTATGTTTAGAGAAATTTATCGAGATAGACTAAATGCACCGCAAATGTACAAAATTGTTACACTCTTTTCTTTTATTACTTTTGGTAGCATTATATGTATGTAGAAAGGTGATATTGATGGGAATGCATTATGTGTATAAATCCGTAATTTGGAAAATCATGTTAAACAGCCGTGAAGCTAGGCCTCATAGTGGGGTGGCCAGCGGAGAGCTGGTGAGTATGTAAGGCGGAAACGGCTGGCCGGGGGGGGGGGGGTTAGTTCAGCGCTCGCTTGGAAAAACCGTGACGTCAGACGGAATCTATCGCGCAGCTAGCGAGGCGACAGTGTATTGTATACAGTTACCTTCAAAAATAAAACAGAATTAAGGCAGAGAAGTGCGACACAGTTTCTGAAAGGGTTTCATCTGACACGTCAGGTAACGCAAAGAAATCCCTCGTATTAAGTACAAATAAAAATTTTTTAACAGAATTAAAATACGGCAATTTAGTGTTTAGTTAAAAAACATTCATAACTTATAAACCATTTAAGATACAGAGGGGAGTGAGTGCTCACATAAAAGGTCTCAACCAGGTGGATCACTTGATATGTTTACAGTCGACGTAAAATAATATTGATCACAGAAAGCCTAATTCACTAATACGATTGTATAAATTTGTTAATTAACATAAAGTACAAGACAGATAGATACACGACCAGCATGGTAGCGTTTGTTCACAGGTGCCGTATTATAAAATGTTTATACCATAAAATCACATTGTTCAAATTTATTGATGCATGTTTTATTTCTTTAAATAATTAATTTGTATTTAATCGCTCCATAGGAAAAATGAAATTAATGAAATGTTAATTACGATTTATTTATTTAATCGTGTCTGAGCTACATATGTAGTTAAGTAATAAGCTACATATACTAGATTACAAATAAAAACTAAGTACTAATTATACATTCGTATATATACAATCATGATTTTCACACATAATACGTTATTAGTGTCCATAGCAGGCTCATATCTCTCTCCAGTGTTCGGCACACTTCACTGCAACGTCGTCGGCCAGCCACAGGTCTTTGAAAGTGCATGGCGCCGGCAAGGATGGGCAGCTCAGCAGGTGTGTCATTGTTTGTTTTTCTCCACATTGTCAGAGCTCGTCTTCTGCGTATCCCCACTTGAACAGGTTATTCTTTGATCTTCCCATTCGACACCTAAGTCTATTTAGGCTCTTCCAGACTCTCCATTTCAGTTGAGAAGTTTTTCTTTAATGTTCCAACATTGCAAGCCGATATATATATATATATATATATATATATATATATATATATATATATATATATATATATATATATATATATATTTCTCAATTTCTGTGTCCACATTGATTCCCTAGTTGTAGGTTGACTTTCATTTAATGGATGTTCAAATTGAATGAAATCTTTCCTCGATTTTAATCTTGACACCACTGGCTGATGTCCGAACAGGGAATGTCTTCTATCCTCGCACTGTCCGCTTCTTTCAGCCATCGCCAAAGTTTGCCGTCTGATCACTGGGGGAGCTATTCCAGAACACATATAAAGGAGATCACGGTTTGTAGGCTTCAGGCATCCCGTAATTAATCGACATGAATCGTTCAGTGTTGTATCTAGCTTGTGGGCGTGCGTCGATCTTCTACATACAGGGCAAGCATAGTCAGCTGGAGCAAAACACAAAGCCAGGGATGATGAAAGCAGAATTTCAGGATTTGCTCCCCAGTGTGAGTTGGTGAATTTGCGGATTATACCGTTCTGTGTGTTGATTTTCTACATGTCTCTTGTAGAACAGTGTTCGATCTAATGTGACTCCGAGATAAACTGGGTTTGGGCAATGTTTAAGTTTAACTGAGTTCCATTCCAATTGTAATTCCCTTTTTGCTTCCTGGTTGTTCAGGTGAAATGAACAAGTCTGCGTCTTTGCTGGATTTGGTCGAAACTGGTTCCTGTTGTAATATTCAGTAAGAACTTCTAGGGCATCTGATAGGTTTCTCTCGATGTGATTGATTGATCTCGATTGGTAAGCAATGGCTCTGTCATCAGCATAGATAAAACTTCTTGCATCTGGTCCAGCTGGTTGGTCATTTGTATACAGGTTGAAAAGTAGAGGGGACAAAACACTACCTTGTGGGAGCCCATTCTTCTGGTTCCTCCAGCGGCTTCTTTGCTCTTGAAATTCTAGTATCTTCTGTTGGGAATCAGAGATCTCACAACTTCAGTGAGATGGTAATTACGATGATCAGATTCATGTTTGTGTTTAGTGTGTTTAAAGATGTGTTTGTATGAACGTACGGTATACTTGGCAAAGCGTTATATGTTGGCGAAGAGTGGCAATAGGGAAGTTCATGACGTATGGGTTTCTCCGGAGGAGTCTGTGTTTGGCTAGCATCGCGACGGCGAATCTATGCCGTCTGTGCCGCGATTTTCGGAAGAATGAGGCTTTAAAAGTTTTCAGAGTGTAAAATTGCGGTCGAACTTAGAAAAATTTATCGAGTGTGGCGAGTTACTGTTAAACTTGCAAGATTTCTTCTTGAGTTGCCGAGTGCTACGTTGAATTTGAAGATTGCAGCGTGTGAAGTTTTGTCATTGTCACTGCAATTGTCACTTCAATACATTTCCCTTCGAAACTGATGATAAAAGTGCATCTTTTCAGGAAGTTTTAGCTGAGTTCTCATAAGCATTTATGCCTTCAGTATCTGTTGTAGAACATTGTTTTTGTCAAATAAACTTACAAAGTATTCGCGGTCAGGCACAGAATAATAGAATGTTGTTTATGCAATGAATAGTAGCTTCGTAGGCTAATTCTAAATATTTTCAGGAAAGTAAATTTTTCCTGGGGGCTCACGAGATATATTAGTTACGCCAACGTATAGTGCTTTTTTTTTTACCGGTGACAGTGTTATGATCCTATAAATAATGATTACTTAAAAATTAGAACAAAAGTGTTGTGAAAGTTATTTGCATGTAGTGCACTCTTCTTCTTAATTTTATTTGTTTTAATTAATCATATGCAGTTGGGGACTGTGGACGAATTTTTATCATCCCCTAGACAGAGCTGAACTTATGTTGCAGTGAATTTGTTAATGTTAATATAAGATTCTCAGCACACATGCTGTCAATAGATAACCTCGCAAACTGCACTAATCCCCACGAATAACTAACTTCAACCTAACCATTTCCGTTTTCAAATTTCCTAACTTATCTCCCCAGTTCAGGGATAGAAAATTCCACTTTCCTGTCTTGATTTTCCCAATGATTACATCCTCCCGAATAGTCACTGCCCGAATATCCGAATGAGGGATTATTTTACCTCCAGAATATTTTACCAGAGAGGATGCCATCCTGAAATATTCATACGATAGAGGCGCATGTCATCGAGAAAAGTAAAGACGGCAGTTTTCCCTTCCTTTCAGTCTTTTTCAGAAACTGTGTAGCAACACCACGTTAACTGATATTACAAGACCAACTAGAGAAAATCACTCAGTCGCCTAGACTCTTGCCCTGTAGCTACTGCAAAACGTGCTGCATACCACACATTTGCTGGCCTCTCGACAGATACCCCTACGCTTGATTTTCCTACGACCCTGTTCTGTGTATCGTTGAGGCAAGTGTGCGATCCTACCTAGACAATGTTAGACCTGATGCTATATTCGTGAAGGCTACAACCATATTCAGTGAAAGCAAAAAGACTCAACGAAAGCTAAACGTAATCTAAAATGGCTCAAGCTTCGGGATATTATACATTTTAGTTACTATTTTATTCCACGTCCACTCATAGTCAATATATTTCGTATCACTCTGTTATCTATATTGCCTTCGTAGGAGTACACAGAGACAGTTTAACTCCGATCACGCAAGATTCGACATTTTTACATGCCCTGATTCATCCAAGCTTGGTATTTGGTCCACATACTGCTGTTCATCCCAAGTGAGCAATGTAGTCTGGTACCCATCCCACAATTTCATTTTGCTTCGGTCAGTTGCTTCTGTTTCATAGATTAGTTGTTTTGCCCTAATTTATGTAAAAACAATATAATTAAAATAAAGAATACATACAAAAAATAATAAATAAAATAAAAATGTAGGAATACAAGTTTTAATATATGGCAATCAACACTATTCCTGGTTAGGTCGCCGCGGTAGAGTAGCCGAACGGTCTACGGCGCCTCGCTGCGGAGCTCGCGGTTGCTCGCAGTCGGAGGTTCGAGTCCTCCCTGGGGCATGGGTGTGTGTGTGTGTGTGTGTGTGTTGTCCTTAGGTTAGTTTACCTTAGTTTAATTAGTTTGTAAGATACGGACTGATGACCACGCAGTTTGGTCCGATATATTTACAGATATTTGAACATTTTTTAATTTTTTTAAAAAAATTTTTAATTTTATTTTTTTTAGAATTTAGGTCCCTTTGTCATTTTATTTCCAAACCAGTTAAGTAAATTCTTGTATTTATTTTATGCCACTCATTAGCGCACTAACGGCGGCGGATTAGCCGTACGCACTGGGGAGCAGTGCTGTGGTGCGAGGTGACTGCTGTCGGAGGTTCGAGTCCTCCTCGGAAATGGGTGTTTGTGTTATCCATAGGTTAGTTTAAATTAGTTTATGTAGCTACGGACTAATAACCAAGCAGTTTACAAACATTTGAACATTTTTAGACCATTATATTACTTCAGGTCCATCTATGTCTAATTTTGTTTTTCTTGTTCTTCACTTTATAATGTGTAATGGGATTTATATATTTGACAACTGATTATTTGTTGTATTTATTTAGGTGGTGAAACTTGTTGCCAGTTAATGAAATCATTATTGTTACAGCTGTTGGTTTTTATATATTTTAATATACTTCGATGATAATTTAAACCCACGCTCCACATTAGTATGGAGCTACATTATGACATATTATCTTAAATTACTACACGTCTAGTTTATATGAGGGTATAGATATAATAAATGACGAGCAAATGCTAAATCTTGTGAGTCAGGACACACCAAGATTGAACTGTGCAGATATAAATTACGTATGGAGAGGTGCTACTTTTTTTTTAAATGTAGAGGTAGGGAAAGTATGTTTAATCTCCTCCTTGTGTAATTTTATATATATATATAATTTCAACCGCATTGTAATAATATTGTGTAACAGTCATAGTACAAAATATTGATTAACAACTGCAGTTCTCAAGATGACAACAAAGAATGTCAAAACCGGTTATCCGACGTAAAATATTTAACAGCGACCTTGGCATCTATTATATTTCTCAACAAATACCGTATTCTTTGGCAATAGTACCCCACCGCTTATAGTATCCCACCCTTAACTTTTGAGGTCAAAATACGAAATTTAAAAAAATAAATAAAAAAATCACGAAAATTTTTGAATTTGAATTCGGCAGCATTAATTTGCTGTATTTTCAGCAACATTTCCTGACGCTAGCTCCTGGAACAATGGTACTGTATTTTCACTTCATAACGGTAACAATAGCTGACTGGCCCCATATCAGTCTCCATTCAGTATCGCTAGGCTTGCATTTTCCCACAGATAGTGTTGAATTCAGATTTATACTGTGAGCAACTTACGGAAATGCGTACCGGCGATCAGAATATTAGCTTTACGGTATCGTTTAAATTAAGATCTGTCGAGTTTCTATGAATATTGCTGTCCGTGGGGCAGCTCGTGAATTTGAAGTTTTCGTGATTCTAATGTTTACCCGTATCAGCATATGCCTTCTTCCAAGCAAAAAGAGCACAAAACAGGCGGAGTTTTGCGATGGAAACTGTGACACATTGAATAACATAAGAGTGTTGGAACTTTAGTAGTGGCAACACTGCTGTGGAGACACTATGCAATGGAATCTACTATTGTCGCTGATAGCACAGGTTGTTGACATACGTACCTCCGAGCAAATGGACTCGCTCATCCCATGTCACCGGCGTATGCACAAACCAGAGAAACACGGTCACTTGCCACTATGTTTTAGACCTGGAACTGGATCAAGATTGACTGTGCCAGAGGTCGTACACCGCGACAGCTTAACGAAAGAGCCGGCAACACTTTCTGTGCAACCCACCCATTATTTTGTACGACAATGCGCGGGGGCATACAGCTCAAGCCGTGGCTGCTCTGTTCGGTCGATGGGACTGAGAAATACTGTACCAGCCACCATACTCACAAGAATTAAGTCCTTGTGACTTTTATTTGATTCCGAGGGTGAAGGAACCACTTCGTGGCATTCGCTTCAGAACTGTTCCAGAGATTCGACAAGCAGTACACCGCTCCAGCCGGCCGCGGTGGCCGAGGGGACTAAGGCGCTCGAGTCACGGTCTGCACGGCTACTACGGTCGGGTGTTCGAATCCCCCCTCGGGCATGGATATTTGTGCCGTCCTAGTTCATAAGTAGTTTGTAAGTTTAGGGACTGATGACCCCGTAGTTAAGACCCCTAGACTATACAAACATTTGAACATTTACACCGCTCCATTCGCACCATCAACAAAACAGGTTCTGCTAACTGTATACTACGCCTTCCACATCGCCGGCAGTGGGTTCTACACAACTCTGGTGACTACTTCGAAGGATAGTAACAGGTGGAAACAGGTAACGCTTTTGTATTGGTTGTGAAAAAACAGTTGCCACTATTGAAACTCCAACCCTTGTAATAGTTGTATATCTATCATATATAATATTTCTCATCGGGGTTTTTAATTTTTTTTTTTTTTTTTTTTTTTTTTTTTTTTTTTTTTTTTTTGTACGCCTTATCTTCCGGATTACTAATCCGAAATTAATTATTGAGGTATCATTTTCAAGGTTTCGTTCTCCACTAATGACGAAAAATACTCAGATAGTTTAATGTTACTGTTTTCACAAAAACAAAAATTTTTGTTTGAAAAAAATTGTACTGTTTGTACAATCTAAGTTGATACGCGGCGAACGATCGTAAACGGGACATTTATTTACGGTTGCTCCCAGCAGCCACCGCACCGAGTATTAACTTAGTTTTCGCGGCCGGTATAAAAACATATGTAGAAGGTGCCATCTGTTGTCAATCTGTTTAACTAACATGAACGACAGCTCTTGCAGTTGTTTAGAGCACAGACATATATTACTAGGCTGGCAATGACGTATAAAGTATTATTGGTGTCAATGAAGTCTCGACGCTATATTTCTATACTATAAACGTGTAATCAGTCATGTGTGTTATTACAGAAAAGAGTCGTAAAAATATGAACTGGCGTAACTACGTTGTCTTTAGACTTTTGACATATGGGAAATTCTTGGGTTATATATGGCCGTATCTTTTTCCGCCGGAGTAAACTTTGACATAAACGTTAATTTGTTGCATTGATTTACTATTACTATTAATCTGTACACTCTTTGACAAAAAACCTGGCCGCCGGTCGGCCGCCGCTGAGTCTAAGTCCGAGCCGATCGCGACATGGGACAATAAAAGTGGCCGCGCTGATTCGCTCTAAGTCCAGCTATCTGCACAATCTGGCAACACTGCAGACTGCGGGAGTTCATACAGCAATTCTTGTGTGCAGTTAGATGATAACTGGGTCAGCTCCCTCCTTGGCCTTGCGGTAAAGTGCGCGACTTGCACGTCCAGTATTAAGCGATCGAAACCGACTGTTGACAAAGATTTTAAATTCACGTCACTCGTTCATGCTCATGCCCCATGTGTAAAGGAAGCATATGTGTAACGTATTTCATTTTTTGGTACACTGGTAATAACATTTCGGCTAAATAACATTGCCACCACTGGCCGCAGCACTTGGAACAGCTCTCCGCGGCCCATATACCTCGCCGGCAGCAGCGGTGGCGGCGCTACACAGCGCTGCCTCGCCCTCTGCCCACAGCGCCTGCCGCCGCTCATCGCCCTGGATATGTAAAATGCTGTTGTGTTGCTAAGTGGTGATCCACAAAAAAGGTTGCGATTCGTATTTCACACAGGATATAACGAAGCAGACCACCTATTTTGAATGATGAGCATATAATACATAGGTGAGGCAAAAAATTGTCATTGTCCAATCCAATGGCACTCTCCGATGGTTAACACTTATTTGTGGTTTAAATCTCGATCCTTTTCCTTTCAGAAAAGCCTTTCATGTAATTTGTTATTGTCATCAGTTCATATGTTTTCATCAAGACAATATGTAACTCAGTAAAATGTTTTAGTGTCGTTGTTTCACTCCGTACGGTGAATGTATGAGCTAACTTATTTGAATACGTTTCAGTGCACGTTCTAAAGCAACACAGGCACACTGCAAGGTTCGTGTCTTCAACTCTCATTTCTACAGGAGATATTTCACATCAATGGCGGTGAATTCGAATTTTTTCGAAGGCGTTTGTATGGTGAAGCAAAGAAGACATCTAATACCATTTCCATAATTTGAAGTCGACCTTTCTGAAATACTTATTGTGTAAAGTTTTTCTTATGATTTCGTTAAAGAGTTTCTTCTTGCTATCTGCAGCGTATAAAGTAAAATAAAATGAAATTAAATTCCATCCCCAAACGCACTTTCTCTACCCACGATTAGAACTGCCACCTCACACCAGGCTAGCATTACAAGACATAAGCAGAACCACACAGCCAACCACACACTGCCGGAGATTGCCCTCAGTCTCTCACATATTCAATGCTTAGCCTCTAACGCATCGCGAAAGAACCTGAAAGTCACGTACACAAATAACTACATTCCTTGAGTGCAAAAGTTAAATTTCTGTCTCTCATTTCACGTCGGCATTACAAATCATTAGTCATGAAAGTAGAAAAGGAATGTCAAGTGAACTTAGTGAGACAATTCAGTACCACTTGAGGAAGTAACTGCACTGTCACAGTGTTGCCAAATATCAGCAACGATGTTGCCAGTTCTTAGCTGTACTAGTAAGAGCTGTGTAGCTATAAGCGACGCGAAATCTCGCTAGTCTCATGCGGGCTTCTAGAGAAGAATCGCGCATTTCGGTTAATATGCGGTCCTATCTCCTGATATGCGGTCCTGTTTTTGAGATAACTACAGTCTGCTTTAACTCACGTAACGGTAAAATTTTATTTACCATCCCGGCGGTCTTGCGTGATTATGTTGGCAACATCAACAAAACGGAAGAAAGTTCTCGCCAAGATGTTACTATTGTTAGAAATTCACAGAGAGTGACTTGATTGGTGTTTCATACAGACGATGAAGTAAATAAATGACACTGCTCCTGCTCTATGCTTGACAGGTTCTTGTTTGTACCTTAGTTCATTCAGTAAAAGTAATTGCCCTCGTAAACGAAGACTTCATGCCAAAACATTTGCGTTGTGACACGAGTGGCTAAGTCAGTGTCACATGATCGGCAACATCACGCGAGGCCACCAGGACTCTAAGCAAAATTTAAGTGTACGTAACTCGTTCTTCTCATAACACGATTCAATAGTGTACGCTTATGTGTCAAATTCAATTATTGTGAAAGTATTAGCTCAAATGCAAATCATGTTGAAACCAAACAGCAAAGCATACAACGTCATATCGTATCAGAAGATCATAGCAGTACCGTACGAAAACTTTTTGACGTGAGGTGAGGCAAGATAGCGGCATCAGGCCTCAGTCAAAGAGGTACGTTTGCCAGTCTAGTTATGTATGTCAGTGGTTTAGATTCCAACCTCCTTGTTTAGAGGATTCAAGCCAAAGACCTTCTTTGATGCAAGCATAGTTTATCACACGATTTCGGTTGTACACGTCGATGTAACGACGGAAAATACACAAATAATTTAACTTACGGGCACGACAGGTCTTACAGTTTAGATTCTTTACGCAAGCGTAGTTTATCACGAGATTTCTGTTTCACACGTCTATGCACAGAAGCTGTTGGAATTGTTCACTTTGTTCAAGCAAGCGTTGTGTACTGCGCAAATGAACTGAATTACCTCAACGTTCTTTATCACAGGCAAGTACCGCTTACTATTATAACAATTTAGTTTAAACGGAGACAGAAGCGACAATGAATTTAAATTTCATAATGTGGCTATGCGTAGGGCTGGGCTTCAACATGACTGAAACTGTTTGAACAGTTCATGTCAATTGTAAAATAAACGAGTTTTCAAAGAATACAATAAACATGAAAAAGTCAATATCTGATTTTTTCTATGTTTCTCATTTAATCATATTTTATTTAAATATATATATATATATATATATATATATATATATATATATATATATATATATATATATATATATATATATGTTCTTACACTGAGACTATCAGTTGTTACTACCATTCAAAGCTTATTATATACATATGTGCTTGCATCTGCCTCTTCTCCTTTATTGTCTTACTTGTCTGTGACTGATCAGGATAGAGTACGAGTTATTCGCACTGTTCAACTAGATGTTAGAAAGAGCGGAAGGTCGATAATTTGACATAATCATGACTGCAATCCATTATGCAATTAGTTTTTACCGTTTTCCACATAATATGTAAGTCAGAAGATATTTTCACAGCAGTTTCTATTACTAAAATCGAAATTACGTTAAAATACTTAAACAGTTTGTTGCAATGCAACAATCCGTGACTGATCAAGAGAGAGAGCGAATTATTCGCACGGGTCATCTAGTATATTATATTAAAAGTCTTTATAAAATAGGCATATCATATAAAATGTAATATTTTGATTAACAAATTTAGCCCAACTTGAACCATTACGCGATAAATCAGTCAAACCTTAAGGTCGTAAATTCTACCAAATACCTAGGAGTTACAATTACGAACAACTTTGACTGGAGAGAACACATAGAAAATATTGTGGGGAAGGCGAACCAAAGGTTACGTTTCATTGGCAGAACGCTTAGACGATGCACCAGCTCCACCAAAGAGACTGCCTACATCACACTTGTGCGTCCTCTCTTGGAGTATTGTTGCCCCTTGTGGGACCCTCACCAGGTGGGACTGACGGAAGATATTGAGAAGGTTCAGAGAAGGGCAGCTCGTTTTGTTTTATCACGTTACGGGGGGGAAAGCGTCACGGAAATGTTGCACGAATTGGGGTGGAAATCATTAAAAGAAAGACGTTATTCATTGCGGCGTGATCTGTTTGCGAAGTTTCAATCACCGACTTTTAGTTCTGAATGTGAAAATATTTTGCTAGCACCCACCTACTTAGGGAGACATGACCATCCCAATAAAATAAGAGAAATCAGATCGAAAACGGAACGATTTAGGTGTTCTTTCTTCCCGCGCGCTATTAGAGAATGGGACGATAGAGAAAAGTTATGAAGGTCGTTAATGAACCCTCTGCCAGGCACTTAAATGTGATTTGCAGAGTATCTATGTAGATGTAGATGTAGAATACGCTACTGATTTTACGAACTTTCCGCCTATAGTACCCCCCTCAAATTCAGAAGTAAAATATTTTGGAAAAATGGCAGTTACTATAGCCGAGTAAATACAGTAACAATTTAGACCGCTGGGAACGATCTCGCGCGCCAAAGATAAACAGGCGAGCAGGATATACAAGAGGGGCGATAGTGATCGCAACAGCTCATCAACATTTCTTCCGCATTTTTATAAGTGCTAAAATCACGTAATGTCTACGTAATGTCTACGTAATGCATTTTTTCGTCTACGAACTGTTCAAAAGTTTGCGCAGTAGTTTACTTACTTTGATATAGCACAATAACTATTTGTATAGAATTTCAGATCATTATCGAACGAATATATCACACTATAAGTCGTGAAAAAATTAATTTTTTTTCAACGAATAGTTCTCTCAAAATCGGTTGATTAATACTGTAAGCGATCTGAACGCTGTGGAGGTCAGCGTGTAAACAGCAGCGGTATAGGCCTAACATGGCCGACGCTGGCCATACTTTCCCTATACAGAACAGAGCTTTAGTGGTAGAAGGTGGACGTGCTGGACACCCGCTGCCCCCCCCCCTCCCCCCCCCCCCCCCACCGACGGATTCCTGATACGGCCTGCACGCTTCACAGAAATTCAGAAATTCTCTTGCGAACCTCGCAGAAATACCAGTCCTGGAGGAAAGGATATTTTCTTCTGCCAGGAAGTTTCATATCACCGCAGTCTCTGCTGCAGAATGAAATTTTCATTCTGGAAACATCCCTTATGCCGTCCTCTCAAAGGACGTGGAAACACTCGTGGAGGAGGACGTGGTGCCGTTGCAGCGTGGAATTCCACGTTCCGCTGCCCTGCGAAGCGTGGAATGAAGGATCCAGCACGTTAGATTTTTGCTTCGTGGAGTGGAACGTGGCCAATGAAAAGCGACCAAATTTTCACGTGACAAGCAGAACTTTTAAGCCGCCATATTGCTAACGGAACTCCGTATTTCGTTCGTTCTTCCGTTGTAGCGTACGATGTATGAACATAATATATATAAAGCGTTAGAATACTGAAGAACTTTTGATAACCCGTCATTCTAGGTATGATTTGTTACAATAAATTACCGGAAACAAAATTTTCATGGCTTTTAAGATTCTCGTATTTAACGTGTTATAATTTGTGTAATGTGAATGAGTATTGTCCCTTTGTTGCGGTATAACGCATTCTATCAAAGAAGCGTCTTTGTGATGATCTGTCATAAATAAATAACATATTACAACAGGTTTTAGAAGCGTATTATACCTGAAAACCGACCCAACTTCACAATTGTAGGAATAGTGTAGTTGGTAGCGTAACAGACTGTGGCGTAGAGTGTATGCGAACAACTTCCAGAATATTTTAATTTTTTCCTTTTTTGTTTCCTTAACGTTTCTGGTTGTTCCTTGCTAATTTAATAAGCGATATTCGTTGTTATTTCTTTTAAGACAAAGTATTAGCGTCGTGTGTCACGAGCTGTGGAGGAAGAAAGATGTAAATAACAGGTTTGAATCTACACTCTTCCAGACATTTTAACCGTTTCGTTTAATTATGGTTAATGCAACTTATTTGTTAATTTAATACAATTATAATATCCGGTATTCGACGTTATTTATTAGGAACAAGAACGATCTTTGTCCACGAGAAAATTTGTTGAGTTCTTCGTTCTAGGCCACAGGAACAAATAAAATTTGACGTAGTAACCTACGTTACTCGGTTTTCCCTAATGTGATTGAAGTAAGTTGCATTTCAGTACACAGTTGGAATAGTTGTGCAAAGTGAACATGGTTAGCGCGTGGTTACAGAAGCAGATACAGTGTAGGAAGAACAGTGTTTACGTACAATACTAAAAGCACACATTATCAAAACAAGCTAGTTCTGCAAGTTTCGTAAAAGAACTGCTGTGAATGAAATAAATCGCAATTTGCGATCAGTTATGGCTTCACTGTACTAGCGCTCTACCGATTGAGCTCTCCCGACACGCTTCACGGGAGTTCTCCTGCGAACCTTGCAGGAGAAAAGGATATTTTTTTCTGCCAGAAAGTTTCATATCAGCGCAGTCTCTGCTGCATGAGTGAAACTTTCATTCTGGAAACATCCCTTAGGCTGTGGCGAAGCCGTGTCTCCACCATATCCTTTCTTCCAGGAGTGCTAGTTCTGAAAGGTTCGTAGGAGAACTTCTGCGAAGTTTGGAAAGTAGGAGACGAGATACTCGCAGAAGTAGTTGTGAGAACGGACCGTTAAGCGTGCTGGGAAAGCTTAGGCGACAGAGTACTTGCCCGCAAAAGATATAGCCGGCCGCGGTGGCCGAGGGGACTGAGGCGCTCCAGTCACGGTCTGCACGGCCACTACGGTCGGGGGTTCGAATCCCCCCTCGGGCATGGATACTTGTGCCGTCCTTAGTCTCAGTTAGTTCATAAGTAGTTTGTAAGTTTAGGGACTGATAACCCCGCAATTAAGTCCCATAAGCTATACAAACAATACAAACAAAAGATATAGGTGCCTGGTTCGAATCTGGGTTCGGGGGCCTAATTTTAATCTGCCAGGCAGTTTCTACCCATTCAACTTTGTTGCCTAAAGCTATCTCTGAAACTCTCAAGAACCTCAGGTTCCTTCAATTTATCTAGGTCCCATCTCCTTATATTCCTCCCGTTCTGCAGTTTCTTAAGGCCCCTACACACGTTCCGAGGACTGTTCCCTGCAGTCGGGTTGGTCACTGTGTCCTCGGTGGCGGAGTGGTCAACGCGTGTGCCTAGTAAGGGATCCCCGGTTCGAATCACGGCCGGGCACAAATTTTCATTCGCCGCACTTTGGTATTCCATGTAAACCTAGTACAGTGAAGCCATAACTGGTCGCAAATTGCGATTTATTTCATTAAAATGAACGCTGTAACGTCCAGACTGCGGTCTGGAATGGGTAGATGCAACAAAAATTTGCACTAGTGGGGAATCGGTGAAAGTGTTTTGTTTTCGCGCGGAAACATACAGACCATGGACGACCTGTTGGAATGTCCGGAAGTAAATCACCCAAGAGCGTGCACACTGAAGTTTGGAAAGTAGGAGACGAGATACTGGGAGAAGTAGTTGTGAGGACGGACAGTTCAGCGTGCCGGAAAAGCGCAGAAGATAGAGTAGCCTACTTGCCCGGCCGCCAGAGAGCTCAGCGGACAGCGGCTGGGAGCGGACACCAGACCGGTTGTGGCGGGGGCGGCGGCAGCGGCAGCGGCGCACGTGCGTGGCTGCGTGGCCCTGCGTGTTGCCTGCAGTCGAGTGGCTAGTGCTGCTGGCCCACAGCGCGGCCGGCGAGGTCGCCCTCTGCCCTCTGTCCGCTGTCTGACGTCCGCCGCAGGTGCCGACAACCTCGAGCGCGTCCACAAGACACTTCGATGGCACCTTAACCATTCAATGCATAGTGTAGCTGATCAGTTACGTACCTTATTTTTCCCATTACCTCTCAAACTGATCAACATTTTACCACAGATTCATTTGTAGTTGCTTGTATACATACTGTTACGTATGCAAGAAGCACGTCCCAGAAACAGAGCGCTACTGAATGAGAAAGAATTCATAGAATATATGACATCAACTGCGATTGGGCAAAGCTGAAAATGTGTACCCAGCCGGGATTCGAACCCGGGTCTCCTGCTTTCTAGGCAGTTGCGCTGACCCCTACACCACTGGGGACACAGTGATCACCGCACCTGCAAGGACTACCTAAGCATGCCTCCCGTCAGATACAAATTCCCAGCTTCGCCCTGCCCACAGTACTCAAACTCGTAGTTTAACTAATTCCCGTAAGAGTAAGGGCTTCAAACTTTGCCCACCCCTCCCCACTAACGATAGGATCATTGCCCGTCACCGGCATATTATATATATACATGTGGCGTCTGTTGCGAGAGAACAGACGTCACTTCTGATCCTGCAGTTGTTATTATTTAATATTCATAGAATATATGACATCAATTGAGATTGGGAAAAGCTGAAAATGAAATGAAGCTCTTACTGTTACGGGAATTAGTTAAACTACGAGTTTGAGTACTGTGGGCAGGGCGAAGCTGGAAATTTGTATCTGACGGGAGGCGTGCTTGGGTAGTCCTTGCAGGTGCGGCGGTGATCACTGTGCCCCCAGTGGTCTAGGGGTCAGCGCAACTGCCTAGAAAGCAGGAGACCCGTGTTCGAATCCCGTCTGGGTACACATTTTCAGCTTTGCCCAATCGCAGTTGATATTCTATGAATATTAAATAATAACAACTCGCAACAGACGCCACATGTATATGAATGAGAAAGACTTATACTAAACAGATTTATTGACCTGATTGAGGACACCCTAATAAAAGAGCAAGCAGGATTTCGACCTGGAAAATCTTGTACCAGCCAAGCTCTCAACCTAACTCAGTTCACTGAAGATGGGTTTGAGGAACGACTAGCAACAGGAGTTGTGTTTATAGATTTGACGGCAGCATATGATACCATCAACCTCAGAAACCTTATTACGAAGGTGCAAAGAACAACAAAAGGCCCTCGACTTACTGCAGTACTCAAATCAATTCTGTTCAACAGAAGATATGTTGTTGAATTCCGGGGTACCAAGAGCAGATGGCGGCTACAGAAAAATGGGCTTCCCCAGGGCAGTGTCCTTGCCCCAGTTCTATTCAATATCTACACGAATGACCAGCCTATTAGTCCGTCGTCAAGATCTTTCATATATACTGACGATAGGGCAATAGCTGTTCAGGCATCAAACTACGAGGATATTGAGGAGACACTAAATGAAAACCTAGAATATCTGACAAACTATTACAATAAGAATCAGCTGAAGCCCAATCCAAGTAAGACCCAGACTTGCCTATTCCATCTTAACAATAGAGAGGCAAAGAGGGAACTGAATGTTTGGTGCAATGGCACAAGAATAGAACACTGCCCTTCCTCAGTGTACTTGGGAGTTACCCTTGATAGGACCATTTAAGCGCCACATTGAGAAGAGCAAGGCAAAAGTTCAAACACGAAATAACTTACTTGTCAAACTAACAACGTCAAAATGGGGAGCTAATGCAAAAGTTTTACGCACGACAGCAATGACGCTCTGTTACTCTGCTGCTGAGTTTGCAAGTCCTGTGTGGGAACGATCAAGTCATGCAACAAACTGGACACTGTCCTGAATCAGACCTGTAGGCTTATCACTGGCTGTCTCAAACCTACAAGAGTTGAACACCTATACTCATTATCAGGAATTGCTCCACCAAAGGTCCGACGATCGGTATAGAGCAGCATCGAACGATCAAAACAGCTTAAAGACCAACGTTACCCATTACATGGGTACCAAACTGTCCCAAAACGCCTTAAATCAAGAAGCAGTTTTCTACATTCAACGGAACCACTCGCAGACCCACCAAGAACTACCAGCATAAAATTGTGGCGGGAGCAATAAGGATATGCCAAGTATGCCGAGGAGGCGCTGCCACCAGGCGCAGAACTTGACTGGCAGAGATGGTAGACTCTGAACAGACTGCGGTCTGGAATGGGTAGATACAACAAGAATTTGCACAAGTGGGGATCGGTGAAAGTGTTTTGTGTTCGTGCGGAAATGCGGAAATGCTGGAATGTCCGGAAGTAAATCACCCAAGAGCGTGCACAGCCCAAGACCTGATGACCTGCAGCAGTACAGCAATGACATATATAGACTTCTGGAAGAACGAGATATGAAGTTGTTCATACCAATATTGTACATAATTTTGATGTATTATATGTTATTGTAAAATGTGTAGACATTGTTATTATTTTACAATTTGTGAATTTATTATATACTGTTTGTAGCTCGCATACGAAATATATATATATAGTAGTCAATCACATACTCCCTTTGCATTATTAGTTACTTTCTGGAAAGATAAGATGCATAATAGTGACATTTACTGCATTGGGTACGTCATGGAAGCACTGTATAGCTGACCACCTAGAAACAACTTGTTGCTAGTAGTGCATACTAATTCTAAGGATTCTTTTTTTATGTTTTTCTCAATATATACGCACTATAAATTAATCCAGCTTCAAATAATGAACTCATGTAAATCCTTTCAGGCAAAGTTGGTCGATAAGGACCTCCAAAAGTCCCGTTTATCAGACCACCGATAAATTTGTCCCGACAAATCGGAACGTGCCTTAACAAACTGCAGAATGGTAGGAATATAAGGAGATGGGACTTAGATAAATTGAAGGAACCTGAGGTTCTTGAGAGTTTCAGAGATAGATTTAGGAAACAAAGATGAATGGGTAGAAATTGCCTGGCAGATTAAAATTAAGCCCCCGAACCGGCATTCGAACCAGGCACCTATATCTTTTGCGGGCAAGTACTCTATCGCCTAAGCTTTCCCGGCACGCTAAACGGTGCGTCCTCACAACTACTTCAGCCAGTATCTCGTCTCCTACTTTCCAAACTTCGCAGACGTCCTCCTACGAACCTTGCAGAACTAGCACTCCTGGAAGAAAGGATATGGTGGAGACACGGCTTCGCAACAGCCTAAGGGATGTTTCCAGAATGAAACTTTCACTTCTGCAGCAAAGACTGCGCTGATATGAAACTTCCTGACAGAAAAAATATCATTTCCTCCAGGAGTGCTAGTTCTGCGAGGTTCGCAGGAGAACTCATGTGAAGCGTGCCGGAAGAGCTCAGTCGGTAGAGCGCTCGTCCGCGAAAGCCAAAGGTCCCAGATTCGAATCCCGGTTCCGGTACACAGGAAGTTTCATGCACTCACTTTATTATTCGCGCACATGTCGTATACGCGGTGGTGGATCTAGCTGTAGACTGATCAGCTCATTCTGCAATGCATTTCCGTGTTGTTGACACGCATGGTGCACAGTACGATATGGTGGAAAGGTAACAACACGTTGTTTGAAAAGAGACAAATTGTTATTTTCCATCACGCTAAAGGACGTGCCGAAAGACATGTCGCTGCATTGTTACAAATGAGTAAGAACACTGTAGGTGACATTATACCAAGAGTCAACAGAGTAGATAGAATTAAACCAAAAACAGGGCGGCCAAAGAAGCTGAGAGAAGAGAGGAAACCAGAGTAATGAGAAAAATTAAAAGAAATCCAAGGTTGTCGGCAAAGAATATTGCTGCCGCATGACAAGAATGTGTACCCTGAATTATCAGACGAGAGGCGTATAATGGTCGAGTAAGTAGGAAGAAGCCGATGATAAACGAGAGGAATAGAAAGAAACGAGCACTACGTAAATAAAAGTGTCAGATGGTGGCACGAAGCAATTTTTGTCGAGGAATTTCAAACGTAAGATTTCGAGAAAACTACGTAAAGAATTTCAGTCGAAGTACAGTATCTGCCACCCCCGTTAAACACGGTGGTGAAGGTCTCATGATTTGGGGTTCCATGTCGTCATCTGCGTTAGGCAATTAGCATTCATTGGAGGTATAATGGGCAAGCATAAGTTTCTGACCATGCTAAAAGGTAACTTACCACAAAGTGCTACATGTTTCGGAGATTAGAGGACGTTCAGATTGTATCAAGACAATTATCCTAAACATAAAGCGGATATCGTAAGACTATGGACGCTGTATAATTGCCCTAATATTTTTGGATACGCCTCCTCAGAGTCCAGACTTGAAACAAAAAGTACGACAAATGCCAGTGACATCAAAACAAGCTTTAAGGTAACGATTAAAGAACGGTGACAAATAAGTCCTGCTTATACGCGAAAGCTCATTCACAGCATGCCTAAACGCTTGCGAAGAATGATTAAACACAAAGGACGGCATACAAGGTATTAAAGTGAACAAGGTTGTGATTGTTATACTTGCCACCCGACAACTTTCGTGTCTGTGATAGTGGGCATGTTTCTTTATTTATTAATGTTTGTGTTATTTGAGTTAAGTTTGCAAATAAGAAAATGTTATTCTGTTATTTATTACATAGTTCTACAGCATTTTGTGCCGATACAACTGCTGAAATATATGATGCCTGTATGTAATGAAGTAAAAATAAAACGGAACACTGGTGGCCGAATACTTTTGTCACTGTAGCAATATAAGGAGAAGGGATCTGGATGAACCAGAGGTTCTCGAGAGTTTCAAGATAGCTTTAGGCATCAAAGATGAATTGGTAGTTTTGAGAGAAAAAATAGTTGAGGTACCATAATACCAAATGGGTAGAAAGACAACAGCTACAAAAAATCCTTGGATATCACAGGAAACATCGAATTTAATGGATGAAAGGAGAAAATATAAAAATGCAGAAAATTAAGAAGATAAAATGAGATTAACAGGAAGTGCAAAATGGCTAAGCAGGAGTGCCTAGAAGGCAAATTCAAGTCTGGGTAACGAGGGGAAAAACAGATCCCGATACAGGAAAATGAAAGCGATATTTGGAGACAAGAGCAGCTGAATGAATATCAAAAACTCAGTTATCAAACCAGTTTTGACTGAAGAAAGAAAAGCTCGAAGGGGGAAATAATATACGGAGGGGCTCTACAAAGTAGAACTAAGTCGCATGAAGTTTCGCTCTCGCCGCGATCTACCCAGATCCTTAGCCTCTGTGGTGGTACAGATAGAATGGCGATTCGTCGGTAAAACTGTCGTTGCATACCGGTTCCCTCAGTACCACCTCAATGGCCGAACACGAATCTTGGTGAAGGTACACTGATCGGACAGCGCTACATCTCTGAGGTGCCTCTTGTCCTCCCATACATTCGGAGCTAGCAGACGGCCACATTGAAATAGGATAAGGCGCGATTACACGCTGCCTTCAACAATTCTTCGTCGCTGAACGGATGCCACTGCTGTCTTCGCATGCTTGTTCTCCTGATTTCACACCTATCGAAAACGTCTGACGGGTGATTGTGGAACGACTGACTTTGGATACCCCACCTGCTGCTACTGGAAACCAGCTTTGTATTTGGAAGCTGAATGAACTGCCGAACTGCAGCAACACATCCAGAACCTCTCCGATTCAATGCTGAGGCACGTAACAGCGGTCATAGACAGCAGTTGGGGCAACTCTCAATACCAATTTTTTCTGCGTCACTTCACGGTGGGCTGTACTTTAAATAATGTGAGCTTTGCTGAACATGTTAGCCTCCAAATAAATCTGGCTGAAATGCTTTCAGTCATTCTTGGTGTTGTATTTTGAATGGCCAGTAATGTATTGACATCGGAAGTTCTCCTTACAAACCACGATGATTTGTAGAGGGGAAGCGGAACGTGATATTTTGATACGGAATCGATGGCTTGAAATTTCTTCCCGTGACGTTTTGAAACAAATCTCTTCCAGTGCATATTTTTGAAAAAGATAATTTGAATCTAAACGTGAGTAATAAATTCCAAGAGCATTTGATTTAAAGAAGAAATGTGTTTACAGTATTGAAGAAGACGTGTTCTACTTCTTAAGCATGTTAGACCCCACGTTTAATGGACAATTTTCCTTGATTTGGCCCACACTACCTCTTCCCAGATTATGGACATCTAAAAACATTGCACTAGTAGAGATTTACTTCAAAGCCTCTAAAGGAAAGAAGTGCACATACGTTTCATTGGATGATATTTCCTTATTAAAATATTATGAATTCACTCCTGACTACTGGCTTTTATGTTTCTATGTTTATTTCAGATACACTCGGTATATATTAGACATTCAAGAGAGAGAGAGAGAGAGAGAGAGAGAGAGAGAGAGAGAGAGAGAGAGAGAGAGAGAGAGAGAGAGAGAGAGAGTAAGTGCGAGTGTGTGCGCTGAATGGAAAACAAGTGTGAATTCAAAAGTGAGGCGCAATAACAAAAAACATCACTGCTGCAAAAGAAAAACTACCTTATACGAGGAATATTCCAAAAGCAAGGTCCAGCTAAAACAAAATATCCAAAATAAAACTTGTTAAGTCCCATAAGTTCTACAAACATTTAAAACTTGTTTCCAACGCAATTGTTTTATTGACATCCCTTCCGTCTTTCTCTATTTTTCTACACAATCTCCTACTTATTTAAACATTTGTCATATCGTTCAACAAGCTTTTTAATGCCTTAGTAAAATCAGCCGCATTTGAAGGCGAGCGCACAGTTTTCGAAATTTCAAATGTTCAGACACAATTCTCAATAATGTTGTTCAAATGTTCAAATGTTTGTTAAGCTTATGGGACTCAACTACGGGGTCATCAGTCCCAAAACTTACAAACTACTTACGAACTACCTTATACTAAGGAAGGCACAAATATCCATGCCCGAGGGGGGATTCGAACCCCCGACCGTAGTGGCCGTGCAGACCGTGACTGGAGCGCCTCAGTCCCCGCGGCCACCGCGGCCGGCTCAATAATGTTGTTCTACTCACATTCGGGAAATGCACTTCTAAACCTGTAATAGTAAATCTTCGATTGTCACGAATTTTGTCGTCAACCGCATGAACCAACCCGTCTGAAATCACGCATGGTCGGCCTGAGCGTGGTGCATCGTGCACATTTCTCCGTCCTTCATTTAAGGCTCGCACCCACTTGCGCACTTCACTGTCACTCATAGGACCGGACACATCACTGCCGCTGAAACGATTCTTGCAGACAAAAACCGTATCACTGGCCTTACTTCACAATCGGAGGGCTAAATGATTGTCTTAAACATTGTGAACTGACACTATCGGCGCGTATGCGTATTTTGTCCTTAACGCCGCTTACAAATATTTACGGCGAATCGGACCTTACTTCTGGAATAATCATCGCAAAAGACAAAAAAATTGCTCGAATTTCCACAAATTACATGCTGTGTATGTGTGTGTGTGTGTTTATGTGTGTGTGTTTAGCGCTCTATGCCGCCTTACTGCAGAGCAAGCGTTTGCTCTCCGTCGGAGGTTCCAGTCCTCCGTCAGACATGGATGTGCATGTTGCGCTTAGAATAAGATCAAGTAGTTCAAAAATGTTCAAATGTTTGTTAAGGTTAAGTGGCTTAACTGCGGGGTCATCAGTCCCTAAAGTTATAAGCCACTTATGAACTACCTTATATTAAAGACGACACAAAAATCGATGCCCGAGGGGGGATTCGAACCCCCGACCGTAGCGGCCGTGCAGACTGTGACTGCCGCGCCGCAGACCGCTCGGCCACGGCGGCCGGCTGATGAAGTAGTTCGTAAGCCTATAGTTGAGTCTCATAGATTTTAAAAATATTTGAAACTTATTTTCAACAGCTGATGTAAACAAATGTGTCCGCTGTCTTGTATTTAGTTCAATTCATGGAACAGCACTCCGACATTAGATATAAAGCAGTGAAAATTACTATAACTGAAGAATGAGATATCATCCGTCGGCTTTTACCCATTACGTTACAATATCGAACTACACAAATATGCTATCAGACTCTTCAATTGACTTTACTACAGCTCAAATGAAGCAGGTGATACAAAGAAACACCCAAACATGCAAGAGAATGTGGTATCGAACAGTTTACATCGCCTCAAATGAAGCATGTGATTCGCATCAATCCCTGCCTGAACAATACAAGAAAATGGTGTACACTTCAATTGACCTATAATACACCTCAAATGAAACAGGTGATTTCATTGAACCCTCCGACATACAAAACAGTACAAAGAAATATTACCGAACACATATTTTTACCTATAAAACACCACTGAAAGTCAATACATCAAAAACCATCCACACCCATAATCAACAACAATAAAAACTACACTAAAAAATCTTTTGTAACCTTGTTTGGCTCCCGAAATGGCAAAGATATTGGTGGTGTCTCGTGCTTCAACTGAGCCTATTTTTAATACAGCTGAAAATTTATTTAACTAATAAGCTACCGTGTAACTAACATTTATAGAAGTACAACAGTTTCAAAACTGACTCGAGTTCATAGTTGCTGTAGACTTCACGCCTTCTTACTTTACAAGTAAAGTAGTCTGTTATTTTTCTGCTCATGTGTCACCTCCAACCTAACTTACAAGATGCAACGAAAGACAGAATGCACTGTAAAACTTCGCACAATCGACAAGAACGGAACAGCAAACACAAACGAATAAAGACCAACAAAACAAAGATGGCAATGAATCGCGAAAGATCATGGTAGCGGGACCGTATGGACATCTGTCGGTAGCTCGGTGTTTTAGCGTACGCATATCCGTTTAGCACCACCATCGTCCACTAGTTTCGGGCGAGGGCACTACATGCTTGTTTAACTGGCTGCCAACGATGCAGTTGTTGAGAATCGTTGCTGGAGCTTTCAAATGTCATTTTTTTTTTTTTCAAACAAAAACTGCACTGGTTTCCTTCGTATTGCAACTACCAACACGAAAAAATGAAATAAAAATTTTACGTCCGTGAAATAAATCTTCGGCTGCCTTACAAATTCTTAATATCGTAAAAAAGTTACCTTGTGGACGGAAAAGTTTAGGGGTACGCTTCCCTCAGCGTTCCCCCAGAAAAAGAGCACTGTTAAAAATATATAACGTATTTCCATAAACCACATTCTCTCTCTCTCTCTTTGTGTGTGTGTGTGTGTGTGTGTGTGTGTGTGTGGAGGAAGTTAAGGGTGAAGAAATAAAAACATTCCGTTTTGCTGATGACATTGTAATTATGTCAGAGACAGCAGAGGTCCTGGGAGAGCAGTTGAACGGAATGGTGTGTTGAAAGGTGCGTAGAAGATGAACATTAACAAGAGCAAAACAAGGGGAATGGAGTGCAGTCTAAGAAAATCAGGCGATGATGAAGGAATTAGATTAGGTAACGAAACAATAAAGGTGGTAGGTGAGTTTTCTTATTTGGGCAGTAAAATAACATACGATAGTCGCAGTATAGAGGATATAAAATGCATAATGGCAATGCGAAGAAAAGCGTTTTTGAAAAAGGAAATTTGTGAACATCGAATACTAATTTAAGAGCAAGGAAGTCTTCACTGAAGGCAATTGTGTGGAGTGTTGCCCTGTACAGGAGTGAAACATGGACGTATAATAGTTCGAAAAGTAAGAGAATAGAGGCTTTTGAAATGTGCTGCTACAGAAGAATGGCGAAGATTAGGTAGATCGCGTCACTAATGAGGAGGTTCTGAACAAAAAAGGGGAAAATGGAATTTCTGGCATACCTTGACTAAAATGAGGACTCGATTCATAGGCAACAAGGAATCGTGAATTTAGCATTTGAGGGAAGTGTGTGAGGGGTAACAATCGCAGAGGGAGAGCAAGAGACGAATACGGTACGGAGAGTCAACATGATGTGGTTTGTCGTTCTTATGAGGAGATGAAGAGGCGTACTCTGGGTAGAGTAGGGTGTCCGGGATGAAGACCACAATATATGATACACTTTTAGAGAGTTAGAGTGCCGGCCGCGGTGGCCGCGGTGACTGAGGCACTCCAGTCACGGTCAGCACGGCCACTACGGTCGGGGGTTCGAATCCCCCCTTGGGCATGGATATTTGTGCCGTCCTAGTTCGTAAGTAGTTCATAAGTAGTTTGTAAGTTTAGGGACTGATGACCCCGTAGTTAAGTCCCATAAGCTTAACAAACATTTGAACAAGAGTTAGACTGCGAATGCAGAGGTAAATCTTCGTGATACAGATCACTTGAAATTTATATATGTAGCAATTTGCACTAATTTCTAAAATACAAAGGGTATATGTTTTATTTACATGTGCAATTGTACAGTATTGGTGACGTGCAAAACATTAAAAGTACAAATTATATATTTAGTTAAATGCTGATTATCATGAATATTTAATTTAATTTTGTTAGCAGTCGTGAAGCTAAGGAACACTCTTCATCTTTTGGCCACGTTTATTTGCCTTTTATTTTAAAAATTATGTTAACATATTTCCTCTATTATCACCCATCTTATTGTTTTCATACAAATTATAGGCATTAATGCTTCAGAATTCCAGAGCCAGCCAGTAAACCTGACACATTCAGTCTACATTTTGTGTCCCTCCTGCCATGACATGCACATTCTTACAAGTCACGCAAGCAAAGAGCACGACCCGAGCAACAGCAGCGTAAACGCATTTTGAGAGCACTTACCTTCCAAAAGATTGCTTTAAAAGAGCCGTTTCACCAACGAAAGCAAAAACATCTACACGTGCTGCTGTTCTTTTAGAAGAATGATGTTACACAACTTTGACATTGTTGTATGCTATTCATTTCTTGTTTTGTTTAAGAAGGTAACACCCTGAGATGTCACAGCCCTTATGGAACTTCTGCTGTTGTTTAAATTCTAATACAAAACATTCATGGTTTAGGCATGGTCTGTACATTGTTTATAAAGTAAAGAGTCACTATTCCGTATTTTATAATACATCCACAACTCTATTCACATATTTTGAGGAAAGGGGAACACATGATTTACTTTTTCTACTGCACTTATATGAAATTATTACGTCATTATCGATGTGATACTTATATAGGATGAAGCGAAAATCGCGCAATCGTGGGCTCTCAGCGCAATTCCTGACATGGCAGCAATAAAAAAAAAAATAAAATAAAAAAATCTCTCGCTACATTTCTTCCTCCGCACATTTCCGGTAGTAAATGTACGTCGAAGACAGAAGTGGGTGTGTGTTCCATACGTCAGTGTGTTTCAGAATTATACAATTCCTCCAATGGACTTCTAGGGGATTTAGAAGGCGTCTTGAGGAACAAAATGAGCATAGAAATCGATGCCCGGAAACGCCATTCAACCACGCTGCGGAGAGTCTAAGTTGCAGGCACCGGCGCGTGCCGCTAGACGTCCCATATAGCAACTTCAGCGCTCTGTACCGTCGTTGTATGACGCTTTCGAGCATGCGTTTCTATGCTCGTTTTCTTCCTCAAGACGTACGCTTGGCTTTAAACCATTTATTAATGTGCATGAAAATAACATTAGCAGACGTTTCTGGAACTATGCTGAAATGGCTATTTGTAGCAATACTTATTCCATCTGCAAACAAAATACTCTCTCCTTCTGTCAGTGTAAATTGATGAGAGGTTTTTAATGTACGCAGTAAAAATCAATGGCCCTAAGATGGATCCTTGTGGGGCACCACATAACTTCTTCCCAAACTGATGATGAGTAATGGCTTAATTCACTAGTCCCTTGAACTGACACTCTTTGTATCGTATTAAAAAGGTACGACGTGAATCATTTTGCAGCATTGCCTGAATTTTTAGTTCGCTTAAAAGGATGCTGTGGTTAAAACAATCAAGTGCCTTTTACAAATCACAGAAAATACCTGCTGATTATAATTTATCATCTAATGAAGTAAGTATATTCTCAATATACGTATAATTAGCTTTCTAAATAATGGAACTCTTCAGAAATCCAAACTGTGTTCTGGACAATATGTTATTTGTTGTCAGGTGGTTGAGAAACTGTTAGTACATTACCTTTTCTAGAATTTCAAGAATGCTGGAAAAATTCAAATCTGTAGTTTGATTATATCTCTTCCTCCCCATTTTTAAATAGTGGTTTAATATCTGCATATTTTAGCCAATCAGGCTTTCAATGTCCGTCCTTCGTGATTGGCGACAAATGCTAGCCGTAGTTCCCAATGGGGTTAACATTGCCGTTATGGTTATGGGACTTAACTGTAGGGTTAACATTGCCGTTACGGTTATGGGACTTAACTGCAGGGTCATCAGACCCTAAAATTACAAACCACTTATAAACGATCTTATACTAAAGACAACACAAATATTCATGCCCGAGGGAGGATTCGAACCTCCGACGTGGAACGGCCTCGCGCATCGGAACATAGTGCCTCACTGCGCTCGGCCACACTGCCGCGGCTGTGCTAATGACAGTGCATAAACGAACATAACTAGGTCAGGTCAATCAGCTAGACTGAATGAACATGAAATGAACTGGAGTCTGAAAAAGAAAGACTCTACCTTTGCTGTCATGCTGTGAATGAATGTCATTCGTGTGGCATTAAATGTGATATACTCTAAAGGTAAAATAAAGGTAGAAAATTAACATTATTGAAAATTAACATTGTTGAAAATTCTGAGGTGGTTGTTTTGGGTACCGATTTGTCAGGATCTATGCACCCAAATTGCGTGAAAATGTAGTCACATGTTAGTTCTAGTATAATATGTTTGTCCAATGAATATCCGTTTATCATCTGCATTTCTTCTTGGTGTAGCAATTTTAATGGTCATTAGTGTAAGTTATAAAGTTTAGGGATCGGTGTTAGCTATTGGCTAATTTGTGGTTTTAAAAAGTAATAAAAAACAGCGTACGCTAGAAAGTCCAAAGCGTCTGTGAAGTACTGTTACGTTTGCTGTACTTATACCATCGCTATATCGCAAGTTGACGTGTGAGACTTGTACGCCAGATGAGCAAAATATCCGCTTAATGGAGAGTCGTTACGCTGACAATTATCGGTGACTATAAGCGCAGACACATACGGCTGCGGCCGTAGCCATACTTGCGCGTATCCTGAGTACGCGGCGACTCATGAGACCTCCCACAGCAGCCGGGCTGGATTCCTGGGACGGCAGGCCTTTTTACATCAAAGCGCTGACGTCATGACGCGGCAGAGGCGGACAAAGGCAGAGGTAGGGCCGCCGGCTGCTGCGCCCCCTCCCTCTGCCTCCAAATACAACTAACAACGTCATTACCTTACATTATTACTGCTTTAACTTTATGCATTGCTTTCTTCAAATGTTCAAATATTTGTTAAGCTTATGGGACTTAACTGCGGGGTCATCAGTTCCAAAAATTACAAACTACCTATAAACTGACTTACACGAAAGACAGCACAAACATCCATGCCCGAGGGGGGATTCGAACTCCCGACGGGGAACGACCTCGCACATCGCAGCATAGCGCATCACTGCGCCCGGCCACTCCGCCACGACCTGCTTTCTTCAATATCACTTCTTAATATGTTATGATTTCCAGTTTCAGCGAAACTGAATCAGCATCCACTCGCACAAGGAACTATTTTTACAGCTGCTTACTATTTTGTCAGCAGTTTTAAATATAGATTCCTTACGAAGAAGGTGATTCAATTTCGCTTAAACTAATAATCAGAATATGTTCACAGGCTATCTATGCAAATAAATATTCCCGAAAAAAATTGCACAAAGTTCCTGTACTGAGATCACATCCTACATATGATAGTATTGGACGATCACCGTTTTAATTCTACATCTACATAAATTCTCGGCAAGTCATATTGAAGTGCGTGGCAGAGGGTGCATCCAACCGATTTTATTATATTATTTCCATTCTCTAATAGTTCGTAGGAAAAATAAACAACTAAATCTTCCCGTTTTCGATCGGATTTGTATAATTTTGATTTTCATGTCTTGCTGCGTTGCGCGAGGCCGTTCCCCGTCTGGGGTTCGAATCCCTACTCGGGCATGGATGTTTGTGCTGTCTTTCGTATTGTCTAGGTGAGGTGAGGTGAGGTATGATACATTAATAATATAAATCCCAAGGAATCATTTGAATAAGTTATATTACATTACTTTGATTTACCACTTAAAGGTCTATTGATTGACAGTGAAGTGTATGGATAGACCGGAGAATGTATTGAAGAGTCCAAAAACCGAGGAGGTGGAGGAACAATAACTGGGTGGATATAGGAGTTTGTGCCACGGGCGTGTGGAACAGTTTTAGCAAAATTGTTCTGTGGTGAGACTTTAATTAGGATGAATAATGAAATTGAGGTTGGTCGTTAAGTACTAAGTCAGGCGGCCTTGATACGCCTGGGCATTGAGTCAAACAGAGCTTGAATGGCGTGTACAGGTAGAAATACCCATGCAGCTTCAACACGATACCACTGTTCAGTGACTGGCGTATTGTGCCATTGACCAGACGTATTCGGTTGGTGATAGATCTGCAGAATGTGGTGGCAAAGGCAGCTATCGAACATTTTCCGTTTCCAGAAAGGCCCGTACAAGACCTGCAACATGCGGTCGTGCATTATCCTGCTGAAATGTAAGGTTTCGCAGGGATCGAATGAAGGGTAGAGCCACGGGTCGTAACACATTTGAAATGTAACGGCCACTGTCAAAGTGCCGTCGATGCGAACAAGAGGTGACCGAGACGTGTAATGAATGGCACCCCATACCATCACGCCGGCGGTACTCCACAATGGCGATGATAAATACACGCTTCACCTTGTGTGAATGCTCTGAAAAGCTAATCATTTGCATATTACAGCATCTTCTCCCTGTCGGTTAAATTTCGCATCTATAGCACGTCATCTTCGTGGTGTGACCAGGACTGTATATTATAGAAAAAAATTGTTGTGACAGTTATGTAACCAGGACTGGTTGGAAGAAGAAAATTCTACAGCATTAGTCCTTTACTTAGAATGCGTTTATCTCGATTCTCTCCGCCGGTGCGAAGTCATGAACGCTGGGAAAAAAAACGCAGGTGAATTGACGAAGATGAGCTATGAACTACAATTACCGTACAGTCCTTCGAAATAGTCACCTCTCATAACTATGCACCGCTGAGCTCTTCATTACATGTCCTGAAAAATTTGCTCGAAGCATTCCTTTGGGATGGTATTCAAAACTCTCTTTACGTTTCGTTGGATTCCATGAATATCGTCAAATGTCTTTCATATCAAGGCGAGTTTGATTCGAGTGAGTAGGAAGAAGTCTGAAGGAGAGAGTGGAGGATTGAAAGCCGGCAATATGATGACGTTGCACGACGAAGCTCGCTGACATACAGCCAAGATCGTCAAACAGTACCCGGCAAAAACGGAGCGGTGCAACTGCCGCCACACTCGTCGGATCTCAATCCTCTAGACTTCTTCCTAAAGGTAACGAGGCTTTTCAACACCATCCCAAAGGAAGCCTTCATGCAAAGTTTTAAGGACATATATCGCAGAGCTCAAGCACAGATTACTCTGTGGCTCAGGACAAGGAAGGTAACTATAGGTGATCATGTACGTTAATGATACAAGACTTTTGACCCAACTTTATTGTCAGAGGCTGTAATAAGGGTAAATGAAAGTAACAGCAAAATCACAGTCCATCGGTTTCCTTTAGAATTCTTCAACATAGTTTGAATACAATAAATTTCCTTTAGAACGAAAAGCTTCACAAATCAGTGCACATTTGGTAAGCAACGTAGCCGCGAGACCAAGCCTACTCTTTTCTCATGCCATATCCTGCAAACCATGCATGAAGGGCAAGAAGTATATTACGCGACATTCCTAGATTTCCAGAAATCGTATGTCAAGGTGCACAACTGCAACCCTGATAACGAATGTTATACAACTTATTAAATAGTAGAAATCAGGTCTTTGATCTGAACGGCAAGTGTCTATCACAGACACAACATCGTTAGGACGAGACTACAAAGGTCATTCCCTTATTCTCTCTCTCTCTCTCTCTCTCTCTCTCTCTCTCTCTCTCTCTCTCTCTAACACAATGTGCTCATGATGGAATGGCACATGGAAAGGTGTCGTGTATGGTAACTGTAAGGCGATACATGATGACGTACAGAAGCTTTCTATATGGTTTCATGATTGACACCTTGGTTTAAATATAGCAAAAATTTAAGTTCATGAAGAAGATCAGGAAAAGCACTCGCACAATGTTCCAGCGCGACAATATTAGTGCGCTGCTTTATACTCTCACATCGATTAAGTATCTAACCGTAATGTTGCAATGCGATATAAAATGGAACTAGGATGTAAGATTAGTTGTAGTTAGGGCAAATCGTCGACTTCGATTTATTGGAAGAATTTTAGAAAAGTGCGATACATCTCTAATGAAGACCAAGTGTACAATACATCTGCAACACATTCGTAATTCTGCAAGAGTGATCAGGATCCAAACTGTGTAGGATTAAAGGAAGATATCAAAGGTGGTCGTGGGGTACTGGATTTTTTTACGTATAGGGTAGATCAATGCATGAGTGTTACACAGATGTTTTGGAAACACAAATGGGAATTCCTGGTGGCAATGCGACGTACTTTCCGAGAAATGCCACTGAGGACCTGTCATTTGGTGCTGAATGCCGTACATTTGTACTGCCTCCAGCCAGCGTACATTTCGCATAGGAACCTGTATAGATAACTGATATTACGGCTCGTACCGAGACATATAGACAGTCGTTTTTTGCAAGTGGTATGGAAAGGAAGTGACTATAGTCGGCGTCACGTAAGAAAGTGGCCCAGTTTTCAGCCGTTCTGCACATCCCGCCCATACTCTTACGGATTTATGGACAGCTCTACAAGATGCAAGGTTTCCAGTTCCCTCCAGCACTTAAGTCCTGCCGCGGCTGAGGGGCCGAGCGCATTGAGGCGCTATGCTACGTTGCGTGAGACCGTTCCCAGTCGGGGGTTCGAATCCGCCCTCGGGCATGGATGTTTGTGTTGCCTTTAGTATAAGGTAGTTCATAAGTATTTTGTAAGTTTAGGGACTGATGTTCCTGCGATTAAGTCCCATAAGCTTTACAAACATTTGAACATTTTTTTCAACTTAAGTCCTTGCCACGTCATGTTGCGCACTACTGCCAACTCTGAGGGCCCTACATGATATTAGGGAGGTGTACCAATTTCTTTGCCTCTTCAGCTGTAATATACATTGTAGCCCTCTTTCTGTCAGAAGCAGAGGAAACTCATGTGGGTCGATAAATAGCGATAAATGTTGGGAGTATTTCGTTCTCGTGCCCCACTCTTCGCCCTGTGTGGGTCGAAAATTACGGCGCAGTCTGGTCACAGAAAACGTGGCGATATTTATGTGTAATGAACACAATTTTAACCAAGAAGTTTTAGTGCGCTAACGCAGATAATCACTCTACAATTAGTAGACAAAATGGTTTGCACGGCAGTTGAACCTATAGAACGGGGATCCGTGAAAACTTTTTCGACCCAGTAAACTTTAATCGTGTAATGTGTGTTGAGTGTATGTCTCAGAACACACACATAAATATAATAAATGAACCTGTGTAGATGCGGAAGTCTTGCAACGGTCAAAAAACGATTATTGTTCGAAAGTCTAAACTTCTACCTGCAGTGCGACTACGATAGACTACGAAAAGTAATTGTATGTGTTGCGTGAGTCACATGACTCTTCACTCCTTTCAACACAAATCTCCCCCCCCCCCTCTCTCTCTCTCTCTCTCTCTCTCTCTCTCTGTGTGTGTGTGTGTGTGTGTGTGTGTGTGTGTGTGTGTCACTCCCGCTCGTCTCTTAAGTGGGTATTGAAAACTGCTCGTCAAATTGTTATTACAAAATACTGATTTCTCTTAAAGGCACAAAATCTGTATCCTTAATTTCAACAAATATTTCAGCTCTGGAAGCATCAGCAATTGCCTTTGTTACATCATTTTGCATGCTTGTTGATATGTCTCGGTAATTCATAGACTTCTAAATGTGCTTTCAAGGATGGTCAAGCTCAGCATTTACAAGAAGAAATTTCTCTGTAATATCCTTTTTTCCGAACTTAAGAATTTTTCAGGTGGCTTCGAAACTGTAAATCCTGCACTATGTAAACTTTTAAATGCTTCCCAATCGTTTCTTAATTACTAGTAATTCAATTCTGTTTTTACCCCTTGCTGTTAACTCAAAAACACTTCAATTTTAGCAGGGAATGCTATCTGTTTCGTGTGTCAAGAACGTAGTCAGGTGAAATTTCCGACTAACCGTGTTTCTTTAGTTTCTTTTTTCAGATTGTTTATTATTTATTTTTATTTATTTATTTTATTATATTTTTATTTTTTATTTCTCGTACTAGATAACGGGTCCGTTTGTTGTCACACAGAAGTCGCAAACACAGATTAATAACATTCGTTACGAAAATCCCTCTCAGATACCTTTCCAGTAGATCACATTTCGACTTTGACCATGTTGCTACTGTGGAGGTAAGAGAAGGTGTGCTACTACCAATAAATTGGGCAGGAGTCAGTATTGGAAGACGGACGGATCTCTACCTCTTCCAAATGGCGATTTGACTGCTCAGAGTTATAGAGACCCTGCGACCTTTGTTGTGCCCTACACTGGTGCCATAGGAGATGGGTTCCTTCCGGTGCAAGATAACGCTCGTCCGCACAGAGCTACACTAGTGGGCAATATCCTTGCAGCAGAGGGAATTGAACGAACTCAGTGGCCAGCTTCTTTACCTGAATTAAATCTGTTTGAGCATGTCAGGAAAGCACTTGGCAGACGCATTGTAGCCAGACCGGCATCTCCCACAACGGTTGCAGAGCTGGATATTGCTCTCATGAAAGAAAGGCCAAATATTCTTCAAGAGCTGATCGATAACCGCATTCTGTCCACGCAGGTATGCAATTGTACTGGCCGTCCGAGGTGATCACACACCATATAAGAAGGCCTCGCTTTAACTAAACTAGTTGTAATACTCAAGTAAAGAATTGAGACAACACAAATTACAATTGTAACCAACATCTGAATAAAATACGTTATCATGTGTATATTGAGCGTATCTAACCTGATCCCCTAACTGCTTTGAGCAGTGTATTTAGATTCACACTGTATTTGGACTTCAGCCAACCACAGTGTTGCGAACGGAGCCTCGTTTGATATCCTCGTGTGGAAGTTGCGAGCGATTGCAAAAGCCATATTTCGCATATAATTTCTTCGAACGTCTACTCATGTCTTCCTCCAGATTCTCTTCGGGAGACCCGATAGCTCCCCTTGTTCTACATCTACATGGTATACTCTGCAAATCACATTTAAGTGCCTGGCAGAGGGTTCACCGAACCACCTTTACACTGTATGAATGCATAGTTTCGCAGCGAGTTATGCTGATAAAATTCTCTCGGGTTTCCAGCCGAGTCAAGTGGTTTGATATCCACGAGCTTTCGGCCGAAATCTCCTCGGCCATTGTCAAGTGATGTCTGTCTTATCATTGCAGCGTTAGTGTCTGCAGTATTTGTGATGTTATGGCGGAGTGTAGTTGTCACGCCAGCGCGCCACCACTGTTGCAATGCACCAGAAGCGCCTATTCAACTGTAAAGAACGGCAACACAGCACACGCGAGAACTGAGGGCATAGGAACGAAAAAGCAAATAAATTAATTATGTGATATTAGCGCTTGGTGTAAATTTATGAGCATAAAAGTATAACAGCTGTGAAAGGCAAGGACAAATCTTGCATTTACACTTTTCGTCTTGTTTATACGTATCATCATTAGGCGAACTGCAGCAGTCTACGCCTATCAATAATAAAACGAAACATCAGAAAGTAACGAAACTCCATATGCAAATAGAACAAGGTTGGATCGTTAAACTGTGCAAAAGAAAACTGTCTCCTAATTACGGTCTGATTTCTGTGCATTCTTGAAGTTGACATTCGCCGAAAAAAGGCCAGAAAAAGCACGCTCTTAAGAGACACGATGGACACGAGATCGACACGGACTTCAGGCCTCCTACAAAATTGCTACGGATGATGAGACCTGTGACAAATGATCTAGGCCTTAGGACGCCAGGTGTGTTCAAATACCGTGTTAGTGTGGACAGTTCTACATCGGACAGACAGTGCGCAATATTGAAGAGAGCTGTGTTGACATGAAAGATGTTTCCGCCTACGTTATCCCGAGAAATCAGCAATTGCGGAGCACGCTCTAGAAAGCAGACGTCGCATTGCGTTCGAGGATACATCAGTCATTACCAGAACAAATACTTTCTGGGATAGAAAATATCTGAAAAATCTCTTAATAAAAACGGAGGGTTGCAGCTGAGCACAGCTTGGGACCCGGCCATCGGACGGTTGAAGCGGGCGCGGCTTATATGGCGTTATATGGCGGCTGAGTACCAATGACGTCACAGGGGGCCGCACCGTGGTCGGCGAGAAAGATAGGCCCCAGTGCGGACGGCATGCCACGTAAGCAAGGTAGTTCCGAGCCGGCGCGATCGCTAGCCGATTGGCCGGCCGCTGGGGCACACACCCCGCTGCGTCATAGCGGGCAGCCACTGAGCTAGCGATCGCTCCGGCTCGGAACTACCTTGCTTCCGAGCTTACGTGGCATGCCGTCCGCGCTGAGGCAGGGTCAGAAATATAAGGACGGAGGCATGAATGATATGACAGTTACCACTTGATAATGGCCGAGGAGATTTCGGCCGAAAGCTCGTGGATATCCACTTGAGGCGGCTGGAAGCTAGATAGAATTTTATCACCTTTATACTATTTATCTCCCATTCCATTCTCGAATATCGCGCGGGAAGAATGAATAGCTGAATCCCTCCGTTCGAGCTCTGATTTATCGTATTTTATTCAGATGATTAAGAGGGAGTCAACAATATATTTTCGCATTCGGAGGAGAATGTTGGCGATTGGTTTTTCGTAAGTAGCCCACGCCGCAGCGATAAGCGCCGTTGTTGTAATGATTCCCATCCCAGATCCTATATCATTTTCGTGACGATGTTTCCCATGTACAGTGACAATACAAAACGAGCTGCCCTTCTTTGGACATTTTCGATGTCCTCTGCCAATCCCACCTGATGAGGTTTTTGACAGGACGTACTCAGCCCGGAGTGAGCTGTCGACGGCCAGCAGCCTCGCTGCCTCGTGCAGAGCGCAGCCGCACAGCGCCGGCCGTTGCGGCAGGTAAGGGCAGGCCGCACTCCGTGCCACCGCTGCTAGTCCGTCAGCACGACCTGGGGCGCGGGATCAGGGGCCGCGCAAACCAGGCCCGCGCTATCTGGCTCTGGTGCCGGGGGATCAGGCCCTGCTGCCGCCGCGGTCACGAGCAGCGTAGGGCGCCCGTCAGCAGCACCCAACCACACCGGACAGGACCGGGAGCACCACCACCTAGAGAGAGGCCGCGGCGCTCTCGTGTGACGTCAGGCAGAGTAGGTTGCGTGCGCATAGCTGACTGGCTGGCTGCTTCGGCAGAGTGGGTTGTACCCCAGCGGCTACCCAGTCAACTATGCGCGCGCAATCTACCCTGCCTGACGTCACACGAGAGCGCCGCGGCCTTCTCTCTAGGTGGTGTTGCCAGGAGGCCTGTGACGCCACTACGCCGCAATGAACAGTTCAGGCACCGTCTAACAGTCACCAAGCTTGAAACACGTCTTTGATACAAAAATAAGTTGGCAGTAGGTTGCTACTACGCGCCAAAGATGTACAGATGTGTACGGGAACGTCGGGTAGACACAGATACATAAATGAATTGCTAATAACATTTTCACCGTAAAATGAAACCAGAAAAGTCTTTAGTCATATCACTTAGAACTAAGTATTCATGATGATTTTTAACTACTAGCTGAAAACCCGACTGTGCCCTGGTATTTATTTATTTATTTCTGCCTTGAGTTAATATTTCTTCTATCCTTTCTCTCTCTTTGTCCATCTCCTTTTTTTATAAAAACATATTTATCGGTGATTATATAAGAAATAAAACTGAATCGCATAATGTAAAAAATTATAAGTGCAATATCTAAACAAAGAAAGATAGTAATCAAAATACAAATGGCATGTAACATTCGTACGATCTCATATTTATTGAGTAATATGTTATACAATTTTTTTAAGAGCTTATGGGACTTAACTACGGAGACATCAGTCCCTAAACTTACAGACTACTTATGAACTAGCTAATACTAAGGACGGCACAAATATCCATGCCCGAGGGGGGATACGAACCCCCGACCGTAGTGGCCATGCGCCTCAGTCCCCTCGGCCTACGCGGCCGGCTGTACAATTGTATAATTTTTTAGGTGTATATTCATTTGTGTAAATACTGCATGTCAGTAAAATCTGTTGGAATACAGTTAGTAGTAAAGAAGTAATATAGCAGGCATGGCCAAACACCGCCCTCGCAGTGCCCACGCCGCCGGCCGCGGGCGGCCTTTGCCGTGCCCCTGCCCAGCGCACTGTGCGCAGCGGCGTGTGGGGCCCAAGCGACACACGGTCGCGCCCGGGGCGGTCAACTACAGTGTACTCGCCTGCGGGTCGTGGGCGCGCACGCCGGGCGGAAATGTTGGCCATGCCTGTAATAGAAAACCTTGTGCGTGGTGGGGCGGTTTTCCATGAACGGTACTGTTCATGTGCTCATATCTCATGATCTACATATCGTACTGTAATACAATTTCGAAGGTACATTTAGCTATATGTGTGTAGATTGGCTGTAAGAGTTTTTGCGGCTACAACTTGTGCTGTAGAAATTATAAATTGTAACCCTATAACGAATGCCGTAATTCTAGTCCATGAACATCTGAAAAGTAGTAAGCGAGAAACTTTTTTTCCTTTCATTCGCGGTGGAGTAGCCGAGCGGTCTAAGGCGCATCGCTGCGGAGCACGAGTTTACTCGCCGTCGGAGGTTCGAGCCCTCCCTGGGGTATGTGTGTGTGTGTGTGTGTGTGTGTGTGTTTGTGTTATCCTTAGGTTAGGTTACCTTAGTTTGTTTGTAAGCTACGGACAGAAGACCTCACAGTTTGGTCCGATAGATATACAAATATTTGAACTGTCATTCTCATGTAGTGTATTTATCAAGTCTCTATTATGTGGCAGTTTTTGGAACTATATTGTTTATGACTTTATATCTCCTGAACAATGTGTCGTATGTGGTTCTTACTCCTTCGGTAATTGTTATCCCACGCAAGGAATATATGTACCAAATTTGGTTACAACCAAATTTGGTTGAAATCGCTCGAGTGGTTTAAGAGAAAATGAGCAGCATTATCGCTTAATGCGGCATTTTCTCGAGCTTCGCATTGTTTATGACGTCATAACTCATTACCGCTGTGTTGTACGTGATTCTTACACTTACTGCGAGCCGGCCGCGGTGGCAGAGGTGACTGAGGAGCTCCAGTCACGGTCAGCACGGCCACTACGGTCGGGGGTTCGAATCCCCCCTCGGGCATGGATATTTGTGCCGTCCTAGTTCGTAAGTAGTTCATAAGTAGTTTGTAAGTTTAGGAACTGATGCCCCGTAGTTAAGTCCCATAAGCTGTACAAACATTTGAACTTTTGAACTTACTGCGACCGCCCTCGTGGATTGAAGCTTATGTGTGCAAAATTCCATAAACACCGAAACAAAACTGTAGATTTGTATACAATAAGTACACACAAACATATTGACACTCTGCTTTATATATTAGATGAGTAGCATTGTCGCTTAATGCAGCAGTTTTCCGCGAATCTCACTGTTTATGACGTCATATCTCGTTAACTATGTGTTATACGTAAGTCGAAACTTATCATGCGTCAGTCTAAACAGCCCAAAAGCTTAGCTGCGCGTTGCGTCAGACAGCGCCAAAGTGGGCCGCGAAAATCGCAAAAAAATGTGTTCGGCTAAAGCGGATTTTGGATAAACGCTATTCGGATAAAGAAGAGTTTACCGTAGTGTCATTTTTCTTAGTCACTAAAGATTGTTATTTAATTTCTAATACAAATACGGAAACGTCGTTAAATTAATGTCACTGCTTCTGTTAATGGCAGTCTCTAACAACAAAATGTCAGTACGGTCTAAGACCTAATCGTATCGTCCAAAAATGTATTGCAACTTGATGTGCTCGACTTCAAAAGGAAATGACTGTGATTGTATTCACGTGGTCGGCGCGTACTTTGACGATGCTTGAGTTTTGTTTTATCGGATTTGGTACATAGTAATATTTTCAAAACTGGAATTCCTGGAGACTAGATTCTAGAGCTTCTTATAAACGCTCATTTCACTTTATCTTTGCTTCTGTGACTTGCGTATACGTATCGATATTTTTAGCTACTTGGCAGCTATCAAACTAAACTACTTCAAGAATGTGATGTGCTAATGTTAACAGTCTGCACACGGACGTATTTATTTGTAGCTTTTCTGAAACTGAAGTATGAGATTAAACAGGCTTTACTGTAGTAGTTGATGGCTCCAATCGGAAACATCTGACTTTATTTTTATACAGCCGTTGATATTATGAAGTAGCAGTTAAGCATTTACGATTCACATTAAGAGCCCAAGTTTCGAAGGGAAGGTATTGTTAAAGTTCTATTTCAATTTAGTATGACCACATCACACCACCAAGAGGCTTCCGATATTTTATTTGCACAAACGATTTAGGGGAAAATCTAACTAGGTCTCTTAAGTTGTTTGCAGATGACGCCGTCATTTACCGTCTAGTAAAATCATCTGAAGATCAAAACCAACTGCAGAACGATTTAAATAAGATATCAGAACGGTGTAAAATTGGCAGTTGACTCTAAATAATGAGAAGTAGGAAGTCGTCCATATGAGTACGAAAAGAAATCCCTTAAACTTTGTCTACATGATAAATCAATCAAATGTGAAGGCCGTGAACTCCACAAAATACCTAGGAATTACAATTACTTCAGACTTAAAATGGAAAGAACACGTAGATAATGTCGTGGGAAAGGCGAATCAGAGACTTCGTTTTATTGGCACAATCCTAAAAGATGGCCGGCCGCGGTGGCCGAGGGGACTGAGGCGCTCCAGTCACGGTCTGCATGGCCACTACGGTCGGGGGTTCAAATCCCCCCTCGGGCATGGATATTTGTGCCGTCTTTAGTATAAGCTAGTTCATAAGTAGTTTGTAAGTTTAGGGACTGATGACCCCGCAGTTAAGTCCCATAAGCTTACCAAACATTTGAACATTTGAACTTAAAAGATGCAACAGAACTACTAAAGAAACAGCATATACTATGCTTGTCCGTCCTTTTATGGAGTATTGATGCCCAGTGTGGGATCCTTATCAGGTGGGTTGGACGGAGGACATCGAAAGAATCCATATAAGGGCAGCTCGTTTCGTATTGTCACGATACAGGGGAGACAGCGTCGCGGAAATGATACAGGATATGGAATGAGAATCATTACAACAACGGCGCTTATCGCTGCGGCGTGGGCTACTTACGAAACTACAATCACCAACATTCTCCTCCGAATGCGAAAATATATTGTTGACTCCCACTTACATAGATAGAAATGACAATCAGAATAAAATACGAGAAATCAGAGCCCGGACGGAGAGATTCAGGTGTTCATTCTTCCCACGCGCTATTCGAGAATGGAATGGGAGGTAAAATAGTATAACGGTGGTTCGATTAACCCTCTGCCAGGCACTTAAATGCGATGCATGTAGATGTAGATGCATAATGTTGGTAAATCATAACACCAGGAAGGCATTCCATTGTTTGTGTTGACTGTAGATCTGACGTACCTAGGTCAATACCGAAGTTTGATCGTATTTATATTGTTACTTCGTGTCAGGAGGGACTCTTATCAAGGGAAGTCTGCAGACGTCTCGGAGTGAACCAAAGCGATGTTTTCGATTATGGAGGAGTTGCAGAGAAACAGGAACAGTAGGTGACTTGACTCGCTCTGACCGCCCAGGCTACCACAGAAGCTGATGACCGCTGCTTACGGATTTCGGCTCGGAGGATCCCTGAGACGAATGCTACCCAAATGAATAATGATTTTCGTGCAGCTACAGGATGTCCTGCTTCATCTGTACGTAATAGGCTGCACTCCCGATGTCCATGGCGACGTCCAGCTTTGAAGACTGGACACTATACAACGCGATACAGATGGGCCCAACGGCAAGCTGAAAGCACTCGAAAGAATTGGCATCAACTGCTATTTGCAGATGAGACTCGCATCTGTCTTAAACCAGACAATCTTAGTAACGTCTTTTGGTAACAGCCTGGTCAGCTTGAACGCCTTTGATACAACGTTCAGAGAATGCAGCGAGGTGGTGATTGTCTGGTGTTTTTGGATGGCATTATGTGGGCCACTTACGCCAGTGGTAGTCACAGAAGGCAATCAAACGACTATACGGTATAGGGACGATACCCTTCGATGTATACCATATGGTAGCATTCCGGTGAGGGATTCGTCTTAATGAACAACAGTTCTCACTCTCATCGTACACACCTTGTGAATGTGATCCTCTGTGATAACGACAAGATTAGAATGGTCAGCATATTCTCTAGACATTAACCCTATGGAACATGTCTGAAACTCGTTGAAAAACCAGACTATTTTATACTTAGGCATCCGCAACTGAAATACATAGTTAAGCAATTTTAGAAAGTAATACAGACAATTAAGCCAGGATTCCTTTCCATGAATTATCGTAATCCGCCTTAGCTGCCTTATATGCCTTTATTAGGTTACAACCGGGTTCGCACCATTAAAGGTGCATTTTCAAGTATCTTAATTTACATTCGGTGGAATGGCTTATTGCGACGTTCCATTATTCTTGTTGGGTGCCGGGTTTTATGGGGGCTTTCCTCATAGTTGTTAACTGGGTTTATATGGGACACCATGAATTAAACGTCTATGTGGTTATAGTCAGCAGTTGATTAAACCAAGTTTGCTGCTTAAAATTTTTTATTAAATTGAACGTGGGGGTGTGTTCTCTCTCCCCTAAATGTAAAGCAAAATGGATTGTACCAATTGTTTCACGTCATATCCTGTTAAAAGACTTGATAAAACACACACACCCGTTCAATTTAATAAAAACTTAAGCAGAAACCTTGGTTTAACCAACTGCTGACTACAACCACATAGACGTTTACTTAATGGTGATCCATATAAACCCAGCTAACAACTTTGATGAAATCCCCATAAAACCCGGCACCCAACATCAATATTTGGACATCTCAATAAGCCATTCCACCTCGCGTAAATATATAATAAAGGTATATAAGACAGGTAAAGCGGATTACGATAATTCATCGAAAGGAATCCTGGCTTACTCGTCTGTATTACTTCCTAGAATTGCTTAATAACGTTGAAAAAAAAACTTGCAAGAGACGCTTTTTCAACTTTTTCAATGACCTGAATTGTCAGGCGATACAGTTCTTCTGCTTTCATATCTCTTGTAAAGAAATAGGCAACCGGAATCTTAAAATACGACGCTAAACCAACATAGACAAAACATAGCAATTTTGTTGCAATCATTATTTCCCCCGAAAAGTCATCTTCAAGACAATGCGTCGAAACCAGACCCAGTACTTCATCTGTTGCCTTACAATATATTGAACGTGGCTGTATGGTCATTTCGTCTAAAATAATAGAACCACATTTATTTATTCCTTCTGAACACTTTGCTTCCTGGAGTAGCCTCTTTTGAATTAGACTGGACACCATCACGCCAGAAGTACAGCCAACATATCTCTTTAAAGTAGATTTTGATGGCAAGCTTAATATATGGGCATTTCTCACAAATTCATAACCTGACGGCGACTTGCTTTGCCACAGAACACAATATCTAATTGTCGAATCAGTCCATCGAGGTTTTTTCTGGGAGAAAACCCGTAATTGCTCCAATAAGAACGCTGCTTTAATGTTTCCATCTACGCTTGTGCTTTGAATTTTATTAAGATTGTAACTAGCAACAATACCTTTTAACTCCCTATTTTTTTTCTTTCAGTTTCTTCTGTTCTTTTCTTAATTCTCGTACCTGTTGTTTAGCACGCTGACGAAATCTTTGCAGAGTTTCCAGTCTTCTATTTCTAAATGATATACTGCGCCTATTTAACTTTGTTTGTACTATGGCATCTTTATTATGAGGTTGTGAAATATGACTTTCTTGGCAGTCTTCTTCGCTTACATTTCCCTTGTCTGTAGCAATTTTGTCGATCTTCTGTTTCAAAGATTTTGTCCCACATCTTTCAATTTCTCTTCTCGGTTCTTTTATCTTAACTCGTTTGCTTGGCGGGTACATTTCGAAAACACTGGGAACTGCATCTGGATTCAATTTCTTTATCTTCAGGCCGGATTTATAGTCTGAGGTAAGAAAATGGTTACTGCATACCACAGAATGCTCATTGGGTTGCCATAACTTATCCTTTGTATCACCTACATATGAGATAAAAATGAAATATTTAGGCAACAATAATATAAATTATACCAGCACTGATCACCTAGAAATGCACATACCTTGTCTACTTATTGTTTTTATCCATAGTTGTCTCGTGGATTCATTACTCGGAAATTCGTGAAAACTAACTCCAGGAGCTTTATTTCGGGAGCCCTGATTGCAAAATGGCACTCAACAATATACCATTTTCCACAAACACTTAAACCGTTGTAGATTTTCACGTAATAAGTTAGTTACACTTTTTTGGGATGCACAATGTTCACTACAACACACTGTAGCAGAACGCACTTCAGTCGAGTTTCGCGCGTGTGGGGTTGTTATGTGGCGCCTCTAGCGGCTGCTGTTTCAACGAGAGCGGCGACAAGAGTTTACTCCTAGTGAGTAGGCTTTGTATTATTTGGAGGCTAAGGCCCATCCTTACTTCCCGTCATGCACCCGGCCCCACTCGCCACCAGCGTCACACTCCCCACTTCCCCGTGCCTCACCAGAGACCCCCTTTTCCTCAATAAACCTCTCTGGTTGGTCGTCTAGCCGCCATCGAACGATAGGTCGTAACAGTGGGTGACACGAACACTGTTAAATACTATGTACATCGAATACCATTGTACATCGAAATACAAACATTATTAGTGAGTAACGGAGGATTTACGACATATTGTATGTCTATGTTTGAAAATAAAGACACGTAATTGCGCAGAACTGAAAATTCCCAGCACTCCTTTATGTATCGCACTTATGTTCAGTTAGGTAAATAATTGGTGGCGTTAAAAATTCTTCCTCAGAGAGGGAACCATAATTAATAGTTTAAATATAAAGCCCAACATTAGTTTGTACCTTATGTTTCACTTTGTAACTGGTGAAAAACTGAAGATATTTGATATACTTCGTAAAACAGCGATGGTGCAACACTGATTTCACTACGACTAAAGATCAGTAACAAAGATAGCCAGAGGTACGGCTTCAGTAATATTATGAGCAATATTAAATTTCACTTACTCTGAGCTGTATTTTCACAGCCCAAGGAAGCGGAAAATCGTCTGTACGTGGCGGTGGGCGATGTAAAAGGTAAGGCGGCGATTATCATCCGTCTGGGAGGCGGATTTTCTGGAAAAACTGAGTAACGAGTGGCGCTGGCCTTGACGTGTCCGCCATGTTCCCACGCACACTGCGGCCTTCTGGGAACACAGTCCATCACCTGCGCCGCACGCCTAGCCTCTGGCTGAAGAACGGGGCAGCGCGAACGTCAGTCGCCTCGCTACAGCCTGCTCTGTGAGCCGAGAATCACGGCACGGCCAGTAGCGGACACAGCAAGCTACAGGTGCTGCACGCTGTCGCTTTTACCATTACAACAAACACAGTATATTAGCACCGATTTTATTTCGTGAACGGTTCCAGATATCGATGTGAGATTGATATGTGATCAAGGGTCCAAATCCTTGTATCTATCGAGCTACTAAAAGAACGTTTATTCGAATGTTCAAATGTTCGTTAAGTTATGGGACCTAACTACAGCGGCCATCGGTCCCTAAACTTACAACTACTTAAACTAACTCATCCTAAGAACTACACAAACACCCATCCCCGAGGGAGGACTCGAACCTCCGACGTGGAACGGCCACCCGCACCTTAGCAGGGCGCCTCAGTGCGCACGGCCATTCCACCGCGGCGAACGTTTATTCAGTGGGATCTACATATAAGTGCATTAAATAACTGTTGTAATATCACAAGCCGTTATAGAACGCTTGTTAATACTGATTTTTAAATATTTGCAAAATAATTAGAGAAAAGCAACGCGATCAGAGGCTGCTATTGCCATGTTAACCCTTTCATTCCCAGTGTTGTTGTTGGACAACAAGGTATTAAAAGTTAATTTATAACGTATTTTGTGCATCAATCCTTAAACTTGCATTTTTGTTGATGAACAACATGCTTCCAGTACGACATTTTGCCGCTTCTGAGGAATTAATCTGTCCGTCTCGGAGGTTGTTTTGCGTTGCCGACTGTACGTGGCTGTGAATGTGGTTCCTTTTATTTTATTCCAGCAGTGAACTGTCTTGTCTTTGGTGCTGTGGCGAATACTATGCTAGCATTATTGATCTGTTAACTATCAACAAAATAACGTTTGAAGTAATAAAATACCTTAATACAAACGTCTATGTTGCGCGTGAAATACATGGCATAAAAAATCAATAGTTCGGCCAGAAATATTAAAACATATATTTTTGATGTTTAAAACAGGAAACACTGAATATTAATTTTTCCAAAGCTGATTTCATAATTTGGGACTGAAAGAGTTAGGACCGTCAAGCATAGCTGTTTGACAACAGGTGGTTAAGAATCACACGGACGTCTCCTGGCAAAGCTAGGTCTGACATTCTTTCCGAGCCTAAGAAAGTTCAGTAGTTTCCTTTATTCCGTCAATAGGTCTGTTAATCGTTATGAAGCATTAATGAACGACGTTTTTGTTTCGGCCATAACAATCACACAGCACTAACGGAGGTTTAAACGAAAATAACTGGAAATGTACGCACATTTTAAACAGTTTTTCTTGGCCATATCTGATATGCAAGAAGCTGACATATCCTGTAGTCCCATTTGAAAAATTCAGCCGTGGTTGACTGGCCCAGTGCTCTAAGGCTTCTTGCTGCGATGCGCGCGGTTGCTCCCCGTCGGAGGTTCGAGTCGTCCCCCTGGCAAGGGTGTGTGTACGTCTAGGGACTGATGACCACTGCTGTTTGGTCCTATAGCTTTACACACATTTGACCATTTGAAAAAGTCACACGTGATTACGTACCTACAGGGGATGGAAGACATAATAACACATTGCAGTGTCATTGGAAAGAGAACAGAAGTGTACAATTTGCGTAACACGAACAATGTATGAGGTATGCTCATATAGGGGAGATTCACGTTCTTCTGCCGTATCTTTTTCTCTGAAGTAGCCAAAGTAGCCTGTGCCAGAGACATCCTACAATTCCTAAGATCCATTCGCACAGTACAGAAATCAGCAAACAACTGAAAGGCCTACGAAGTGCGGCAAACACTGGTAAAACGACACTCAAATCAGTATCCTCTGAAAGAAAAAGAATATAATCGTCTGTTACAGATGAAGCCAGAAAGCTAGTATGTAACGAAGATTTTTCCTTTCAAAATGCAGAGAAGCAGTGATAGAACGAAAATACAACCGCGCCCATACCAGAACATCGGAAGAATGCAAAGAAGGTCTGCTCGTTCTGCATTGTCGTGATACAAGGAAGAGATTATTACGGAAGCGGAGTTGTAATTATTGAAAGGTCGCTTACCATTGATGCGAGATCTACTTACGAAATTTCAATCGCCGACTTTCTCCTCCGAATGCGAAAATATATGATTGAAGAAATAATCATCATAATAAAATAGGATAAATCGAGCTCGAACTGGGACTTAGGTGTTCTTTCTTTCGGCACTCTGTTCGGAAATACAATGGTAGATAAAAGTGGGAGCATAGATGAGATTTTCAGACTACTCCATCTGACTGTGGAGTGGTATGGCTCTCCACCAGAGCTCACAGTCTCTCCTATCGACTGCCTATTAGAGCAGTGCTATCTGAGGCTAGCCTTCTGTCATTGCAGTTCTGTGGTGCAACTCAAGACCACAAGGGGTGCAAGGCCCACTACGGAAGTCTGTCTGCTGTTTACGCTGGCACCATAGAAATCACACCTTCTGAATGAGACTTTGATGGGACTTGTTGGGTCTGAAGGTTCTAGTGAGTGTCATAGGTCACTAAAAATAATTTATTTGTTCAGAATGATCCAAAATATGTGCCTGTGTTTGCGCTTAGTATCCACAGCCAATGATAGATTAGAAGACGAGACTTCTTCATACAAAGTTTTTAGCCAGGGCACTGTACGTCCATTGGTGTTTTTCATATTGTTTCTAAAATTTCAAATTACAGCCATTCAACTAGGTGATGCTATGTTTATTAGCCATGTTCTACGAAATGAAAAGTTAGTAGCTTTACATAACAATAACGGATTTGCCTTATACCCGGTGTTTCCCAGGTATTTTTATTTCTATTAATCGACCTCCTGTCGGGCTCGACTGGAAACCCAACGGTTTTTATTTATTTATTTTTTCTTTTAGTTCGCACTTTAACCCATCCTTCACCTATTAACGAAGTGAGGAGGCACCAGAAACGACACGTGTTTCGGATTCCACGTTAAGCTGTAGGTCCCCTTTCCCCGGTTGGATAACTGGGGTAGGCTACGGACACGCAAGTCGCCGAAGTGGCGTCCAATTGAAAGACTTGTACCAGGCCAATGAGCCACACGAAATTATTATTATTATAATCAATCTCCTGTTGCCTCCCATCTCTTTCAGTCTCTCTCTCTCTCTCTCTCTCTCTCTCTCTCTCTCTCTCTCTCTCTCTCTCTCTCTCTCTCTCTCTCTCTCTTTGCCCATATCTTCCTGGGTCCTCTCTCCTTCCATCTCGTCCTGCACCTCCCATAACCACTGACCATCTCTTCCTTCCATCCTGCTCTACACTTCAATTTTTCCTCCTCCTCCTCCTTCTCGTCTACCCTCAATATAGCTATTCAAAACTCTGTCATTCCATCCTCCTCTCTCTCTGTTACTCTCAGTTCATCTTCTCCTTTTCTTCCTCACCATCATTAGAGACGGATTCAGCGTTCAGTCCGGAAAAATAGTCCTCTTCTTGTATTAAAAAATTTCAAAATATCTGGCAACTTTCTTTCGGATCGATGACACACAATCCAAGTTTATTGAAAGGTACTCTCCGGAATGCACCATAAGTTGGCTCACGGACAGTAGAGACTGTATCAGTGGAAGCATATGTACACCTGACAACTTTCATACTGATCGGTCGAATGGTGTTAAAGTCGATCTGGTGTTTAACTTTGCTTGTCTGTTGATAGTCGGTAAATTGTGAGAGACTATAAAAAAGTTTCTATTTGATGCAGTACGTCGTTAAAGTCAGAATGACGAAACCGACTAAGCATCCCATTATGCCGGACGAGTAGTGAAGAAGGTGTATTTTACACGTACGATTAAGTTCGTAAGTCACAGAGTATGTAACTTACCCTACAAGAATATTTAGTGTTCAATATTTTGTGGGTTTTTCCCTTGCAATACTCACCCATTGCCACACACATAGGCCTCGTAACCTAAACATAAATGTAGATTTTTTTACATACTTATTCAGAGCTTAGTTCTAGTAATGTTTTCGATAACATTTGTTAACGTGCAAGCCAGTGCTTTTGAATCCCTTTGATAATATTGCCATTTTAGGGATTTAAAGTTTAATGACTTTATGAAAGCTAAATCTTCGTCAAAAAAGTTGCAAAAAGATTAACGCTTTAATTTTTACTCCTTTGAAAGTATTACCAAACATTATATTCTGGAAAATGCAAGGAAACTGTATATCTATACTTTCTAATTTGAAAAAAAAAAGTGTCTGAATCGTAACTAGAAAATTAGGGAAAAGGAAACCTTAATTCCCTCAATTGACTAATTTTGAACAATCCTTTGAAATGTAAGTTTCCGTATGAGGGTGTCGCTGAAGCGTATAGGCAATCTAGAGCGTCTCCGATACGGTTATATAGACACAGACATGTAGGAAAGGGATCAGTGCGGCATTCTTGTTTTTAATCGTGTGCGTATGGTAAGTTGGAAACGTCAAGAATGGCGAGGTGTTGCATTCAGAGGAGAACGTTGGTGACAGGAATTTCGTAAATAGATCTCGCCGCAGCCCAAAACGCGTTTGTTTTAACGACTTACACTCCAACCTATGCATCATTTCCGTGACACTCTCTCCCCTATATCACGATAGTAAAAAACAAGCTGACATTCTTTTAACTTTTCTCTACGTCCTCCATCAGTACCACTTGGTGAGGATTCAACAATGCACAGAATTACTCCAAAATATGGCGCACAAATATAGTGTAGGTAGTTTTTTTACTAATACTATTGCATCTTCTAAGTGTTCAACCATTGAAATAGATCCTCTGATATGTTATATGTGTTCTTTCCAATTGAGGTTGTTCGTAATTATAAGTCCTTGGTATTTAGTTGAGTTTATGGTCTTTAGATTAGACTGATTTAGCGCTTAAATGAAGTTTAACGGATTTCCTTTAGTGCTCATATGGATGACTTCACAGGTTCGTAAGTTACTTACGGTAAATGCAGTCATAAAAGGAAGAATTTCAGAGTAACTTGGAACTCTCCCACAAAGTGCTACGAAGTATTTCTTCGCTGTAATAATTCTAGACAGATTAAATGACACGACAATATTTTTCAGCTCAGGCACCAAAAAGCATGGAGCATGCTTCGTTCACGAAAATTGGTTTCGTCTGAAATTTATTACCGCGACGACGTGACAACGGTGTGGGATGACGGGCGGAAAGTGAAATCCAGTTTTATGCAACACCGACTCCTCGCGCGAGGGAATAACATAAAGACGCAATCTACGGGGCCTAAATGACCACCTTAGGCTCTCCCGCTAATGACAAGCAGTCACAATAAACATAGCGCGCTACAAAAGGACTCACGAGGTCGCTAACAGCGGCTGCGGCAGCAGCAGCCACACTCCGAGGAGGAAGAGCGAGAGGAAAAATAAGACGCACTGCCAGGCAGCTGGAGTACGGGGAGTGGAAGAGGGGAGGGGAGGGGATATAATAGCGGCGGGCGAGGTGTTTGGCCACAATAAGGCACGCGTAATGGGCGATGGCCTCGAGCCGACGGCGGTTAGCGGGGGTGGGGGAACTGACCACTCACTGAGTGGCCGTCGAGGACTTCCACGTAAGGAACGCCGTCCCGTGCTCACGACCGTGTCACTGCCTCGGGGACATAAAAAGATATAGCGGAAACTCTCTGGCATCTACATGTAAGGCGACACTGGTAGCAGTGCCATCTGTTGGTTCGAGCTGTATGCTATACGTGTCTTGACGTTTGTGATTCCGTATTTTATTTCCCTGCGGGCCAAAATTTATTTGGCAAGTTTACATTTATATACATGTGGCGTCTGTTCCGAAAGAATAGACGTCACTTCTGATCCTGCAGTTGTTATTATTTAATATTCATAGAATATATGACATCAACTGCGATTGGGCAAAGCTGAAAAAGTGCACCCAGCCGGGATTCGAACCCGGGTCTCCTGCGCAACTGCCTAGAAAGCAGGAGACCCGGGTTCGAATCCCGGCTGGGTACACATTTTCAGCTTTGCCCAATCGCAGTTGATGTCATATATTATATGAATATTAAACAACAACAACTGCATGTTCAGATGTGACGTCTGTTCTCTCGGAACAGACGCCACATGTATATATATAATATGCCGGTAACGGGCAATGATCCTATCGTTAGTGGGGAGGGGTGGGCAAAGTTTGAAACCCTTAATCTTACGGGAATTAGTTCATAACTACGAGTTTGAGTACTTTGGGCAGGGAGAAGCTGGGAATTTGTATCTGACGGGAGGCGTACTTAGGTAGTCCTTGCAGGTACGGTGATGACTGTGTCCCCAGCGGTGTAGGGGTCAGCAGTGTCGTGCTTGCCTAGCACTTAGCTGGTTGTCCGTCAGGAAACACGTGTGCTCGCGCTCTCCGGCTCGGCGGCGTGTTTACGTCTCGGCACCGGCCTCCGTGGCTTCGCGGGAGCGGTCTTCGCTTCGCTTGGCTGCGCTTTATACAATTTCATTAATTCGGTGAGTGAAATGGCATTCAATCCACTTCGAAATCGTACGGTGCAATGCACTTTTGATCGGAAGTCGTTACGGCCCACCGGTTTTGAAATACATTCATGGATTCGGGATACGCTTCGTTTGCCACGGGAAGTAGTACTAGGACTGCAAATTGACTTCTACTTGTATTCAGTGTTTTTGAAATTGTCGGATGATGACGTTTGTGAAAAGGTTGTGTCCGAAAATGACGGGGTTCGGAAATTTAAACACGTGGATGGCTCTATTAGTGACGTCCGTGTGCAACACGCTGGGCAGGGAGTTCGTGACGTACGGGTGTTCAATGTACCTTTCGAATGTCCTAATTCAGTGATTGAAACTGCTTTACGTCCGTACGGTGATGTTTTTGCAAATGGTATTATCAACGAAAAGTGGTCGGATCCGTATTACTATCAAGTGGACAGCGGTGTTCGTACTGTGAAGGTCAACCTACGGAAACATATCCCGTCTTATTTGATTATCGGTGGTAGTCGGGCGTTTGTTTCATACCCTGGACAACCGCAAACTTGTGGGATTTGTAATACGGTAGGACACCTTCGTGGTGACTGTCCAAACAAAGGTCGGCGCCCTGTGCAGTTGCCTCGGGAACCGACGGTCGTTGCCGGAGCACAGTCAGAACCGTTATTTAGTGACGTTGTGCAAGGGCTTGCTTCACCGCGTCCGGAGATGTCGGGAGATTGGTCAGTGGAGGTGGAGGCACCGGTTTTGAATCCTGTCCCACTTGTCGCATCTGTGAGTGAAGAACCCGCCCCTGTTCAAGAATCGATGGAGGTTGTTTCGCAAACCGAGGTTCCGTTTGCTTCTCAGTCAGGTGATGGGGAATCGGAAGTAACGGTCGCGAAAAAGAAGAGGAGGCGCTGTAACAAGACGTCGAAGGAAACGTCGCCTACGGACGACAGTAGCAATGAGGACGAACAGTCGACTTCTGACTCCGCAGTTTTCGCAAAACCCATCGGCGAACCCCGTAGGAGCGAACGCAAAGATGCGCGCAAAAGTCAGCGCTCTCCGAGTGTCGAAGTACAGACCTCGGGCAAGAGGAAGAGCGAGGAAGAGGCGGCCGCGGTGTCTCAGCGCACGCGGCGGGCTTCGCACAGTGACGTCACGCGGGACTCGGGCTCGGCTAGCGCGGCAGCCGCCGTCCTGCCGGTCGTAAACATCGCGCCGATGGAGTGGGCTCAGGATCAGCCGCGTAGCGTGGGGGCGGACCCCGCCCAAGAACTCTAGTTTTTCGTCGTCCCCTCTGAACCTTTGTATGTGTTCTATTGTGCGCGGGAATGCTTGCACGGTCACCACTGTCAATATTAACAAGATAGGGCGTGCACATAAACTTGAGTCCCTAATAGATTTTTTAACAGTTATTAAGGCTGATGTTGTCTTTTTACAAGAAGTGAAGACCGCTGAAGTTGAGTTTGTACCAGGTTTTAATTCAATTTTAAACCTTGATCCAGAAACACTTTGTGGTACTGCGATTTTAATTAACCAAGTATGGGATTTTAGAAATGTTGTTAAACTACCGGATGGTCGAGGCATTGCGTGTACTGTAGAGGACGTGTTATTTGTCAATGTCTATGCCCCGTCAGGTACAGATAACCGGCACGCACGTGATCAGTTTTTTGCTGCCGACGTTTGCCCGTTGCTCACTGGACACAATAGCACCACGGTACTGGGCGGCGACTTTAATTGTGTAATTGATGATGCGGACCAGCAACCTCACCCGCACAAATGCTCGTCATTGCAGGCTTTAATTGCCGATCTTAATTTTGTGGACTCGTGGCGACAACTCCACCCTACTTACACGGAGTTTACGCACTTTTATGCGACGGGACAGAGCCGACTGGACCGTATTTATGTGACGAGAAACTGTGCACTTAACATATTTAGTGTCGGCGCACAGCCCTTAACGTTTTCTGATCACAGTGCCTATACTTGCCGTGTTACATTGCCACATTTGGTGAAATTAAAACGACCCGGACTTTGGCGGTTCAATGTCCAGCACTTACAAGATGCTGTTCTTCAGGTGGAAATCGAGCAAACCTGGACTCAATGTTTAGAAAAGCGCGCAAACTATCGTACTGTAATAGGTTGGTGGACTAATAGTGCTAAACCCACACTGCGTAGTACTTTGCAAACTTACAGTGCAGAGAAGGCGTTTTGGCGTCGAAAGACTGTTGAGTTTTATCTTCAGTGCTTGAAGGATGCTGTCCGTGCAGATCTTCGTAATGCAAGTGACTTTTTGCCACGGTTTAAGCGCATCAAGGCAGAACTTTTGTCGCTACAGCGAGCTCAGTCGGAATGTACAATCATCCGTAGTCAACCTGACGGCAATATCCCTGGTGAAGCACCATCTGTTTATCACATAACGCGGGAAATGAAACGCCGGAAGCAATGTCAGTTGCCTTTTCTGCAATCAAGTAATGGAGAGCGTCTCACTACTAATGCTGCGATGTTGTCAGACTTGTCGTTACTTTACCGCCCTATTTCAACGTGCAGACATAGACGATGCTGCGATTCACGCTCTTCTACAAGGCCTCCCACATCCTCTCGCGCGGGTGGATAGGATGGCTCTATACGAACGTTTCACAGCAGATGAGGTTCTTCATGCACTTAAAACCAGCGCCAGAGGCAAGGTTCCTGGGGCTGACGGTCTGCCTCCTGAATTCTATTTGCGTTTCTGGAATTTGTTGGGTGACACACTTACGGACATTGTCAATGAAATCGTTAACGGCGTTGCTGTTCCTGCAGCCTTTCTAGAGGGCGTCATTGTTTTGTTGCCGAAGAATGTTCGCAAATGTGACGCAGCTCATCTGCGGCCGGTAACTCTTTTAAACGGAGACTATAAGTTGGTTGCTCGTTGTTTTGCTGCTCGACTACGTACTGCTTTGACAAAGGTGATCAGCGAATATCAGTGTTGTGCCGTTCCGGGCAGAACAATTTTCGATGCGTTACTCACATATAGGGACACCATTGCATTTGCTGCGACAACGCAAACGCCTTTAGCAGTGTTATCCGTTGACTTTGCTAAGGCATTTGATAAGGTGAACCATGAATATCTGCGGAAGGTGATGTTTAAACTTGGTTTTGGCACAAAATTTATTACCGCCATTATGCACCTGCTGACAAATTCCACCTCACGAATAATGATCAATGGTTGTCTGTCCGACCCGGTGAAGCTACACAGTTCCGTGAAACAAGGCTGCCCCCTTTCTATGGGTTTGTTTGCCATCGCGTTGGACCCCCTCCTCCGAAAACTGACCTCCATGTGCCATGGGATAACGGTGGGAGGTGCGCGGGTTGCGTGCCGCGCATACGCGGACGACCTCGAACTGTTCGTCAGCAGGTGGGACGACGTCGACGTGGCGTACTCGGTGCTGCAGCTGTATCGCCGTGCTTCAGGCTCCTACGTCAATCGACGCAAGACTGTGCTGCTTCCGATACGACCGTCCTCTGTGCAGATACGTAGACCTTGGTTTACGATCAGTGACAAGCATACCATCTTAGGTATTTCCTTTCAAGCCAACCTACAAAGGACGACGTCTTACAACTGGCGTCTTCTACTTAACTCTATTAGGGCTATAGCAAAGTTGCATTCCCGTAGGTATCTCGCATTGGGACAAAAAGTGCTTCTCATTAATGGTTTCTTGTTGTCCAAGGCATGGTTTTTGGCGCAAGTTTTTCACCTACCTAAGGAAATAGGTAGAGCAATCGTGCAGGCAGTATATTGGTTGCTTTGGAGAGGAGAGATTTTCAAAGTCTCTCACGCGACCTGCACGTTGCCACCGGCAGAGGGAGGACTTGGACTGATCGACCTGCCTGCTAAGAGCGCCGCGCTATTAGTACATCGAACACTTGCCGTCTGTGAGACACACCCCCGCGGGCCTACGGCTGAGTTCTTCCGTATCCATCAAACGGAATCACAGGTCGCTCCACTTAATCCGATGGCAATTCCTTTCCGGTTAATATATGTGCGCCAATTTTTCATGCAGAAGAGTTATATTTCACCTGAATACTTCGAGCCACGCAATAGGACAGCAAAGAAATTTTATGAAGCAGTTAGAGGAAAACCGTCGCCTAACACGTTTGAAGTACGGAACCCACGACGGTTGTGGAAGATCGCGTGGCAGAACATCTCGGCCCGATATCTCTCCCCGCATGTCAAGGCTACCTGGTACAAGGTCGTCAATAAAACTGTCGCGACTAACGCTCGGCTGCACACGATAAAACATTCTCCGTCTGACCTGTGCGATACCTGCGGTGGAGTTGACACTGTGGAACACCGTGTCACGTGTCCCCGCTTCAAACTGACGTGGGATATTGCTCGTGAGATGTTGCGCATCGACAATCGCAATACCGCTGATTGTTTTGATGCCACTACAATACTGGTTCCGGACTTCAACCCGTTCCCCGCAAGTAAACGGGCGGCCACTACCTGGATCGTCGCGCATGTGACGTATGCCATCTTTCATCTACAACTTACCGATGCAACTCAATTCCTCATGTTTTTGTGGGAACAACATCAGTATATTAGAGGACACATACATTATCAAGAGACTTTTCAAAATTTCATAAAAATATCTCTCACTACTGTTTTTCATAATCTTGTTAACGCTTCGTGGAGTTTGTGACGGAGTGACGAGGGGAAGATGAGGAAACCCTGGACTGTGCTGATACTTCGGATTTTGAAATTGCATTGTTGTTTAACTGTGACATTTGTTTGCTTTTCGTTTGTGAAATCTAGGAATAGTTCGGAACTATCGGATGTCATCTTGTCTCCTCTAGATGGAGGATGCTTTTTATAAACTGCTTCGTGTGACTTGTTTGACACATGTCATCGGAATTCACTAGGAAGCTGTGGAATAGCAGATATGATCTAATTTTCTAACTTTTAAGAAATTACATGCCGCGTCATTGTTCTGCAAGAGAGACATTTCTTTGCTCCATCCATGTTGTGTTTGTTGATGAAGACACTTTTTGGTTTATCCGTTTAGTTGTTCGCTACAGTGAACATTAAATTTAATTGTTCATTATGTGGAGTGTTATACTGTAATTAGTTGAAAAGTATACGTCTTGCAGGTAAAATTTCCGTTATGTTTGTGACAGCGGCGAAGAAATTCTCTTTTTTTTTTTTTTTTTTTTTTTTTTTCACGATTAACCCTGTTCGGTAAAGAAGCGAAATTGGCCACCTAGGACTGCCATTCCCAGAAGGGAAAAATGTCGTATTTAAAAAAAACCAAAAAAAAAATCGCAGTTGATGTCATATATTCTATGAATATTAAGTTTACATTTGTTACGTCTTTTAAGACATTGCGTTAGATCATTATTTAAAATTTAGGCTTAAAAAACTAAAGCATTCCTGAATGAAACTTTCAGTCTGCAGTGGAGTGTGCGCTAATATGAAACTTCCTGGCAAATTAAAATTGTGTGCCAGAACCGGGAGGAGGTGAGGTATTGGCGGAAGTAAAGTTGAGGCGGCATCGTCAGTCGCGTTAGGATAGCTCAGTCGGTAGAGCGCTTACCCGCGAATGGCAAAGGTCCCAGGTTCGAGCCCCGGTTCTGGCATACAATTTTAATCTGCCAGGAAGTTTTAAAGCATTCCTGTCTGCAATGATCACCAAGTCAGTGCATCTTGATGTGTGGCAAACATCTAAGAAACAATTTCCTTACGAGGTTAAAAAATCTACAAATTACAGAATTTGTAAGGAAATGTTTTCGATCTATGAAAACAAATTAAATCACCGGTAACTCTTATTTCAAGCAACCCAAAAAGTTTTATACTCAATATAACGAAACGTGTTCAAATTCAAATGTTTGTAGAGCTTACGTGACTTAACTACGGGGTCACCAGTCCCTAAACTTACAAACTACTTATGAACTAGCTAATGCTAAGGACGGCACAAATATCCATGCCCGAGGGGGATTCGAACCCCCGACCGTAGTGACCGTGCAGACCGTGACTGGCGCGCCGCAGTCCCCTCGGCCATCACGAAACGTGTCTGAAGAAAAATCATCTCAGTGTATTGTAGTTGCATAAACGGACAAACAATGCTTGGCGTAATCTTACAGTTTATTTTGATAGGATTCGAACTTGAAACAACACAATAGATGACAACTTTTAGGCCTACTCATGAATCCACTTCCCATGAGAATTTAGGAGGCCGACTGAAAGGCACGGTACCAAAGCAGATACTGAAAATGCCAATAAAAAGATAAGACAATTAGAAATTATGTTTACGCTTGTGCTTCATAAATATGAATTATACCTAAGAATAAAAAAACCTGCAGCTAAGGTATTATGATGGTATCTTCAAAGTCTCGTCTAGACGACGCTTTGAATAAAGGCATTTAAATAAAACTTGCCATTATACTTTTATTGATGTAGTAAATTATCCACCTTAAAAAACTACACGCAAGGAACAAGTTACAACAAATTCTTATTTCTGAAATTTTTCTGCACAATGTGCTCTGGGATAATAGGCCACTATCCAAATGCCCTCGACTTCTCTTTTTTAAAATTTTATCCATGTCGGCTCTTCTCTTACGAATAACCCACTGGCTGCATATATAAACAAATTATAAAAACTAAGGTAAATTAAACGGTAAAAGACATTGTTTATTAAAAGCAAACGAACTGCGTCAGTTTAATGGAAGCCTGTTTAAGTTATTACAGTTAAATCTCTTATTTTCCGGGACCTGGCGAAAGATTTCGGAGTGCTTTGGTGTTTGTAGTTATTACAACCGTATACATCAGATATACTCCCTCTTTCAACCATTTTATAGTTCTGTAAGGTAAGCCGACGAATGAAATTAGTCGAGTCTCACAATGTAAATCCGCTGCTCTCTTCCAGTTTTACTTCACACTGGGAGGTGCTCGGTAGAGCTGTCGCACCTTTTAGGAAAGAGTTTCCGCTTAATTCAACCACTTACAGACTACCTCTGTCAACTATACGAACATACCACTGTGCTCTGTTCGAGTCGGTATTATGCTTTGCAGTTAGTACCTATGTTCAAAGATTGAGCCTAATAACCAACAAAACAATTGTGAGACGTGGGCAGAGAAGCATATTATTATAACTTACAGGTGCATTCAAATCAACGCCGATAGAAAGGCTATGCGTCCTTCTCGGTATCTGTCCAGTTGCCAGCCGCGGTGGTCGAGGGGACTGAGGCGCTTCAGTCACGGTCAGCACGGCCACTACGGTCGGGGGTTCGAATCCCCCCTCGGGCATGGATATATGTGCCGTCCTAGTTCGTAAGTAGTTCATAAGTAGTTTGTAAGTTTAGGGACTGATAACCCCGTATTTAAGTCCCATAAGCTTAACAAACATTTGATTTTCTGTCCAGTTGACATCATAATAACATATAGAGCTGCGGCATCCTTGCTTAGAATGGGGAATCTAGATAAAGAGCATGAAATAATGGGAACACATATCGTAACAAAACGGCAATTTAGAACGTGGCGAACGGACACATGGCAACAGGAATGGGAGGCTTGCGATAAGGGACATAGACTACACACACTGCTACCAGACAGAGAAAGAAAAAGGATGAAACATATCGACCCCAGCCGCAGTATGGTTCACTTCCTTGCAGGACATGGTCCATATCACACTCACCTGTTCCGAATGGGACTGGGCGACACCAACACTTGCACCTGCCGAAACACCGAAGGCTCCCCTGAATACATCGTCTTTCTCTGCAGACGATACACACATGTCAAGATACACACGGCAGCTTGACGTTACAAGAGATACGATATACGACATAATAAGAGACGAACAAGAGTGGACACAACACACTAGCAGACATGATATCCAACGCAACCTATGAAGAATACAAAAGGACAAGGCGCTACAGGAGGCATGCTGGTATGCCCCGCAGAGTGGACAGGTATAGTTGGGAACAAACAGACGAGGAAGAAGGCGATGAAACTTTCACATATGAAGGATGTGACACCGATGAGACTCAACATTCCAATGTTTGTAGAGGTTATTGGACTTACATACTGGGTCATCAGTCCCTAAACTTACAAACTGCTTATGAACTAGCTAATACTAAGGAGGCACAAATATCCATGCTCGAGGGGGGATTCGAACCCCCGACCGTAGTGGCCGTGCAGACCGTGACTGACGCGCCGCAGTCCGCTCGGCCACCGCGGCTGGCAGACTCAACATTGACATGGGAGCAATCTCCCATTGTCATCATCCCAATCAAAGGTTCTTTAAATTAATATGGATACTACTACCTGAGACACAAGAAAGAAAGAAAAAAAAACAATATAAAGAGATATCACCGAACCACGGAAACTGCGCTGGGTGATCGGTGGCTTGAAGGAAACATTCCAAGGTACTAAACGCCCAGCACAGTACAATGTAACTAGCCATAAGGACAGAAAATCCCCTTATTTTAGATATATTTCCTTTCTTTTCTATTACATTGTTTTATCCCTTATTTACAATTAACAATTTCAGAAGAAATTGAATTAGGACATGTGAATAACAACCATTTAACTGATAATGTTCTTATGTTCTCCACTACATCTAATTTATGGTAAAATGCACGAACTATAATTTGTTATATTATAGTTGTAGCAACAAATGTAAGCAACTGTTTAAATATTTTCTCTTTGTTTTTACTTTTTCTTCTTATTTCCATCTATTTCAAATACTTAAAATATGTAACATCAATGAACTAATGTATACTCTAACATGTTAAACTACAAATGTACGTCCTGCTTTACATTAAAAGGTACCAGGATTATAAATGAGAAATAAATAAATAATATTATCTATTTGACATCAGTTCACTGTTTGCCACACCATCAGCGACCACAGTCGTTTGAGAACTTTTTAGCAGCGTACAGAACACTCTGATAACGCTGCCAGCGCACGCACCCACCACCATCTTATCTTTACATCTTGAGAATGATTTTTTAAAGGATCGCAACCGGTCGTCATTTAAAGAAAAACACTACAGTCTAGAAAGTTTCATGAACAATTTTAATGTTAGTATATGGGCAAGAAAACTGAAATCTGTGTACGGTTTTTGAATTGTTTTATACTAGGAGACCAATGAAACGAAGCACACAATAAAAAATAGAAAGAGAGAAATGGGAAAAAACGCAAATTCTCAGAATAAAATTAAAATTAAAAACATATGGGCAGTTGTAAGAATGCACTGTCTCGCGGCGATAACACCAAATAAAAAGTTCTCGGATTTCCGTCCGCGTCAAGTGGTTAAAACTCCACGGGCCTTCAGCCAAGCACTCCATGGCCACTGTCAAGTGGTTTGACTGCCTAGATGATATTTGTACAGGTTACGCGGACGGAAACCCAAGTACTTTTTATTCATATGGGCAGTTGTAAAGGAAGTTTGGTCAGCACTACAAAGCTGAGGATATAAAGTGAGTGTGTAGTAGAAATGTTCCTGTCACTGGTAAGCCATATACCGGGTGATCAAAAAGTCAGTACAAATTTGAAAACTTAATAAGTCACGAAATAATGAAGATAGAGAGGTAAAAATTGACACACATACTTGGAATGGTATGGAGTTTTATTAGAACCAAAAACAAAGAAACAGCAAAAACTGTCCGACAGAAAAGCAATAATCAGCATAACATATTAAGAGAAAGCAAAGATGATGTTCTTTACGGGAAATGCTCATTATGTTCACCATCATACCTCAACAATAGCTGTAGTCGAGGAATAATGTTGTGAACAACACTGTAAAGCATGTCCGGTAATGGTGAGACTTTGGCGTCGGATGTTTCTTTCAGCATCCCTAGAGATGTCGGTCGATCACGACCCCACAGCCAATAATCGCACGGACTGAGGTCTGTGGACCTGGGAGGCCAAGCATGACGAAAGTGGCGGCTGAGCACACGATCATCATCGAACGACGCGCGCAAGAGATCTTTCACGCGTCTAGCAATATGGGGTAGAGCGCCATCCTGCATAAAAATCGTACTTCTAGCACGTGTTTATCAGCCAGGCTGGGGATTATGCGATTCTGTAACATATCGGCGTACCTCTCACCCGTCACGGTAGCAGTTACAAAAAATACCCTTGGAGCGTGAAATGAGCTTCGTCGGTCCACAACACGTTACTCAACCAATCGTCATCTTCCGCCATCTTTTGAAACGCCCACACCGCAAATGCCCTCCGCTTCAGTAAATTGCCAGGTAACAGTTAATGATGCCGATGGATTTTGTAAGGATAGCATCGGAGGGTATGCCTACGTGCCAACGCAGCAGTAGCGTATGGAATGCCGGTGCGACGTGCGACTGCACGACCGCTGACTTCCCCGTGCATAGACAAACCCGCTACGGTCTCCATTTCTTCCTGGTCTCAGCAGCATCACGCCTTGTGCTCGGTCGGCCACTACGGGGTCTATCGTCTAAACAACGCGTGGCTTCGAACTTCGAAATCAATCTCGCCACAGCTGCATTTGTCGACGAATCTTTACCCGTTCGAATCCCCTTCTATGGCGATAGGATCGTAACGCTGAACTAGCACGTTCCCCATCCTAATAATACAGCTTCACTAAAAGCGCCTTTCCAGGTAACGTCAACATGCTGCGACTGCTGGTGCATCTGATTCTCTGTCTCTCAATACAGCTCCTTTTATACACGATTTTTATGCGCAGTCATTGACGTTTTGCTGTACAGAGTCATCTGTCTAACATTTTTTGGACTTTGTGTGGGTAAGATTTTTTTTTCTAGTAAGACCTCATGTCATTCCAAGTATATATTTCAATTTTTATCTCTCTATCTACATTATTCCGTGATTTATTAAGTTTTCAAATTTATACTGACTTTTTGACCACCCGGTAGTTACATACATAGACAGTATTTAATAATCAGTTTCTGAATACAGCACATGAGGTAAGTAGAACTTTAGTTTCCTTAGGTAATCCTGTAACTACGCTATCTTTTGGTGGATGCCTTTGTTGCTTTTATCAGTACATCTAGTATCCGCAATACGGCATCTGACATTGAATCAAAAGCAACGTCGTCTTTCCAAGTTGTGGCGTCCTAAAAAATAAAATAACAAAATACTGACTATGTTGTACTGTTACTTGAACTGAAATTTGCTACATTGAGTTATCCTATTTGTTGCAAACAGATTGCATCAACCAAAGAACTGATTTTAATGAAAATATTTAAGGCTGTACTTTTTTCGTAACTATTACGGAAGAAGCTGATGAAACTTTATATTGAAAGAAATTAAATGGAAGGTTTCACTAATCTGACTAGTCTCAATCGTAATACTTTTAAGCATGAGAACTGCCTATCAGTTATAGCACAGTTGTTAACTCAATATTTATCCATGCCACAATACAGAAAAAAAAAACACTTCTATGAATTTCATTAAGATCTGAATCATTACAATTTATTCCATCGACGTCCAGAATCGTTGTCCACGAAACAAATGATTCTTAAAAGTCCTATTTCATTTCAACACCCGTCCCTGAATCATTTAATCACACCGCGCACTGCTGTGCGCGGTATTATGTACGTAAACGGCGCGTGTGAATTTGCGATTCTTGAGGAGCCCATATCTCAGGTTCTGTTCATCTCAGAGTGAAGGGGTAAAGTGTTCTGGCTAGAGCTTGGGCTAGTGATCATTTGTGTACATATTAGAAGAATGGGTATACTATACCTGTCATACAGTACATCGTCGAAATTTTCAAAGTTACACACCTCCTGGAGTCCATCCAAATTGTGAAAATCAGTTGGCGTTTGTACATAACGTGTAGTCTCTGGTGGGATTTAAAAGGCTTACAAAAACACGATTTATTCATGGGCGGTTCCTGAGAAAATCTCAAAAAACCATGATTTTTTGGATACTAAAAAAACTAATTGTGGGGATGGTCACTTCGATACTTTCTATTCATTGCCAATCTTCGAAATTTTTACCATATGTTCTTATGATGATATTCTCGAGGCCGTTTTTAAATTTTTCGATATCGTTATCCGTTACCGACATCCAGAGGTAGAACCTTATCATAGTTTTGCACAAAATCACAAAACCCGATTTTTAGCTGTTTTAGCACCGTGAATCGCAAATATCTAATTAACTAACAACAGAAAATTTTTGAAATCTTTACAATACATCCTGTAGACATCTATCTATAAACGGCAATTTTCAGTTTTCGTAAATCTTAGTTCGTTAGCTAGATATGGCCGAAAAACCGCGATATTCTGCTAGAAGAGTGCGTATTGTGCTGAAAGACCGCGTTCGGACAGCTCTGAAACAATGCGATTTTAAAAAAGGTACTCGGCGAAACAATTTGTTTTTCGTACATCTTAAGGATTGAAATCTTCGGTTGATGAAGGGGTAATTTTTGTTTTCGTTTACTTTATTGTTAATGTGTAGCATCCGGTTTAGTGAACTATTGCAATATATTTTTAAGAGTTTGCAGAGGTAAAAACACATTGCGTAGACTTCTCGTATGTTTGATTTTAGCTTACACATAGCTGCGTATAAAATTTAGAGAACATATCGAAATTTTATTTAAAGTTTAGAGCTGAATGATATGTAGTTCTTGAGATATCGGTCCGCGAATGATAGCACGCGACAGTTATAGGTTCGAAAACGCTATTTCTGATTTGAGGTAACGTATCTTCAGGAATAGGAAATGACTAAGATGCTATGTTTGGAAAATGTTACTTAACAATAATATACATGTGATGCTGTGTTATTAATCCCTTGATATTTTATCAACATCACGTCTTTCAGGCCACTCGACGTGCAAAATTCGTCATCGTAATGGTTGGATCAACGTGAACGACTTGAATTATCGTGAAATAGCAACATCATATAAAACTAAATTCTCAGCTGGACTCGAAAATATTTACATGCTTTCTATGGAACGATATTGATAGTGTTTAACAATGTTCTTTGAAATAGTTAAACATGTTTAGCAATAATCTGAATGTGAAGCTCTTTTTAGAAAGTAAACTACAACGTAGTCAATTTAGTTTGACGTTTGCAGAAATGTATCAAGCTATATAAAATACTATCCAAATTTTACTTACCATTGATTTCATGTTATATAAGCAGTACACTCTGATATAACAGGAAAAAGACGGGAACCGTTGAAAAATGCTCCTGCCGGAGCACAGAAAAAGCGAATATGTTCTCTGACACAAAAGTGTGCAACCAGTTGCCTCAATCCTCATTCCGACTTCCTCACCAAAAATTTTGGCATGCGGACATATTCGCGCTTTTTTCGGCTGAATGTGAGTAGGACAGAGACACTGCAATAGGCAGAGAGAGCCATATATGATGAAACAGAGAAATTATCAGTTCAGGAGAAAGGCATATGCATGAAAACAGCAGTGTGAAGCGAAACGAGATGTCGGAAGTCAGGAACAGTGGCAACAACGAACTAAGACAGATGCAAATAGTAGCAATTGGAGCAAAATAGTGGGAAACTGAGACGAATGGACACCATACATAAAGCATGAGCTTGCGGCTCTCCACTACTATAGCACGAAACAATTTGTCCAATTTTTCCCATCTCCAGTACCCGCGTGCTAAAGTTTTCCGATCTACAGGCCAAACCCCCAAGCGTATGTGTAAAGGAGACAATTGTGACTGAAGACGATGAAAGCCGACTAACTGAGAAAGAAACGATACTGGCAACAGGACAGGAAATGAATGGGGCAGAGAGATGATGAAAGTAGCAGACATCGGTGAGGAATCGCGAGGGAAAGGGATGAAGACATTGAAAGTTTGACACAGAAAGCGGCAGTGGGAGAGACGGCAAACAAACGGACAGAGACATGTATAGACACTGACAGTGAGACGACATTGCTATGACGGCTTAACTGGGCAAAAGTATTTACAAAGTTATGCGCTAAAAGTGCGCGATTATATTCGCATGCTAAAATTTTTGGTGAGGAAGTCGGAATGAGGATTGAGGCAGCTGGTTCCACACTTTTGTGTCAGAGAACATATTCCCCTTTTCTGTGCTCCGGCAGGAGCATTTTTCAGCTGGAAATTAGTTAAATTAACTATGAAATGGCGGCCGGTGACTGCAGTTCAGCGGCCGACGTACAACAAGCTGCAAATGGCGCTAAAATCCAGAAAAAAATCTCTGTTTGGATGATGTTTCTATTAATAACACAATATACTGCTTAACTTTTAGTTTAAGATCATATCTGACATTTTACAATCATTTAACAAACCTTGAATGCTCTTCGTGAGAAAAAGCAATCTAACAAGGACTATCGCAAAATTATGATATTATCATCCTTTCAACTCATGCCATGACATGTACAAGAACAAGACAAGAAAGTTCACACAGTGTGCAATTGTTTAATAGTCCAGTAAAATTAGCATTTAAATCGGAAATAATTGCTACAAAAGGTTTTATTGTTTTAATGGCTTCGCTGGTATCCTATGTTTCCCCCCTCGGCGGAGTTGTGCATAAGTGGTGAGGGGCAAAAATATAGTCGAAAAAGGGGTATTTTTTGGTTTTGTGATTATATCTCGTATATGACTCTGGACCACCACCTTAGGAATTACAAAAGATACAGTTTTCTCATCATTACACTGGCTTGCCAGGCAGAACATGTACACAAATGCAGAATAACAAGGCGTAAAAAGGCTTTGCCGTATAATAAGGTATTTCCAAAGTTGACATTAAATTTCTTGTCACGGAATATACCCCTGCCTTTGAACAAATAAAATTAATTTACTGTTCAAACTTTACTCATGATAATGTTATTTTCGAGTTCTCTGCATAAAACTGATCTATAGACCTAGATTTGTAAATGAGAAGTACCTTACATGCATACCAATGGAAGTACAAACTTAGCCATACAGAAACGGGTAGTCCATTTCACTTTTAGTCTAATCAAACACAGAAGTTATTCGTCTATATCGTTTGTATGAATCACTTTATTGATAGATGGGTTATTTTCAACGATATCACCAAAAGCCAGAAATTAAAACGAAAATTTTTCATGAACATGTAAAATTGGTCCAATTTTGAAGAGCACTAGTATGCTCCAAAAAATATGCGGATAGTCTCATTCAATGGAGAATTTCATGCCCTACAACTTTTAATTGTACTATGTTTTCGATATTGCGAGTCATTTACGAGATATATTCACAAAACCGAAAAAATACCCCTTTTTCGGGTACATTTTTGCCCGCCGGCTTCGGTGGCCGAGGAGACTGAGGCGCTTCAGTCACGGTCTGCACGGCTACTACGGTCGGGGGTTCGAATCCCCCCTCGGACATGGATATTTGTGCCGTCTTAGTTCGTAAGTAGTTCATAAGTAGTTTGTAAGTTTAGGGACTGATGACCCCCGTAGTTACGTCCCATAAGACTTACAAACATTTGAACATTTTTGCCCCCCACAACCCCGCCAAGGGGGAAAACCTAGCCGGCCGCGGTGGCCGAGGGGACTGAGGCACTCCAGTCACGGTCTGCACGGCCACTACGGTCGGGGGTTCGAATACCCCCTCGGGCATGGATATTTGTGCCATCCTTAGTATTAGTCAGTTAATAGGTAGGTTGTAAGTTTAGTGACTGATGACCCCGTAGTTAAGTCCCATAAGCTATACAAACATTTTTTTTTAATTTTTTTTATTTATTTTTTATTTATTTATTTTAAATTTTTTTTATTTTATTTTATTTTATTTTATTTTTTTTTTTTTTTTTTTTTTTTTTGGAATCCTAGGATAGGCATATTGGGCCACAAATGAAGCCATTATAACAATAAAACCTTTTGTAGCAATTATTTCCGATTTGTCTAATTTTTAGGTTTAACTCTATTAGGCTATAAATAGTTCTCGAACAAAGAGCTGAGGTAACATTCACGACGATATTAAAATTTCTTAGTTGTACTTCAGTGTCACTTGCAGTGCATTTATTTACGTGTAAAAAAAAAAAAAAAAAAAGAAACAGGTCTTTGAAGTCCTTGAGTAACACCTTATCTTTGACATCACTGCGGTTATGTGTTTGATTAGAGTACAACACGGCGTCACTTACTATTAATACCGTTCTCCAGGGGAAGCTACAAAATGTTCTAATTTCTTTTCCGTTAGTGTATATACAGAACCAAGTAACGGTTAAAATAAGGTAAAGAAAGGACAGCACCTGGTGTACTTCAGACGGCTGTGTAGAAATGTACCTACTTCGTTTTCAAGGTCTTCAAAAGTTAAAAAAATAATTCCATTAGTATTGTTTCCAAAAATAAAGATAATTTTTTGTAATATTTTCGTAGGTAACAAAAATTATGATCACCAATCATGCAGCAAAAGACACGTAAATAATCAATATCTTGGTTAAGTTATAGATATTTTTCGTTTTGTTTAAAACCGTCGCTTGGAAGACATAAATCGGATGACTGTACTAACCTACTCCACTAAGAAAAAATAGCAAGAAGTTATAAAGGGAGAGCACCAAATATGTGACCGTTCAAGGCTTACTGCTTGGCATACGCTGCTGACCTGCCTGTAGATTAAAGCCATTTGCTGAAAACCTGCCTTTCTGGCACACAGCCCGGACTCGACCTGACTCGCCCCATCTAAGATAACGGCAGATCGCGCATTTGGATGGCTAAACTGTGATACCTTGCAATAAGCCGGGAAATTTATCCTCCTTGGGCACAGCAGTTAGAAAAAGAAAACCAACTCTGTCAGTAAAATGTGCAACGCGCACGCTTTGTCAGAGAAGAGAGAAACCTGTCGTTATTTTGTTTCAACTCAACGATTCATGGGGTTTCCACAGTTAACGTGAGCTATATTTCGGATAACATACAGGTATTATTCCATAAAAACTGGTAAGGGTAAGAACATAGAGTGATTTTAATTTTTTATCGATCGTGTCTGAACACGACAATCTTCAAAACTATAACATGAATTTGTAACGGATTCTCTCACGTTAATTGAGCAAACCTACGGCTATAAACAGGCCATGTGTCTTCGAAATCGGCCGATAAAGAGCGCACAACAAGCTCTGAGAAGGCCCGCCCTCACCCCTCAGGGGGGGGGGGGGAGGAATGAAAAGTGCTTAAAAAAAAAGTAAAAATAAGTAAATAAATTAGTAAACTTCGAAATCGGGCAACGTTAAATTTTTTTAAATCGAAGTCGTCAGTTTCAATACATTAAACTGCAATATTATTAGACGAATTTTCATGCGGTGTTCGCAGGTTGTTGTTATTGTGGTCTTCAGTCCGCAGATTGGTTTGATGCAGTTCTCCACGCTACTCAGTCCTGTGCAAGCCTCTTCATCTGATAATACGTACGGCACCATACATCCTTTTGAATCCGCTTACTGTATTCGTTTGTCGGTCTTCGTCTACCGACTTTTACTCCACATACTTCCTTCTAATACAAAACTGATGATTCCTTGTTGACTCAGAATGTATGCCACCAACCTATCCCTTCTCTTAGTCAAGACATGCGATAAATTCCTTTTCTCCCCTATTCTGTTAAGCGCCTCCTCATTAGTTACGTGATCTACCCATCTAATCACCAGCATTCGTCTGTAGCACCGCATTTCAAAAGCTCATATTTTTGTTTGATCTCATTATCGTCAGCGTTTCACTCCGATACAATTCTATACTCCAGGCAAATGATTTCAGAAAAATATTAAATTAATATTGGATCTCAACAAAATTTCGCTTCTTCAGAAATGCTTCCTGTAGCCATTTTGCATTTTAAATCTTGTTTAATTCGGCCATCAGAAATTTTTACTCTACCCAAATAACAAACCTCATCTGATACTTTTATTGTCTCTATACGTAGGATAATTCCTTGAGCGTCGATTTATTTTTAACGCTACATTCCATACCTTTGTTTTACTTTTTTAATGTTCATCTTGTATCCTTCTTTCAAGACACTGTCCATTCCATTCAAATGCTCTTCCTGGTCATTTGCTGTCTCTGACAGAATAACTCTGTTATTAACAAAAAGCAAAGTGTTATTACTTCACCCTGAACTTTAATTCCTTCTTCAGATTTCTCCTTACCATACTTCAATTATAATTTAAAATTTTAAGAGTATGCTCTGCTTAGTAGTATATCACAGAACATCAAGGGACCAATATGTAGTAAACAATTTTTAGGTTGCAATCAGCAGTATTACAGGAAACTTACGTCAGAATTAGGTGACACAGCGTTTGCTGTTGGGGGTGTTATTTGGTAAGGCTGCTGACATGCGTCGTAACAGAAAGAACCCACAACTTAAGTTATACATGTGAAAAGGTCAAAGTTTCGTTGCTGTCCGTACTATTTCTACATGTCACTACAGAGGTAAGTATTGAAACACTATTCTGTGTCACGTGATAATTTGTACTAAATTGTAGAACTTTATCTGCTGTTTCGTAGCACCTCTGACTCGCTACACACATTATGAACACGCTGTACAGTCTTGATGAACGCGTTGCACAGTCTCCATGAACATGATGCACAGTGTAGATGAACGCGTGCACAGTCTGTACACGGGCCGTCTGTGCCGACCATTTAGCTGTGCTTCACGTGGTCGAGGTCGTAACGCGCGGCTTCTTGCGGTATTGTAGAAAATCATGCTGGGATTATTGTGCCATTATCGCTATTATTTCACTACTCTTTATTTGCATAACATACTTAATATTATATGAATACAAACTAACACTGATTTCCTTGGTCTTGATATACGAATTTTACTTATTTTGTTTTGTACAGTAAGTGAAATTTCTTCCTTCGGAAGGTGCTCAACCCTATAAAGCGACATTTGGGAGCATGGCCATCCACGTTTGGGTTTTCCGTTATTTCCCTGAATCGCTCACGGCTAATGACAGGATGGTTCCTTTAAAATTTCCTTCATCATCCTTCACTAAAATGGCCTGAAATTTTGCTCCGTCTTCAAAGTCGACTTAGTCAACAGCAAGTTGGAACCTGATCTTGCTTGCTTCCTTTAATCCTTAAAAAGTAACAGTTGAAAGTGGCACGTTCTAGTTTTTTATTTTTTTACATTAATGCTGTAGCATTATTAAGATGCTCTTCCAATAATAATTCACTGTTTGACCACTACGAGGTCTTCACGGAGGGGAGCGGATGTACAACATAAAATAATAAATCAGTCAGAAAATCTGTAGTTCACAGAACAAATAAAATTTCGTCGGTTTTTGAGCGAGTCGCTTTTCATCCAAAAATCTCTTTCGGTTTCTCCTCAAGTCCATTGCATATATGTCAAGAAAATGACCTATGTAACATCTGTGATATCTCGGATTGAACGTTGATAGTCACACGTAAAATACACTGGTCAAATCAATCAGGAGATCGAGATATCTAGGTTCTGAAGTATTGCCACAGGCAGAAAGAACCAAAGACGTCTTTCTGTTGGTTCTACGGAGTGGAGACAACAATATCACTGCAACCGATATAGTGATAAGAATAGAAAGTTGCTGCAGACGGTGTTGTTGTCGACTTGTGTTTGCCAAACGAACTACACAAGCAGCTGGATTCAGATAGTGTAGTGAGAAGGTAGTGCAATGTAACAATAACATGACTTACCCGGAACTTTGACATGGACAGCCATAGGAAAGTTGTAAGCGAGACAGCCACTTATGGAGGTGGCTGCAGCTACTGGAATGTCCCAAGATAACAGGAACAGGTAAAACAAGGAAAGGAGAAGTTCGTACTTGGTTAAAATAAGCAAGAGATGACCGTTATATCCGGTTAACAGTCCACTGAGACAGGAGGATAAATGCAACTCAACTGTAAAGCACCCTCCAGGCAGCACCACAACGCGCAATATCAACACAAACAGTCCGAAATCGCATTCTGGAATGTGACCTCTACACACGATACCTTTTTGCCCGCAGAAACTGGTAAAAGGAACATCAAGATTGTAGTCTTAAAGAATAGCGTCGAGTTCGTCTCACAGATGGGTCAAGATTTTGTATTCAGTCGGAAAATCGTCGTTTCCACATCTGAAATGGCGTTCAGAATGGCTCAGAAGTATAGAGACGAGATCCTTCGAGCTCTTGTTGTGCCCTACAGTGATGCCATAGGAGATAGGTTCCTTTTGTTGGACTATATATCTGATCTCCACAGTACTGCACTGGTGGACAACATGCTTGAAGCCGAGGGAATTGAATGAATAGACTGACCAGCTTGTTCACTGGTCTTAAATCCGATTGATCATGTCTGAAATGCACTTGCCAGCCGGTTTGCAGCCTGACCAGCAACTCCTACAACGGTTGCAGAGCTGGATATTGCAATCATGGAAGTATGGGGAAGTACCCATCAAGAGCTGATAGGTAACCTATTACTGTGTCATGCCACGAACGTGTGCAGCTGTATTGGCCGTCCGAGCCATGTAAACCTCAAGTAGAGTTGCGACAGCAAAATATCGTACTGTATCACACACAACTTACAATTGTAATTAATATCTGAATAAAATACCATACGTATAATGTATGTGATATATCACCTGATCGCCTGTTTTTAGTAGTGTATTCTGACCACACTTCAGTCTTCTTAATAAACTCTTTCAAAATAAAATATCCATTATTCGTCTTAAAGATCACAGATCCTTCAAAAATTCTTTAATCGAGTAAATCGTAAATTTTCAGATGAGTTCTTCCATCACACAGCTATTTAAAAATTCGTGCTTTTATTGCTCGCCGCGGTGGAGTAGCCGAGCGGTCTAAAGCGCCTTGCTTCGGAGCGCGCGGTTGCTCGCCGTCGGAGGTTCGAGTCCTTCCTGGGGCATGGGTGTGTGTGTTGTCCTTAGGTTAGTTTACCTTAGCTGAAGTGGTTTGTAATCTACGGACTGATGAGCACGCAGTTTGGTCCGATAGATTTACAAACATTTTTTTTATTGCTCACAAAATTGTGAAATATGAACAGTCGAACACGACACGTTAAGACACACTGAACTCTCGTTAACTTAAATTTCAGCTAATGTAACGTTTTCTCTATTATTTTGGCAACAAAAAATATCGTTGGGGTTTGGCAATTTCTGCAGAATCATCTTCCGCGGCTCGGTCTTCGGTCAATATCTAAAAATCCATCTCCTGTTGAAGGAATTGCCACTCAGAAATTCTTTGAATTTCCTTTCACATACTAGTTTGCTGCTTGGTAAGTGGCTAAAGACGTTTTTGGCGCCGGCCGCGGTGGCTGAGGCGCTCCAGGCCACTAAGGTCGTGTGTTCGAATCCCCCCTCGGGCATGGATATTTGTGCCGTCCTTAGGATTAGCTAGTTCATAAGTAGTTTGTAAGTTTAGGGACTGATGACCCCGTAGTTAAGTCCCATAAGCTTAACAAACATTTCAACTTTTTTTGGCAGCATATTCACCGCTTTGTGTGCCGAAGTTAGATTTAACCTTGAATAGTGAAGATCACCTTTCTCCTAGAGTTGTAGCTATGCAACTTCTATTACTTGACTCGGGTCAGATTATTAACAAATGAATACATACATTGTCAAGCTACTGTGAAGATCCCTAGATCCTTAAATGTCTGCAGGATGCTCTTGGGTGTGCTCCAACAATTGTTCTGATTACACGCTTTGGTGCAATGAAGACGTTTTTAATCAATGTTGAATTGCCCCACAATATGATTCCATACGAAGGCAGTGAATGAAAATAGGCATAGTAAGCTAATTTACTGAGATATATATATCACCAAATTTTGCAATTCTGATGGCATAAGTAGCTGAACTCAAACGTTTTAGCAGATCTTCAATGTATTTCTTCCAATTCATCTCTGATCAATGCGAACACGTAAATATTTTGAATATTCTACCTTAGCTACAGATTGTTGTTCAAAGTCTGTATTTATAACTTTGGCATGCACTTTACTGTATAAAACTGTATATACTGGGTTTTATAACAGTTTATAGTGAATCCATTTAAAGAGAATTACTTAATAATTATCTGAAAGACATCATTTACAATTTCGTCAGTTAAGTCTTGTTTGTCAGGCGTGATAGCTATACTTGTATCGTCAGCAATAACAACTAGCTTAGCATATTCATTAATACAGAATATAAAGTAATCAATTTAAATTAAGGACCCAAGACCGCACCTTGTGGGACCCCGCTATTGATAGCTCCCTAGTTAGAGGAATTAGGTGTCTTGCATATTATTTGAACTGATTATTTCAACTATCTGCACTCTTGCCAGAAGTAGGGGGGAGGGAGGGAGGGAGGGGGACTGCGGCGCGTCAGTCACGGTCTGCACGTCCACTACGGTCGGGGGTTGGAATCCCCCTCAGGCATGGATATTTGTGCCTTCCTTAGTAGTAGCTGATTTATAAGTAGTTTGTAAGTTTAGCGACTGTTGACCACGTAGTTAAGTCCCATAAGCTATACAAAAATTTAAACATTTTTTTGAACACTCTTCCAGTTAAGTATAATTTAAACCATCTGTGCACTGTCCCACTCATACTTAGTTGACATCGCTACGTCAGTTGTCGTTTTATGTAACGTAAAACAAAGAGAACATTAAGTATACAATGTTTATTACAACATAAGAAAAAATAAATGTAATTATCAGTTATTAATGGTATTATTTACCTACAAAACTGGGCTTAAAGTAGTCCATTGGAACCATAAAATATTCGTATTACACCACACTGTATGAGAAGGCCCTCCTTTAATTTCGGCTGCTTACGGCTAGTTGGGTAATAGCTCGCTGGTGTTAATAGAGCAGTGTTTTCTTGCTTGGCGATATCTGATACCTAATAGAGAGGAAAAAAAGCGCCTTGGTAACTCAATAAGGAGACGGAGTGTTATGATTAACAAATGTCCGAGGAGTATGGCTGCTAATTGCCGCGTGTCGCCCCTTGGCCGGGTGGGAGTGGCGGGATGAGTTACCTCGCGGCCGGCCCATCACCCAAATTACTCGATGGGCCGGCGGCGGCGGCGGCGGCGATGGCGGCACGTGAGCCAAGCGATGCGCTTTAAAATTCATTGCGCCCGCCTTAATTTATTTTATGGCGCTTGTGGAATCGATTTATGAATAATAAATTTCAAACAAAGTGTGGCAATCACTGACGTGTTAATGGCGAGAAAAACTGTCGAACGATTACCCTTAGAGTGCTGTGCCGGGGCCTAAAAATAACGAGAGCTGCGGTGAGGTGCCCCTCTGAAGGAGATGTACGCTCGGCGAACGAGCAGCACGGCGACGGGACACAGCAGCAGGTGGGGGCACCTCGCTCAAAGGCTGCCCCTCCAGTCAGCATTGCGGCGTCTGTCCTTGTACAAGGTTTATGCATGTTACAAGACCTCCGACTCATTTTATAACACACTAGCTGAAAACCCGGCTTTGCCCGGGTATTTATTTATTTATTCCTGTTTTGAGTTAGTATTTATCCTTTCTCCCTCTGTAAATCTCCTTTCTTTTCTAAAAATATGCTATATTTATCGGAGAATAAATAAGAAATAAGACTGTCTCGCATAATGTACAAAATTATAAGTATCCAAACAAACACAAATGTCTTAAAAATGCATACGATCTCATATTTATTGAGTTATATATTATACAATTGCATAATTTTGCAGGTATGTATTCATTTGTATAAGTGCTGTAAGTCAGTATTAAAAGAAATTCCTTTTTTACTGCTTTATTTATTTCACTTATATTTCCTTATTCGTATGCTTATCCTTACAGAGAAAGAGCTGAAGACACTGTAGCACGCATAGACCAAACATATGGACAGTGGCATACCGTTTCGCTGTATGTAACCTCCTTGCTAAAGAGTCGCAAACGTCATCGCTGGCCTTCAGTCTGATTTGTTTTGTAATTTGACGGCATTCAACCACCATATCTTCCACCCCCTTAAAGCTGTCAGCATAGCACTGCTATGGTGTACAACAAGAGACTTCAATTACACACAGACCAATCGTTTTCTTTCTGTAGTTTTCGCTGCAGAGCGAAATATCAAAACACACACACACACACACTCACACTCACACACACACACACACACACACACACACACACACACACACACACACACACACATAGAATTTTATATACGCTGATAACTTTCCATCCCAATATACTCCACCCTTTTATCATTATCAACCCTCAAGCAACAATGCAACCAATAAAACCAGTTTCAAAGATAAATATAATTTTCAAAGAGTAATTATTGTTCCGCATTTCGCGTTATATTCTTCAAATTACTAAAGATCTATCAGATCGCTATAAAACCGTGCCTAAAACCTACTTCAGATATAAATTAGTAACTGTACAAATATTTAAGTCTCTGCATCTTGTCGTTCGGACGTGGTAAGCGTACACCGGACAGACATTCACATTTATAGATATAGATTACGAGGGTGGTTTGTTAAGTCTGGTAAATTTATATGAAATAGTGGGAAATTTTCGGAACCTGCACTGAATATTACAGCATTTTCCGAACGGCAGACTTTATTATTTGATTGTTGTCTGCCACCTGAAGTGGTAACTGGTTAGTTAGTTCCTTAGGATGGAGAAAAACGAATTTCGCGCTGTCCTTAAACATTTTCATTTGAAGGTTTGAACAGCTGCTCCACATACGAGTTAGATGAGGTTATGAGGTCTATGTGAGTTCTGGACCAACATTGAAGACTATTTACTTTTGGATCAATGGGAGAAGTCCATAAGATGGATCACGCTCCGGTCGGCCCGTTGAAGTCACCACACAGGAAACCATCGGTAAAGTGCGTGATACGGTAATGGAAAACAAAAGATTAAAAGTTTCAACATAGCTTATCATTGTAGGCATCTCAAGAGAATGAGTGCATTACATCCTACATGAAAAACTGGCCGTGAAGAAGCTCTGTGCGCCCTGGGTGCTGCGCCTGCTTTGGACCAAAAATGGAAACGAAAGAACACTCCTGCTCAAAATCTCACACTGTTCAGGCGCAATCCAAAGAACGTTTTGCGCAGATTGACAACTTTGGATGAAACTTGGATCCACCATTACATTCCAGATACCAAACAACAGGCTAAACAATGGAGGAATAGTGCGAAGAGTAAACCAAAGTAGGCGAAGACTGTTTTATTAGCTGGAAAGGTGATGGTCACTGTCTTTTTGGATTCCCGAGGCATAATCCAGTCAGATTATTTGGAAAAGGCAGATCCATAATTGGGCCCTATTATGCTGCTCTGCTGGATTGTTTGAAACGGAACTGACTTCAAACCGTGCAAAATTGGCACGGAAGAAAGAGTTGTTTCATCAGGACAATGCTTCTACCTACACAGTAGCTATCGCAATGGCAAAAGTGCTCGACTAGGGATTCGAATTGGTTCCTCGCCAACCCTCTTCAGCAGAATTGGCTCCAAGTGACTTATTCTTATTCCCAAACTTGAAAATTTGGCATGAATGAGCAAGTAGGTGCAAGGAAGTACCAGCAGCTGTATATAAATTATTTATTCAATTTTGTGCGACCGGTTTGGGTGATTCAATTACACAATCTTTAGGCCCTCGTTGAGAAACAGCCATTAATGGTACATTTGAACAGGGTAGCCGTTAATAACGGTAGCCGTAAATTTCTTCGTCTATTTATGTCACAACGTCGTTGAGATTGTGACATGAATAGACGAAGAAATTTACGGCTACCGAAATTATCGGCTATCCTGTTCAAATGTGCCATTAATGACAGTTACACAACGGCGTCCTGAAGATCGTGTAATTGAAGCACCGAAACCGGTCGCGCAAAATTGAATAAATAATTTCTCTACAGCTGCTGGTACTTCCTTCCGCCAACAAAATCTAATCATCTGTGTCCCAGTATATTAATTATGGAGAGAAATAAACTGAATAAGTCAGTGTCCGCCTCGGTGAGATACTATTTTGCAGAGTTTGACAATGTCTACTTTGCCGATGGGTTGAAAACACTGGAAATTGGCTGGATCAATTGTATAGCCTTGCAAGGAGACTACGTCGAGAGTTTTCGCCTTCAAAACAATTTTTATTCTATTTTTTACCAGAGTTACGAAACCGCCCTCGTAGTCACACCCAAATACTGAAACTTCTGTCACTTCTGGATGCATCTACCGCCGTCAGCAAACACTTTCCAAAACGACGCTTCTGTGATACCGTGGCCGCTGCGAACGCACATTTAGTAGGTCTCCTTTCACACTTGATGTCTGCTTCCATTGAGCTGACTGTCGCTTCGTTTCAGGAGTGAAAACTGGCACCCATCTCTCATCCATTGTCACTGTTGATGGAAATAAAGTCTCGTACATGACATCAGCATTCTCATGCAGGATTGTGTGCAAAAATCTTAGGGAAATGCCATGTTTGGGTGCGAAGTGTTGCACAGTCCTTTGGCGATCCTACAAAACAATTTCCTCCATTCGCTCTGACGCCAAACCGGCCGGTGCGAAACCGAGTTTGTCTTGTTGTGTAGTCACACAGACTCTGAACTGTTGCACCTTCGAACGCACATCGGACATATCCATGGCAGCATCATCACATGTTTCACTCAGATGACGACGGATTTCAATGGGTGGATCACCACGTAAATTGTCGAAACGCTGCTGCTAGAGTCATATTAGCCGTAGAGTGCCGGAATCTCTATCAGGCAATCACAATGTATGTGCGCGTACTTTAAAACAAATCACATACTTCTATCAAAAAGAGTTTAAATGTTTACAAATCTAAGGGACTTAAATTCTGTGGTTATTAGTCCCTAGGCTTAGAAACTCCTTAAACTAAACACACACCTAAGCTCGAGGGAAGACTCGAACCATCGACGGAAACAACTGCGCGCTCCGCAGTAAGATGCCTTAGAACGCTCGGCCACTCCACCGCGGCATATTTCTATCAGGAGCCAGAACCGAGAAAAAATCGTACCTGCTATAACTTGAATGTACCTGGAAGTTTGAAGATATATACACTGGGATGACAGTTAAGTCATGGTCCAGCGATAGGCAAAAATACAGATGACAACAGTAGCGTGTATACAAGGTATGAAACGGCATTGCATTGGTAGACATTTGTACTCTGCTGTTTCATGTAATTTTCCGACGTGATTGTGGTTGCGCCACGGGAAATAACGAAGTGAATTTTTTTCTAAGGATAAAAAAAATCTAGGTACTTCACCCGCTTGATCGCAACCAGAGACCTATCAAATTACACCAATGGACAAGGAGTGGATCTCACAGTACATGAGGCTGTACAGAAATTCTTCTGCACTTGATTATATGCGCTAGCAGAAGTACTTTCCGTAATCAACTCAGATGCTCAATATTTCATATCTATACACAAACCCAAACGTTTTCGTGCATCCGCACATAAGTAATGGCGACTGTTCGATCTTATGAGGCTGTGACCAACTGTTCAGCCTCGCAGCATAGCGAAGTAGAGAACATGAAATCCAAAAATCATGTCTCGAAGAGAAACGAAGAACGTTTGTTTCGTTCGATTCCCTACAGTGCTGCGGACTCGGCAGCTGCCTCCACCAATCGATGCCTCTTAGCACTGCTGACCATTACAAATTTTTAGGAACAAACACCGACTTTGCCATTGACAAGGCTCTCAATGGAATTAGGACAGTGGAGGAAAGCCAGCCTACTGACCATGTGATCCTCTGGCAAGAGTACCAATCAGACACTTTTTAACATTCTATGGCTTCACACACAGAGCGTGTGAATCCATTATAGCCACCCGCAAAGGGTACGGGAAGATACGCCACCTCCTCAGACCGCTGTGTTTTGAATGTCGTCTGTGCTTTTACATTGCGGCTCCCTGTTGCTAGACATAAACCAAATGGCCATCTTGTGATTTGCTGGGCCCCAGTGTAGGACAAGAGGGAGCGTGTTTCTATACCTGTATCTCGTCTACCCAATTTCGCCTATCAAACCTAACGATCAGTTTGCTGCACATGTCGCTGTTATTTGACCGTAGGTTTTTTTAGGGGAGAGAAAAAACAGCTCAGAGTTCGAAGTTACCCCAAGGATTTTCTCTACAGTTCCATTCTCTAATACAGCGTGGGACAAAGGTACAGCAAAATCATTCCGTTTTCGATCTATTTTACTAAGATGATCATGTCTCCCTATGTAGGTAGTACTAACGAAATACGTCGCATTCTTAAGAGAAAGATGGTGAAAGAAATTTCGCAGATAGATCTTGTCGCAACGAATAACGCCTTTCTTCTAATGATTTCCACCCCAACTCACGCATCATTTCTGTGGCTCTCTCTCCCCTATAACGCGATAATACAAAAGGAGCTGTCTTGGCGGGAATCTCACAATGGGCAGCAATACTTCAAAACAGGACGCACAACTATAGAGTAGGCATTTTCTTTAGTAGGGCTGTTGCACCTTCTAAGTGTTCTGCCAATAAAACAGCCTTTGGTTCGTCTTCCCTCCAATATATATGTTTCTTCCAATTTAAGTTGTAATTCGTAGGTATTTAGTTGAATTTGCGGCCTTTAGATTTAACTGATTTATCATGTAAATGAAGTTTGATGGATTTCGTTTAGTACACATATGTATGACTTAATATTTTTCGTCGTTTAGGATCAATTTTTGCACCTTGCAGATATTTTATCTAAAGCATTTTGTAGCTGCTTTTGATCTTCTGTTGACTTTACTAACCAATAAACGACAGCATCTTCCACGAACAGTCTAAGAAAGCTGATCACGTTGTCTCCTAAATCGTTTATAAATATTAGGAACAGAACGCCAGATATCATTTCTATTTTACTCCATGACTTTCTGTCAGTCTGACTGGAAATCGCGAATTCAATCACACAACTGGGGCGATCTTACATAAGCACGCAATTCAATTAGAAGACAATTGTAAAGTACACAGTCAAAAGCGTTCCGGAAATCGAGAAATATGGAATCGATTTGAGATACCTTGTTGACAGCACTCATGACTTCATTGATCGAAAAATATGTAACTTCATTGAACTGATTAGAATAGAGAATGAAAGAGACAAGACCGTTCTCGGTTACAGGTGGAACGTTAGTTCCAGGTTAGTAGAGAGTCGCATATCGTCTGACGGCAATGTATGCATTTACGTGGTTCGGAATTTTGTCAAGGATCCTCTGGATCCTCCGTCGAGGCAGAGACAGAAGTTCCTCCCAATGCCAACAGACACGTGCTCAGTGATGGGCAAGTCAGCGGATGTTGTTGTGGAGAGGAGGATCTCAACATGAAATCGGCAGTCCATAGTCAAACGTGTTGTGTTGGAAAGTGCAGTATCTTGCTAAAACATTTTAACAGATGCAGCACAATCGGAGCTAGGACGCGAGGACGCAGAATATTATGTATCGCTGTGTCATCAATGTCTGCAAAAGCACTACTAGAGGTAAAATAATAATAACGTCGTGTGGCGCATTGGCCTGATGCAAGTCTTTCAGTTGGACGCCACTTCGGCGACTTGCGTGTCCGTAGCCTACCCCAGTTATCCAACTGGGAAAAGGGGACCTACAGCTTAACTTGGAATCCGAACCACGTGTCGTTTCTGGCGACTCCTCACATCATTCAGAGGTGAAGGATGGGTTAAAGTGGACTGAAAAAATCCGAGGTCCGACCGGGTTTCGAACCCGCGCTACTTCGGTTTCCAGTCGAGTGCTTTACTCCAAGACCACCGGACTCGACACACAACTAGAGGTGGCCTGAACGCATAACCTGTACCTGTCTCTCCATAATATTGGCAGAATATGTCCTCCGTCCCAGACACCATCGAACCCTGACACGATGATCACCAGAGGGTGTGGAAAATCGGTACTCATCACTGATCATGATGGTACGGCCTTTGCTCCGTCTTTCCTCTCGAGCACGAGGCAAATACAAACGCCGCGTTGGTTCTGTTTTCAATCGAGATCTACGCAGGGGGTGGTAGGACCCCAATACAGAAGTCGTGAGTCGTCAAAACACTGTGTATGAATACATGCGAATAGTGTCTGCCTAGTTCAGGGAATCCCGCTGATAAAAAATAATCAATTTTTTTTTTTTTTTTTTTTTTTTTTTTTTTTTAAAAAGCCTAAGGGTCCCAACTCCGGGTCATCAGTCCCTAAACTTACAAACTACTTATGAACTACCTTATACTAAAGGCGACACAAACATCCACGTCCGAGGGGGGATTCAAACCCCCGACCACAGCGGCCGTGCAGACTGTGACTGGTGCGCCACAGACCGCTCGCCCACCGTGGTCGGCCTCCCGCTGATATATGAGACAAGGCCTATTGCAATATTTAAACACGTATATCAAATTTTCTAAGCTAAACATACTTAATTGAAACTAATGTTTTTGATACGCCAGTGAAAATACAAACCAAAGTTCCACGAGATATATCTTAGTGGATTATCTAACTACAATCAAAGGTAAATATGCGATATGAAGTAGCCTTTCAATTGGTAGGAACATAAATTACGAAATTGGTTAAAGTAAATCTGAGCAAATAGACGTCGTGAAGTTTAGCTCAAATACCAATTCAAAGCAATGTAAATACGATCGTATGTGATCCTGTAAGCCTTTAGTAATAATAAATATCAGATTCAATTTTGATAGCCTAACGATTTAAGTCATTAATACCGAAACCATCGTGTAGATAAACTCAGACTATGCATTATTCAATCAACTACATCACAGAATTCAAAATACTCGTAAATCAATCTGAATAAATGTTAGTAATAGTTTACTATTCCTGTTTTTCTAGTTGTTACGATAAATGTAATATCGATTTTCGGTAAGTAGAAAATTTATAAAGGTTTAAATGTTATTAAAGGACGAAATCATATTTAAGCTTGTTTTTTAGACAATTATAATATGTCAGTAAGATTAATCTTTTCATTCTCACATTATTAATTCTGCTGTGGAAAAATTAAAATTCAATGTTTTCTGTATTAATACAGTGAACTAAACGTAAAAATATGTGTTTTAAAATTTTTGATCTAACTATTGTTAATTTATGTCATTTATTTCAAGCACAACACAGACGTTTATATCGAGGCATTTTATTACTTGGGACGTGATTTTGTTCATAGTTAACATTGTCAGATCAATAGTGCTAGCATAATCTTCACAACACCAAAGACAGACACTTCACTGTTAAAATAAAATAATATGAACTACACTCACGTGACACAACCTACAAGACAGATAAATTAATGCTTCAGGAGTGACTACACGCCGTACCAAGCGGCAAAATGTACTAGAAGCATGTTGTTCATCAACAACAATGCGACTTTAAGGACTGATTCACAAAATACGATATAAATCAGCTTTTAATACGTTATTGTCGAGGAACAACACTGGGAATGAAAGGGTTAAGAAAACTGACTGTATATTTAATAGTTTAACGTTTCTAACAACGCTAACACTGCAGGTCATTGTTGAGAATTGCATATAAAGGCGACCCGAGGAGGCGCAGTTTTTAATCAGATTTCGAGGTAATCACTATGCCCGTCAGCGCATTGACTTTTCATTGTTGAATGTAATTATTATGCACGTGCCATTTTATTTAAAGTGCTCTATTACTTACCTGGTGGTGTTCTACGAAATTTCAAATCAATAGCGTACGCCTCAACTGAGTCCAGCTGCTCGTATTCGACGTTAATCTAGAGGTCGCTGCATTATTGCCATTCCATATGTTGTTGCCAGAAGTAACGCCAAACCCCGAGACAAGGTAACGCTTTATATGCGCCATTCAGAACTTTGTGGAAGACTGTAAAATATTGTGGCCTAATCCGAGTGATTACGTCGCAATTGGTGAAATGAGCAGGCTTGGTTACGTCGTACCGCATACGACGTTCCTCCCTCGGAATGATTTTTCTTGATTGACCCGAATCAACTAAATGTATCGGTGCCCTCATATATCCACCGTTAGGATATCGGGCCACTGTAATGCCTGACTATGCAGTCTCTGTCAAATGCATTGAGTTGATGAATAGGCAGTAATGCATCTGCGACCTATCGCTGGTGGTTCGAACTGTCTGACACCCAGCAGGACTGGAGTTGACTGGCACCAACTTAGCAACAACAGGGTGTCGACATCACGAATGCAATATGGGAGGCATTATGCACGTTACCGACTCCCTTAAATCAATTATTTATCCAAATTTCAATGGCATGCTTGTAGATCGAAGGGGGACCATAATGGCCACTGTCAGATGCATCATACATAAGAATATTACTTAATTTTATGAAACAGAAGCTGGTTTATGTAATTAGCTCTCAATGTGATCTTTATGGGACAGTGTGTATGACAAGGCATAAAAAGTAGTTTGATGTTGAACATGCAACAAAAATTCGGTGAAGGTACAATAAATTGAAATCCCGCATTCGGATTTGTAGTATTAGTTTCTAAATTCGAGAGCGTTAGCAATCATCTCTTATATTTCAGCTTCACATCAAGATGAACCTACGGTATACAAGCTGCGTACTACGGCAACAAAACCTAATATATTCAGTGTTCTACTCTGAGGCCTCTCCCTCGTCTATTAATAGCAATCGGGGACAATGCAAGAACTATGGCAAATACATATCGATTTGGTCCGGCGAGTTTTACACATTAACACACACATCCTCTCCCGAGCTTGGTATGTTGCGCAGCTGCTCTCTGTTTCGATGTTTGCACGCACGAATCCTGCCTTGAACAGGATGAACGAATAACTTGTTTATTTAATATATTTCACTTCTTTCACTTTTAACACTTGTAATTGTAATACTTTTCACTTTCAAAATAATACTGTTTCACTATCAACTTGAGCACTCCGCGAGCATACGTCCGAGAATTGTCACGGGGCGGAAGATACTGCCGTGCTGCCTGCGCTATCACTAGCAAGCGCCACAGTCAAACATTATCTTTGGTCTGAGAGGAGCTGTTTTATTCAACTATCAATCTTTGAATTTCCACACAAAGCAAAACATTTCACATAATTAAACAAGACATCATAAATAAATACAACTAGTACAAGATGCATTTACAAAACAGTTATAAAAAATAAACATTCACAAATACGATATACATTTTACTGAACAGATGACAACAAATAATTACGTTTACATAGAGTACACATATTACACTGTACATCATCAAGGAGGTGACATTTCACACAATTTTAAAATCTACTTTTCATTCGCTTAACATGTAAGGGTTACCTTACATGCCCAAGACCAGACGAAAGCGCTCCGCTCTTATTACGTGCCGGCCGCGGTGGCCGAGGTGACTAAGGCGCTCCAGTCACGGTCTGCACGGCCACTACGGTCGGGGGTTCGAATCCCCCCTCGGGCATGGATATTTGTGCCGTCCTAGTTCATAAGTAGTTTGTAAGTTTAGGGACTGATGACCCCGTAGTTAAGTCCCATAAGCTTAAGAAACATTTTCTTATTACGTACGCCAACTTTCTCACGGTGGCTCTTATCCATGGCCACCAAAATGCCATAAGACGATAACTCGCATCTGTTTATTCAATGGAATACCTGTTAAGTACGAAAGTGCCGTACATGTTCTTTCTTTGTTTTGTTTTGTTCATTTCGTGGCGCGGAAAGTGGACCTTCCACTTGCCTTTACGACCCATTGGAGTAGGTCTATATTTCTTCTTTCTTCTTCTCGCGTGCGGACCATCACGAAGATGGTATATCCTCTTCAGTTGTGACATATCTTTGTAACAGTTCTTTTTCCTTTACGCCTTTTATGTTTTACTAATGATACCGCTATATATTATATACATTTGGTCTACATTGTAGTGTAATAGTAGTTCTGCCGGAAGATTTTGGGTTTTCCTTTTGTGGCAGGGGAAGTTTATATGCAATTGTAGCATTTATAGAAAATTAATAATCAGCCAACCAGTTGCTATAATTGTAGTTTAATAAAGTTGACTACGGTTTCGACGGGCATAAACCCGTCTTCTTCAGAAATACATGTTATACTATACTTGCATATCACAATAATTGGACATCCCTATGATCTAGGGAATGTGATTTGAGGCTGAAAGATACCGTGTCAGCGCATTTGGAGTCATTCACGTTTACTGCTGAGAAGCAGCTCTTTGCTTTCCATCAGTAAGCGTGTATGTCTCCGAATGCGTTGACACGGTATCTTTCAAAATCACTTTCCCTAGATCATAGGTGTTGTGACCTCGTCACCTTTTGTTGTTTCTTCGTCCTGGTCTAGTCGTCAGTAAGGTATGGTGTAGGAATTGAAGTTTACTGTAACAACTATTCAGATTAATAATACAAGTTTTATTGACCAAAAGTTTAATACTCAAGAACACTGTTTCTTCTCTCTTCTTGCATCTTGCAACGTCTTCCGTATGATTCTAGCTGCGCTGAGACATAGTTACTGCTAAGTTCGTAGCCTCGTTCTTAGTACTGTCCTAGCTCTGACTTCGCAGCTGACTCGCAACTGCCTCGTAACTGAGTTCTCACTAGTAACTATCGTATTCCTGAATAGTAACTGACGGGCGTCGAGACGTATGTCGGCCTAGATATAGCCGCTTGTAGAGGGTGCGCATCTTCGGCTACTCCCTCCAGCATGCGCGGTGCCTGTTTGCTGTTGGCTTTCGGTCGATCCCTGCCTTCTCCACGATCGTTCTCTACGTCTGGCGTGTGGCGCTGACTTTACGCCACAACAATAGGGATGTTCAGTTACTGTGATGTGCAAGTACAGTATAACATGTGTTTCTGAAGAAGACAGGTTTATGTCCGTCGAAACTGTAGTTAAGTTTATTAAATTACTACTATAGCAACTGGTTGGCTGATTATTAATTTGCCATTCTTTAAACGTTGCTAAGACGCAGTCATGCTTAAAAAAATGTTGTATTTATGTTACGTTAAAGCACAGGAACATTCTAGTTTTTTCAGAACTTTTTGTTCCGTTCGATTTGGCGTGTGAGCGGATAGTAATAAATAATAGAATGGAGTTAGTTACAAGTCGTACTTACTAATATGGAGAAGTAAAAATAATTGAACGAAAGTAAGAAACCACAAGACGTCAAACCATCGACTGTTTGTAAATCTGTGGGACTTCCCTTCTTTGCTTATTAGTCCCTAGGCTTAAATACTGCTTAAAATAAGTTTAACTAACCTAAGGACAACACGCACACCCTAGCCCGAGGGAGGACTCGAACCTCCGACAGCGAGCAACCGTGCGCTCCGCAGCAAGGCACCTGAAAACGCTCGGACACTCCACCGTGGCAAACCGCTAGAGCAGTGCTTTCCAAACTTTCCCTCATGGTGACACTCTTTTATAGCTTACAGTTTTGCCCGACACCCTTTCACTAATACAAATACATACGGTAGAATCTAGATGGTTCTAGGGGGAGGGGTACGGGGACGGAATTAAAGTATCGCTTAAATGTAGTTTGTAAACGAAACTGAAATCCTCGTACGCATTGACATGTTTAATGTTCATCCTGACTGCAATTACTTACACTCATCGCAAGAAAAGAAAACGTTAGGAACTACGGAGATGTACAACAGTGTAACACCGCAGACAAAAATGCCTAACTCTTGCTTCTTCTACATGCGACCCAACTTCCGAAACACGAAAACTGAATTTCGGGAACCGTTTTTCGCTGTCGTGTGTACATGTCAGGGCCACATACAGGTTTGCTGGATCGATTGAAAATGGCATCTGGAAATTAGCTGCTCTGATTTCTGATTTAGACAGCACAGTGGCTGTTCCCTTTCATTTATCACATTATTTTCATAAATAAAGAGGGTGTCTTTATGACAAGTGATGAATTATTGTTTAAGTTGTGTTGTTAGGTTCTTGCATCACCACGACCTTGGAAGTCCCGACATATTCGGAAAAAATGGATAAATATTTGTGGTAAGAAGAATATGAATGTCATTTCTGGTCCCAGAATCTGTTACATACAGGAAACTGAGAGGAAAAAATATTAACGCATACCAGGGTTCGAACCAACGATCACTCCATTTAAAATACTACTCTCCGTTAATCATCCGGCCATACTCCATACTAAATATCGCTACTGAATAGCTTTAGTCAGTGGACAATTGTGACTGCTTTTGCAATCTGTGACAGCTTCAGCCACTGTCATTCATTGACATTTAATTGTAAGAGACGCTACCGAGGTTGACGTGACTTAGATAAATCCATTAAAAAACGATCAGGTGCAGCTTTTTGAGAAAGAAAGTAGACTACAGTGAAGGTACGTTCAAGCAGCTGCCAGTTCCAGCAAACTGCGCTTTGGAAGAGCTGTTATCGAGTATCAGCAGCAGCTCTGCGCATGCGCAGTTTGCTGGAATCTGGCAACTAGCAGCAGCTTGAACGAACCCAGTCTACTGCTGCTGAAGCAGAGCTGCCGCCTAGCGGCTGAGCACGCAATTAATGTGCACCGATCATACGTGATCTGTGGCGCACTGAATGAAGAGGAGGATTATTAGCTACAGGCGAGTCTTCAGGGTAGTATGAAGGATATTTTGTGTTATTTTACGACAAGGTTTTTTGTTTAGAGTCTAAATTTCTTAGTCTCGCGACACCCTTGATACTACTATGCGACACCCAGTTTAGAAAGCTCTGCGCTAGAGTGAGAACGGTAATGTACTGAAAGTAATTACAGTAAGAACCGAAGATAATTGCATTAATATTAGAACTGTCTGACTATCGACCAGCCCCTCACTGACAGCGCTCTTTCCAATAATTCCATTCCACCATTTTCCTGCCCAACTGCACGGACGTACGATTGCCATTTTCAAAGGAATTTCTCGTAATATCTGACAGCAGCAAACGAACATGCTGTTCTCTCCCAAACGCTTGTGGTTCATTCATTAACCCCTTCCCACCGTCACAAAGCCCCCCCCCCCCCCCCAACTGTTTAGTGGCACCATACGTTACGACAAATCACGTGGTAAACCCTAGTGCACGAATTCCGACCACCTGTATACCGCAAGACTCGCGTAATAAACCATTGCAATGTGATAACCGTTCGCCTGTCTGCTGAATGGCCCCGGTCTCGCTAATGAACAGAAACAGCGGTAATTACGGGCAATAATGAGGCGCTGTGCTGGCGCTAGTCGATATTTCAGCGGTGCCACTTGTCGTGAGTTGGCGCCCCCGCATGTGCACGGCTGGATTCCTGCGGGCCGGACGGTCGCACGCACGCACGCAACGGCACGCCTGTGTCCCCCCCCCCCCCTCCGTGGACACTATTTCAGGCGGTCTCCTTTATTAAAACCGCCTCCCCGGGGCCGACTTGTTACGTTTCAACTGCATTACCTTTTTTATATGGACTCGCACGAATTATGGCTACATTTTTACGGCGACGCCAGTTGCTTTTATTTGCTGGCCGTGCCAACGTCGGGACGAGCTCGTTTTAATGTACTAAATACAGCGACGCCCCCGGCTCGCCTCTGGCGTGCGGAGATCTACTGGCTGCCCGATGCTCGCAATTTACAGCTAGCGCTCTGCGAACGTGCGGAATTGGCGAAATACGGTGTGGAGTGGGGAAGGGTAGGAGGAGGAGAAAGGGGGGGGGGGGTGGTGAGCACAGCGTGAGCGAGCGGCGATCGCTGGAATCCAGCCGACGACGTGCTCGTTTACTGCTGGAAACGGTGGCGACTCTCGCTGGATTTAAAGGGGTCGTAGAACAGCTACACAACTAACGTTACGGGCTTGTTAAGAGCTGGCGATTTATACGAGAAAGGCTTAGATCAGATGGCGGAGAAGGGTAAATACGGTGTTCGTGCGTGGGCGACTCTCGGGAGGCGAAAGATAACGAGACGGACGTGCTTGCTATCTGCTGTTTGCTGCCCTGTTTCCAGCAGCAGACTATCGCCTGTCACCATGGAAACGAAGAGGCTGACGGCCTGCTCTATCCTTTCAGTCCCACATTGTGAAAACAGCTTCAGAAAAATTAAAACTCAGTGTTTCTTTTTTGTACAATAAAGACATACTAAATTCCTACACTATACTTTTAATTTTTTTTAAAAGAATGGTCATAAAAGACGAAAATTAAGCCCTTCATGTCGACTGTCTGTTAGAGATAGACTACAATAATAATGAAAAGATGACTCTCCTTACCTTTATTCTTCATGATCTCAAAACGTTTTCAAATTCAAATATTTCACAACATTATCACACATAAAACATATTTAAATGATTCAAGCTCACGCTGCAATTTCCGGCTACATTCCAAGGCTGCTTGCTCAACACTACTCTTGCTCACCTGTCGGAGCCCGGAAACCAAACTCAGTAAGATCACACTAAAGGTTGTCCTCGCGCAGCTAAAGATATGATTTTACGGACATTCAACGTTATTACCATTGCACACCTACGTTTCAATGCACACCACATGCATTGTTTCAGAAGTAAATGTTGTTGTTTTAAGAGGATGCACTAATTTCTATTTCCGGCAGTGTAGATAAATTTTAAACGAATGTAACCTTGAAATTTGAACCACTTACTATTGTTAATTATTCAGATAAGTGCAGTTCAGTTGCAAAGGTAACAAAAACTTTTTATTGTCTTTTTTCGGTTTTCTGTGCAACAACAGTAACATTAATCCCTTGGGTCTCCGTAACAGATTAATATTTCGAAAAAAGGTTGTAGTTTTAGCAATATTATGCAAAATCTACCTTATAACTGTTCGTAGTAAGAGGAGTATAAAAGTGCAACCACTAATAGCACACAACAGCTGATCAAAACATCGGAATAGTGGCTCGTATCAAATATTAATTTTTAGACTCCTAAATGGGCATACTGCTACCATTTGCTATTGATTTGAGCTGGCCGCGGTATTAATGCAGTGTGTTTTAAACTTTTGGTCGAACTATTGATTTATTATGTCATGTATTTCATGCACAACACAGACGTTTGTATTGAGGTATTTTATAACTCGGACGTTATTTTGTTGATCAACATGAAACGATACAACAAAAAATTAACTACCTAAGATATATTTTAATCGAGGAGCGTTTTTCTCTCTCTGAACCTTAAACTACCTTCCCTTGTTTGTGTCTGACGAGAGAAAGAACAACGTTCCGATTCATCTATGTTCGGCCTCTGATTAGTACAGACGTATCTATAGCAGCTCCTATTGTTTCATTTATCCAGCATGTAAGTAAAGTGCTTTTGTGAGTTAAATACATCATGAAATATTTAAAAATTTAATATGACGTGTTTTTATTTATCATTCCGGTAATGAATCTGGCCTAAATAATTTTTCCCCTTGAAGTTGTGTGGTGGGTTTGGACGCCATTACGGGAGACAAGATATCGTGCAGTGATTGTTATAAGTTTTACCATTTTTCAATCCTTATCAGTCACCATAATAATTAAACGGCTTTTTAGAACCTGCAATCGCGTTTCCTTCTTTTTTTATGTTAAATTTCGTGATCCGATATCGTTCCGCGTAATATTTTCTCCCGTATGGATACTGAACTAAAAATCAACGCACGGTCCGCTCCACGAACAAATTACGTAACAAGTCCAACGCCACATCACGACGGTGTCATACCTTTATAAATATGAATTGTTATATTGCAGCAAACCATGCCAAATGGTACAGAAGGTAGGCCCCGTCGCTTTTTATAATGTAACTGCCACCAACATCTACTGTTTAATCGTCAAAGATATTTAAAAATAAAATTAATTTCCCTGTTTATTTATGAATCATAATCCCTACAGTCAGTATTTATGTAATTTTTGGCTAATTTAATCCCACTGATATCTTGCAAACTATTTACGAAATTGATTAAATGCTAAAAGTTAAACTTGCCTCTACAACCTCAACCCACAAGGCAGTTAACATTATAAACAAAGTTAGCATAACCTCCACCACAGCACCAAAGACAAGACAATTCAATGCTGAAATAAAATAAACGGAACCACACTCACGCTCACACTCTCAGCCATGTACAGACGGCAATGCAACACAACCTGCAAGATGGACAGATTAATGCCTCACCGAGCGACAAAATGTCATTCTAGAAGCACGTTATTCATCTACAAAAATGCAACTTTAAGGATTGACGCACAAAATACAGTATAAATCAACTTTTAATACGTTGTTGTCCAGGAACAACATTAGGAATGAAAGGGTTAATGACCGAGAGCAGCGGCGTTTGTGTAGAGCTGTCACTTCGAGTCGAGTGCCTTTCCTAACAGCTCGACATCGTTTACGGTGCTTCTCCTAGGCTTGTGACCGTATTGTGTTTACATCTAAAAATTTAGTCAATAAATCACATTTACCTCGCAGAGGATTCAAGGAATTGGTTTCATAATATTCCTCCTCCGTTCCACTCTCTAATAGGTCGAGGGAAAAGTAACACCGAAATCTTTAATGAGTTTGGAAAACATGTTTTCTTTTCTTTCTTTTTTCCTTTTTTGAAAGACATCAAACTGATAAAATATTTTAATATTAAAAAGTCGGTTAAATCTGGCGAAATTGTACACTTAATTTTTTTAATTTAATCATAGTAAATTAAGTTAATAGTGTTTGCCATGAAAAAGTTCTAAACTATGAAACAAAATATAGTCAGCAAATGAAAAATTGTAAACGAAAACTGTTTCGCATATGAGCACAGACAAAATAATGAAAATGAGGATGAAGATAAAACGCCACAGAAACGCCGTAAATGTCAAATTCTGTATTTAAAAAAAAAAAAAAAAAAAAAAAAAAAAAAATCAATGTTTGTAAGTAGATGGTTCGTGGAAATATTCAAACAAAAATGTATGTAACTGTGTCAGTTTTGTAAAACAGTGAAGTTGCTAAGATCGCTGTAATCATGAGTTCAGTTTTGATGTATTTAGAACAAAGAAAAACCTGTCACATGATTACTCGGTTGGCTTCATACCAATTTCAGTGAAATTTATTTATTTGTTAATAAATTAAAGGATTTGTAATTTGTCCTTATTATGCACAATTCTGTTTCTAAACAGGCTTACATATCTTGTGAACATTTAAAAAAATGCATGAAAATTTCTGATTAATAGTTCAGCATATATTTGTTAAATTGTAGAGGTCAAAATGTGCCATCTGGGCGTTCGAGGGGGCAGGTAAAGCCTGTACGTCCGAGAGTTAAACTAAAACTTAGAATCAATATCTATTTAAGCAATAACACAGCTACATCGGTACAGGGAAATCTCATTTATGTACTTAACTCAGTAATGGATGTGCGAACCTATGCTACTTCGAATATCAGGCAAGCCAGTGCGTCGCATGGCACATGGCGACGGAATGCCGCTTTACTGCGCTTCCACACTGCTGCATTAACTTATTGACCAAGGAGAGGGAGAGGGGGGGCAGAGATGGATTGGGGATCACGATGCTCATTTGCTAAAAGCCTGCGGCGGGTGCTTTGCCTGCATGCGTATATGTCCCGTAATAATTACAGGATCTCCTGTCAAATAGAATGTACAAATACAAACGTAATGATTCCATAGAACATCTCTGTTCTGTAATGATGTCATTAATGAAACTAGCTTAATTTTTCTACTTTTCGTCTACCGATGAAACCGTTGCAGCAAAACCGTGTGTTAACAAGAGAACCTCAAAGAAAGTTCACTGACATGGCAAACATCTCCATACTATCCTGTAATTCATTAGGACCTACACTGAGGTGATAGACTAACTTATGCTAGGGACAACACATACACACACGCATATATATATATATATATATATATATATATATATATAGAGAGAGAGAGAGAGAGAGAGAGAGAGAGAGAGAGAGGCGAGGGAGGGTTCGAATCTCCGACGGGAGCTGCCATGTAACACGCGCATGGCGCTCCAGACCGCGCGGCCTTTCCAGTACTGCTAAAGCTATCCATAAATGCGATAGTTTCTACGAATTGTTCCATTATGTCCCATGCATGATCGATAGGATTCGTATCTGGTGATTTTGGTAGTATAATATTCCTTATAACAGTACAAAATGTTCTTCAAACCGATCATGAACAATTATAGCCCGGTGATGTGGTGCTTTGTCATCCATGAAACTTCCATCATCATTTAGGAATATGAAATCTATGAATGGTTGGAACTGGTTTCTAAATAGTAGTTTCTAAGTCAATTATCGGATCAGTTGGACCAGAGGACTATGAAAAAGCAGCACATGCCATTATCCCTTTGATTTCTGGTGAAGCCAAATGGCAACGCTTGGCCTTTTTCCTGTAGTTGCTGTATGGCTGCACATACTTGTTTTAACAAATCAACAGCAAATTGTAGCAGTGTGCCCATTTAGGAGTCTTAAAATTAATATTTGATATGAGTCACCATTCTTACGATTTGAGCCGGCCGCGGTGGCCGAGGGGACTGGGGCGCTCCAGTCATGGTCTGCACGGCCACTACGGTCGCGGGTTAGAATCCCCTCTCGGGGATGGATATTTGTGCCGTCCTTAGTGTAAGCTAGTTCTTAAATAGTTTGTAAGTTTAGGGACTGATGACCCGTAGTTAAGTCCCACAAGCTATACAAACATTTGAGTCTGCACTTCCTGTCAATCTCATTTTTCAGACATTTTACGCCCTTTTGCCTCCTTGACTTGCTGAATTTTTATATTTTCTCCTTACATGAATGAAGTTCAGTACATCCTGTGTTATTCAAGTATATCTATTAGTTCTTATTCTTCTGCCTATATGATCCTCTGCGGCCCTCACTACCCTATCTCTCATAGCTACCCATTCTTCTTCTACTGTATTATTTTCTCCCGTTTCAGCCAGTTCTTGGCTAATGCTCCATCTGAAACTCTCAACCACCTCTGGTTCCTTCTATTTGTCCAGGTTCCATCTCCTAACTTTTCTACCTTTCTGCAGTCCCTTAAGTTTTAATCTGCCTGAGCTTCTCATGCAAAAGTTGCAGTTGGTACACCCTTATGTTTTGATCAGCTGGTGTGTGCTATTAGTTGTTCCACTTTTGTACTCCTCTTACCACGAGCAATTATAAGGTACGTTTTGCATAATATTGCTAAAACTACAACTTTTTTTCTAAGTATTAATCTGTTACGGAGATCCAAGGGATTAATTTTACTGTAGTTGTACAGAAAACCGAAAAAGAAAAATACAAGAAAAAAGTTTTTGTTTCCTTTCCAACTGAGCTGCAGTTATCTGAATAACTAACCTTAGTAAATGGCTCAAATTTCAAGGTTACATTCGTTAAAAATTTATCTACAGTGCAGTAAATAAAAATTAGTACATCCTCTTACAAGGAGACCACATGGGTATTGGATTTTATAATTTTTTGATATTTATGGTACATGAAGTTCAGACCTCAAATAACAATCAGCCAAAGCCATTCGACGCAACTCTCAAATATTCTCGAGAAAATCGACTCAGAAGTTTTGAAAGTAAGGGTATGTACTAATCATTAAATTACCTGCAAGATCTGTCGGCATAGCTTAGGTGGTACCGATGTGGCCTTACAACTGTAGGGTCAGAGGTTTTTTAATTATGTTGGAATACTTACATAATTTCAATACCTAATAATAATTTTTAAGAAAAATGTACGTATTTTCGTTTATTCGTAATTTTCTATGTTTTATAGAATGTTAATAATTATGGTTTCAATAAAAAAAACATGTTACATTTTTACAGTAATGGCTTAACTCTTACTTGACGACGGTACTCCTTGATTGTTCAGTTTGTGAAGAGCTACGACACTGGTTTTGGAAGGTCATATCCGTAGCTACTAAATGGCTTTCCAAGCAGCTAACCTACCCAACCATCGTTTTACGCGATGACAAGGTTTTAAGCTCGTCTACATACACATAAAAAAATAGACATAACACATAGAGAACCCAAAACATTTTATATAACTGAATTCTAAAATTGAAAATATTCTATCACAAGGGGATTCGAACCCAGGATTCTATCGTTGTGTGACCAGAACGCTAGCATCTTTTTTTTTTTTTTTTTTTTTTTTTTTTTTTCTTTCGGCTTGGCTTCTATGCCATTTGTGCTTTGCTGTTTCTGTGTGGTCCCTCCGTATGTAGTAAGAAAACGATGGCTTCTAGAAATAAATTTTCCCTTGCTGTGAACGAACAATGAAAATAAAAACAGCCGACCGCGGTGGCCGAGGTGACTGATGCGCTCCAGTCCCGGTCAGCACGGCTGCTACGGTCGGGGGTTCGAATCCCCCCTCGGGCATGCATATTTGTGCCGTCCTAGTTGGTAAGTAGTTCATAAGTAGTTTGTAAGTTTAGGGACTGATGACCCCGTAGTTAAGTCCCATAAGCTAAACAAACATTTGAAAATAAAAACGAAGATAAATATGAGGATGTGATGAGATCTTCTTCGACCTATCCTCTGGGAACCACATTAATAGTTTCTTATTTAAAAAAAAAAAAAAGAAAAAAAAAAACGTAACATTATTCTTGCAGGACGAACCTCGGCAGTTGGGAAGAGTATCAACTGCGTGGCAGCATCGGAGTTCGTCTTCTCGTGGTTACTTTAGCATTTAAGCGTTTCCATTTCGTGTTTTCCTAATGGTTCGTTGCCTATACTTTATTGTCTAAATCTGTGTCTTCTTGTAACTCCGTTGCACCATTCGTCGAAAAACTCCACATCGCCGTGAGTATCTCTGCGGATCTCGTTTTCTCTTTATGTTAATCTTTCTTCTTAAGTACACTTTGTGGTTATCGTATCTTCTTCCTTATGATGAGTCAGTTCTTCTTGTTGGCGAATGTCCTGGGGTCGATCATGATAGAATACCTCCGAAAATATCTATTATATTTCTGTTGACAAAGTTTCTCGTGAAGGATGAAAGAGAATCTTAACGTTTCTACTGTGCAGTCCGTGTATCGGATAAATGTCTTCGGAAACTGATTCCGTTCCTAGTGTGACGTAAGTATCACTTGAAGGTAATTTTGAAATTTTTTTTTTGTATTGGGAGCCAAATCGGTTCTTAGTCCGCCAGTGTTGAGTAGATAAATACACACGGAAGTCTTGGACATCGGGAGTCTTTGTGGAGAGTGTATAGTTTATAAAATGACCCATCAGCCATACGTAGCTGTTGTGTTTGACTTCCGGGAAAAGTCGAAATTCTGGTCGTAGGAGGTCTGTGATTTGAATGGTCTGGGGTGCTGTTCTGTTGAGGATAGCCAGTTTTTTACGCGTCCAGTTCCAGACTTGCACTTGATCCTTGCAGACAAAGATGTGTGCAATCGTTGCCACAACATGGCAGAATTCATAGTACGGACTCTGTGCAAGACTGATTCTGTGCAGTCTTTCTTGGGTGGGTACAGTTTTAGTGACTACGTCATACCATTTCGATCGAACATCTGTAGGTAATGTCCTGTTGTGAATATTAGTCCAAACCATCTTCCAATTGGAAGCCGGGTATTTTTTCTCTATGGGACAAGATGATGACTTCAGTAATAGGCAGCGGTACAACTGTCCAGTCGTCTTCTTAAAAAATTCGCTGTCAATAGAGCTGCATTCCAAATAATAAAGAGCTATGTGCTGAAGGTGTGGACTGATGTGGGCAATATCTATCGGAGGAGACATGTTGTGGGGGCGTGATAGCTGATAAAGCCGTTTCGTGATTGTGTCCTCAGTGGCCAATAGTACTTTACATGTGCGTTTCAGGTATATGGCCAAAGCATGCATTCCTGGGTTGTTCAAGCCAAGGCCTCCCATGTCGCAAGGAAGATCTGTTATGTGGAAAGAAACTTTAAAATTATTTAGCTTCCAAACGAACCAGGCGGTCGCTGCTAAAAGTGATCTAGCCACAGTTGTTGGCATTGGCAGAACGGCGGCGACGTATTGCAGTTTGGACAGGACATAAGAGTTCACGAAAAAGGCTCTCTGTAGACGATCCAGATTTCTCGTTTCCTGTTCGCGCAAGGTTGCTCTTACAGTCTGTATTTTGGGCTGCCAGTTTTTATTGTACATATCCTGAGGTCGCGCCGTAATGTACATACCAAGTTGTTTCCTTGTGTGTACACAAGGTAACCATCCGTCACCAGTAATAGACTCAGCTTGACCTATTGTTAAGATTGCAGATTTATTGTTGTTTAGGAGTGCGCCACTATCTTTTTGGAAATCTTCTAGGATACGCTTCGCCTTATCAATATCCGTAACATTATTTAAGAGTAGACTGACATCGTCGGCATATGCTTGAACTACAGATTTTATTCCGAAAAACTGGAAGCCAGGCAGGCTGTGATGTATTTTACGCAACAGTGACTCCGTAAGCATGGCATAGAGTGTCGTTGAGAGGGGGCAACCTTGTTTTATTCCTCTGGAGAGTGGCACATACTCTGTCAGCTTGCCATTTACCACGAACCGTGTGCGAGTTCCTCTCACGCAGTTGTTAACAAGACGCACAAAGGCGGGACTGAAACCCATCGTTGTCAATACTTTGCTGAGATATGGGTACTCGACTCTATCGTAAGCCTTATCAAAATCCAGGAAGGCTATAGCCATTGCTGTGTTTGTCGTCCAGGTGAGTGTGACGAGATCTCTGTACAACGTCAAAATATTTGTTATGGAGCGGCCGCGAATAGCACTTGCTTGGTATGGTCCTAAGATGTCAGGTAAAAGCGGCCGTAACCGTGCATTGAGGGTACGTGTCAGAAGTTTAAAGTCTGCGTTTAGCAGCGTTATAGGCCGGAGATCCTTTATAGTTTTTGTCTGTGGCTTTTTAGGTATTAAGACAGTCACCCCTTCGGTAAAAGCAGTAGGGAGAGAACTCCCACGAAGTATCTCATTATATATCTCTGTGAGTCTGTCCCCAATTATGTGCCAGTATTTGGTGTAAAATTCGACGGGCAACCCATCTGTGCCCGGAGATTTATTTCGTGGCGCGGCCTTGAGTGAATCTCTAAGTTCCTCATTAGTGAAAGGAGCAAGTGAACCTTGATTGTCATCTGCCGTAATTGTGTAGGGGGTGACCTGAACATGAAACCATTCCTCCGCCTTTTCGTGCGGTACACCTACGCTGCTATAACGAACTGCAAAATGATTGACAACATAGGTTTTGATATCTCTTTGTTGGGTGTAAGAGGCGCCGTCATCGTCTTGTAAGTTTTTAATAAGTTTGCTGCGTGCCATACGTAACTGCCGCACTAATTGATATACAGACGTCTTTTGCTGCGGTAAGTTGGCGAAGTCGCGCGCACGAACCTGGTGTCCGGTGGCGGATTGTCCCATCAATGTGGTTATTTTGGCCTGTATGCGCCGTATCTGGGTCATGTTGGTCGGCAGCTGGTTATGATCCTTGTATAACTCTCGTAGAGCGAGGAAGTAAAACCCCTTGGTCTCTCTCTCGTAGCGCGCTCTGACTCTGGCGTGTTGTTTGATACAGTTAATGATTTTTCCCTTAGTATAAAGCGTCCACCATTCCACTCCAGTCCGGTATTTAGGTCTTTGTGAGGCGGCGGTTTGCCAGACTTTCGAGATCTCATGTTCTAAAATTTCATCCTGTAAGAGACTGCAGTTGAGTTGCCATCGACCAGTGCCTCTGTAAATTTTCTGTGGAGTATGATTAATGACCATATGGTATGCTATATGGTCAGCGAAGTTCACAGGCCAGTATTCGCAACTCTCCACAGTTGCTAAGAGATCTTGGTGTACATATATTCGGTCTAACCTACTCGCCGACGTCGAAGTAAAATGGGTGTAAGCGACGCCGCTCGGGTGGGAATGAATCCATGTGTCCACTAGCTGAAGTTCTGTTGTTAAGGTTTGCAGCTCCTGACAAGTTAAAATTCGGCGTCTGATCCATGGGTCTCAAAACACAATTAAAGTCTCCTCCTAAAACGATGCGTCGGCGCAAGTCGGTGATTAAATTGGCTATCTCTCCAGTATAAAACTCCTTCCGCGCTGCTCGTGCAGTGGAACCGGAAGGTGCGTATACATTAAGGAGGAGTAGATTGTTAAAGTCAGCCGCAATACCTCGTCCCGTTGGTAAGATGGAGAGGGGAGAACAAGGGATACCTTCTTTGTACAGGATCATGGTGCCAGCCTCGGTTCCTATGTTAACTATGGCATCGTAGCCAGGTACATCTGCGATTAAGGGTGTCATGGCTTCCTGTAAAAAGATAATGTCAGCATCTGCTGCCCGCAAACACTGTCTGAGGCTGTAGATTTTAACTTGCGAAGTGATCCTGTTAATATTCAAGGTACAAATCTTATAAGCTTGCATCAAATATGAGGTAGTGTGTGTGAGAGTCTTCCATAAGGCAACTGGTTGGGGTGGCTAACCTAGCGTTAGTCTTTAGTTCCAGGTGGTTGAGAAGTTAGTACGTTGGCTGGCCGAGATGCCAATAGCGGTCCTCTCGTTACCGTCGTTTCTTCGACCATCTCTTGGTCAACAGGTACATCTTCAATGTCGTCCGCCCAGTTGGAGGTTGAGGCGGCTATTGACGTGTCTGTTATGGCCTTATCGGGGTCAGATTGCTGCTCATGGATGGTTTTATTTGGTAGGTTGGTCGTCTTCGTCCGTTCACAAGCCTCTTGTTCTCTCGTCTGAAAGCTGGCCGCAATGTTGTCCATGGGCACTGAATTTTGTGGTGGAAGGCTACTGCCAACAGAACGTAGAGCTTCTTCAACCGGGGGACGAAGCATCTATTCGGCTTTCTCGCGCAACGTAGGTGCAGATTTCTCTGCATCGGGATGGGCAATCCTCCGTTTCTTCCTGTTCGTCGGTGACGAACCTCTCTTAGGAGATCCCTCGTTCTCGGGAGACAGAGAACCAATTTCTTCCGTACACTGTCGTTCATCTTCTTTATCACCCATTTTGTCTACGTTAGTACTGTTGCTCCCTTGATGTGAGGCCTCGAGCGCCTTAGCAGGCTGGCCGTTCTCTGTAGTAGTTTCTTCATTACTACTCGTCTCCATAGGCACATTGTCATTGTTGGGAATGTTATCACTGTAGACTTCCATTTCAGAATTTAAAGTCGGGGCGACATTGGCACGGACGGCCGCTACATATCTAGTTGGTAGTAAAGTCATCTTCGGGGGGGGGGGGGGGGGGGGGCATTCTGGTTCACCAGTGGGTAACTGGGTTACTCTTCTCTGGATGCATTGGGCTCTGACGTGCCCTGTGGAGTTGCATCCTGAACGTGTCCTTGGTTGCTCGTCATACATTATAATCGCCCTGTACCCACATATCGTAAGGTACGAAGGGATATGGCGACGCAATTCGATTTTGATTTGTCGAACCCCATTGAGCACTGGATACTTGTGAAAGGAAGCCCATTTTTCTGCTACGTTGCTGATAACAGTGCCATAACACTTCAGAGTGGCGTTGATTTGTTCTGCAGTTATTTCGAACCGCAGTTCGAAAATACGCACGGTCCTAACAGCAAAACCAGCGCGAGAGACAGTGACCTTGCCAACATTTCCGTCATTATGGAGAAACTTGAGGGAATCACCACATGATTCTATGATTTTGTCACACAGTTCAGGGGTACGTAACTTGATGTAAACCGTGCTACTGACAATCGAAAGGTGAATTCCAATTACGTCGGCAGGAGGTATTTTAACGTCTTCGTCTATAAATCGTTCCACTTCATATATTTTAGGTCGGGAGAAGTTACCATCGAATGAAAATCTCAATGTATCTATTCTCTCTGGTTGCTCCATATTAATGTCCATATTGGTGTCTGCATATTATAAACAGCTAGAACGGGTTGCTACGAGCGCCGCAACAGCGTGTAACTCACCACAAGCCGCGCCGCCGGCCGCCGCTGACACATAAACACGCCCCGGACGGTCCGACCGCCACGACGGTCAGGCTGGGAATGAATGTACGTATTTTCGTTTATTCGTAATTTTCTATGTTTTATAGAATGTTAATAATTATGGTTTCAATAAAAAAACATGTTACATTTTTACAGTAATGGCTTAACTCTTACTTGACGACGGTACTCCTTGATTGTTCAGTTTGTGAAGAGCTACGACACTGGTTTTGGAAGGTAATATCCGTAGCTACTAATGGCTTTCCAAGCAGCTAACCTACCCAACCATCGTTTTACGCGATGACAAGGTTTTAAGCTCGTCTACATACACATAAAAAAATAGACACAACACATAGAATTAGAGAACCCAAAACATTTTATATAACTGAATTCTAAAATTGAAAGTACTCTATCACAAGGGGATTCGAACCCAGGATTCTATCGTTGTGAGACCAGAACGCTAGCATCTGAGCTACACCGACAAGTGCTTGGAATGTATTAATTATTGGTACTTACGTGTACTTTGCAACACTTCAAAGTCGATTTTCTCGATAATTTTTGAGAGTTGCGTCGAATGGCTTTGGCTGATTGTTAACTAAGTCCTGAACTTCACGTACCATAAATATAAAGAAATTCTAAAATCCGATACCCATGTGGTCTTCTTGTTAGAACAACAACATTTACTTTTGAAACAATGCATGTGGAGTGCATTGGAACATAGGTATGCAATGGTAATAACGTGAATGTCCATAAAATCATATCTTTGGCTCCGCGAGGACAATCTTTGGTGTGCGCTGTCCCGCGTTTGTGCTTACTGAGTTTGGTTGTCGGGCTCCGACAGGTGAGCAAGAGTAGTGTTGTGCAAGCAACCTTGGAATGTAGTCGCAAGCTGCAGCGTCAGGTTGAATCATTTAGATCTTTTTTATGTGTAAAACAACGAATGGGTGTTTCGCTCTCATAACATTCTAATTACTTCAATCTGGCATTGATCCGGGCCACATTATAAATAACAGTAAGCATAAATTAAATAATAATTTCTGCAACAAAGACAAGCAACAACCAAGCAGGACAGCAAGCTTCCGGAAAGTCCAACATGGTGGAGGTGGTTTTCGAAAGTAGTTTGAAACGGTACCGCACAGCAGACTGCTAACAAAGGGACGAGCATATGGAATAGGTACCCAAATATGAGAGTGGCTCGAAGTTACTTAAGTAATAGAACCCAGTACGATGTCTCCATGGCAAGTGTTCATCAGAGTCAGGAGTAACCCAGTGAAGTGTGATAGGACTGGTTCTATCAACGAGTGTTGGAACGTAAATAGTGGCAACACTGCTGTGGAGACACTATGCAATGGAATGTACTATTGTCGCTGATAACACACATACCACGACTCACGACCCACGTCACCGGCGTGCGCTCAAAATTGAGGGACACACAGTCACTTGTGAGCGAGCAGTCTAACCTATCGTAACACTGGATGAGGCGTGGACCACATCGTACGAGCCAAAAACTGTAACGGCAATCCAACGAATGGCGTCATTATGGATCGCCGCGAAACTCGAAAAAGCGTTCTAAAAAAAATGTTCAAATGTTTGTTAAGCTTATGGGACTTAACTACGGGGTCATCAGTCCCTAAACTTACAAACTACTTATGAACTACTTACGAACTAGTACGGCACAAATATCCATGCCCGAGGGGGGATTCGAACCCCCGACCGTAGTGGCCGTGCTGACTGTGACTGGAGCGCCTCAGTCACCTCGGCCACCGCGGCTGGCTCGAAAAAGCGTCAGAATCCCAATTACGACTGTCATGGTGTCATTCTAACGCATTACGTTCCTCCATGTCAGACCGTCAATGAACAGTATTTCTGTTAGTTTTTGGAGCAACACCGGTGACCAGATTTGCGAAAGATGCGCAACCCACCCATCATTTTGCACTATAATACACGGGCGCCTACAACGCAAGTTGTTGCTACGCTGTTCGATGGATGTGACTGAGAAGTGCTGTACAATCCACCATACTCCCCAGACTTCAGTCCTTGTGACTTTTATTTGATTCCGAATATTAAGGTTTGTAACTGGTACGTCCGATCAATGCGCGAGTGTTAATAAAATGTTTCGGAAACTCAAATGGGAGTTGCTGGAGTAAAGACGTCGTTATTTTCGAGAAACATTGTTGTAGAAATTTAGAGGGGCAGAATTTCAAGCGGACTTCAGAACGATGCTACTGCCGCCAAACTACATTTCGAGTAAAGGCCACAAAAATAAGATCAGAAAGAGAGTGTACCAGCAAAGAGAGTTACTAGTTGTGGTACTGAGCAGGCCCGGTGGTTAAAGTGGATACCGCGGTAGCTGTACCTACTGAAAACATTAAGAGGGGGTGCAATACCCACTTTTGATTTGGAGGAATGTTAATTTACATTAAGCTGCACGGGGATGGCCACTCCCGGTCGGGCCGAGCAGGGAAAAAGGGGGAAAGCACTTTTTCCGATTTTCAAACTGTAAAATCTGTTAATGATATATCAGCACTCCAGCCGTTTCATCAACATTTTTTATTTTATTTTGGCACGTTTTAGTATAGTATCTTAGCTTTCTAATAAAACATCAGTCTTTTTTAAATTCGTAATAGTCGTTTTACAATGCCATTCTCTGTCAAGTATGTGTACGAATTTTTTATGTATAGAGGTTAGCTTAATTCCCAATGCTTCGCGAGCATAGACTGGATGGTTCGCATTTGTTGTTTCCACTTCTAAATGTAAATTTTCATAGATTTAGCATTAAAATTGCTTTCCTAATCAAGTATTTTGATACAACTTGCCACCCCCTATTGCACCATTGATGGCAAAATTCGAAAAATTCGGAAACACATTTAAAAAAAATTCTAACCATGGTTCCAAATCAAAATTTTTGCATTTCTAGTATCAAAATAATCTTATTACTTCGTAGCACCCTTAAAATATTTTCCATTATTTCACCCACTTAGTGATTGAATTTCTAAGAATATCGAAACACGTGTTTTTAAAATTGCTATCAAAAATATAAATCCGAAGTTTTGTATTTCTTGCTTCAAATAGGAACGTATTCTCAAATACCGTTCATCTCCTATTTCACCCCCTTCGGGATGGGATAACGAAAAATTGCTGATGCCTATAATGTAAGATAAACAATGTCAACAAATTTCAAGTTTCTATCGTCTGTAGATTCATTTTTCAGCGCCGTTTTCCGTCTTTTAGAAACTGATCGAGAATTCGAAATTTCTTTCTTATGCTTTGGCATCTTTCTAGTAGTTTTATTTTTCAAACTGCAATATGCATTCATTTTCCTTTATTCGTATGCTGTTGCAGAGAAACAGCCGAAGAAAGTGCATCAAATTTCGCTGTATAGAATCTTTTTGCTATTATAGTGTCAAAAGTCATCTATGGTCTTTAGTCCGAATTTTACATAACCTGACGACTTTCCAACCACTATATTTTCTACTCTTTTATAGCTATTGACACGGAACTGCTGTGGTGTACAACGGGTTGACTGTACCACTAGAACGCGGAGAGGTAGTTCGTCTCCATTGTGTAGTTTTTGCTGAAGAGCAAAATATTGACACGAACACATAGAATTTTATATAATTCTGTAACTTTCAACGCCTATATCTTCAAATCCCTTATCGTTATGAACCCTCGCTCACCATAGTGCACAATGGGAGACTGATACCTACTGCAACATACAAACACTAATCGTTTGCGATGTGTAGTTATGGCTGCATAGTGAAATATTGATACAAATACATCAATTTTCAAACTCCAATGAACCACAGACATTGCCGAGGTGTGGTGGCTTGTGTGCCTCAACGATACAGATAGCCGTACCGTAGGTGCAGCCACAGTTGAGGGGTATCTGTGGAGAGGCCAGACAAACGTGTGGTTGCTGAAGAGGGGCAGCAGACTTTTCAGTAGTTACAGGGACAACAGACTGGATGATCGACTGAGATGGCCTTGTAACATGCCGTTTTTATATGAAGATCAAATGTTAAAATGTTTGTATAGCTTAAGGGACTACGGGGTCATCAGTCCCTAAACTTACAAACTACTTATGCACTAGCTAACACTAAAATTGTTCAAATGTTTGTAAATCTATCGGACCAAATTGCGTGGTCATGGCTTACAAACTACTTAAACCTAGGTTAACTAACCTAAGGACAACACACACATCCATGCCACAGGGAGGGCTCGAACCTCCACGGCGAGCAACCGCAGCGAGACGCTTTAGACCGCTCGGCTACTCTACCGCGGCTAGCTAACACTAAGGACGGCACAAATATCCATGCCCGAGGGGGTATTCAAACCCCCGACCGCGTAGTGGCCGTGCAGACCGTGACTGACGCGCCTCAGTCCTCTCGGCGACCGCGGCCGGCTTATATGAAGAGGCTTGCTCAGGATATGCTCTTGTGGAGAGGTGAATCAAACCAGTCTCCGGACTGAAGATGACAACAACAGAAACAACATTAAGATTACTGACAGGAAGGTTGAGAGGGGGGGGAGAGGAATTAGAGATGGGAGTAACTTTTGGACAGCTACCCACTTTTAAAAAATATGAACCACCAGGCCTAGTACTGAGTACCCTCCGCCACGCACCTTAGGCTGGATTGTGGAAAATGTATGTAGCCGTAGGCGCAGGTTTGGCAACTTCACGGGGTCGTTGCAGCTGCAGGTACCGAGGGATTGGTGGATTCCGTGACTCCCGCGGGGGAAGGGGAGGGGGGGTTCCTCCTTCCGTCGTAGCTGTCAGTACTGAAGCTATTTTGAATAGACTTTGAATAGATGCGTCCTCAGAGGCTGCAAACAGAGCGCGCGCAGATGAGGAGTGTGTCACGGGACGGGCAGCAGTCGGCCCTGGCTTTGTGTAGCGACTGCACCGCAACCCGTGCATTGCGGCGCGCGCGGGCATGGAGAGCGGACGCGGCGGCGACCCCGGCCCTACCTGCCGGCAATCTGCGCATGCGCGGCCCGCCCTAATGGCCGCGGTGACGGCGCGGCGCGGCGTCGTGATCGGCGGCCGTGATGAATCGCGCCTAATGAAGACCGTGGCCGGCGCGCCGTTAATTCACTGCGTTTACCACCGCCCTAAGTGGTATACCGGCCGCGGCCTAACAGCCCCTCTGGTTTGGCGGGCAACGGCCAGAGCAGATGCCGGCCGGCTCCAAAGGCTTCCCAGTTTCCTCTCTCACTGCTCCGCTCCAAAGCGCATCCTGTTCCCGGCTTTCCGACCTACCGTATAATCTGATTTCGACTAACACGTTGTACGGCAATGTACACATTAGCAATGTAAATTACAATATGCATTTAATTTCACCATGTTATAACACAATAATCGTCGCTAACGCTCTGCATCCTATGCGCGTAATATTTATTTTTGTTACTGACTTTGTAATAGTATATTTTTAAGTATTATTCTCATGTGCCATTCGCTAGTTTCTTGATACGTGTACTATTGTTGTATCCTAGCCACTGGAGAGATCGTTGCTTTGGCTTATGACTTAGTGCAGGAGCATATGGTCTCTTAATCTGTGGTTTTTATTTATTTATTTATTTTGCCTTCTGAGTGTTAACTCAATATGGCCATCTACAACACACAATGGAAATGTACATATATTTAAATGAACAGACAAAACAGAAGTACATTTTGTCAAAATGGAAAGTGAAAGCAAAGCGAAAACTGCATTACATTTTAAATACTGTTGAAACTTTTTCACATATTCACAAGCAAAACCTTATATTACCAACACACTTTATGCTTATAGATTGAGTACAGTGATCTTAATATACTTAACTATGATTTTATATACACGAATGTCTTTTGCAAACAAAAGGAAAGAAGCTGACTGGGGAAGGGGATATCCCATCTTCACCAATGTCTGCAGGAAGTTCAAACGTTCTCGGTCAAATTTGGGGCACCTGAACAGGACGTGGTTGACATCAGCTTCCGTTTCAGGATCATACTCACATGCCGCCGAATCGTAGACGTTGATCCGATGTAGATGTTTTGGATAAGAGGCGTGATTGAAGTGAACACGAATAATGGTAGCAATCGCGGATCGGTCCAGATGAGTCCTCATAAACCACGGCTGCGAAGAAATCCGAGGTTGCAGCACAGCGTAGGAAGCGCCTTTCGTTTCTTGGGAAACGTTCCACATCTGTTGCCACTGTTGTTTGGCGTATTCGTTGACCGCAGGTAAGAAGTCCGTGTATGGTAGTTGTAGGTATAAGACAGTGCCTAAGGATGCCGCTTGTTTAGCCAATGCATCAACTTCCACATTATAGCAGATACCAGCGTGAGAAGGCACCCACAGCAAATTTTAACTGTCCGTCCCGTATTTGTACAACGAATATATGCCGAAATCACATCCAGAATATAGCTGTTGGTTTTTTTGTTCCATCTCCGGTGTTCTAGGGTTTGAAGGACACTTTGAGAGTCAGACACAATTAATATTTTCGGGAAGGAAATGGTAGAAACAAACCTAAGTGCTTCCAGAGTTGCCACTGTCTCCGCCGTAAATATGAGGTATTCGTTGGCAGTTTGAAGGTTCTCCGAATCTGAATCTGAGGGCAGAAAAAGGCACATCCAGTACACTCTTCTTGTGGAATTTTGGACCCATCTGTATATACACCAAGAAAGTCAGGTCACTGTTCTGCAACGAGGCGACTGAATTCGTTATTAACAGTGTTACTTCCTAAGCAAGTCATATTAAAGTAGAAGACTGGAATCTGGCAGCCAAGTGTTCGTAGATCGTATTGAAAAGGAGGCGGATGCGGTGAACAACGCACAGAACGTATCATAGGAGACCAATTGTCGAAGCTGGTACAAATGGCTGGAGGTATATTCCTTCTGTAAGAGGCAATCCATAGTCGATAAATGGTGTCTCTGTTTCTGCAGACTGAACGGTCCATGAAAGCCATTCCTTGAAAGTAGAATTTGACAACATTTGGCGCCTAATGCTCAAGGTCATCTATCCTGCTTCCACTAAAAGGGCGTTGGTGGGAGTCGATCGCATGGCTCCAAGACAGGTTCGGAGGGCTCTATAGTGAAGAGTGTCGAGTTTCGTGAGATGAACCTTCAGTGCATTGTGGTACAGATAACAGCCATAGTCAAGCCGAGATCGAATAATCCCTCGATACAGGGCGAGTAAAGTGCTCTGGTGCGCACCCCACCACACCCGGTAGAGTGATCGGATTACATTTAGGCCCTCTTCACACTTTGTAACCGTGGCTCTGATATGAGGCGCCCAGCTTAGCCGAGAATCAAAAATCATCCCCAGGAAACGTGCTTGAGGTTTTATCTGAAAAATGTACGTTCTACACGTAATGTGGCCATCTATGACATTCAGTGTTGACTTGTGAAATGGAACGATTACTGATTTCTCAGCCGATATCTCCAGCCCATTAGTAGATAGCCAATCATCGATGTGTGCAATGGTACAGAGTAATGCCGTTTTAGCCTGATGATACGAATCAGCAGTAGAATAGACACATAAATCATCTGCATACTGCAAGATTTTTGTGGGAGGCATTATCACGCTTTCTAGGTCATGCGTATACATAGTGTACAGAAGGGGGCTTAAAATCGCACCTTGTGGCAAGCCCTGGGAGACAAGAAAAGGTCCCATCATGTTACCTTGGTACCGGACATAGATCGTTCTTTTATCAACCAGGGTACTGATGCCATAAATCATCCGTGAAGGAATTCCGAATCCTGTCAGCTTCTCCAAGAGAATCGGTATCTGAACATGGTCATAAGCTCCCTTAACGTCGAGAAAAGCAGCGATCACTGTTTGCTTCATTTGAAAGGATGAAGTGATATCCACGGCAAGCAAAAATAGATTGTCCATCGTCCCTTTGCCTGTAACTATGTTGGATTTGCAAACCATCAAAAAAAATCTTTTGTCTTTTGCGGCCTGGATAGTCTCAGAAGTTTCGGCCGCCTAATGCAAGTCTTTTTATTGACTCCGCTTCGGCGACCTGCTGTCGTTGATGATGAGAAACACATAACACCCAGCAACTGCCGGGAATCGAACCTGGGCATCGGCGGTCAGCAACGCTGCACTTTTTTTTTTTTTTGGGTGGGGGGGGGGGTAGTGCTGTTCCTTGTAGTCAGCCTTGCCGAACGCACTGAGCCACGGCGCCCGAGCACTGAGCTACGAAAACGGACATCGCCAACACCTTTATGAGCTATTTTATTTTAAACTATACTTTATTACAATTTTAATGCTTGTATTCTATTTTGTGACTCCAGTATCAGCGCTTATTTTCGCTGTATCTATGTTACCAGCATCTATGTCATGTAACACTTTTTGTCAGATACTGACATGTTTTTCTACACCTAAGTTAGCGCCACCTGAAGGCCTTATTTCCTTACAATTAACACGCTAAAGCCAGTCTGGTACATGTCACCTGTAAAGCTACATCTATCTATACGTATACATCTATCAATTGTAATTTACTTCCCTTTGCTCATTCTGTTGATCCTTATACCAGAATTATATGTGAGTACGATCATGCTGTCTTGATTGTTTTTGTAATCTCTTTTGTCTACCTCACTTTGAGCCTATATGTACTTAGGGTTTTCTTTACTTTTTATTATTTTTTTTTTTTTAATCCTCATTTTCTATTTGAAGATGGAAAATCGAAACGCGTCATATGCAATAAAAAATTTGCAAACACGATCTTGCTACATATTTAATAAGTGCTCCGAAAAATGGTTAGTTGTACATTGAGCGACATATCGAACAGAGATTAAAAATTTACCAAGCTGTAAGTGGAAAACTCCGAAAAGAAATTACAGTTAATACCGTTTATAGCGGCGTCGCCTGAACAGTCCTCATTTGGAGTATTGCTGCCCAGTGTGGGATCCTTATCAAGTGGGTTGGGCTGAAACCATCGAAAGAGTCCAAAGAAAGGCAGTTCGTTTTGTATTGTCACGATACAGGGGAGACAACGTCACGGAAATGATACAGAATCTGGGATGGAAATCATTACAACAACGGCGTTTATCGCTGCGGCGTGACCTACTTAAGAAACTCCAATCGCCAACATTCTCCTTGGAATGCGAAAATATATTGGTGACTCCCACATACATAGGTAGAAATGACAATCACAATAAAACACGAGAAACGGAGAGATTCAGATGTTCTTTCTTCCCGCGCGTTATTCTAGAGTGGAACGGTAGATGATTAGTATAAAGGTGCGTCGATCAACCCTCTGGCAGGCACTTAAATATGATATGCAGATTATCCCGTGTAGATGTAGAACGCCGTATTGGCTATGACAGCGCGGTCTGGCGATCTAGTCTAAATCCCATGTAAATGCTATACAGACTCCTCCAGAAAAATGTATACTCTCTGTTCAGGTTATGTGGAGATTTCGATATTGTCGTTTGAAATGAATTATGAGTATGTTTTAGCATGCTCTTTGGCACAATAGGTGTTAGTACTTTCATGGGTATTGACAAAACACGATGGCTTGAACATGCTTGACATTCGAGCAACGAATATGTATCGAGAAGTGTTTTCTTTTTAAAGTTTGATAATGCTTTTGTAGTAAAACGTCAGTGAAGGCGGGAGTTTGAAACAGAACCGCCAACCTAGCTAACAATTAAACGCTTTACTGTCGCGTGTGAACTGTACGATTTGTGATATTCACAAAGCAAGATCAGTAAGACGGTGTACACTCACAAGTCTTGCTTCGTCGGCTCCCGTCTTGGAAACGTTTGTTACTTCTTCACAGAAGTCTGCCACGTAACGTGCACTTGAAGTGGGTGTTAGCAGTACAAGCGTACGAAGACTTCTGGAAGCTACAAAGTGGAAAGTTTATATTACACGATTACCGCACTAATGGATACGATTGTGATCGCTGAATGCAATTTTGCGACTGGTGACTGATGACGAACAATTTCTGATGAAGGTAGTGTGGAGTGACGAGGGTCAATTTAAACTTAATAGAACCGTGAATCGACATAACAGTGTGTACTGGACACGTGTTTATGTGGATAAGGTAGTCAATCTACCAGGGGTTCAAGTGTGGTGTGGATTACCATCTAGGGGCATAGTAGGGCCATTTTTCTTTGATGCTGCTGTTACTGGAGAAGTGCGCCTGGAAATGTTACGCACCAATTTTGCCAGATATAGGTCTGCTTACATTCAATTGGACGAAGAGGGCCGATTAAGTTCCCTTCACGATCGCCAGATCTAACACCTATTGAGTTTTACTTGTGAAAGATAACGTCTATCGACGTAAGTCACGCAGGGTGGAGGAACTTCGCCAGGAGATTACAGTGTGCAGCGATCTCCATTGAAACATTGACTTTGTTGCGATGACCGCTCGTCATTTCGCTATGTGTACAGACGGCACCGGTGAGTATTTTGAACATTTAAAGTAAGTAGGTGCTAAACTGAAGGTTTTACAACATGTTTGATCAATTATTAAATATAAAATAAACACATAAGTAATATTTTTCTTTCCTTAAAGTCTTTATAAATTTTTCTGTCTGACTCTGTATTTTAAAAATCGCTCATCATAAGATGGCTTATTGCAAATTATCGAATACAACCAAGTATTTTTCATTAAATTTTCGCGTAAATATATCCGCTTAAACGTCCAAATTTCAGTTTTGTTTGTTACATAGTTGGCGATCACCACAAACTAGTTTCCTGTACTAGTCACTACTACAGAGGGTGGACAAAATAAGTGAACGCCTACTATAAAAGAAATTCTTATTTATTAGTAAGGAGTTAGCCTACCATTGGCTTTAAGAACCTCTTTCATGAACATATTCGTAAAGTGTCTTCATTGCTACCATCAGAATGTTATCCGTTCTTGTACCAAAAGACCCGCCAAACTCTTCATAACGGTTCATTTATGTTGAACATGGCCATTTTGCCCTCTGGATGGTGTACAATGCACGCCTGAATCTTTCTAGCCGTGTGTGTGGCCGCATTATCACCGTAGAATATGGCAGTGTTTGTTACTAACATGTTACTCGTAATAAAGTGTTACTGTCGAGGATGGTGAGATATTCTCTCACGGTTATCCGACTGCGGAGGGTAATCATAATTCAATTCTCTCTATATTTAATGGATCGGGGCAACATTTCTACATTATAAATTTGATACACTGATACATGTTAATCATTGTTTCTTACAATGATGGGCGATTTTAGTAATTATAATATGATAATAAAATTTGTTTTTCAAAAAATAATTTTAATTTCACATGGTATTTAATGCATCTACTGTTATAGCCTCTTTTTTTATTTTTTTTATTATTATTAATAATGACCCCTTAGTATAAAAAAAAACACCAACAACAAGTAATTCACAATTGAATACATTCTATTATGTATATTAACTTTATAATCTGTTTTTATATAGTGACCTTATGGTATGTTTATCACTTGACATTCCTTGTTTTATAAATTGAGTTTTGGTACATTTATTATCTGACAATATTGTAACTATTGTTCTTGTTTTTATTTATTTTTTAGGGGTCTGAAGGTGGTGCTAGTGAAGCACCAAAACAGGTCGCTTTATTAATTAAAAAAACATAAACACTGCTGCCGGAATCTTATTGAATCTGACAGATGCAGTTAAGTCCCATGATATACACACCCAAATCATGACGGAACGTCTCCCATATTTGACTGACGGAAACATGAATACGGGTTTTCAACAACTAAGGAAGGAAGCAACATAAACGATCATTCATCAGACCATACCACATATTTCCAGTCAAGAAGTGCGCAGATTTTATCATCATGGCACCATTGCGTCGGGTTCCGTCATTAAGGGTGTAGCAACTGCAGCTTTTCCATGAAAATCTCAAGCCCTGCGGTTTTCAAATCAAATGTTCAAATGTTTGTAGACGTAATGGCCAAACTACTGAGGTCTTCGGTCCCTAGACTTACAAACAACTTAAACTGACCTAATTGAACTAACTAATGTTAAGAACAACACACACACTCATGCTCGTCGGTCTTTGTCACTTAACTTCAAATTTCGCCCACTGTTCCTCCTGGCCAATGAAGTTTTACCATGTTTCGCATATGATGTCATTACCGATGATACTGTTGAAACGTCAAGGAGTGCGGCCACTTTCATCCCATGTGCACACCATGGAATAGGCCTCTTTGGAAGACCGAGATATCATGTATTTCACCAATATCGCGTCGACCTACGCCGAACAAAATGTATAATATACTGCAATATAACATCCAAGATTTCGTATGTCGTGCTCAGGTGCGGTCGCTCGCGTTTGAGGTTCGAGTTGTCTGTCAGGTAAGTTTTTTTTCTTTCTTTTTCAGTCTAGAGACACCGTACTCTACTGCTTTCAGGCGTTGGAGCGTTTGTTGTCTCCTGTTGACTGCATTGTTACCTGGTTTGTCACTGAACTGTCCTGCCACTAAAACGATCTCTCTTCAAGATATGTAAGTCGTGCACCAATGCCATTATATTATTCTTAATCGGTAAAGAGACTCTTAGTCAGTGTCAAGATCATCATGTCTGTTATGTTGCTTAATAATTCCTCCGTTAAAATAATACTGTAAAATGAATGTGTATCAGCATATGCACAATTCTTCCACAACCCGTTTCAAAACGCACGCAAGATATAGGTAATACAACAGCAGTCGACCATCCTGTGGCACGGCATAGCATTCACAATAGATGGGCAAACAAAGGCCCGAGCTGAGGCGTGTGCATTGAGACGCTATTTCGTGCTGAAGCTGCTGCAAACTCTGGACAACTTCTTGCGGCATGTTAAGCGTGTTGCATACTGCCGAGGCTTCGGTGGAAGCATTATCCCCTTTCACATTGTTCAAATTTTTGTAAACTTGTTGGACCAAACAGGTATGGTCATCAGTCCCTAGACTTACAACCTACATAAACTAACAATTTTAAACTCGGCTGAATAGCAGCAACAATAATACAATTTTTTATGTATAACAGCCAACCGGTTGCATAAAATTTAAGGTTCTTGACCTTGTTTCATCAGCAAAAGAAATGTATTTGAAAAATCATAAACTCCAGTGCGGAGTTAAGGACATGATAGACACCAATTTATTGATCATATTTATTAGCTGTATTCACTTTTTCAGTACACTTTTTTTACTTATTTAAAAGTTTATGATGTTAAATCTATCCTACAAATACTGTGTATTTTCACTAAATTCACTATCATAATTCAGTGTCCAGGTTGTAATTCTTTTACACCACACTTGTGTTTATGAATTTTATTATTTTATATTTTTGAGGACAGTGTTATTTTTTACCATTTTCAACATGAGAAACCTTGCTCGTAATATGTAATTTTGACGTCACGTTTCTAATGTTAACCTTTTTATTTCTTCTGATGAAGTTACCCCTAGCGGTGACGAAAGCATGTCAAGAACCTTAAATTTTATGAAACCGTTTGGCTGTTATACATTTAAAAAACTGCATAAACTAACTTACACTAAGGACAACACACAGACACACACGCTTGAGGGAGGGCTCTAACCTCCGGCGGTAACGGCAACCCGGTCCGTAACATGCCGCCTTTCACCACACAGCTACTCCCGGCGCGTCGTTCTCGAAATGGTCAACGGAACCGTAGATATGGATCCCTGAAGAATAACAGTTTTCTCACGACGTTTTCGAACATATTAATGCAGCGCCGTGCACGGCAGGATTGTACAGTGACATGCGTTAGCGCACTCAAATATTATGACATGCTTATTTCTAGATTAAACTCTTTGTTCTTTGTATATGTATCCAAGTAGAGATATCGCCACGTTCCTTTCATTTAGTTATAAATGCGTCGTTCCTGCCCTGTCCAGATTCGCCACAATTTTCAAATTTGTGAAGCAATGGGACCTCACTGCAGTGGTGATCGATCCCTAAACGTATGAAGTACTTCAACTATCTTATGCTAACAGCATCATATACACACTCCACAAATACTGTATGGTATGTATTGCAAGTTTACTGATATTTCTCTTGTTTTGAATGTTAAGTGTGCAAAATTTCATCAATATCGGGAGTTATGGAATTCTTATATTCTTCCTGAAGTCGAGGCTATTTCTCCTGTCTCATACATTTTGCACACAATTGTGAAAATTACAGATCCATCAGTGTATTAAGATATAGTTACTTGGCATGTTACGCCTGTGGAGAGCGATCTGTTTATAATGTTAATAAAAATACACCTTCTTCAGGTTGTTAGGCCAAGATCGCCAAAAAATATATTTATTTTTCGTAACTGATTTCATTGATTTACATCATCTTCAGAGGGGTTCTAAACGTCTTCACTGCAAGATTATACAATTTTCATTAAAATCTCTAGTGTATTTGAGTATACAGATAAAATAATAATTTAAGTTTACAAAATATGTAACATACCTTAGAAGAAGGTAAAATGAGTAAAGATGCATAATCAACATGTTAAAATATGATGAAGAAGATGAATAAATAACTGAACCGGTTAAGAGAAGTGAAAATATTTTATTGGCAATCTCGGCTTAACAACCTGAAGAAAGTGTGTTTTTATTAGTTTAATAAGTAATGGCTGCAAAATACTAACACGAAATATTTACAGACGAATGGAAAAACTGGTGGAATCCGACCTTGGGGAGAATCAGTTTGGTTTTAGGAGAAACGTCAAGAAAAGGCAAACCTACATTTCTAGCTTTTGTAGATTTGGGAAAAATCTACTACAATGTTGACTGGACTCTTTTAAATTCTGTAGCTCCTAGAAGTAAATAAAGGGAACGTAAAGTTCTGTACAACTTGTACAAAAACCAGACAGCAGTTATCAGTCGAAGGGCATGAAAGGGAAACAGTAGCTGGAAAGGGAGTAAGAGTTGTGGAATTTCCCCGTTGTTATTAAATCTGTAAACTGAGCAAGCTGTGGTGGAATGCTAGGAGAAATTTGGAGAAGGTACTGAAGTTCATGGTGAAGAAATAAAAACGTTGCGGTTTGCCGGTGACATAGTAATTCTGTCAGAGGCAGCAAAAAACCTGGAAGAGCAAGGATGGGCCCCTCCACGCCCACACCAACGAGGTGACCATCACAAAAGATCTACTATCACCTCCGTAATTTGGTTAGTTTGCTAAGGTGGATCACGGGATGTGGGAACCGCGATGTTATCCGTACGTGTGGGCACGATTACACATTAATACGGTGAATCTGGAGATAGAATTGGTCGAAAGGTATACGAAGGGTAAAGGTAAGTAAGGGCAGAGGAAAAAAAGTGCCAATGCAAGAGCCAAGGTAAGAAAACCTCTGCGACAGTGGGGTAGGTTTCAAGGACAGTAGCGGTATGCTATCTGCGACAGATCATGCAAGGTTTGGTAATGTTAGAATAGGGTATATCTCAGTACCGTTAACTTTGCTAGGTTCGTCATAAAGAATCAGTCCGGTTGATGCGAGGTTCTGCTTCAGCTGAGCTCCTGTGAAGCTCCTGAGTCGGCTGCGGCAGAATATGTGTGAACATCGGCTGCGGCAGAATACCTGTGAACATAGCCAAGTTTGTCATGATAGATAGACAGTTCGGTCATAGAACTGGCTAAATATGTGGTACTGTATAGGTTTGTTTGTGTTTAGTGCGCTGAATATGGTTTCCCTGCTTTGCCTGTTGGTCGGCTGTGACCTCAGCTGGCATTGCCACCTGGAAGAGCAACTGAATTGAATGCATAGTGTCTTGAGTGTATAAAATGAAGATTAACAAGGGTAATGCAATGTAGTGTAAGAAAATCAGGCGATGGTGAAGGAATTAGATAGGTATTGACACAATAAAAGTTTCTTTTATATGGCTAGTGAATTAAGTTCTGAAAGCAGAAGTAAAGAAGATATAAAATGCAGAATATCTGTGGAGAGGAATGCATTTTTGAAGAAGCGAAATTTGTTTACATCTAAAATTAAATGTTAGGATATATTTTCTGAAAGCATTTGTCTGAAATGGACCATCGTATAAAAGGGAAACGTGGATCATAAGGAGTTGAGACAAAAAGATGATAGTAGCTGAACTGAACAATTCTGGAGACAATAAATTTCTGGCATGTCTTCACTACAAGGAGGGATAGCTTGGTGGGGCACATTCTGAGACATCGAGGAATTGTCCATTTATCATTTGCGGGAAGTGTGTGGAGTAAAAATCGTAATTGAAGTAGACAGACGAATATTTAAGCAGGTTCAAATGGATCTAGGTTGCCATTCTTTTTAGGAGATGAAGAGGCTTCCTCAGGGGAGTGTGGAGAGCTGCATCAAACCAGTCTGCGGGCTGAAGAGCAAAACAGCGAAAACAACGAAGTGGATGACGAACTGTGTAGTAGAGTGTGTAGATGTCTGTTCCGAATGCCCCTCTGCCACATACAGTACGAATTATGTAGACAGTGACTATCCTCTCGTTTCGTCAAGCCACATCTGAATTTTAGCAAGATTAACGCACATCAGTAATATACACCAATTCTCATATATGAATGCTGTTTCGCAGACTGCGAGTGTCCTATAGTTTTCTTAAATGGTTGGGATGGATCTTTAAGTGATCGATGCGCAATTCTTCCCCAGCCATGCCTGACGACCTAGACAGTGGCGGGACGCTAAAAATATCCCTTCCTTCGTTGCCTGTGATTTTCCTAAACACACGCTTCACGGGGACACTTATCAAAGTTTCAAATCGTGATTTCCTTACGTTCAACTACAGCATTAAGCTATCGCATACGGAAGTAGAATATAATTTGACAAGATATCAGTTTAACCACAGTATTCGATGTTATTTCTAATTCTTAAAAGCGATCTAGCTTAGTATGCATCGGGTGCTCTTCAACAGCGCTCGCAAGTCACTAGTGTCTACATCCGACGTATATCATTTTCAAGAGGAAAAAACAGGTTTTTCGCACGATGTAACTACCGATCGCACGCTGATACTTGTCCTCTTTCGCACAAAATTTAAATATCCATTCCGTGCCATGCCATTCCCCATAGCTGAGATTAAGTATCGGGAGATGCGGTGGATGCTAATAGCAATTACCATTGCTGTGTTCAAACGCAATCAAGTTTTTTTTAGTTTAACAAAACACATTAACTTGCAGGTAGCTACGTTGGCAGCAAACAGGATATTATTACGTAAGCTACTAATTTCCAGAAGAATTTCGCCATCATAATATTCATCCGACAACTGCGTCATCGCCTTAACAGGACAGGAGATTGTTATGGATACTGTGTGTGAGATTAGCCGATATTGGCAAACGCATAATGCTAGTTAGAAATACCTTCCTTATTATATCAATTTGGAAGACACGGGTTCTTTTAGTCACTGGCTCATTATATCAGTATCGTTGAAAAACATCAGACCGCCAGGCCTTAATATTGTTGAGTTGCATTTCCAAGACAGGCTACAAATCCGAATATGACAGCAAGTACTTGGGTAAAAGGGCATATGGATAAGGTGAAAGTCTGATACATGCAAATTCGTTCTTTTTCTGTCTCCTGTATCGCCTGATTATGTACGTATTCATTCCGCTTTCGGTAATAAGTAAAATGTTCTTTCTTTTGTTTTAAGGTGTGTTCTTCGCTCAGTCTACTTAAACAATACCCATTCCGGGAACAGATTATATAAATTCCTATATCTGGCAGAATTAACTAGTACACATACTCCTTGTACCTTCTACATCTACGTGGGTACTCTACAAGTCACATGGCAGAGGGTTCATCGAACCACTTTTATTATATTTCTCTATATTTCCATTCTCTAATAGCTCGCAGGAAAATGGTAAACCTAAATCTTTCTGTTTTCGTTCTAATTTCTCTTATTTTATTATGTTGATCATCTCTCCTTATGAATGTGGGTGCTGATAATACATGTCTCCATTCGGAAGAGAAAGTTTGTGAAAGAAATTTCACAAATAGATCGCGCCGCAACAAATAAAACCTTTCTTTTAATGATTTCGAACCCACTCGTACATCATTTACCTGACACTCTCTCCCCTAACGCAAAAAGAGCTGCCCTTATCTGATTTTTTTTCTAAATGGTCCGTCAGTCCCAAATGGTGTGCATCCCAAAACGCTCAGAAATACAACAAAGTAGGACGCACAAGCGTAGTCTAGGCAATTTCTTTAGTAGACCTGTTGCATCTTCTAAATATTCTACAAATGAAACGTAGTGTTTGGTTCGCTTTCCCTACAATATTTTCTGTGTGTTATTTCCAACTTGTTCGTATTGTTACACCTCTTAGTAGAAATGACGGCTTGTAGGTTTCACTGATTTACCTTGTAACTGAAGTTTAGCGGATCTCCTTAAGTGGTCATATGGATGACCTCACACTTATCATTAGTTGTCTTACGCCGTAGAAGGCCTGTTACAGCTATGTTAAAACTGCTGTTCTGTGTGATACACTGAATGAGTAACCGCAGCTATTCGCAATATGCTAACACCAAATGCATACCAGCTGGTCGCTATCAACTACAGAAAGACAAATTTTAGTTAAATTCCAATTGTATTGCTACAAGTTGGCCTCAGTCGAAGACAAATCGAAACCAGAAATTATACATACCTTTACCACAGTCAAAATAAGCGGTTTTTTATAACCTGTACTAACCGTCTTGAGACATTCACTTATAATTAGTATAAACTAAATGGTTTTGAATTAATTACCTTTGACAAACACCATGTTACGGTAATAGATGCCTGGACTAGAGCTAGCTCCTGCATCAACTTATGTACTCCGCAAGCCATCACAAGGCGCTTGGCGAACAGTACCTCATACCACTGTTAATCATTACCTTTCCGGTCCACTGCAAATCAGAGCAAGGACAAAATGACTGTCTGCGAGTATATGTCCCCGTGCAAAATCTAATTTTGTGATTCATAAGAGAATGTAATTTGGCGCCTGTAGAATCGTTATGCATTCGGCCTCAATTGCGTGCCTTCTAAATGTCTTCAAGTTTCGTCGTTAGTGTTCTTAGAAAACAACCTCGCCTTTCCTCTATTTGATTCCCAAAGCAAGCTCATAATACTTGTGCAATGATGATACGTAGCAGAGACAAATCTAGCAGCCAATCTCTGAACTGCATCTGTGTCTTTCTTTAAACCGACCTGATGGGGATCGCTAAAATTCGAGCTAAAGAATGGGTCATTCTAGGGTTCAATACACGGCCACACATCCCCAAAAGTCTCGCAATAAACTGAAGTCGACGATCTGCCTTCTTCACAACTGTTCTCACATGCACATTCCATTCCTTATGCTTTGTAACGTTTAGCCTAGATATTTAGTCGACCTGTCAGTTCTAATTCTGTAAACTTATCGTGGAACCATTTAGTGCGATGAAAAAACAGCTTAGGTAGGATTTTGCACAATGTTACAAGCGTGTAATAATTTGTGAACAGGTGAAATTATTTGCCATTAGTAAGTTAATTGACGTACGTTCACGTAGATCAAACTGAAATCCTCATGTGTGTTTCTTTCGTGCTCCCAAATTTACATAAATACTCTGCAAGTCACATAGATTTGCATGAGTTTATTGCCTCAACCAATGGCTATGATCCAGTCATAATTGACCACATCTTGCAGAGGAAACAAAAACAGAAACTTCTACCCCTCCTCTATGCTCCTCCTGCTGGCCTTTCCACTATTTGTATGAAGTGGTGTACTATTACTTATCTAGGACAGGTATCTCACAGTGTAGCCAAAACTCTGAAATCCTGTAACTGCAGGGTTTCCTACTGTGCCAGTAACACAATTGTTCAGTTTATTTTCAATAGCAAAGCCAAGACCCAACTATTAGCCAATAGTGGGTTATACAAACTTATTTGCCCAGATTGCGATAAGTTTTACATTGGCTGATCAGGAATGGATATGGCAACTAGGCTAAGAGAGCATGAACGCAGTTGGAGGTTGCAAAATCATGACTCCACCTTTGATGAACGAGTGAGGGCCACAGATACTAACCACAGTCCCAAGTACTCCAATTAGCCAGCAAAGATCAGAATCTAAAACTACTAGAGGCCTTAGAAATAAACAAACAGCTGACTTACAATCCAGGCTTAATATTTAATGATCAAACAGTCCTCAATACATCACCACTTCTGAACCCACCCTAATCCACAGAATATCCAGACCTGTTCCATTTCGTTCCTCCACTTCTTGTATCTTCATATTTTACCTTACTCTACTTTGGAGTCAGTATATGTTTGTAATACTTTCCAATACTTTCCATTAATTTACTGATATGAAGTTGTAAACCTAATTTAAATTTGGTACAGCCACTGTTTATCTACTTTCTGCGTTAATAGCAGTCTAGCTTTCCAGTGTATCACACCAGCTTTGTATCTATCTTTGTTAGTACTAATATTCCAAATTATTCTGTACTCTGACTTTATTTAATTGTGAACACTATAATTGAATATGTTTATTTTCACCGTTTTTCAGTTCGAGTGCATACCTCCGATTTGTTAAGCTTCTCAATTCTCCAATGCACCCAACCTATACCCTCGTATCCCACCCCTATATTTTTGTCTATTTGATTTAGTTATAATAGTGTGCCAGGTTTCTAATATTTGTGTCACCTTCTGTTATGAACAACGCTTGAAACATTAGATTCTTGTTTAATTTTATTTTTTATTCACTGTAATCATTGTAAGAATTTGTTATGTTTGCACTGTTTCTCTATGTATGGCATTTATGTTTACTCCTAGGTATTAAGTTGAATTTACGGCCTGTAGATTTGTCTTATTTATCGTGTAACTGAAGTTTAAAGGATTTCGTTTAGTGGCCATGTGGATACCATCACGCTTGTCATTATTAAACGTAAATTGCCAATTTTTGCACCATGCAGATATCTTATCTAAATCAATTTTATGTTGCTATTTATCTTATGGTGACTTTAGTAACCCATAAATGCCGACATCATCCGCGAACAGTCTAAGGGAGCTACTCAGATAATTTCCTAAATCGTTTAGGAACAGTATGGGCCCTGTAATACTTCCCTGGGGAACGCCAGATATCATTTATGTTCTACTCGAGAGTTTTCTTCAATTACAGTGTACTGTGTTCTTTCTTACAGAAATTGACGAATACAATCGCACAACTGTCGCTATATTCCATAAGCACGCAATTTCATTAGAAGACGCTTGTGAGGTTCAGTTTCAAAAGCCTTCCGGAAATTTAGAAACACAGAATCTATTTGGCATCCCTTGTCGATAGCACTCAGCACGTCATGTGAGTAAAGGTTGACTATGGGTTAATAGGTCGTTCTCTTCGAGGTAGTTCATAATATTAGAGAAAAATATGTCTATGCTCCGTTTCAACGGCTCTTCCAATTTAAAAGAAGAACTGTGCAGTCATCCCGTGCGTGAGCTTTCCTTCATTAAAATTATACATACTCTCACATTTATATTACGAAATTCCATTTTGGTATCATTCCCATCGACGTACTTCATTAACAATGCAACAAATATAGTATCCTGCTATGATATATTCAGCAAGCGTTTCCTAAGACAAGAGGAAAAGTGGAAGATAGGTCTTTCTACTATGTAGGAGTTTCGTAGGATCGTTATTATGTCTACATAAATCATCTGACAGACGAAGTGAGTAGCAATGTCCGGATGTTCGCTTACGGTGTGATGTTTGGACAGGTGTCGGCATTATACTAGGATGCAAGGTTACTTAGATAAAATTTCTAGTTGGTGTGGCGAATGGCAGTTAGCTCTACATGTAGAAAAATATAAGGTGATTCCTGATGAGTAAGATAAAAAAACTACAATGTTCACATACAACATTATTAGTGTGCTGCTTGACACGCCGCGGTGGAGTGCGCGAGCACTCTAAGGCGCCTTGCTGCGGAGCGCGCAGTTGCTAGGTGTCGGAGGGGGGCTCGGGCATGGGTGCGTGTATTGTCCTTTGGTTAGTTTAACGTAGTTTAAGTAATTTGTAATCAAATTAGTTAAGCCCGACGGCGTGTAGCGGTGCGCTTCGCAGCTCTGCGCCTTGGAACGCTCGACCACTCCATTGCGGCAGTACAGTGTCCTATGTGGTGTTGTTGTCTTTAGTCCGCAAAGTGGTTTGATGCAGCTCTCCATGCTAGCCTCTGCTGTGCAAGTCTCTTCATCTGAGAATACGTACAGCAACCTACATCCTTTTGTATCTGCTTACTGTATTCTTGTACCTCCCCCCCCCCCCCCCCCCACACACACACACTTCCTTCTAATGTTAAGTTGACGATTCCTTGATGACTCAGAATGTGCTCTACCAACCTATCCCTACTCTTAATCAGGATATGCCGGAAACTCCTTTTCTCTCCAATTCTATTGAGCACGTGATCTACCTATCTAAGCTTCATCATTCGTCTATAGCACCACATTTCTAAAGCTTCTAACATCATTTGAATGAACTCCTTATGGTCCACGTTTCACTGCAAACAATGCTACACTCCATACAAATGCTTCTAGAAAGAAAGTCCTAACGTTTAAACTAATATTAGAGGTTAACAAATTTCGCTTCTTGAGAAACGCTTTTCTTCCCATAGCCATTCTGCATTTTATATGTTTTTGACTTCGGCCATCAGAAGATTTTTTTTTTTTTTTGCTACCCAAATAACAAAACTCATCTACTACTTTTATTGTCTCATTACCTAATTGAACTACTTCAGCATCGCCCGATTTTCTGACACTACATTCCATTACCCTCGTTTTACTCTTGTTAATGTTCATCTTCTACTATTCTTTCAAGACACTGTCCATTCCGTTTAATTGCTCTTCCAGCTCCTTTGCTGTTTCTGACAGAATTACCATGTCTTCAGAAAACCGCAAGGTTTTCATTCCCTCTTCCTGGACTTTAATTTACTCGCCAAATTTCTCATTACTTTTCTTCACAGCTTGTTCAATGTACGGCTTGGACAACATTGGGGAAAGACTACAACCATGTCTTACCCCCTTCCCAACAACTGCGACCCTTTCATGCCCTTCGACTCTAATAATTGCTGTCTGGTTTTTGTACACGTTGTACCTTCAGAATCTGAAAAAGCGTATTCCATTCAACATGTCAAACGCTTTCTCCAGATCCACAAATGCTGAAAATATAGGTTTCCCTTTCCGCAGTCTAACTTCTAAGGTAAGTAGTAATGTGAATATTGCTTTGTGTGTTCCTACATTTCTCATAAATATAAATTCATCTTCCCCGAGAACTAATTCCACCAGTTTTTCCATTCTTCTGTAAATAACTCGTTTTAGTATTTTGCAATCATGGCTAATTTAACTGATAATTCTGTAATTTTCACATTTGTCTGCAATTTCTATATTCTTCTGTAAGTCTGTCGATATTTTCCCTGTCTCACACATCTTTTATACCAGGTGTAAAAACTTCGTGACTGGCTCTTCCAACGATAATAGCAGTTCAGACGGAACATCATCTACTCCATGGACCTTGTTTCTACTCAAATCTTTTAGTGCTCTGTCAAATTCTTCTCGCAGTATAGTATCTCTTATCTCATCTTCCTCTACTTCGTCTTCCATTTCTAGAACTCTGTCTTCAAGTTTATTTCCTTTGTATAGGCCTCCTTTATATTCATTCCACCTTTCAGGTTTCCCTTCTTTTCTTAGTAGTGGTTTTTCATCTGAGTTCTTGATATGTTTATATAAAGTTATATTAGCGTCAGTAAACACATTGAAAAGTACTGTTCCCATAAATTCGTTTGCCCAATTAAAATATAACAACATTGCATGCTGTAGTTATTGCACAACATTATTTTTAAATAAATTAGGGCAGATCATGTTTTATATCTCACTAGATCCGAAATCAAATAGTTAATACGATGAAGTCAATCATTTCAATAATCTGTCAGATAATACGAAGCTATTGTTGAACTTTATAAAATACTACAACACTAAACAAATGCGTATTTATAGAAAATTAAACCACAAATTCAAACATATTAAAATTACGAGTCTAACTAACAGTACACCGACACACTAATTACAAAGTGTAAAGTATAAATAGAATCAACAATTTGAGTAGGCATAATATGAAAATCTTTAAAGTCAAATATATGCTTTTTATTTGTGTGACTAGTCTACCGTAACTACATGCATGCATATGGTCTCAATAATTAGTTATTACAAAACCAAAATAAAAACAATATTTATAACCTGTTTTAAATGTTAATTTAGCTTATGTATAAAAACTGCATAATGCAATTGTTTCCATGTTTAGGCAGTATTCTCTCAAATGTGACCAATACAGAAAACTTTATTTCAATTTGTCTTTAACATCATAAACTTTCCCACAATTCTGATCTAGTCCATCATAGACGAAATATCAGTATTTTACTGTTACTTTTTCTTTTGCTGCCCATTAGCATCTAATATAGGGAAAGCGTATCTAATATTAATCACCTTTTAATTTAAAAATTAACTTCCTTATACCCCGTTATTTTACAAACAAGGTGTTTGCAGATTTTCAGATAAAAAATCACGACACACGATACTAACTGAATTGTATTCGCATGTTACTTTAAGTCATTTAGCCAGGAGAATGGCGAAGAATTTATTCTAATAATTGCTTCATATTTCTAAATCAGACATTGATATTCAATTTTAGGTAATTAGTAAATTTCAAATTAAAATTAAAATTCTTTCATAATATTAAGTGGCTGCAGATTAAGACGTATATCGATATATTGAGATGTATAGTTTACTGTAGTAAAAAAGAACAAGTACTGGGCACATCATCCGGGTGTGGCAGCTTATTTGAATAATTGGTTTTTTTAGTAACTAGAATTCAGGAGAATACGAACACACACCAAAAACGAAAAAAAAGTAACAAGGGAAAAAAGTTGTGCAGCCTTAATAAGAACTTGATATTGCAGTCTTACTTACACCTATAATATTGTACGAAAAGAAATATTCATACTTATTTCGCTTCCTTAAAACTTGCGAAAGTCATGCAAGTTAACATATCCATTTTAGAATAGTCCCAGAGCACTGTCCGCACTTGGCCAATTAATGCAGACATTTCGCACAATAAACACACAAACACGCAGTAATAGAGCTGTTCAGCACAGAACACAAGGTTTGTGGAGCAGTGTAGTGCGCCTCTGTGAGCCGAGAAACACAGCGACGCTACGTGTGCAGGCGTAGCTGGAGATACGCGTATTATGTATCTCAGCTGGACGCGACGCCAGCTACGTCGGTATGACATGCCCCATTTGATTACATTACGAGACACGTCTGCGACGTCTTTCCGAAGACGTAGCTCGAGATACGCTACGCCGCACAGTGGGACAGAATTCCCAAAAAGTGGCCAAAACTCTGAAAATGAAGTTTCGATTCTCGGAATTTTGATTTGTATTTTGAATAGAGGAAGGATTGGCGCATCTCATACAAGAAGAAGAGGTCGCTACCTTCGGTAATTGTCGAGTTACGTCAGCTCAAAAGTGACCTTCGGCGAGAGCAAACGCTGCGCTGTGAAAGCAAGAAAATGTACTCTCGGTTTATGAGTGAATAGTTTGGTAGTGAAGTGAAGAATTTAAGTTCTACAGGATGGAAACGGTTGCTACAGGTCTGTACAAAATGTTCGTACACTAAATCGGTATAAATTTCATGGTTATCCTATTTATATTTTTTCCGATGGCTGTGCAAAACGACCATGCTTTGCCGAACATGCATTTTCAACTAAAGCAAAAGTAGCATATACCGCGGAATTTCATCTCCCAGACTAGAGATTGATTTATTACCTGATGGAATTGACAATAATCTGCTGCCAAAATCTGCCAATTCTCTTGTATAATGAGGATTTACAGGTGCCCGTGAGGCCGACATTTCGAAGCACAACATCGTCGATGCAGCGTTGAATGTTAAGAACGATTGTCTTTATTAGCAACACTTATTACTTTTATCGTTTATTATATTATTTGTCTGCTATCACCTACTTTGAAGATTGTATCATTATATTATTGAATTACAATGTGTATGGATTCTAAGAATTTTTTCCCGTTCTATTTTCGACAAATATTCTTTTATTTTGTTACAATAAACAAATCACGTAGGCAGTTTATTGATTATTATTGTCTAAATACTTGGTATACACTCTTTCAAGTTCTAAAATCAGCAGGAGTAAAATATAGGGAGCATAAGGTTATTTACAATTTGTACACAAACCAGACAGCAGTTATCAAGAGTTGAAGAACATGAAAGGGATGCAGAGATTGGGAAGAGTGCAAGACAGGGTTGTAACCTTTCCTTAATATTATTCAATTTGTACATCGAGCAAGCTATAAAGGAAAGCAACGATAAATTTGGGGAAGGAATTAAAGTTCAGGGTGAAAAAATAAAAATCTTGCGTTTTGCAGATGACATAGTAATTCTGTCAGATACAGCAAAGGACCAGGAGGAGCAGTTGAACGGAATGGACAGTGTATTGAAAGGAGCATATAAGATGAACATTATGAAGAGCAAAACAAGGGTAATGGAATGCAGTCTTAGAAAATCAGGCGATGCTGAAGGAATTAAATTAGGTAACGAAACAATAAAGGAGGTAGTTGCGTTTTGTTACATGGGCAGTAAAATAACAAATGATGGTCACAGTACAGAGGATATAAAATGCAGAATGGCAATGGGAAGAAAAGTGTTTTTGAAAAAGGGAAATTTGTTAATATCGAATATTACTTTCAGTATAAGTAAGTCCTTTCTGAGGGGATTTGTGTGGAGTGTTGCCTTGTATGGGAGTGAAACATGGACGATAAACAGTGCGGACAAGAAGAGAACAGAGGCTTTTGAAATTTGGTGTTATAGAAGAACGCTGAAGATTAGGTGGGTGGATCGCGTAACTAATCAAGAGGTACGGAACAGAATTGGGGAGAATAGGAATTTCTGGCATACCTTGACTAAAAGAAGGGATCGATTGGTAGGACACATACTTAGACATTAACGAATTGTGAATTTAGCGTTAGAAGGGAGTGTGTGTGGCAAAAATCGCAGAGGGAGACCAAGAGATGAATACCGTAAGCTAATTCAAATGGATGTAAGTTGCCGTTCATATGAAGAGATGAAAAGGCTTGCTCAGGATAGAGTAAGGTGGACAGCTGCATTAAACCAGTCTCCGGACTGAAGACCACAACACACAACAAATACTATAGATATGCTGTTATTAATAATTCTGTAATTTTGTTTAGATAATTTTTACCATGAAATTCGAAATCAGCTACCTCTAAAACCCACGGCAATCAATCTGGAGTATAGTCCCTCTGTTGTTGTGGTCTTCAGTCCGCAGACTGGTTTGATGAAGCTCTCCACGCTACCTTGTCTTCTGCAAGTCTCTCCATCTGAGAATACGTTCGGCAACCTACATCCTTTTGAATTTGGTTACTATATTCGTCTCTCGATCTCCCTCTACGATTTTTACCGCACACGCTTCCTTCTAATGCTAAGTTGACAATTCCATGATGTCTCAGAATGTGTCCAACCAATCTATCCCTTCTCTTAGTCAGGATATGCCAGAAACTCCTTTTCTCCCCGATTCGGTTAAGCACCTCATTAGTTACGTGATCTACCCATCTAATTTTCATCATTCGTCTGTAGCACCACATTTCAAAAGCTTCTATCATATTTTTATCTGAACTCCTTATCGTCCACGTTTCACTGCCATGCAATGCTATACTCCAGTCAAATGCTTTGAGAAAGGACTTCCTAACATTTAAGTTACTTCTTTAGAAACGCTTTTCTTCTCATAGCCATTCTGCATTTTACATCTTCTTTACTTCGGCCATAAGAAGTTATCTTGCTACCCAAATAAGAAAATTCATCTAGTACTTTTATTGTCTCATTACCTAATCTAATTCCTTTATCATGGACTAATTTTCTGACATTACATTCGATTACCTTAGTTTTACTCTTGTTAATGTTCATCTTATACCTTCCTTTCAAGACACTGTTCATCCCATTCAATTGCTCTTCCAGTTATTTTGCGGCCTCTGACAGAATTACTATGTCATCGGAAAACCGCAATGTTTTTATTTCTTCTCCCTGCACTTTAATGCCCTCTCCAAATTTCTCCTTCCATTCCTTCACTGCCTGCTCAATGTACAGATTGAACAACATTGGGGAAAGGCTACAACCCTGTCTTACTCCCTTCCCAACCTCTGCGTCCCTTTCTTGCCCTTCGACTCTATTAACTGCTGTCTGGTTTTTGTATAGGTTGAATATAACTCTTCGCTCCCTATATTTTACCCCTGGTACCTTCAGGATTTGGAAGAGTGTATTCCAGTCGACATTGTCGAAAGCTTTCTCCAAATCGACAAACGCTAAAAACGTAGGTTTCCCTTTCCTTAGCCTATATTCTAAGATAAGTCGTAAAGTAAGTATTCTCTCTCGTTTTCCTACATTTCTCCTAAATCCAAACTGATCTTCCCCAAGGTTGGATTCCACAAGTTTTTCCATTCGTCTGTAAATAATTCGTGTTAGTATTTTGCACCCATGACTTATTAAGCTGGTACTTCTGTAATTTTCACACTTGTCTGCACTAACTTACTTTGGAATTGGAATTACAATATTCTTCTTGAAGTCGGAGGGTATTTTCTCTGTCTCATACATCTTGCGTACCAGGTGATACAATTTTTTCATAACTGGCTCTCCTAACTACATCCCTCTATGATCCCCTAAATAAATAGAGTCAGGAGACGGTACTGACAGCCTCTTTTCAGTAGTGCTAAATGGAGTAACGATTTACTCGGCCACCCTTCCAACGTCGCTTCCAACTGACGTAGTTGGGCTGAAGACGACAAGCCATTTGCCAAGTCCAAAAAACGGACGTGGGCAGGATCTGTGTCGCCGCCAGACAGCCAGCAGCCTCCCGCAGGTGGGGTCCCAGACCCGTGCAGGTGCCCGGCTGGCCTGAGACAATGGCGGGCCGCGGCCTCATTAGAAGGCCGCTCGCCCATTCTTCGCGCGCCGGCCCTTTTTCTCGTCGCCATCCCTACGATTCAGATCGATAAAAGGAACGCGAGCATTCGGCAGGCGGCGGCCTCGGCGTTGCCAGGTCCTCGCGGGTAGCAGGTACCCAACTGCTGCCCCCGCCCAGCGCAGGGGCAGGGACATGTCGCCGCCATCAGCAGCCAGCAGCCGGCCACGCCGCTTATCGCCGACACGGCTACAAGCTCCCTCTGCAGGCGGTTGCACGTGTACCGCCGTCCTTAATGGGAGGCAAAAAAAGACGTTTCAGCCCAACAGCAGTCACTTAATCAGGGCTGGATTAACCCACGGAAAGACCCAAGGATAAGGGAAAAAGACATTTGTGCCCCTGCTGCCTTCGTCTAACATATACAGTTGCGACACCCACTGCTGTGAAAGTTGTTACCAACTGACAGTTGCAACGACACTAGCGCTCCTAGTGGTGGGCAAATTGCCGTAAGAGGAATGTATGTTTGTACAGTTCTCTTAGATTATTTGCAGATGGTGCCGTCATTTACCGTCTAGTAAAAACATCTGAAGGTCAAAATTAACTGCAATACGACCTAAATAGGATATCTCTAACGTGTAAAAATTGGCAATTGATTCTAAATAATGACATGTGTGAAGTAGTCGACATGAGTACAAAGAGAAATCCGTTAAACTTTGTTTTCAAATAAATCAATCACAAGTGAAAGCCGTAAACTCCACAAAGTACCTAGGAATTACTATTACTTCAGACTTGAACTGGAAAGAACAGGTGGATGAAGTCGTGGGAAAGGCGAACGAAAGACAGCGTTTTATTGGCAGAACCCTTAAAAGATGTAACAGAACTACTAGGGAGGCTGCATTGCTGCCCAGTGTGGTTTCCTTATCAGGTGGATTTGACGGTGGACATCGAAAGAGCCCAAAGAATGGAAACTCGTTCTGTACTGTCAAGAGAGAGGGGACACAGCGTCATGGAAATGATACGTTAATTGTGAAAGCGCTGATGTCGGAATGTATCGATAGTTCACATTTTGTTGAATCCTTTTGTATTCATTACAAACATCTAACACATTTCAAGATACTTGATGCAGTTGACGAAAACTTATGTCAAATAAATAAAGGTTGCAGACCGCAGCTGTTGTATGAAATAGCTTGGCGATGAAGGAAAGTAACCAACCAAAAGAAATTATTCGTTACGTGATTAAAATAGTATGGTTACCAATTTCGAATTTATACAAGTCATTATCAGACAGATTGAGGCTTTCATGAAACACATGTGGAGCATTTATTTAGTGCTGGATTTCCCTAGGATAGACAATAATCACAGTTACAGAGGTGTAACATAGATGGCTGTGCTATAAGCTTGCATCAGGATGAAACGTCCTTTGGAGATGGCATATTCTTAATTTGCCCATCTTCCCCTTACTTACATATATTGGTGAACAGCCACTGAAAGTTTGTCAGTGCAACCTCCCCCCCCCTGTATGTCACATATAGCATTACGTTGAAAAACGCACTATTAAAATCCTTTGGTATGGAAGGACAAGCAGTGTTATTTGAGTAAATTATGATACATGTGCGATATTGTCAAAGATCAACGGAAAACCTCCGTACCTTACAGGCTTAAACTTGCGTTCTTGTACAACCACTATTTCGAATACCTGAACACCAGTCAGAATAACTGTCAATGTAGTGATTTGATGCATACATGCACACTGAATCTATATCTATAAATGTTTGTTCGGTGTACGCTTATCACGTCCGAAGGACAAGACGCGGGAACTTAAATATTTGTACAGTTACTAATTTATACCTGAGCAAGATTTGAAGCACGGTTTTATAGCGATCTGATAGATATTTAGTGATTTGAAGAATATAACGCGAAATGCGGAACAGTAATTACTCCTTGAAAATTATATTTACTCTTTGAAAATGATTTTATTGGTTGCATTGTTGCTTGGGGTTTGATAATGATAAAAGGGTAGAGTATATTGGGATGGAAAGTTATCGGTGTATATAAACTTCTACGCGCGCGCGCGTGTTTGTGTGTGTGTGTTAATATTTCTCTCTGCAGCGAAAACTACAGAACGCAAACGAATGATCTGTGTGTAATTGTTGTTCGAAGTCTCCCATTGTCTTCGACCATAGATACTAACAGACCGGACAAACAGCAGATCGGCTACACGTATGGCGTGGTTCAAACATATGACCACGTGACTGTTGGCAAACATTAGTCGGATATAATAAACAACTCGACAGTTTTCAAGATATGTCGTTATTTTAAACTAATAATACTTTACCTTGGAATTTAATGTTACTTGCCTTCTCAAAAAGCTCTATATAATCCTAGGCAAAGCTGTAGCACAGCTGTACACAACCACGTGACTGTTGGCAAAGCAATGGTTTAGTTGCAGAGATGTCGTTGCCATAAATACGATGCCATGACCAGTCTACCAATATCTATGGTCGAAGCCCATTGTATACCATAGAAGCTCCATGCCGATAGCTATAAGTGATTTGAAGAATATAACGCGAAATGCTGAACAGTAATTACTCCTTGAAAATTATATTTACTCTTTGAAAATGATTTTATTGGTTGCATTGTTGCTTGGGGTTTGATAATGATAAAAGGGTAGAGAGTATATTGGGATGGAAAGTTATCGGTGTATATAAACTTCTACGCGCGCGCGCGTGTTTGTGTGTGTGTGTTAATATTTTTCTCTGCAGCGAAAACTACAGAACGCAAACGAATGATCTGTGTGTAATTGTTGTTCGAAGTCTCCCATTGTATACCATAGCAGCTCCATGCCGATAGCTATAAGGGGGTGGAAGCAGTGGTGGTTGAAAGTCGTCAAATTATTAAAAAAAAATCGGACTGAAGTCCAGGGATGACGTTTGCGACTCTATAGCAAAGAGGTTACATACAGCGAAAATGATGCCACAGACCATATCTTTGGCCTATACGTGCTACAATGTCTTCAGGTCTTTCTCTGTAAGGATAAGAATACGAATAAGAAAATATAAGAATAAATAAATAGCACACTACTTAAAGATAGCTTATCTATCACAATCAACCAACAAGCGAGCGGAGCCGCGGGTTTAAGCTAGTCATCCTCTAAAAATTTGCACGAGGCCTAGAATTCGAAGCCCGATATCCTGCTCAATAGACAGCTGAGTTAGTCACTAAGCTACCCAGACATAGGGGCTTTAGACAACTGAGCTGGGTACCCTGACACACCTCCCTCTGCAGTACAAATTCTCACCGTTTCTTCAGTAAAATACAATGCTGGAATCTCGCTTCGTTCTATGCTATTACAAATTCTTGGGCGAGTCTTTGCAGTCTTGCTAAGTTTAAGGGGTATGAAACACGTCTGCATATCTTTGGTTCAAAAGTAATTACGTTGGTAGTAGGTTGCTACTACGCGCCAAAGATAGATGTGTAATAATATCGTTGGTTCGGATGTCGTAGAGAGAGGTCGTCTGATCCAAAGTGGCGGCAGATATTGATATATTGGTGAAATGGTCAGATCCACAGGGACGGCAGACACTGATGCTAGTTGTTCCAGCTATAAAAGAAGGTAAAAGAACAGTTTTGTAATTTCGTAGCATTTTTTGGTAGTGAAAAAAATCACCGAGCAAGAATTGTTGTAATAATAAAATGTATTTTGTGTAAGTAATTTTGGATTGACAGTGTAAAGAAGTATCACAAGGCTTGTCAATTATGTACAAGTTCTTACAACAATGCATTGATTTTTTAATACTTAATGAAGTAGTTAAAGAACTTGTTTTTGTATTGTAGTTAGAAAGTATCATCTTACTCTACTTTGATTTACGAGTGTCTATGAAACTGAAGGTGTTTAGAAGTTGCATAGCAAGAAGGGCGTTTTCCATTGTGCACAAATAGAATTTGATTAGTGAGAAAGCAGGAATTTATTTTCCACAAAGATTTCCATTATTGTTAATAGTCACAGTGTTGAAAAATTTATCATTTTATTTTCTGAATGAGTTTAAGTTTGTCGGATGCGTTAATTATGAATAAATTGGTAAATTTTGGATTTTCAAAAAACAGTTAAATTTGGTTAGTAACATTTCTTATGAAATCATCGTCATAGCAGTATTCTCATCAGAGGAGATCTTAGAGAATAAAAGAGCACCTTGTGTAATTCTTTAAATTGCGTTCCGCTGGCGAAATTCCGTGACCGGCGGGAAGTATAATTTTATGACGAGACGCTGACCTCAACCTTCAGCAGCTATGGGACTAATGGATCGAGTTTAAAATGCTTAAAGGCAACGCTATCAATACTATAGTGAAAATTATCTAGACGTTTCTAAAAGACACAGAAATATTATGGTCACATGTATCCACAAGGTATATCATCGGTTATTTTCATTCATGAAAACTATTTAAAGAAAATGAGATTAGATACAGTGTAAGATACCTGCTATGGGAAGGTATACATTCCACATTCAAATGTACTGCCAATTTGAGACCAGTGTCAAGCTAGTCAGGCATGGGTCATTTATCTTTGGTTGCAGGCTTATTTTTCGATGGCAGTACTATCGATATTGGAGACGGTGATAGTATTGTTGCCGGGAAGTAAGGTTGTGATTATTGAGAGTGTAGACTTTGATAGGCGCTTTCTGTGTTAGGAAAAGTATTTATTCTAATAGTTTAGTTTTGAAATTGCATTTTTTATTAAATAGGAATTTTATGGGTAGTGTTCTTGAAATATGTTACTGTTGTAACATTGTGTAAATCGAGTTAAATTTATTAACAGTAAAGAAATGTTTATCTTTGTTTAAAAATAATTTTCCAGGCAGATTAAATATCTGAGTTACATTTTTCTCTGAAAGAATTTAAAATCATAAACATGACATTATTAGTAATTTTCATGATGTTACATCAGTTAGAAAATAAATCAGATATTTCATTTTTAATAATGAGTTCAAGTTTCTTAAACAGATTACCAGTTTATCCCTCCTCATATTTTTATTAAAAGTGCCATAGATGTTTTCTATCGTTATTTTTCCAGTAGTTAGTACAGCAGGAAGCAGTTTGGTGTTGCGCAGATTTATGCAGTAAGTGAAGGTGAAAAAGAATTAGTTTTTGTCAAGCTTACAGTTCAGTATGATTTACAGATTTCAGGTTAACAAGTGTTTGCACTGAGTCAGATTGCATTGATAAATATTGTGTTCGTTACAATCCGTAAAGATTGTTAGTTCAGTCAGAAACAAGTTTGTAGGGCCAGAATTATTAACAGAGTGATTTTTATTATCAGTCATTTTCAGACAGTTAACTTTGTTCCGACATTTTCATACAGAAACAATTAGCAGTTTATGTCTCATTATAATAAACATTACGCAGTCAGACAGGTTTTTCAATACCTTTACATTCACATAGAATACAGTTAAAAATACGCAGTCAGATTAACATAAGGTTGTACAAAGGCATTCAACTAGAACAAGTTCAAACACACAGCAGACGGAAATTTTGTAAGAGAGAAGGAGAAGCGAGAATCTTTCAACAGTAATACCTTCATCAGGGTTCAAAAATACATAATTAAAAACACAACGTAGTAGGTTTCAGCTCGACGCAACAATGTATTTAAAAGGTAAGTACCATCGAAGGTCGAGTTTCAGAATGAGTTTAGCCATGAGAAATCGACAGTCGAGTTTCAGGTACACGGAGTAGACTGAGGTACAGATGGGAACTTGAACTTGGTGGGCGGCAAGCCAGAATAAATACTTGCTGTTGGGCAAAGCCACTGTGCCAGCCTGGTATAGTGGGAAACGCAACAACATAGTGAGCAGGAGATCACGGATAGAATCCCGGACCTGGTGTAAATTTTCTCACGACGCTTCAGTCAGTCACAACATGGATGTTCGTGAGTTTAAACAGTCTCTGAATCATCGCGTTTAATTTTTAATGTACTGCCAAGTCATATTTGCGCACTGGGTGGCTGTACGGTACAGAGACGTGTTTGAAACACGCGTGGTGGGTACGGCGGCAGCTTCCTGGTTTACTGTAGCTGTCCACGGAGCCTGACAATGCCCAGACCAGGGGTTATCCAGAGGGCGGACATAACGTCATTGACTGTGGCAGGTGAGCACAGACAGCCATTGTTCTAATACGGCAGTGTGCAGTGCGAGACATGACAGGTACAACAGCGCACCTGGTCGCAAATGAAAGGGAACTGACATACAAACCCTGATATGCAGATACTAGCTGAAAACCCGGCGTTGCCCGGGTATTTATTTATTTATTCCTGCAATTTTTCATGTACATATTCATTTGTATAAGGGCTGTATTGCTCACGCATTTTTTTTTTTAAATTGTAACCAAGAATCCATATACCAATTTATGTAGTTGTAACTACTAAATTGCATTAATAGTAACATTTTTTCAAAAAACTTTTCATGCCCTATTTCACCCCCCCCCCCCCGATGTGTAAAATTCCAAAAATACCGAAATACTTTCTTTTTCTTTTTTAATTGGCCAACAGGCTCTAGCCTCAAAATCGTCGCAGTTGTAACGCATTTTCAAAAATAATTTTTGATCATCTATTTGACCCCCTTACATGTTGAATTTTCATGAACACCGAAACACGTATTTTTTTAAATCCTGACCAAGAGTCCATATCGGAATTTCCAACCAATTATCCAAATAGCAATTTTTGTAATTCTGGTTCAAATTTGGCTGAGTAGTAATGTATTTTCAAACCCGCTCGGTTAGCCGTGCGGTCTAACGCACCACTTTTCGAGACGGGGAGGCGTACCGGCCCCGATTCGAATCCGCCCGGCGGATTAACGAAGGGGGTCGGAGTGCCGGCCAGCCTTGACGTGGTTTTTAGGTGATTTTCCACATCCACCTAAGTGAATACCGGGATGGTCCCCAAGTCCCGCTTCAATTACACGATTCGCAAACATTTCGTAACACTTTCACACATATAACACTATACGCAGACATTTGGCGTACACATTTCCTCCCGGGGGGCATGGGGTAGCGGCAGGAAGGGCATCCGGCCACCCCGTCAACATTAACATGTTAAATCCGAATAACCAAAGTCGACCCTGCATGTGTGGGAATAAGGTTAAAGAGAGACAGATAGTAATGAATTTTGAAAAATATGTTTCATCCCCTATTTCACCCCTAAATGATTAATTTTCTGAAAGTGCCGAAACACGTATCTTTTTAATTCTGACCAACAAAACATATACCAATTTATGTGGTTGTAGCTTCAAAATTGCCTTAATAGCAAAAGATTTTCGAAAACATCCTCTTTCCTGTTTAACCTCCTTTATGGTTGAATTTCCCAAAAATACCGAAACAAGTATTTTTTAAATCCTAACCAACAATATAAATATCACTTTTTGCATCTCTAGCTTGAAAATTGTCTGAATAGCAGCGTGTTTTCAAAAAGAATTTTTCATCCCCATTTTACCCTCTTACTTGTTGAATTTACTCGTGGTTTTTTTATTTCTTTTATGTATTTATATATTTTTTCCTGACCAAGATTCCCTATCCGAAGTTTCGTAGTTGTAACTTAAAATTTGAGTTACCAGCAACGTATTTTTGAAAATCAGTTTTTTGCGTCCCCTACTTTACCACCTTGTTGGTGGAATTTCAAATCATGCCGAAATACGTGTCTTTTAAATTGGGACCCTGAATTAAAATACGAAATTTAATAGTTCTAGCCTTAAAACTGCCTAAATTACAACGTATTTTCAAAAAAACGTTTCATCCCCTATTTCACCCCGTTACGGACGGAATATCGAAAAATCGCTTCTTAAATGACGCCTACAGAGTAAAATCAACACCCTGTACAAATTTCAAGTTTCTATCTTCAGTGGTTTGGGCTGTGCGATGATGAGTCAGTCAATAAGTCAGTCAGTCAGTCGGGACATTACCTTTATATATAGAGATGACCTGGATGTTTCATGAGAAAGGAGATATGAGACAAATAGAAATGAACATTAGACAAACATTAAATAGTTTGCATCTTGAAAAGTATTCATCTCATCAAAGTGTTCGAGTACTCAAATCTTAGTTCTCGTTAAGACTTATCGACGGAACAGTTGACATTTTTAATTACTTAAATAATTCGTCTGTGAGAGAAATTTTAGTTGAAGCGTTAATTAAAATCAGCATTATGTTTTCAACGACAGAGAAATGATGACAGGAGGAAGGATATAATGAACAACACACACGATTTAGCTGTTAAGATTATTTACTTTCATTGTACGTTTCGTTTACCTTCTGTGAACTTTTCATATTTTTACCTACAGTTAAACTACGATAAAGATACGTAAATTCCATGAACACCAGTAGAAAGAGGATCAAAAATACTATGACATATATGCATCGTTCATATTTGTATCAGAAATAATAAAGTTACCATGAGAATTTACAATTCTCGTCCATGCAACTACAAATTTAAAATGTTTAAACGTTATTTGTGAATAATGTAAGTGAAGTAAAAATAATTATTGTGGATGTTTTAAATGTAGAATTTCAGCAAGTAACAAAGGGCGCAAACTGAATTTTTTATTAAATTTACAATTAAAATGTTGTATGTGAATCGCTAAAAGCTCCTAAGAAGAATCGTATCGCTTTGCTTTTATACCAGGGATACTAAAATTTGGAAGGTAGACGATTTCTGCGGTGGGAGACCACGTTTACCTAAAGTCGGATTTTGCAGTTGAGATCCACTCTTTAGCGGATTGCCGTTAGGTCAACTAAAGTGCAGATTTTGTACGAAAAGGCTTAGAAAGAAGTTGCGTGGCGAGAGTGACACTGCAGTTACACAACTGAAAAATTTCAAGTGCAGTTTGGTCTTTAACATTTTGAGGCTAACTTCATCTTTGGCACAGTAGTGAGGACATTTTTATTTTCACTTCGCTAATTCACGGCTTTGAACAGGCAAGTCGTTTCCAGCTAAATCATTTTATTTACATAGTGTCTCGTATTTATATTGGGGGTCAGCTATTAGTAATGCATCATAGAGACTTGCGCAGATCACCAGTTTACTGGTTAGCATTCAAATATTTCACAAGCTGTCTCATTGGAGAGTATAAATCAACTGTAGTTGAATATATGATTTATATCACCACCTATATCCCATCTGGCTGTCATTACAGTGGTGACAAGTCAATACGTACTTCTGTTTACCAAGTTTAAAGCAACGCCACCTCAAGATGATTTAGTCTATCCATAGATAAACGAAGACAGTCAAAAGCCGGAGTAAACCATTTTAGATAAAGGCGTAATTGTGATAAAACATATTTTGCAAATAAAGCACCTGATATAACGAAGATAATTTGATGATTTCGTGCGACATTTTTGGCCGTTAGACTCTAACTGGGATTGTGGTCAAGGCTTTAGGTGAGCCCACATGGGCGAATTGCGTGTCGATGATGATGATGATGACATGATCTTCAACACGATCTGGAATCAAACCCAGGCCCCCTGCGTGCCAATCTACCATGCTGTTGGTCATTTTTTTTTTTTTTTTTTTCATGTACATTATGATTTGCGGTCGTTTACATTGTTCGTACTTGGTCTTTTGTTGAACATTTGGTTCAGCTTTTTTAAGCTTAATGGTTATAAATCCCTTTATAAAATCTTTATTTGCCTTAGATCGATTATTCATTTTACATGATGACTAGTTTCGACTCGTTAAAGAGTCTTTATCAAATATTAATTGTCCAGGCATGGAAAAAAATATACTTCAGATGAACCAACATCATAGTGACATAGTGTTGGTTCATCTGAATTATATTTCTTACCATGCCTGGACAATTAAGATTTGATAATGACTCTTTAAGGAGTCGAAACTAGTCATCACATAAAATCAATAAGCGATCTATGGCAAATAAAGCTCTCGTAAAGGGATTCATAACCATTACATTAATGATCTCCTCCTATAAGACAACCTGTATAAAATGTCAGGTAATTATAACAGGTTTTATTATTATTATTATTATTATTATTACAGAGGAGGTTCGGCCCTCTGACTGGGCGCGCTGATCTACGGCGCCATCCACTGGACTACGTAGGCAGATATGAGATAAAAATGAAGCTACAGTGAAACAAAAGTGTTCTTCGAAGCTATTATAGGGGTAATGCTTTTCGCAGAAACTCACACTACAGATCTTCCTCATTCTCTGCCACTGAAGCAACACCGTAGACGTGCTGCCCATGTCAGCACTCACCTGAAAAAGAGAGTTAACATTACTTACAATCCAGATACCATTTTCAACATATATAGTAGCGTTCTATTTCTATAGTATATTTTATCTGTATGCAAAACTATAAAAGTGTATGTTGAAACAATTGGTTTTTCTATTCAATGTAAGTCCGACGAGATGGAAATAATAGGTACAGTTGTGATATTCCTGGCCTATGGCCACTTCATATTTCTGGCCGCTGGCCGCTTATTTGCTAACATTGTACGTGTCTTAAAAGCGGAAGAAAGACAGAAGTGCGGCATATGTTGAAATGTGGGGTGGGGAGCAGTAGCATGTGACACAGTAGGTGCTGGTTCCCATGGGAAAGCCCGCCTATGTTACTGGTGCTCCCCTCACATTGGCTGCTGCATTTCACGTCATGTGATTTCTTTTGAAATTAGTTTTGTTTATTATATACTAAATATTAATTATTCAGAGCTGAGAATTTTAATAAATATCTCTCAAGGACAAGCTAGATTTTTGACAGTTTAAAAAGTTTAAGGTGCCTTCTCTTATTGTAACAAGAGAAGAGCGATTTTGCAGAAGGCGCGCGACGGCCCTGGTTTGGCGCAAAATAGAGCATCAGGTGCCCTCTCGCAACGCGCCGCAGTTTCAGTCTCGAGCTGACCACTATACGCGCCGGACCGTGCCGGTAATTTGTAAAGTTTTGTATAATTGTGATGACATTCGAGGTCTCAGCATGAACTACGGGCAGCATAGGCCGTGTCGTATTAACAATAGTTGTTCATATTTTATTATTTATTTAATAAATGGCATCCTTGACAATTAAAAATCTCGCGTGTCGCTTCTTATGCTTCCATTCTACAGAGCTTATTTTAGTCTCACTTGTATGCTGTACAAGAACCAACGACCTGTGTGCTGTCTTCTGCGCTGGGGACACAACTATAGAAGACAACAGGTTAGTCAGAACTCTATGCTTTCCATAAAGACTTGGACAGCAACTACGGAACCTCGTGCGTACAGCAGGGCGGTACAAACGCACACTGCTACGCAACAGCATCCGCAAGGATGTGGAGGTTTTAGGGGACTTGTGGGAGGAAGCAGTACTAACTTCTCCGTCCGCAAATAAAACCCTAGGAAGCTTGTAAGGTTTGATTATAACCAACTGCAAAGCGCTCCTGTCGGACCACAAAAAAGGCAATTACGTTCTAGTGTAAGAGACTGACAGAAACTTTGTGGTCAGTCCTCATCCTGTGTTCCTCTCAAAAAATTTTGCCATGCGAAAGTGTTCGCGCTTTTTTAACACACAACCCACTCAATTCATTTACCTAGTCTCTCCTTCATTCACAGCGTCTCACTGCTACTGTTTACATACAGAGGCAGACAAAATAATATGAACACCTAACAAAGATGCGATATTTGTTTATTAGTAAGAGAGGGGCACAAGAGTGGCTTTGTGAATAGCAGCTACGCTTCAAGGAAAGGGTTCGTGAACTGTCTTTATTGGTTCCACTTCCTTCAACTATGTTGGAGCTCTAAATTGTGTCTTCACACTCTGCTATAAGGCTTCCCATACTGATGGAATGTTGAGATGAGGTGATCATGCTATCCAGGGAAGACGTTTGACGATTTTTTATGCAGTACAAAGTGTCTCTGAACCGGTATAGTAATGCGCGTGGGCGCATTATTATTGTGGAATATTGTAGCGATATGTTAATCATGTTAAGCAGGTTCTTTTTTCGAGGATGGTGAGATTTTTATTCACAGTCATCCGTTCATTGAGGGTAACGATTGAAACAGTTGAATACCACGATACAGATGCCGAAATCTGGACGGAACTTCCTCAATATGTTATAGGAGAAAGCAAGCATGTCGTATTGTAAGGTTCTTCTGAGGTTTTTAATAAATAAAGCAGGAAGCAATGTGAACGCTGATTCATCGGATCATACGACAGTTCTCCAAGTCTTATGATCGTAGCAACAATTACTTCACAACTTTTGAGTTGGCTTCCGTTTATTAAGTGCGCTGCAAGCGCAGCCCTTCTATGGACATACAGTTCCAGTGGGAATAATGAAGCACAGGGGACAACCCAGTGGCTTCTACCAATGACGTCATGTTTGAGTCACGGACGAAACGCTACATACATATGCAAACTAGTAAAGGAAAACACTATCCAGAAAAAATGATAAACATACGAGGTAACATCGTAATACTTATTTAATGTGTGTAAAAATTAACTATAATATCGTCGTAAATTAAAGATTATAGTTTCGACGTAAAAACTGTTTACGAGTAACATATTGCAAAATCGTGACACATTAGTAGAAAATACCTTAAAATTTATCAGAAGCTACATTGTAAACGTTATTGCTGCTCGTTTCACTTGCTTTATGGTACACAGGTTCTCGTTGTGCCTTGCATCCATAATTTAAGCAAATAAAAGTAGCAAAATTCTTAATGTTTCAAAAACTGTAGGAGCTCACTGTCTATAACAGAAACTACCTCATTTTGAATATCCGCCAAATGTTCTGGCAGTTAATGACCATGCGTAAGTATATGTCGGTGAAGTTCAAAGCCACCATGAGCAGTGGAAATGTGTGATTATGTGTCGCATACTGGGTGTGTAATAGCAGCCAGCACACAAATGAGGACGCCGACATGGAAGAAAGGCTATAACATATATTTTCATTAAATTGGAAAGAAAACATAGAAAATATTGTAAGGAAGGCGAACTAAAGGCTACGTTTCATTAGCACAACACTTAGAAGATACAACAGTTCTACTAAAGAAACTGCCTACACTACTCTTGTGTGTCCTATTTTGGAGTACTGCTTCGCATTGTGAGATCCACACCAGGTGGGACTGACGGACAATGTAGGGAAAGGTGAAAGGGGAGAGAGAGAGTCACGGATATACTAGGTAGAGTGGAAATAATTAAAAGAAAGGAGTATTCGTTACGACAAGATCTATCTGCGAAATTTCTTTCACCAACTTTCTCTTCCGAATGCGAACATATTTTCTTACATAGGGAGACACGACCATCATAATGAAATAAGAGAAATCAGATCGAAAACAGAAAGATTCTGGTGTTCCTATTTCCCGGAAGCTATTACAGAATGGTAGTGAAATAAAAGCTGAACGATGAACTCTCTGCTATGCACTTCAATGTGACTTACAAAGTAGATGTAGATGTAAACTGAATAAAACGTAAATTACAAATTACAGTATCGATTTAAATATTTTTACAAGAAACATATTGTAAAATCGTGACACATTCGTAGAAAATGCTTCATATTTTTCAGGAGGAAGGTGTAAGTTGGAAATTAACAAGAACAAAATCAGGGTAATAGAATAGAGTCTAAGAAAATCAGGCGATGATGATGGAATTAGATTAAGTAACGAGACAATAAAAGTGGCAGATGAATGCAGTTATTTCAGTTGTTAAATAAATTATCATGGGCAAAGTAGAGAAATCAAATGAAAAATGGCTTAGGGGACAAAATCATCCCTGAAAAAGAGAAATTTCTTGACCTATAGTATTGTTAGTAAGTCTATTTAAGGCATATGTCTGGAGTATAGCATTGAATGGAAGTGAAACGGGGACCTTAAGTAGTCAACAGAAAAAAAAAAGAATATTTTGAAATTTGGTGCTACAGGATAGCGCCGAGAATTGGACGAGTAGATCGTGTAACTAATGAAGAGGTACTGAACAGAATTGGGAAGCAAGTGTCTAGCATATATTGATTAAAATAAGGGATCAATTGGTAGGAAACATGCGTAGACATCAAGGAAACGTCAGTTTACCATTGAAGGGATCTGTTTCTGTAAACGTCGCAGGGAGAGACCAACAGATTCAAAAGAGACAGCTGGTTCAAAGGGATGCTGGTAGCCGTTCTGATTCAAAGGGTCTTGCGCAGGATAGGGTAGCGTGGAGAGTTGCCTTAAACCACTCTTTGGACTGAAAGCCACAAAGACATGTTTAGCACAAGCATCAACACGCATAAAAATTTGTGAAACTTTTAATTAATTCAAAAAGCAATAAAAATAGCTCTTTACTCCCTGAGGGTCTCCCGCTGAAATTGTAGAGGCATTCCCAGTTAGCCCACAGCTAGACCCCGCTCGGATCTGGGGTTTGCGCCGGCTGAGCGCCTAGTTTACGAGACCGGCCGGTGTGTATTTTCGCTGGCCGGATAGGCGGTGGGGCGGCAGTTACGCCGGCCACAGACAGATGCGCGCGCATCCCCTCCCCCTTCCCCCCACCCCTTCTCACTCGGCAGACAGCGGTAATTGCGTGGCCCGACGTGCTAACCAGCGGGCCCTTGTCTGATGCCGACCCGTAGCTGTGGGTCCCGGCTATCGCTACAACAACCGGTTTCCATTTACACGAGTTCTTTTCGTTTCCAGTTTTACCTAGCCGTTTAAACTGCTCAAAATTATTGTGTTCTAACATATTTTCGGGATTTTTTTTGCTACCATTTCCAGTCATAAATGCAGAATTCGAGCAAACTTTGAAAAACTTTAATAAACGTAACGGGTAGAAGATCTCTATCGATATGGGATTGAGACGCTGGTATATATCGGTCTCCCATTTGCACATAAAACTATAGATTGGGGGAAGAAATGAAATTTCCTTCAACTTGAACCGATGGATTCCTTGCAGAGGCGGACGCAACACGTCGACTCGGTGGCTTGTTAATATGCAATGTAGTTTGCGAGAAGTAAACACGTATTGACACAGAAAAAAATCGCACAGTCCTGTAGACTCACGAAGTCAGCTCCCTGGAATAAATGCAGTGTAATCAAAAAAGGCAATCGACAGCAACTATACCCAGTACTTTTGTGAGGACAGTGTCCGGGGTGCAAGAGGGGTATAAATGGAGCCTCTGAAAAACATTACACCAAAGAGGAGCACTGGTATGAGCACGAGGTAATGAATATGTCGAATGTGGGGGAACGCTATATAAGACCACTGTTTCACCCACTCGGAGTCTCTTACTACGCAATGATAACTATAAAAGACCAGCTCTTCTATGTTGCAGGGTGCCTTACTCGGCGTCAGAAGCACCACCAGGTATCGCAGACACCGAGAGGGGGGATTTGAAATAAAAAATTATATACACTACTGGCCATTACAATTGCTACACCAAGAAAAAATGCAGATGATAAACGGGTATTCATTGAACAAATATATTATACTACAACTGACATGTGATTACATTTTCACGCAATTTGGCTGCATAGATCCTGAGAAATCAGTACCCAGAACAATCACCTCTGGCCGTAATAACGGCCTTGATACACCTGGGCATTGGATGGCGTGTAGCTTCAACACGATGCCACAGTTCATCAAGAGCAGTTACTGGCGTATTGTGACGACAGTTGCTTGGCCACCATTAACCACACGCTTTCAATTGGTGAGAGATCTCGAGAATGTGCTGGCCAGGGCAGCAAGCGAACATTTTCTTTACCCAGACAGGCCCGTACAGGACCTGCAACATGTGGTCGTGCATTATCCTGCATTTTCCTGCATTAACATCTTTTCGGAATTTTTTTGCTATCATTTCCAGTCATAAAGGCAGAATTCGAGCAAACTTTGAAAAACTTTAATAAACGTAACGGAGTAGAAGATCTCTATTGATATGGGATTGAGACGCTGGTATATATCGGGCTCCCTTTTGCACATAATAGATTGGGGGAAGAAGTGAAATTTCCTTCAACTTAAGCTGATGGATTCCTCGCAGAGGCGGACGCAACACTTCGCCTCGGTGGCTTGTTAATATGTAATGCAGTTTGCGAGAAATAAACACGTATTGACACAGAAAAAAATCGCACAGTCCTGTAGACTCACTAAGTCAGCTCCCTGGATGAAATGCAGTGTAATTAGGAATGGCGATCGACAGCAACTATACCCAGTACTTTCGCGAGAACAGTGTCCTGGGAGCAAGGGTTGTATAATGGAGCCCCTAATAAACATTTCGCCAAAGAGGAGCACTAGTGTACGCACGCAGTAATGAATATGTAGATTGTGGGGAACGGTATATAAGCCTACTGTTTCACCCTCTCACAGTCTCCTACTGCGCTATTATAACTATGGAAGAACAACTCTTCTCTGTTTCGTTTTAATGAATGTAAAACGTCTTCAGTGGTCTGTAATAACAGAAGCCTACAGTTTGTTTTGTGTTTAGATCGAAAACAGTTCTTAAATGGAGCCTGAAAAGTAGGCCTAATGTTTGTTACTTACGGAAATTTTGTCTTCTTTTCGCTTCACATCATGGAATGCCGGTCTGTTTAATGCAATACCGCCGGTTCTTCATGCTGTGTCGTTTTCTCACTACTTTCACTGTCACTTTTTCACTTTTCATAGTTGTTTTCCACAGATCAGAAGTGTTTATTTTTGTTTTTACTGATTCTGCACAGTGTGTTATTGGAGTGTTGCCAACCTCACAATTGTAGTTCTTTCTCTATGTTTTATAATAAATACACCGAAACATAATTTATTATAAAACATAGAGAAAGAACTACAATTGTGAGGTTGGCAACACTCCAATAACACACTGTGCAGAATCAGTAAAAATAAAAACAAACACTTCTGATCTGTGGAAAACAACTATGAACAGTGAAAAAGTGACAGTGAAAGTAGTGAGAAAACGACAGAGCATGAAGAACCGGCGGTATTGCATTAAACAGACCGGCATTCCATGATGTGAAGCGAAAAGAAGACAAAATTTCTGTAAGTAACAAACATTAGGCCTACTTTTCAGGCTCCATTTAAGAACTGTTTTCGATCTAAACTCAAAACAAACTGTAGATTTCTATTATTCCAGACCACTGAAGATGTTTTACATTCATTAAAACGAAACGCGTCTGGTGAGAAAAATCTCATTTTTATTGTAGTTGCAAAGACGGAAAACCACTGCTATTCATAATTATGAAAGCAACTACGGACATTATGGCCACACAAACGAAAAATTCTTCAATGTTGCTGGGTGCCGTACTCGGCGTGTGAAGCACCGCCAGTCATCACAGGATCCGAGAAGAGGGGGGATGTGTGTGTGTGTGTGTGTGTGTGTGTGTGTGTGTGTGTGTGTGTATTTAGATTAAAGTAAATTATCACATTGACAATATGTGTACTGTGGGTGCGAGTAAGTGGTGTAGTTACTGACACTGGCCTGCGTAGGTGTGCGCAACGTTTATTTAAGATATCTTACTGCGTTTTTGGGAAGAATTAGAATCATATTATAAAGCTTCTGACGAGCAACATGGCCTGCTGTATGGGCTTTGGCATGAAAACAGCATGAAAAGAGCCGTCTGCGCTTAGTGATAGTCACAATCTCAATATTAGCTATAGCTAAACCCCCCTTATTCCTACTTAAAACTAATTAAATTAATGACAAGGCCGTTGGAATGAAACTGTGGTTTAAATTTACCATGAATTTATTTATTAGACACAAATCACAGTACAAAAGTTTAACATTCGGTACTCTAATAAAGGAATCCGCAGATAGAAAAGTCAACAGTGCCCCCGCCAAGTCGAGCGCACGGCCGTACCATCCTTTACTGATGCAGTAGACGGTACTTTCGATACCTCCCCCCCTGTATCCCAATTGTGGATAAAGCTAGAAGCCTGAATTTTCGTTTGCCAAGATTATCTACTATAACTAACTATATTTTCTAATTATACTATTCTAAACCTTATAGTTTGCGAACTATTAGCAGTCGAAAATCGTTAATTCTGACTCACCGATCATCAATATTCTAAGGTACTTCTAGCAGACACACAAACGTCAAATTTTGTATTTAGATAGTGTTTAGCCTGTAATGGAAGCAAAAATTTAAACATCTATAAAAATTAATTCCGTTCTAGAAAATATTTTTGCTTGATAGCATAGTATCGACAAACATGCTATTTTGAGCATTGTGTTGCTGGTGGTCTTGTGGTAGTGCGTTAGGTTCCCCTGCGGAAGATCGCGTGTTCGATTCCTGGTGCAGTAACTTTTTTTAAACTTTACTTTTAATTTTAATGTAGCCGTCACCTTCTACTAAGTGAAAAGTCGTCAGATATGACATCAGGTACCTGATTAGAGAATGAAGAGTAACATAAATTTCTGCGAATGGAAACAGTACCAATGACACCTACATTCTAGCTTGATTTCAGTTATAAATGAGAAACCTGCTGCTCGTAATGTCGAAAATTCCATCACCTGATGCTGGGCAAAAAAGTTTGTTATGGTTTCAAACCACAACACGGCAGAGATAGGGATACGCCATTGAACTGGGAAAGGCGCAATCTATGTTATGTATGTTCTGTGCCATAGAGTTGAAACTCTCTGGAGTGATTATTGTGTTCTGTCTTCTCTAGGAGGTGCTGGTTCTACTCATGTTATCAACATTAATCCGGGATTGTCATGTGATGTAATTAGATAAATACTTGAAAACTGAAGTGCCGATTTTCTACGATAATTTTATGAGGAGGCCAACGAAACGTATATAATTCGAAAGATGGTGTACTGTAGATGTGTACAATACAATAGTCATAGTGTACATAGCCGTTGAGAGAGTTAAAACGGAGTATTGGTTTTCAAAGCTATAACTCACGATTTAAAAATTGTTAAATTGTACGTCGCTTCTCGCCGGGTTCCAGTGGTTATGTTGGCACCAGTGGTTAATGGCTGCAACTCAGATTACCAATAAATATTTTGTCTTGACAACTTGAATTAAAACGAAAATTATTTTTTTTTCTAACCAGAGAATGGTACATTCAAGAACAAAATTAGTATTTTGTAAACTGTCATGTGTTTAACTAATGTATGTTTATATAGTGACTAAGTGCAATGATGCACTTGTTATTTTATACCCAATTTTTAACATGATGACCAGATTATAACATATATGTGACCAGATGATGGTGACACAGTGAACCGAAACCGGTCGTCATTTAATAAATTGTTAGTGTGCGATCTTGGCTTGTCATTTTGAAAACTATAAAACGATTAGATCGCCTACAGACCCGACTATGTCAGGTAATCTTAACATTTATTGGGGAATTTCAAATCGATCGTGTAGCAATTTCATACCTTAACTACAAAAAAAATTTATATTGCATGTTGGAAAATTGCGTTAATATTTATTCTGACTTTTATTTAACGTGACTAAAGTAATGCTTTAATCCCAAAAATATTTCAAACCAAAAAATGTTATCCACATATTTGACGTCGCGAGGTACCACACTTTTCGGGTACCCTCAAGATTATGTTTCATCCACCAAGCATTGTGCCGATTGAAAATGATTGTCTTAGGGCATGTAGGATGTTCTGGCGGCACGATATTTAGCTTGGGAAAAACGGAGAAAGCACCCGTATTCAGAGAAGCGAGCCCGCACGACAAGTAGACGGCTTCGCCCGCCCGTCAAATGGGATTTGCAAGCCCTCCCACTGTGGCCATCCTTGTTGATCAGGCGGGTGCAGAACTTCCTGTTCGATCGTCATCCACCGTGGTGGCGAATTACGTCTCATCACTGTGAAAACGGTGCAGAAGCCGGAGGTTTCGACTCGCTGCGACCTGCACTGGGTGAAGGATAGCGGCTACGGCGTTCAGTAGCTGTTTGTCGATCACGGCCCTCCTTCCCTCTACGAGTAGTTGCATGTGCGTAATAGGCAGTGCTCTCATTCAAGAATTTCGTAAGGTCATTTAGCAGTAAGTACTTCGGGAAAATTTATGTGAATCATCCCCGATTCCTGTTGTGCCATTCGCTGAGTCACGAAAGCAGTTCTTATTGTAAAGAGTTTCAGTTTCATATCCTGTATTTTAAAATATAATAAATGTGTCTTTGTTAAAACTTAGCCCATTTTGGTCCACTTTAGGTTACAGTACTAACACTAAAAGTGGGCCTTTGCGATCGTCTTTTGACAGCTCGAAATTTAAATGAAAATAACGGTTTAAGCATGCACCTGACACGAAAATTGAATAACCGAATTTGTAGAGGAGAAAATTTTCTACAACTTTGCTCTGTTATGTTTTTTCATATATCGTATCGTTTCAGAGATATTTGCAAAAATAACGACGATTTTGGGATGTATGTCTGTCTGTCTGTCCGTAACGTGTTCCCTGTTTGTAAGACGAACCGTTCAACCGATCAGCACCAAATTTTGCACACATAATTGTTGGCTACCAGAACCTTGCTTTTTGAAATTTTTCGGACACAAAATACGGTAGTAATACCAAAACAAGCCGTTTGTAATATAATTGTAATTGCAAACGAACCGTTCATCTGACACGAAAATTGAATAACCTAATTGGTAGACAACCTAATTGGTAGAGGGGAAAATTCTCTACAACTTCGCTCTATTATGTGTGGTCTTTTTTTTTTTTCATATCTTGCATCGTTGGAGAGATATTTGCAAAAATAACGGCGATTTGACGATGTCTATCTCTTATTGTTGTTGTTTAGAGGGAACTAGTTGTCTGTCTGGCTGTCACGTTTTCCATTTTTTAGATCGAACCGTTCAACCGATCGGCACCAAATTTTACAGACATAATTGTTGGCTACCAGAGACCAGAACCGCGCTTTTTGAAATATTTCGGACAAGAAATACGTTATTAATACCAAAAAGAGCTGTTTGTAACGTAATTTTAATTGCAAATAACCGTTCATCTGACGCGAAAATTGAATAAACGAATTTGTAGAGGAGAAAATTCTCTACAACTTTGTTCGCTTATGTATTTTTTTCATATCTCGTATCGTTTGAGAGATACTTGCAAAAATAACGGAGTTTTGACACCCTCCATTAAATTAACGAAAACCAGCCTTTCGCAGATGTTACGTGACATTCCTCGCCCAGAACTGTCTCTGGCATACGCCATCTTGCGTTGCGTATTTGATAATTTCCTTATTGTAACTTACACATTGTCATTTCAAAGCAATGGTGCACTGAAACAAAAACGCGTTCTTCGTACGATGAATGATAAACTAGCGTCTACAAATGCCATATTAGCATCAATTAACAACGGTCATCAATAGTATGAGATATAAGAAAACTATCTGTAACTGTAATCTGTAGCGTAGTGGGCAATGCGTAGGACTGTGACGGTAAAGGTCAGTGGTTCGGAACCCGCCACTACCTACTTTTTTTCATAAAAGGGTTTTAGACAGTCATTATAATTGGTTTTTTATTATTTAGATTATTATTTTGGTTCAAGACGTTTGCAAAAACTTATAAAACTATAAATCTAAAGTGGGCCGTAAAACACGTCAGGGCGATTTTTTTCATTTCAGGTACCACCATCAGCCGCGGTGGAGTAGCCGAGCGGTCTAAAGCGCCTCGCTGCGGAGCGCGCGCTTGCTCGCCGTGGAGGTTCGAGTCCTCCCTGGGACATATGTGTGTGTGTTGTCCTTAGGTCAGTTTACCTAGGGTTTAAGCAGTTTGTAAGCTACGGACTGATGACAACTGAGTTTGGTCCGATAGATTTACAGACATTTGAACATTTGAACAGGACACCAACTGTTCACTGATAATAATAGTAACTTCCACCAAGCTTTAGCAGCCATCAAATTCACCTCTTCCCCCCTCCCCCCCCCTCCTTTCAACGTTAGTAAAATGGCCCATACTCCAACGAATGAATTTGACAAAATAAATTCAATTATTAATAAAGTCTTAGAGGAAAGGTTAAAAATGACATATTGAGACTACACAGCTGTATCGTAACTTTGTAAATTTGTGCGGCAAATGTATACAATATTCCACTGTTCACGCGTTATGAATTTAATATTCTTCTGTTCAGGAGATCCGAAGATGGCCCACTTTAGACCGAAATCCGCCGTCTTCAATAAGTATATTCGGTATAGCTGTTTATACACAATATGCAATTTTTAACCTATCTAAAGGCTGTCAAGACCTACTTGCACAAAATAATTCATAAAAGAAAAGTCCAGGAAAACAGAAAGAAATTATTTTCCAAATAAACGACAATACCTTCGGTGGAACGCGGATTGTGAAACAGCAGTAAATCTAGGAACGAGGCACTAAACTTTTTGAATAATAACAAAACTGAAAACATTTAAACACCTTTTTAACTGTAAGAAATAAAACAGATAAATTAATTCGACAGACGAAAATTCGAAGCTTTTAGAAATGAAAAACAACTTCCAAAATAACACTACCATTTTTTTAATAAAATATGCAAAATATTTACCAACTTCAAAGTCTTTGCTTAAAAAATAAAGACGGCAGTTTGGCTCTTAACAATCATGAACATTTGTAGATACTTTCTAATTATTTTCAAAAACTATCAAACTGTCCAGAAACGGCGAGTAAATTCCAACCACAGCATACTAATAACACAAACCCTAATTCTAAGAAATCTGACAAAATCGATATAACTGAGCAAATTAAGAGGCTTAAAAACAATGAAACATTCAGAGAAGATGGTGCAATTGCAGAACTACAGTCAGCTAGACCTAACACTACAAAAGAGATCACTGAAATAGGAGGACATATCTAGTAAAATGAGAAAGTAATCTGAGTACTGGAGAACAGCCCTAAATAATCCATTCCTTATGAAAGGATATAGAACTGATGTCAAAAATTACCGGGGACTCCTTCTTCTCTCGGTCAGATACAAATTTTTCTCGCAATGTTTAACATTGGCAACCTAAAATTGCTGAATACCAAGCAGGCTTTAGACCAAACAAATCCTGTTCGGAACAAATTCTTAATTTAAAATTAATTTGTAGGCAGCAAAGGATTTTTAGTAACAATACTGTATGCCCATTTATGGATTTTAGAGAGGCTTACGACTCAGTTGACTATGAACCTCTTTTCCAAAGCAATAAGTGCTAGATAGTAAAACTCTAACGTGAATTAACGAAAACGTTATCAGACACTAGCTCTAAAGTTAAATTCATGGGAGACATTTATGAACAACTTGGTATAAAGACTGGTGTTAGACAAGGAGATGGACACTCCCCACTACTGTTTAACTGTGTATTTGGGAAGGTAATTAATTGCAAGAGCAAAAATCGAGTCCAAATATAGATCAACCCATCAAGTTAGCTAGAGTTAATATTGGAGTATATTGTATTGCCTTTGCAGATGGTATGGCAATGTTAACAACGGATATTGTCACAGCTCAAAAACAAATTGAAATTGTTAAAAAAGTTGCGGAAAACTTGGATTACAAGTATGATCCGTAAAAAAACGGAATATATGACATGCAACAAACAAGTACCAAAGTTTTTAGAGCAAATTGTGTAATAATAAAAGGGGTTTCTATTAAAATACTTGGGCGAAATTATAAACAAAAAATGGAAAAATGGATGGCCTGGAACAAGATGCTGTTAAAAATAGCAGCTGGATTTAGATTAACACAAAATATTTCTAATAAAAGATCACTTTCTAATGTCAGTAAAGTTAAACATTACAGCACTGTAAACAAAAGTGAATGTCTTTAAGGAGCAGACCCTCAATTTTAAATAGAAAGAGGAAATTGAATAAATTAAAAGATGATTTAGGAAATGTTACGCTCCAGAATCATTGATGGGAAAATTCATAGACAGAGAAATAATAATGAAATAGAATAACACACAAACATACACGGTGACATAAAAAAACTAAGACGTAAAATTTATGGGCATCCACTAGATTGAAAAAACGAATAGTATAATTCCACGAAAACAGAAGTAAGTTCAAATCTGAGCAAATGAAATGGATTGCTGCGAATAAAGAGGGTCTGAAGCTGGTATAGCTCAGGCAGACGTTACAGATAGAAAAATATTTGATTGGGAAGCTGGTTAGAGGAAATTAGAAAACGAATTGCAATACCGAAGTGTGATGAAAGAGACTTCATTCTGAAAGGCTGAAACAAATTTTAGCACGAAGGAAAGCCAGCAATTAAATGTGGCATTGACTAATTGTACTTTGCGTTGGCTTATTGGGCACATACGTGAATAATGTATAATGATAAAAATAATAGAGATGAAAGAGTTGTAGCGTAGGCTTTTTCTTTTATCATTTGCCACTAAGAAGCAGTCGCTCCAGAAAATGGAGTAAGGTATTCCCACTATCTTACGCACTCGCCAAACGACGTCGTGTTTACCGAGCACTCCATCGCGGGCCAACAAAAGCCTTATATACATGACACAGCAGCCGCCTACGCCGGCCGCCGAGAACAAAGCCGTCGCGAAAAGGCGGTAATGGCGTCCAGTCCAGGTCGGTCCGGAGTAAAGTGGCGAGAAAATCGAGAACAATGGCGCGCGAGACGAGCGGGCTACCGCCGCAGCCCAAGATTACCCGTAATCTACGAGCAGACTTATCTGCCCACTCCACCCCACCGACCGACACAGCCCGGAGAGGCGGATTAGCGCCAGGGGCGGGGCGGGGCGGCGCAAAGAGGAGCCGGCCTTTTGTAAACCTTATTTACTGTGTTCAATTAATATGGATCTCATTAATTAGTTAATTAAAATTCCGGCGCACACACAGGCGCGGCCTGCGACACATTGTTCCGGCAGCCACTGAAGTGCCGGCTGGGGGGGGGGGAGGAGGAAGGGGATCAGGAGTGGCGGTGGTGGGGAGGAGAGTCGCACCCCCGCCAGACGGGGCATCAATCGCAGCCCGGGCGGCAGAGAGGGAAAAGCGAAAGGGCTTGTCAGCGCCACGCGCAGCGCGGCCTCCTTTGAATGATGTACGGCGCGTGCTGGCGGCTGGCGGCTGCGTTTTCAAAACGCCGAGTGCCTTACACGATAAGGCAATTTCTCTTTCCCTCCGGTTCGCAGTCCCGCCAACCGCCGCCCCCGCCGCGGTCGCCGCATTTCGCTGCCGCATTCTGAAAGCGAGTGGCAAAAGCTTCCGGCGGTCGGATCAGTCGGAACGAAGGATATAAAAATTTGCGACCAATTACGGGTCTGTTTGAAAAGGGGGAGTGGGAAAAGGAGAGGATTTCAAAAATCTTAATAAAGATTGTTTGCTTTGATCTTTATGTTTTGCAAAATTTGACTGATGAATTTCATAGTGTAAAGCGAAAAGGAGCAGATTTCAAAGTCTGACTGATAACAAGGAAAATCAGAGATACCTAAATTCTACAGGCGATACAATGTTGCAACATGTTCATTATGTAGTAAGTAGGCGGTTTATCACAACACTTCAAATGTTTGTGACTCGTCGAGGGGCTTCACGTCGATGTCTTGTATTTTGGTTTTAGCTTGTGACTTGTAAGCTGTAGATTCGGCTTGACTTTCACAGTTGTAGTGGATAGATGGGTTCAAAATTTTATTTGTCACCTCAGTATGAAATTTTTCAGACTGTAAATATTGGTTCTGCGTATCAATTAAAATTAAATACTTTTTATAATGTTTGAGCATGAGATTCCGTTTCTCGGGGGCTGATATTTAATAAACCGAAAAAATTGAATCATTGAGTCCCGGTAGTTGAGACAGTTTGAAGCCCGTCACAAAAGATATTATTTGTACCTGATTCCTTTCTATCGAATTATTCTTTAGAAAAAATTTCATTAGAAGTTTCTTCTAATCAAAACTGTTAGATATTTCTTTCACATAGTAACTGATTCATTACGAATTTCATAAATATATGTTCACTTTTAAAATCTACTTGGACAATATTATGGAACTAAATACTTGAATAATTGTTTAAGACTTGTTTAAGTATCACAGATTCTTTATTTTGAATTTAATATTTACAACAAAATCGCTTTCACAGAAAACACTTTATGAGTTCACAATGCGTGATTATTTTCGTCAAAGTCTCATTTATATTAAAGTCTCTGGATCCTGTTACATTGCTTACATACCTTAATTCTTTCAGATACGTTTTTTAAAAGTTATTTCATTAAACTTGACAATAAGTTCAAATTACAAAATCACGAATGTTAATCAGTTTATTACGGGAGGCAGAAGTTTCTAATTCTTCCGTCCTAGCCTATCCCGATCAAAGTCCAAAGATAATGTACGCATTCGCGTATGATCACGATATGAGAGTTTACACTAATAAATAAATACTTTTTCCCGGTTCCTTCCTATCTTCGAAATAAACCGCGTATAATACTTCGAAACTAATCACGGAGATCTATCACACTTCGAGATCTAGTAACATAGAGAGCAAGTAACGTAGAGAGAGTATAATTCAACTGCGGGTACTATTTATAATAGCAACCTGAAAAATGATCTTTGATATACGAGGTGTTTTGACCTACGTATTCCCTGGATACTGTTATTCGGAATTACTCTGAACTAATTTGAATTTACTAAAAATTTTGAAAAATTAGAAATTTCTGCCCCTAAACAAATAATTAAAATTACATAACGATGAAAAATGTTGGAATATGGTGATTCTAATGCCATGGTCGCGATGTCGTGTTACACGTTCAAATGTTTGTGAAGCTTAACCCGCGAGGATTCGCGCGTGATCATTTTTCTCACGCTCGAGCTTAAAACAATCGGCATTTAAACAATTTTAAATAGTCAAATATGTGTGTTTTCTTATTCCGATGGGGATTAGAACCACCGACGGGGAACGACCTCTCGCATCGGAGCATAGCGCGCCCTCAGCACTTCAAAGTGTTTCCAGTGTAGTTTTGTTCACTGTTATTTTCGCAAATTACTTCCGTACAACATGTATACAACGACAAAAACAACAACAACTAAGGAAAGCCGCGGCGGAGCGGCCAAGTACATTGAGGCGCTGTGCTACAATGCGCGAGGCCGTTCCCCGTCGGGGGTTCGAATCCCCCCTCGAGCATGAATGTTTGTGTCGTTTTCAGCATAAACTAGTTCATAAGTAGTTTGTAAGTTTAGGGGCTGATAACCCGTAGTTAAGTCCCATAAGCTCTACAAAGATTTGATTTTTTTAACAAAAATACAAGTTATTGTCAAACGTTTATCCTATACATATTATAAATGCGAAAGTTTGTATGTTTGTTACCGCATCACGCTAAAACTACAGCACTGATTTAGATGAAATTTCATATAGAGTTTTCTTGTGTCTTGGATTAGGACATAGGCTACTTTTAAAAATGTTTATTACACGTTATCTATTTGAAATATATACACAGAAATACGTAACGGTTGTAAGAAGCTTCTTATACAGCAGCAGAGGTGTTACCTGGTGAATGTAATGTGTAGCCGCGGGGATTAACGCGTCATCTCATAATCTTTCGTTATTTTGAGCAATGGTTCGTGTCCTGCTGTAGTTAAATTTTTTTTCTTTGTTATTGTTATCTTTTTTACTTTCGAATATACAAAAATATTCTTGGATACTGCCAAAACGGCTTAACTGACATATAATTACATACGCAAGAAATCTTCATGTGTTGTAACAAATGAAGGAAGTATGTATATAAATTGAAGACTTTAAATAAAATATGCTCTAAGTACCATGGCAAGAAAAAACATTGACGTTTTCTGTACAATGGGATCTAGATACCAAGCCCTATTTTGTGTACAAAGCGCGAACTGCCATGTATAAATAGCGTACGTAAACTGCAACGAAAGTAGTAGCAAATGCACTCAACAGATGGCAGGCAGTATAACACTCATGAAAATATTTCTCAGGACGTATAACGTGTATTCAATTGTGATATTAACCAGGTTCTTAAATATTGTTTTCTCCTTGGTTTTTGATGACGTGTATTGGACTGTCACCTTCAACTATAGATGTTCGAACATTGTGATGTTATCGTAATTCTTTAAAATAGTATTCTCTTTGGATTTCAATGAATAATAGTTTCTTTGGTGCTTTCGATTATTTATAGCATTCGAACGTTTGCATTTAGTGCATTGACGTGACTTTGTTGGTTAGATTGTTTCCCTGTTATATTTATTGTTTCTTTCATTCGTTTAGTTCGTATTTATAGGATCAGGATAGTTTCTTTATTCGTTACATTTGTTGTTTCTTTTTTTTTTTTTTTTTTGTTAGCTTTGCATTTGTAGGATCTCAACAGTTCGTTTCTCCGTTAGATTTCTTTTTTATTTCGTTACTTTTCCCCGTTAGGTTTGCTGTTTATTTTGTTCCTTTACTTGGTATTTGTTTTCGATTACTGTATTGTTGTTATTGTAGTTACTTACTAGATTTTGTTGTTTGGTCGGATATTTTATGACACCAGTTCCTCACTTAAGGTATTACTGTTTAAGTTTTTAATGCCTTGCAAACACAAGTCAAATCTATCTCGGAGCTCTAAACGCGCTCGAGCTATAATTAGCTAGACAGCAACAATCGCCTATAGATGCTGAAGAGCGGAAAATTAGGCAGGCGGAGCGGCCAGCATTAGTTCGAGCGGCTGAAACCGCTGCGCAAGCTGATGATCGGCATCAGCAGAACGCTGAACGCAGTGCGTCTCTGCGTGTTTCTGTGAGCCGAAGAAGCAGACGCACACCGACATGCTGTTGCACAACGACAAGTTCAACGTCGTATGAATACCTGGAGTTTCGTAAGAAATTGTGCTTTCAAGTATGATCCAACTTTGGATTACAGTAACCACACACTCCTCAAAATTGACCGAATGAACACAGTTTAAACGGTTACAGTTCCCATTGAAAGTGGCCTTCTCGATTACTCTAAACAAGAGTCAAGGACAAACATTAAAAGTGGCAGGTATTCATCTGGCCACCCCATGTTTCTTGCACGGACAGCTCTACGTAGGCTGCTCCCGTGTATCGAGAGCTAGAAATCTCTACGTATACTCGGAGAACAAGGTCTCGAAACGTCGGTTACAGGGACGTATTGTAATAGATTTTTGGCTCTCCATCCGTTCCAAGACAATTATATATTCCGTGCTAACAATGTCGCTAACAGTCATGTAGTTATTTATGCCCTTTCTTGGCACTTTAATGTCTGACTATCGAACCGCGGGTAACACCGCGGGGAGCACCTAGTGAATTATACAAGGTGTTACACGCTTCTATGGAGCTAAGTAGATACAATTAGAAACAAGAACCCAATTCTGGATATGTTATCATGGTATTTGCATTTATTCGTCTTTGACATCCCTCCTCTAGATAACCGGAGAGATTGATGGCGACGGGAGGGGGGGGGGCAATTTGGGACATCTGTCCCGAGCGGCGTGCGCTACGCCAAACGTTCTCCATAGTGGATTGATGGATGGGTTGTTGGAGACAGGGCGCCAAATTGCCAAAGTCACCAGTCCCCCGGTGGGGGGAGGAATGAGTGAGGATAGGAAAAGAGAAAGGAGTGAAAGAAAATGCAGTACAGTGTGGAAAGAAGGGAGAAAGACTGTGCATGAAACGAAACAACGAAAAAGTCCATTAACCTTGGGTTCTAAAGTGCGTAGCATATGACCCATGAGCATTTGACCAGTAGAAGAAATGTGTTACCAGTGTCTAAAACGAAGAACTGATCATAGCTATTAAGGTACGCATTTTACGGTCGGTATTTACTGGACATTATTGTCTTGTTGTGGTCCTTAGTACCTCCTCTCAAAGGAAAGCAAAGAACTAGTACCAGAAGAAATTTGTTTCGTATTATGATAGATGACTTTAAATGAAATTTCGGGATATTGTCACTACGTACTGGAAGGGTATAACATGAAAACTGAAACACAGGTTGTTCGGATGCAAACGTAGGGAAAAGTTCGTGCATTTAAGAAATTTTGCAACACTTTTCTAATAAATTCTCGTAAATATCGTATTTTCATACATATATAGGAGCAGTTATTTGCATAAAATGATAACTTTAATCACTAGAATTACAGTCTACAATGTCATGCCATACATACTACATTTATACTAAGTATAGGGATATTATACGTGTTGTTGTAGTTGAATCTTAACACAGAATTGACTAGAAATTATTTATTTATTCATACAAATTTTTCTGCTTATTCAAATGTAAGTATCATGTGAAAGAAAAAATGCGGCACCTGATAATGTTGCTAAGAAGACATCATTGATATATAAGAGAAAAACTAAGGATGCTAAAATGGAACCTCGTGGGACATCACCTAGTTGTATGATACTTATTAGCATAATTCAGAGCTCGAAAATATAAGGTGTCTAGAATTTAGCAGCATTTTCTGTTGCATCGTACTATTCTAACGTACTTAAAAGGATACTGTGATTTACATAGTCAAAAACTATTGACAGATTACAAAATACAACTGTAGCTTTTTATTTTTTGTCTAATGAATTAAATGTATTTACACGTTATGTTAAGAGAGGCATTAGAACTTTTCAGAAACAGTAACTGTTAATTTGACAATATATTATTTCTGCTCGGATGCTGAAGGTACCTTTCTTTAAATTTTCTAGAATATAGAAAAAAGTAAAATCGGGCGGAAATTTTCCAGTTGGCTGAAATATGCAAAAGTTAGGGTTTTCTTATAAGGAAAAATAGTAAATAAAGGGGCTTAAAACTCTTGCATATCAAAGCTAACTGGAAAATTTTTCATTGATAAATGACTGGCTTCACAAATAGCTTATTATGTTACTAAACTCAGAATAATACACTTTAATTGTCTAGATATTTTATCACAACCTCTGGATTTTATCGATATTAAATATTTATGATAAATTCATTTAACGGGTGTTCTAATATATTCAATGGCAATATCAACTGTTTTTGACATCCAGTCTCTTGAGAAACACTTAGAGACTGCTCATCGAATGGTTTTTCTAACATTACACAGACAGAAACATATCATTTATACTTAATACTATTTGTATCTCTCGTTCTACCACTCTTCCTCCTTCTCAATTTCCGACACCATGCTTATTTCGTGACCTAAGCGACGTTATGTTTTGTTGTAATGCTTTTGTTTTGATGTCTGTGTCACAGCCGTCTATGATTGTCACTATGTTCTGTAACGAGCTGTAGTATCAACTTCTGAGTCGCAGATGCGGCTTACAAAATACCTTCATTCTTTGAGTAACTCTCTTCACTTTATTTCACTCGGGATACTTTTGAGTGAAATCACCTTCAAGAATAAAAGTGTATTTTCATTCAAGTCATGAGTGATGTAAACATCATACCAGCCTGAAATATTTAATTTCTGATTTGATGATTATATTCCTGTACTCATTAGTTTCTTTTACAATGGTAAGTATTAATATTAAAGAAAGGACCTGTATGTCATAGTTTGTAAGGCCAGTGATTACTGTTCATTATAATTTTGTATAGAACAGTTATTAATGGATAAGTCAGTAACATTGTCTATTAACGTACATCATTTTCCTCGGAATACGTTTGGGTGAAATAGCAAAAATCCTATTTTAAACGTTTATAATATGATGTACATTGAAATATATTGGTATTAACTACAATAAATTCATACTTAAATAGTTTATAAGAAAAGTACACTGAGATCACTAAAGACTCCTCTTTCTTTGCTTCTGTAGTTTTAAACAGGACAAAAGAGCAAAACAATGGTGTGAGCGAACAGATTAAAATTAACTGCAGTTGTTTGGTTTATACTTAATATTACAATTTTTGACAAGATGCTCTGAATAAACAGCGATATACTGGTACTTATTAATTGTAAAACAACAATCGTACTAATCATTTATTTTAATGATGACCAGTTTTGCCAATTTGATAGCCCTTTTCAGATCTTGAAATACTAAAAAAAAAAAAAAAAAAAAAAAAAAAAAAAAAAAAAAAAAAAACACTAAGTTGTGAAGTCATACTATTACACGTAAAACTAAGTGTAAAATTTACGTTGCGTCACCCACGTTGCTCTGAAGGGGCTTCACGGAACAGGTGTGCGGTTGTCCTGTTCTGTAAATGCTGTTGATGGCTGAATTGCCACTAACCGTAAAAGTGCGCGCATTTTGCTTCATGAAGTCAGCCTCGGACAAAGGGGAATGTTTACATGAAAAGGCCATTAAAACACATGCACCGACTTGGCGTCTCCCGGGGAATTTTACCTCCGATTGCCGATCTAGGATACCGTATATCACAAGGAATAACATTTCTTTTCCGTCTTTCTTGCAACCACAATGGACAGTGCTGAATCATTAGGGACTAGTAATTATGTTTCCTTTTGAGGGCGTTGTTGCAGGAGTCGAAAGCTGGTGCCACCACTGGGAACCGCAGTCGAAATTCAGAAACTAAACATTACAATGAAACTATGTGGTAGCAGAAATATTTTCAACTGTGACATCCATGATAAATACTTACTTAGCAAAGTCGTTAGATAGTGTGTTAAATATGGCACAGGTGCCTTGTTTGCACAATACCAGCCCCCTTCCCACCCCCACCCCCTTTCAAGCTACAGTTTTGTATATGACATGTTCTGAGACGTGGTTGTTAAAGTGATTAGTGTAACATGCAACGCGTTGTGAGCTGACTCCATTAGAATGTGGTACGGTAATCAGTGCCCGGAGGATTTCAGTACTGGAGCAGGAATTAGGCTCTACACGTTTCATTAGGGTTTGTCGTGAATGGTTGAATGAGGAACCGCCGGCCGTTCAGCCCCCTTCGATGACAGCGACAGACGATATCCGAGACAGATCGTGCAAGGAGACAGAAGGGCAATGTGCAAAAAACTCGCGGTTCAACTCAACGCGGAACGTGCTAGAAACGTCCCCCTGCGGTCAATCTGTAGGAAGAAGAGTGCCGTGGGGTTCGGGAACTTGTGCGGCTCATAACACGAGTTGCAACGTCATCGGCCAGAATGGTTTGCGTATATCGCCAACCACCAGGGATGGACACAGGAACAGCTGCCAGAGGTGATACGGTCGTTTTAATTACGATTTAAATTGCACCATGCCGATTGGACGGATCCCACCTGTTAAACCTCGAGCGGCAGCGCTGGTTCAAATATGCACCGCGTTTCTTTAAATGCTCACTGTTGTCGCAATAATGGAGATACTGTATTTCTGCTTTAGCTATTCCTCAATTACACCTTAAAAATTTTGTCAGTGAAGGTTCTGAGTTTCTAGTGCACGGTCGTGTCCATCCAAAAAAAACGTTTTGTTAGGGAGTGCATCACTGGTAGCAGATTTGCACCGCGCTGCCTGTCATGTATGGTTGTTTGACTTGTTTTTTGTTGTCTAGTTTTCCTTGCAAATGGATTTGTGGCAGTTTCTAGTAAATATTTATTGTATAAATTTTACCCTACGTATTAGAATGCTCAAAAATTAACATTTATTTCGTAAATAGAAGTTTTACTCTCGATAAATGGTCCTCTAGTTTCTCCTCATTAGCCATGCAGCAGTTTCCCTCAATCTCATTTTTAACCCTTTTTAAGCTTTAAACAATGCGAAAATGAGTGTTATTCTACTACATAATTTAATCTTCAGGTATCGTGGTATGGGTCTATCATATGAAGAAATACACTTCTTTCGACAAGTAATAGATGTGAAAAGTTGTCATAAGCAACAAGGAAATAAGCTAACCGCGTCAACAAGGTTTCTTTGGTCATACGTCGAACTTGGGAGTTTTCCAGCACAATTTTCTTCCACAAGAAAAATCCTTAGTTCATCGCGAAGTTCAAACAATCTTGACAATACTTTATCCCTCGACAGCCACCGAACTTCGGAGCGAAGTAGAAGCTGTTTGTGTTCCCATATCATCAAACAATACACTAAACAGTCCCAAATTTATTTAATTTGGTATAATAAACTTGACGATTTTTACTGCATCGCCAAGAGTTTTTTTGAGATATTCGTCCGAACCTGTGTATGTTGCAATGTGCCCGCTGAATCAAGGGAATGACTGATCTGACGACTTACAAGGAAAGTACTTGGGCTCGAACAAACACATATACACCAAAATCGTATGAAAGATTATGTTCAAATTTTCAAATGTTTGTAGAGCTTAAGGGACTTAACTACGGGGTCATCAGTCCCTAAACTTACAAACTACTAGCTACAACTAAGGACGGCACAAATATCCATGCCCGAGGGGGGATTCGAACCCCCGACCGTAGTGGCCGTGCAGACCGTGACTGAAGCGCCTCAGTCCCCTCGGCCACCGCGGCCGGCGAGAGATTATGTAAAGATCCCTTATTGCACTAGTGATACTCCCGCATCTGCAAAACTCTGCAGTCGTCCGTTAGTGGTGGACAGTGCCGAAAACGATAAGGCAAAATAAATAAAAATATTGTACACCTGTCGGCGCGAGGATCATTTATTACTAAATATAATGCAGAGATAGATCACCTCTTGAAAACAACCTTATTATTTTAAATATTTTGACTTTTGCCTGGCTATGGCTCGGAGACTTTTTATTACGTAATCTGTGAGATCAGTAGCTTAAGAATACTGATGATGTCCCAAAGAGGCAAATGCGTTGATGAATGAATTATTTACAATCTTGACGATCTTTAACTTGAAGTCAATCGGCTTATGATTGCTGTGGCAGCCTTTCTGATTGGAGTGGAGAGTATTTTACGAAAAGTGATAACCATTCAATACGGAAGCAAATCTAAAAAGAAAAATAATGAAGCCGTTTTCTCTACTAGTAATATTCATTATGGAGATAATGTTCTTCTGAAACTGTACTGAAGATCTCTGGAAATTTTCATCTGGTGCAGCTTTGCCTAACGCTCAGTTTTAAGGCTATGCAAATATCCTAATTACTGGGAAGTTCCTCCAGGAGCTCCCTGGAAATATGGCGGCACATTAACACACCAGCGCAAGACGGCCGGCTCTTGCCGCACCTCCTGGCGACTTCAACCCCTCCCAAAGGCTGCCGCTGGGTTTAAAAGAGCCGTCTTAGGGAGAGAATCTTTCTTCCCCGCTCCAACAATGGGGTGCCGTATTTCTTTGAGGGATCCCTGCATTTCAAAGCGCGTATCATCAACTTATAATTTCTATAAGGAACACATTATTGGGGCGATCTAGAATTGTTTAATAAGAGGTTTTCAGCCAAGCTCGCTTTCTTCTTTTAATTACATGACCGGTTTCGGCGTGCTAGACGTCTTCTTCAGACCTGTCGTAATTTTTTTACATTACTGCTATTGCAACAATTTTTAACATAGCAATGTATACCAATTTGCTATGTTAAAAATTGTTGCAATAGCAGTGATGTAAAAAAAAAAATGACAGGTCTGAATATCAGGTCTAGCACTCCGAAACCGGTCATGTAATTAAAAGAAGAAAGCGATCTTGGCTGAAAACCTCTTATTAAACTTATAATTTCGTTGTGAGCAACACCATAGTCCCGGACAATTTAATTCTTGAATACTTAAGGTACTCAAAGATCTAATTACTGCAAATGCGATGCGTTAACCATATTGTCAGTAAAGAATGGAAAGCTGAAAGGAGTACGTAAAGGGCCTTTACAAAGGAAAAGAAGGTAGTGTTATAGAAGTAGAAGGAATACTGCGAGAAGAAGCACTGACAGATTTGAGTGGAAACAAGATCCCTGCAATACATGAATTGCCGCTACCGTTGGGAGAGCCAGTCACGAAGAAATTGTTCCACCTGCTATGCTAGATGTTTGAGACAGGGGAAATACCCTGTGACTTTAAGAAATCACGGGCAGACTGTAACGGTACGGACACTTAGACTGACTTCCTCTTAGGGGATGACTTATACCTGCTACTTTTGGCTCGTTGCTGCCCATACGCGTATACTTTTATTTGTAAAACAAAACTTTCTAATTTAAAGTCAGGGAATGTTTAACTAGGACAGCATCTACTAAATAACTGACTGCACCATGAGGTTTGTATTTTTACTAAAATGGTTTGTTGCCCATTGCATGATTATGTCTGGTGAGAACCACTAAATTCGTTAGACTACAAATGTTCAAAAATGTGCAAATGTTTGTAAATCTTATGGGACTTAATTACGGGGTCATCAGTCCCTAAACTTACAAACTACTTATGAACTACTTACGAACTAGGACGGCACAAATATCCATGCCCGAGGGGGGGAGTCGAACCCCCGACCGTAGTGGCCGTGCAGACCGTGACTGAGGCGCCTCAGTCTCCTCGGCCACCGCGGCCGGCCGTTAGACTACGACTGGTATGATTAGCTCGAGTCCCCGACATTGCTAACAATATAGCTATATGAATATTTAATCATTTGGAAAATGTTCCTAAAATTATTGCTATTAAAGTTCGTTGTTTTTATACAAAAAACACAAATCAGATGGGATGAAAAATTTCTGAGTTTCGATAACTGCTTCAAAAATGAAAGTCCACACACGTCCAGCACGACGTTTTGCGGCTATATTCATTATCTATCGTCTCACTAAATTTCACTGCACTCGCAACATACATCTGCATCATACATGATTGAAATGTTGATATGACGGCATCATTAGATGCGCGCTGAGATTCTACTGCAAACAGATAAATTATGTTAATTTCTAACATTATTAATACCCCCAAAATCTTAAATTAATATATTCATCATGACAGATAAATAAGTCTCTTGGACGTCGCACGATGAATATTTAAGTAATCACTTACGTGAAGTGTTTATCTACATCTACATCTACATCGATACTCTGCAAATCACATTTAAGTGCCTGGCAGAGGGTTCATTAACCACCTTCATAACTTTTCTCTACCGTTCCATTCTCTAATAGCGCGCGGGAAGAAAGAACACCTAAATCGTTCCGTTTTCGATCTGATTTCTCTTATTTTATTGGGATGGTCATGTCTCCCTAAGTAGGAGGGTGCTAGCAAAATATTTTCACATTCAGAACTAAAAGTCGGTGATTGAAACTTCGCAAACAGATCACGCCGCAATGAATAACGTCTTTCTTTTAATGATTTCCACCCCAATTCGTGCAACATTTCCGTGACGCTTTCCCCCCCGTAACGTGATAAAACAAAACGAGCTGCCCTTCTCTGAACCTTATCAATATCTTCCGTCAGTCCCACCTGGTGAGGGTCCCACAAGGGGCAACAGTACTCCAAGAGAGGACGCACAAGTGTGATGTAGGCAGTCTCTTTGGTGGAGCTGGTGCATCGTCTAAGCGTTCTGCCAATGAAACGTAACCTTTGGTTCGCCTTCCCCACAATATTTTCTATGTGTTCTCTCCAGTCAAAGTTGTTCGTAATTGTAACTCCTAGGTATTTGGTAGAATTTACGACCTTAAGGTTTGACTGATTTATCGCGTAATTGAAGTTCAGCGGATTTCTTTTAGTGGTCATGTGTATTACTTCACACTTTTCTTTATTTAGTGTCAATTGCCAATTTTCGCACCAAGTAGAAATTTTGTCTAAATCGCTTTGCAGTTGCTTTTGATCCTCTGTTGACTTCACTAACCGATAAACGACAGCATCATCCGCGAACAGTCTAAGGGAGCTATTCAGATTATCTCCTAAATCGTTTATAAACACGAGGAAGAGTAGGGGACCAATAACGCTCCCCTGTGGAACGTCAGATATCACTTCTGTTTTACTCGATGACTTACCGTCAATTACAACGAACTGTGTCCTTTCTGATAGGAAATCGTGAATCCAATCGCACAATTGGGGAGATATTCCATAAGCACGCAATTTCATTAGAAGCCGCTTGTGGGGTACAGTATCAAAAGCCTTCCGGAAATCCAAAAATATGGAATCGATTTGAGATCCCTTGTCGATGGCACTTAACACTTCATGTGAATAAAGGGCAAGCTGTGTTTCGCAAGAGCGATACTTTCTGAATCCGTGCTGACTATTGGTTAATAGGTCGTTCTCTTCGAGGTAGTACATAATATTCGAACAAAGTATATGTTCCAAAATCCTACTGCAAATCGACGTCAATGAGATAGGCCTGTAATTTTGGGGATCACTCCTATTGCCTTTCTTGAATATTGGAGTAATTTGGGCAACTTTCCAGTCTTTGGGTACGGATCTTTCGCTGAGTGATCGGTTGTAAATTATAGCTAAGTACGGAGCTATTTCATCAGCATACTCTGAGAGGAATCTAGTTGGTATACAATCTGGCCCGGAAGATTTATTTTTGTTTAGTGACTTAAGTTGTTTTACTACTCCAGGAACATCTACTTCTAAGTTTCGCATGCTGGCAGCTGTTCTTGGATAGAATACTGGTGTGTTCACTTCGTCTTCTTTGGTGAAAGAATTTCGGAAAGTTGTGTTTAGTAATTCTGCCTTAGCAGTACTGTCGTCGGTAGTATTACCATTGCTATCGCGTAGTGAAGGTATTGTTTGTGTTTTGCCGCTAGTGTACTTCACATATGACCAGAATTTCTTTGGATTTTCTGCAAGATTACGAGACAGGATTTCGTTGTGGAAACAACTATAGGATTCTCGCATTGAAGTCCGCGCTAGGTTGCGAGTTTCAGTAAAAGATTGCCAGTCTTGCGGATTCTGTGTCTTTTTAAATTTTGCATGCGTTTTTCTTTGTTTCTGCAACAGTGATCTGGCCTGTTTTGTGTACCACGGGGGGTCAGCCCCCTCTTTTATTAATTTATTTGGTATAAATCTCTCGATTGCTACTGATATTATGTCTTTGAATGTAAGCCACAACTGATCTACACTCGCATTTTTAGTTTTGAAGGACTGGAGACTATCACTCAGGAAAGCGTGAAGCGAATTTTTATCTGCTTTATTGAATAGATATATTTTTCGTTTATTTTTGGTGCATTTGGGAATTTCGATATTCAGTCTCGCTACTACAACTCGATGTTCGCTAATCCCTGTATCTGTTTTGATGCTCTTTACTATCTCGGGATTATTTGTTGCTAGGAGATCAAGAGTATTTTCGCAACCACGTACTATTCTAGTGGGTTCATGAACTAACTGTTCGAAGTAGTTCTCAGAAAAAGCATTCAGAACTAGTTCGGACGATGTTTTATATTTGCCCCCGGTTTTGAATACGTAATTATGCCAACATATCGAGGGTTAATTTAAGTCGCCACCGATTATAACAGTATGCTTCGGATACCTATTTGAAATATGATTCAAGCTTTCTTTGAACATTTCTGCAACCGCATCGTCTGAGTCAGGGGGCCGATAAAAAGATCCAATTATTAATTTATTTCGGTGGTCAGGTATAACATCTACCCAGACCAATTCACAGGAAGTATCTGCCTCAATTTCGTTGCAGGATAAACCGTTTGTAACAGCAATAAACACGCCACCCCCTGTTTTATTTATTCTATCCTTTCTGAAGACCATTTGGCCCTTTGAAAAAATTTCGGCCGAATTTATCTCAGGCGTCAGCCAGCTTTCAGAACCTATAACGATTTGTGCCTCAGTACTTTCTATCAGCGCTTGGAGCTCTGGAATTTTCCCAACACAGCTACGACAATTTACAACTGTTACACCAATGGTTTTTATGTCTACTTTCTTCCCGTGTCTGACCTGCCCCCTTTGAGACTGAAACCCATTTTGTGTATTCCCGAGGCCATCTAACCTAAAAAAACCGCCCAGTCCACGCCACACAGCCCCCGCTACCCGTGTAACCGCTTCCTGAGTGTAGTGGACTCCTGACCTATTTAGCGGAACCCGAAAACCCACCACCCTTTGGCGCAAGTCGAGGAATCTGCAGCCGACACGGTCGCAGAACCGTCTGAGCCTCTGATTCAGACCCTCCACTCGGCTCTGAACCAAAGGTCCGCAGTCAGTCCTGTCGACAATGCTGCAGATGGTGAGCTCCGCTTTCATCTTGCAAGCAAGACTGGCAGTCTTAACCACTTCTGATAGCCGCTCAAAACCAGAGAGGATCTCTTCCGATCCAAAGCGACACACATCATTGGTCCCAACATGAGCCACCACCTGCAGTTGGCTGCACCCTGTGCTCTTCATGGCATCCGGAAGGAGCCGTTCCACATCCGGAATGACTCCCCCCGGTATGCACACGGAGTGCACATTGGAATTCTTCCCCTCCCTAGTAGCCATTTTCCTAAGGGGCTCCATTACCCGCCTAACGTTGGAGCTCCCAACTACCAACAAACCCACCCTCTGTGAGTGCCCGGATCTTGAAGGCAGAGGGGCGAGTACAGGACAAGCGACACCATCCGCATCAGGAACATCCCCTGCCACAGACAGCGCCTCGAATCTGTTGGCAAGACTAACCGGGGAGGCCTCCACTTCGGTCCCCCGGGAAGTCTTACGCCGCCTGACACGCGCTGAGGGGACCTCCCAATCCACCACGGATTGGGGGGCTACCTCCTCGCAGGCAGTGAGCGGGCTGGCCACAGCCGCAGGCCGATCGGAGGGCACAACAGACGCACAGGGCGTCTGCTGCACCCCCGCGAGCGGCCCACAACAGCGGCGCCCACCCACCGCAGTCTCAAGCGTTGCCAGCGAAGCCAACGCCGCCTGAAGCTGCGAGCGAAGAGTCACCAACTCTGCCTCCATCCGTTCGCAGCAGTCACAGTTCCTAGCCATTCTAAAAACCTTTGTTTCTTCCAAGTAAGTACGTCAGAGGACTCAGTAGTTTGATAAACAGTGAGCTTTGTAAAGTATAGACCTAACGCTGAACTGTTTATTAACGGCGAATCTGAAAAATATATACGCGAGCTAATAAATAAAAAATTCAGTAACTGAGCTGACAAATAAACGCGATTCTTAATAAACAAACACGCGAGCACACTAAAGTATAAAGAGCTGCAAGAGAAAGTACACACGAAATGTAAATAAGTCGCTTCTATTAAGAAGCCGGTTACTGTACAATGTAGAGCTGCTGCTGGTCACGTGTGCACTGGCCGCCGGTCACTGAGCAACTTATCCGGTAGATTTCCCAGGTCTCTATCCAATACACTGTTCCGAATTACTATGATTATAAATTTAAACTAATTACAGTCGATAAATTAATTTAGTTTACACAAACACAAGATATTAGATAACAATATATTTTAAACAGGTCATAATGTGTGTTTACGACACCTGCAACTTATCACTGCCTTGCTGTTTGTGTATCTGTCTTGTATTAATTGTTATAAACAAATCACTATAGTTCCTCCTTAAAAGTGCTTTCTTATGCGCAATATAAATGTTGCAGATAATATGGTTATACCAAAGTTTGCTTCTTGATGAGACCTTACATTTTAGCCCTCGCTCATTTTGTAGTTCAATTAGTTTAGCCTCTGGATTTTTCCAAGTGCATAAGTATTAGTTTTCTGAATAACTTTTGATATAAAATTAATGTAAATGATATCCATACATAATTTGAATCGTGTTGTCCACTTCTTTCATTTGCCACTATCTGCTAATCTGTAAATCAAATAGTGTCAGCGTTGTATCTAAAATTAAAGACAAAGCCGCTTTTCGGCAAGAAAAATGACAGTTGGGACCTGACGTCACGTCCGCTAGCGGGCTTTCTATTTGCACCAACACCACATAGAAGACAAGTCCTTACAACTGGCCGTGTCTATGTCACATCGAGAGGCCGCGAACGGCCGCTACGAGGCAGTAGGCGTACCCCAGCGGGCAGCCAGTCAACTGGCAGCCGCCGCCTCTTGCTGTGACGTAGGCACGGCCAGTTGTCAGGCCTTGTCTTCTAGGCGGTGTTGTTAGCACGCGGCCCGCCAAAGCGAAGCTGGGCGTCCATCGCCTCGCTGAGGCCGAGTGCCTGTTCACTCGTTGCAACTTTCGACGCTCTCTGCTGTCACGCTGTCAAACCAGCGCGCTTTGCGCTCCTAACGTTGTTGCACGTTGTTGCAACGTCGCTATACCACCCTCTACTGTCACTTTCACATAGTGAAATTAGAAGGAAAAGAGCAGCAAGAAACCACTCCGCATAAACAAATCGTCAATCGTACATATTTAATAACAGAATTAATAAAATTTAGTGTAGCAATTTGATGTCGATGTCAGCAGTTAACAGTGCGTATGCGTTCTATGTTTCAATTTATATGTACTAGTGTGACACAATTACCCCATAATCATAACATAAAACAACAAATGAAAACAATATTTTACGCTATGAAGTCAGGCTAACAGTTATTTTTTTCAGTTCCTTCTCAAATATCGCTAATTGCATGTACATAGAAAAATTAATAAAGAATCAAAGTCACTCGGAAATGTGTGAACCATGTTGTTCAGCACTTCGCTTATTATTTCACTTAGCACTTTTTGTAGTTTTATAACCTCTTGAAGCACACGAGGAGTGGATCACAGAGTCAGCAGTTAACGCATTTACGACTCTGACGTGACGCAGCACTGCTACATTACTCCCTGCAGCCCGTTAGGCAGACCAGGTACTTGAAGTGAACAACTATGCACATGAGCGACTTTGCCTTAATAAAATGTTTTCCCATAGAAGAGCCTACAAAAATCACACCCCCTTCTGACAGATAAAATATCAACAGCTGGAAGTTTTTTATTGGAAAGGACGCTCTGTACAGTCACTGCGCTGAGATTGAAACATTCGATTGCCGTTTTTACTTCTCAAATAGTCATTGGTGCTCGTAATAATTAATAACCCCAATTTACTACACTGCACATGTTAGATAACGTTATCTTCACTCATAGAAACTTAAACCTTCCAAATTGACTGACACATTGTCAATTTTAAACCATAAATATACATCATTACATATAACAAAAATTAATCATTTACTCACCAAAAAAAAATCCGTTTTTAATCGCAGCTCCATCTTCGCGCACCAGGAATTAATTCTTCAAAACATATGACAATTCGTGCGCTACCTCGCAAACCAAGAATTAATTCTCCAGAGTAATTATTCTCTGAACTACTTACAAGATTCCGCCACCTCCGTACCAAGAATTAATCGATCAGATTAAATATCAGATTAAATTTTTTGATATATAATCAAATTACCATAAACAACAAATACAACCCCCAAAATATTAAATCTCTTGCACACGTATAAGAAATCAAATTCAAATGTTCAAATGTTTGTATAGTCTATGGGACTCAACTACGGGGTCATCAGTCCCTAAAATTACAAACTACTTATGAATTAGCTAATACTAAGGACGGCACAAATATCAATGCCCGAGGGGGGATTCGAACCCCCGACCGTAGTGGCCGTGCAGACCGTGACTGGAGCGCCTCAGTCCCCTCGGCCACCGCGGCCGGCGGTATAAGAAATCACAGATACATTTAAATACAACGTGTTTTGTGTAAACACCATTGTTTAACTCACGGTCCTTGTCACTGTATTTAGGATTTCCTACCTCCTTCTTCAGGAAGTCTTATCCCACTAAAATGTTAGTGCACAAGTTATCAACAATAAAAAACCGTGTGCATACATGATGCCACCAACGCGTAATTCAAAAATTACTTCGTTATTTATAGGTTTATTACGACTTCCAGTTGCTGTTTTCATCTTAACAGTACTAACTGGAAATACGATAGTATAAAGATTTCCCATATGCTCAAAAAAAGATAGAGAAACGCAACATACTTTGCTTCCAGAATCAACAACACAATCCACAGATGTACCATTAATTACCACTTTCTCGACTAGCTCATTCCTAAGCTCTGTCTAGACAATAAACCTATTTCTATTCCTTTAAATCTACCTATGCACAATGCACCAATTACTGTGTCATTAGGTGGTTCCAGCTTTAAATCATCTTTAAAAATTTCATTAAATACCATGAGAAACTCAGGCTGACTTTCATGTAGCACTTGCAGTTTTCTAGCAACGTTGAACTTTTCACTTGCCTATTCCTGTGGAAACAACTGAATCGCCAGCCGCGGTGGCGGAGGGGACTAAGGCGCTCCAGTCACGGTCTGCACGGCCACTACGGTCGGGGGTTCGAATCCCCCCTCGGGCATGGATATTTGTTCCATCCTTAGTATTAGCTAGTTCATAAGTAGTTTGTAAGTTTAGGGACTGATGACCCCGTAGTTAAGTCCCATAGACTATACAAACATTTGAACATTTTTTTGAACAACTGAATCATAAATTTCACTGTCGAGATGTAATCACTCGCCATAAACTCACTTTCCTCTTTGCTGAACCAGTCAGTAATTATATCGTCAACGGCAACTTGCTGTTCGTTATCAATAATGATGAATCTCCTAACTCGCTACAGTTATGTCACATCTGCTGATTCGCTGCTGCTATTTACGTCTGACACCAGAGTGTCAACCGTCGCGTCCGCTGTAATGTTAGCTCCAGCGTCCTGCTGCAAGGTGTACATACTCTACGTGCCCACATCGTCGTGTTTACGCACATCAGCTGCGTCAAATTACACTACCCGGACGCCCGCCTCCCTAACATCGACGCATTCGGAATCAAATTTTGGCGAGAACTTTAAACCTTCCTGACTGCCTAGATCGAGTACCGCCAAACCTATGCTTCCGTCCACACAAGAATTCTTACTACTTATTATAACTGAGTCCTTTCCTGAAGTTTCGAATATTCTCCTACGTTATTTTCTTCTTCAATAAATCATGCTCCCACCACCCATTCTATAGTTCGACACTCCCTTACTTTCATTGCCACTTAAATCGGGTTCATGTTCTTTACTTTATTCCAGGCCCTGTTGCGTTTTCTTCGTTCGCCCCCTTCACGGACAACGGTTGGGAGCGTCTTTAATTTATCTGCCGTTGGTCGATAGTATTATTGTGCCCGCCGTTATACATTGCGTTACGCCATTGTTTCTATCCTTTCTCGTTATTCTGAAAGTTACCGCCAGAATTATTTCCCCATTACGATGGTGCATTGCAAAGTCCATACGTTCCACATAATCGAGAAAACTCGACGCAGTCTGTAGGACTGCGTTTCAAATCCCATTGTAACTAGTATGGCATACGTCTTATTAACGTAGAGACCACAATTAGCGCACTTAACGGCTTTTCCAGCTGCACTAATTTGTTCAATTCCTACTCGCAAAACTCATGCAGTTTTACCCAGTCCTTAGGGTAATAATCTCCGTTTAAAAATTCGATTTGGAGACGTGTCTTTCGTTTGACTCTAGTATTTGTTTAATACAAGTCCCTCAAACGTGGAAAAATTTGTAACATCAGAACCGCTCTGATTTGCCCACGTCTGTGCAATTCCATCAAGCTGCTGCTTCACACATTTAACTTTTGTCTCGTCAGACATGCCTGCAACAAAATAATTTTTACATGTGTCTAAGAAATCTACTACGCGATATTTTTCACTCCCATTAAAACTTTTGATGTTAGGCCTTGCAATTACCTGTGAAGTCCCTAATTTACTCATAATGATATTATCAAAAGAATTTTTAATGCCTTCCACTTCATTGCTAACATTTTTCACTTCACATCTTACTGATTTCAATTCTTCAGCCTGGCACAGAGCTAGGTTATCTATAGTCATTTTTCCTGTTTGTGGCTTCGATACCGTATCTTCCATCTCCCTCTTGCACCCCGACTGCATAGCATCTATCCTCTCACCCAAATCACTCTCAACTTCAGTAATCCTATCTGTTAATTTCTGATCAGTTTCCTTAAGTTGGATTTCGATTGCATTTATCCTGTCACTGAAATTCTCTTTTTAAGATACCATTTTCCTTTAATCTGATTAATTTCACCGATCAAAACACATCTTTGATTTTTAATTTGACGTTTGCGACCTAGTACCGTGTATAGCTTTCCAGACAAATTCAAATGTTCAAATGCTTGTAAATCTAAGGAACTTAACTGTTACGGTTATCAGTCCCTAAGCTACTTTAACTTAATCTGAATTATGCTAAGGACAATACACACACACACACACACACACACACACACACACACACACACACACACACACACATGCCCGAAGAAGGGCTCGAACCTCCTACAGGAAGCAACACCGCGCTCCGTAGCAAAGCGTCTAAGAGCGCTCGGCCCTCCACCTTGGCTTGCGTTTCAGTCACATCTGACTGCCGCCAACGCGTTAAACGTTACAAGGGTGATGATATTTGCCAGTGGTATTCCGTAGACGCTACAAACCTGATCCTCCCACTCTTCGTTCCCGGGCTTTTATAGCTATTAATAGAGATGGCTTCATTATCCACACCGCACCGCACAACAGTATTTTCACGCTACCCGCGTTTCGTTTACCATAGTCTGAATGGCGTATCGCGTGGAACACTGGGAATTCTCGGGCTCCCTGCACTTAGCAGATTTGCTACGGCTCTCCGGCCAGCCCTTAGCTGTTAGTCGACGCTCAGCACTGGTTTACGTGCAGCCCCAGGCGCCACACGCGAATCGGACATTACCGTCTCAAGATTAGCGGGGCCTCACACTTAATACCTACAGCGGCACCGGGAGAGGGGCGCGGTAACTCTCCACTCACTGTTCATTTGATGTGATTATCATCAACTTTTGAAAACCAGGAAGGCAGTCAATGGTACAATATGTTGCTTGAAAGTTATAAAGGAATATACCAACACGTAGATAATGTTAGCTGGACGCAGTGGCCGAGCGGTCTGCGGCGCGCCAGTCACAGTCTGCACGGCCGTTCTCCGTCAGGGATTCGAATCCCCCCTCGGGGATGGATGTTTGTGTCGTCTTTAGTATAAGCTAGTTCATAAGTAGTTTGTAAGTTTAGGGACTGATGACCCCGCAGTTAAGTCCCTTAAGCTTAACAAACATTTGAACAGATAATGTTGTTTTCTTCATCATCTACAAGGTGCTCTCCCTTCCTGTCACTTTCCTCCAGCAATCCTCAGTTCAAGTGAACTGTTGATTCTCACACCACCGACTATCTGCGTCGTGTACTCGCATCTAGACCTACCCTTGAGATTCTTTCATCGCATTTCAGTGACGTTATTTACCATAAAATGTACCTCACCAACACTTTACTTTTGTTCAATTATTTTCATTATCATATTTCTTGAATCTTTTTAACAGTATAATGTTCACGATGTTCACATATATAATTTATTAGTGACCACAGACAACTGTTGCAATAGTAATATGTGATCGTCGTTTCCAAAAGGTTTTTCTCGGAAATTCGACAATGACTTCATGGCACATAATGTCCACAATGTCGTACAGTACACTGGAACACGATCAATCAAAATAAGACGTGTCTTACACTTTTCACTGGATATTATTAGGAACGTCATGCAAATTCATGTTACATTTGTGGCACATTTTGACGTTACATTTATTCTTGCGTACCTACATATAAATCCTGTCCAACTCAGAATAATAAAAGAGGGCTTCCCTATCCGTTTATCTCTTACAAAACTAAATCCCACAAGAGGTTTCCAGGTTCGACGACGTGTTTATCGTAGTAGGTTCGAATAACTGGGGATGGAGGTAAGTGATAAACAGGTTATAAATGAATCGTTTTATTTTTTCTTTATTGCGATTTAAATTCCCTGAAAAAGGGGCGGGCCGGCAGCGCTCAATGGCGCTCTTCAGCCTACAGAAATAAAATTTGACAGAGCAAAAAACATACGAACATAAAGGAGATAAAATGTTGTAGATAACATAGACATACAACGTAGATGTAAAATGGAGATAAAACAAAGTACATAAAATGGAGGGAAACGGTGGTGACATAAAAGAGTTGGAACGGCGATAGTTGTGAATAAAAATAGCTGCTCGAACTTAGTAGCACACACACAATTAAAATGAGCGCAGGGCGGCGGCTATGCTAAGACCGTCCGTTATTTGGAGTTAAAAAAAATACTCGGAGAAATACACAAGTTAAAACTGATGGCGTCGGCTGCGGGTTGGTCGTCCACTGTAGTAAAATAAAACAATGTAACTAAAACACACCACACTTGTTGAAGCACATGGAATCACAAAGCACGTTCCATAGAAGGTGGAGCACTTACAGCATTGAAGACGTGGTGTGGGGGGAAAAGGGGATGAGTGGAGAGGGAGAGGCTGGGGAGGAGCCACAGGGCCGGTGGGGAAGGGACGGGGGGGATGATGTCCCAGGAAGCCACGGGGAAAAAGAAAGGGGAGGGCAGTGAGAGAAGCATCCGGAGGGACAGCCGGGGGTATGAGGAGGGGAGAAGGGGCGGGAAGGAGGGGTAGTCGGGGCCCTCGGAGAGAGAAGGGAGAAGGGGAGCAAGGGGAAGGATCACAGCTGGTATGAAGGGTAGGTGTCAGGTCGGAGGGCATCATCCGGGAGGGGGAGGGTACGGAAGTTGCCACGGGAAAAGATCCGGAGAGTGGACAAGTGGAGAGCAGGAGGAATACAGTGGTGGAGGCGCGGCAATGTACCAGGTGCAGAGAGGAGGGGATGGACTAGAGGATTAGGCGGTTCTGATTTGCGGGATATGTAACGGAGGCGAAGATGTTCAATAAAGAGAACGAGTCGGGGGAAAGGAATGAGATCATAGAGAATCCGCATGTCGGAGGGGGGATAAGGGGGATACGGAAGGCGAGGGGGAGGGCATGGCGCTCCAGTATCTCCAGAGATTTGTAGAAGGATGGGGGAGTGGAGATCCAGGCGGGATGGGCGACACAGAGGACAGGTCGGATGAGGGATTTGTAGGTATAGAGGATGGTAGAAGGGTTGAGGCCCCATGTTCGGCCAACAAGGAGTTTGAGGAGGCGGAGGCGGGAGCGGGCTTTTTCTTGGATAGTGCGTAGATGGGGAGTCCAGGAGCGGGTGCGATCAGTAGTGAGGCCCAGGTACTTTAGGGTAGGGGTGAGACGTATGGGACGATTATGGAGGGTCAGATAAAAATCTCGGGGACGGAAGGAAGGGGTAGTACGACCTACGATGATCGCCTGGGTTTTGGTAGGATTTGTAGATGGGAGCCACTCGTTGCACGAAGCGGCAAAGAGGTCAAGGTGTTCTTGGAGCAGGCGGTTGGAACGGGCAAGGGTGGGAGCTAAGGCAAGGAAAAGCAGTGTCATCAGCATATTGGAAGAGGTGTATGGGAGGGGCAGGCTTAGGCACATCCGAGGTATACAGGAGGGGAGAAAGGACAGAGCCTTGTGGCACATCAGCAGAGGGATAGAAAAGATGGGAGTCGGTGTTGTGGATGGTAACATAGGTAGGGCGGTTGGAGAGGAAGGAGGCAATGACCCGGATGAGGTTGATGGGAAGAGCATAGGTTTGGAGTTTGAAAAGCAGGCCAGAGTGCCAGACCCGATTGTAGGCCCGTTCGAGGTCTAAGGACACGACGGGAATTTAGCTGGAGGGAAAGGAGTTGCGTAAGTCGAAGGAGTTGGTCGTCAGAGGAGAAGGAAGGATGAAAGCCACATTGGGTGTCTGGGAGAAGGTGCTGGAGTTGGAGGTGGTGATGGATGCGACGGGACAGGATGGATTCTAAGATCTTGCTGAACACTGGGGTGAGGCAAATCGGGCGGTAGGAGGAGGCATCAGAGGGGGGTTTGTTGGATTTGAGGAACATGAGGACTCGGGAGAATGAATCGGTATATTAAATGATATAATTATAGTTGTTCTATGGTTCATATACAGTAGTATAGATATGAATGAAAGCTACAATAACACAAAAACTGAATGTTTCGTCTCTGGGCGACCTCAAAAGCAACAACGATGTCTAAGTATAATAAATGCCCATTCCCTTTGAAGATCTATACCGACGTGAATAAGCGCAGCATTTGCTGGTCTCAGGTGGGATCCGCGGTACGGCCAGTAGAGGTCGTATACCCGTGTGCGCTGGCAATGCCGCAACCGGCGCGTTTTCATATGCTCATAGATATTATATAGTTCATTTTCATGACGCGCCTATCTTTTTCTGACATGACCAGTGAGAGTAGTTGTAATATCCGACATATAGTCTGTAAGGAGTGCAACAGACGAATTATTTATGACAAAGAAATTTACGCAATGTACTCACAAGCCAAGAGTCGCTTACTTACTTTTATGGTTTGTATTTATGTCAACATCTCGTTTCAGATAAACTGTGAAGCCATTCTCAAGTACCTGTACCTCAACTAACACTTTTTTTAATATAATAGATTATTCATATTGAATTTCTAAATTTCCATTACTTCAGAAACAATAAACTTAAATAATGACTGTTTGCCAAAAATAATTACAAAAAATACATGTTTGATTGTGTGGCGTTCCGCAGCAGTTGTTAAAATTGACTATAGGAAGGAGGTAACCCATCTAATGCTGACTGCAATTAAGTAACTCATTTTACACCAGACGCGTTTCGCTTTTTATTTTAAAAACATCTTCTGTGGTCTGTAAATGACGCAAAAGTTTGTACAATTTGTTTTTCATACATAGATTGAAAAACAGTTGTGTTTTTTTAACTTTGTGCACGTTAGGTCTATGTTTTTAAATTGATATTCAGTCTACTCACGGTGTTTTCTTTACATCTCATTGCTGTTTCTCCGTCTTGTTGGCAGGAGTTGGTTGGTTCATGGTGTTTTTCGTGGTAGTGTACGGCATTTTTCGCCTGTTTTCGTATCATTTCTTCAGTTTAATTTGTTTTCACTGCACTTCACTTATTTGAAACTGCATACAGTTTTCAAATCATCCGTTTCAATTGGAATGCCTTTTGTTTAATCACTTCACATATATATATATATTATTTTTTCCTATTCATTTGTTCTTCGCGTGCTCTGTGAGTATTGCCAACGTAATATCCTTTTTTTGTATTTTGTATAAAATGCGTAACACGTCTGGTGTCAAATAAATCTCTTAATTGCAGTCAGCATAAGACGGATTACCTCTCATAGGTACATATGCTATGTGATAAGGTTGTTTTTCGTGCCTTATACAGGTAAGAAACAAGTCTGCGTTGAACCTCTGTACACTGTTTGCTTTTGATCAAATTATACGTTTATTTGTCCACCTGAGTGGTGAGACATATTCTACCTTGTAACATGGTTTTATTTCTGTATTAACACAAAACTGGAAAAACCGCGTTACAAGATGGAATATGACTCACCACTCAGGTGAACAAATAAATGTATAATTTGATCAAAAGCAAATAGTTTACAGTGGATCAGCGCAGACCTCTTTCTTAACTGTATGAATAATGTAAAACAACCTTAGAACATGGAACATGTATTTTTTGTAATTACTTTTGGCAAACACACATTATTTAAGATTGTTATTTCTGAAATAATGGAAATATAGGAATTCAATATGAATGATTTATTATAAAAAATTTTAGTTGAGGAACAGGTACTTGAGAATGGCGACATATTTTCGCCGAAACTAGTTGTACAGTATAAATACAAACAACGAAATAAAAAAACGGGACTGTTAGTTGTGAGTACTTTGCTTAAATGTCTTTATCATAAATAATGAGAATAGTATTTTTTCAGCTAGATGTTTTCTTACATAACAGCGACAATCGTCTTCATTTACCACTGTAGCGCAGACTATTAGCATTGGCAAACTTCTACAGTAAATTCGCAAGAGACCAACAATATTCCAGTACAACCACATTCGGTACGAGTGATGTGGAAGCAATGTAGAATCGTCAACTGCAACTTTAACTAACCACGTAATTGTGACACACTAAATTTTGCCTCTGGCCCATTAGTCAACAGTGTATCAGTATATATATCGAAAACTCGCTGATGCCTATAGTGTAAGATAAACAACGTCTACAAATTTCAGGTTTCTATCGTCTGGGTGGTAGATTCACTTTTCAGCGCAGTTTTCTGTCTTTTAGAAACGGACCGAGAACGCGAAATTTCTTTCTTGCGCTTTGGCATCATTCTTGGTTGTTTTACTTTGCAGATTGCAGTAGGCATTTATTTTCCTTTATTCGTACGCTTTTTGCAGAAAAACAACTAAAGAATGTGCATCAAGTTTCGCTGTATATAACATCTTTCCTATTATAGTGTCCAAAGTAATCGCCGGTCTTCAGTCCGAATTTTATATAAACTGGCGACTTTCAACCACTCTTATAGCTATCGACACGTAACTACTATGGTGTAACAAGCGAGGCTTTGTACTACGACAACGCAGAGAGAACGTTCATCTCCATGGTGTAGTTTTTGCTGAAGGGCAAAATATTGACACCCACACGTAGAATTTTATATAAGTCTGTAACTTTGAACTCCCATATCGCCACTCCCTTATCGCTATCAACTCTCTACCCCAATAGTGCACAACGGGAGACTGATACCTACTACCACATACAAACACTATTCGTTTGCAATGTGTAGATTTGGCTCCAGAGTGAAATATAGGCACAAAAACATCAATTCTTATATATATTAAGATTGATCAATGTTTATAGGTTAACTCTTCACTGAAAGTCTTCGTACCTTACTCGATCACACCACAAGAGCATGAACATTTTCCTGGAATGCCAATACTCAGAAATTTCTAATCAGCCTCATCTGTAATCCATAACATTACGTTAAGATGTGAACACGGAAAATGAAGTACAGATTTTCAATATTAATTACACCAGGTATCGAATGAAACTTATATAATACTAAAGGGGATGCAAAAAACACAAATCTAGTGTATACCAGCCTTTTACCCCTCGGACTGAGTTCGGATCTGCTGTCAGCAACATTCGAGAAGCTAAACAGAATGTATTCAGTTTTATATCAGCCGAAATGATTCTTTTTGCATGTTCGGGTTGTTATTTGACGATAGGTTCTTATACGTTATAGTTAATGGGACGACAAAATACATTCAGCAACTTGTAAGTTCACATGATAGTACAATCAACATTGGCAACAAGGAATACAATTATCAATTATTTTTCCTGCGATTTTTTTAAATACAATACTCAAGGAAAGAAATGACCGAAACAGCGCTTTTCCGAGGAGTAATCTATATCTTCGCTCCTCCTGTAAAGTCATTCGTGTCACTGTAACCCTCAATCAAATATAAGGTGCTTATTTTCATTGTACATATTGTTGCTGCAGAAAACTTCGATCTCAACCATTTACAATCGTACGTCCCACTCAATTTTTCTGAAATGCACATCCAAATGTGTCAGTATGGAATATTGTGAAACACTGGAATAATTACATGGTCAAGGGATTAGACTTATAGGGAGAAGTATTTGTTTGCATATCTGTAACCGCGATGTTAACTTTTCTATCACTCATTAAAGTCTCCAATTAGCACATAAGTGAACATAGAAAAATGGAGTGTTGCCAACTTCTGCCCTGCGTAGCAATCAGGTGCTATGGTTAGAATGCCAGGCCAAAGTAACAACTTTTTGTGGAATTACATTTCAGTAATACACACATACCGGCAAGCTACACTACCACAGTTACTAGGTCTATGATAATGTCAGCAGTGGAAATCTGCAAATTATATTGAACTGCGTGGCAGAGGGTTCATCGAACCGATTTTATATTCCTCTACCGTTCCATTCTCTAATGGCGCGCGGGAAGAAAGAATACCTAAATGACCATGTCTCCCTATATATGTGGGTGTTAATTAAATATGTTCGCATTCGGAAGAGAAAGTAGGTGAAAGAAATTTCTCAAATAAATCTCGCTGCAACTAATAATGCCTTTCTTTTAATTATTTCTACCCCAAATCTTGTATTACTTGCAAGACACTCTCTCCCTTACATCGCCAAAATACAAAACGAGCTCCCCTTCTCTGAACTTTTTCTAAATTGTCCGTCAGTTCCACATGGTGGAGATCACAGAATGCGCAGCAATATTCCAAAATAGGACGCACAATTGTAGTGCAGGCAGATTATTGAGTACAACTGATGCATCTTCATAGTGTTCTGCTAATGAAACGTAGACTTCAGTTCGCGTTACCAAGATTTTTTTTGTATTCTATCAATTTTAAGTTGTTCGTAATTATAGTTCCTTGGCATATAATAGAATTTACGGCCTGTAGATTTGACTGATTTATGTTGTAAATGAAGTTTAATGGATTTCTTTTAGTGCTCCTACGCGTATGGATGAGTTCCCACTTGAAATTATTTGGGGTCAACTGTCAATTCTTGCACCATGCAGATATATAAATTTCCTGCTTTTTACTTCTTTTTCTACTGCAGCGGAATTCCTGCACAATTAGAGAAATTAAAATCTGGTGTATAGTTAATTGACTGTTATAGTATACCTAATTAACTATAAAACTGTTAAATATTTTTTCTGTCACATAGGTACTACCTGTTAATGTTTCAGATAATTTAAATGCTAGTGTGACTGTAAAATATCATACCTGATTCCCAGCGTCCATACGTTGAAAATGTGTCGTGCAGATGCATTAATTCGTACATATGCAAAAGAGTGTCGAAAATATAATTATTAGTAAAGAAGCGCTAAAGTTGACGTTTACTGCAATCCAACATAAACATACAGAAATTCTAGACGCTTCTATCATGCCATATCTCCAGAGCATTAAGTTATATATGTAGACAGTAAAACTGCCTGTCAGATTAGTTTCATATCAGAGCACATTCAGCTGCAGTATGAAAATATCATTATGTAGATACTGTCTGCAAAGCGTGTTTCAAATAGAGTTGGTAGTTAATAACTACTAAATGAAAATGTCATAGCAAATGCTGATGTTTGATCACATGATCAGCAATAACCTAGTAAGCGATAAACGTTCTTCCTGTTATCATTTTGTGAGATATCAGCCAGAAAATGTTTCGTGAAGATTCTAAATTTTATCAGAAGAATATTGGAAATCGGAATATTTAAGTGGTGTCAGGTTCATAACATTGACACAATTTCTAAGTGGAATATTTGTCTTGTCGTTCGAAAGTCAACACAAGATTTTATCTCGTAATGAGCAAATTATGGCAGCGTTTTAAAATTTTTACACTGCGTTAGTAGTTATGCGTAATAATAAAAATAAAATGTTTGATTCCTTTGTAAGCCGCCCGATAGACCACCTGCAACAAAAGTCAATCACACAGAAAATCAGATTTTATATTGTAGGATTAGCAAATATAACGATCTGTATATATGTAAATAAGGAAGTGTTTTATCTCCTGCACTTTTCAATGTTCTGATGGAGGGAATGAATAGGGCAGTTAAAGGTAGCCTATAGTAAAAGGAAAACACTAAAAGACAATTTTTGAAGATGATATGGTAATATGGGGTGGTAAAGAGGAGAGGTAGTTGTACAGCTACAACTTGATGCGTGGAAGGAAGTAATGAAAAGGTATGGATTAAAAATAAATAAAGAGAAGAACGAAGTAATGGTACTTGGAAGAGACAAAGGGATCAACAGGAATATTACTTTGAATGGAGAACCGCTCAAAGTGGTAAATAGTTTCACTTATTTAGGGAGTGAAATATCTAGCGATGGAAGAATAACCAGCGAAATTAACAGTAGGTTATAGAAGGGAGGAAATTTCTATCAAACAATAAAACACCTGATTTAGAATAAGGAAGTTCCAGAAAAAGCAATACTCCTTATCTATAAAAGTTACTACTTCTCTATTGTCACTTAAGGAGGAAAAACATGGTCAACGACAGAAAGGGACTGTAGCAGACTGCATTCAGGGGAAATGAAATTTCTCAGAGCAGTTAAGGGAAAAAAACAAGAATGGACAGAGTAAGGAATGTAGATATTAGAAAGGACCTTAAATAAGTAAGTATAAAAGAATAAATTTAAAAAAAGGATTAAGATGGTATGAGCATTTTAAGATTACTATATAGCAAAAGCCCCATAAATAATTTTCTTTTAAAATAAAATTAATAATTTAATCAAATAATATGTAATATAATATAACCACTTCATTTTTGTTAATGTTCGTTGGAATCTATAGGCTATGTAACAGATATACTTAGAAAGCTCAAAGAATAATATGATTATTATCTTCAATTATCCTTGGAATGATAATAGTATATAAACAATTATATATGTGCTCTCGCTCTCTTTCTCTTGTCTGACTTTGCCCTGATCAGAATTATTTTATTGCAATGAGCATTATTAAATATTGTTACATTAATTTTACAAATCTACTGATAAAATGTGAACTCAGGTACGCATAATCTGATTTCTGTTCTTATTAATAAATCCCCTCAGTCAAAATTAATTTCAGTAATTTTTTTAATCCTTTTATTATTTTACCAGTTCCTCCCTCTATTGATCATGCTGTTTTTAATTGAAGCGAACTATTACGACTTTTCATTTTTTTTTAAATTACCGGTTCGTAAGGACAAAATAGGTAGGAAGGCAAGACCTACAAAAAATCCTTGGATATCACAGGAGATACTAAATTTAATCGATGAAAGGAGAAAATATAAAAATGCAGTAAATGAAACAGGCAAAATGGAGTACAGACGACTAAGAAATGAGATTGACAGGAAGTGCAAAATGGCTAAGCAGGAATGGCTAGAAGGCAAATGCAAGGATGTAGAAGAATGTATAAATAGGGGAAAAATAGATACAGCCTACCGGAAAATAAAAGAAACATTTGGCGATAAGAAAAACAGCTCTATGAATATCAAGGACACTGATGGAAAACCAGTTCTCAGCAAAGAAGGGAAAGCTGAAAGGTGGAAAGAGTATATAGAGGGGCTCTACAAAGGAAATGAACTTCGAGACACTATTGTAGGAAGGGAAGAGGATGTAGATGATGATGAAATAGGAGATATTATACTGAGAGATGAATTTGACAGAGCACTGAAAGATCTAAGTCGAAACAAGGCCCCTGGAGTAGATGATATCCCGTCAGAGCTACTGAAGTCTCTGGGAGAACCAGCCATGACAAAATTGTTTCACATTGTGTGTAAGATGTATGAGACAGGTGAAGTACCCTCAGACTTTAAGAAAAATGTTATAATCCCCATTCCAAAGAAAGCGGGTGCAGACAGGTGTGAAAACTACAGAACCATCAGTTTAATAAGTCATGGTTGCAAAATATTAACACGAATTATATACAGAAGGATGGAAAAGCTGGTAGAAGCCGACCTCGGGGAAGATCAGTTTGGGTTCAGGAGAAATGTAGGAACACGGGAGGCAATACTCACTTTACGGCTTATCCTAGAAGATAGATTAAGAAAAGGCAAACCAACATTTCTAGCTTTTGTAGATTTGGAGAAGGCTTTTGACAATGTTGATTGGAACAAACTATTTCAAGTTCTGAAGCAAGCAGGAGTAAAATATAGGAAGCGTAAGGTTATTTACAACTTGTACAAAAACCAGACAGCGGTTGTCAGAGTTGAAGGGCATGAAAGGGATGCAGTGGTTGGGAAGGGAGTGAGACAGGGTTGTAGCCTTTCTCCGATGTTATTCAATTTGTACATTGAACAAGCTATAAAGGAAAGCAAGGAGAAATTTGGTGAAGGAATAAAAGTTCAGGGGGAAGAATTAAAAACATTGCGTTTTGCCGATGACATAGTAATTCTGTCAGATACAGCAAAGGACCTGGAAGAGCAATTGAATGGAATGGACAGTGTGCTGAAAGGTGCATATAAGATGAACATTAACAAGAGCAAAACTAGGGTAATGGAGTGCAGTTTAAGAAAATCAGGTGATGCTGAAGGAATTAGATTGGGAAACGAAGCAATAAAGGAGGTAGATGAGTTTTGTTACTTGGGCAGTAAAATAACAAATGATGGGCGCAGTACAGAGGATATAAAATGCAGAATGGCAATGGGTAGAAAAGCGTTTTTGAAAAAGAGAAATTTGCTAACATCGAATATTGATTTAGGCCTAAGGAAGTCCTTTCTGAGGGCATTTGTATGGAGTGTTGCCTTGTATGGGAGTGAAACATGGACGATAAGCAGTGTGGACAGAAAGAGGATAGAGGCTTTTGAAATGTGGTGCTACAGAAGAATGCTGAAGATTAGGTGGGTGGATCGCGTAACTAATGAGGTGGTACTGAACCGAATTGGGGAGAAAAGAAATTTCTGGCATACCTTGACTAAAAGAAGGGATAGATTGGTAGGACACATTCTTAGACATCAAGGAATTGTGAATTTAGCATTGGAGGGAAGTGTGTGGGGTAAAAATCGCAGAGGGAGACCAAGAGACGCGTATATTAAGCAGATTCAAGTGGATGTGGGTTGTCTTTCTTATGAGGAGATGAAAAGGCTTGCTCAGGATAGAGTAGGGTGGAGAGCTGCATCAAACCAGTCTCTGGGCTGAAGACCACAACAACAACAATGAACTGTAGGTTTACGGCCTATTTTTCAACCCAAAATAGGCAAGCAATAACACTACAGCATGCTAAGAGGATGTGTTGGCAGAGACTTACCAAAATTATGAAAGAAGCTGGATTGAAAAAGACCTAGAGGGCGTCCACGTACACGGTGGAAAATGGAAGTGAGAATATCTGAAGAAAGAAGAGGTGTGACCTGGCAGCAAGTGGAAGAAGAAAAGTGGTGGGAGGACCGAGCAAAGTGGAGAGAACAAGTTAGCACCTAGACCGGGCAGTAGCTGGAGCGAGATCCGGATACATACACTTAAACTAGAACAGAAAAATCGCATTGACGTGTTTTACGGCCCACTTTAGATTTGTAATTTTATACCTTTTTGCAAACATTTTGGACCAAAATAATAATCTAAATAATAAAAAATTAATTGCTAAGAGTGTCTGAAACCCTTTTAGGAAAAAGAAAAAAATAGGGAGTGGTGGGTTCCGAACTCCCGACCTTTAGCGTCATAGCCCAACGTCTTGCCCACTACGCTACGGCTATCAATAAAAGAAAAAAAATGAATCCTTTAATCTCATACTATAGATGGCTGTTGTTAACTGATGCTAATATGGCATTTGTAGACACTAGATTATCATTTATCGTACGAAGAACGGTGTGTTTTTGTTAATTCTTCAGTGCGCCATTGCTTTGAAATAACAACGTGTAGATTACAACAAGAAAATCATCAAATACGCAACGCAAGGTGGCGTATGCCACAGAGAGATCTGGGCGAGGAATATTACGTGACATCTCCGAACGGCTGGTTTTCGTTAATTCAATGGAGGGTGTCAAATGTCGTTTATTTTTGTAAATATGTCTCAAACGATACGAGATATGAAAAAAACATAAGTGAGCTAAGTTGTAGAGAATTTTCTCCTCTGCCAATTAGGTTATTCAATTTTCGTGTCAGATGAATAATTAAGCCGTTATTTTCATTCAAATTTCGAGCTGTCAAAAGACAGCCACAACCTAAAGTGGGCCAATATTGTAGGATAAATTGTAGCGAAATGAATGAAATGTGTGCCGCAGTGGAGTAGCCGAGCGGTCTAAAGCGTCTCACTGTGGAGCGCGCGGTTGCTCGCAGTGGAGGTTCGAGCCCTCCCTGGGGGGAATGGGTGTGTGTGTTTGTCCTTAGGTTAGTTTACCTAGGTTTAAGTAGTTTGTAAGCTACGGACTGATGACCACGCAGTTTGGTCCGATAGATTTACAAACATTTGAAGATTTGAATGAAATGTGTGTAAGAGATTCTCGGTGCGACTGTACCACTGACCAGTTGCCTAGCAAACTGCAGACAGTATTTTAGAGACAGCCCCCTCTACCTACTTCATAGCTTCAAGTGGTTGTCCACCTAATTAAACCTGTGCACTCCTCGCCGTTGTATGTGATACTTTGGGCTTAGCCACCTCTATATTGGGGGTGAGCAGATAATCCTCCGCATACGTTGCAGGCTTAAAATCGGCTCGACAGCCGCAAAGCCGCGTCCGTGCCGGGAGCCACAGCCTCGCAGCCAGCCGCCCTGCCCACCCCAGCGGCCATTTATTACACGACATATGCATGTTAGTGCTCCCGCCGCGCCGGCACGGGCGAGGGATTTTAACTTGCTAAAAAATCGAAATAATTTTTCCGCGTTAGTCGCCTCCGCTGACAGGCGTGGCGCTATCACTCACACCCACCCCTCCCAGCCGAAACTGCAAAAACACCGAGTCCCGCGCCAGAGCTGCGCGCGAGCAGAGAAACCACTTATCCTAACCATCCCGCTCTCTCTCTCTCTCTCTCTCTCTCTCTCTCTCTCTCTCTCTCTCTCTCTCTCTCCCTGCTTCCTAGTAATCGGATTGAAATTTTTCTGCCTTCGTGAAACGTTAAGTGGTTAAGCCACATTCCAAACAGAATCAATTGTGTGGCCTTGATGTCTGTATTAACAGAATCTTTGCTTAAGTTATAACTTTCAAAACCGCTTGTTTATTTCACCACGTGAGTCTCTTTCAATTAATTTTGTCTTTTTTCCACAAAGAAATACGTTTCGTCGTGAGGACATAAACATTAGTGTTGAAAAATTTTTATCTCAAAAGATGTGAAATCAGGCAAAGCACATGAGTGGAATTCCAAGAAGATGTGCATCCAGAGGACATGTACAGATTTTAGTGGAAATGAAACAATATGCAACAAAAACGATGATTCAAAATGAATGAAATTAATTGCAAATATACACCCACTTTTAGTAGTTACAAAGTCAACCTTGAAAAGATAAACAACGTTGAGTTTTAAATATTTCTGAATCCACAGAGATCAATGGAATCAGACATAAATAGTATTTAACCGAAACCTTTTCACTGCTATCGTAGTACATTCTAAGTTCTTATTATTGAAAAACAACCGCAGTGCTGCAGTGCCTATGAATATTATAAGAATCCTTGAGTAAGATATATTTTCAGAGCGCACACTGCGTTTCCTTATGAAAAATACTGAGAAGTGAATGGTTACTACCTCTTCTTGAACCCCCAAAGTTACGAGATGTCGTAATCCCAAAATGAATACATACCTACATACACCCCCACGAACCACATAAATTGCCGAGGTGGGGTGGCTTGCGTGTCTCTACGATACAGATAGCCGTACCGTACCGTAGGTGCAATCGCAGCGGAGGAGTATCTGTGAAGAGGCCAGACAAATGTGTGGTTCCCGAAGAATGGCAGCAACCTTTTCAGTAGTTACAGCGGCAACAGTCTAGATGATTGACTGACCTGGCAGCTAATGGGGCTTTGCCAAACAGTTACTGCGAACGGCTGAAAGCAAGGGGAAACCGCAGCCGTTACTTTTCCCGGGGACATGAATCTCTACTGTATGGATATATGATGGCACCCTCTCGAGTAAAATTTAAAAAAGGAAATGAACAGGTTGAGGTTAGATATAGTGGGGATTAGTGAAGTTCAGTGGAAAGAGGAACAGGATTTCTGGTCAGGCAAGTACAAGATTATAAATACAAAATCAGTTAGGGATATTACAGGAGTCGGTCTGATAATGAATAAGAAAATCGGAATGCAGGTAAACTGCTATGAACAGCACAGTGATAGTCTAGATAGGTACAAAGCCAACAATGACCACAGTAGTACAAGTTCATATGCCCACTAGCTCTGCCGATGATGAGATCGAAGAAATGTATGAGGAGTTAAAGAAAATTATTCAGACAAGTAAGGGAGAGGAAAACTTAACTGTGATGGTAAACTGGAACTCGGTAGTAGGACAAGGAAGGGAATGAAAAATAATAATTGAATATGGACTGGGCAAAAGGAATGAAAGTGGAAGCTGCCTGGTAAAAAATTGCACGGAACATAATTTAATCATAAACACTTGGTTTAAGAATCATGAAATAAGGTTGTATACGTGGAAAAGACCAGGAGACACTGCAAGGTACCCGATATATTTTATTACGGGAAGCATAGGTTTCGAAACCAGGTTTCAAACTGTAAGACATACCCAGAGGCAGATAGAAACTCTGACCATAACTTGGTGGTCATGAACTGTATGCTGAAACTGAAAAAACTGCAGAAAGGTAGAAAAATGAGATGGGACATTGATAAATTGAAGGAACCTGAAGTTCTTGAGAATTTCAGAGGTAACTTTAGGCAACAATTGGCAGAAACGGGGGAAATAAAACAGTAGAAGAAGAATGGGTAGCATTGACAGATAAAATAGTGAAGGCAGCAGAGGACAAAATAGGTAGAAAGGCAAGACCTACAAAAAAATATAGGGTATTACAGGAAACTAAATTTAATTGTTGATAGGAGAAAATTTAAAAATGCAGTAAATGGAACAGGTAAAATGGAATAAAGACGACTAAGAAATGAGATTGACAGGAAGTGTAAAATAGCTAAGCAGGAGTGGCTAGAGGCAAATGCAAGGATGTAGAAGAATGTATAAATAGGGGAAAATAGATACAGCTTACAGGAAAATAAAAGAGATATTTGGAGATAAGAAAAACAGCTCTATGAATATAAGGAAACACAGGTGGAAAACCAGTTCCCAGCAAAGAAGGGAAAGTTGAAAGGTGGAAAGAGTATATAGAGGGGCTCTACAAATGAAATGAACTTAGAGACAATATTGTAGGAAAGGAAGAGAAAGTAGATGAAATAGGAGATACTATACTGAGAGGAGAAATTTACAGAATACTGCAAGACCTAAGTCGAAACAAGGTCCCTGGAGTGGACGATATTACCTGGGAACTACTGAAGTCTCAGGGATAGCCAGCCATGACAAAACTATTTTACCTGGTGCGTTAGATGAATGAGGCAGGGGAAATACCATCAGACTTTAAGAAAAATGTAAGCCCAAAGACAGCAGGTGCAGACAGGTGTGAAAATTACAGAACCATTAGTTTAATAAGTCATGGATGTAAAATTTTAACACGAATTATTTACAGAAGGATGGAAAATCTGGTACAAACCGATCTTGGGGAAGACCAGTTTGGATTCAAGAGAAATGTAGGAACACTTTATGGCTTATCTTAGAAGATAGAATAAGGAAAGGCAAGCCTACATTTCTAGCTTTTGTAGATTTGGAGAACGCTTTTGACAATGTTGATTGGAATACACTCTTTCAAATTCTGAAATCAGCAGGAGTAAAATATAGAGAACGGAAGGTTATTTACAACTTGTACAAAAACCAAACAGCAGTTATCAGACTTGAGGGGCATGCAGAGGTTGGGAAGGCTGTAAGACAGGGTTGTTTCCTTTCCCCAATGTTATTCAATTTGTACACTGAGCAATGTATAAAGAAAAGCAAGGAGAAATTTGGAGAAGGGTGAAGAAATAAAAACCTTGCGGTTTGCTGATGACATTTTAATTCTGTCAGAGACAGCAAAGGACCAGAAGGAGCAATTGAACGGAATGGACAGTGTGTTGAAAGAAGCATATAAGATAAACATTAACAAGAGCAAAAAAAGAGTAATGGAATGCAGTCTTAGAAAATCAGCCGATGCTGAATGAATTAAATTAGGTAACGAATCAGTAAAGGTGGTCGCAGTACAGAGGATATACTATGCAGAGTGGCAATGGGAAGAAAAGAATTTTTGAAAAAGAGAAATTTGTTAACATCGAGTATTAATTTAATCATAAGGAAGTCCTTTCTGATGGATTTGTGTGGAGTGTTGCCTTGTATGAGAATGAAACATGGACGATAAACAGTGCGGACAGGAGAAGGATAGAGGCTTTTGAAATGCGGTGTTACAGAAGAATGCTGAAGATTAGGTGGGTGGATCGCGTAACTAATGAGGAGGTACTGCACAGAATTGGGGAGAAAAGGGATTTCTGGCATATGTTGACTAAAAGAAGGGATCGATTGGTAGGACACATTCTTAGACATCAAGGAATTGTGACTCTAGCGTTGGAGTGAAGTGTGTGGGGTAAAAATCGCAGAGGGAGATGTATATAATAAGCAAATTCAGATGGATAGAGGTTGCTGTTCTTATGAGGTAATGAAGAGTCCTGCCCAGGATAGAGTATGGTCGAGAGCTGCATCAAACCAGTCTCTGGATTGAAGACCACAACAACAACATACAAATATACTGTGCAAGCGACATTGAAGTGCATGGCAGAGGGTTCATCGAACCGCTTTTATGATGTTTCCCTACGGTTCCATTCTCTAATAGCTCGCAGGAAAAAGGAACACCTAAATCTTTCCGTTTTCGATCTGATTTATTTTATTTTCATGACCATCTCTTCCTATATGCTAACATCCGGAAGAGAAAGTTTGAGAAAGAAATGCCGCAAATAGATCTCGTCGCCACAAATAACATCTTTCTTTTAATGATTTCCACCCCAACACGTGAATCATTTCTGTGGCTACCTTTCCCCCTATATCGCGATAGTACAAAACGAGCTGTGCGTCTTTGAACTTTCGCTTAATCGTCTGTCAATCCCACTTGGTGGGAATCCCACAATGCGCAACAATACTCCACAAGTGTAATGTAGGCAGTTTCATCAGTAGATGTTGCATCTTCTACGTATTCTGCCAACGAAACGACGTCTTTGGTTCGCTTTCCCTGCAATATTTTCTATGTGTTCTTCCCAATTTAAGTTGTTTGTAATTGTTACTAAATGTTCAAATGTTTGTTAAGCTTAAAGGACTTAACTACGGGGTTATCAATCCCTAAACTTACAAACTACTTATGAACTAGCTACAACTAAGGACGGCACAAATATCCTTGCCCGAGGGGGGATTCGAACCCCCGACCGTAGTGGCCGTACAGACCGTGACTGAAGCGCCTCAGTCCCCTCGGCCACCGCGGCCGGCCGTAATTGTTACTCCTAGGTATTTAGTTGAATTACGGCCTTTAGTTTTGACTGGGAATCGATTTTATGTTATTCATTACAAAAATTACACAAATATAAAAGATGCTTTCACGCCCTACAAAAAAACGTTCTGGTACTCGCGACAAGGCAAAGATTATCCAGTAAAATTTAGAAAGGTGTAAATCTCTACGATCACGTCTTTCTAACTAAAAATGCAGACGCAAAGGCAGGTTCCATTCCTAAATTTAGGGCAGCTACTAACTCCAAGAACTGGTCGTGTATTGTTGCTATGTATTTAAAATTATGAACAGATAGTAATAAGAGTACAACTTGATACATATCAATCCTAATGTCCACAGCTGAAGGCCAGAGTATCTTCGAGGACCTGTTGAATAGAATGAACAGCGAAATTTGTACAGGATATTGCTTATGGATAAACAAATGTAAAACAAATGTGACTATGATTAACAGTATAGACTTTTGATAATCAAGTATTACTGTAGAAGACCATAAATTATTTTTCTAAAGAAGAATTTAGACACAATGGCAAAAGCGAGGTTAATATTACCATTACATTGGTGCAGGTGAAAAGTTTGATCAATAAAATAGTTCAAATGTTTGTAGAACTTATGGGACTCAACTACGGGGTCATCAGTCCCTAAACTTACAAACTACTTATTAACTAGCTTATACTAAAAGATGGCACAAACATCCATGACTGAGGGGGGATTCGAACCACCGTCCGCAGTGGCCGTGCAGACCATGACTGGCACGCTGCAGACCGCTCGGCCACCGTGGCCGGCAATAAAATAGTTCTAGTGGTGTCAAATAGTGATATGTAACAGAGGAAGTATGTTCTGAGAGTGATACATCTGGACCAAAGTAGCGAATGGAAGTGCATTACATACAGTTGGAAAAGTGAAATAGAATTTAATGTGATTTGTGAAATGTCTTAAAGAGCAAATGGATATATAGAGTACGAAAAAAAGGAATAACATTAAAAAACTAGTAACAAAATAAATATATAGACAACACTTACTAGAAGAAGAAGTAAATCAACAGGCAATTGCTACGATGTCCGTAAATGGTTAACTTGATATTGGAAAGAGCTGGACAAGGAAAATCTGCAACGGCAGATAAAAACTAGAATATTATTACTGTTGTTATGTGTATCACTTATGAAAAGATCAAAGGCTATGAAGTAAATTTGAGGAGATGATGGGCGGTATCAACCTTAAGATTTAAAACTGAAGCAATTTATTTCGATGTAAAAAAGGATTGAAGGTCTTATTTCCAGGCTTAATAAGTAACTGTATCCCCGATCAAATGCTATGAGGAAGTGCGTACCTTCACCGTCTAGACACCGAAGCCCACGGAGTAAGAAGCAAGGGCTGGTGACGGAGCCTGCTCTCCATTGTCGCAAGAAGTTGGTTAACAACCGCCTAAATACAATTTGTCAAATCAGAGGCCGGCAGTTGAAGTTTGTTTCCTCTTTACTAAGGCAGAAGCAGTTGACTTCAGACCAAACAGGCAACGAGAGGCTTTGTTCTAGGATGTCATCTATGGAAATTATTCGTTACACAACCGCAGATAATGCAAACATTAATAATGAAGCCTTGAGTACGACTAAGGAGGTGGCAGTTCATGACTAGCGAACACAAACACACATTCTTGGAATCGGCTTGGGAATGAGGTTCGAAAAGGCAATGGCTAATTTATGCGTTCGATGTTGTGTCTTTCTCGCAACCTTCCATTCGCGGTATCAGTAAAGGAAGCGATCAGAATACATGGAAGATGGAGATTACAATTCTTGACTTGCATGTAATAGTTAAGCTATGTTACGCGTTTAACTTTAATCGGTATGATCGTCGACGTTTCAGTAATTGCTGTTGATTAAGTGCCTGCACTGTTTACCCTTTGTGCAACAGTGCACAGAGGCGATAGTTTGGATTGTTTGCATTCGGAGTAGCAGTACTTTCGTCAAATCACATAATTGTTTCTTAGATTCTGAAGTTGCCGGAATATAGAAAACTGGTTTTTAGTTTAAACCGCTTAGACGCTCATTTTTAGATCGGAGCACAAAAATGAGGCGCTAAGCAGCGGCGAAGTGGTCGATCGGATTGAGGCGCTATGCTAGGGGCGCGAGGTCGCTCCCCGTTGGGGGTTCGAATCCCCCTCTCGGGCATGGATGTTTGTGCTGTCTTCAGTATCAGTTAGTTCACAAGTAGTTTGTAAGTTTAGGGACTGATGACGCCGCAGTTAAGTCCCATAAGCTTTACAAACATTTGAGGCGTTAATGACGAAGTGTTGCAGCTATTCTTTTGATTTAGTCAACAAATATGTAAACTCCTATATTCGGATGACAGTTTCAAAATTGTTCAAATGTTTGTAAAGCTTATAGGACTCAACAACAGGGTCATCAATCCCTAAACTTACAAACTACTTATGAACTAACTTATACTAAAGACAACACAAACATCCATGCCCGAAGGAGGACTCGAACCTCCGACACGGGAGGCCGCGAAATCCGCAACGTGACGCTCCAGACCGTTCGACTACTCCCGCGGGCGATGACAGTTGAATCAGTTGATTCCTGTAATGACTATTTCTACACTACATAAAAAATCAGACGGTAAAATGTGTCTGTATCTCTCGTCGCTATGAACAGAATAATTTAAACAGTTGTTCAGGCCATACAATTCTTTAAGGTTGGAAATATGGCTTAACCACATTGTGTTTCATTTTTTTTTTCTTTTTTTTCAGATGTTTGTTAAGCTTGTGGGACTTAACTACGGGGTCATCAGTCCCTAAACTTACAAACTACTTATGAACTACTTACGAACTAGGACGGCACAAATATCCATGCCCGAGGGGGGATTCGAACCCCCGACCGCAGTGGCCGTGCAGACCGTGACTGGAGCGCCTCAGTCCCCTCGGCCACCGCGGCCGGCTGTGTTTCAAGGAGGCAGATTATTTTATGTGCGAAGAGCGCATATGAATGTTTATGAGCTGTAAAAGCCGGTAAACACAGTCACAGTTGATAGCATGAATATCCGTGAAGTATAGAAACCAGTTGTGACCCATAATTGGGAACTCGTGCTTGATCTTATACCACCAACGAGATTTAGTAAGGATCTCAGACAACACAAGGGTGATACTGATTGGTGTTTACACTAGTAAGGTATAGTACAATCAAATTTATTGAAACAATAAAATACGACAGTTTGCTATGTTCTTTGAAAACCCTTGGGAATGGTTAACAATTTGATTATGAGAAGGGGTTTGCCTTTTAAACAATTTTAAGAAAAACTTACTATCTTAGTGCAACCAACAACGTAAAAATTTAAACAATGTAATAAAAATTTACAAGAAACCCCCTGATAATTCAATATTAAGACCAACAGTTATTAAAATGTCTCTAAATTTCACAGTACTTAACCGCAGCTCATTTAAAACATTTAATACATTTCTGCAAGTCTATTCCCCACTGCCGCGCGGGAGTAGCCGAGCGGTCTAGAGCCCCACGTTGCGGATCACGAGGCCTCCCGCGTTGGAGGTTCGAATCCTCCCTCGGGCATGGATGTGTGTGTGTGTGTTGTCCTTAGGTAAGTTAGTTTAAGCTAGAGACTAATGACCAAGCAGTTATGTTCCATGGAATTAGAAACATTTGAACATTTTGAACAATTCCCCAACATCTCGGCAAACACACAATTCCTTCCTAACAAGGGTAGACAAATTTGACGACAAATATAGGAACAACAGTTATTAAAATGCCTCCAAATTTCACAATGCTTGACCACAGCTCATTTAAAACATTAAATATATTTGTGCAAGTCAATGTCTCTTTATCTCTGAAAACACACAATCCAGTCGGTACAAGCAATATCACGTATCTGAGGAAAACCACCTTTTGGGGGCAAAGTTGTCAAGATAAAGCCTTGGAAGCTAAAACAATGTACACATCGCTAGGGCTTGCTGTTCGTGCCGAGTACATTCTCACAACACACTATAACTACCATGTGGGGAGACCACCGCCACGGCTGAGAGGTAAGGGGCGGGGGTTGCGAAAAGAAAATGGTTTATGATTAGAACCTTTACCTTTACTTTTCTTGACAAGGTGAGGCACGAACTATCAGGTAACGGAACCACATATCTGCCACATATTATCGGCAAAGACCAGCCCATAAAGAAAAATTTCTGAAGGGCCTGGGTATAGTGTACTGGATGGGGACGCTGGGCCCACGACGTGTAGGGGTGGAAAGTGATGACGACGGGGCTGTTCACATTTGTGTGCTATGCGAAAGTAGTAGGCTTAAGTAAAAGAGGACTTGATTCTACACTTCACAAAACTATTTCGAAACCTTTTCTTCTTATTATTCCGATATCAATCTTTATTTAAGCTCTGGTGATCAATTCATGCTAGTTCCCCATCTGACCCCGCATATGGGGCAAGATGGGGAATTTGTAGCTTATTTTTCACTCGACATATGTGTAACTATACGTAACAAGTTTGCAGATTTCTTTGCATGTTACGATACTTCAGTATTAAATAAACAAATAACAATCAAAATTATTTAAATCTGTTTATTTTTGTCCGTTAAGTAAGCGGTTAAAGTTAGCTTTCTCATCTTGCCCCGCCTTCCCACACCATGAAACTTACAAGTAATAAAATGTAATTCCTCTTAAGGCGTATCATAAAATTTACAGAACAAAATGTATTACTCTCTACAAATTGATTTGAAGCCTGGTTTTGTAGTGAGTAATACATTTAGTTCTGTAAAATTTCATTATATGCCTTAAGAGGAATAATATTTGGTGATGTGTATATTGAAGATGACACTGACTTGGCTGACTTGATAATGGGCTCAGGCAAGACCGAAATTAGTCGTCAATAAAGAAACCATCAATTTGCAATTTTGGCTATTTCGAAATTGGTAATATAAATAAACGTTTCTGCACGAAAACTTGAGTTATTGGTGCCACGGGATGTTAAATTTCTGCCCTGGTCCACCATATCACCAGCCTTGTCACCAGTCGAAAAAGTGTGGAATATGGCGAAACGATGAGTGCAGAGGAGTGGCAAAGGAGGACATTCGCTCATTATACACTTGGATGTGATTACGCATAGAACAAATTATCAGGGCACATGGCAGATCCTGTGCCTAACACTTAACAGAACACAAGCTGAATCTAGGTGTCTAGAATGTACTAACGAACATGTACTATGATTATGAGTTTCAGGGTGGGTTTTTTTTTATTCTACGTCTACAACTACCTGAGATACTCTGAAAATCACATTTAAGTGCCTGACAGAGGGTTCATAGAACAACCGTTAAACTATTTATCTCCCATTCCGCGGGAAGAAAGAACACCTGAATCTCTCCGTTCGAGCTCTGATTTCTCGTATTTTATTCTGATGATCATTTTTACCTATGTAAGTAGGAGCCAACAATAATGTTGGCGATTGGGGTTCTTTAAATAGCCTACGACGCAGCGATAAGCGCCGTTGTTGTAATGATTCCCATCCCAGATCCTGTATCATTTCCGTAACTCTGTCTCCCCTGTATCTTGACAATACAAAACGAGCTGCCCTTCTTTGGACTCTTTAGATGTCCTCCGTCAAACCCATCTGATAAGGATCCCACACTGGGCAGCAATACTCCAAAAAAGGACGGACAAGCTTAGTGTATGCAGTTTGTTTAGTAGTTCTGTTACATCTCTGGTTCGCCTTTCCCACGACATTATTTACGTGTTCTTTCCAGTTTAAGACAGATGTATAGTAATTCCTAGGTATTTCTTGAAGTTTATGGCCTTCATATTTGATTGATTTATCTTGTAAACAAACGGATTTCTTTTCGTACTCATGTGGACGAGTTCACAATTCTCATTATTTAGAGTTAATGTTCAAATTTTACACCGCAGTGATATTTAGATCGTTCTGCAGTTGGTTTTAATCTTCAGATCATTTTACTAGACGGTAAATGACGGCGTCATCTGCAAACAACCTAAGAGAGCTACTTAGATTTTCCCCTAAATCGTTTATCTAAATAAGGAACAGCAGAGGACCAATAACACTACCCTGTGGAACGCCCGATATCACCTCTGTTTTAGTCGATGCCTATAACCATCGATTACTACGAACTGTGTCCTCTCTGATAGGAAATCCCCCATCCAGTTACAAAACGCATAATGAAGTCCGAAATTACATGTTAACTTTGTTGCAGCTCCATAACTACTGCCATTTTCCAATAATTGGCGCACAAATCTGGATATTCTCACGCGGGGGCCTCTCACTATGTATGTCATATCTCCTAAGCTATGTGTCAAGCTCTTTTGTTTTTGGGTCAGGGACATTCGTGGGCGTACGGTAAACTGTTCACCAAAGTTTCATTGCAATCGAATGAATGGTTTATTAACACATAGAGGACATATAGACAACATTCATTTTTATATATATTGATGAGTGTATATTGAGATCTTGGCCAATTAAAAGTTACCCGTAAAATCTGATTAGTGATTTTCGAAATAACATTTATTTTCGTTGCGTTTTGGATACCTGGACACACAAATACACCACCCGGAAGACTTCATCCTGTAATTTTCACCTCCTCCGTCTGTCCTCCTCGCCCTCGCAGTACGTAGCAAATGAAGAGCAAAAACGAGTTAGAACTGATTTTAAATCGAATTCTGGCTGGCCTGGGCATTGGTAACCTAGAAATGGAATTAAATATTCTGTCACGTTCGCTTGTTCTATAAAGAAGATACTCATCGCTAACCACCCCCATAACCTCTCTCCCAACTCGCGTCCACAACCGTTTCTCATATTCGCTGGTGTACCGTATTCACCGCCTGCCTCTGCACTATCTGGATTCAGCTGTGCACGCTCTAGAAAACGCCAACAGTGCCGTGTCTTGCACTACACGCTCGCTCGTTTGGAGAAGGGCAGGGAGAGCGGAGTAAGTGTTTCAGCGACGACGCGCAGCCCTGGAGCGGGCGGGCTTAACAGCTGGCGTCGGCCGTGTTAACAAGCGGGAGTCGGCCGTAAAGCGGACGCCGCGCCGTGGCTCGTTACTGCTAGTGCTGGCTGCCCGTGTTACGTTACCGCCACCGCCGGCCGCGCCTGCCACTTTGTTGCAAAGCGTCTCACACGGCCCTCACGCTCACGTCTTTCCTCTGGAAATACATCTAAGTGAAATAACGTAGAGGAAGGTAAGTTTTCGAATTATTTTATCCTCTTGTTTTTGACCTACTTTAATAGTTTAGGACAACCATTATCGTTTCCTTTCCAACTACCAACTTCTTAATTTCTAGAATGAAACTTTCACTCTGCAGCGGAGTGTGCGCTGATATGAAACTTCCTGACAGATTAAAATTGTGTGCCGGAACCGGGACTCGAACCTGGGACCTTTGCCTTTCGCGGACAAGCGCTCTACCGACTGAGCTATCCCGATACGACTCACGATGCCGCCTCACAACTTTACTTCCGCCAGTACCTCGCCTCCTACTTTCCAAACTTCACAGAAGCTCTCCTGCGAACCATGCAACACTAGCTACAAAGGAAGGCTCTGATCGCTGGCGGCCAAAAATTATGCCTGCAAAATTTTTTTCCGATCGGTTGAACGGCGCGAGTGAAAGTTTCATTCTGGAAACATCCCTTAGGCTGTAGCTAAGCCATGTCTTCAAATGTTCAAATGTTTGTATAGTCTATGGGACTTAACTACGGGGTCATCAGTCCCTACACTTACAAACTAATTATGAACTACTTACGAACTAGGACGGCACAAATATCCATGCCCGAGGGGGGATTCGAACCCCCGACCGTAGTGACCGTGCAGACCGTGACTGGAGCGCCTTAGTCTCCTCGGCCACCGCGGCCGGCAAGCCATGTCTCCACCATATCCTCTTTTCCAGGAGTGCTAGTCTTGCATGGTTCGCAGGAGAGCTTCTGTGAAATTTGGAAAGTAGGAGGCGAGGTACAAGCGGAAGTAAAGTAGTGAGGCGGCATCGTGAGTCGTATCGGGATAGCACAGTCGGTAGTGCGCTTGCCCGGGAAAGGCAAAGGTCCCAGGTTCGAGTCCCGGTTCCGGCACACAATTTTAATCTGCCAGGAAGTTTGATTAAAGTAGTGAACATAAAATTTTATTTAAAACTTCAATTTTGCAAATATGTGACTGTTTCGACCTAAATCAACGTTGAGACCTGAATCAATCCTTTGTTGTTCTCCTAGTGAGATAATAGGCTTAAAAATATTTTACGTAAATAAAGAGATCACAAAATAGTGCGTCAAATATGATTTATAGTGTGAATTTTACCTTAATCAATAATTAACACAAGAGTGCTACATCTACAACATGACATAAGTAAACTGTTTAGCTATATTTTAAGTGAAAATGTACTATGTGTGTGGCATGTGTAAGTCGCCAAAATATAATAGGTTAGGTTCTTAAACACTGTTTAAAAACTTTGCTTAAATGAAATTAAATATTCTGGATATTAAGTGACTGGTCTCGAACGAGTCAATAAAGCAGGGTGGTATCGGGTACTAGAATTGACTGTCAAATAGCTTGTTACGTTAGTGTGATTGGACGCTATTATTTTCTTTCTATATAAATAATCTGACGGGCAGAATAAGTTGCAATCTGCGGCTGTTAGCTGATGCTGCTGTGGTGTACAAGAAGGTGTCGTAGGATACAGAATGATGTGCACCAAATTCCTAGGTAGGGTGGGTAATGGCAACTAGCGCTAAATGTAGAAACATGTAAGGTGATGCAGATGAATATGACAAACAATCCCGTAACGTTCGAAAACAACATTAGTAGTGTCTGCTGATTGTCAGAGTTGCGTCAATTACATATCTTCATATGTTTGTAGAACTTATGGGACTTAACTACGGGTCATCAGTCCCTAAGCTTACAAACTACTTATGAACTACCTAAGACTAAGGACGGCACAAATATCCATGCCCGAGGGGGGATTCGAACCCCCGACCGTAGTGGCCGTGCAGACCGTGACTGGAGCGCCTCAGTCCCCTCGGCCACCGCGGCCGGCAATTACATATCTATGCCTAACTCTGCACTGTGATAAGAAATTGAACGAGCATGTAACGAAGTCGTGGTGAAGACGAATGGTCGACTTAGGTTTATTAGGAAAATTTTGGAAAGGTGGGATTCGTCTGTAAAGTAGGCCGCATATAAAACGTTGGCACGACTCCGTCTTGAGTATTGCTCAAGTGTTTAGGATTCCATCCAGATCGATTTAAAGGAGGACATAGAGGCAGTTCAGAGGTGGGCGGCTAGGTGTGTAACTGGTACATTAGGCCAGTGTGCGAGTGTTACCGAAATGCTTCGGAAATTCAAATGGGAGTCGCTGGAGTGAAGGCGACGTTCTTTCTGAGAAACACTGTTGAAGAAATTTAGGGGGCCAGATTTTGAGGCAGATTGCAGAAATATTGTACTGCAGCCAACCTACATCCCTCATAGAGACCACCTAGATAAGATCAGATATATACTGGAAAAGGAAAGCAAGTAACTAGTAGTGGTACTGAGTATCTTTCGCCATGCACCTTTGGGTGGATTGTGAAGTATGTATGTAGATATCTGAATTAAAGTATTCTATTAATAAATAATTTATACTTTTTCTGTCTAATAAATATTGACCTAAGGTATTAAATATAATGAGAGGTGTTGAATTCAAATTTGTGTTGTGGCTGGTATTCGAACCCGGGACCTCCTGCTTACAAGGCAGGCGCTTTAAATCACTCAGCTAAGACAGCGTTGCGAATAAGGCGACTACACGGACTGACTTCCACAACACATACTTAAATCTGCCTCAATGTTCCCATACGAAATATCTACCAAAGTTGATAAGGCTCTCCAATATTGGAATAGCACCCCAACAATTAACATGAACGGGAACAATCCCGCCTCTCATTACATTCAATGCATTTGGTGCAATGAGACAATTTATGTGCCAAGCAATTGATTTGTTGTTGATATTTAAATGTTGACCTGTTGCAGATTATTTCTACACCTCTGTCCTGTTACAGCCTGACTCCATTCCTACAGCAGGGTACAACAATATCATTCTATAATTATCACTATAGTTTCATCTATGGTAACAGAGCTGGCATAAAGCACTGTACAGACGGAGATACGTCTTGCACCACAAATTGTGCAATGAGATGGTACAGCGTCTTGTTACAAGACATGGCATGCCATCTGGCAGCTGTGTTTGGACACACGATGACTGGACTAACGACAAAATAAAGGTGGCAGAGCAGGAACTACATTATTTATTTACTTCAGGGTCACTACGAAACATTACTCAAATCATTTTATGTCGATTTGTATGAATATTAACATGTTGACAAAGATTTTCTATTGTCTTGTTGATGTTGCCAACATAACTACAAGTGGTTACTGGGTTGATAGGAAATATCTTACCTTGCGCATTAAAGATCTGCAAAACTCGGATCTTACGATAATGCTTATTTAGTAAAATACCCAATAGTGTGAAAATTATGTATAGAAACATAACCTTTCCTTTTCACAAAATGTTAGATCAATAAATTTTATGTGATAATGTGCCTTTTCAGTATCACTTGTAGGTTATCACACACACCACCTATCAGAATTAGGTCGTCACAAGTCAGTTAAAGAAGCTAGGTAATAGAGGGACACTCTTCAGGAATATTTCAACACAAGTGGATATATATACAGTGACTAAGAACCTGTAAAAAAATCAGTTATGACACAATGCAAAATGTAATCATTTAAGCCTTGACTGAGAAGTTAATATAGCACCCAGTAGCTGCGCGGGAAAAGCCGAGCGGTCTGGAGTGCCATGTTGCGAATCGCGCGGCCTCCAGCGTCGGAGGTTCGAATCCTCTCTCGGGCATGGATGTTTCTGGTGTCTTTAGTATAAGGTTATTCATAAGTAGTTTAGACTGATGACCCCACAGTTAAAGTCCCATAAGCTTTACAAACATTTGAACATTTTGTATACAGTAAAGTGATGTTTTCATTAATTAATCTAATTGGTATAAATAATAAATTTTATAATTAGATACTGTTATATTTCACATTAAATATAAAATTGTATGTATTTTATGGCATTTAATTTAAATGAAAAAAAATAAACAAAACAGTGCCACAATTACATTTCAGATGAGAGAATAGCAGTGCATTCAATTGTATTTTATATACAATATTATGTCACTGAAATAAAATGAAATAAACAGTCTTGTTACTCATTAATGTTCAAGTCTTTCGGTTGCATATTGCGAAGTCTGTTAAATATCTCTCTCTTCGCTTTCAGTATTAGAACTTCAGTGCATCGACTATTTTCTCGAATGCGGATTTCCTGGCATGGTTTTTATGGTAAGTAGGCGACTTAGTATCACAAAGACATGTTTCATGTCGTATGTGTCAATAAGGATGTCGATCGCTTCCTTTGACCACTCCATAGATACAAAGTGCAGACAACATAAACAGTCTTACACAATCAAATGGCAGTCGTATGGCGCGGAATGTAGCTTCATTCGATTGCGTGTCATTTACCAGCAATGCGATGGCGCGCACCCAGGTGGCATACAAGGTAACTGTTCACACGAAGCGAAATACTCGCTTCGCCTGTCATGGCGCAAGAAGTGTCTTCGTCTGTACATGGCTTAAGTTGTTGTTGGTTTTTGAAAGGGACTAAACTGCAACGGTTTTCAGTCCCTTGTTCCAGTTTGAGTGGTAAGACATTGTGTTAAGCGTTCCGAAGTAAATGCGTTAAAATGTCACAGTTTAAAAGGAACAGGTAAATATGAAGAAAGGATACAATTAAAAACGAAGAAGGGGTAAAAGGGCTGAAAGAGTACAAGAGATTTTGCTGGGTCATCACAGAAATATAAGGAACACATCCAGCCACTCTGGGACACTTTAAAAACACCTATCTAAAAGACTTAGACGGGTGGGGGAGAGAGCAATGACAGACACACAAACTTTAAATGGATTTGTACAGTCCACACTCAGGGATAAAATATAAAACAGAATCAACCATGGAGACATTGTCGGCTAAAGCAAGCTGCAAAGCGTCAGGGATATTAAAATTTCGTTGCTTTGCGGCTAAATTGCGGCATTCAAGTAAGATGTAGGCGACTGTCAAAGGCGCGCCACACGACACTGAGGAGGGTTCTCGCGACGCAGAAGGTGACCGTGCGTCAGCCAAATAGGGCCTATACGGAGCCGGGAAAGGACAACCGACTCCCTGCGAGAAGCCCTCAGTGAGGTCTCCCATGCAGCGGTAGACGGCTTGACAACACGGAGCTTATTTGGTTCCGTCGAGTCTGCTCATTCAGAATTCCAAACCCCAAGGACCTTGCGGGTCAACTGGAATCGGAGGTCTGAGTCTGGGAGGCCAATATCCAGGGATCGTGAAGCGGTAGCCTGCTTGGCCAGCTCATCGACGCGTTCATTGCCCAGTATACCTATTTGGCCCGGCGTCCAGACAAAACCGACAGAACATGGCTTTATTTTCATACCCATTGGAGACTTGTGAGGTCGTGCTTTCAGCTCAAGGTCTTCAGGCGGCAAACTTGTCCCACGTGAGGACAGATTAAATGCTCCGTCAAACAGGGAGCGGGCAGCCCGCGCGGGCAAAACGCGCTGTTGTCCGCCGCGTTCCGCAACAGTCAGTCATACATAGTGCGGGCAGCGCTCGGCGTTCCAGTTGTTGACTGTCACTTGTAGTGCGTGAGTCAGTCGCGGAGCGTATAAACATGAGCAGTAGTTCAGATGACGACGAATTTCTACTTCTCCTCACGGTTGCGTCAAAGAAGCGAAGAAAATGGGTGCATGAAATTAATACGAAACGAGAAGAATATGACTAATTTCATCGTATTTGTAAAGAACTGTGGCCGTGTGAAGACCGGTTTTTTTTCCGAATGTTTCGCGAACAATTTGAAACGATAAACAATCTGATTGAGTTACGTATTATAAAAAAATTCAATCAAATTGGAGAAAGCCTATTGGATCTCTGGAAAGATTGTCAATTTGCTTGAGGTAAGCATGTTATTTATTACATGTTTCATTCATTTCAATGTTTCAAAATGTTCAAATGTTTGTATAGCTTATGGGACTTAACTACGGGGTTATCAGTCCCTAAACTTACAAACTACTTATGAACTAACTAAGACTAAGGACGGCACAAATATCCATGCCCGAGGGGGGATTCGAACCCCCGACCGTAGTGGTCGTGCAGACCGTGACTGGAGCGCCTCAGTCCCCTCGGCCACCGCGGCCGGCCATTTTAATGTTTCATTTATTGTTTATTGTAACTACATAAGTTGACTTTATGAGGCATATTACAACTAATATCACGATTGTAGTTTGAGCAGTAAATAAATTCCCGCCAAAATCCGAACCTGCCGTAATATCATTACATTTCTAAAGAGCCAAACAAATACAATCCTGCAATAATAGTATAACATTCCTAAAAAAATTGTAACTTAACGTTCGTATCTTCGAATGCATTGCATTGGAGAGTAAAAGGCACAGAACATTTGGGACAACCAGACCCGAAGAAACTGTGTCTAATAAAGAAGTGGTAAAGGGACTCCTTGCACTATTCAAGGGCATTGGTTGGCTTTACTAGATACACAGGGACTGTTACCGCACAATAAACTTAGTATCGGTGCGGGCAGTGGCGAGTTGGACCAAAACTGTTTTGGCTTCCCTGAAAAAAATCAAATCAAATCAAATGAACGTGCGTATACAGAAAATGTCTCTCTCGGGGTTTTCTGTAATTGAAAATGACTGTGTGCCCACTCATATACTTGATTCATTGATGAAAATTCTCCATCGTTGTTTCTGCCTTCTTAGATGCATTTCTGTGTTCTGGGTCACGTGTATTACATACAGGAATGGCTTTGGACGCCCCGAATCGATCACTTTCTGTTTCTTCCGCTCACGCTTGCCCGCCGCGTTCTCTGTAGAAAATCACAGCCTGCCCGCTGCACGCGGCGGGTAGCGCGTGCGACCGCTCCTTGTTTGACAGAGCCTTAACCCTAGAACGGTCGGGCGAAAAAAGTTTCATGAACGGTCGGGCTGGGTCTGAGAGACCCAATATATAAAACACTTTTAACAAATGACGAAATGTATATTTTCATAAAATGACAACTTTTTTATTTTATTCAGATAGTACTAAATGATACAGTGACATAATTTTACCTGTCTGAATTGTACAATAATTATAAAAAAATAAAACTGAAAAACATACAACTTTCTAGTACCAAATGTTAGTAAACAGAATATACAAGAAAATTTCATTGAAATATGAATATAAATGAGATTAAGTACAAGAACTAAGAAGCAAAAATGTTGAATTATCACTAATAAATGGAAATTGTGAACATATGAATAGTTTGTTAGGCATAGGCCTCTAAAATCGTCACTTTTCAAAACATTCACCGCAAACTATTTCTGCATGCGCCAAACACCTTGCAAACTTTGCAAAAGTATTTTGTTTTGATGTATTTGCATTCGTAGCATCTTCCCCTTCTCCCTATGCCTTGTTCTTGGGTGCCGGACAGGTTAGAAGCAAGCCTGCGAATTTGGCACGGAAGGTTTGCCTGGGTTGCGCGCATTTTCAAATCTGGTGTTACGAGAGATTTCCCTAGCGTTATCAGGCCATTTTAAGTTATAAAATATTGACTGATAGCTTGGTGTTAGGAGATCACAAATAGTCCGCAAAGTAACTGGTAACTCAACGATACAACAAAATATAAGCGGGATCGTACTGGCAGAAATTAGTCACGTAGTCGGTCGGGCTTGGTCTGACAGACCCGCGCGCTTGTTGAAAGACTGCCGAACAATGACTAAACAATGAAAAACCTCATTCACGCTGTCAATGCTTTCTCTCGGGTGTTTCAGGAAGCTAGCGGATGGCTCGAGTAAAAAAAAAAAAAAAAAAAAAAAAAAAAAAAAAAAAAAAAAAAAAAAAAAAAAAAAATTCGTGTTACTATTAAACTGATAGTTCTGCAATTTTCACATTTATCTGCACTCCTTCTTAGGAATTGGAATTACTATACTCTTCTTGAAGTCGCAGGGTATTTAATCTGTCTCATATATCTTGCATACCAAAATCAAATGTTCAAATGTTTGTTAAGCTTATGGGACTTAACTACGGGGGCATCAGTCCCTAAATTTACAAACTACTTATGAACTACTTACGAACTAGGACGGCACAAATATCCATGCCCGAGGGGGGATTCGAACCCCGACCGTAGTGGCCGTGCAGACAGTGACTGGAGCGCCTCAGTCTCCTCGGCCACCGCGGCCGGCCGTTCGAGTCAAATCAGCAATTATAAGAATATAAAATCAGTGTAACAAAAACTAGTGGGTCTCACAGACCCAGCCCGACCGTTCTAGGGTTAAAGATTTCCGCAAATGTTCAAATGTTTGTAGAGCTTATGGGACTTAACTACGGGGTCATCAGTCCCTAAACTTACAAACTACTTATGAACCACCTACAACTAAAGACGGCACAAATAGACATGCCCGAAGGGGCATTCGAACCCCCGACCGTAGTGGTCATGCAGACCGTGACTGAAGCGCCGCTGTCCTCTCGACCACCGCGGCAAGATTTCCGCCACGGTGTCACAGAGCCGTCCAGAAGGAGAAAAGAGGACTGCCGAGGGCGACCAGTCCGTGAAGATGCGAGTGCAGCCTCGTCGGGCAGTGATGAAGCCATTAAGATGATCGGCCGGCGAGGTCAGCGGCCGCGGCCCGGGGCACGCGAGCGGAGATAAGGCGCCGTCCGCGACCCAAATTAAATCACCGCTGCTGCTGCTGCTGCCGCTGCCGCCCTAAAAGGCGCAGAGCTGCGGGCGCACGGAAGGCGGGATTACCGCCCCAAAAGGAAGCGGCGCCATCAGATAGCCGCGGAACAAAACCCGCGGGTAACGAGCCGGCTGACAGCGAATAAATCCCGCCGGCAGATAATGATATTTGCCGCGGCGTATCGCGATGCGCCCCGCCCCGCGGGCGCACGCAACGGCGCTCCAGCAGCAGGTAGTCTCTGCCACCTGCCGCTGCCTGACAAGAGCGACAGCCGCCGCACCGCACAACGCCGCTGCTACCACAGTCTAACATAACCAGTCGCGACACTCACTGGTGTAAAATCTGTTACCGCGTGACAGCTAAAGGTGGGTTGTCCAAGGCGCGATTGCTGTCTGCAACTGCAATGGATCGGCTCGTGACGTCAGAGGCTTACTGCTCGCGCATGCGCACTTTGAGGTTGGAGTGCAGCGCGCGGATGACGCGGCAGCAATCGCAGGACAGTGAACAGTGTTGCGATGGGAGTCGCGACGACTCAAGGCAGCGGCAGAAAGATGTCGAGCCAAGCGGACCGAAGAAAAACAGATATGAACCACTCATAAGATATGAGCTCGTCGCTCTATTAAGGTACTGCCGTTGTACGTTGAACAATTTAAATTTAATGGCAATCTAGTGACATATAAAAGAGTAGACTGAAAATATTCGGAGAAATAAAAGAGAAATGAAGGTTGGAAAAGGAGCAGTATTGGCCTCTAGGGTTTTGTAAAAAAAAAAAAAAAAAATGTGACCAGTGGTAACTATTTTTTTTTTTTTTTTTTTTTTTTTTTAGGTGTAAGGAAATGCATGGCAACGTTAGTGTAATATTTTCATTAATTTCATTCATACCATTACAGTCCGTTCTGTGGCGCGCCGTAAAAATTATCTTAGTTTATATGAACAAAGATAAATGATGTGGTGTACCATTTAGATTCAAATGTCTCATGTACGGTATGGATGACATCTTCGATATTTTAAATTTTTTCTTTTTTTTCCATATTCCCTGGAAGATGGTTTAGGGCAGTAACCGGTCAAATGTTCAAATGTTTGTTAGGCTTAAGGGACTTAACTACGGGGTCATCAGTCCCTAAACTTACAAACTACTTAAGAACTACCTACAACTAAGGACGGCACAAATATCAATGCCCGTGGGAGGATTCGAATCCCCAACCGTAGTGGCCGTGCAGACCGTGACTTAAGCGCCTGAGTCCCCTCGGCCACAGCGGCCGGCAGTAACCGGTCTGAACGAAATAAATTATAACAATGCAGCAAACAGTTTTACAACTGTTGTTGATACTTTTAACAAGCTACAGAAAATCTTTTGTTTGGTATGTGTTTGATATATTTTGATCTCACTTGGAAAAAATTTCAGCTGTACGTTTTCGAACACTGGAACGTATTTCAAAGGCAATACAGAATGTGAATCCATCAGTTAAAAAAAGCCTGAGACGAGAGAGATGCAAGCTGCATCAGGAATTTCAGATGAACACTCTCCTGGTCTTATAAACAGGGTCTCAATCATAAATAAGAAAATAAAAGAACAATTACCTTAGCGTCACAGTGTTTTATTTTTATTTATTTATTTTTTCAGCTGCACTGATAGATTTGTTGAATCGGTTATAGGATTTTCTCTGTATGTCACTCTCTGCAAGTTCCAATTCATGTGCAAACTGGCTGACATTTAATCTAAACTCAAGTATGAATTTCGTGTCGTCATTTAAAAGCTGCCTGTTAATAAAAATGCTTTAACAGCGTTCATGGTCATGTGTCACAAAAACAGAATCAATATATAGACAACCCTAACAGTTAAAATCTGCAGTGACACAGTGAAGCACAGGGCAAAGTGATGAAATAATGAACCAAAACTTCCATCCCTCTGGAGACTACACACACAGCTCCATGAAGACGCACATAGAATTAACACTAAAAACTGCCACTGATGATGGTTCACAAATAAAGAAGCGAAACGCATTTCATTTAGTTGCAATAGACGGAAATAAACCTCCATAAATATTAAACACTGTTAATACTTCGTATCATCGTAAAAAAACTATAGTTATTTCTGTATACCTGTAGATAAAAAAAGCTCTGAGTATTAATGATTGTGTAAAACATGAATTCCTTCCCAGGCTATCATTTAAAAAAAAGGGTTCAATATCTTCAATATCTTCAACAGTTTCCGCACAGTTCAGGTTGCACGTGGAGAGAACTGGCGCGCTAGTCGCGACGCTCCTGTACCGTAGATATACGAGCCAAAATCTCGAAAACGGAGGCAGGTATCGTCCTGCTCTCAACTTTAAAAATAATTTCGAATTATTGGCTTCATTTCATCCGCAACAATGTATGACCTAAAATGAGCCATACGCAAAGTAGCCAGCGACTACATTTTTCGATGTAAACACTTCAAGTTTAATGCAATAGGCTACTTAAAAATTAAGTATCTGAATAACTATGAAGAATTTGAGAAAAATAGACACTTTGTTATCAAGCTGGGGTATGAAACTACAAGATACACAAAAATAAAATTTTCTTTTCGTATTAGTTTCCTCAAACTCGACAGAGATATAATAAAAAGTGAAAAATACACACACAATCGAAAGTAGTGCTTTTTAATTTTTAAAAGTTAAACGACAATCTGTAACGAAAAACTAAATGTGGGAACTGATGTAGCTTTGCTTCTTTAATATGCAGTATTTTTTACAGCAAAAAAATCGGAAATTTTATTTTCGTCATGAATTTCCCGAGTCGCCGACCAGGAGCCGCGCCTTGGTAAACGGCAGCGGCTCGCGTCGTGCTCCCGACTCGCCACCGTCCGCCAAGGCCGAAAAAGGGAGGGGGGCCGAGCCGCTATTGCAGTTAACAGCCGCGTCTTGGACAACCCACCTTAAGACGACACTAGCGCTCCAAGCGGTGAGCAAGGGGGCCGCCTGTTGACGTCATATATATCGTATCAATAACACTTTATTCTCACACCCTTTTCTACGTAATTCACTATACAACTGTTTTATTTTGGATAAAAAGTTTTTAGTCCAATATCAGACTGAACGGATGATACATAAATAAATAGTAGTGGAACTAAAACAGACGATGAAAGCTAGAACTTCCTCACGCAGAAACATGTGCCTCCGAATATTTTTGCAGCTTTCCCCATTGAAACGGAAGTAATGTAAGCCTAAGAAGCGTACCGTGCAGCTCCAAAGTAAACGCGTATGACACTCAATTTCATTTCCTTTCGTGTTTTAGTTTTTAGGACAACTGTAAGCATTACTACGACTTTCGCCTTTATTATTGTTCTGTGTCGAACGAGATGCTTTCAATTAACAGTTGAAATACGGAGAAAACTTAGTTGAACGTTTACGAACTGTCCTCTTTAGGTTTACTTGCATATTTCCGAAAAAAGAAAGAGTATGACCACTGACGCCCAGATTTGAGTTTTGTTGTAAATATTTTCTACAAATATTGGGTATTTTCCTATCTTCCTAGAAGGTTTTCATCTTATTTTCCGAACTTTCAATTTTTTACTAAAATATAGGCTAAGGTTTCAGAGTTTTGTAGCATATTCTTCATAATGTGCCTATCATAGGCTTTTTTTCTGTTCCTTTGGACATCCAGACTGCAGTACAAAGCTGTCTATATACACTATAAGCCAGTTTCTTCTCCTAGAAGTTCAAACAATCACTATTATATATAAATATATGCAATTTTCAGGTGAATCATAACGGAAACTTTCCTTAGGAAATTTGAAAACAGTCAAATGAGATATATTTTTTCTGGCCTTGCTACATTTTATTGCACTACAAGCGTTGTCCATTCCGGAAAGCATCACGAAAACGAATACAAGCTACAAGTAACACGACGTACAACGCACGAGATACCGCCAACGAAGTAGTGTTCCCTGCTGGCCGCTTGGTGTGCTGCTGTCGCGGTGGATAACAAAATTTCGCTCGAGTGTCGTGACTGGTATGTTAGACTGTGCTGCTACCACGCCGACGCTTTCTCTCGCTTGCCTCAAAAATGTGTCACCCAGCCGTCCGCTTCATCCCACAGAAATGCGAAGAGTGCTGAAATGAAAAGTTAAGAAACTTCTTAACAACCAAACCGGCTAAAAAGGCTGAGTGAAGTGAGACACATCTGACATCAAATGAAGAGGCGTTCTATTATCAAATGGAGAGGGGGTTTCTCATCAAATGAAGTGACCCTACCGCTTTGCTAAATATTGAACTCCTAACAACTGTAAATGCATCGTTTATTTATATAAACGATTTGGGAGAAATCTAAGGTCTTATGTTGTTTGCAGATGACGCCGTTCTTTACCGTCTAGTAAAATCATCTGAAGATCAAAACTAACTGCAGAACGATCTAAATATCACTGTGGTGTAAAAATTGACAAATATTGCGAAGTGTGAAGGCGTCCATGCAAGTACGAAAAGAAATCCGTTAAACTTTGTTTATAAGATAAATCAATCAATAGTGAAGTCCGTAAACTCCACACATTACCTAGGAATTACTAGTACTTCAGACTTAAACTGGAAAGAAAACGTAGATAATTTCTCGGGAAAGGCGAACCAGAGACTGCGTTTTATTGGCAGAACCCTTAAAAGATGCAACAGAACTACTAAAGTTTTGGATTATTACTGCCCAGTGTGGGATCCTTATCAGGTGGGTTTGACAGAGGACATCGAAAGAGTCCAAAGAAGGGGATCTCGTTTTGTATTGCCACGATACAGGGGGGACAGCTTTACGGAAATGATACAGGATGGGGGAGGGGAATCATTACAACAACGGTGCTTATCGCTGCGGCGTGTGCTGCTTACGAAACTCTGGTTTTTGAACAAACTGAATATGACTCTTCGCTCCCTATATTCTACTCCTGTCACCTTCAGACTTTATTCCAGTTAACATCGTCAAAAGCCTTGTCCAGATCTACAAATGCTAAAAACGTAGGTTTCCTTTACTTATACTATCTTCTAAGATAAGTCATAACGTCAATATTGCCTCGTGTGTTCCTACATTTCTCCTAAATCCAAACTGTTCTTCCTCCAGTTTTTCCATTCGTCTGCAAATAATTCGTGTTACTATTAAACTGATAGTTCTGCAATTTTCACATTTATCTGCACTCCTTCTTAGGAATTGGAATTACTATACTCTTCTTGAAGTCGCAGAGTATTTAATCTGTCTCATATATCTTGCATACCAAAATCAAATGTTCAAATGTTTGTTAAGCTTATGGGACTTAACTACGGGGTCATCAGTCCCTAAATTTACAAACTACTTATGAACTACTTACGAACTAGGACGGCACAAATATCCATGCCCGAGGGGGGATTCGAACCCCCGACCGTAGTGGCCGTGCTGACCGTGACTGGAGCGCCTCAGTCTTGCATACCAGTGGAACAATATCTTCATTAGTGGCTCTCCTAACGACATCAGTAGTTCAGACGGAATATAATCTACTCCAGGGGTCTTGTATCAACTCAGTTCTCTTAATGCTCTGTCAAATTGTTCTCGCGGTATCGTATCTCCTATCTCATTTTTCTCTGCTTTGTCTTCCTTTTCTAGAATATTGCCTTCAAGATTATTTCCTTTGTACATTTCTTCCACCATTCAGCTTTCCCTTCTTTACTTATTACTGGTTTTCCATCTGAGTTCTTGATATTCTTACAGTTGCTTTTCTTGTCTCCAAATGTCTATTTTATTTTCCTGTAGGTGGTATCTATCTTTCTCCTAGTTGTACATCCTTCTATGGTCTTGAGTTCTTCTCCTGCCGGCCCTGCTTAGACAATCGGATTTCTACTAAGCGGCCTTCACTACTCTATCTCTCAGAGCTACTCATTCTTCTTCTACTGTTTTACGTTTCGTTGTTTCAGTCAATCCTTGCGTAATGCTCTCTCTGAAACTCTCAGCCACCTCTAGTTCCTTCAGTTTGTCCAGATTCTATCTAATTAATTTTCTATCTTTTTGCAGTCTTTTAAGTTTCAATCTACAGTTCATAACCATTGATTTATAGTCAGAGTCCCTGGATATGTCTAAGAGATTAAAAACTAGTTTCTAAACCTTTTCTTTACCGTTATAAAGTCGATCAGGTACCTCACAGTGTCTCCTGCTATCTTCCAAGTATATAATCTTATTTCATGGTCTTTAAACCACTTTTTTGTGATTATTTAAATCAACTAAGCGATCTCCTCTTTCATTCCTTTTCCCCAGTCTGTATTCACCTACAACATTTCCTTCTCTTCGTTTTCCTACTACCTACTACCGATTTCCAGTCACATTTAAGTTTTCCTCTCCTTTAACTATCTGAATAATTCTTTATTCGCCTCACATATTTATTCCATCTAGTCACCAAAATCCCATTAATTCCGGGGAGAGGGGCGATGAGCTATGTCACATCCCAGATGTATCTTGTTCAGATGTAGTGCCTTGGAAGGGCAGCACGTCAATTGCAACCCTCCACTGTTTTCGTCGAACTACTACCACTGCCGTTTGAAAATATCATGGTGGTGGAGTTTACGTGGTCTGCAACAATGGTACGATATTTTTTCGTCTCCATGGTGCCTTGTACGATTCTTTTGGACTCACATGTATGTTCCCCAGGGCATAATTTAACCGTCGCCATCCTGGCTTCGTCCCGCAGTGCAGTTATGAATGAACTGTTCTCCTGGAAGACGACACATTGCGTCCTCACATGAGTATTATGAACAAGATATCGGGTTTCAAGAAATCATACAACGCTCTGTGTGACTTTGGTCATGTGCTCTTTTCAGTCATAGTTGTCGATGTCGTGGCGTTAATATTGGCACACGCATGGCTCGACAGTTATGGAGGCCTGCCGTTAGGAATGTTCGGTGCACTGTGTGTTCAGACACACTTAAATTCATCCCAGCATTATAATTTGATGTCTTATATCACAGTTCCTTGCCTGGCCTGTATCACCAGTCTACCAGGCCTACGACGTCCGAAATCTGAAATGAGAAATGGCCGCCCAATCCCTCCACCTTTGAGCGTAGTTACACCTTGGTGGCGCCATTTGTCAAAGACACATACACACATGAGACTCCTGGAACGCCCGAAAATTCCTGCAGTTTCCGAGCCTCAGGGTGATTACAATTTGCCTTCTGTCAAACAGAAATAGATCCCGCGCACCTTACTCATTCTTCACCAAGCTCCAACAATCCCGTAAGCGGCCGACCGCGAACAGCGGGCGAATTGATGAACGTCTCGGCGGCCATTATGGTGCCAAACTTCCGCGCGAACTTTGAAAGTGCGTACGACTCTTTTGATTAGAGAGTGTATTCATATGTTTTAAGTCGCGAAAACTGTCTCATCTAAATATATGACTAGAAAACAGATTCAGACTCTTTGAATATACAGCAACTATTGGTTGTGTGTAAATTTATTACACACACGGTGCAGAAATAGGCCAACAGCGTTTCTTCTTCCTAACTAAATCGAATTATAACTTTTAGTCTTTTAGCGTTCTAAGTGCAGCATATGAACGGAATTTACTGTCAGACTCGATTTTCTGGTACTTTTTCAGTATATTCTATGATGGTGAAACTTTTGTACAAACATTAACTTCGGATGAGTTTCACAACACTTTACGTCTTTGCTTGAATGCCTGCTGTATTCTCGAATATTTAGATTTTTTTATAGCCTCAAAAAATGAAACAAAGCTGCCTGAAATAGCTAATGTTAAAAATTGACTGTGAAAATGAAATACCCATCAGATACATAACAGTAAAATGGCGTCTTACCTTTTGAATACCGCAACCAGCCATTACCAAATTCTTTTAAGAACATGAAGTATGCCATAACGTTTTCTTAACTAAGTTCATCTAACATTAATATTAGGGTATCCAGCACGAATATTAGCATTCTTAATGCTATAAGGGAAATACCTTACAGTAGCGTGAATTGCTCAAAAGTCAGCATCTATCGACACTGGGTTCAGCTTCACAATGTACACCCAGCTGTGCGTCATTCATATACAAAACTATACACAGTTCTGCAAAGCCCTTTCAGTTGTTAAACCTATTTGTAAAGCAGATGACAAAGTCTGTTACAACTTGCTAATATTAATTTCATAAATAAAAATTCGAGCTACAGTGAGGCAATTGATCTCATGCCCCCAGTAGTTATTCTACACAATCATAAAATGAAACTTTTAGAACTTCCTGTCCGCCATTACTGCCTGAAATAGCTCGTTTTTAAGTAAAAGTATGTAAAAGCCTGCTATTTCATTCAATCCTATATTGTCTTGACTAACAGCCTGTTAACACAACTACTATGGCTGCTTGTATTACTGACAAATATAAATGGAAAGTATTCGTTCTTTTTATTCCTTTCTTTAATCGATTTACACAGTTAAACGCTGGGCAGCTCTTCAATGGCATGTTTCAAGTATACTGCAATAGTCAAACTGTACAGATGTGACTCCCAACTGAGTACATATAACGCAGTACCTATATAATACACAATTTATCTCCTAACAACACTCGTGTTTGTCTGACGCTTTCCACTATCATGGCAGCCGGCCGAAGGTTCAAATTATCCCGCAACAACAGCGCCGTTAGGAAGTCTAGTTTATTTTACCTCTTTGTTCTTCACGGACAGCACTCTGATACTACATGCCCCATGACTGTCTGACTCGTCAGGTGACGACGCTGTCACCTAAAAGCGTTTATATCGATAATATTCTGGCTGATTATTGTATGTGTGTGTGTGTGTATGTGTGTGTGTGTGTGTGTGTGTGTGTTCATCGTCAAATGTTACGTGCGAGACGGTGTTGTCACACTTACAGTTGAATTATAATAGCCCTGCCACTGACAATTATGAACGATCTAGTTCTAATGCTGTTCTACTCCACTTAAAATGATTTATTCCCTTCCAAATAAATGAAAGACTATCTCCCGTATAAATATGTATTTATGTACAACACGATCAAAGATAAAAAAAATTGAACAAATCAAAACACGGTATATTAAATTCTATTTTTGAGACAGAAATCGCACCCACGAGTAATAGACAGACATACTAAATTCATTGATACTGTGATTTTTTAGTTTCTCCCGGCGTATTTGATAATCAAAATATCCACGGGTGTACTGCCGGTCTATAGTATCCAACGGGCACAATATTTCGGCGATCATACATGTCGCCATCACCAGGTGAACTGACAGACTGAGCTCCTGGAAACGCGCCGGCACGGAGATCCGCACGCTACGGCTCGAAGGGAACTAGGTTCTAGCCTGGGTAGCGGGCCATTTAAATACCCTCGGCCCGCGGAGCGACCCCTCTGTGGTCCGCGCCCCGCGCCGCGGTCGCGCAGTGCAACCGATTGTGACGACGTCTGAGATGACGACGATGTGAGGGCTCTGTCCGCCGTGGTCGTCACTACGTTACGTTTGCTAGATTTACTCTTAATTAACCCAATCGCTGGTTCCCAAGCTTTCCTAAGATTATAGCCACAGTCACAGTTTATGAGGTCGTCACTTGTGCGAATTTCAATGGCCTCTTTAACAACGCAGTCCCAGTATCTCGACGTCTGTACCAGAATACTAGTGCGTTCATACTCCATCGCGTGATTCTCCAACAAACAATGTTCAGCGACCGCCGACTTGCTCGGTTACATCAATCGTGTGTGTCTCTGGTGTTCAAAGCATCGATCCTCGACGGTACGCATCGTCTGTCCAATATATGACTTGCCACACTGACACGCCGCACTGACTCCGCCCAACCAGTTGCAGAATTTGATAAAACTCCTTGATCTAGATTTCGGCACCATCTAAGGGTGCCTTCTTTTGTGTCCCAGCCTCGTCGCCGCTTTTGTGTCTCGTTTCCGTCCAGGTATCGGTGGCAGAGTGGAATGAGACCGACACAGGAATAAAGATAGCACGCTGGTGCAGGTACGGAGGGGAGCAGCCAGAAACTAGAAACACTAGAGTAAATTAGAATGAGATATATATTGCACAGAATTTGTACAATACTTAACTTTTACACAATTCAGTACTGCAGAGTGCTGATACATAGTTGAGTTGAGGCCTGCCTAGTGCCTGTCCAATAGCCAAGTCTTCACTGGTGCCTATCTGATTCCGAATGTCCTAACTGGTTCCTATCTCAGTCCCAAGTGAACGATGTCGTTCAGTGGAGGCCACGAGTGTAGTTGCAACAGAGGGCGCTCGTGGCTGACGTCGTAAGAACGCCGCACCGTGCGTGCATGGCGGCGCGCGGCGAAAGTAGGTGGCGCGCACTTTGTACTTGTGCGACACCACACCTTCATCAGAAGAACAAAAATTAAAACATAAGACGTGCAATTACGAGCAGTGTGCTCAAGTCCAAACTTAAACTTTCTTCCTTAGATGGTGCCGAAATCTAGATCAAGGAATTTTATCAAATTCTGCAACTGGTTGGACTGAACTTTCTCAAATATTTGTAAACCTACAGTTGCTGCAGCCGACAAGCCACGTTTAAAATCAACAAGTAAACAGTTCTCAACACATTTATCGCTTTCTGCTGAGTCGTGATGTGTGTATCGGAGAGGGCGGAGTACCACTGTGGCGTCGGTCTAGCGGATAGCGTTCGTTGCCGCGCAGAGGAAGCTGTTATTTTGTAGACGACCGCCGACAGTGTTATGCACGAATGAGTTTGATACGCCGCGACTTGCGGTCGCCGGCTGTCGCGCCACGCCCTGGCCTGTACAATATCGAGCAACCGCTGGCCGTAAAAAGGATCTCGCCGAGTTCCAGCAGACGCCGCCCAGAACAGTCCATAAAGGCGGCCACGGAGCCCACTCGGTCCAGCAGCGGTTGCCCTTGCGGTCGGTGGTCTGGCACGAATGCCAACGAGAAACCGCACGGACCCGCCCCGACGACGCTCACAAGTAGGCTCTTACTTTCTGGCCGGCAGGCAGAAGTTCGTCACAGCTGCCTCTGGCTCTCGTAGAATACGCCACAGTCCACAGACAACAGAGACCCCTAGGCTTGCAACCTACGGCTATCTGGCTTTGCCAAACTTTTCCAAACTGTTTTGGGAGCCAGTTTTTCCTGGTATTGTGTTTTCGGTTGTCTAACTTCATTACATGGAGATTAGGAAAAAAATAATTCCAAAATTTTTGTCCCAAATTGATCCACAAATAGCAATGTTCATTTTGTGGTTCAAGCACGTTTTTCCGAGCAAACACATGTTTCGGAAAAGTTCCTCCATCATCAGTGGGATTTTCCTTTATTACTGTATCTTTTAAATGAGATAAAGGTTTTTTAGTATTATGGCATATGGCAGTTATTTGAGGTTAAGGTATTTAGATAACTGACAAATGCTTTAAAATTACATTTTTTGTTCCTTGTGTCTGGCCAATATTTGCAAATCAGCTACAAATGTCGTCCAGAATGTCATCAGCAATTGAATACCTCCCTGGAATAAGGATGTACCCCACAAATTTTCTAAAAGTGTGATTTCAGTGGAAATAGTATGTATCTGCATTCCTCTATTCTGTGGTGCCATCTTGTGTCATATATGTGAACATCAAACCGGTTTACAACCAGCTGAACTTTTCCCTCCATGGAATAAGGATGGAACAGACAGCATTAGAGTTTAACAATGTGGTTTCAGCAAACCAATGTCACTTCAAAATAAGTTAAATGATGAGACCTGCAAACCACAATAATATTGTAAAATCATGCTTAAGATGAAGTTTCAAATCTATATTCTGAAATATTTTGTTGTCATAGTATTTTGTTGAAATCTTCATCCACATTGTTATTTTCTTTATTATTATAATATTACTTTCTTTAATTTGAATAGTAAGTGCATATACAATATATCTCTTATGTTACACGTAAGAAATACTGCAAAATATAATGCTGATCATACATCCTATTTTCCAATGTATCACTTACAATTATTATGTTATTTGTAAAATCCTAAGTTACAACAATAAAATATTGCTTTTAATAGCTGAACACATTTGTACACTTGCATATGCAACGAGTTCCAATAATGTATATCACAAAATAGGACCCACAAATAATTTTCCTCTCTCCTGAAAACTTACTGATTTGAAGGTTATATCCTTACTCCATGGAGGTATTCAATTAGTAATGAATATTCAAAGTTTTTGTCAGATGCATGTAAGCTAAGTAAATTGAGACATAACCAGAATATATTGTCTTTCTACCTACTTCTGAGTATTATGTCACATTAAAACATTATGGTTTATTTCATTTTCAAAAAATCAGACTATCATATTACAGACATTCGTCATTAACATTACTGATAATACTCATCAGAGTATCATATTACATATGTATGCATGTTAGTTCTTCGGTAGTTGACACTGAACCATTGCGTGACCATGAAAGGCAGTTGAAACTAGGTAGTTGAACGCGTAGCTATGTAGGTTTCTTACCTATATGATCATGTAAGCATTGTGGGTGTAAATAACGCAATACCCAGTTGCAGCAAATCAGACTACCATATTAGACACATCTTTATCATCACAGATAATGCCCCTTAGTGTATTATATAACACACTTATCATATGATCCTTTTGGATGTAATGATTATGTAAGGCTCATGGATATACATAATGTAGGAGGCTAGGTTCGTATTCTCCGATGACTGAACGAATAAATACAGTGTATGTCCGAACATTCTGCTACATTTGTACTCTGCTTAGGTGTTTACTGGTATTGCGTAGAGGTGTGGATACATCATAAAACTACGCTATCAATTATACATTAACGGATTTGAGAAGCTCTCTATGATACTTCACCATCCAACAGTCAGGACCCTTTTTCACAGGAGATGGGCGGGAATTAACTATTAAGCAAGCACCTGATAAAGTAAAGTAGGGTAAATTTACACCAGCAGTGGTGTCGAAAGTAGTTAATTTAGGGTCCTGTAAGATTTTAAACCGTGCATTGTACGTAAAAGACACAAATTGTCGATTTACTTTACTTGTGACACTAATATTTGGGCCATAGTCGCCTTTACGTTGTTAGGTCTAACTCATTCAGTGCTGTGTAAAGTACTTTAATGTCTTACTCGTGCCTAGATAGCGTGTGTTTAGCACAGTTGTTGTCCTGTTCAAGTTAGGCAATATCCTCATCGTAAATGTTTGTTATTCACTACAGATTACAGCAATTTCTTCTGTTTTTCGGACTGTTAGATGTAGAACCAACTATGCGACACCGTATATACGGGTTCTAGGTATTACGTTTAGGATTACATTGTGCATTCTCCTCCTTTGGACAATAGGGTATCACGTCTGATTACTATGATTTCAATTTGATTACTTCTGTTAGTCCTGAATGAAGCTAAGAGATACTTACTTTATGGATGTTGAACATTACTTTTGCTATTACTTTTCTGTAATTGATGTAGTATGACAATTTGTAGAGCGTCTATTTTTTAACATAAATATTGTATTTTCAGCAAACATTCTGTAGTACCTTGGCATTTGGATCGAAGAAACTTAACAAACAGCCAAAATTATTTGATATTTGAGTACAGCTTTGACACATACACTCTGTTTTGAACTTTTACCTCTTTAAACTATTATTTTAATATCTCTCCCACATTTTCATAACCACTGAATTTCGCGGCCAAGCGCATTACCGACTGTGCTATCCCGACACGACACACGATGCCGCCTCACAACTTTACTTCCGCCAGTATCTCGCCTTCTACTTTCCAGACTTCACAGAAGCTCTCCTGCGAACCATGCAAGACCAGCACTCCTGGAAGAAAGGTTATGGTGGAGACATGGCTTAGCCACAACCTAAGGGATGTTTCCAGAATGAAACTTTCACTCTGAAGCGGAGTGTGCGCTGATATGAAACTTCCTGGCAGATTAAAATTGCCAGGAAATGTCGGGATAGCTCAGTCGGTAGAGCGCTTGTCCGCTAAAGGCAAAGGTCCCAGGTTCTAGTCCCAGTTCCGGCACACAATTTTAATCTGCCAGAAAGTTTCGTATGCAGAATAGTTGGGCAATCACTTTTCGACAGGTATAAAAGCAGTATTTTAGAATGATTACACCTTAAGATTTTTAACGGTTGCTGCACGTTAGCGACGAAGGTGCTTTTATTGATCTTCTTCATTGTGATTATTTTAGTTCTGATGATGGCGGCAAGATCCGCCGAAATCGGTACAGCCAAGTAAAGACTGAATACGCAATCTTGGCAGGAACATAAATTGAATATAAATTGCCGTGTTTTTTGCAAATATCTCTGAAACTATGCAAACACAGGAATAAACATAAGAGAGCAAAGTTGTAGAGAATTTTATCCCCTACAAATCTGTTCATTCACTTTTCGTGTCAGATTCATGGGTAAGCCGTTATTTTCATTAAAATTTGGAGCTGTCCAAAGGCGATCGCAAAGGTCCACTAGTGGGCCAGAAAGATACCATCTTATTTGAAATATATTAATCGAACTTACCTGTTAGCTTATAGTCGATGAGTCCATGAAACTCTCAACGTGCGCCCTGCAAAAAGTCTGGGCTATTGCTTCATCTATTTGCTGTGCATTGTGTTGCACTAGAGTGTTGCTTGCAAAGAGCACGTTGAGTTTTTGAGAGGACGGTGTCTTCATACAGGTATGTAATTCTATTTTGGCTTCGAACAGGTTGACAAAGAAAAACGGGAACATATCAACAATTCAATAAAAATAGAAGTGATGAAGGAAAGAAATTTGATTATAGTAATTGAAATCTTACAGCCTTGACATTTACGTCACTATTTTTTATTTTATTTTTTTATTTATTTATTTATTTATTTTTAAATAATGTCCTTTTCATGGAGTTCTCCTGTACGAATAATGATAAGCTTAAGGACTTGACTGCGGAGTCATCAGTCCCTAAACTTACAAACTACTTATGAACTACCTTATACTAAAGACGACACAAACATCCATGCCCGAGGGGGGATTCGAAACCCCGACCGTTGCGGCCGTGCAGACAGTGACTGGCGCGCCGCAGACCATTCGGCCACTGCGGCCGGCTGTACGAATACATTCATAAAATCTGCTGTGGAGATTCTTCGGTGCTCGCTGCTACCTCTCAAGTGGGATACTGTGAATTTCATACGGAATTCCCTATTTTAAATCATCCAGGTTCTTGGTCGAATCCCGTAGCTTTGCTTTGCCTTTGAGATAACGACAAAAGCCGGCCGCGGTGACCGAGGGGACTGCGGCGCTTCAGTCACGGTCTGCACGGCCACTACGGTCGGGGGTTCGTTTTGTGTCTCGTTTTCGTCCTAGGTGTCGGTGTCCGAGCAGAAAAGTACCGACAAAGGAATAAAGGATGCACGCTTGTGCAGATACGAAGGTGAGCAGCCAGTGGGACAACAGAAACTAGAAACATTAGAGTAAATTAGAACGAGATATATATTTCACAGAGACTTAGTAATACTTAACTTTTACATAGCTCAATACTGCAGAATGCTGATACATAGTTGAGCTAGAGGCCTGCCTAGTGCCTATCCGATAGCCAAGCCTTCACTGGTGCCTATCTGATTCCGAAGTGTTAACTGGTTCCTATCTCAGTCCCAAGTGACGGATGTCGTTCAGTGGTGGCCACGAGCGGAGTTGTAGCAGAGGGCGCTCGTGGCTGCCGTCGTAAGAACGCCGCGCCGTGCGTGCATGGCGGCGCGCGGAGAAAGTAGGTGACGCGCACTTTAGACTTGTGCGACAACACAGTTCGAATCCCTCCTCGGGCATGGATAGTTGTGCCGTCCTTAGTTGTAGCTAGTTCATAAGTAGTTTGTAAGTTTAGGGACTGATGACCCCGTAGTTAAGTTTCATAAGCTCTACAAACAAATAGTGACAAAAAAATAAATAAAATAAAATAAAATTTAAAAGAAAAATAAATAAAAAATAAAAAAATCTCGTGATCTCGGGGACCAGGGAATGTTACCGGATCGTGAAGTCACATTCTTGTTCAGATGCCCCTGACTGCCGTGCAGAATGTGGTGTCTCTCTGTGCTGTTGAAACCAGGAATCTTGAAGGCTTGGAGAGTTGTTCAATTCAGGTGTAACGAAAGTTCGTAACATCTTCACGCAACCATAGTCATTGACAGCTGTTGTGTTTCGCTGTTCATTTGCGAGAAAATACGGTTCGATAATTCCATGTGATGAAATACCACAACACGAACGTCAGCGGTCAATGAGGAAGCGCCACAACAGATTTCGTGAATGTATTCGTTCAGAACGACGCTATCTAAAGGACGATTTTTTAATGATAAATGACATCAATGTTTCGTAAATGTCAAAGTTGGAAGACTTCAATTACTATGAATTAAATTTCTTTCAATAATGATAAATCTGAAGCATAGAATTAAAATTTGTGATGCGGCCGGGAAGCGATCCCGGACTCCATGCTCATTAGGCAGACGTCTCACCGTTAGAGCACCACATCACATGCCTAGTAAGCATGGAGGTCCGATTTCGATTCCCGGCCGCATCACAAATTTTAATTCTATGCTTCAGATTTATCATTATTGTCTATGACATAAAAAAGCAGTCAACAATCCGAGGATTGGTTTGAACACCACAGTGCTTTACTAGGCATGGTTCTGTTTGGAGGTGGTATGCCGTTGCCTTCCTCCGACCCAGCCAGTTATAGGGGGACCTACAGTTTAACGTGGGTTTCGAACCACAGTGCAACTCGGTATTTTTCACATGAGCAACACTGCCAGATGTGAAAGAAGTGAAAAGTGACAGATAAAACTCCTAGGGCCTGGTGGGGATCGAACCCCCGCCCTTTGGCTTTGTAGTCTGGCACTCTATTACTGTGCAACCTTTTTGTTCTTCAGGTAGACCTATGATCTGCGGTCGTTTTTTATTGTTCGTACTTGGTCGTTCGTTGGTCATTTAGCTCAGCTTTTTTGTTACAGAGGACGTTCAGCCCTCTGACCGGGCGCGCTGAGCCACGACGCCCGGCAAGCAACCGAGGCGCACATTCGAGACGAAAAACCGTCTCAGGGATTGTTTATTTGTATTAAATTGATATTTATATCACCTTAACAGGATTGTTCCAATATGCTCATTGCTGAGGTGCTATTCCGCTGCATGGAGAGCGTTGGCAGTAGTGGCATTTATCTTTGTAACACAGAAGCTGGATTTACGTTTGTGACGTGGAGGGAAATCGAACTTCGACTATTCCGAGGCGCATTAAAGGTTAGTGATGTGGTGGTCTAACGGTGGTGGGCGCCGTGGCTCAGCGCGCCCGGTCAGGGGGCCAAACGCCCTCTGTAATAAAAAAGCTGAGCCAACCCTTCAACGAACAACCCCGAACAAACTAAACGAACGACCTCGAACAATAGATCTACCAGATGAAAAAATAAATAAATAAAACAAAACGGTAAGACGTCTGCGTAGTAAGCATGGAGGTCCGGGTTCGATTCCCGGCCGCATCACAAGTTTTGATTCTAAGCTTCAGATTTATCATTATTGTCTATGACATACTGTAAAGGAGACCGTGTATAAAACGCTTGTACGACCACGTCTTGAGTATTGCTCGAGTGTTTGGGACCCGCAGCAGATCACTTTAAAGGAAGACATAGAGGCGATTCAGAGGCGAGCAGCTAGATTTGTTACCGGTAGGTTCGACCAATGCACGAGTGTCACAGAAATGCTCCGGCAACTCAATTGGGGATCGCTGGAAGAAAGATGACGTTCTTTTCGTGAATTCTTGTTAAGTAAATTTAGAGGGCCGGAATTTGAAGCTGACTGTAGTACGATCTTGCTGCCGCCTACTTACATTTCGCGTAAAGATCACAAAGACAAGATAAGAGAAATTAGCGATCGTTCGGAAGCATATAGGCATTCTTTTTTTCCTCGTTCAGTTTGGGAGTGGAATAGGAAAGGAAATGCCTAGTAGTGGTACAGTGTACCCTCCGCCACGCACCTTACGGTGAATTGCGGAGTATGTATGTAGATGTAGATGTAGAAAACCCGTCTCAGGGATTGTTTATTTGTATTAAATTTCTTTCCTTCACCACTTCCAGTTTGTGGGAATGTTCCCGTTTTCCTGTGTCATCCCGTATGCACGTTGATAGTTCCAGTATCAGGCAGATATTTCAAAAGCGTCCCCCCTTCTTTAGTAGTCGAGCATCCTAAGAGTTAACGTGTCCAGACGTGTGTGTGTGCGATACACGAAAGAAAATAATGGTTTGGCCTAACACCCACGCTTCCCACTCTCAACACAATAAGATTGACGTTGCGTGCCCGGCGCCGCTCGTGTGAGGGGAATGGGTGGCTGTTTTTTCGCCGTCGCGCGTTGTGAGTGGCGTCTTATTCAGGTTTATGTGTCGCCGCTAATCAAGGCGGAATGTGCTGGGAGCCGGACGCAGCTCCATAAATTGTGTCAGACAGCTTAAACTTACGTCCACCCAAATGAGCTCACGCACGTAAAATCGCCTGACGTTTTAATTAACTCCTGTGTGATTCCGAACCAAACGCACGCTGTAATTTAATCGGTGTCTGGTATGCGTGTTATAGCACTGACCGTTATAGATGCAAAACTGATTACACTCTTTAGCAAAGGATGTGCCATAACTTTCTGAACTTCTCCTATTACTGGAATAAATCTTGAACGAACTTTAAAATTATTACCAGTAAACGAGAAACACACCACATTAAACAAACTGCCGTAATAACACTTTTAATTATTTTCTTCTGGTACGCCCTATCCTTCTCAAAACATTGAATTCCATGTGCTTTAGTTTACGAAAATCGTCCAGAGAAAAAATGTTCTTATGTCTGTGAAATCATTGGACCAAACTGCTATGGTCATCAGTCCCTAGGCACGCAAACCAAATGCAAATGTTTGTATAGCTTATGGGACTTAACAACAGGGTCATCAGTCCCTAAACTTACAAACTACTTAAGAACTAACTAATACTAAGGACGGCACAAATATCCATGCCCGAGGGGGGGATTCGAACTCCCGACCGTAATGGCCGTGCAGACCGTGACTGGAGCGCCACAGTCCCCTCGGCCACCGCGGCCGGCACATGCAAACCAATTTTACTAACTTACAATAAGGACAACACACAGATGCAGTCCCAAGAGAGGACCCGAACTTCCGAAGGGAACGGCCGGCGAGTCCGAAATATGACGCCTTAGATGACGCGGCCGATACCGCAGGATAAGTGAGAAAAAATAAAAACCTTGCGGTTTGCCGATGTTATTGTAATTCGGTTAAAGACCTTGAAGGACATGGAAGAGCAAAAGAATTGAATGGACAATGTCTTGAAAGGAGTTTATAATATAAATATTACAAGAGTAATGGAATGTAAGAAAATCAGGTGATTCTCAAGGAGTTAGGTAACGAGACGATAAAAGTAGTAGAAGAGGGTTGTAATTTGGGTATCAAATTCTGATGGCCGAAGTAAAGAAGATATAAAATGCAGAATGGCTGTGGGAAGATAAGCATTTCTGAAGAAGAGAATTTCTTATAACTTTCAATATTAATTTAAGTTTTAGTAAGTCCTTTCTCAAAGCACTGCAGTGGAGTAAAACGTGAACCATCAGTCAAAAATATGATAGAAACGTTTGAAATTGGGTGCTACAGGAGAATGCTGAAGATGAGATGGGCAGTGTTGTTGTTATTGTTGTGGTCTTCACTCCGCAGGTTGGATTGATGGCGTTCTCCATGCTACCGTGTCCTGTGCAAGCCTCTTCATCTGAGAATAAGAATGGCAACCTACAATCTTTTCAATCTGATTATTCGTCCCTCCGTCTCACTCTACGATTTTTACCCTACACACTTCCTTCTGATGCTAAGTTGACGATTCCTTGATGTCTCAGAATGTGTCGCTATCCCTTCTCTTAGTCAGGATATGCCACAAACGTCTTTTCTCCCCGATTCATTTAAGCGCCTCCTCACTAGTTACGTGATCTACTCATCTAATTTTCATCATTCGTCTGTAGCACCACATTTCGAATGCTTCTATCATCTTTTTGTCTGAACTCCTTATCGTCTACGTTTAACTCCAATACAATGCTATTGTCCAGACAAATGCTTTCAGAAAGGACTTCCTAACATTTAGATTAATATTGGATGTTAATAAGTTTCGCTTTTTCAGAAACGCTTATCTTCCCATTGCCGTTCTGAATTTTATATCGTCTTTACTTCGGCCACCAGAAGTTATTTTGCTACCCAAATAACAAAACTCATTTACTACTTTTATTGCCTCCCTACCTAATCTAATTCCTTCAGCATCGTCCAACCTTCTGACGCCACATTCCATCATCCTTGTTTTACTATTGTTCATGTTCATCTTATACCCCCTTTTCAAGACACTGTCCATTTAATTGCTCTTCCAGATCCTTTGCCGTATCTGGAAGAATTATATGTTATTGGCAAACCGCAAAGTTTTATTTCTTCTCCTTGAACTTTAATTCTTCCTCCAAATTTCTCCTTGCATTCCTTCACTTCTTGTCCAATGTTCAGATTGAATAAAATTGGGGAAAGGCTACAACCCCGTCTTACTCCATTCCCAACCTCTGCGACCCTTTCATGGCCATCGACTCTTATAATATTGCAGTCCAGCTTTTGTGTAAGTTGAATATAACTCTTCGCTTCCTATATTTTAGCCATCCTACCTTCAGAATTTCAAAGAGTGTATTCCAGTCCAAATTGTCAAAAGCCTTCTCAGAATCTACAAATGCTAACAACGTAGGTATGCCTTTCCTTAGCCTATCTTCTAAGATAAGTCGTAATGTATTGTCTCCCGTGTTCCTAAATTTCTCCTAAATGTAAACTGATCTTTCCCAAGGTCGGATTCCACAATTTTTTCCATTCGTTTGTAAATAATTGAAGTTAGTATCTTGCAACTCATTAAACTGATCTGTTTGCGACTCTATAGCAAGGAAGTTACATACAGCGAAACGTGATGCCACAGACCATATCTTTGGTCTATGCCTGCTACAATGACTTCAGCTCTTTCTCTGTAAGGATAAGCATACGAATAATGAAATATAAGAATAAATAAATAAAGCAGTAAAAAAGAAGTTTCTTTTAATACATCTCTTTAAGAAAATCGATTTGACGTTTCGCACATTATCTATTATAATCAACAAACACGCAAGCCGAGCCGCGGGTTTAAGCTAGTTGATTTATAAAAATCTAGTGGCTGGTTGCAGTATTTATCTACTACAGTATCATGCACTGTAGAAAAAATTTCAGACTGTTTTCGATAACAGTTTTTGTAACATTCTTTTCTACTGCATTGCTTATTATGATTATAATCAACGAGACATAATCATGATACGAAATTTTATCTAGGTGGCTTAACTTACAGGCACCAGTAACTCCCAATATGCATTATCCTCTTTCTGCTGTTGCCGAGCATCTACATGGGATACTCTGCAAATCACACCTAAGTGCCTGGTAGAGGGTTCGTCGAACCACAATTATACTATTTATCTCCCATTCCATTCTCGAATAGCGCGTGGGAAGAATGAACACCTGAATCTCTCTGTTCGAGCTCTGATTTCTGGTATTTTATTCTGATGATCATTTCTACCTATGTAAGTGGGAGTCAACAATATATTTTCGCATTCGGAGGAGAATGTTGGCGATTGGAGTTTCGAAAGTAGCCCACGCCGCAGCGATAAGCGCCGTTGTTGTAATGATTCCCATCCCAGATCCTGTATCATTTCCGTAACGCTGTCTCCCCTGTATCGTGACAATACGAAACGAGCTGCCCTTCTTTGGACTCTTTCGATGTCCTCAGTCAAACCCACCTGATAAGGATCCCACACTGGGCTGCAATACTCCAAAAATGGACGGATAAACGTAGTGTATGCAGTTTCTTTTGTAGTTCTGTTGCATGTTTTAAGGGTTCTGCCAATAAAACGCAGTCTCTGGTTTGCCTTTCCCACGATATTATCTACGTGTTCTTTCCAATTTAAGTCTGAAGTAATAGTTGTTCCTAGGCATCTTGTGGAGTTTACGGCCTTCACATTTGATTGATTTACCTTGTGAACAAAGTTTAACAAAGCAGAAACCAGACTACTTTTCCAGGACGCGGCGGCACCCATTTAGTGAGCGGATCATGAGCTCGCCGGTGGAGATGGGTTCTTCCACGGAGCAAGGACAACCCAGCGGCGGCTGCGCTAATGGAATAAGCAATAATGGGGCCCCGGGCTGCGAGAAGAGGCGCGGCGGCGTCTGTGTCTGCCGCAAGAACCCTGATGGCTCGGGAGACGAGCGCGGCAGGGGGCCGCATTACTACACTGCACGGCGCAAAAACGGCTGGCTGCTGACCAGCAGTAATCTGTGTGTATGTGTGTGTGCGCGCGCGCACTGTTTTAAGAAACAACATAAATCCAGTTGCTCTTCTGGTGCTCGTTTTCTGTTACTGGAGTCAGACAGCACAAAATGATGCTTGTTATGCAAAAGAAGCATGCAATTACTGAGTCAAAGTGAAGAGTAGTCAGCACAGATCTTATGGGCTATGTTCTTTTTCTAAATCGTTGCTGCATTTATACAAAACCTGTTTCTAGAACGTTTCTCCAGTATTAGTCATATCTTAGCAGTAAGATTGTATGTAAAATACCCGTCAACATCTGCCGCATTGGATTCAAGAAGACCCCAACCAGAAATTTGTATCTGTGTGGAACTTCTCGTGGCAAGTTTGAGGATACACGATTTTAGCTTAGTAACCTCTTTGGTACGTTTTGGTCGAACAGTAGTTATCGTTGGCGTGCAGCGATAGCTGCTGGGCGACAATGTTTAGGTTGGATTGTTTTTTGTTTGTTGGCCGGTGTGCGGCAGTCTCCTGCCGACCGCAGAGCGAGGCAGTAGCATGTTGACAGTGCGTCCGTATCCCGCTTTTAGCGGTGGCTAAAGTTTTTGCCCTTCAGTCGTATCGCATATGACTTTCGGTTCCAGTTGCGTATTGAAATATTTCAGTGTGGACTTGTAGACAATAATCGTGATGGCACGCGGTTATTTAGGCAGTGTATTTAAAGGAAGAGTTTTTAACATTTGTCGTTCCATAATAAAGGAAGTTAACAAAGTTTATTGTTATGGATCAACCTAATAATTGTCCGCATCCCATACCGTCAAATCATTGGAACAATTATTAAATGGTTAAGCAGCAAAGAGAATATAACGGCAACTTCGCCCATCGAGGATTAGGTGGACGCAGCTGTGGCGTTACAGAGTATCTAAACTACACTGCACTTCAGATACACTTACTTTCGCACTGCCTAGTATCTGTTGATGAACACATTTCTTTTCCTTTGAAAATCAGGCCCCTCTCAGTACTTTTTCTAAAGCCAAGTGGTACACAAGACTTTTGTATTTGCATTTTTATTATTTATTTGAAGGTTGTATTCCAATCTGTTTTCAGCCTTCTGAGCCAGAGACATATACAACAAAAACACTATATCTATTGAAGCAAAGAAAAGACACAACAAAGCAACGGTGATGCATACACTACTATATGTGGCTGAGACGGAAACAATTGGAACAAATGAGGTACAACAACTACAGGAGAGAAGAATACTAAAAAGGATGGAGTGACATGAATGCTAAGACTTAGGGAAGATATGTACCGTAACGTAAGCACAATACCAACAGTTTTGAATAAAACAATTTCCGGTATTATGACACGTCATTTTTCAAACAGCAAAGGGATTGCTGACGTTTCGACCACTATTCAGTAGTCCTTTTCGGGGCGGTTACCTGTTGATTGATGCTGAAAGTATACCTCAATAGACTGAATTTTCGGTTATCTGAAATGTTCAAATGTTTGTTAAGCTTAAGGGACTTAACTGCGTTGTCATCAGTCCCTAAACTTACAAACTACTTATAAACTACCTTATACTAAAGACGACACAAACATCCATGCCCGAGGGGGAATTCGAGCCCCCGATCGTAGCGGCCGTGCAGACTGTGACTGGCGCACCGCAGACCACTCGGTCACTGCGGCCGGCTGTTATCTGATACCGGAGTAATACATTTTAGATAGTGATTGGTTGACAGTGGAGTATCAGTAGGCTCTTACATTTGCTACCCTGGTAAGTGATTGGTAGGCAAAAACTTGCATCTGATTGGAAAGCAACAGCCAGTCAGCAACAAGCCACTGAACGTTCAGGCCCAACGTCTGATCTACTGTGGCCGCGGCAGGGAACACCATCCCCTGCATGCTACTTGGTGGTTGGCTATTGACTTCCAATCAGATACAATATTTTAGATACTAATCACTTGCGAGGTATAGCAAACGTAAGAACCTAATGATTCGCTACCGCCAACCAATTAGTAAATCAAATGTTTGTAGTGTCTATGGGACTTAACTATGGGGTCATCAGTCCCTAAACTTACAGACTACTTATGAACTACTTACGAACTAGTACGGCACAAATATCCATGCCCGAGGGGGGATTCGAACCCCCGATCGTAGTGGCCGTGTTGACCGTGACTGAAGCGCCTCAATCACCTCGGCCACCGCGGCCGGCACCAATTAGTGCCTTAGATGTATGACGTCGATATCAGATAGCAGAAAAATTCACAGTGAATAGGTGTGTATATTCAGAAGCATCCAACAGTCAACCGAACTGAAGAGGACCACTGCACAGTGATCGAACGTCGGAAATTCCTTTTCTGTTTTGAAAATGACGCGTCCTAATACCCTGAATTGTTTTATTCAAAATGACACCTGCCGTGGAAGCCTACTAACTTATATAATACCAGGAGTCATCAGACTCAAGGGGACAAGGTTCACGTGACATCTAACAAGGATTAATACAGTTAGTATGACTGAAGTATAGATAACAACAGGAAGGACCAGACGAAGGAAATGAACAAAGTGGGGTTTTGAGCTGTGGAAGGACTGGTCGGAATTGGGATCCAGGTGGACGAAAAGGAAAATTGGAGAAGCAAGCTCTTTCCAAACAAACTGCCGCAGATTGATGACAGGGAAGGATAAAGGAAAACGAGAGAACATATGCCGCATGAGGCACAAAACATTTCTAGATTTAGGAAGAAGAGCTGGAGAGGAGAAAATAAAGGATGAAGATTCTGAGAAGTGGAATATTCAGTCCCGGGAAGGGGCTACAGTAAAGCAAAAAATAAGAACTATTATGTACACCCCTCTGCCTCAACCACCTCCTCTCTCTCTCTCTCTCTCTCTCTCTCTCTCTCTCTCTCTCTCTCTCTCTCACACACACACACACACACAGAGAGAGAGAGAGAGAGAGAGAGAGAGAGAGAGAGAGAGAGAGAGAGAGATTTTCTTTTGTTTCTTGTTTTATTTTTGGTTAATAATACATTTTAGTTAATCCGTTCCAAAAATTAATGATAGATTTCCCAAAGATTACCTAAGATTATGCCGTTAGAGTATGACCCAGGAGAACAGCTTTAATTTACTCGTACATTCCGTTGTAAATGCTTGCATAATCATGTCTTGTTGCGCCACCGTAAATCTTCCTGCAGCTAATGTCACAATAGCATGGGATTCACGCCGTGGTTCCACGGTCGTATTTAATGGGTCAGCACCTTCCCCTGTTACGTATTGCTCTGTACTGTGCACACTTTTCGAAAAACATACCTTTCAATGCACAGCATGCCAAATTGTATTATATAGTGATTGAAGATATCGGTCTTGCAAACCGACACAACGGCTGGTAGTGCGGGGCGCTGACCACGACCCCTTTCATACCTTATCTGGTGACGCGGAGGATGACACGGCGGCCGGTCAGTACACGAGGCTCAAATTCAAATGTTTTTAAATGTATTGGACTTAACTGCTTGGTTATCAGTCCCTGGGCTGACAAACTACTTAAACTAACCCAAGGACAACACACGCACCCATTCCTGAGGGAGGACTCGAACCTCCACGGCGACGAGTTGTCGTTTGATACCTGTCATGGAATGACGGAGAAGTTTACGGTTACCGCTGTCAACGGCCACACCTTTTAAATGCGCTATTACTTGCGACAGTTACGCAACGGGGCGAATATAGCACCGAACCGGGTCTCTTAATTAAAAAATCTAAACGCAGCTGCTGATACTTTTTTATTTCTTTTTTTTTTTTTTTTTTTTTCAATCGACACCTGCTTACTAGTCAGTCGCGCTGGCCTCTACGCCACTCGGCACTCACTGATAGCCATGTCCCCGTAGGCTACCTTTTCACGCCTCCCGTCACACGCAAATTTCCAACTCATTCACACACTAATAACACAGTACCCCTGCTCGTTATCACTGATTACTCGCGGTATTTCGACGATTCGCGTAGTGCACACCCACACTGAAGAAAGGATCGATGGCCATATATGCCTTAATTACATATGCTAGTTTGCATTGTACTGAATCTCCGCTTGATGGTGGCCGCGCCGGCCGCGGTGGCTGAGGGGACTGAGGCGCTTCAGTCACGGTCTGCACGGCCACTACGGTCGGGGGTTCGAATCCCCCCTCGGGCATGGATATTTGTCCCGTCCTTAGGATAAGCTAGTTGATAAGTAGTTTGTAAGTTTAGGGACTGATAAACCCGTAGTTAAGTCCCATAAGCTTAACAAACATTTGAACATTTTTGAACATTTGATGGTGGCCGCGCGATCAGAGGCACCATGCCACAGACTGCACGGCCGCTGCCACCGAAGTTTGGAGTCCTGCCTCGGGCCTGGGAGTAGGTGTTGTTCTTAGCATAAGTTAATTTGGATTAGTTTAAGTAGTGACCTCAGCAGTTTGATCCCTAAATTAAAATATATAGAGAGAGACGGAATGAAAAGGGGTGAAATAGACTAGCTCCAGGAATACCTTACAACACACTTTATATATATTATTATTATTTGCGTACATTCCCCTTAAGGAGAGTGCTAAAAACACAAAAATCAAGCTTTTATTCCCGTCTTTTTTCTTTCTAAAAACCTTTCATTCTTTCACTTTGTGCCTTCTTTTGTTCATTTGTCCATTTTCGTCTGTTGTTTTTGTGTTGTGACTTAAAGTCAACTTTTTGGTTTCTGATTTTTTCCCTACAGGTTTTGCTTTCTTGTATTCTTCTATACAGATGTTTAATGTTTTCAGGTGTTCTATGGTTTCTTTGTACCAAGATGTGCCCAGTTTCGATGTACAAATTATGTTGAATATTCTTTTAGTTAGTCTGGTGTCATTCATTCTGGCGATATGCATGAAAAATTTTGCTCTGTGTATCCTGATATGTGTCGTGATTGTTTCAGAGAGTCTGTATAGTTCTTCCGTGGGTATTTTTTGCCAGATATTTTCTCTAAAAACTGCACCGTGGATTTTTCTCAGAATTTGCCTTTCTTGTTTTTCAATCTCCTTGATTTTTGCCTGTCCTTTGGTGCTCGTAGTTTCTGAAGCGTAGAGAGCTTCTGGTAAAACAACTGTGTTGTAGATTCGTAGTTTTGCGGCCGTGGAAATACATTTTTATTGTAGTGGGATCAGGTGAGTTTATAGGCTCTTTCTTCGTTTGCTTTTGTGTTTAGTCCAGATTTTTGCATGACTTCGCCTAAATATTTAAACTCACTGACTTGTTGAATTTTTCCGTACTTTGTTTTTAGTGGGAGTTTATCTGATGATTTTGTATCAAAAATTGTATTTTTTCATAAGAAATTTGTAAACCGGTTTTCATGGCTATCTCGTGGAGTTTTTCTAGTACATGTTGTGCTTCCGTTCTGGTATTCGAGAGTATGGCGATGTCTGCAAAAGCGAGGCATTTTATGTGGGTTATCTTTTCCTTCTTTCTGCCTATTTGAATTCCTTTGACTTCTCCTTCCCAGGTACGAAAAATTTTCTCTAAGACTGCATTGAATGGGATGGGTGAGAGACCATCGCCGTGTCGGACGCTGGTTTTGATTTCAAAGGGCCCTGATAATTCTCCCATAAATTTGACTTTGGATTTGGTGTTGGTGAGGGACTCTTGAATTAAATTCCGGGTAATAGGTCAACCTTCATCTCTCTTAGAGATGATTATATATAAAGTGTGTTGTAAGGTATTCCTGGTGCTACTCCATTTCACCCCTTTCCATTCCGTCTCAATGTCCGAAAGACTCCACAAATACGAGGGTCAGTTCCGTTTCTATTTCTATCCGCGGCAGCGCTACGATTGCTGTTCCGAGCATGCGCGGCAGTTACTCTGACTCAAGGAGAAGACATGTACGCCATTTTCTCCTTGCTGCTGCCGAAGTGTGCTTTGTAGTGCTTCTTTATAATGTCAGCCGTAATTGAAACTGCAGCTGTACGTGAAATGAAATCTGTGATTCGTTTTCTAAATGCAAAGAAAGTTAAAACACAGTAAATTCATCGGAACATCTGCGAGGTTTACGGACAAAATGCTATGAGTGACTCAATACTTAGAAGATGGATCAGACTGTTCAGTGAAGGACGTGAGCAAGTGCACGATGAAGAACGATGTGGACACCCTTCTGTAGTTACTGATGAACTGGTTCACACATTTAAAGAGAAGATTAAGCACAACCGTAAGCTTACACTTAGTGCCATTGCTATGAAAGTTGTCAAATCTCACGCTTATGAGTTGAAAGAATGTGTTACCACATGGTTGAATACACAGGCGGCAACCTTCTATGAAGAAGGCACACAAAAACTTGTACCACGCTATGACAAGTGCCTACAAAATTTCGGAAGCTTGTTGGAAAGAAGATTAAGAGTTGTATATTTTTGTACGATAATTATTTTTCTGTGTCTGTACATTTTTTTTTTTTTTTTTTTTTTTTTTTTTTTTTTTTTTTTTTTTTTATACGTGACCAAACGTAAATTACTTTGTGAATATACCTCCTGTATAGTAAATGTTAAACTTTGACAGACGCCCATACCGTGATGTAAAATGCCTCTCTTGCTACGACTGTACTGGAGTTTGCCGATTATGTCCACGTCACTATCGCACTAAGTAAATAAAGCTGAAACGAAACGTGCTGCCCTCTTTTGGATTTCCTTTTCTCATTATCAATCGTATCTATAAAAGTTCCATAACGATGAGCAATATTCAAGTACTCACCGAATGAGTGTTTCGCAAGCTACTTCTTTAACATGACGTTGCAACACTCTTCCCAAGCTTCCTTCCAATGAATCTTGGTCTGAAATAAAATTCACACACGATTAATCCTATGCGGTAGTTTGAAATAAAATAGCTCCTTATACCTGACATGTAAGAAACTGCTTCCATTGATTGCATCACAACTGTGTAGTCATAAAGTGATCGATACATTCGCAATACGTTCCATTTACCACTCGCTGCACCAATCGTCGATTCGCTATACATATGGCGACAATTTTCCAGCGTTATGACTTATTTGTATAAGCTAGTACAGAATCATCCCTGAAACTTCTTATTGAACTTTCATTTCCATAAATGCTCTGCAAATCATATTAAAGTGTACGGCAGAGGTTTCATCGAACCGCTTTTATGATATTTCTCTACGGTTCCATTCTCTAATAGCTTGCGGGAAAAAGGAACACATAGACTTTCCTGTTTCCGATTTGATTTCTCTTATTTTATTATGATGACGATGTCTCGCCATGTAGTTGGATGCTAACAAGATATCTTCGCATTCGGAAGAGAAAGTAGCTGAAAGAAATTTCTCAAATAGATCTCGCCGCAACGAATATCTCCTTTCTTTTAATGATTTCCATCCCAACTCGTGCATCATTTCCCACCTGATGTGGATCCCACAATTCGCAGCAATTCTCAAAAATAGGACACACGACTAGTGTAGGCAGTTTCTTTAGTACAACTATTGCATTTTCTAAGTGTTGTGCTAATGAAATGTAGCCTTTGGTTCGCCTTCCCTACAATATTTTCTGTGTGCTAATGAAATGTAGCCTTTGGTTCGCCTTGCCTACAATATTTTCTGTGTGTTCTTACCAATTTAAGTTGTTCGTAATTGTTATTCCCAGGTATTTCGTTGAATTTACGACCTGTAGTATTGACTGACTTATCGCGTAAATGAAGTTTAACGGTGTCCTTTTAGTGGTTATATACATGACTTCACACTTCTCATTATTGAGGGTCAATTTACAAAATGTTCAAATGTTTGTAAATTTGATCCATCATATTTCGGGCTTGCAGCCGGATCATGTTGACTTCTTCCAACGATATTTCGGCTGACAAACGTGCAGCCATCTTCAGGTGAGCACGAGACTGAAGATTACCGGTGTGCGTCGTTCTATATATACCGACGATTGGCGCGGCGGCGCCTGCGCAGTGAGGAGGTACTAGCGCGCCGCCTGTCGAATTTGGCGCGCTCTGTGGTAAAAGCGAGCCACGTCTGCGTAATGGTGTACTTACATTCGCGCCATCTGTCGGAATGCGCTTTCGTGCATCTTAAGCGCGGTGGTCGAAGGAAATCACTTTTTGTCAGATGTTACACTAGAAGTTGACCTATGTCTCTGCGAAGCAATTAAAGAAATAACAGGGTCCCATGCTTTATCCATTTGAAATCCGCCATCCCGATTAATCAGGTCTTCTGTCAACCGTATTTCCACGGACTCCTTAATAATCGAATCCCAAAAGGATCTTGTCGTTGCCAGAATTTTTGTTGCAGAATAATCCATGGAGTGTCTCGAGGAAATACAGTGTTCTGCTATGGCTGATTTATTGGGCTGCAGTAGACGTGTGTGGCGCTCATGCTCCACGCATCTTTCTCGTACTGTGCGAGTAGTTTGGCCAATGTAGGACTGACCACATTGACAAGGGATCTTGTAAACTCCCGCCTTCCTCAAACCCAAATCATCCTTTGCAGAGCCAAGCAAAGCCGAGATCTTCGCAGGTGGTCGGAATATCACTTTCATACAATGCTTCTTTAGAATTCTTCCTATTTTAGAAGAGAGGTTGCCCACATACGGAATTTATCGGACCAAACTGCGTGGTCATCAGTCCGTAGCTTGCAAACCACTTAAACCTAGGTAAACTAACCTAAGGACAACCCACACACCCGTGCCTCAGGGAGGACTCGAACCTCCACAGCGAGCAACCGCGCGCTCCGCAGCGAGACGCTTTAGACCGCTCGGCTACTCCACCGCGGCGGGTCAATTTACAAGTTTTAGGACAATGCAGAGACATTAACGAAATTATTTTGCAGTTTCTTTTGATCTTCTGGTAACTTTACTAACCGATAAATGACAGCACCATCCGCGAAAAATCTAAGAGAGCTACTCACATTGTCTCCTAAATCGTTTATAAAAATAATGAAGAGTACGGGCCCTATAACATTTTCCTGTGAAATGCCAGATATCATCTCTGTTCTGCTCGATGACTTTCTGTCAATTACAATTTACTGGGTCCATTCTGACAGGAAATCACGAATCCAATCGCCCAACTGTGGCGAAATTCCACAAGCCTACAGTTTGATTAGAAATCACTTATGAGATACAGTGTCAAAAGTCTTCCAGAAATCTAGGAAAACAATAACAACAGCTATTTGACATCCCTTGTCGATAGCACTCATCTCATCATTTGAGTAAAGAGTCAGCTGGGTTTCACAACAATGATACTTTCTGAATCCGTGTTGACTATGGGTCAATAGGTCGTTCTATTCAAGGAGTTCATAATATTTTAGTAAAGTATACGTTTTAAAATCCTGCTGCAAACCTACATGATTGATATAGACCTGTAATTCTGCGGATCACTCTTTTTTTAATATTGGAGTGACATGTCAAACTTTCCAGACTATAGATACAGATCTTTTGCTGAGCAAGCGGTTGTATATAATAGGTATGGGGCTACTGCATCATCATTCTCTGGAAGGAACCTAACTGGTATACGTTGGGACCGGGAGACTTACTTTTGTTACGTGATTTAATTTGCTTTAATACTGCAGGGGTATCTACTTTTAAATTAGGCATGCTGGCAGCTGTTCTTGATACAAATTCTTGAGTGTTTGCTTCGTCTACTTTGGTGAAGGAGTTCCAGAAAGCTGTGTTAAGTAATTCTACTGCAGCAGAACTCTGATCGGTAGAATCACTATTGCTATCGTGTAGTGAAGGTTTGTTGTACATCGTGAAAGGTATTTGTCCTTTTGTTTGTTAACAAGACATCGAGTTTGGTAAGAAACCGCAGATCACAACTATTGTGTCTATCAGCTACGAGACACGCATACACACACACACACACACACACATGTACGCAGTACAGTGTTTCGCAGGATATCGCCAGTGCCGGCCGCGTTGGCCGAGGAGACTGAGGCGCTCCAGTCACGGTCTGCACGGCCACTACGGTCGGGGGTTCGAATCCCCCCTCGGGCATGGATATTTGTGCCGTCCTTAGTATAAGGTAGTAGATAAGCAGTTTGTAAGTTTAGGGACTGATGACCCCGTAGTTAAGTCCTATAAGCTTTACAAACATTTTAACATATCGCCAGTAGCATCGAACGGATAAAATACATCACAGTTGAATTTGGAATTAAACCGAAAAGTGCTACCGCACGAACAAGATAATTAAATAATCCAACCTTTGTGTAGCTCCTCAGAGAAGGAATTCCACAATGCAGTAGTTCCCGGTTCTGCGCGTAATGTAATGAATCAAGGGAAACCTGAATATCCTAACTCCGTCGCAATGATCCTGTAACCGCGCCGGGTGCACGAATCTCTCCGGCACACGACGGCGGCGCTAGGGAAGGAATTTCACGTGAATTTGGGCGCTAAGGTATGCAGAGAGCGTCCGTCGCGGGGTGGAATAAGCGTTGTGGTGACGGATGAATATTTATAGGGCCGAGGAGCGGCGGGACGCCTGAGACTGCCGCAGCCTCAGCCGCATTCCGCTTTCCGCAGACGGCTGCGTCTCTGCTTGCGCTGCCGCCGCGTGGAACGCCTGCCTCACACACCGGAGCGAACGGCAGACGGCACGGGCCAACAGCGTGCGCAGGCAATTCGCCAGAGTTCGCTGCCATTCGCTTCCAGCTGCGAACAAGACCTTACAATGGAGGGAAAGGAAGAGAGCCGAGTGCCGGCCGCGGTGGCCGAGGAGACTGAGGCGCTTTAGTCACGGTCTGCACGGCCACTACGGTCGGGGGTTCGAATCCCCCCTCGGGCATGGATATTTGTACCGTCCTTAGTTGTAGGTAGTTCATAAGTAGTTTGTAAGTTTAGGGACTGATGACCCAGTAGTTAAGTCCCTTAAGCTTAACAAACATTTGAACATTTGAAAGGAAGAAATCACGTGGTAACGAACAATGGGATATTCTTCTTCATAGATTGCATCTTATCTACAAATATGGATGTGTGTGTGTGTGTGTATGCCCACATTGATGAAACACAAATTTCCACGAGCACATTAAGGTAACCATAGAAAAAGCAGAGAAAATACTACTCAAGTTGGCAAGGCTTAATTCAACCACATACAGACTGCCTCTGTCAACTATACGAACGTATCACTCTGCTCTCTTCAAGTCAGTATTATGCTTTGCAGCTAGTACATATGCTCAAAGATTGAGCCTAGTAACCAACGAAACAATTGTGAGACGTGGGGAGAGAAGTGTGTTATTACAACTTAACAGGTGCATTCAAATCAACACCGATAGAAACGCTATGCGTCCTGTCCAGTTGACATCACAATAAGATATAGAGCTGCAGCATATTGGCTTAAAATGGGAAATGTAGACAAAGTGCACGAAATAACGGGCACACATATCGTAACAAACCGCCAACTGAGATCATGGCGAACGGGCACATGGCAACAGGCCTGCGATAAGGGACGTAGACTATATACACTGCTACCAGACATTAAAGAAAGGAAAAGAATGAAGCATATCGACCCCAGCCGCGCGGTATGGTTCACTTCCTTATAGGACATGCTACATATCCCACTCGCCTGTTCCGAATGGGACTGGGCGTCACCAACACTTTTGCACCTGCGGAAACACCGAAGGCTGCCCTGAACACATCGTCTTACTCTGCGGACGATACACACATGTCAGAGACACACGGCAGCTTGACTTTACAACAGACGATACTATGTATGACATAACAAGAGACGACCAAAAATGGACACAACTCAACATATTGCAGACAAGATATCCAACGCAATCTATGAAGAATTCAAAAGGACAAGGCGCTACAGGAGGCGTGCCCCTATGCCCCGCAGAGTGGATAGGTATAGTTGGGAACAAACAGACGAGGAAGAAGGCAATGAAACATTCACAAATGAATGAAGTGACACCGATGAGACTCAAGATTGACAGGGGAACAATCTCCCATTGTCATCAACCCAAACCAGACCTTCTTTAAATTAATGTGGATACTAACACCTGAGACACAAGAAAGAAGAAACAATAAAAAGAAAAGAGACTAATATCACTGAAATCATGGAAAATGTGCTGGGTGATCGGTGGCTTTAAGGAAACATTCCAAGGTACTCAACGCCCAGCATAGTACAATGCAGCTAACCGTAAGGACAGAAAACCCCCTTATTTTTAGATATAATTTCTTTCTTTCCTAATACATTGCTTAGCCCATAATTACAATTAACAAATTTCAGAATACATTGAATAACAACCATGTAACCAATCATGTTTATATGTTCTCCACTACATCTAATTATTGTAAAATGCACGAATTGTAGTTTATTATATTATAATTGTAGCAACAATTGTAAGCACTTGTATATATGTAATTTCTCTTTGCTTTTATTTTATTGTTTCTTATTATCTCTATTTATAGTAAATACTCAAATTATGTAACATTAATGAACTAATATATAGCAGGTAAAACCACAAATGTACGTCCTGCTTTATATTAAAAGGTAGCAGGATTATAAATGAAAAATAAATAATTATGTATGTGTATGTATGTATGTAAGTTCCATAGAGTCCAATAAACTGGAGCAATTTTGATGAAATCTTCAGGAAACCTTGAGATTAGCCCAGTGGGTGATCCTGTGAAGATTGTTAGCGATCGGATCAAGATGTTTATCAACATAAACGTAAAAGCTTACGTCAGGCTGTTCCAACAGGCTGCCCCGCGAGCAGGAGCGCACACGAGCGCTCACTACCCTAGCTCGGAGCTGCGGTGGTGGGGCAAGCCGACGTCACGCACGCCAGTACCCGGCGGGCAGAAGCAAACAGGCGCGCTCGTTTAGTTCTCGTCAATGTATAGTACTGACAACAACAAAAATGTCTAGCCATGAAAGCCCAGTGTCTTGCTCTTTAAAAGAACTGTATCTCTTCACTGACAGAGACGGGCGTTCACAATATCCAGTGTGTCACAAAACTCTTGTTTGCCCAAACAAAATAAACTAATTAATTAATCAATTAATTAATTAAAAATAAACATTGCAATCATCTCACATTCCTATAATTTCTCTCCTCCCCTCATCCCCCTGTCTTCCCCCGTAACACCTTTCTTTTGTGAGTGCTCCGCCATGTGTGAAACTTTTTCATATGCTGTTTTTATTTTTATCGCCGACATCTCAACTGTCGTGTGTGTGTGTGTACTTCGTCTTTTAGTGCATCTTTTTATTTTAACAACAGTGAGCGGCCAACTCGTAGCCGACACCTTCAGTTTTAATTCGTTTTAATTCGTGTGTTTCTCTCTTCGTGGTCCTTCTTTTTATTCAGCAGCGAAAGGCCTACGCGTAGCCGCCACCCAGTATTATTTTAATTGTTTTCATTTATTTTAAATAATTTAGTGTTTTACTCCATTTGAAGCATTTTGTGTTTCTGTCATTTATCTTCCACTTTAATCATCTCTTATGCTTGTATCTGTTCTTTTATGTCATATTTTAATTTCGGTGGGCTGAAGAGCGCCTGCGAGCGCTGACAGCCCGCTCTGTATTAGGGAAATAAATTACAATATCGAAAAAAAGAATTATCAAACTCGGAGATTTCCTTTTCTATGGTCGTCCTCCAGGTCGTCTTTGGTCGACCACGCTTTCTGGTGCCTTGAGGGTTCCAGTCTAGCGCCACCATCTCGACAGCTGCATCCAGCTTCCTTAGGGTGTGTCACTTCCTCTCGTCGATCTGGATATAAATTGGCTGCCAATTGGTCATGGTCCATAGATCTCCATTTGAGATTATGTCCGACCACCTCACATTTGTTATTTGACGCATACATCTATTTATGAACACCTGCAGCCGATTGTTTATCTGATTTGTAAGTTTCCACGTCTCACAGCCGTATAAAAGGATAGACTAAACATTACCGTTGATGAGACGGAGCTTAATCTTCCTGGAGATGTTTGTATTTTCCCACATGATGTAAAGCTGAACAAACGGCTTTTAACGTATTTCTTTGCTCCCCCTCCAGTTGTAACGATACTTCCAAGCTAAAGGAAAGAGTCACCTCTCTCAATTTTCTTCCCATTTACTATCAGGCTGGCCACGACATCAGAATTCATCATCTATTTGGTCTTGTTTGTAGTAACTGTGAAGTTCGTAATAATTTTTTTACGACTGAAAATTCGTTCGATGACAAACTACATGCACATTGATGATGAAAATCAACAACTGTGCTATTATGGATAAACTGTTACGAAGTACACGACAGATGGATGTGATGGTGGATAAGTGATTGTACACTCCGATATAAAAGTTTTCGGCTTCGAATCTACTTATATCCCACATTGTTTTGTCGCTTATCAAGAGTTGCCTCTACTGGATCGGCCATGAAAGATAATTGGGACACGCACGTACCATTAACACAACATTGCGTTACTCAAGCATACTGTCAGTTTTCAGAGCATCGAGGGCTACTGTTGGACAACAGATTTCACATTATTTTGTCGAATATGCAGAGCTTACTGGAAGATAGCATGTGCCGTAGTAATGGTAAACAGAGTCTAATATATAGTATCTGTTTATGTGCTAGCGCTTTCGCGACCCTTTTCTTAATATTTTCATTACAAAGTTTCAAACTCTTTCAACCACAATCTGTTCCGATGTTGTGAGAATGAAAATCAACAAACTTCTTTTCATGCCTGTACCTTCCAAACCGTAGTAACTTATCTTTTTTTCTTATATTGTGTCATTGTATCATCCCCCAAAAAAATTTCTAGAAGCAAATATTTTTTCTTTTGGAAGAAATTTAAAGATATCTCAAAAAAGACAACAGATAAAAAAGTACATTGCACTTCCACTTTATGGCCATTTATTAAACCACCTCTTCAGCACTTTTCCACATAGATTCCAAGAGACTGTAAACATTTCTCGGAACAGTCAACTAACTATTCGGTTCCGGATGAATAGAAATCTCCCCTAGCGCTTTGTAACTACACGGAGACAGCCGTTTCCACTTCCTCGTCGCTTCGAAATCATTATCCACCGACATCCGTTTTGAGGTTACCGTAAATATGAAAGTTGCACATCACGAGGCCTACCAAACTTGCGAACTGTTGCAGCGATTCAACTGGGAAGTATGGCAACATCCTTCATACAGTCCCGACTTAGAGCCAAGCGACTTGCATCTTTTCGCTAATTTGAAATCGGATCTCTGTTTCCAACGATTTTGAAACGATGAGGAGGTGAAAGCGGTTTTGTTGTTAAAAAACGCTGGAGGAGAGTTCTTTGCATTTGTAGGATACTTCTTAGACATCATGAAATCGTGAATTTAGCATGGGAGGGATGTTTGTGGGTTAAAAATCGCAGAGGGAGATCAAAAGACGAATAAATCAGTTTCAAATGGTTGTCTGTTGCCGTTCTTATGAGGATATGATGAGTCCAGGAGAGAGTACGGTGGAGAACAACAACAAAGAAATAACTTGTCTGTAGATAAAAATCAAATGCTTTGCGGTAGTCTCGCTAAAACTAAGAAATGGCTTGACCGATTACAATAATAGACTTTTCTGTTTTGTTTTATAATATAGGGGTTCTTTATTAGAAAATAGGAAAACCCAAAGAAGTAGCTGAAAAATCAAAAAAATTGCGTCTTTATTAGATTCGTATTTTATGTGCTTCCATATTGTTCGTCTGATTGCGATAAAAATTGGTACGATTGACCTTCGAAACAAGAGGAACTACAATGTTTACATTTAAATTTCATATGGGGCATAGTGGAGGGTACCTCAGTTACGGATATCGAGAAAATCTGCAGTTGTATTCCCATCTTGATTAAATTTTGCACACTGCGAGCGTGAAGGTCGGGGTGAGAGTTTAAAATAGGGAAAGATTAATTTTTAAAACTCACAACCACCAACTGCGACTGTTGACTCGTTTTCTAGCGGATGATATCACACGTTCACAGCTTTCCTTCCCTGCATATGATTAACAAAACAAATTCATAACAAAATCAAGTTCACGAGAGAAAAGGGTGTACTAACTACTATTTTTGAAAACACGTGAAAGTTCACTTTATGTTGTTTATTTCACAATCTCAGAACCCTGCGGCTGATACGTCTGTACGTCGGCACATTTATCAAATAAAGTTATAGCTCGTGAGCCCCCAGACAAAAAATGAATATTTGTCGCAAATTGTTTTAACACCATGTGGCTGTCTCAAACACCGTTTATGTTCATGCCTATGCGACGACACGTGTTACATTAACAAATCACAGTCACTTTAATTCAATGCGATGCACACCTTGTTCCGCCGGCTAAATATTCACAAACACACAGTAGCACTCGATTCAACTTGGTGCAGTCTACGACGAGCACCCATACGTGGCGATTGCCACACAGAAATCTATAACCTCCACGTCGAGGTCCACATGCCGACTGATGCAGAGCGACGCCCGGCCAGCTCCCCACATGCTCCGGAGTCGTCACTTCCTGCCCTCGCGCGCGCGCACCAAAAGCTCAACTGCTGAGGTTTTTTCCCCTACGTCATCAACTTCCCCATGTGAGCTGTTCTAACTGATTTGCCAACGTACAGCGCTCAGCCAATACATTTCTAAAACTTTACTTAAAATCAAAATAATTACACTACACATTAAATAAATTGTCTTATTAGGTTTTTATATTGGTATAAACATACTTTGTACTATTTATCATAATCGTGCAATTTCTTATGTTACAGATAAGTGATTTAACTGAATACTTCAAGATAAAATACACAAGATTAATTGAAAATAAAATGAGAAATAGTTAATATATTATTTTTATAAACAAACATTGCCATGCTAGTTGTGTAACTGTCTTGTATTCATTGATAATTTATTACTTTTCATTGTCAATTAAACATATTACGTCAGATGTGACTATATCAGCTAATGTATTGTTTATTTGTCAACAGGCTATTTTGTAATGAGGGCCTTAAAGGTTCCTAACTGCATCGTATTACTTCAAATGCCAGTAGTATTAGAATATTTTATTTCACGCTGTGCACTGCACTGTGCCTGCCACTCGCCATTGTCCGTCTCTCACCTCACCGAAAACGAACTGGAAAATCCTAAGCTGGAACAAGCCACCAACGTCGGCCTGCTCGCTGGCCTCCCGTCAGCTACAAGCACACAGAAAATCTCAACGTGGAGAATTTCTACCTATGGCCTAACTATAAATGTTGTCACCCAACTGTGTACATACATTGCTACCATAATTAATAAGATTAAAGTTGTGTAACATTTAGTGCATTGGCATGGTCAATGTTTGCAGTGAACTTCATACTGTTTAATTATCAAATGCTATTAATTACCAATATTTCTATTCTATCTAATCTTACAACACCCGAACTTGAAAACAGTAGGAACATCACCGTGTGTGTATGATTTTATGCGGTGCTTGGTGGAAGGTACCTTATAACACATGTCGACTCGAATTTAGTTTTATTCCGAAACTAAACAATAGGAAAATCACTTTCTGTAATATTTCATACGGAGCATGGCTGAAGGTACCTTCCACCCCCTTTCAGCGATAATAATGAAAGTTAACATCCATAAGGAGGACAAGATGTAGAGTCGTCAAAATAGTAGGCGACCAGTTGAGATATCTAGATTCTGAAGTACCGTCATCGGTAGAATGAACTAAAATGGTTCGACGTCTTTCTGTCGATTCTGTGGCGTGAAGACAACAATAATACGGCAACAATTGTGACAGAAACTTGCTGCCGCGGCGGATTAGCCGTGCGCACTGGCGCGCCTTGTTGCGGTGTGTGCGGATGTTCGCAGTCGGGAGTTCGAGTCCCCTCTCGGGCCTTGGTGTCTGTGTTGTCCTTAGGTTACTTTACCTTTGTTTAAGTAGTTTGGGAAGCTACGGACTAATGACCAAGCATTTGAGTCCGATAGATTTACAAACATTTAAACGTTTTTTAGAAACTTGCTGCAGAGGGGGTTGATGTTGACTTGTGTTTAGTCTACCAAACGAATTACAAGAGCTTTTGGGTGTAGATAGTGTAGTGAACAGGTAGTGCAATGTAACAACAACAAGAGTGGAAGCGGGACAGATACAGAGGGAGATCGCTGGTGTGTCCCAAAGTATAATTTGTAGGACCTGTACGCGATTTCAATTTCAGACAACAGGGAAAAAAAGGGATTGCCAATGTCGTCTACGGGTAATATCAGCAAGAGATGACTGTTACCTCTGGTTAACAACACGTCGAGACAGATGGCTGAATGCAACTGAGCTGCAATACACCCTCCAGGCAGCAACAGGACGTGCAATATCAGCACACTGTCCTAAACCGCCTGCGGATATATGGTATCTAGGCACGGAGGCCTATGGTGTCCTCCCCCACGTAGAAACTGGGAGAGGAACATCGTGACTAGTGGCACCCGGTTCTGTTCACATATGAGTTACAATTTTGTGTTCATGTGGCCCATCGTCGTTCCGTCATCTGGAGAGTACGTGGTCTTGTGGCGTGAAGTCAGGGCCATACGCCAGACGCAAAAGAACGATCGTGGGGAAGGCAGTTGTCGACCGACAGCTTATCGCACGCCGGCGCCGCGCCTCTTGGAGGGAGTAACCGTAGATACCCGCCAAGATGCTATATCTAGGGCGACATGCGTCTGGATGACTCGTCAGAGCTCGACTATGAACTAAGCCGTCACTAGGTCACAGAAGACCACGGCGCGAGAGGAGAGAAGAAACAGACATATGTTCTAAAGTTGAGTATTGTATTCTTCAGTCAATAAAACTTGTATTAATAATCTATAGAACTGTTCTAGATGTCTACGATTCCTGCACCGTACCTTTCCTGATAACTAGACCGGGACGAGTAATCAACAAATGGCAGCGAGGATGATACAACACTCGGAACAATGCTGATTACGTGCAGCAAACATCACCATGCCCTGGTGGTGCACGAATGGTGTGCGCAGAAGACAGTATTGGCAGACGTACGGACCTCTATATCGTTCAGAATGGCGCTTTGACTGCTAAGAGCTATAGAGACGAGATCCTTTGATCTCATGCTGGTGCCCTACACTGATGCCATAGGAAATAGGTTCCTCCTGGAGAACATACTTGTTGCTAAGGAAATTGAATGAATCTCGTTCACAAGATTTAAACCCCATTTAGCATGTCTGGGATGCATTTGGTAGACGCACTGCAGCCAGACTAGCACCTTCCACAACGGTTGCAGAGCTGGATTTTGCACTCATGGAAGAAAGGCCAAACGTCCGTCAAGAGTTGATAGATAATCTGAAGCTGTCCATGCCACGCAGGTGTGGAACTGTACAGGCCGTCCGAGTTTATGACACACGTTATTAGAGATCAGCGATAATGACTTTCCCACTACTATGGTAATCCCATGGTGCCTCGGTCTACGTAAACGCCATGTAAAGCTCAAGTATCGTGCTTATCACTCATAAATTACGATTGTAACCAATATCTGAAGAAAATGCTTTACCATTTGTATATTGTGTATGATTTCTCATCTGATCCCCTAATTGTTTTGAGCAGTGTAGATAGAGAGCGGATGAGATTTGTTATGATAGGACGGGAAAATTCACTAATGTAGAGGAGTAGATGGACAGAGAGAAAAGAAGTACTAACACACACCTCCACACCTCCTGGCGCTGGATGCGGATCCAGACCAACCCTACCATAATCCCCGAACCCAGAAAATTCCCAATCGTACCCCACAAAATGAACACCTTCAAAACTTATCCATAACCACAAACACTTCTTGTTTTTATTTTGATATAACTTATATTTAAATAACGTAAACATTTATACTCCACACACTGCTTTATGTGTTATCTTCTTTCATTATTACAAACATCCAACAAATGTAACTAAACTACAATAATTACATAACAACTCTATATCAGAAGTATTAACAACAAACGCTTGTGTTATATTATTTGTGTTCTTACACTATACACACTGTTTTTATAATGTTTACTCAATCTTTCAAACAATTTATTTGGTGTTATTGTATGTTATACCACAAAACACTTTTATACGATTCGACCACATCCTGTAATTCAATGCTTACAACAAATCTACCTAATCCACATTGCTTATTTAATGATTTAAGATGTAAAATTATTATTATTATTATTAGTAGTATTTCTTCACAAAGTCATGTTTCAAACATCGCGTCTGTTATCACCGCAAGAACCAATCACAAGAAATATAAATCGTAGACTAAGCACAAGAATACTCATAATATCTACATATATACCGTAGAAGTCAACAACCATTAACTGTAATGTTAAAATCAAACTACCAGCAGCGCAAACATTGTATTAACAAAATGCACAGGTTCACTAGAAGAAAGGAAGTCGTCAAAATAATATTTTAATAATACAAATGTAGAATTAAGTAGATGTACGACTAATTTTAAGATATTGTTCAATAAACTATGAACCCGCTCGGTTATCCGTGTGGTCTAACGCACCGCTTTCCGTGACGGGGAGGCGAACCGGCCCCGGTTCGAATCCGCTCAGCGGATTAACGAAGGTGGTCGGAGTGCCGGCCAGCCTGGATGTGGTTTTTTAGGCGGTTTTCCACATCCCCCTAGGTGAATACCGGGATGGTCCCCAAGTCCCGCCTCAGTTACACGATTCGCAAACATTTCATAACACTTTACACTTTTACACATTTAACACTATACACAGACATTTGGGGTACACATTGGGGCAGGGCTGGCGACAGGATTGGCATCCGACCACCCCGCCAATACTAACATGCCACATCTGCAATAACAAAGCCGACCCTGCATGTGCGGGAAAAAGGGATAGAGAGAAAAAAAGAAAGTTCAATAAACTATAAACCTAAATAAAATATTTTAAGTTAAGACCCAATACAGCAAAAGCTCTCCAGCGGCCGTCTGTCACCTCTCAGGGACAGGAATGAAAAGTGTGTAAGGAAAACCTCAAGACTGGAATAAATAAATACAAGTGCACGCCGGGTTTTGAGCTAGAAAAACATAAAAATCTCGTTCCAACAACTGGTGACACGCCACATTGAAAGAGAAATGGTTCCACGACAGTACGATACCAGATCTGCAAAGTTTGTCAGCCACTTTCTCTGAATAAAAATCCGTTCTCCAGAGATCAGCAGTGAGCCGCAGTGTAACTTATTTCGCCGCCTGCTCTACTGAATTTAATGAGGAGGAGTTGTACGCTAATGGTATTCGGCGAGCCTTGCGGCAGTGGCTTAAGCGCGTGGCCACCTCCCTGCGGGGTGAGAACTTTGTGCGGGAACAGGCAGCGCTCGCATACGAAAGCAGGCGGGAGGCGTACGCCGCCGAGCCGGCGACACGGCAGCTGCGGCTGCGGCCGCGACACGGGAGGGGCGGATTTATTCGCGACGAGGAGGACGGCGCGTCGGCGTACATCACGCGCCATTTACGGGCCCAGCCGTAATGGCCAACTGGCGCCAGCCGAATAAATCTGCGACGGCTCCCGCGTGGTAAATAGTTTTCACTGCCGACCATCTGCAGCCGGGGGGAGTGTCTGACGGCGGTGAGCTACACGGGCACCAGCCGTCTCGCAGCTGCCGCGCCATTCGTAGAATGCTTTAGTAGCAGGACGAACTCGACAACGAGGGCTTCAATCACTGGGGGGCTGCTGCTGGATGAAAACAATAAGTTGAGATAGGTGGTTGAGGTAAACTGCAAAAGTCAGCTGGTTCCTCAGACAAGGGAGCTATCATGAATGGGGTCCCTCAGGGTTCGGTCTTAAGTCCTTTGCTGTTATTTATTTATATATAGGGTGTAAATTTGAAGTCGACAAACCAGAATAATTCGAAAAATAGGGTATTAAACATAAGAAGAAGCAGTGAATTAAAATTTGTGCTGTGGCCAGGATTCGAACCTGGGACCTCCTACTTACTAGGCAGGCGCTTTAGACCACATTTTTTTTCTTTTTCAGATAGATCTCTGTGTTGCAGGGTGAACTCCAGTACGAGGCCTTCAATCACTGAGGGGGGGGGGGGGGGTTCCGTTCGATGGAAACAATAAGTTGAAATAAGTGGTTCGGATAAACTGCAAAAATCAGTTGGTTCCTCAGACTAGGGGGCTATCATGAATTTCGCCCCTCAGGGTTCAGTCTTAGGTCCTTTGTTGTTATTTATCTAAAGGGTGTAAATTTTAAGTCGACAAACCAGAATAATTCGAAAAATAAGGTATTAAACACAAGGAGAGGCAGTGAATTAAATTTTGTGCTGTGGCTGGGATTCGAACCTGGGACCTCCTACTTACTAGGCAGGCGCTTTTTTTTTTTTTTTTTAGATAGATCTCTGTGTTGCGGTAGTTGGGTCAGTTTGTTCAATATTTTGGCTCAGCTTTTTTTATTACAGAGACCGGCAGACCACTCAGCTAACACAGCATTGCAGCCAAAGCGACTACACGGACTGTCTTCAAGCACGTCTCCCTCTACACAACATACTTTAATTCTGCCTCAATGTTCCCTGTAAAATGCGCATCTCCTTATATTGAATACTTTTGGTACACGAGACAATATTGTCTCAAGGATATGTATTATTTGTTGAAATTCAAAAAATGAACTACACACTAAAATTGTGTAGAATCCAGATTTTTTCGAGGGGGACATCTGCTTGTGCTGAAATTAGGCCTCTGGCGGTGGGGCGGGAGGCAACTTTAAAAATTCAAATGATAACCCCCATTTTTTTTATTGCAGAATCAGATTCTACATAACAAACTACGTACATTTTGTCGTAAACATTTGTTTTGATTGAGGTTTGATTCCATTTTTTGAAACGGTGTGCTCAGCGACCACAAAATAATGAATATAATAAATATAGTATGCATCATTAGTCGTTTTTTATTATTGTTTTTGCAAATCGATTTCGATCACATAAAGATCATCTTCAATGCACCAGTTACCGTAATAACAACTATGCATAATCATATGCCATATTAGCTGAATGTAACAGATTGTTTTGAACATATCAGTTTAGTGTCCGGTGTAGTGTAGGAATACTACACTGATATGTTCAAAAAGTCTGTTACATTCAGCTAATATAGCATATGATTATGCATAGTTGATATTACGATGACTGGTGCATTGAAGATGATCCTTATGTGATCGAAATAGATCTGCAAAAACAATAAAAAACGACCAATGCTGCATACTATATTTATTATGTTTGTTTTGGTTGTTGGTAGACGGCGCCGTAATTCAAGAAACGACATGTTCTCATTTTTACTTCCAAATCGATTACGGATAAATCAAAAATACTTATTTGCATCGCAAATTTTGATTCGCTAAAACTAAAACTCTCCCTTTCTCCCCATAGGGTGAGTTTTGCTCGCTACTAGCCGTGTTTGACGCGGACTTGGTATTGCTAGGCTGAATTACACCGATAGAAATTATAACCTAGCCTAGGAATACTAACACCACGTCAAACGCGACTACTAGCGAGAAAAACCTCACCCTATGGGAAGAGAGTTTTAGTTTTAGAGAATCAAAATTTAGGAAGTAAATAAGTATTTTGTATTCATCCCTAACCATTTTCCACGCAAAAATGACGATTTTCTTGAAGTACAGCGTCGAATACCAAGAATCAAAACAAATGTTTTAGACAAAATGTATGTAGTTTTTTTATGTAGAATCTGATTCTGCATAAAAAAGGGGGTTCCCATTTGAAATTTTAAAGTTGTCTCCAACCCCACCCCAGGGGGCTAATTTTAGCACCAGCATATGCCCCCCTCGAAAATAATCAACTTTGGATACTACACATTTTTTCGTGTGAAGCTTATTTTTTCGAGTTATTCTGGTTTCTCAACTTTTAATTTACAGCCTGTATATTACAAATTTGACAATCTGCATTTACGAAGCTGCAAAGCTAGTTCTTTTTGTTGATTGTTCTAGTAATCACACCCGACAAACAATAATTAACTGACGAAATTGTAAACGATGTCTTTCAGGAATGTATTAAAGTGGTTCTCTGCAAACGGGCTCTAAATAAAATTTGATAAAACGCAGTATATTCAGTTCCATATGGTAAACGCAATGACACCATTAATAAATATTTTCTGTGAACCGAAGTCTGTAGCTGAGGTAAAATATTCAAACGTTTTAGGTATCTGCATTGACGAGATATAGAATTGGATGCAACACATTGATGATCTACTGAAAAGTTGGAGTTCAGCAGGGTTATTGCAATTTTGATGAGTAAATTAGTTTACTATGTCAATTTTCATTCACTGATTTCATATGGACGTACTGTGAGGTAATTCATCATTGAGGAAAATAGTATACATCGCACAAAAACATGCAATTATAATAATTTATGGAACCCATAAAGAATCATCCTGGAGACATAGTATGTATATTGGCTGTTGGTAGGCTGGACAACAAATAATTTGATCTGAAGGTGGCTCAGAAATGATTTGAGACCGATGTTCTGATACTGTTACTGACACCCACCAAATATACGATTAAGACTTTAGATATTATATCTACTCAATTGAATAACAGCAATGTGCATAGCTACAACACTAGGAGAGACATTATATACACTTTTCAACGTTAAATCTAACTTTTACACACAAGAGGGTGAATTATGCTGCCACAAAAGCCTTTGTCAGTTAGAAAATAACATCAAATGTCTGACAGACAATCATTTGCTATTTAAAACCAAACTGAAAGAATTTCTGAATGCAACTCCTACCCAGTACATGAATTAGTACATAGAAATTAGTAATTTTACAAAAAATGTAGATAAGTTAATGTTACCTTTTACTAAACTAACAAGTTCAACATCATTACGAAATCTAGTATTCATGATCTATGAAACAGGTCAGTCGCCGAGTGGCCGTCCTCGAGTGCACACGTGTAAATTGTCAGTTGTAAGTGTAACTGGCTTCACTCTAGCAGCTACATATTTTGACTTTTCTGAGCGCTTTCCCTTCAGGTCATTAAATTTATCGTGTGCTCGTGTTTATATCTGATTCATATTCGCGTTAAATATCTGTTTAGAGTATCATTCCGTCGCGTGAATCGGCTGTTTGTTTACTACCGTCAGTTCACAAGTCAGCAGACAGCAGCTCCTTCAGCTTTCTCCTGTTGTGAGTAAATCCGGCTTCTCAGCAGAAGCGACTAATTTTGTTTTGCCTACGTTTTTCTTTTCTTAAATATTTGTGTTCTCGCGTCTTTATTTAGATTTACATAAGCGTAAACAGTTTGGTGAACCCTCCTTGTTTATCATTGTTTTGAAGGTACTTACGGTTTGTAGCATAGACCATAGATAATATAGACTGCGCGTGACGTCATTACACTGAAACCAACATCTAAGTCACGTGTCTCCGGGCAGGGTACCGGTTTCATCATTACGAGTAATGGGAAATATAGCTGAGAGTTGCACTTCTTACTCTTTGTAGCGGTAATTAAGCGTATATTTGAACAATGAAAGGTATTAGCGTATTATTATTACATCTTTAGATGTAAAATTCGGGTTAGTTCTCCGCAATCGAAAGAGTTAATGCGATAGCTATAATTTTTACATGCGCCTATATGAAACGTATCGGCAGTCTTTTTACAAGCAAGAGAACTACATTGTTGTCGTTGTACTGTGAGTCTTTTATCCTGAATTTTACACAGGAGTAGAAGTTCAAATATTAATTTGAAAGGAGCATCAGCTTCCTTACGATTCCTCAACAATATATGTAAAATATTTCGTAGTGATTTTATGAAAAATAAAATCTGTTTGCATCCATGTTTTAACAAAATACAACCGTTTATATTTTAACACCTTTGGCACAAACCGTGATGCCAAAACGTAAAACAACCAAAGAATTGGCTGTTTACATTAAATAATAGAGTAGTGAGGAAACATCACCGATGCACTAGCCAAGAAGTGACTTCATCTGGAAAATAGTCTGTATGAATGTTTTTAGTTTTGTATATCGTTATTGTAGGCAGATTTTCAACAGAAAAGACTTACTTGCTGACATATAAACTTGCTCGAGAGCAGCTTAAAGTATTTTCCCGTCGATATTCACATTCGTAAGTTACTCCCATGAACCACAGACATAGCCGAGGTGGGGTGGCTTGCGTGCCTCAACGATACAGATAGCCGTACCGTAGGTGCAACCACAGCGGAGGGGTATCTGTGGAGAGGCCTAACAAACGTGTGGTTCCTCAAGATGGGCAGCAGCCTTTTCAGTAGTTACAGGGGCAACAGTCTGGATGATTGACTGAGCTGGTCTTGTAACATCAGCTAATGTGGCTTTGCCACACAGTTACTGCGAACGGCTGAAAGCAAGGGGAAACTACAACCGTTATTTTTCCCGAGGACATGCAGCTCTACTGTATGAACATATGATGATGGCATCCTCTCGGGTAAAATATTCCGGAGGTAAAATAATCCCCCATTCGGATCTCCGGGCGGGGACTACTCAGGAGGATGTGATCATCAGGAAAGACAATACTGGCATTGTACGGGTCGGAGCGTGGAATGTTAGATTCCTTAATCGGGTAGGGAAGCTAGAAAATTTAAAAAGGGAAATGGATAGGTTGACGTTAGATATAGTGGGGATTAGTGAAGTTCGGTGGCAGGATGAACAGGATTTCTGGTCAGGTGAGTACAGGATTATAAATACAAAATCAATTGGGGGTATCACAGGAGTAGGATTGATAATGAATAAGAAAATAGGAATGCGGGTAAAATACTATGACCAGCACAGTGATCGCATTATCATTGTCAAGATAGATACGAAGCCAACACCAACAACAGCAGTACAGGTTTATATGCCAACTAGCTCTGCCGATGATGAGGAAATCGAAGAAATATATGAGGAGCTAAAGGAAATTATTCAGACAATCAAGGGAGAGGAAAACTTAATTGTGATGTGAGACTGGAATTCGGTAGTAGGACAAGGAAGGGAAGGGAAGATAGTAGGTGAATATGGTCTGGGCAAAAGGAATGAAAGAGGAAGCCGCCTGGTAGAATTTTGCACAGAACATAACAAACACCTGGTTTAAGAATCACAAAAGAAGGTTGTATACGTGGAAGAGACCAGGAGACACCGGGAGATACCAGATAGATTTTATAATGGTAAGACATAGATTTCGGAACCAGGTTTTACAGTGTAAGACATACCCAGGGGCAGATATAGACTCTGACCATAACTTGTTGGTTATGAACTGTAGGCTGAAACTGAAGAAACTACAAAAAGGTAGGAAAATAAGGAGATGGGACCTGGATAAATTAAAGGAGCCTGAGGTTCTTAAGAATTTCAGAGGGAGCTTTAGGCAACAATTGACAGAAACAGGGTAAAATAAAACGAGGAGGAATGGGTAAAATTGAGAGATGAAATAGTGAAGGTAGCAGAGGACAAAATAGGAAGGAAGGCAAGACCTACAAAAAATCCTTGGATATCACAGGAGATACTAAATTTAACCGATGAAAGGAGAAAATATAAAAATGCAGTAAATGAAACACGCAAAATGGAGTACAGACGACTAAGAAATGAGATTGACAGGAAGTGCAAAATAGCTAGGTAGGAGTGGCAAGAAGGCAAATGCAAGGATGTAGAAGAGTGTATAAATAGGGGAAAAATAGATACAGCATACAGGAAAATAAAGGAAACATTTGGAGATAAGAAAAACAGCTTTAAGAATATCAAGGACTCTGATGGAAAACCAGTTCTCAGCAAAGAAGGGAAGAAGGTGGAAAGAGTATATAGAGGGGCTCTACAAAGGAAATGAACTTCGAGACAATATTGTAGGAAGGGAAGACGATGTAGATGAAATAGGAGATTCTGTACTGAGAGAAGAATTTGACAGAGCCCTGAATGACCTAAGTCGAAACAAGGCCCCTGGAGTAGATGATATTCCCTCAGAGCTATTGAAGTCTCTGGGAGAACCAGCCATGACAAACCTGTTTCACCTGGTGTGTAAGATGTATGAGACAGGCGAAGTACCTTCAGACTTTAAGAAAAATGTTATAATCCCCATTCCAAAGAAAGCAGGTGCAGACAGGTGTGAAAACTACAGAACCATCAGTTTAATAAGTCATGGTTGCAAAATATTAACACGAATTATATACAGAAGGATGGAAAAGTTGGTAGAAGCCGACCTCGGGGAAGATCAGTCTGGGTTCAGGAGAAATGTAGGAACACGGGAGGCAATACTCACTTTACGGCTTATCCTAGAAGATAGATTAAGAAAAGGCAAACCTACATTTCTAGCTTTTGTAGATTTGGAGAAGGCTTTTGACAATGTTGATTGGAATAAACTCTTTCAAGTTTTGAAGCTAGCAGGAGTAAAATATAGGGAGCGTAAGGTTATTTACAACTTGTACAAAAACCAGACAGCGGTTGTCAGAGTTGAAGGGCATGAAAGGGATGCAGTGGTTGGAAAGGGAGTAAGACAGGGTTGTAGTCTTTCTCCATTGTTATTCAATTTGTACATTGAGCAAGCTATAAAGGAAAGCAAGGAGAAATTTGGAGAAGGAATTAAAGTTCAGGGTGAAGAAATAAAAACATTGCGTTTTGCCGACGACATAGTAATTCTGTCAAATACAGCAAAGGACCTGGAAGAGCAATTGAACGGAATGGACAGTGTGCTGAAAGGTGCATATAAAATGAACATTAACAAGAGCAAAACTAGGGTAATGGAGTGCTGTGTAAGAAAATCAGGTGATGATGAAGGAATTAGATTGGGAAACGAAGCGATAAAGGAGGTAGATGAGTTTTGTTACTTGCGCAGTAAAATAACAAATGATGGTCGCAGTACAGAGGATATAAAATGCAGAATGGCAATGGGTAGAAAAGCTTTCTTGAAAAAGAGAAATTTGTTGACATCGAATATTTATTGAAGCCTAAGGAAGTCCTTTCTGAAGGCATTTGTATGGAGTGTTGCCTTGTATGGGAGTGAAACATGGACGATAAACAGTACAGACAGGAAGAGGATTGAGGCTTTTGAAATTTGGTGCTACAGAAGAATTCTGAAGATTAGGTGGGTGGATCACGTAACTAATGAGGAGGTACTGAACAGAATTGCGGAGAAAAGAAATTTCTGGCATACCTTGACTAAAAGAAGGGATAGATTGGTAGGACACATTCTTAGACATCAAGGAATTGTGAATTTAGCGTTGGAGGGAAGTGTGTGGGGTAAAAACCGCAGAGGAAGACCAAGAGATGGATACAGTAAGCAGATTCAGACAGATGTAGGTTGCCGTTCTTATGTGGAGATGAAGAAGCTTGCTCAGGATAGGGTATTGTGGAGAGCTGCATCAAACCAGTCTTCGGACTGAAGACCACAACAACAACAAGTTACAAAAAGGAAAAGATTCATAGCGTAACACAAACACCGAGGATATGTAATTCTGTTGCTTCTAAAAATAACTGACAATACGCTACTTTTCACCTGGGCACATGTAAACACGACAATCACTGCATTAATATTAACAATATGATGAAATTAGGTTACCATTACTACTAGATGTGTAATAAGAATACGAGAAGTCTTTTATTGTTAAAATCAACACTTCATATCGCCTGTAAATGAGAAAAACTGTTGGTCATAATGAGGAAAACTCGATAACATGACTCGGTGCAATTTTAGATGTTGGTTTCAAACCAAAACACAGCAGAGATAGGGACATGCGCATTCTATGTAAACTTTGGTCTATGGTTTGTAGTCTTCCACTTCAATTGTTCTTTGGGCTTAGTATGGCTAGGGACTGTGATTGTCGTCTGCGGATACAGGCCTAGATGCTGACCGTTCCCAGCTTCAAGCGGCGTTGGCTTCGGTTGTGAAGCTTGAGGCTGCGGTGGATGGGCGCTCTTGCCGTCGGTCGGTCGCGGGGGTCCAACAGTCGCCCTGTGCGTCTAATGTATCCACCGATCGACTCGCGGCTTTGGGCAGTCCAGTCACTGCACGTGTGGCGGTCGCCGCCCTGTCCGTGATGGATTGGGAGGTCGCCCCGGCGCGTGGAGGAAGGCGTAAGACATTCCGGGGGACCGATAGTGAGGCCTCCCCGCTTCGTCTTACAAACAGGTTTGAGGCGCTGTCGGAGATGTACAGTGTTCCTGAGCCGGATGGTGCCACAAGTCCTGTGGTCACCTCTCAGTCAGCAAGTCCCGGGCAATCTTAAGAGGTTGGGATTGCTTGTAGTAGGGAGCTCCAACGTAGGGCGGATAATGGGGCCCCTTAGGGATTTAGCCAGGAAGGAGGGGAAGAAAGCCAATGTGCACTCCGTGTGCATACCGGTGGGGGAGGGGGGGGGGAGTCGTTCCAGTTGTGGAACTGGTCCTTCCGGATGCCATGAAGGGAACAGGGTGCAGCCAACTGCGGGTGGCTGCTCATATCGGTACCAACGACGTGTGTCGCTTTGGGCAATGCCACCTAGATACAAGGCCTGTGCGCTTCCTGCTGAGAGTAGTCATAACACAACTATTTGTTTTATGTAGCGTTCTGATGAGTGTCGGAAGACGTGCACGTTGCACAGTGTGTTTCAGAATGTTCTTAATGTTATTTATGTTATTCACAGACAAATTTGGGTAGGTGTAAGATATTTATGAACTATTAGTAAGATATCTTACCGATATTAGAATCAGATGATTCATATTAGGCATTTGGTCTCATAGTAGCAAAAATCTGCATGGAGAATCACGTAAATAACATTAAGAACATTCTGAAACACACTGTGAAACGTGCTCGTATTCCCAAAATCATCACAACGCTACATAAGACAAATAGTTTTCTTGTGTTACGACTACTCTTGCCAGGCAGCGCACATACCTTGAATATAGATAGCTATCTGAGGTGGTACAGACTACCAGTCTTGCTTGCACTGGTCATGGCTATGACATTTCGTTTCATCGCAGTATAGACTGCTGGACTTCATTTCTCGTTCTTTTTCTCAAATCATAAGAATTTTTTTTTTTCCTTTAAAATTAGAAATTTGTTTAGTGCGGAAAATGTATTGTGTTATATTGCCAAGAAGAAATTAACAGCACCATGGGAATCTTGGTTGGATTATTTTATGTATAAAAAAAATATAACGTGCCAAGCAGAAATAAATTTTACCAAAGAAATTAAAAAAAAAGTTGAGGGTCTGAATCAGAGGCTCAGACGGTTCTGTGACCATGTAGGCTGCAAATTCCTCGACTTGCGCCAAAGGGTGGTGGGTTATCGGGTTCTGCTAAACAGGTCATGAGTCCACTATACGCAGGAAGCATCTACACAGGCAGAGAGGGCTGCGTGGCGTGGACTGGGCGTTTTTTTAGGATAGTGGGCTTCGGGGAAAAACAAAATGGGCTAATGGTGCATGGGGATCACAGGAGAAATGTAGACCTAGGAACTATAGGTATAACAGTTGTAAATTGTCGTAGCTGTGTCGGGAAAGTACCAAAGTTCCAAGTTTCAATAGAAGACACCGTGCACACATCATCATAGGCAGTGAAAGATGGCTCAAGCCGGAAATAAGTTCAGCAAAAGTATTTGCAAAAGATCTGTGTTCAGAAAGGATAGATTAAACAAAATAGGCGGAGGCGTGTTTCTCGCTGTTAAAAGTATTCTTTTGTGTACCGAAGTTGATAGTTCCTGTGAGCTATTATGGGTAGAAGTTGTACCTGAAAATCGTAAGAAGTTAATAACTGGTTCCTTCTTCCGGCCTCCCGGGTCTGACGACACAATAGCAGAAAGGTTCAAAGAAAACACTCTAGACTCGAACGCAATGACATTACCAGCAAGTAATTCTCGCCTTGTATAATCGCAGCTCACTCGCTTTCGATTATCAGGAAGTCAATTAGAAGGCAGCATCATGCGAACTCTAGCTACGTCTCCGGATTTATAGTTAAACTTTTGTCAATCCTTATATATTAACAGTTTCACTTAAAGAAAATGAAATGATTCTGGAAATTAAGAAAGGTATTTCGCGTCAAATGATGTACGTTGCAGAATGTATATATCGACAGTCCACCGGTAGCGGCGCTTTGGTGCGAAGGCGGTGGCGGTTGCTGCGACAAGGCTTCATCGATATAGTGCAACAGAAAGTGGCTCACACGCGACAAGCTAGTTTACTTAGTGATAAAAGGTAATCGCTAGTATTACGTGGTCACGTGTATGTTTGTGGCTCGTCAAAGTAATCGTGCGTATTATCAACTTACACCTGTATTTATGTCTACTAGTATTGCCTGTGGTCGAAAACCGACCAATTGTGATTACAATGGTCACTGGGGGTAAAACTTTACGTATCATGTCGGTGGCCTTGCGTGATTATGTTGGCAACATCAACAACACAATAGAAAATTTGAACGGCACAAGAAAGTGAGTTGGAAGCACTCCATGTTTCGATATTCACTTATTTTAATACGTTATTTTAATACTGCATATGCACTGCATTACAGCGTCTTTGGTCGAGGCCAATAGCCAATCAGTGAGCTGATTGTTGGAGAATGTAGAACTTGATCCAAGCCGTAGATAGGAAAATTTCTACTTCCTTTTACCACTTATAATGGCTAAATGCACACATAATATTTATATTCGTGAAATCTACGACAAACAATCTTTCGAATTATGTAACTTTCATAGGCCTTCTTGTACGAATAAATTAGTAATCTGTACCACAATTTTCGTGTTAGCGTATTTATATAATGGTGATATATCTACATACCATAAGGGATATGAAGAAGGCTACCGCACACCGCTACAGTCATTTACTGTACAACTTGCAAATGGAGTGAGGCCGTAACAAGGCTTAATTTATCTTGTTTTTGCGATCCATGCACAAAATGTACACCAGAGGCAATAGAATCAGACTACAGTAAGCTGGTTCTTTAGATTTTATCGGTAGCTTTACAAGCAAAGATTGCCATCTTCTCTCCAGGGATTCTCATTTAAATTCACATGGACTCGCCGCAACTCTCGCCTGATGAACAAATCTACCGGCGGCGAAGCTACCACCACGCTTCTGAACTATTCCGATGTTTAAATAATAATTTGTCCTAGTTGAAGTTCCAAAACCTCGAGCAGAATTAAAAATGAGTTACTTACAATACAGATGAAACACACTTTCCTAAAATTCTTCTAATAAAGCGATGTCGACAGTTATATTTATCTACTTCCACACGTTCAGATTGCAGACTGGTCTGATGCAGCTCTCCACGGTACGCTGTCCTAAGCAAGCCTCTTCATGTGAGAATTAGAGCAGCAACCTACATCCTATGGAATCTGCTTACTGTATTCGTCCCTCGGTCTCCCTCTACGATTTTTACCTCATACAACTTCATTCTAATGCCAAGTTGACGATTCCTTGATGTCTCCGAATGTGTCCCAGCAAAGTAATCCTTCTCTTAGTCAGGATATGCCAGAAACTCCTTTTATCTCCAATTCTGTTGAGCACCTCCTCATTACTTACGTGACCTACCCATCTAATCTCCATCATTTGTCTGTATTACCACATTTCAAAAGCTTCTGTCGCCTTTTTGTCTGAAACCCTTATCGTCCGGTTTCACTCCCACATAATGCTACACTCCAGCCAAACGTTTTCAGAAAGAAGTTCCTAACATTTGAATTAATATTATATGTCAACAAAATTCGATTCTTCAGAAACACTTTTCTTCCCATATCCATTCTGCATTTTATATAACTTTACTTCGGCCATAAGAAGTTGTTTTGCTCCTAAATAACAAATCTTATCTACTACTTCATTGTCTCATTACCTAATGTAATTACTTCAGCATCGCCTGATTTTCTGACACTACATTTCATTACTCTCGTTAATGTTCATCTTAGACCCTCCTTTCAAGACACTATCCCTTCCGTTCAGCTGCTATTCTACGTCCTTCGCTTCTCTGAAAGAATTACTATGTCATCAGCAAACCGGAATGTTTTTTATTTATTCTCCATGAACTTTAATTACCTCGCGAAATTTCTCCTTGCATTCCTTCACAGCTTGCTCATTGAACAGATTGAACAACATTGGGGAAATACTGAAACCCTTTCTTACTCCCCAACCACTGCGTCCCTTTCATGCCCTTCGACTCTAATAACTGCTGTCTGGATTTTGTAAAAGTAGTATATAACTTTTAATTCCTTGCTTTTTACCCCTGCAGCCTTCAGAAATTCAAAGAGTGTATTTTAGTCAACATTGTCAAAAGCTTTCTCGAGGATATCTATAAATGCTAAAAACGTAGGTTTGCTTTCTTTAACCTGTTGTTGTTGTGGTCTTCAGTCCGGAGACTGGTTTGATGCAGCTCTCCACCCTACTCTATCCAGAGCAAGCCTCTTCATCTCCTCATACGAACGGCAACCTACATCTATTTATATCGACTTACTGTATTCATTTCTTGGTCTCCCTCTGTGATTTTTACCCCACACACTTCCCTCCAACGCTAAATTCACGATTGCTTGATGTCTAAGAATGTGTTCTACCAATCGATCCCTTCTTTTAGTTAAGGTATGCCAGAAATTCCTTTTCTCCCCAATTCTGTTCAGTACCTCCTCATTAGTTACGCTATGCACCCACCTAATCTTTAGCATTCTTCTGTATCTCCATATTTGAAATCCTCTATTCTCTTGCTGTCCGCACTATTTATCGTCCATGTTCCACTCCCATACAAGGCAACACTCTACACAAAAGCCTTCCGAAAGGACTTTCTTACGCTTAATATTCGATGTTAACAAAATTTCCTTTTTCAAAAACGCTTTTCTTCCCACTGGCTTTCTGCATCGTCTGTACTGCGACCATCGTATGTTAATTTACTGCCTAAGTAACAAAACTCATTTACCACCTTTATTGTTTCGTTACCTAATCTAATTCCTTCAGCATCGTCTAATTTTCTTAGACTGCATTCCATTGCGCTTGTTCTTCTGAAATAAGTCGTAATGTCAATATTGCCTTCCCTGTTCCCACATTTCTCCGAAATCCAAACTGATCTTCCCCAAGGCCGGAACCAGCCACTTTTTTTCCATTCGCCTATAAATAATTCGTGTTGCTACTTCGCGTCCATGACTTATTAAACCGATAGTTCTGTAATTTTCAAATTTTTGTGCACTTGCTTTCTTTGGAATTGGAATTACTATATTCTTCTTGAAGTCTGAAAGTATTCCCCCTGCATCATACATCTTGGAAACTAGGTGGAACAATTTCTTCATGACTGACTCTGCTAACGATATCAGCAGTCCAGACGGAATATCATCTATTCCAGGGGCATTGTTTTGACTCAGATTTGTCAGTGCTGTCAAATTCATCTCACAGAATCGTATCTCCTGTATCATCTTCCTCTACTTCGTTTTCCATTTCTAGAATACTGCCGTCAGTTCATTTCCTTTGTAAAGGCACTCTATATATTCCTTCAATCTTTCAGTTTTCCCTTCTTTGCTTAGTACTGGTTTTCGATCTGCGTACTTGATATTCATGCAGCTGTTTATCCTGTCTCCAAATATCTCTTTTATTCTCCGGCAGGCGGAATGTATCTTTCCCCTAGTTATACAGTCTTCTAAGTTCTTACATTTCTCCCTAGCCACCTGCTTAGCCAGTCTGCACTTCCTGTCAACCTCATTTTTCAGATGTCTGTACTCCCTTTTGCCTGCTTTACTTGATACATTTTTATATTTTGTCCTTTCGTAAATTCAGTACCTCCTGTGTTATCCAAGGATTTCTAATAGGCCTTGTCCTTCTGCCCATATGATTCTCTGCTGCCTTTATTACTCTCTCTCAGAGCTACCCATTTCTCTTTATTACTTTCTCCTTTTTCAGCAATTCCTTGCCTAATGCTCCCTTTGAAACTCCCAACAACCTCTGGCTCCTTCAATCTATCCAGGTTCCATCTTCTTAATTTTCTACCTTTTTACAGTCTCTTAAATATTAATCTACAGTTCATAACCAATGAGTTATGGTCAAAGAGTCTGTATCTGCCCCTGGATATGTCATACAGTTTAAAACCTGGTTTCTAAACCTTTGTCTTCCAGTGTCTCCTGGTCTTTCCCCGTATATAATCTTCTTTCATGATGATGAAACCAAGTGTCTGTGACGATTAAATTGTGCTCTGCACAAAATTCTACTAGACGATTCCCTCTTTCATTCCTTTTTCCTCGTCCATATTCACCTACTACACTTCCTTCTCTTACCTTGCGGACTATCGACTTCCAGTCACTAACAGAATCAATTTTTCCTCTCTCTTAACTGTGTGAATAATTTCTTTTAATTATTTTATCCCTTCAAATATTTTTTCGATCTCTTCATCATCGGCAGATCTAGTTTTCATATAACTTGTACTACTGTGGTGCAAGTTGGCTTCGTGTCTATCTTCGCTACGATTGAAACTTATATGCTTAAGTAAAATGAAATATTAATTATCTTGGATCGGGGACTGAGACTTGGGTGTATGAGGTTTATGTGCTGATGCAACATTACCTATCTAGATTGGTACAGCACTGTGAAGATAAAAACTTATCTGAATGTCTGAACATCAAGTAAGAGTCAATATTATAATTAATCAGCCTGGCATCGACTGATTGCAATGAGTATGGCCTTGTTAATGTGCTTAATTATCCAGAACACGAGTCTGGTTAAACAATGAATGCCAAGTCCGGTTGTAGCTCAAGTTCTGATTCGTTAACTCAGACAGACAAATTATTCCTTAATTAAATTACACACTAACCAATGTTTGACACAAATTTTATAATCACATATTGAATGTGATGATGGGTGGAGTGATAGACAACCTTGAATAGTGACTGATGCAGCGGAATGATGTAATGGTATGACACAATAAAAACACTACAGATTACAATTATGTGTCTATTAATTACTTAAAGATTAAAGTTTAGTTTACTGCTACACAGACTGAGCATGACATCTATTCGTAGAATGACAAACTATAACAGTAGCTGATAGCAATGAAAGGAACTTGTAGGCTACAATCTAAAGGAACATCTAAATCGATAAATTTGTACTATCTATTCTAGTGTGGAAAGTCTAAGTCGATAACTATGTTATTGACTAATAATTTACAGTACAGATCAACGTTTGTTTTATTAAATGCCAAAACTGACTAAGTATGGATTCGGTTGCGGGCTTAACAATAATTATTGTGTGTGCCGACACCTTCTGATCTAACAAACCAATTATTGTGTTGTCAGCAAGTTGTGTAATTAATATCTGTATGAAAAGGCACGTTACACAATAGACAAGTAATACCGGTAGTTACCTGATAAGCATGTTGGTTACGACTTCTACAATTGAATAGGAAAGACATAACAAAAGTGAACAATAAGCAAGTGGTGTAATTAATTTAGTATGTCGAGTACTTTCCTCGATTGTCAATAAATATTGATAGCTACCTGATAAACTAGTTGTCTACGATTCTTGTATCAAAAAAGAAATGTAAGAGCATAACAAATCGGGCTACTAAGTATGTGCGAAATAAATTTAAATTCACTCATCTCTTATCTGTAGACAGCAGCTTCTAGCAGCACATTAATGATGAAATGTAAATAAAATTGAAACTTGTGTCTATCCTACCGTTTAAATGTTGCAGCCTAAAATTACTTGGGGATAATAAGAAATGTCAGTTTAAACAAAAGGGTGACATAAAGTTGTCTTGAATTGAAACAAAGTTATAAGTTATTATTATTGTCACCTTATCAACATAATCGTTACAAAAAATACCAAAATCAAAATCAGAATTATTAAGAATCCTAACAGCTTACAACAATCCTCTCGCAGTCTCAACCAGCAGCTAACTTCGTCCGTCCACTTCCACGCACTCCAACCTTCTCTCTGTCTCTCTCCCTACCCACTGCCTACTACTAAACAGTTGACATAATGTCTTTGGCCAAAGGAACAGAACAATGCTGCCACCCTTCACGATAATGCGTTCACTACGCTGTTCATAGTAACTTAACTGCATTCCTATTTGCTTATTCATCATCAGACATACTCCTGCGATACTATCAACTGGTTTTGTATTTATAACTCCGTAAGGACATGAACAAAAACCATCCTGTCACCGAGCTTCACTAATACCTATCATATGTAACTTTAATCTATCCATTCTCTTTTCAAATTTTCTAACTTACTAACTTACCTATCTAGCATATTCTGTGTATCTTTCCAAATTAAAACCAGACAGAATAACATGCTAATTAGGAAGCTTATATTAGAAAAAATTCGTGAAAAGTAGCGTTACGAAATACACACAACCGGTCACTGCGTTTATAAGGACAGAGCATTAGCGACACAGTGCTCCAGCCTGATAACAGTTTGATCAGCACGTCTAGATTAGGCTCAGAGCCAAGTTAGGGCCTCGGGTATTACGGTAGACATGCAATGCTCCCCCTCCCCTAGAGAAGTCACGGCCGTGTTTAATTGCGCAGTGAGTAATTAACCGGCTGTATCGGCGGACTAGGCAGGTGAGCCCCCCTGATGCAGTGCCAGACGCGCGGTCATGAGCGCGGCCAAACTGCGCCGCTCGCTGACTATTGACCAGACCGCTCCCCATTCAGGCGGCCCATTACGCAGCTGAGCCGGGCTGCTTGCGTGTGAACATCAGTGTAGCAGCCACTGGGCGCGTACCCTGTGCCTAGCGCGTGCAGTTTCCTGCTGCGGTTACTATTACTGCCGGCAGCGTCACTAGCTCTAATTACGTCCTGTAACGTTACTGCACATTATCTATTACGGCTTTTGTTGTTTACGTTTCACCTTCCCTATTAGTCTTTAGAGTTATTTAAAGTCACCTAATACGTTTGAAAATCTAAAAGTAATATCCTGAAACAGGAAAAATTTCCTTAGATTAGATTACATTAAATTAATTCCATAAATCATATATACGACATTTCGTAACGATGTGGAACGTGTCAATTTAGTAAATGTTGTCTACACTTACCACCCAACATATTAAGGGTTTTTTATTATATTAAAAAATATTAAGTTTTATCTAAAAATTCATCTACATTGTAGAAGGAGTTGCCATTCAGAAATTCCTTTAATTTCTTCTTAAATACTAGTTGGCTATCTGTCAGACTTTTTATGCTACTTGGTAAGTGACCAAAGACTTTTGTGGCAGCATAATTCACCCCTTTCTGAGCTAAAGTTAGATTTAACCTTGGACAGTGAATATCATCATTTCTCCTAGTGTTGTAGCTATGCACACTGCTATTACTTTTGAATTGGGTTGGATTGTTAATAACAAATTTCATGAGTGAGTATATATATTGTGAAGCTACAGTGAAGATCCCTAGATCCCTAAATAAACGTCTGCAGGATGCTCTTAGGTTGGCTCCAGCAATTATTCTGATTACACGCTTTTATGCAATGAATACCTTTTTACTCAATGTTGAATTGCCCCAGAATATAATAACATATGAAAGCAATGAATGAAAATAAGCGTAGTAAGCTAATTTACTGAGATGTATATCACCAAATTTTGCAATGACTCTGATAGCAAAAGTAGCTGAACTCAGTAGAGACTGATGACACCGTAGTTAAGTCCCATAAGCTTAACAAACATTTGAACATTTGAACTCAGTAGATCTACAATATGTTTCTTCCAATTCAGTCCCTCGTCAATTCAAACACCTAAAAGTTTTGAATATTCTACCTTAGCTACAGATTTATGTTCAAAGTCTAAATTTATTAATGGTGTCATGCCATTTACTGTATGAAACTGTATATACTGGGTTTTATCAAAGTTTAATGAGCGTCCTGCAAACCGGCTATTGGCTTCTTAGGCCATCATCAGGTAACAACTGAATGTCGCTAACATTTCTTCACAGTTAGGCAAGGAGGTTAGAATCTCTGGAGATGCCCTAAACACCAATAAAGTGAAGCCAGTAAACTGGGCACTTAGGCATTTGTTTGTGCCCAAAACATTTGTCGTAGAACGTGTATATAGTTGTTTTAGTCGTTGAAATGTACGTCATATCTAAGTAAATACTCCGATGTTACTGTCAATTTAGTCACATTACGTACAGAGGGCAACATCCACACAGGGTTTAAGTCAGAAATCTTTGTTTTGGCTTCAACCAATCTTGTCCTCAGCATAGATAACGCCACCCCCTTTATTCTAAGCTCCTTGCAGATAGGTCACTTACAAAGATGTTATTAAATTACAGATGATACAAATTCACATGTTCACAGGAAAGTGTTACATTTTAATGGCACTGAATTACATTTATTAATAAATTAAAATATATGAAAAGACTGATGTTATATGTTATGATTCTAAACTTGAATATTATCGTTAAACCTTTAATGCATAGTGTAGCTGATCAGCTGAATACCTTGTTTTTTCCATCATCTCTCAAACTGGTCAAACTTTTACCACAAATTCATTTGTAGCTGCTTGTATTCGTAGTGTAACATATGCTAATATATGCTAGTAGCCCGTCCTACTAATTATAAATTTCAGAGTGCTACTGAATCAGTTCGACAGTTAGTTTCATTGAGTGGCTCCCAACATGTGCATTTACCATGTAAAATTGGTCAATCACATACTACTGTTGCATTAAGAGTTACTTTCTGGAAAATGAGAGGCATAATAGTGATATTTACTGCATCGGGTACGTCATGGAAGTACTATATAGCAGACCAGCTATGAAATATTTGTTGCTAGTAGTGCAAAATAATTTTAAGGATTTTTTTTTCAATATTTTTCTCAGTATATACGCACCATACAATTAATCGTGGTAGTTTTTATAGCTTCAAAGAAAAAGTCATGCATTAAAGGGTTAAAAGTGGAAGAGGAACGTGGGTGTTGTTACACTGCGAAATATTATTGAAATGGTAACATTTGATATATTTAACAAACTGATAACTAAAACTTATTTTAGTAGAGAAAAAAGTGAAAATTAAATTTGGTCATTTAATACTATACTGACGTCCTGTGCCATATGATTATTGATTTCTGTTATTTCCTATAGTGTCATCTTTCTGTTTTTGCTTAAAGAATGCAAGATTTCATAGTCTAAATCGTAAGTGTAGTTTTCTGTGAGGTTCGGCAAAGGTTGAATCTTCCTTTTTTAATTCCCAGCTTCTCTCATGTTCTGATAATATAATAGCTACAGCCCTTCCAGAGTGACCAATATATACTTTTCACAATGTCTACATGTCATCTTACACACGCCAGTCTGTGCTAAGGTTTAAACTTTGTCTTTGCTGTTGAATAAATATTTTGAAATGCTGTTTATGTTATAAAATGCAGATCTGTAATTCGAGATTTATTATGTTAAAAGTAATAGATAAAATGCGTCATGTGCGGCACCACAAAGGCGCAATGGGGAAATGTACTGTCAGGCGTCCCGCAGCACTCATTATTAGGTCCAATATTCTTTTCATTGTACGTGAATGACGTGTCATCTGTTTCGTTATTTTGTAAATACCAGATGTATGCCGATGACCTCCAGTTGTATCCAAGTGCAAAACCAAGAAACCTGAAGACAGCAATCGAGAATTTCAGATCAAAGTGTGCACAGAGTTTATGATTAAAGCTCAATCCAAGTAAAACACGAGCAATTCTGGTAGTTATAGGCTCATTAGTCAGAAATATCGTGAATCTCTACCATCATTAATATTAAATGGCACAAATATCTATTTTCGCCCTCATCGAAAAGTCTGGGAGTGATAATAGATGACAAACTAAATTGGGCTGAGCACACAGTCGCAGTGTGTAAGACGGCATCAGCATCTCTTCATGCCCTACATAAATATAAACTCCTTCCTCTCGAATTTAAAAATAAACTTGTACAAACACTTGCATCCCCAGTTATCTAATACAGTGATGTTATATTGCAAGGTCTTTCTTGGGGAAGCTCACGACGACGGAACTAGTCATCAACGCTTGCGTTCGACAGAATTTGGCCAATTATAGACCGCTTAGAACTTAAGACTATGGTACAATATTTTTCTTCTTAGTTTCCCAGAACTTCTTCATGCTTTGGCTGATGGCCTACCTCTGTTCAATGGACATCACCCTCCTAGGTTGTTGTTTTTGTTGTTGGATGGGAAATTTTGCAGAATCGATCTGTAGCCTGAAATTTCCCCTGTCTTGTATTAAGTCTTCTGTGATGTTAAGTTTTCTCAAATCCCTTTTTGTCTCTTCCAGCCATCCTGTAGTGTTCTTCAATTTGGAAATGAAATTAAAAATTTTCTTTGTCAGCCTACTGTCTTTCATTCTGTAAATCTGTCCATAAAACTTTAATCTCCTCTTCCTTATTGAGTCTGTGATGGTTTCTATGTATAAATCTTCATTTCTTCTCTTCGTCCAATTATTATCCTTGTTTGTTTGTGGTCCTAAAATTTCCTTTCTTTCTTTTCTAGTTCTTCTTGTTCCCCTTTTTTATTCAGAGTTAGGCATTCATATCCATATAGTGCTTCCGGTTTAATTACTGTTGCGTAGTGTTTAATTTTTGCCTTAAACGATACCGATCTTTTGTTATATAGGTTTTGGGTGAGTTTGTATGCTAATTCCATTTTCCTTGATCTTTCTTTACTTGTGGTGTTATCCAATCCATTTGATTGTATCCATTCTCCCAAATACTTAAACTTCTCAACTCTTTTAATTTTCCCTTGTTGTGTTTGTAGATATTTCTCTCTGTTGTGTTTATGTTCAATGTATTCCGTTTTCTCATATGATATTTGTAAACCGGTTTTGGCTGCAGTTCTGTGAAGTGTTTCTATCATTATTTTTGCATCTGTTCTTTCTTTAGAAATAATTGCAATATCGTCAGCAAAAGCGAGATAGTGACATATATATATATATTCATTGCAGTCACTGCCAAATTAATATGACAATGTACAAACTCTAGAAGCGTTTTTTGTAAATGAATATGCACAATAGCATGGAGCGTGTACTGCATATCTTTTGATGTAAATGGACATAATCCAATGTGTGGAAACTATTAATTTCAAAACAGTTCATATATACGCGTTAGACTGACAAAAGCTGCTATGGGCATCATTATAAAGCCAGTTTTCAAAGATCTGTCTGACACCTCTAACTGAGTGTTGCCTCTATTACTCATCACAGAATCAAAAGTGTCATTAATGTCAAACAAAAAACAAACCACAAACAATGTAAAAAAACAGATGAATCTCAAACTAGGGAAGGAAATGTTTAGAGACTCTGATTAGATTAGATTAGATTAATACTTGTTCCATAGATCATGAATACGACACTTCGTAATGATGTGGAACGTGTCAGTTAAATGAAATGTGTCAATACATAATATTACATGACACTCAATTTTTGAATATATTATTTATTAATTTTTTTAATTTTTTATTTATTTTTTATTCTTTTTATTTTTTTCCCTAAAGTACTAACTTTTATCTAGAAATTCATCTAATGTGTAGAAGGAATTGCCATTCAGAAATTCTCTTAATTTATTTTTAAATGCTAGTTGGCTATCTGTCAGAATTTTGATACTACTTGGTAAGTGACCAAAGACTTTTGTGGTAGAATAATTAACCCCTTTCTGTGACAGAGCTAAATTTAACCTTGAATAGTGTAGGTCACCCTTTCTCCTAGTGTTGTAGCTATGCACACTGCTGTTACATTTGAATTCAGTTGGATTGTTAATAACAAATTTCATAAGTGAATATATATATTGTGAAGCTACTGTGAAGATTCCTAGATCCTTAAATAAATGTCTGCATGATGATCTTAGGTGGGCTCCAGCAATTATTCTGATGACCCGCTTTTGGGCAATGAATACTTTCTTACTAAATGATGAATTACCCCAGAATATGATGTCATAAGAAAGCAGAGAATAAAAATAGGCATAATATGCTAGTTTACTGAGTTGTACATCACCAAAGTTTGCAATCACTCTAATAGCATAAGTAGCCGAGCTCAAACGTTTCAGCAGATCTTCAATGTGTTTCTTCCAATCCAATCCCTCATCAATGCATAAACCTAAAAATTTTGAATATTCTACCTTAGCTATAGATTTCTGGTTGAAGTCAATATTAATTAATGGTGTGATGCCATTTATTGTGTGAAACTGAATATACTGTGTTTTTTCAAAATTTAAAGAGAGTCCATTTACAGAGAACCACCTAATAATTCTCTGAAAACCGTGCTATGAAACAGTAAATATTTTCCGTGCATTTGTTTTAGAGCTGTTAATTAATGTTATATGAAATATTATAGAAGTAAAATAAAATAAAAATACAGCATAAGTGTAATGTTTGGTGTAAGTGTCGTTTTCATTATTTTTAGACTCCTTATCTTCTTGTGTAAACAAACGTAAAATAACGCCTGGATGATGAAAGGTATGTAAACAGGAAATATTACAATTGCATATTAATGTTTTATTCCACTCTGTGCCAATTACATAGACGAAATTTCTAAAATAGAGTGTGTTTCATTACTACTCTTTTAAATGAGACCATTTTCAAACCTCCTCTTCTCAGGCTTTTCATGTCTTCTCTCTTTTCAGTAGCAGACAAGATGAGCTGGGAAAAGTGGATGTGGCATACCTGCAAATAAAAATGAATTAATAAGGAGAGTTGAACAAGCAGTTCTTTTATACACTACTAAAAATTAAATACAAAAAACTGAAAAAGATTCCCATGAATTACCAAGAAGTCTTTCTTTCGTTATGTCAGTTCTGTGACTGTGTAATTGCTATGCATAATTTAAACTTACTTTTCTGTTGTAAAAAACAAGACAGCAGCTCAAAGAGCGAAAGAGAATCAAATATGAAACACAGAGAAGCATGAAATACTGCAACTTCACAAGTTATCATGATGCATTGCATCATGGCAATAAAATCAACAGAAATATTTAAAAAAAAAACGCAAGAGAAAGCAAGTACAGGTATTTGGTAATGTAAAATGACTAGATAATATACAATGGTGATAAAACATACGTTTGTGATTGTGTAGTGTGATTCTCTCTCTCATCGCTCGCTCGCTCTCCGTCGCACACACACACACACACACACACACACACACTTACACAAACCCTTACAGCTAACAAAACATAGAACTTATTGTGAAAGAGAGTACTAGTAATGTAATCAGTAAAAGAAGTGGATTTCTTTAGTTATGAAAATTATTTGTGTATGTCCTTTAAATATGCTTTCTATGAAATATCTGTGAGGCCGTTGCATCTGAGTGTTTCAAGCATTATTTAATAGTCGATACCGTAATTTATACGCAAAAACTGACACTAATGAAACAGCTAAAATGTTAGAATTATGTACATTACTACCAATTTAGAACATCAAGGTGCTAGAGATCGCGTCATTTATTAAATATGTGTGTAACTGCCAGGCACTTAAACGTGATTTGCATGTAGATGAAGAAATACGATAGCTTTTCTTAATTTACATTTCATCGACTGGGTAGAACTATAAGAAATTTCTCTTGTTATCCCACAGGCAGAATATTGTATATTAAACAGAACACTCCATTCGCACTATCAACATAACAGGCTCATCTATCGGTATATTAGGCCTTCCTCATCGCTGGCAATAGGTTCTACACAAAAACTATCAGTTTAATAAGTCATGGTTCGAAAATACTGACACGAATTGTTTGCAGACAAATGGAAAAACTGGTAGTATCCGACCTTGGGGAAGATCAATTTGGGTTTAGGAGAAAGGTTTGAACATACTAGGCAATACACACATTAAGACTTATCTTAAAAGCTAGATAAAGAAAAGGGAAACCTACGTTTTTAGAATTTGTGGAGCTGGAGAAAGCTTTTGACAATGTTGACTGGGATACACTCTTTCAAAATGCGTACGTAGTAGGGGTAAAATATAGGAAGCGAAGCGTTATATTCAGTTTGTACGAAAATCTGACAGCAGTTTAAAGGATAAAAATGCAGCCCTCGGCCGCAAAATTAAAAATTATTTAATCTGGTTTCGGCAATAACTATATGATTGCATTCATCATAAATTATAAAATAAGTCACGTAATAAAATATACAACTCAGCTGTAAAGCTTACGTCACAAAATTTAAAAAGAAATTTTAGTAAAAGCTTTTTGTAGAAATTATTTTTTCAATACCGTTTCTCTCTGTACAGTAGCCTAGATGTAATTGCGGCTACTAGATGGCACCACTGAGGTAACGTCTTCCTGTTCCCAATTCCACTTAGCACACGCCAGTCTGATGCCTCTGTGCATGCGTGCAGCCCGTAGTGGCTAGCTTTTTCTAAAAATTTCTTTTAAAATTTTGTGACGTAAGCTTTACAGCTGAGTTGTATATTTTATTACGTGACTTATTTTATAATTTATGATGAAGGCAATCACAGTTATTGCCGCAACCAGGTTAAATAATTTTTAATTTTGCGACCGAGGGCTGCATTTTTATCCTTTAACGTTGTAACGGTTGCTGACAATAGCAGCTATGTTCAATATTTTCAGACAGCAGTTATTAGAATCGAAGGGCATGAAAGGATCGCATTGGTTGAGGAGGGAGTAAGACAGGGTTGTTGCCTTTCCTCAATGTTGTTCCGTCTGTAGGTTGTCTTGAAAAGAACGTTAACAAGAGTGAAAAGAGGGTAATCGAATGTACTGTCAGAAAATCAGGCGATGCTGAAGGAATTAGATTAGGTAATGAGACAATAGTAGATAGGTTTTGTTATTTAGGTAGCAAGATATCTTCGTATGTACGTGGTTGATATCTAATAATAGCTTACCAGCACAGTGCCACAGTGGCTATATTGTTTCCCGTTACATCACCGAAGTTAACCACTGTCAGGCTAGGCTAGCACTTGGATGGGTTACCGTCCGGGTCTGCTGAGTGTTGCTGGCAAGCAGGGTGCACTCAATCCTTGTGAGGCCAACTGAGGAGCTGCTTGATTTAGAAGTAACGGCTCCGGTCACGAAGACTGACATAACGGACGGGAGTGTTGGGCGCTGACCATCTCCCCCTCCATACCGCATCCGGTGACGCCTTCTGGCAGAGGATAAATCGGCGTCAGGTGAGTACCCACTGGGCCCCCTGAGGCCCGTCGGACAGAATATTAGCTTAAATGTTACGAAGTCCTTTCTGAAAAAAAATTGTCTGGAGTGTAGCATTGCATGGGAGTGAAACGTGGACGATAAGGAGTTCAGACAAAAAAGATGAGAGAAGCTTGCGAAATGTGGTGCTACAGACGAATATTACATGGGTAGATCATGTAACTAATCAGGAGGTGCTCAACAGAATTGGAAAGAAAAGGAGTTTCTGGCATATCCTGACTTAGAGTAATAGGTTAGTGGGATACATTCTAAGACATCAAGAAATCGTGAGCTTGGCATTACAAGGAAGTGTGTGAGGTAAAAATCACAGATGGAGACCGAGGGATGAATACAGTACGCAGATTCCAAAGCATGTAGGTTGCCTTTCGTATTCTCAGATGAAGAGGCTTGCACAGAACAGCGTGGCGGGGAGAGCTGCATCACCCAGTCTGCGGACTCAAGACCACAACAACAACATTTAACTTTCGTAGATATCAGGTTCCTGCAATGTACCGCTTCATACCTTCCAATGGTTTTAAGAAACTTAAGAAAGACAAGTATGGGTTATGTCGTAGTTATTACCAATTTTTATGGCTCTACGTACTTCCACTGTTGTAAAAATTATGTTACAACCAATTACACTATTCACACTCATGTGATTTTGTATTCAGAAATGTACATTGACAGCCGTTTGGAGCGATGTTGTCGTGACGTCTAATATAAATCTGTGGTAGTAACGTGACTATATACAGGGTGGTCGGAAATTACAACCTTCTAGCACTTGTAGATGGTAATGAGTACATAACATTTTGAAGAGCAACCCATGTCCGGAAACGTATCGTTTCCGTTACGCGTCGGTTTCAATTCAGATTATTATCTCATCCACTCCTAGTTCAGGAATGTAATTAGGCGTGACCCAGTACAATTGTTGCAATCAATTTGAAAAGAATACTGCATCGTTGCGTTATTACTCACGCGTTTTATTACAATTTACACGTTACGGTTTACATTAGTCGACAACAAGAACCCAGCATCTACGGCACCAGGCGCAACCTACTGATGCGTTACAACAGCGGCTCGATGTGGCAACCACCAACGTCATTACACACATTGTACCTCCGATGTTCTGATCCATTGTCTCCAAATTCAAATGTTCAAATGTTTGTACAGCTTATGGAACTCAACTACGGGGTCATCAGTCCCTAAACATACAAACTACTTATGAACTAGCTAAGACTAAAGACGGCACAAATATCCATGCCCGAGGGGGAGATTCGAACCCCCGACCGTGCAGACTGACGCGCCGCAGACCGCTTGGCCACTGCGGCCAGCCCATTGTCTCCATCCCAACTGGTGTCTCTTCAGTGTCTTGTGCAGCGGCCGGAACTCGCGTCATCAGATCTTCCTCGGCCTCTACAGGTGTCTCATAAATTAGGCTCTTCATACGATCTCACAAGAAGTAGTCCAGTCCATAGGGGTTAAATCCGGCGATTGTGTCAGCCACGCGGTTTGACCACCACGGTGAATCCATGTTTGACCAAATCGTCTGTTGAGATATCTCCGGACAGCTCGTGAAAAGTGAGGTGGAGCACCATCATGTTGAAATCACATTTCCTGACACATTCAATGGCGCATCTTCCAAGAACGGGTCCAATACGTTTGACGGACTACACGTCGTCGTGTCCACCTGTTGCATACCGGGACTGGGAACACTGAAAAGGAGACCTCATGGGTATCGGATTATAAAATTTCTTAATATTTATGGTACGTGAAGTTCAGAACTGAAATAACAATTAGCCAAATCCAATAGACGCAACTTTCAAAAATTTTCGAGAAAATTGACTCTAAAGTTTCGCAAAGTACACGTAAGAACTAAGTATCAATAATTAAAATTGGTATCTGCATCTGTACGTGTAGCTCAGTTAGTAGCGTTCTCGCTTTCCAACCTGCGGATCGTTGGTTAGAATTCTGTCATGGTATTTTTTTTTTTATTTTTTTCGTTGTCTTCGAATACTTACACAATTTTAATATCTAATGTTAATTTTTACAAAAAGTGCTCGTGTTTTTGTTTATACGTGATTTTGTGTATTTTATGGAAGGTTGTTAATACTGATAATCAATCAAAACACGTAAGTTACATTTTCTACAGTATTTGGTTCACTATTAGTTGACGACGGTAGTCTTTGATTGTTCAGTTTGTGAAGAGCTACGGCACTGTATTTGGAAAGTAATCTCCCTAGATACTAATGGCTTTCCAAGAAGCTATCCTACTCAATCTCCGTTTTACTAAATGTTCAAATGTTTGTAAATCTATCGGACCAAACTGCGCGTTATTCAGTGCGTAGCTTACAAACTACTTAAACTAAGGTAAACCTAAGGACAACACACGCACCCATGCCCCAGGGAGGACTCGAACATCCGACGGCGAGCAACCGCGCGCACCGCAGCGAGGCGCCTTAGACTGCTCGGCTATTCCACCGCGGCACCGTTTTACGTGACGACAAGGTTTTCAATTGGTCTACATGCGCATAAACAAAAATTGACACAATACGTGGAATTAGAGACCCACAAATGTTTTATATAACTGAATGCGAAAAAAATATATGTCCCAGTGGGATTCGAACCTCCGTCTCTACGGTTGTAACGCCAGTACGCTACCACCTGAGCTAAACCGTTCTAATTCCTGGTACTTACATGCACTTAGCAAATTTTCGAAGTCGATTTTCTCAAGAATTTTTGATAGTTTGGCTGATTGTTATTTAAGTTCTGAATTTCATGTACCGTAAATATAAATAATTCTAAAATCCGATACTCATGTGGTCTCCTTGTGAGACGTTTCTCTGTCCATAAGCAGACGTTGACGAGTTACACATCTGAATTGAAACTGTTGTAGAAAGGAAACGATACGTTTCCGAATATGGGTTCCCATTCAAAATGTTATGTAACGTGGTCTTGGTTACGTCTGATCATACTGGTTACTAAATGTGGGCTATCTGTATGATTAATGGTTCAATTTACAGCTCTGCGCGGTGATCAGCTGTTCCAGGGATTCGAGACTCCACGTGCCTGCTGCTGGCCGCTTCCATGCTTTACACTTTGCGTTAGACTTTACATTTCCACTTTAATAGGTTATTCCTTTTTCATTACTAAAACACTTATAATCACTAATTACACTTACAGTTATATACTCACTACCCTCTACAAGTCGTAGAAGTTTGTAACGGGAATTTCCGTCCACCCTGTATGTTAGACTGTGGTAGTACTAACTGTCGACGTTATCGTCGCCTATCGACAGGGGTGTAGTCAGGACCGGCGCAAGGCACGTGCAAAACGTACGGCCGCACGGGCTGGCACATCAGTGTGGCGGCGCCAGACAGAGGCAGTGGCGGGTGTGATGGACAAGGCGAGGGAGAAAAAACCGAGGGGAATTTTGTGGTAACTCATTTCTTTGTTTACAGACTAGCTATAGTTGTTATTGTGTGGTCGCTGACTGCAAAAGCTATTTCTCCAACTGTTGCCTTTGTTTTCAGAACAACTGTTCTAGCCATTGTTCCGCTCTTTACGAATGAAAAATAAAGTATTCATATTGACAGTTAGCCGATAGTGTCAATACCGATGAGACTCATTTTTATTGCTTTGCCTAATCTTGGTAAAAGAGGCGCCTCATTAAAGGCCATAATTTACACTGATGTAGTAGGGAACTGTTTTTCATGTCCAGGACAATTCAAATGTTCAAATGTTTGTAGAGCTTATGGAACTTAACTACGGGGTTATCAGTCCCTAAACTTACAAACTACTTACGAACTAAGACTAAGGACAGCACAAATATCCATGCCCGAGGGGGGATTCGAACACCCGACCGTAGTGGCCGTGCAGACCGTGACTGTAACGCCTCAGTCCACTCGGCCACCGCGGCCGGCCCAGGACAATTAAACCTCCCAGACTGGAATAGTAAAATATCTGGGAAAAATTCAGATGCCGAGATTTGGAATTTTGTCCAAAGAAATAAATTTTATAAATAAAAACATTACAATTTACTTTTCTAATCAATTTCCTACAGAAAGTCATAACTCTAATGGCAGATAATTAATTTGTAATTACTTGTTACAATTTTACAAAGCCAGCTAATTTGGACCCTATAATAGTATTAAAAAAATTTAAAATTGCATCAAATTTCAACCTAATTATTAACGTATCCTTTAGTAAAACAAGACACAAAGGAATTTTCGTCTTTATCTGCCAATGTACATTCAAAAAATTAACTGGAAAAAATGAAAATTTGAGCTAGGTTGCGCTTCGAACCCAAGTTTTCTGTTTAGTAGGCAGTCGCGCTGACCACTACACTATCTGCACACAGGACAACCGTTGCACGTCTCCTGCCAGACCAAAATTTCAAACTCATTTACACACTATTGACGTGTTGCCCCTGCCTTTTATCACTCAGAACCCACGGCATTTCATGCATTCCCGTAACATTTCAAGCCTGGTGACCGCCCGCACTGAAGAGAGATCGATGACATATATATTTTCGAACGGTCCATGCTCAATATAACGTTTAAGAGTAGTATTCCACGTAATAAAAATGAAATCGTTCAAAACATAATTTTCCATGTTACGATGTGCAGGTTCCAAGCATTGCATGCCGACAGTATTGTATTGATTGTATTGTAATTGCATGATAATAATTTTCCTCAGTAGACGACGTTCGTAGCACGCCAACAAATCTGAACGCGGTTATAGGTAAGACAGGCGCATGCAGGTATGCACGACATAGCAAAGAGTGGACTTCAGTGAGTGCTCAGGCTGTAGCATGCTATCTCCTCCTAAAATACGAAAGCAACGAGCCAGCAGGAATATTTTTTTTCATAGTGATAAAGAAGTGCTCATGGTCACTGGATGACATTTCCGAATGTGAGTCCTTATCAAAAAAATGTACTAAATCTTCTGTGCGAATCCTAGAAATGTATAAAGGGAATTTGCACTTATATGTGAAAAATATATAGCCCATGTCCTTCCGAATATTCATCAGAGTGTGGTATAAAAATTGTAATAAGTCGGTTAAGAACTTTTCGAGACTTTTGGTAAAAAATTCTCCTCTCTGTATATTAGGCCTACATAGGCTATATAATTTCATGTCTTTTGTTGTTATGGTCTTCAGTCCGGAGACTGGTTTGATGCAGCTCTCCACCCTACTCTCATCATATGTTCATACAGTAGAGCTGCATGTCCTCGGGAAAAATAACGGCTGTAGTTTCCCCTTGCTTTCAGCCGTTCGCAGTAGCTGTGTGGCAAAGCCACATTAGCTGATGTTACAAGGCCAGCTCAGTCAATCATCCAGACTGTTGCCCCTGTAACTACTGAAAAGGCTGCTGCCCCTCTTCAGGAACCACACGTTTGTCTGGCCTCTCCACAGATACCCCTCCGCTGTGGTTGCACCTACGGTACGGCTATCTGTATCGTTGAGGCACGCAAGCCACCCCACCTCGGCAATGTCTGTGGTTCATGGGAGTGGTCATGTCTTTTATGTAACGTTAAATAAATTTCGAATGAAAACATATGATAGCAGAACTCTCTCTGACTGATTTTACATTACGCAAGGTTTCCTTTCTTTGTGTTTAATAAGGGGCGGGAATTTTGCAACTCGCACGAGGCGGCAGTTAGACTTGCGCCGATTTTTTTATTTATTTATATATTTACTTTGCTGTCTTTTACAATGACCTGTTATCTATATGCTAAAACAGGTCGTATTATGTACAGATAATTGATTTTTTTACACTGAATAATTTCTTTTTATATGTAGTTAAATTTAACAATATACAGCTCAACTAACTTATGAAATAAAACTCTAAATAATAATTAGAAAAATTAATCAAATAATACAAATCCATTTAAGAGGAAGAAGTAAAGAATAAGGGCAAGTACAGACGCTTATGTTGAAAACACAGTGAAAGTATAACATGAATTTATATTTAATAGAAGAAGATGATAGAAGAGAGAAAGATGGAGTCCGACACTTTGTGATGCATGAGGGTCGAGGACTTGGCATTCCCATGAAGTCGTCAACCCTCAACCATCGTTAGTATTATCTATAACAGTTTAACAGGTTTATAGTGCTGTTTTGCCGGTGACAAAGAGGGACAATTTCATATTTGCCCTTACTACTATAGTTACACTAATTATTGTCTATTAAATTATAATCACTGTCCGCGTCCGTGTCCGTTTTGGTGTCTATGTTGTGGTCCGTGTTGTTGTCCCTGTCGTGTCCTCCATTTCGGTTCCTTTGCTGGTACACTCTATGCACTGTGTTTGCTCGCTGCATGCGTTTTTGTCTTCTGTATGGTCTATTTCATTTGTATTCGCCATATGTCGCGTGCGAGATTTTATCTGTTAGTATGTTGAGTGTTGTCCATTGGTCCTCTTGTCTTATGGCCTCGTATAGTTGTAGTTCTGTGTATGTAGTGCTGGTGATGTGTCTCTGAGATGATTGTAAGCCCCGCAGAATAGGACAACGTGTTCGGGATACCCCCTCTCCCCACATGTGCAGTATGGTGTATCTATACGACGGACGCGGTGTAAGTGCGTAGGATAAGGGCCATGTCCTGTCAGGAAGTAAACCATGCCGCGGCTGGGATCGACATGTTTCATTCTTAGTCTCTCGGCTATGTCGGGGAATAATGAATGGACCCTCCGACACTTACCACTTGCCTCCCATTCCTGCTGCCAGGAGTCAATTCTCCAGCGTCTCAGCTGTTTTTTCTTTATTTGCCATAGCCGAACCAGTTACTACATTCATCAGGTCTATATTATTATAGTGTAGCAAAAAGAACATAAGTGAAACAGAACAGCCGAAAGCCACCAATGAGCGCTGGATGTAAATTAATATCCATGAAATATTGTAAGTAACAACATACAAATATCAGTAACTATGCTTAAATAACGCTCCAGAACTGTTTATAACCTAAAAATACTAAGAAACGTAAATATTAAATATTGTAAAACCTAATCATGTATATATTACAGGCAACTGATGATGCCTTCCAAATAAAGGCGAAATGCATATGGCAATAAAATATTTTATTAATTCAGTTGCATAGACGGATAATCTAAATATCTACACTACAATAATAATATAATACAGCAACTGTGGGGAAAACAGAACAAAAAGGAACTAACAATGTCACCTGGTTTAGTCCGCCCTTTTTTAACCAGTAAATCGCAGACCGATATTTGATGGTTATATTGATCGGGAAGATCCCCAGCACCACACACAGTGCCTCCACTGATGTGGTCCAGAAAGCTCCCGATAGCCTAAGTAGTGCGTGTGCTCCTGTGTCCGCGCTTTACCGCCGTAACTTTGATGGCTAGCATCAGACGGTGCGCCCAACGGGCAGACCCGAACTGGGCAAATTTTAGTGGCCATTAGAAGGGTACTCTGGAAAGGACAGTTAATCCCACACTCGAACTGGGCAACTTCCGCTCGCAGGTAGCAGGACGGTTCGACCCAAGGCGTTCCTGGTCCCTCAATGAACTCGTCAGTCTTGTGAATGTCACCAGCTCGCTGACATCTGTGTAGAATCACATAGTGTTTTTAGGTTTGTACTTCAGTTTAGTCATGGAAGTGAATAATACCGCAAAAAGTCACGATTTGTTATTAGTGATCGTGCTAATACACATTTGATCAGTGACGGATATAAATTCAAACCTTGTAGCAACGGAAGAACGTGGATGGCGATGCTGCGGTAAAGGTTCGGGCTGTGCTGTTTTTTACAGTAGGCAGCGAACACACATTTTCGCGTTTGAAACAATCACAAGACGACAACATCTCAAAATTTGCGGATTATTTAACTGAAAACTACATTGATGAAGAAGATGCAGTCTTTCCTCCAAACGTTTGGGCAGCAGATTGAGCTTCCTTGTCGAGGACGACTAACGCCTGCGAAAGCTTTCATTCCCGATTCAATGCTTCATGTGAATCTCCTCACCAAAACATATTTCAGTTTGTGAAAAGTCTGAAGCATGAAAAAAACTGATACTAAGATAAGAATCAATTCAGTAAAAAACAATATCACCATCCAAAACGGACTCAAAAACAAGGAAGAGGCACGCTCTCGTGGAACAGAAATTAGAATTACTTAGTAATGGTAAAATTTGCAAATTAGACTTTGTAAAGTGCGTTTCATACCAAGCAGCCGTGAGCAGAATATGAACCAATCTAAAATCTCAAATCGATTCCATATTTCTGGATTTCCGGAAGGCTTTTGGACTGTACCCCACAAGCGGCTTCTAATGAAATTGTGTGCTTATGGAATATCTCCCCACTTGTGCGATTGGATTCACGATTTCCTATCAGAAAGGACACAGTTCGTTGTAATTGACGGTAAGTCATCGAGCAAAAGAGAAGTGACATCTGGCGTTCCACAGGGAAGCGTTATAGGTCCCCTACTCTTCGTGTTTATAAGCGATTTAGGAGACAATCTTAATTCCTCCCTTAGACTGTTCGCGGATGATGCTGTCGTTTATCGGTTAGTGAAGTCAACAGAGGATCAAAAGTAACTGCAAAGCGATTTAGACGAAATTTCTACATTGTACGAAAATTGACAATTGACAATAAGTAAAGATAAGTGTGAAGTAATACACATGACCACTAAAAGAAATCCGCTGAACTTCAATTACGCGATAAATCTACCAAATACCTACGAGTTACAATTACGAACAACTTAGACCGGAGAGAACAGACAGAAAATATTGTGGGGAAGGCAAACCAAAGATTACGTTAGATTAGCAGAAAGCTTCGACGATGCACCAGCTCTATCAAAGAGACTGGCTACATCACACTTGTTCGTCCTCTCCTGGAGTACTGTTGCCCCTTGTGGGACCCCCACCAGGTGGGATTGATGGAAGATATTGAGAAGGTTCAGAGAAGGGCAGCTCGTTTCGTTTTATCACGTTACGGGGGGAAAGCGTCACGGAAATGTTGCACGAATTGTGGTGGAAATCATTAAAAGAAAGACGTTATTCATTGCGGCGTGATCTGTTTGCGAAGTTTCAATCACCGACTTTTACTTCTAAATGTGAACATATTTTGCTAGCACTCACCTACTTAGGGAGACATGACCATTCCAATAAACTAAGAGAAATCAGATCTAAAACGGAACGATCTGGGTGTTCTTTCTTCCCGCGCGCTATTAGAGAATGGAACGGTAGAGAAAAGTTATGAAAGTGGTTAATGAACCCTCTGCCAGGCAGTTGAATGAGATTTGCAGAGTATTTATGTAGATGTAGGTCTAGTCTGCCCTTCTTTAACCAGTAAATCGCAGACCGAAATTTGATGGTTATATCGATCGGGAAGATCCCCAGCACCACACACAGTGCCTACCTGAGGTGGTCCCGAAAGCTAAGTAGTGCGCTGCTCTGTCCGCGCCTTACCGCCGTAACGTCGGTGGCTAGCATCAGATGGTGCGCCCAGCTACTTGCAGCAAAGCATAGTACTAATTCGAGTTGTGCACAGTGGTAGGTTCGTGTAACTGACAAGAGAAGTTGTACTGTTGTGTGTTTAGTCTTGCGTACAGTACTGTGGGAGTGCGGTGTTGTTGTCGGGCGGGCTGGCTGCAGTGGCGTGCGGCTACGGGGGTTGCGTGCCTGGGCCGGCAGGGTGGCGTGTAGCACCGCTCGCTGACCCCGCGACCCGGCCGGCCGCAGCCGATCGCTGTGGGAACGGACCGGGCCGGCCAGGCCGATCCGCCCCAGCCGGCGCAGCGCCCCCTAATTATCGGAACCCTCCCACACGACGCCCGACACAACACACGCGCGCTCCCACCGAGGAGGACTGGAAGCGGGCCTCGGGATAAAGTTGCTCTTCTCACAGGTAACGCCGCCTACCTTTCCGTCAGACGACGGAATAATAAACGCCTGATTGCAAAATAATCGCCGTAACACACTTGTAACGGGGTGTTTATATACGTCTTACTTGCTGTAGAGGGTAACCATTCGTGTAGCTACCTCGTGTGTAAAGCACTTTCTATACGTAGACGTGCAACACGCACAAGGAAGTCGTTGTCAGCTGTAGCACAGTCTGACATATACAGTCACGACACTCCCTCAGATTTTTGTTATACGCTGCGATAGCAGCGCTCCAAGCGGCCGGCAAGCTACGTTTCTGAATACGATAGTTGATGAGTGCTAATAGTATCGTTTATATTGATTTCAGCATACTTTTTACATTAGGGAACGTATGTAGTGCCTTATAAATAGGTAATAATTTTAAAATAGCTCCCCATTTGACTTTCTTAGATTTCATAAGATCCCTGATAAGGTACGAATCGGTACATTACAGGACAGTTAATTTTCAATCATCCTGTAACATACAGGCTTTGAATGAGTAATTTCATTTTCTGTTAAAAATAAAAATGCCTAGGAAACACCAGCAGACATGCCCTTTAGCAGAGAGACGTCAATTTCTACACAGAAACGTTAAGTATTCTTCATTACAATTCTAGTAAAATCGGTGAGGGTGGAACATAGGAAACGTTTAAAGGTAAAGCAGTCAACAATCCAATGATTGGTTTGAACACAACAGGGCTTTATTAGGCATGGTCCTGTTTGGAGGTAGGTATGCCGTTGCCTTCCTCCGACCTTCGAGCTGACTTACCCAGTCAGTTATAGGGGGACCTACAGTTTAACGTGGGTTCCGAACCACGAAAGAAACGTACATAGAATGCAATAAATATGGTATTTAACATACCAAATCAACTGTCACAGCTGTAGCTGAAGGAAAAACGTCACATACATGGCAATATAATGATAAAAGCAACCAAACTGTTTTTCCAACAAAGAAGAACCCAATTCCACAATTGTTGCTACATCTGAACCATAAACGGCAAGAATCATCAAAACACTGGTTTCTTAAAGCTAAAGTAATTACACTTAAAAGAATATGCACATATAAGAAAGACGAGTGACGTGTAAAAATGTGAGAATCATTAGACTCCATACCGAATTGATACACGTCAAAAACTGGCTGTCATAGTAAGAACAGGCCATAACAGAAATCTATTATACCATTATGTTTATATGCAACTTACTTTCAGCAGTATTTCTTCACTACAGAGTTGTTCTTTATACCACTGAATCATTTAAATTATGTTTATCTCTAGATATTTTAATAACGCTTGTAACGCAAAAACTATAGTAAGTATTTCGTTAATACCTACAAAAGCGATTATAAACAAACATCACTACTTCGGCAGCTTGCCCACCGCTAGGAGCGCTAGTGTCGCAGCAACTGTCAGTTGGTAACATCTTTTACAGCACTGAGTGTCGTGACTGTATATGTTAGACTGTGGCTGTAGCTCCCCTTGCGATAGACCGTCGAACTACAAAGAAGTGTTCAAACGGTACGCATTTGTTGAGTCGTCTACTTCGTTTGATGTCAACTGACAGCAAATGAATCGCCGCGTTAACATCACTTTTCGAGACTGTATGATATATACTGTGATGTGTTTTAGACTGCCACTGTGAAACTGTATTTGTTTTCGTGCAGTTCATGCGTAACTACGTCGCTCACATGTGTTAACGTTCTCATTATAAAATGCGATTACATACTTCCAGCCCCTGAGGTTTGAGACGTCTATGTGTATGATGAACAAGCTCAGGTGTCTATACATAGACCTTTCACTTTCATTAAGCTTCAAATCATGCTCACCAAAGACAAATACAATAAAACTTCTGAATAACGGACACAAATGGGGAAAATAAAACTGTCCGCTTTTAAGAAGTGTCCGCTGTTAAGAAAAGGATAAAATACAAAATAGTAAACTACCGTTTATCCGAAATGATCGGTATGGCGGCCGTTTCGGATAACGAAAATCTCGGATAAAATCAAAGTTTCCTGTTTTCACGTGTGTATCACACCGCCGACCGCGGTGGCCGAGGAGACTGAGGCGCTCCAGTCACGGTCTGCACGGCCACTACGGTCGGGGGTTCGAATCCCCCCTCGGGCATGATATTTGTGCTGTCCTTAGTCTTAGCTAGTTCATATGTAGTTTGTAAGCTTAGGGACTGATGACCCCGTAGTTAAGTCCCATAAGTTCTACAAACATTTGATTTTGTAACACACCGAATTGTGTCAATATCGCTAAGTATGGTAGTAAAACGTGCGAAGGCCACGCCGCTTCTTGAACCGATCCAGCCAGCCAGAATTTCCCAGGAATTATTACTCCTTTCCTTCAATGAGCTCATAAGAATTCATCGCTTTTAGACGAAGTAGAGGACTAGCACGCCTTTGGCTCTTATTTGTCCATGCCACAAAAATAAAATCTCTTCTGATAAATTTGTTCTTCAATCAGTAATTGCACTCATACCGACGTTCAAATCCGCAGCAACTTTCGCGAGTGGCTCACCAGCATCAATTTTCTGTAAACTGCGTAGCTTTTGTTGCAACGAGATCACATTGTCGTAGTCAGCGGTTTTTTCACCGGCACTCGAATGATACTTTTTTGGTTTTTGGCCACTTTTATTTCTGGGCATTTTATAGCATGTAGCGCGAGCACGAATCTTCAGATCGAAAACCCACAGGCGAACGACAAGAAAACACTCAAGATTCATTAGACAAAGCTTTTGACTTTTGATACCAGGCCGTGCAGCCATCGAATGAAAACATTCGATACACCTATCGCCTCTCCTACGCAAGCCCACGCTGCAACACAACAGTGCATTACCTGTTGAACGGTTGGCTTTGTCTGGTGTACCAACAGGCGGAAGTGTTTGGCGCCGCACTCTCATTGCCTGTTTCTGCGCGGCATGTACCAACACTGTACGTACTGTATTTCCGAGAAGTTCCAATAGATGGCAATGCCTTGAAACCACGCAATACGAACAAGAAACACGTTAAATCTTCAATCAACACACGTTAGAATTGGCGACAATCAGACTTTTGACACGCAACAGTGCATTGATTCTTTCACGCTTATTTGGAAGTTTTCATTGTTGTTGGGGGACATGTTACGCTGTCCGTGTCCGTTATTGAGATTGTCCGCAGTTCGGAATAATTTTACCGTAAGGGCTAATGTAGTTTTGTACGGGAATTTTAAAATCTCGGCTGTTGAGAGGAGTCCGCTATTGGGAAGTGTCCGTTAAGGAAAGTTTTACTGTATTTCATCTGTTAACTACAGCATGTTTCAGGAAAAGTAGCAAATATTTTAGAATATGGTAATAAAGACGATTTGCAGTTAAAATTACGTATAATGTGTGTCCAATTTTTATAGGTTACAGAGCTACAGCTCTTGGTACGTGCACAAACTGATTTGGATGTTTTGACTGGTTCTTGGTAGATCACCAAATTGACTTTTATTCAAAAAACCGGTTTTCAACGTAGTTTAAAGTCTGAATATGTCATAGTAAGCCGAAAACCGGGTACCTAAGTGGAAATGAACGTGTAGAAGATACACAAAATTCTACTTTTAAGTAAGTGTGATGATGTACTACCAAGAACCGACGGATAGATCAGTGAAAATGTCTTTATTTACATTTGCCGCGGTGGAGTAGCCGAGCGGTCTAAAGCGTCTCGTTGCGGAGCGTGCGGTTGCTTGCCGTGGAGGTTCGAGTCCTCCCTGGGGCACGGGTGTGTGTGTTGTCCTTAGGTTAGTTTACTTAGGTTTAAGTAGTTTGTAAGCTACGGACTGATGACCACGCAGTTTGGTCCGATAGATTTACAAACATTTTTGATTTACATTTGCTCTACGTTTGTTTGGATTTCATATTAACAGTTATATCGCTGTGTTCAATAAAAATTGTACACAGGTTATATTGAATTTTTAATGCAATTCCTCTGTAGTGTCACCTCCTAAAATACTTACGACTGAGTCGAAAAACTACGTTGCTCTCAGCAGTTGACAAGCACACATTCTCAAACAAATTCCCGACTTGGCTTCGTTTGTCAGCTGGGTTTCCCATTCGGTTGTCTGCGCATGCGCGAAACACTTCCATACGCGTGAGAATAGGATCCATCCTATTCCGTCTACTAGCGATCGTATGCGTGCATCTTGTACAAGTGGACGCGTCTACACTGTACGCGGACGGCGTGACCGGCGCATCGTGGGCAATCTCGTAAGCTTTCACTACTCGTGTAGAAAGGGCGTAATATGCACCACAAATGAACGAGCTGCAGCAGCACAGCAATTACGCCAGAATGGTATTATAAGCTTTAGACTGTTTCGTTAGCAATGTTAAAAAACAGTCGAAAGTGAAATTTCCATTTCTGATGTCCAAAAGTTGTTTAGAGAACGTTTTAGCAGACGGATCTTGCAGCATAGGCACACGCTTATTCGTCGACAGCGGTACTTTCTTGACTCGGTTCCAAAGATATGATGATTTATAGCCGCCATGTTATCAGGTCATCTGCAGGCATTGATCGCGGAATAACAAACAAAGTTTCGGCGTAAATCATCAGCCATCCTAAAATGCTTGGTTGGTTGGTTAGTTAGTGATTTGGGCCAGGGGGACTAAATTGCGTAGGTCATCAGTGAGTGAGGATAGGAAAGGAGGGGAAAGGAAACCCTGTCCAGGGAGGAATAAAGGAAGAAAGACTGCATTAGCTCCAAACCCCGTGCTCGCCACGTACGTACTCACGAAAGAACCGTGAGCCCCCACCCGGGGGGGGGGGGGGAGGGGGGAGGCAATCATAAAATGAATGTGTTATTCGTAACATTATTAACTTATCTCTCAACATCCTTTCACGACGAAAGAGAGATTTCCGAATTATAGTCTTTATTGGTGTTAAAATTTATAGTGCCAGATGTAAGATCCGAAATTCGACCGTAGTTTGAATGCGATTGTACATCCATGTACACATACCCATCAACGAATTGTTTTGCAGTATTTTATAAATGCTGGAAGCTTAGCGGCGCTGCAGAAGCGCTAATGCCGCTATGGTTGGCTCTTTATGCGCTAGGGGCGCTACCGTCGTTCCAAATGCCAGATGTAAACTTTTACATATATGTTAGACTGTGATATTGGTGTGTAAATATGGATTAAACATGCTGAGGACTGTATCAGCATGGTAATCATTGTGTTGAATCAAATTACGTAGCATATAATAACGAATAAAAGCATTGTCTGAAATATAGGAAAGAAGAAAAGTCAAAGAGTAATTAGTTTTTCCAATAAGTAAGTATATTTGGCGTCATGTTCTTCAAATCAGTAAATGTCTTAATCCGATTGCTACCGAACTTCACAGGGTCACCCATTGGGCCAATAGAAAGATTTTCTGACGATTTCATTGAAATTGCTCCAGTTCTGGAGTTCACAGGGAACATACGTACATAGACATACCTAATTTATACATATAGATAAGTAAAAACGGGATCGATTCTCGAACACGACTGTATTGCATCTAACGGCTATACAGGTTCTTGCTTCACGATTCACAGCTCCATTTGCGCCATTTGCGGGTTGCCTATGTAATGACTTCCAGCGCTGCCATAAGACAATTAGTTGGAAACTGCGTGTATATTGAGACACCATAGCTCACTACACTAAAATTACCTTGACTGTACTCATCCATAATTTGAGAGTGAGAGCTGTTATAGATATTGAAACACTTTAAACACTATTTCAAACCTTAAAAAAATATTTCTCTCGCTGAACGATTCGGATATTATGTTTTATTTCTTCTTCACTACTAACTTCATTCACAACATGTTTCGCAGACATTGCCTTCAGATAGCACTGAGACTGTTTCTGCAAAATTACAGCTTTTTACGGCACATGGTCCAGGATATATGACGCCATAAACACTGACCTTCGTGGTAACTAGCTTTTGCTTAAAATGGAGCGCAGTAAAACTTCAGCATCACATCACACATGACGTTTTAATCTAGTCTAGTACACGTATTCACAAAACCACTTTGCAGACGATATCCAAGCGTACCACTGAATGTACCTAAAAAATTATTATTGTGCGATACATTTTTAATCAGACTTGATGTCACAGACATCTAACTACGTGAGAAACTAAATTTTACTTAAAACGGAGCGCAAATTACTAAGACTATAAACCATCCAGTGTTCATAATGAGCATACTTAGCTGCTTTCAACAAAATTTAAACATAATTTAATAACTCTTCGAACTAGTTCTTTCTTACGTATTTTACGTCAAATGTTTTACACATTAAACGATTTTTAAAGTAACTTGATATTTGAAGTTCTTTCTTGCAAGAGAGTTCAATTATTTACATGATAGACTATTGTTTTTTCTGGTTACTTGCACTTCTTGTCCTTTTCAGTCTGACGAATGGGTATTTGTTAAAGCTTAAATGCTGGATTGCTGACTTTTAACTCCGTAAGATATACATATACGAAAATGTCCAGTATACCGCTAGAACCTTAAGCCAACCGAGTTTTTCAATCTTTCGATGCTACTGACGTTTTACTGCTATAATAATTTTTCGGAGCGTTTATTGCAAAGTCTGTATGAGACGAAGGAGTGCAGAGGAGCAGTGGATGAAGAGCTGGAAGGGGGGTGGTTATACCGCAGTTCAGGGGTGTTGTTAATTTCCTTGAAGATATCACAATCAAATCTGTACATTAATTTGTTATCATGTTTTATTCAACTTTCCTGACAATTGTAAGTTGTTGGCAAACTGAAATTCGAATTCGCATAAGAACATCGCAGTAATTAAGTTGATAATATTTATGGGCTCTTCCGTCGGTTTTGATGGAACATAGACATATTATATAACTGTGTACACTATATATGAACTAGCTTTCGGCTTCTTAGGCCATCTTCAGACAACTTAATACTGCAGATTATCCATATCACACCAGCTGCTGTGTTTTGAGTACAAAGATATGTGTCAGTCATAGACTACGTAGCCTTTAAGTATTAATTAAATTCACAAAGGAGGTTGGAGGAGACTCTATCAACTACTTGGACGTGACCATAGACATCAGTCGCCGCACGGGAGTAGCCGAGCGGTCTGCATCGCCACATTGCAGATCGCGCGGCCTCCCGCGTCGGAGGCTCGAATCCTACTTCGGGCATGTATGTTTGTGTTGTCTTCAGTATAAGTTAGTTCATAAGAAGTTTTTAAGTGGACATGACCCAGCAGTTAAGTCCCGTAAGCTTTACAAACATTTGAACATTACTCAGAAAAAGCTTTTATTTAAAGTACACAGAAAATCAATTTCCACAGACACAGCAATACCTACAAATTCCTAGCATCCAGCAACACATAAACATGCAGCCTTCCACAGCATGGTGCATCGTCTATTAGCTATACCTCAGACAAAGACAAATTTCGATAATGATCTGGATATAACAAAACAAATTGTATTCAACAAAGGTTATAGCCCTACCCTGATAACATACTTTGTAAGAAAAGGAGACAGAGGATAATACCACTTTTGTACCCTCTTCAGTAGATACCTAATAACGCAAATATAAAACGTCAGAAAGGCTTGCCAGCAAAAGAACAGAAAATACACCCCATCCTTTTCTAACAGGAATTCTATTGCCAACTTGCTCTTCAATAGCAAAGACATGCCATATCGTGCAGCTTTGATTTAAAAACAATATGAATAAACAGTTTTGTGGTATCATGGATTGACAGCTGTATAACAAATGACATGTATCTATAAAATGCGCCAAATTTGCTGGCTGCAGCTACACCGTATTACGCCTGCTGCGCGGCAACGTAAACAACCTGTCAGTCCTCATGCCCGCTGCTGAGCGTGTGCAGCTGCGAGGCGTCTTTTCCTGTTGATTGGCGGTCGGCAGCCTGTCACACTCTCACTTATGAGTGCAGCGCATCTCACGGATTTATTACTTTATTCGACGTTACAGAAAGAGACTCCACAATGCTTAAAACGGAAATTAACGTTCAGTGAAAGGAATTACAAGCCTATGTAAGTTTAATCCTTACGACAACTGCATTGATGTTTAATAAATAAATAAAAATGTTTTACAACAATGAATTAATTGTTGGTATGTTATATACCTACATCAACTTCAGCTTTTCAGCTTCATAATGAACCATACATAGTTCACTGAAATGTGGTATCAGGTTCTTGAGTTACATAGCACATAAAGTGTCGCGTTCTGACAGTAACGCTAACTTCAACGAATTTTAATTCGAAAAATAGTAATCATTCAAGGGATAAATTCATGATAGTTGTTTTCTTTTACGTTAATTAGCACATGTAGAAATCACTATTTATTTTCAAAATGCCAGGTCAGTTGTCTCATTTTTCGTCCGATTTGAAATGGAATAGTTAAAGAATGTCCACGTTTGGGGAATTCTTTGCCACGTGGTATATATGGAACGCACCCAAGCTGTCAGTTCAGTCCCAGTAATTGGAGCACAAGACTAACCAAGCTGAGGCATCCATAGGAGAAATTACCCTTTACTCATTATTAGTCACTGGATTTTAGAAACATTAGTCTAAATAACTCGCGGCTACATAAATTACGGTGAAATATTTTGTTGACTGAAATTTATATGGAGCCAGTGCATGGTAACTAGCTTGATCAAGCTTTTACTATGTTACACAATAGAAGACTTCATTAAAGGAAGATTTCACACACAAAAGTACGACCGAAGAAATATTATGGCAAGGAGTAAAACCGTTTCGACAAGAACCTGTGAAACAGAGATAAATGAAGACAGTCAATGACGTAGTAATAGAATAGAACGCACATTCAGTTCAGAGTGATGACTTTTTGCAATGATGCCGATGGTAGAACAGTGAGAGCCAACTCCGCCCTCTTAAACAAGAAATGTATTCACAATTACGAATATTATTAAGCACAATTATCTGCACAATATTTTTTTGAAACATATGAAAATTTGTGGCGGATCAGGACTCAAACACGGATTTCCCACCTTTCACGAGCGTTAACCGTAACTATTACCATACGCTAACTGTACACGCTTCCCGGACAGACCCAAACTTCCGCATGCCACAAATAAAACACTTTGACCCTATAGTGCTTGGACAGAGAGATATATCCATTTATTTTCGTAGGCCTACTTTGGCTTCGAAAACTTTGTGTAGTGTCCTTCTTAAACGATTTAAATATTTGACTGTCCTTCAGAGAGACATGGGTGTCTGAGGGACTTTGCATTAGCTAAATCGTAAAACTTCCTTGTTTAATGTATTTTTCTTATTTAATGATTTATTGGAAACAATGTCCTTTCATCAGTGCATGCACATCCGAAGAAGAATGCACTGGTTGAATCGTTAAACACGGGTATTGTATACTGCTTCTGATAAACAAATGAGCAAAATTTCATAATTTATTTCCTAGTGTACGAAACATATGTAACAACTAAAAGAAAGGCAGCACAGAATTTAAATGACAAAGCAAGTGTTTTTACGTAAAACTAGACAAATACGTAGATAAAAAATAAGATACGGAGATAAAAAATACAAGATGTAGTACAGAATCCGGTGTAAGTTGCGGCTGTCCCAGTGTATTTTAGGTGGTCTTCTTCAGTGCACTCTCTAAGATGCGTCCACTACAGGGTATTTTACAAGGTGTTCCATCGTCTGTATGTCACCACACTTATACTCGTCATTGTTTGTGTAGCAACGCCTTTGCAAGCTTTGTTTTTATCGCTCCAGTCCTACACGAAGTTTGTTCAGCGTTTTCCAGTGTTGCCAGTCTAGGTGGCAACCCTGGGGTAAAGCTTCCTCTGTGGCAAGGGTTTCAGTGTATGTCGCTGCCATAGTCATTTTATTGAAGCGAAGTACGTAAAGCTTCGTCCAGATTTAAGCCTTTTGGCTGCAGGTTGGTGGTTGTATAGCGGGTGACGATGGTCGTTCGCCTGTTTATTCCTTTCTATCGAGCCCAGGAATGATCTAAATTTTGGTAGAGCGATACGCGATAAGGAATATAAGTAGTCCACTCTAGTAGGTTGCAGGCAGCCAGTTACCTTCCTGCAGGTGTTGTTCAGGACCGATCTAGTTTTCTGATGTGATGAGCTCTTTCCCAAACTAGGCATCGGTATTCAGGAACCAAAAAGCATGTGGCTAGTGCTGTTGAACGAAGCACGTTTGCGTTGGCACCCCTTTTTGCAGATATCAGCCTCTTCAGTATACCATTACGTATTTTGTACCTTAGTTTTTGTTTCTTTCAACGTGTTTATTATATATCAGGGTTCTGTCGAGAGTGATTCCCAAATAGGCAGGATGAGCACAGTTGTTCAAACGCGTCAGGTTGAGAGCCTGGGTTGTGCAGGACTTCCCTTGGTGGAAACGTGCCTGTTCATTAATTTGACAGCTGTCAATGTATCCTCCAATCCTGTACATTATCAGTCTTTCAAAAACTTTCAGGGGCGAACACAGTAAACGATATCAGTCGATAAATGTTGGGGTTTTGTGAAAATTACAGAACTATCAGTTTAATAAGTCGTGGTTGCAAAATACTAACACGAATTATTTACAGACGAATGGAAAAATTTCTGGAATCCGACCTCGGGGAAGATCAGTTTGGATTTAGGAGAAATGTAGGAACACGGGAGGCAATACTCACATTACGCCTTATCTTACAATATAGGCTAAGGAAAGGGAAACCTACGTTTTTAGCGTTTGTCGATTTGGAGAAGGCTTTTGACAATGTCGACTGGAATACACTCTTCCAAATTCTGAAGGTAGCAGGGGTAAAATATATGGAGCGAAGAGTTATATTCAACCTATACAAAAACTAGACAGCGGTTATTAGAGTCGAAGGGCAAGAAAGGGACGCAGAGGTTGGGAAGGGAGTGAGGCAGGGTTGTAGCCTTTTCCCAATGTTGTTCAATCTGTACATTGAGCAGGCAGTGAAGGAATTCAAGGAGAAATATGGAGAGGGCATTAAAGTGCAGGGAGAAGAAATAAAAGCATTGCGGTTTGCCGATGACATAGTAATTCTGTCAGAGACAGCAAAAGATCTGGAAGAGCAATTGAATGGAATAGACAGTGTCTTGAAAGGAAGATATAAGATGAACATTAACAAGAGTAAAACGAAAATAATGGAATGCAATGTCAGAAAAACAGGCAATGCTGAAGGAATTTAGTTAATGAGACTTTTATGTAGCGTACGTCGTGAATAATAACACAGATTCAATTATTAATCCAGAGATATTTACAAAGACATTACCAAATAATATATTATCAATTCCTAACATCCTCCCCACCCTGGTCAACCTCCAGGGGGATGACCAGTTGAACGGGACGAACTATTTGGTGTCCTTCTGGTGTGCATAGAATTACTGTTCGTTCTTTCTGATCTCTTCCTTCGACTAGTCTCTCTATTCTTGCTTTCTTCCATAGGTGGCGCGGGCGTCCATCTTCTTGTACCAGAGCAACATCACCGGGGCGGAACTTGATGACTCTTGTCGAAGTACCCCGAACTTCATGGAAGCTTCTAAGTTGCAATAGATATTCTTTAGTCCATCGCTTCCAAAAGTCATCTGTCAACTTCTGTTGCAGTCTGAATTCTTTTGTCAAAACAGATTTAGTCGACGGTTCTGGTCCTGTTGGCACTGTCAGTAGTCCTTCACCAATAAGAAAGTGGGCTGGTGTTAAAGGTTCATCGTCGTCTCCTTGAGAAATTGGTCTCGAATTCACTGCGGCTTCGATATTAATCAGCGTGGTATTGAGCTGCTCTTCCGTTAACCTTGATTGACCAAGTACTTTTCGTAGGCATCGTTTGATGGTACCAACCATCCTCTCCCAAAACCCTCCCCACCAAGCCGCACGGGGGGCTATAAATTTCCATGAAATGCCATCCCTGGCTAGGACACGCTGAGTCTTTGGGTTAGATAACGCACTCCATATTTCAGACAGTTCAGCATTAGCTGCATGGAACGTCTTTGCATTGTCTGTGTAGATTGTATGGGGTAGTCCACGTCTACCAGCGAATCTTTGAAGAGCCATGAGGAATGCGTCTGTTGTCATGTTAGAGCACAATTCCAAGTGAACTGCACGTGTCGTCGCACAAGTGAAGAGTGTTATGTATGCCTTTTCCATGGTAGTGCCTACCTTTACATAGAGAGGGCCTGTAAAATCTATGCCAGTTATAGAAAATGGCTTGGATGGTCTTACTCGATCGGCTGGTGGGGGTGCTTCAACTTGTTGGCCCCGTAGATTGTGTAGAATTTTGCAGGGAAGGCAGGAGTGCAAAACTCTCTTGATAACTTGACGGGCACGCAGGATCCAGAACTCTCTTCGAAGTTCTGCCAACACTATTCTCACGCCAAGATGATGTAGTCGAATGTGCATTTTCTGAACCAGTAAAGTTGTGAAGTGATGGCTACCGTCGAGGAGTAATGGATGACGTTGCTCGTTAGGGACAGCTGCGTAGTGTAAGCGTCCTCCAAGTCGGAGAAAACCATCTTCTAGGTAGGGATTGAAACATGCTATTTTAGAGTCTTTCGGGACAGGTTGATTGTTATTGAGTGCATGGAGCTCCTGTGAGAAACATTCCTGTTGAACAGCTCGTATCCAGTAATGACGTGCTTGAGCAAGTTCCACTGCCTTCAGCTCTCCCTCGAGTTTCGAACTTTGTCGAATATTGTGAATGAATCTTAGTATCCACCCAGTTACGCGAATTAGTTTCCAATAGGAGCTGAATTTGGAGCAGTCCATAAGGTTAGAAGAAGTGGCTACTGTCATCACATGCCGTAAGTTCTTCTTTTCTTCTGGTAGGTTATCAGTCATGAGTGAAGCGTTAGATGGCCATCTTGATTCTGCAAGTGCAAGCCATGGAGGCCCCTTCCACCAGTGGTTCACAGATTGTATTTGGTTACCATAAAGTCCTCGTGTAAGATGGTCGGCAGGGTTCTCACTCCCAGGGCAATGTCTCCATTGACTGGGATTTGTGTGGGCGTGAATCTCTGTAACTCTGTTGCATATAAATGTCTTCCACCTGTTTGGGTCACTGCGTATCCAACCTAAAGTCACCATAGCGTCTGACCACAATACTGCTTCAGTTATTTTATGCCCTGTTGCTGTGCAGTAGTAGTACAATAATCGTGATCCTATTAACGCTGCTAGAAGTTCAAGCCGCGGAAGAGTTAACTTCTTGATGGGGGCGAGTCTGGTTTTGCTACATGCCAAATGAACAACAATATGGTCTTCCATGGTCGTGCGAATATACAAAGCCGCTCCATATGCTCTCTCAGAGGCATCGCAGAAGACGTGGATCTGAGTATTGCTCTTTGTTGAAGTTGCTAGCCATCGTGGAATTTGTATTTGAGACAGTGAAGGTAGGGTAGAAAACCAAGTGTTCCATCGGGATCCAATATCGGGTGGTAGCAACTCGTTCCAATCAAAACCTCTGCACCATGTATCCTGAAATAACAATTTTCCAATAAGAGACACTGGAGAGAACAATCCTAATGGATCATAAAATTTGGCTGTAATTTGCAACAGTGTCCTCTTAGTAGTGGGGCCAACAGGAATCCTACTAGTAATATCCATTGCGTTCATGTAGAAGCAGTCTGTTTCTGTATTCCAGTAAACACCAAGAACTTGCGTTTCCGGGTTTATGTCTTGTCCTTCAGCCCTCCATATGGTCCTTAGTTGATCCGAATTGGTGGCCCATTTCGCTAAATCGAAACTCAGTAGTTTCATCATTGCGCTGAGTTCATAGTACAGAGTTATAGCATCATTATCATTCTCCGTGCCAGAAACGAAATCATCCATAAAGAAGCTGCTCTCAACAAGAGGTGCTGCAAGGGGAAACTTAGTTCTATGTCGTTCAGCTAGTTCTCTAAGTGTTGCGGAGAGTAAAAATGGACTGCATGTTAGTCCAAATGGCAGTCTCGTGAAGCAATAAGTCATTACTTCGTCTGTCGTCTGGTAATTCCCATCACTGTCTTTGATTACGCAGTACCATAAGAATCTGGTTAAGTCCCTGTCACTTTCGTGTAAGACTAATTGCAAAAATGCTTGTTTAATATCACTGACGATTGCTATCTGATGTAGTCTGAATCGTAACAATATGGCGAATATTTCTGGTAGAAGCTTCGGTCCCGCTTCTAATGGGTCGTTGAGAGAAGGTGTATTGGCTTCATGCGATGATGCATCAAAGACTATCCTCCACTTCGTCTTACCAAATTTCTCTCTTTTAACTGCTTGATGTGGAAGATAGAATATGTCATTTCCAAGATCTTCCGTGGGGGCACATTCTATATGACCTTCTGTAATGTAGTCCAACATGAGATTGCAGTACATGTCCTTAAGGTTTTCGTTATTGCAAAGTCTTTTATGTAACATGTTAAATCGACGTTCTGCGTTGAGTCTGTTACTTGCCAGCGGAACATCTTGTTTTCTTGGGAGACGTACGACTCTTCGATGGTCTCGCACACAATAGGATGAACGAAAATCCTCAAGAACTGCGGAATCACTTTTACTCAAAGCTCGAGGAGGGTTTGCCGTTATTCCAATCGTTTCTAAGTCCCAGAACTTCCGTAATTCATCATCAGATGGTGAGTATGTTTCATGGATGAGATTTACAGCAACTGAATTAGCACAAACTCTCGAACGATTTCCACTCAGGACCCAACCAAATATGGTGGGAATTAGAACAATCGACGGAGAAATACGGACAGGTGAACTAGCCTTGACTATCCTCCAGTAATGGTCACTACCGATTAAGATCTCTATTGGTAAGTCTTCTTGAGATCCAGTTTTAGGATCAGCTAACTGAACTCTGCAAAGATTAACTTTGGTTACAATGTCTTGTGAGATCACTGGCTGAGGTGAGAAAGAGTGATCACTTTCGTAAGAAGCAATAGAGACAGTCGAATTTGCCCAGGCTCCTTTAATATTAAAACGAACGAGTTTACGGTGACATGAGTAAGTCTTCTCTGCCTCAAAAGTACAAACAGTCATCTCATGTTGATCAGTGATTTGTAGTTTTAACTCTTCTATCAGAGACTTTGATATAAATGTAGCTTGGCTTCCGCTGTCTAGTATACACCGAGTCAAACGCCTTAGGCCGGTCGGCCCTATGATGCAAACCTGAGCTGTTTGCAAGAACGTGAAATTTCTGGTCGTAGCATCGATTTGACTAACAGAAGCGACATTTATCTGATCCCCTGTTGCCTTAAGGGTATCCTGATTCGTGCACAAAGACCTATGATGTGACTTTTTACAGTTAGTGCAAAGTGCCTTGCCTTTCTTCCCACAGTTAGCTGCTTTATGTCCTCTGTTCAGGCATAAGAAACAACGGTTAGAATTTTTTAGTGTCTCCTTTCTTTTCGCTACGTTTGTAACTGTCTTACAATCCTGAGCCCAGTGGTCACGAGATTCGCAGAAAACACAGAACGGTACCGGTTGTTTAGTTACCTTTGTTAACTGTTGCTTGGATTTAGTGCGAACATGGAGAGCTGCCGCAGTAGAGGTGTAACTTGAAGACGTAGGCGTCATGCAACGGATCTTTTCTGTGGTGAGAGCTGCCTCTACTTCTTCTCCTATAAATTCAATTAGTTTAAGAATATCACCCTCTGACAGACCTTCACGTTTAACATGTATTATCCAACGCCGACACATGTCGTCTGGAAATGCTCTAAGTATTTTCGGTGCGAGCACTCGGCCATAGGCATTTACATCTTCTCCGAGTGCACGCAGAGCTTGAATACGGCGATTGCAGTCAATAAATGTGGAGTTAAGCACATCTGGAGTCACAAACTGTATTGGCTTAATACTTTCGAGATAATCCAAGTGAGCCTGTATAATTCTATCTTTGTTACCGTAGCGAGCCTTAAGCATCTTCTTTGTCTCCTCATATTTTTCGGCTGTCACAGCGATACCTTCCACCAAACTTTTTGGTTCCCCTTCTAAATAACCGCGCAAAAATATGTGCTTGTGAACGGTTGACAATGAGGCGTTCTTATCAACTGATTGCTCAAACTGTTCCCAAAATCGCGCCCATGATTCTATATCTCCTGAGAATGACTCAAGCTTTATGGATGGAAGCTTAACTGTGGTTACTGGAGCAGCAGAGGCAACTGTTGCTGCAGGTTGGGCGTCGTTAATTGAAACATGCGACATGGCTCTAGACAATTTTTTCTCCATTTCTTTAGAAGTTAGTATGAGGACACGCTTGGCAGTATCTATGTACTCATCGCATTTGGATATGTCAGCGGCGTAATCATTATCGTCAAGAAGGCTGTGAATTTCGTCATCAAGTCGTATCAATTTATCTAAGGTCTCCTTTAATCGTTCCCTACAGTACTCCACGTTCTCCACGGACGAAGAATCGGCAAATTCTTGTATCTCTTTGACAAACCGCGTAATATTGGCTCTTTCTCTAGTTCGTCGTCTTTTCAGATGATGTAAACGTGCGCTTGCGTCAGTAGTTTCGACGTCAGACATCTTGGCTATGTTATACGGTACTTCGCAATGTATGGAATGCGTAACTGAAGCAGAACAGATTTACTTTACTTCGTAGTAATCAGTGAATATAGCACCACTCAAAGAACTGCGTAAAATATTAACGCACGTTGCGTACGCTACTTTTAATAACTTCGTACTACGATACTGTTGTGAATGCCAAACAAACAATCGACAGCGCGTGTGACGTCATCAACTGCAATACCTATCTGCTGTCGGGGATTATTACGTATGGTATTCAAGTTACAACAATATTTATTTCTGTGAGGCTTCTACTATTCTTTGCTACTTCAATAATATCTCGCCGTGAAGCAAGGCTACAAATAAGTAGTCATTGTACTTATCTCAGTCAGCTGTTGAGACGATGTCGAAGTCGTGACGCGATTCCTCATTCACAGCTCCGTATTACTCTGATACGGCGTGCAGTATGCTTACATAATTATCACTGAATCTTGTGTCTGTGTTATTTTTCCCTTTCTTGCGTTCTCCTCCCGGGTTTCGGCACCAATTTTTTATGTAGCGTACGTCGTGAATAATAACACAGATTCAATTATTAATCCAGAGATATTTACAAAGACATTACAAAATAATATATTATCAATTCCTAACAGAGACAATAAAAATAGTAGATGAATTTAGTTATTTGGGTAGCAAGATAACTTCTGATGGCCGCAGTAAGGAAGATATAAAATGCAGAATGGCAATGAGAAGAAAAGCGTTTGTAAAGAAGCGAAACTTGTTAACATCCAATATTAATTTAAATGTTAGGAAGTCCTTTCTGAAAGCATTTGTCTGGAGTGTAGCATTGTATGGGAGTGAAACGTGGACGATAAGGGGTTCAGACAAAAAGATGATAGAAGCTTTTGAAATGTAGTGCTACAGACGAAGATCAAGTAGATCACGTAACTAATGAGGAGGTGCTTAACCGTATCGGGGACAAAAGGAGTTTCTGGCATATCCTGACTAAGAGAAGGGATAGATTGGTTGGACACATTCTGAGACATCAAGGAATTGTTAACTTAGCATTAGAAGGAAGCGTGTGGGGTAGAAACCGTAGAGGGAGACCGAGGGACGAATATAGTAAGCAGATTCAAAAGGATGTAGGTTGCCGAACGTATTTTCAGATGAAGAGACATGCACAGGACAGGGTAGCACAGGACAGAGCTGCATCAAACCAGTCTATGGACTGAAGACCACAAAAACAACAATTTGGTTCTTCCCAGGCTTAAGAACTGCGATGACCTTTGCGTGGCTTCACATTCTGGGAATTTTTGCAGTCCTCGAGCAGTAATTAAAAAAATTCAGTAATCACTGTTTGGCATTTTCGGACATATTTTTAATTATTTCATTCCTGTGTCATAAAGTCCCGCGGCTTTTCCTATTTTCAGATTGCTTATGGCCTCTTCTAGTTCTTCCACTGAAAAATCTATTCTAATACATTACTTTTCTATGCCTTGTTTTACTTTCAGGCTGGACCTAGCTGCATTATTTTTTCTATCAACTTTGACATCTCATAAAAGCTGACTGGCTATTTGGTTAGGTGCTATATTTACGCGCGGAGTTCTTATAGTTTTGGTTTTTCGATAAAGTGTTCTTATCGTAGAGATCACAATACCTCTCGCATGCAGGCGCAGTTTGTATGTAAACTCAGGTATATTCTCCGTTCTGTGTCTTCTCGGGATAGTCTTGAAAGAGGCGTCCTTAATAGCTTTCACGAAGTTACAGTGCTCTGGCTTGGGAAAATTCCATTTCAGCGATTCGTCAAGTTTATTTCCGAAATCCTTCCAATGTTGCTTTTTTGAAGTTCAATCTTTTTCTGAACGGTATGTTGACGGGCTGGACAACAGGTCTTACTTCCAGTTTAACTGGCCTATGTAGAGATCTGGAAATAGCATTCAAAACTCGTGACTTACTGCGGAGATTTTTTGCTTACAAAAATCAGATTACGAATGTATCATTTTCTTCATCGTCCAATGTTAAATGATGGTACTTGCTTGGGATCTCGTATTAAGCACATCTGGTTGTTCTCTGCCCATTGCTTGAGTAGATCACCATCTTCATTAGTTTCACTATAGCCCGACTATGTACTGTGAAAGTCCCCTAAAAGAACTGTGTGCCTTTGTGTTTGACAGGAAAGAAATATTAAGGCTAAAAGTTTGGTCAGGGGTTTAGTATATAGAGATTGTTTCGGTATTCTCCTGTAAGTTCAATATTATCGTGTAGTATGGTCCGCCTACCTGATACTTGCATCCCTTGTGTCACATAACTGGCACTTCCATACAGTTCATGTGCAATCTCATTTACCAGCCGAATATCTACAATGTTCGACTTATTTCGAGAGGGGTCCTTATGGGTCTCCTGTAGGCAAAGGACGTCGCAGTTGTGGTTCTAAAAATTTCTGCAATTAAATCTTGTCTGGAAACTGTAATAATTGTCAGGTTGAGATTCCACTCTTTTGGCTAGCTTTTTTCGTTCCATATTCTTTCGATGTAGCTCGTCTGGTAGCAGAATTCGCGTACTGATACCAGACTTGTATCACACTCTAACAGGATCGGAATCGGAAACGTTTCTGCTATGACCCCCATTTATACCTAGGTATTTATTTCATCAATAGATGGAGCATGCAGATGATCAGCCTCCAAGGAATCTATAAAATCCAAATTATATACTTCCAATACGCATTTTCCAATGCCAGATGATACTTGTAGTTCCAATGTCAGCAAGCTAATGGTGCTTACCGACTCTATAACGAGCGTTTCCTGCTCCTGTATTAGAATACCAATGTTAGACTGTTTGCATTCTATAGTATAAAATCTTTAGACCCTACAAGAAAGTCTAACCAAAATCAAATTTAGGGCATTACTATGTCCCTCTTAATACTAGAAACAAAGAAACAAAACTAATTGATGCAGCTTACGGGAAAGTTCACGTTCTTTCATATTTGCAGCTGGCGTGCATAAGCATTTAATTCTACTTATTTCATCGTCAAGAAGAAGGCGCGTCGAATAGCTTACAATAAAAATGTTACGGACAGACTGTTACACGTGATTTGTTTCCACTAGCAATGCAAAACAAGCCTATCTTAGATATAATGTGTCGACTTGAGAGCGAAAAGCAAATTCATACAGTTTGAAAAAAAAGTTACTGATTTAATCACGAACATGGAAAACAAGCCGCAAGTAAATCCGTCACAGTTGCTGCTAGAGGCAGTTAAAAATGCAGATCATTTTTTGATGAAAATATTTAGTTAATGCTACTTCTTATAAGAACTGGAAGCTGTCGAGAATAAGCTGTTATCTTCCATCAACAAGAATAAAAAGGACTTACATCGTGGACCGAATAGCTGAATTATAGTGATCAGTGTGGTTACCTTTAATTATGCAAACCTAACAATTTAGTTGAGGCAGAAAATGTATTCCATCAAGAAGATAGTAACTGTATATAACTAGTGTAGCCCGTGCGTAATAGAGTCATTTCAAATCTGAACTTAATACAGCGTTATTTACCATCATATTAGTAGAAATAAACCATTATTTTCTTGCGTAATTGTGGGGTAATGGGTTTGGTGGTTATTTTGTGTAGTTATAAATGTCTTGTCAAATACAAGCGCTTTTGAAAGAGTAAAACGCTTTCTCTCTCATATGCTAATGCATATAAAGTCGGTCAAATCTTCCCTAAAATACTTTATACTCTTTTTCAAACGTGTTATTTCATCATACCATCAGATAAATTATTCATTAATAAAATAATAAAGAAAAATATAGCTTCAAAATAATCGAAATGACTGTCTGGAGAAATCTTTAGATGGGTAATTGCCTTACTTTTTGTTCAAATTCTACTGAATCTTAACATAAAAGATGATCACGTGGATGCTCATCTGAATATGGTGATATTATGTCGACAATATTTTATGAATCCTGAGTAGATCTAAATGCCATATTGATTCATTGTAGATCGTCATCCGGCCGCGGTGGCCGAGGGGACTGAGGCGCTTCCGTCACGGTCTGCACGGCCACTACGGTCGGGGGTTCGAATCCCCCTCGGGCATGAATATTTGTGGCGTCCTTAGTTGTAGCTAGTTCATAAGTAGTTTGTAAGTTTAGAGACTGATGATCCCGTAGTTAAGTCCCTTAAGCTTAACAAACATTTGAACATTTTGCAGATCGTCAAAAATAATACTGCGACAACTCGATGCCAAATTATCAGAAGTTACAATGAAGGAGTTGATTTCAACCTGAACTCTCGGCTACAGAGTGCATATACAGATAAAAATTTACACTTTTCATTAAAAAATCACTACACAGAGCGAGCTCCCTATACTTTTTGCTTAGTTTCTAGGAGTATGCTTCCGGTTTAAACTTGAGAAACTTCATCTATCTTTAGCGTATTTAAGTACGACGAGTAACAAAAGAACGACTTTTTTTCCTTTATTGCAGAGAATACCGACGCTTACTTTTTACTCAAATATCTAAATGTTCAAATATTTGTAAACCTATTGGATCAAACTGCTATGGTCATCAGTCCCTAGACTTTTAACTACTTAAACTAACTTACGCTAAGAACAACACACATAGCCCTGCCCCAGGGAGGACTCGAATCTCCGGCGGTGAGCGACCGCACGCTCCGCAGGAAGGCGCCTTAAGAGTGCTCGGCCATCCCACAACGGCTCAAATCTGTACTGAATGAATTATCACCACGGAGCAAAATGCTGTATTGGTACAGATTCTATACACGGATTTGGGAGAAATGGGATTCAAATCCGGTACCACCATCGTGATTTAGATATTCCGTATATTCCCTGAATAATTTAAGGCAATATTGTTCCTTCCAGAATCTTATGACTAAATTTCCTTTCCTATCCTCATCAATTCCTGTCTTGTACTCCGTCTTTAATGATTTCATCGTAGAACGTAGATCTCGAATAACAAGGATTTTTTTTTTCCTTAGCTTCTGATGTAGAACCTTCACAATATGTAAATGGAACTTATGGTCGCACAGTATGACATCTAAAATGGTACTTTCACTTATTTTAATGAATCTACCTACAGTGTATCGCATGTTTCAAATCAAATGTTCAAATGTTTGTTAAGCTTAAGGGACTTAACTGCGGGGTCATCAGTCCCTAAACTTGCAAACTACTTATGAACTACCTTATACTAAAGACGACACAAACATCCACGCCCAAGGAGGGATTCGAACCCCAACTGTAGCGGCCGTGCAGACTGTGACTGGCGCGCCACAGACCGCACGGCCATTGCGGCACGCTATATCGCATGTTTCTCGCACAGTTTTAATGTCATCGTACACTTAACTTTCTTACTGTTTTACTTTTAATACTAGCGAGTTTTACAATGTTGTTGTTGGTGTTGTGGTCTTCAGTCCGAAGATTGGTTTGATGCAGCTCTCCACTCTACCCTTCCTTGTGCAAGCCTCTTCATCTGAGAATACTTACGGCAACCTACATCTTTCTGAATATGCTTATTGTATTCGTCCCTCGGCCTCCCTCTACGATTTTTGCCCAACACACTTCCTTCTAATGCTAAGTTGACGATCCTTGATGTCTCAAAATGTGTGCCACCAAACTATCCCTTATCGTACTCAGGATATCCCAGAAACTCCTTTTCTACCCAACTCTGTTGAGCACCTCCTCATTAGTTACGTGATCTACCCATCTAATCTTCATCATTCTTCTGTAGCATAGCATTTCGAAAACTTCTATCATCTTTCTGTCTGAACTCCTTATCGTCCACGTTTCACTCCCCCACAATGCTACACTCGAGACAAATGCTTTCAGAATGTTTCCTAATATTTAAGCCAATATTGGATGTCAACAAATTTCGCTTCTTCAGAAATGCTTTTATTCCCATAGCCATTATGCATTTTATATCTTCTTTACTTCGTCCATGAGAAGTTATCTTGCTACCCAAATAACAAAACTCATCTACTACTTTTATTGTATCCTTACCTAATCTAATTCCTTCAGCATCGCCTGGCTTTCTGACACTACATTCCATTACCCTCTTTTTAATGTTCATCTTATAACTTCCTTCCAAGACACTATCAATTCCGTTTAATTGCTCTTCCAGGTCTTTTGTTGTCTCTGACAGAATTACGATGTCATCAGCAAACCGCAAGGTTTTTATTTATCCTCTCTGAACTTAAAATTCTGTCTCCAAATTTCTCCTTGCATTCCTTCCTAACCTGATATACAGATTGAACAACACTGGGGAAAGATTACAACCCTGACCTACTCACTTCCCAAACACTGCGACCCTTTCATGCCCTTCGACTCTAATAACTGCTACCTGCTTCTGTACAAGTTGAATATGTCGCTCACTATATTTTACCCCTGCTACCTTCAGAATTTAACAGAGTGTACTCCAAACAAAATTGTCAAAAGCTTTCTATCTACTAAATCTAAAAACGTAGGTTTCCTTTTCCTTAACCTAAGATAAGTGTAATGTGAGTATTGCCTCGCGTATTCCTAAATTTCTCCTAAATCCAAACTGATCTTCCCCAAGATCACATTCGACCAATTTTTCTAATCTTCTGTAAAAAATTCGTGTTAGTGTTTTGAAACCATGATTTATGAAACTGATAGTTCTGTAACTTTCACATTTGTCTGCACCTGCTTTCTTAGAAATTGGAACTACTATAATCTTCTTGAAGTCGCAGGGTATACTCTCTGTCTCATTCATCTTGCATAGCATTTTAATAACTTCTTCATATCTGGTTCCCCTAACGTCATCATTAGTTCAGACGGTGTATCATCTACTCCAGGGAACATCAAATTCTTCTCTCAGTATCTCTCCTGTCTCATCTTACTCTGCTGCGTTCCTAGAATACTGCTTTCGTTTCCTTTGCACAGGTCCTCTATATATTCTTTCTACCTTTCAGCTTTCCCTTCTTTGCTTAGTACCGGTTTTCCATCTTAGTTCTTGAATTCATACAGCTGCTTTGCTTGTCCCCCAAATGTACCTTATTTTCCAGTAGGCGGTACTACCTTTCCCCTATTTATACATTCTTCTACAGTCTTCCCTTTCTTCTCTAGCCACTTCTGCTTAGCCAATCTGTACTTCCTGTCAACCTCATTTTTCAGACTCTGTACTCCCTTTTGCCTGCTTCACGTTCTGAATTTTTATATTTTCTTTTTTCATCAGTTAAGTTCAGTATCTCCTGTATTATCCAAGTATTTCTAATAGGCTTCGCCATTCTTCCTATATGACTCTCTGCGGCCCTCGCTACACTATCTCACAAAGCTACCCTTCTTCTTCTACTGTTTTCATTTTGTTTCAATCAATCCTTGCGTAATACTCTTTCCGAAATTCTCAACCACCTCTGGATCCTTAATTTTCTACCTTTTTTCAATATAATCACAACAAAAATTCTTGTTGGTAAGACATTATTATTTTATTATTATTATTACAGGATTAATCAGTACAAAGATTAATTAATAACAAAATCTTGTCGTATTCCTGTTATCCTCCGCTAAACCTCTTTATCCAGCGCATCTTCCTTGTCGATGCTGCGATGTTCCATTACTCCATTTATTTAGTCTGTCCGAGAACGTAGTGGTCTTCCGCGCATACGTCTGCGAGTGGTTTTCATTCATAAACCTTCTTTGGCCACCGTACCATTTCAGTGATTTTCTTTCAATTCTATCACTGTATCATTTGCCTTCATTCTACTTCATCCTTAGTTTTTCTTTCGATTCTTTATATTTTGGCACTCCTACGTAAATAATTCATTTACACAGTTATTAGTCTTCTTTTGAGATCCGCATTTCATATCCACAGTTCTGATCCATATCATAGCACTGACTCAACCATTATCTTACCTACTCTTTTCTTATTGTTGTTGGAAATATTCTTATTCCAACAAAAAGAAATCATACAACCTAATACCTTTCTGCTTTGCTGTATTCTGTATTTTACTTTTGTATGGCCCAATCCATTTTTATCAATATGAGCCTCGAGACACTTAAATTTCTCTACCTGTCTCAGAACTGCTTTGTCATTGATGTGTACTTCAAATTTAGCATCACTATTCACCACCAGATATTCTGTTTTTGTTAGACTCATTTGTAGTCCCAATCTGTTGTATTCGTGATATAATCGTCGTATCATGAACTGTAGGTCATAATCATCTTGTGCTTAATAGCTTGATCGTCAGCAAAACTTAATAAAAACTTCTGTACATAGTTGACAGTGATTCCCACTCCTCTGCAGCTGTTTTTACAATTTCGGAGAGCCACTTCTACATATAAATTGAAGAAGGTGGGTGACATACTGACACCTTGTTGCAAGCCTTTAGTGATAGTGATAGGTTCTGATAACTTTGAACTTCGGTTAATTTGTACCATATTATCTCTGTACATTTCAATAATAATTTGTAAAAGGTGATCATCTATACCTATATCTTTCATAGCTTCCCACAGCTTAGAAAATGTTTGTGAAGCTTATGAGACTTAACTACGGGGTTATCAGTCCCTAAACTTACAAACTACTTATCAACTACCTTATATTAAAGACGCCACAAATATCCATGCCCGAGGGGGGATTCGAACCCCCGACCGTAGTGACCGTGTAGACCGTGACTGGAGCGCCTCAGCCTCCTCGGCCACCGCGACCGGTCACAGCTTAGATCTAGAGACTGTATCGTAAGCTTTTGCTATATCTACAAAGGTAATATGTAACACCTTCGCTATTGCTATAAATTTCTCCATTAGTTGTTGTAAAATAAATAGGTTATCTGTACATGATCTATCCTGCCTAAAGCCGCTCTGGTCTCCCGCAAAATTATGACCACCATTTTGTCTAATTTTTTCAAACATTATCTGTCAATTAAGCGGCTCATTGTACAGTTGCCTTTATAGCAGTTTGTGTCTTTTGTATTCCCTTTACTGAAAATAGAAACCATATAATTTCTTTCTTTCTGAAGGAATTTCAATCCTTTTACAACAGTTGTTCATCAGGTAGGCTATTCGCTTCTACATATATCTTCCTCCAGCCTTCAATAATTCAACAGGAATGTTTCCTGGACCAGGTGATCGGCCATTCTTCATTTTATTTAATGCGCAATTCACTTCCTCTATTGTAATGCATATATATTTCGATCAGTTACTTCCATCTTCTCTTCTTTCTCTGGCGTGCATGACTTAATTGTGATATACTGTGCCGGCCGCGGTGGCCGAGCGCTCTGCAGCGTGTCAGTTACGGTCTGCACGGCCACTGCGGTCGGGGGTTCGAATCCCCCCTCGAGCATGGGTGTTTGTGACATCTTTAGTTTAAGATAGTTCGTAAGTAGTTTGTACTTTTAGGGACTGATGACCCCGTAGTAAAGTCCCATAAGCTCTACAAACATTTGAACATTTTACATACAGTATTTCAGCGCAAATTTAGCTTCTTAGTGAGAGTAGAAATATTTGTCTGCGCCTGTGGAACTGGCACTTATTATCACAGGGAGGTAGAAGTATACGGTGGTTATAATTAAACTGACAGTGTTCCGGCTGTTCAGTACGGGCTGTGTACATCGCAGGACACTAGAACTTATTAGGTATGTTCAGTAGCCTAGGAGCTCGCAGAGTATGATGAAAAAATTGAAGTTCCATTTTCTGACACCTGGCAAAAATATGGCGCTATGAACAGTCAGAACGTGGTGTAGGTACAGGAGTAGGCGAGGAACGATCATGAGCCGTCCCGACTCCTGATTCTTCGATTGACCCTGGTTTAATTACTGGCATAAGTACCATCGATCTCTCTGTGCTCGCACCGCTCGTGGTGCTGTTTGATCTATCGCGCGTCAATTGTCTTCTGACGTGTTTTCCTTACCGCGTGTGGCGCTATGGTGGTGGACCGAGGCAGTTGGAGAAAGGAGTGAGTCTGTGACTCCGGGGATAGCGGAGAGAGTTTCATGCAGTCATTTTGATACGTTGCATGGCATCGTCAGGGTCGAGTTATTTTGTTTAAGGGGCCGTTTGTGGCTGGGTCCGGCGTGTGCATCGAAGTTGTTCTGGGTAGGACGTGTCGGTGGGAGCCATGCATCCCATGAAGAGGTTGGTCCGGAGAGGCCTGTTTGTCAAGTTATAACAGCACTCTCCGCGGGCTGTTTACCTCGTCTCCCGGCTATTTGGTCGCTCTCGTTCCTAGCGGCCGTGCGACACTGCGCCGTCCCTCGCCAAGCCTCGGAGCCGTCAACAACTGCTAGAGTCCTCCGCACTCAACCCCGGCTGCGTCTCGCGTCGTTCCAGCCGCTTTTCATCTGGGATGTATCAAATGTTTCCGGGTGTTGGTTGACACCCTCCTCCTACATCATAGCGAGGGTCCCTGCACTTGTCGTGAAGTAAGAAATAAATATGTGACTGATACAGTCCTGGTCCGCAAATTTGTGTGTGTGAATTTGTCGGGATCGTTGCTTGTTTCTACGTCGTTAGTTGTTTATTCATGTGTTATGCCGCAGTTCGGCTCAATTGAATTATTCTTTTCCCTTTGCTCTGAGTAGCAAGAACCCTATATTCACTAACTCAGTAAACGTAACTGAGGAATTTATCTGGTTTTTGCCCCTATGCTAGCTCGCATCCGCATGGGCGGTAGTTGTATAGCGTTGTTTTCCTTTTTTTTTTTCAGAAATTTTCTCTCCGTGAGGCATCCGCGGTTTTAACTTGGCGTTCAATCCGTTTGTGTAAGCCCCTTCATGTCAGAGCTGTAGTTCTTTTGACCGTTGGGCACCTTATTCCTCTCCTTCCTATTTTGAGTCAGAACATTTGTTTTACCTCTGTGGGTGTATTAAATTAACGAGTAACCAGCCCCTCACCTTAGTGTGATTTTCCTGTAACTAAGCTGAACTGCTGTCATTTGAATTGCATTGCTCATTTGTAAATTTTATTGTGTGTTGTTTAATTGGCCTTCTGCCTATTGATATCATTGAGCGCAGTTTCCTGCTACCAGCCTCTATTAGTGGTAAAACTCAGACTTTTACTTCAAATTTTGAGCTCGTCTTTAGTATGTTGTAATTGTATTTTTAAAGGGCTGTGTTCTCTTAAATTTTGGAGCCCCACTGTTGTGTGATTTGATAACTAAGCTGAACTGTTTTCATTTAAATTGCAGGAATAATTTGTAAATTCTATTGTATTTACAAGAGTGGTTGCTTTTCATTTAAAATTTTCCACTTTCGCTTAAATCATTACGTCTTTTATTGTATTTTAAAGGTTGCTTTTACTAAATTTCGAGCCTACCTCTATAATTGTCGGTATTATGAAAAATTGCTTCGGGCCCTCAGCCCGTTATTAACTTATCAAAAAATTGGTTCTCTCAACTTGGCCTTCTGCCTTGCATCACTCATCTGAACTGTCTTGTTGGGCCTTCAGCCTCTGATTGTAATATCAAATATATGAAACCTTAACTGACTACCCTTGCTTAACTTCGCCAACCAACTACCCACCGCTCCTGCAGAGCTAACCTCTCAGATCAAACACAAGACAACGGTGGTTCTGACATATTTATTAGGATATGGTCACAAGTTACATCATGTGTTGATTTTGGTCTTCCGTCTCGGCAATATGCTGCATCCGTAACATGGTATGGTCGACAGTTGTCCATTACAATAGGCGTCATTTCGTCATATGCTATCCTTCACATCAGGAAGAGTCCGGATACATCCTTGATCGGCACGATCCTTCAAATATCTCCGTAATCAGATGTCACGTGGATTTAGGTCGGAGAATCAAGAAGGCCATACATCTTGAAAGTGCATAGAAATGTTTTCATCTTCACTGAAGATTTCTCGAAGCACCTTTTCCGAAATGTGGTATCGCTCCATCTTACGTGAAAATAGTGTCGTGGACACAATTCCGTTCTTGCACAGCCGGCATCAAGTTCTTGCTGTGCACCTAACATGCCCACGAGATTTCATCTCCTCGTAAAAAAATGGACCGAGAATGAAGGAGCTTACGAAAATACAACTGCACAGCAACATAATCCGAGTCAAGTGAATATTCATGCACAACGTGTTGGGGAGTATAACCTCATATGCGACATTTTTGTTCATTTACGGCATCATACAGAGTAAAAAGTGCCTTGTCCGTCCAAAGAATATTCCCTGGATATAGGTCATCCATTTCCATGCGTACAAAAAATTAAGGGCAAAGTTCATCTACCCTGTCCTGTAGAATATCCTCCAATTTTAAATAATGATTGCGACGATAAAATGTAGTGATATTACGTAAAATGAGCAAGAAAAGACTATTTACAATGTGACACTTGTGTGAACCCAATGTGCCACCAAACATTTTCATGTCCTAACTATGCAGTGACTATAATGTAATTATAATAAAAATATTATTATCTATCTCATTGCTAATGTATAAATATTTGTAACACAAATATATTGTTCTTGTTCGTCAGTATTTCGATGTGGTAGGATTAATGAGGATCCGGTATAATTTTAGTTCAGGTGTCGTTAGAATGGTTTTCGATATTAATGGTTTCGAAGAGTAAAAAAAAGGTGTGTAAATACAAAATGTTGCCTAAATATGTTAAAATACATGTATTAATATTGCGTGTGTCGATTTAAATTTATCTTGAAGATATTTAACCCGATTTTAGAGATTTTCAGCAAAACTTTACGAGTTGTTGCAGCGAGCAGCCGTCGATCTGGATTGCTGCTTCCTGCCGCCATTACGTGGCAAACATAAAAGTAGTAACTCTAATAAATCAGGGTCGAGTGATAATCAGCTTAGTAATGATCTAATAATTTTCTTTTAACTCTTCTGGGACACTGTTAGTGAGCTTGAATGTAATTTTACAGGAATTGTGATAATATGTCAAGGTATTGTATAAAGACAAGGCGTTCTACGAGATCCTAACAGTGACTTATTTCATGCCAGTTAGGAAGGATGATAGAAATTTAATAATTTTCAAATCATAGAGTGTTTTTTTTTTTCTTTTTCTTTTTTTTCCGGGGTATCTTTATTTTTAATGTGGTGCGTAGATTTCAATTATGGAGAAGATATTTAATTCTTGTAATTTTCTATAGTATCAATTGAACAGTGATTAAAAAATCTTAACATCATAAAGAAATTTACGTATGGTGATAGGTTCCACATAGCATTTCACATAACTGCCATGTATTCAAATCCAGTCAGAGAAATTTATTTTCGCAGTAAATAATGTGAGACTGTGTTGTGAAAATACTCTTACAGTCAAAAGCGTATTGTCAAATTTAGCCCTAACAAAGCTAGCCGGTGAGCAAATAATTAATAAATCACTAATGCAATAAACAATATCAATAAAAATAAAATAAAAACCAGATACGAGTATTTTACACCTGGGACTTCGTTTGGTACATATTATGCATCTTGTAGGGATGCTAGTGTAAAATGGTCTACAAAATCTTTTGAACTGTTGACCAGTTCATAAACGATATCAAGGAGCGTCGTCAAACAACCAACAGCTTTCTGATATCAAACCACATTTTGACAGCTTACAGCGGCATATTTGACAGAAAGAATTATATATATATATTATTCCGCGAGCGCAGAGATTATTGGACATCCCCACGAAGTTTCAGTATCCTGCGATGTATACTGCCCGCACTGCAGAAGTCAGGACAGATCCTGGAAAGGTCGAGTGCAGAAACGTGATTATAACTCGGCTTCTATGTAAGCTAGAATCATGGGGTGAAATGGTTTGCCTTAGCCCAGTCCAGCTCCCTTATGTATGTCTCGCTATAGCTATGTTATGGTACCCAAGGGCTGGCGAAAAGTACTTCGTATCACTACTAGTCATTTCTTTTATGGTCCACTCACAAACAGAGCATGGGAAAATCAACTGTCCACATGGCGCCTTATAAGGCCTGGTTTCTGTTATCTTTGAGGAGCTTACGCAAAATGTCAGTTAGCGGCAGTAGAATGGTTCGCATTCAGCCACAAATGCTGACCCTCTAAATTTAATCATTAGTTTTTCCCCACAGAGACCGCCATCTTCCCTTCGGAGATTCCCACTTGAGTTCCCGAAGCATATCTGTAACACGCACGTGTTTATCCAACCTTCCAGTAAATTTATACCGATATGTAAAGAATAATTCGACGTACTAGTGTTCTACAAGCTGTCTCTTTTATCACATCTTCAAAATTTCTCCAAATAAACCGAAATCGATCATCTGCCTTCTCCACCTCTGCCTTACACGCTATATCGCTATGCATAGTTAGCTTAGATATTTAATAGACGCGATTATGTCAAGTAGGTCTAGTATACTGCATTAGAACACTGTATGATTGGTTCTCTTCCCCGTCTGCAGCACTTTAAATTTTTCGCATTTAGATCTATAAAAATACAGTGGCCTCTCATCACACTATCTAGGTTTTTTGTCCAAATCATATTGTATGCTACAACTGTCAATCAATGACGACATCAGTTAATAGCCGCAAATTGCTGCTCGACCAATCCGTGAAATCGTGTAACGAAGTAATAGCTGTCCTTTCACACTTTCCTGGGGCACTCCTCTTCAAAATTCAAATGTTTACGAGTAGAGAAAAAAAAGTGCACATTGCAGTTTGAAACGTAAAACTATCAAAAAAGATGCCAAAGCATAAGAAAGAAATTTCGTTGTCTTGATTCGTTTCTAAAAGAGAGAAAACTGTTTTTTGAAAATACGTTGCTATTAAGGATATTTTAAAACAAGAAATACAAAACTTCGGATTTAAATTTTTGATTGGAATTTCGAAAACATGTTTTTTCGATATTTTTGGAAATTCAACCATTAAGTAGGTGAAATAAGGGAAAGATCTTTTAAGAGTGCTACTAAGACTATTTCGATGCTAGAAATACAAAAATTTGGTTTTGGAATCATGATTAAAATTTTTGAAAAATGTGTTTCGCGGTGTTTTTAATTCCACCATCAATTGTGCAATAGAGGGTGGCAAGTTGTATCAGAATACTTGGTTAGGAAAGCATTTTTAAAGCTAAATCTACGAAAATTTATATTTAGAAGTAGAAACAATCAATGCAGACCATCCAGTCTACGTACACATGCGAAGCAGCGGGAATTAAGCTAGTCAAAGATATAAATGTGACGGAGAGGCATTTAATCGAAATTTGTGCCACGGCCGGAATTCGAACCCGGGACCTCCTGCTTACTCGGCAGGCGCTAAACCTCCACAGACACACATTACTAGTCTAGCAAACTACCCTTTGTGACTGAAGCCTGGCGCCGCCATCTTGCGTCACCTCCCGTCAAAAAGTTTCCGTATGACACTGCTATGATCTTCTGACGCGAAATGGTGTTGAAAGCTTTACTAGTTTGTTTACACATGCTATACAATTGAGCTAATACTTCCGTAGTACATATATTTAACACATTTATCGTAAAATCGTATTATGAGAAGAACATGTTACATACAGTTGAAGCAGACTTTAGTTATCGTAAAAACACTCAGAATAATTAAGATGCGTGTGATCCATGAAATTTAGAACAGTTTATCGGTCATACTGTTGAAAGAAAAGCCGAAGTTAATCGAAACTGGTAACAGATGAATAAAAACAGAAAATAACGCGATTCATTAATGTGTCAAAGGACAATGTAGATTTCGTAAGAACACTTGAAAGAGTAAAGATTTGTGTTACCAACGACAAATAGCACTTTCATAACGATCATACTACTGCAAGAAAAGCTTACGTTGTATGAAATTTATAACAAATTAATAAAACCGCCGGCCGCGGTGGCCGAGGGGACTGAGGCGCGCCAGTCACGGTCTGCATGGCCATTGCGGTCGGGGGTTCGAATCCCCCCTCGGGCATGGATATTTGTGCCGTCCTTAGTGTTAGCTAGTTCCTAAGTAGTTTGAAAGTTTGGGGACTGATGACCCCGTAGTTAAGTACCATAAGCTATACAAACATTTGAACTTTTTTTCTTTTTTTATTTATTTTTTAAAATAAAACTAGGAAATCAATGCTACTCATTGCTGTATCCATCCTCCGTTTGCTGCACGAAACATTTCAGCCACATACAACACACTATTGACCATTTCGTCAAAACTGTAAAGACGGCGTAGTTACGTTAGATCAGCAGTATTTCAACTACTGTTTTATGTAATTAAACACGCGACTACTCGCACGTTTGTAGTATAGAAATTTGGCGGCGAGACATCAGTGACACCAATGATAATATATATGGCATTGCCAGTCTAGTAATATATGTCCGTGTATACCACAAATTTTGATTCAATGCCTCTCCTTCAGATTTAAATCTTTAATAGTGCAGGGTTCTGTCCTTTCGCACTACTTCGCATACACTTCCTTTGTGTGACTCTACAACTGTGACGATAAAACTGGACAGTCGATATAAGCTCACAACTATTGCCTTCAATCCTCCTAGACGTTTTATACCTAACCAGATGTATTCACAATTTAGACCTCTGTATAGACAATATTTTTGTCATCTGCAGAGAGCATGCCCGCTCTTATTGAGGCTTATGCTTCTTTCCGATGTACACTCCGTGCCTCATCAAATACTTCAATTTCCTTCTTCGGGATTCAACCGTCTCTCGGTCACAAGGATAATTTTAGGGTAACTAATTTTCTACAGCGCATTAAACTAGGTAGCCTGGATTCGATGTAAAAAGAACTAACATCGTGATATATTCTGGCTTTCTCACTCGTTCTTTTTAATTTCCCAGCACAGTGTGTCTTAGGGGTAGGTGTATCTGTAGTAGCAAATATTCTTGAACGGGGATGCATGTATCCTAAAGCACAATGGCTTGCAATGTCATATTGCACGACATGGGAAACGCCTTGTTGGATGACATGTTGATATGTGTCTCATTAAAACTGTTACATCTGTTACATCTTTTTGTTTGACGTTTTTTAAAGTGGCAGATAAGTCAAGAAGCTAGTTTACCTTTTTTACATCTTCGACTCCAGCCAGTACATATTATACCGGTATATTAATGACTTACTATTCTATATTCACGAAGACGCTAAGCTAGAACTTTTTGCTGACGATAAAAGTGTAGCTATTACGCGTAACAAACAGGAATCAACTGAAGAAATTGTAAATGACATCTTTTAGAAAATAATTAATTGGTTCACTAAAAATGGAATCTCATTAAACTTTGATAAAACCCAGTAGATACAGTAAAAAGCATGACACCATTAACAAATACAGACTCCGAACAGAAATCTGTAGCTAAGGTAGAATTTTCAAAATTTTTAGGTGTTTGCACTGACGAGGAATTCAATTGGAAGAAACACATTGAAGATCCGCTGAAACGTTTGAGTTCAGATACTTATGCTATCAGTGTCATTGTAAAATTTTGGTGATACAAATCTCAGTAAATTAGCATACTATGCCTATTTTCATTCACTGCTTTCATATGGGATCATATTCTGGGGTAATTCAACATTGCGTATAAAAAGTGTTCATTGCACTAAAGCGTGTGATCAGAATAATTGATGAAGCCCACCCAAGATCACCCTACAGACATTTATTTAGAGATCTACGGATCTTCACTGTAGCTTCACAATATATGTATTCACTCATGAAATTTGTTATTAACAATCTGACCCAAATGATAAGTAACAACAGTGTGTATAGCTATATTGATATTCACTATTCAATATTAAATCTATCTTTGGGACAGAAAGGGGTGAATTATGCTGCTACAAAAGTCTCGACCACTTACCAAGTAGCATCAAATGTCTAACAGATAGCCAACTAGTAATGAAAAGGAAATTAAAAGAATTTCTGAATGACAATTCCTTCTACAATTAACATGATTTTTTAGATAATCCTTGCTGAAAAAATACATAATTTTTTTTAAGAAATTAAAAAATGAAAAAAAATTAAATCCTCGTAATTTTTTTTATATAGAATAGAAAAATTCACGTCGACCGATTTCGAAACACTATGGTGTCATCGTCTGCTCTCATTGACAAAATGTGCTTATAAAATGCTCCAAATAAAATATTGTAGATGTACTGTTTGATATTTATATATAAAAATCATGTGCTCGTGAGTAGTCAGAAATAAATGTCTGGTTGATGTACTATGGTGGTCATTATTTTATGTAGATTTTACTGTTTTAACTTTGACCAGCTACCTATTTTATTTCTCACTACCCACGAGTTTATAAATATCAACCAGTACACCTATCATATTTTATGTGGAGCATTGTTATAAGCAGATGACCAGATGATGACACCATAGTGTCGAAACCGGTCGTCGCGAATAAAGAGAACAAAAAAAAATGCGATCTCGGCCTGTATCCTTCAATTTATAAAATACGATCGCTCTCTAAGACGAGTAAATTATGTAATCTAATCGCCTTTCTGTGGTTTGACACGATCATTTTTCATCCCGGTTCATTCTTTTTAGAGGGACCGCGATATAACTTTGGCGTAAGAGAGAAGTCACATCTGTCTTCAAACCTTAGTCCGGCGCTGAGATTTACACTGTCAATAATCTTTACTTCTACGGCGAGCGAGACGTTGATCCTGGTCGGTCTTTCTTATTTCCGCGGGGGCGCTACGAAGGCAATACGGTTTCCCGGCAGCCAGAACTGTTCCCGAAGCCCGAGCCGCGATAAGCAGGGAGCAGTTACTTCTTATTCTCCAGGGCGCCACGGCTCCTGAACGACGCCATTAAGTGAAGAACGCTGTAGCCGGCCAGCTCCCGCCTTTGTGCCATTTTCTCTGCAAGGACGCGCCCACATATTTCCAGCCTTACTGTGCAAACTACCTGCTGAAACGGCTGCGTTCTGTTATGAAGTGATAGCTATGCAGTACGTTCTTTGACTTTATCGTCAGTAGTCCAGTTTGTGCGCATTAAATTTCAGTAAACGGAGGCAGCGCTGCGTTTCGCAAGTTGTGCCGTCCACTGCTTTCTCGCGCCATTAGCCGAATAATTCAAGTATTTGTATGCGGCAGCCCACGTCCACAGCGGGATCGTACATAGCAATGGGCTATTCTCCAAAGGCATGTAGCGCTTCCCACAGCCGCTTTCTGGGCAACGAGGTCGTTGTTTAAAGATTTCTTCCAGTAACTTCTCTGATCGCATTGTTTTATTCTTATTTTTGTTGTGTGCGTTTCTCCGAACCTGTTATACCGTCTTCAAATAAAATAACATATTCGATAATAGGAACCGGTAACCATGCAAGTAAAACTATGAATATATAACAACTAAGATATGTAAAAAGAACCCGTCTCTCTCTCTCTCTCTCTCTCTCTCTCTCTCTCTCTCTCTTTCTCTCTCTGTCTGTCTCTATCTCCCTCATGCGTGACGACCGTATGTTAGGTTTTCCTAATTGCGATATTATCGTTAAAAAAAATAAAAACCGAAAACAAAAACTTAACGTGGTACCTCTACCTACTCTTTCCTATCTTTGATTTTTTATTTATGTATTTCTTAATTATTTTTTTACATTGATAAGGGCTAAGTTGTAAAATATTAACTAGATACTGTTTCCCGACTCTGTGTTTATTATGTAGCATAAATTCAAATTAAATGAAGAATTAGGTATAAATTTAGCAGAAATGTAACATTTCCTAAGTTAAAGGTCATCGTAAGGGTACATTTTACCTGTTTTTCAGGGTCTTCTTGTATGATCCATAGATCAAAAACTGGAAAGATTACAGTCCCTGTCGTAGCCTAGTTCTCGATTTTAACTATACAGAGTGAAGCTAAATTCGGACTCTCGGGCTTCGCAGCGCGATTTCTCGTATGCCAAAAAACAAAAAAGAGGTGCATCTTCATGTTTTCGCGGCGCAATGACTGTTCAAAGAAGTTTCGGGCGTGCAGCCGCATAAAGTTTTCTTCTTCTAATATTTCGGCTGAGAAACGTTCAGCCATCTTCAGAGACGAGTCGAAGACTGACGCTCCAGCACACGCTTCGTGCTTATATACGCGCGGGCCGCGCTACTGCGCATGCGGCCACAGATACGACAAGGCGCCAAAGACGTTACTCGGCGGCAAGGAAGTACACGTGTATGTAAATTATGTCTGTGGCTGCATGATCGATTACTGCGGAGATATCGATGTATTATTATCTGTGCTGTGGTGGCGTCTTTGTAAATTTATTAAAGAAAGTGCCGGATTCCATGATTTATCTAAAGTGAAGCCACTGTCCCTGTTAATCAAATTCGTCCCCAAACGAATTTCTATTGCTTCTTTCACTACTGAGTCCCAGAAAGATGAAGTGGAAGCTAAAATTTTGACGTTTCGTGATTTTTCGACCCCCACCAAAGACAGCAGCACTTTTGGGTTCTAACAAGGATGATTTGGAGCTCCGGAAGGCCGGGGTTTACAAGATCCCATGTGAATGTGGCCTTTCGTACATAGGACAGACGACACGTACAGTGCAGGAAAGATGCACGGAACACCAGAGATATACCCGTCTTTTACAATCAAATAAATCGGCAGTGGCAGAGCACTGTATTGATACTGGTCACTCCATGACGTACGAAAACGTCAAAATTTTAGCTTCCACTTCATCTTTCTGGGACTCAGTAGTGAAAGAAGCAATAGAAATTCGTTTGGGGACGAATTTGATTAACAGGGACAGTGGCTTCACTTTAGATAAATCATGGAATCCGGCACTTTCTTTAATAAATTTACAAAGACGCCACCACAGCACAGATAATAATACATCGATATCTCCGCAGTAATCGATCATGCAGCCACAGACATAATTTACATACACGTGTACTTCCTTGCCGCCGAGTAACGTCTTTGGCGCCTTGTCGTATCTGTGGCCGCATGCGCAGTAGCGCGGCCCGCGCGTATATAAGCACGAAGCGTGTGCTGGAGCGTCACTCTTCGACTCGTCTCTGAAGATGGCTGAACGTTTCTCAGCCGAAATATTAGAAGAAGAAAACTTTATGCGGCTGCACGCCCGAAACTTCTTTGAACAACAAAAAAGAGGTATATTACAGAATATCGTCTTACGCATATTTTCGGCAGTAAATGGACATCGAAGACTGTGTGTGTGTGTGTGTGTGTGTGTGTGTGTGTGTGTGTGTGTGTGTCTACATCTACATAGATACTCTGCAAATCACATTTAAGTGCCATTTTCATAACTTTTCTCTACCGTTTCATTCTCTAATAGCGCGCGGGAAGAAAGAACACCTAAGTCGTTCCGTTTTCGATCTGATTTCTCTTATTTTATTTGGATGCTCATGTCTCCCTATGTAGGTGGGTGCTAGAAAAATATTTTCACATTCAGAAGTAAAAGTCGGTGATTGAAACTTCGTAAACAGATCATGCCACAATGAATAACGTCTTTCTTTTAATTATTTCCACCCCAATTCGTGCAACATTTCCGTGACGCTTTTTCCCCCGTAACGTGATAAAAGAAGACGAGCTGCCCTTCTTTGAACCTTCTCAATGTCTTCCGTCAGTCCCACCTAGTGAGGGTCCCACAAGGGGCAACAGTACTCCAGGAGAGGACGCACAAGTGTGATGTAGGCAGTCTCTTTGGTGGAGCTGGTGCATCTTCGAAGCGTTCTGCCAATGAAACGTAACCTTTGATTCGCCTTCCCCACAATATTTTCTATGTCTTCTTTCCAGTCAAAGTTGTTCGTAATTGTAACTCCTAGGTATTTGGTAGAATTTACGACCTTAAGGTTTGACTGATTTATCGTGTAATTGAAGTTCAGCGGTTTTCTTTTAGTGGTCATGTGTATTACTTCACACTTTTCTTTATTTAGTGTCAATTGCCAATTTTCGCACCAAGTAGAAATTTTGTCTAAATCGCTTTGCAGTTGCTTTTGATCCTCTGTTGACTTCACTAACCGATGAACGACAGCGTCATCCACGAACAGTCTAAGGGAGCTATTCAGATTGTCTCCTAAATCGTTTATAGGACCTATAACGCTTCCCTGTGGAACTCCAGATGTCACTTCTGTTTTACTCGATGTTTACCGTCAATTACAACGAACTGTGTCCTTTCTGATAGGAAATCGTGAATCCAATCGCACAGTTGGGAAGATATTCCATAAGCACGCAATTTCATCAGAAGCCGCTTGTGGGGTACAGTATCAAAAGCCTTCCGGAAATCCAGAAATATGGAATCGATCTGAGATCCCTTGTCGATGGCACTTAACACTTCATGTGAATAAAGGGCAAGAGCGATACTTTCTGAATCCGTGTTGACTATTGGTTAATAGGTCGTTCTCTTCGAGGTAGTATATAATATTCGAACAAAGTATATGTTCCAAAATCCTACTGCAAATCGACGTCAATGAGATAGGCCTGTAATTTTGGGGATCACTCCTATTGCCTTTCTTGAATATTGGAGTAACTTGGGCAACTTTCCAGTCTTTGGGTACAGATCTTTCGCTGAGTGATCGATTGTAAATTATAGCTAAGTACGGAGCTATTGCATCAGCATACTCTAAGAGGAATCTAGTTGGTATACTATCTGGCCAGGAAGATTTGTTTTTGTTTAGTGGCTTAAGTTGTTTTACTACTCCAGGAACATCTACTTCTAAGTTTCGCATGCTGGCATCTGTTCTTGGATTGAATACTGGAGTGTTCACTTCGTCTTCTTTGGTGAACGAATTTCGGAAAGCTGTGTTTAGTAATTCTGCCTTAGCAGTACTGTCGTCGGTAGTATTACCATTGCTATCGCGTAGTGAAGGTATTGTTTGTTTTGCCGCTAGTGTACCTCACATATGACCAGAATTTCTTTGGATTTTCTGCAAGATTACGAGACAGGATTTCGTTGTGGTAACTACTATAGGCTTCTCGCATTGATGTCCGCGCTAGGTTGCGAGTTTCAGTAAAAGATTGCCATTCTAGTAGATTCTGTTTTTTTTTTTAATTTTGCATGCGTTTTTCTTTGTTTCTGCAACAGTGATCTGATCTGTTTTGTGTACCACGGGGGGTCAGCCCCCTCTTTTATTAATTTATTTGGTATAAATCTCTCGATTGCTACTTATATTATGTCTTTGAAAGTAAGCCACAACTGATCTACACTCGCATTTTTAGTTTTGAAAGACTGGAGATTATCACTCAGAAAAGCGTGAAGCGAATTTTTATCTGCTGTATTGAATAGATATATTTTTCGTTTATTTTTTATGTATTTGGGAATGTGGACATTTAGTCTCGCTACAACAACTCGATGTTCGCTAATCCCTGTATCTGTTTTGATGCTCTTTACTAGCTCAGGATTATTTGTTGCTAGGAGATCAAGGGTATTTTCGCAACCACTTACTATTCTAGTGGGTTCATGAACTAACTGTTCGAAGTAGTTTTCAGAAAAAGCATTCAGAACTAGTTCGGACGATGTTTTATATTTGTCGCCGGTTTTGAATACGTAATTATGCCAACATATCGAGGGTAAATTAAAGTCGCCCCGATTATAACAGTATGCTTCGGATACCTATTTGAAATATGATTCAAGCTTTCTTTGAACATTTCTGCAACCGCATCTTCTGAGTCAGGGGGCCGATACAAAGATCCAATTATTAATTTATTCCGGTTGTCAGGTATAACGTCTACCCAGACCAACTCACAGGAAGTATCTGCCTCAATTTCGCTGCAGGATAAACCGTTTGTAACAGCAATAAACACGCCACTCCGTTTTTTATTTATTCTATCCTTTCTGAAGACCATTCGGCCCTTTGAAAAAATTTCGGCCGAATTTATCTCAGGCGTCAGGCAGCTTTCAGAACCTATAACGATTTGTGCTTCAGTACTTTCTATCAGTGCTTGGAGCTCTGGAACTTTCCCAATACAGCTACGACAATTTACAACTGTTACACCAATGGTTTTTATGTCTACTTTCTTCCCGTGTCTGACCTGCCCCCTTTGAGACTGAAACCCATTTTGTGTATTCCCGAGGCCATCTAACCTAAAAAACCGCCCAATCCACGCCACACAGCCCCCGCTACCCGTGTAGCCGCTTCCTGAGTGTAGTGGACTCCTGACCTATTTAGCGGAACCCGAAAACCCACCACCCTTTGGCGCAAGTCGAGGAATCTGCAGCCGACACGGTCGCAGAACCGTCTGAGCCTCTGATTCAGACCCTCCACTCGGCTCTGAACCAAAGGTCCGCAGTCAGTCCTGTCGACAATGCTGCAGATGGTGAGCTCCGCTTTCATCTTGCAAGCAAGACTGGCAGTCTTTACCAGTTCTGATAGCCGTTCAAAATCAGAGAGGAACTCTTCCGATCCAAAGCGTCACACATCATTGGTCCCGACATGAGCCACCACCTGCAACTGGAATGACTCCCCTCCGTGTGATCCACACGTCAGTGTTTCAGAATTACACAATTACACCACACAATTACACCAACAAACTTCTATGGTATGTAAAAGGCGTCTTGAAGAACAAAAGGGGCATAGAAAACTAAGCCCGGAAACGCCATTCAAAGACGCTACGATGAATCCAAATTACAGGCACCGGCGCCAGCCGTTAGACATCCCCTCAAGCAAACATATAAGTGAAATTTGAAATTATAATGCGGGCACCAAGATATGCGAGCCATATAAAGGTTCAGCATTTGTCCATATTAAGAGCTATTTGTCATTTTTCGAAATAGATTGATATTGTAAGCTCCGGATGTTATATTTACTTTCAGAAGACTTAGTCGTATATATATATATATATATATATATATATATATATATATATATATGACTTTGCGGTGTTGGAGTTACCATCGCTGCACTATGCAGTGATTTTTTTTTATTTGTATCTTTGTGGCTATATTGTGCCTGTACCAAACCGCAGACGATCGTCCGCTGGTGTTATCTGAACGTATCTGCCTGTCTTTACATTTGCTAAAGAAGTGTAAATAGTACATGTGCGCTCGCAGGGAAGTCGAACGATGAAGCACGAAGTGGTCGCAAACGGAAAACTACCAGAAACAAAGTTTCACTCACTGTCAACCGTATGAAAACAAGTCTATTTACAGCCTAATAATTTACATGCAAAGCCTTATGTGATAAGATGGCCCATAAAGATATGCAGTCTAAAAAGAATTCATTTGACTTTCTTCACGACGTAATTGTTCAAAGCTGTTATTTCCTTTTCGTTGTATTTCCTGGTACTTCTGTACACCACCAGATTTTTGTTTAATCTACATAATCTGAAAAGATACGCCCATGTCGACACTGCGGCGTTATTATTCATTTTAATGCACTATAATAATCGCAATGGTGTTCAACATACTACAAAATTCAGACGTCATCACTCCAACGTAGACTGTCGTCAGTGTTCAGCACAGTTCGGTCTTGGTCGTCACTTTACATATGGCGCTGCCTCTTGCACAGGAGGTTCAAGTCGCCCCTCAGTCATGGGTGTGTGCGTTCTCTTTAATATACGAGGCGCGTCCAGAAAGTAAGTTCCGTTTGGTAATAAAATGGAATTGTACACAGATACAGAAGAAATTTTTATTGCACAAAATTCTATAACTCTTAAACTACTTTTCCACATAACTGCCGAAATTTTTCAGGCATTTGTCATAGCGTGGCACCAGGTTTTGTATACCTTCATAGAAATCTGCCGCCTGTGTCTTCAACCAGTTGGAAACAGTTTCTTTCAGCTCGTCGTCATTGGTGAAGTGATGACCGCCAAGGAAAGACTTGAGATGTAAGAATAGATGAAAATCGCGTGAACCAGTTCTTCTGTAACCAAAGGTGGACGCCCACTTAGTTCTTCATCGTGCACATCACTACGCCCGCCATTGAACTGTCGGACCCATCTTCTCACCATCGAATCACTCATCGCATTTGGTCCGTAAACATTGTCGATAAATCTCACTTGGTTTCACTTTCCTCGCATTCAGAAACCGAATCACCGACCTGATTTCACAGGCGGCGGGACTTTTAATCAACGCCGACATTTCAAACAAGCACAACAAAGCGTACATAACTGACAGCGATATCCAAATGGAGCACGTTCTTCTCCTTGATACACATCGTCTACAGCGTATGTGCGGAACTGCAATCGCAGCGTTGCAGCGGAGATAAATTGAAACGGAACTTACCTTCTGGACGCGCCTCGTAAAATAGTTTACGCAGTTTGTAAGTCTAGGGACTGATGACCACAGCAGTTTTGTCCAATAGGTTTACGAACATTTGACCATCTTTTTTCGTTCATCGAACCGCTTTCATAGTATTTCTCCGCCGTTCCTTTCTCTAATAACACGTGGGGAAAAAGTAAAACCTAAAAATTTCCGCTTTTGATCTCTCTCTCTCTCTCTCTCTCTCTCTCTCTCTCTCTCTCTCTCTCTCTCTCTCTCTCTCTCTCTCTTCTTTTTTTTTTCCCTACTTGTCTGCCTATGTAGGTGGCTACTAACAAATATGCTCTCTTTCGGAGGAGAAAGTTGGTGAAAGAAATTTCAGAAACAGATCACGCCCCTAAGGAATACCCCCATTCTCTTCTATGTATGGCGATAATACAAAACGAACAGCCCGTCTTTGATCATTTTATACGGCCTCCATTATTCCCACCTGGAAGATGCCACAACGCGCAGAAATGCTCCAAAATAAGAGGGACAAGTATATGTACACAGTTTCTTCAGTAGAACGTAGATTTCTGTACTTGGCAGCATACTCTTAAGCTTCTCGAGCAATATTTTTGTTCCACATATCTTATCGCGAGATCAAACAGCAACAACGTCGCCGGCACTTTGTTAGAAAGAATAGGACCACGTGAAAAAAGTAGGATAGACCAACTGAATAGAGAATTCTGCGTGATTGTTGTGCAAGTAAGCGAAGAGTGACTATCCACAGCAGTATCCCGAACAGACGACATGGCTGAAGTACCAATTAATGGCACGTTAGTTGCGTGATAAAAAAATGTTCAAATGTTTGTATAGCTTATGGGACTTAACTACGGGGTCATCAGTCCCTAAACTTACAAACTACTTATGAACTACTTACGAACTAGGACGGCACAAATATCCATGTCCGAGGGGGGATTCGAACCCCCGACCGTAGTGGCCGTGCAGACCGTGACTGGAGCGCCTCAGTCCCCTCGGCCACAGCGGCCGGCAGTTGCGTGATAAAATGAATTGTGAACAGTACAGCCCAATTACTAGTTTACAACTTAAGTTAATTTCCATCTTGCCAGATAATCGTGGACCTCGTTGTACGAATGTTCGCCCGCCCTATAACTAATTAATGAACGATACCGGATTAGCTTTAGTTGATAGTGGCAGCAACAAGAACACATTTTCCGAGGGGAAACTGGTACCTGTGGTTTAGAAGTGTGGTCGTAAAATATTTAATTCCTTTGGCTCTGTATAACAAGTGTTGTGTGCAGCAATAATGATTGTGTGCTCGTTTTAACAGCCTCACTGGCTTTTAGTTTAGAACGCTGGTCGTTCATCACTATTCACTGAGCCCTTTCATTCATTCGTTCAGAACCTTTATTTTTACATGAACTCACTATTTATTAGTTGCCCATACATATGTCAGCACATACAATGCCACTGCTATCAAAGAAATCTAAATTGTATATTTTCATACAAACGTATTTTCTCATTTGAATAACGTCGTTTCTTGTATATCATGCTAACGCCAAGGCATTATTGGATATCACTTTTCTGCTAATTTTATGTAACGTACGTACTTTTTCATAGCTCCTTATTCCTGCCTTATATGCTTTACTATCACTTAACTATCAATAATGAGTGTTTATTACTAATCTGTTCAACAAAACTGTATTAGCATCTAATGCTATTTTAATTTTTCCAAACATAATTACTGCATAATTCGTTTTTGGCTCATAAGCTGAATCACACAAGTTGTACTCTCGCGTCTGCCTTTTGAGAAATAATTATAAGCACAATCAGCAGTGTAGGACTCGTGTGTTTTACTCTAATATAATTACTTTAAGCAGAGGGTTCTAGACACTTTTGATTGAAAATGTGAAGTACTCAGACGTCATTGAATAACATATGGTTTTCCTCCTATGGTATTGATATTTTGATAGTCCTTTTTCTTTCCTCCCCCCCCCCCCCCCACTCTTCTAACGATCGCGTTGCAGTGGATACACCGATCCGCCCCCCCCCCCCCTTAGGTCGTTGAAGTTAAGCACTGTCGGGCCTGGGTAGCACTTGGATGGGTAATCGTGTGGGCCTGCCGAGTTCTGTTGACAAGCAGGGTGCACTGCACTCAGCTATTGTGAGGCCAATCAAGGAGCTACTGGACTGATAAGTAGCGGCTCCTGTTGCGAAAACGAACACAACGGCCGGGAGTGCGTGTCCCTGACCACGTACCCTCGGGCAGAGGACGACACCAAATGTTCAAATGTTTGTAAATCTATCGGATCAAACTGTGCGGTCATCAGTGCGTAGCTTACAAACTACTTTAACTAAGGTAAACTAACCTAAGGACAACACACACGCATGCCCCAGGGAGGACACGAACCTCCGAAGGCGAGCAACCGCGCGCACCGCAGCGAGACGCCTTAGACCGCTCGGCTACTCCACCCCGGCGAGACGACACCGCGGCCGTTCGGTACCCGATAGGTCCTTCGAGGCCTGTGTGGAACGGATTTTGGTTTAGATTTTAGTTTTTTTTTTTTTTTTCCTATTAATATTTCGCTTGTGGTAAACACAACGTTTTGCATACAAATGACACAGATCATATTCTTTGTATTCAGTTTTTCCTAAGCATGGTTTAGTAAGCGAAATGCTGATATTGAGTAGCACAACGGAGTAGCTGAAATGCTATTTATACTGGGAAACTATTAAAAGGCTGTTTTTTTTTTTTTTTCGTGTGTGACGAGTGATTCCACCGGTGACATTCAATAGAAAGTGGAATGTAATGCCTTATATACTGAACATATTTCTATGCGGAGCAAATTCGCATCGAGAATACCATAATTGCTAAACAACCAAGCATAAAGTCTGTATTCGCCTATTCAAATCACTCGTTTGTCAGTGTCTTATATCTCGTTAGAGATAATGGCTGGCATGAGTATTCAAGCTGGTGATGTCACAACATAATCCATGGCTGATAGACTGGTGTCGATATTCGCCAAGAATTAGCAACACGTCTGCCATTCGGAAGATGCGTGACTCCTGTTTATTTTACTTCAATATTCGCGACACGCTGAACCTCGTTGGTTTGTTCATTACGACCTGTTTCGTAAACGGCATTGTAAGGATACGTTCTGAAATAATCAAGAAGAACATGATTGCTGACCTGGAATGGTCATGCGGTATGGGATGCCACGTTACAGATCGCGCGGCCGTTCGCGTCAGAGCTTCGAGTCCTTTGAACATGGGTGTGTATTCTCCTTAGTATAAGTTGGGTTAAGTAGTTTGTTCGTCAAGGGACCGATCACCTCAGCAAAAATGTTCACATGTTGGTAACTCCATGGGACTTAACTACTGCGGTTATCAGTCCTTCGGCTTACAAACTACTTAAACTAACGTAAGGACAAAGCACACACCCATGCCCGAGGGACGTCTTGCACCTCCAAAAAAATGTTCAAATGTTTGTTAAGCTTAAGGGACTTAACTACGGGGTCATCAGTCCCTAAATTTACAAACTACTTATGAACTACCTACAACTAAGGACGGCACAAATATCCATGCCCGAGGGGGGATTCGAACCACCGACCGTAGAGGCCATGCAGACTGTGACTGAAGCGCCTCAGTCCCCTCGGCCACCGCGGTCGGCCTTGCTCCTCCGACGGGGAGCATCCGCACCTGAGAGCGCTCGGCAATCCACCGCAATTGATCTCAGAAGTTTGGTCTCTTTGTTTTACAAACATATGAACGTATGAGAACATGATTTTAAACAACGCATCGAGAAAGCTTGTCTTTCCGTAACAACAGAAACATGAACGGCATGATGCAACCACTACTGACTTTGTACGTTTCTAACACTATCTATAAACGCTCTCTAAAATAAGTAAATAAACTGCGTTACTGCCGTCAAACATGCCGTTGAGTTGTTCTATGCCAATAAACACTTTGAAATTTGTGACCCACCCTTAACATAAACGCGCAATGAAACAAGCGGACAGTGAATTGCTGCAGTAAGACGCTAGATGACCACTGAAACCTTACGGTTCAGATAAAATAACCAATATATGCATGTGAATTCATCAGAATATCCGTCCAAAAGAAAACAAGTGTCTTCACACGGCGTAAATCACGGGAACGATCATAGAGAACCAAAAATCAAAAGTGGCAATATAAATACGCTATTTTCCATCTTAAATGTAAGATAAACAGGGAAATACACAATCCTGTTTTATCTGCCAGATGACAGTCTGTAAGAAAATGCGTATTGGTTACAAAGCTGCCAATGTGAATAGAATTTATTTGTTCCATTAAGGTTTATGCAAGCCCGTATAAAATATTACTTCCAGACCTAATTTTGGTCATAGTGGAAAAATACTTCATATTTATGCTGTGATATGAGCTACTAACTTAACATGTAAACCAACTACTTCACGTGCACACAGGGTGCAGAAATACGCAGCACTCGGATGTCTGCATTTGATTCCTCGCCCAAATTGAAGTTCATCTAGCAGAATCAGATAGGGTGAATTTGGAAACCACATATACGAAAGTGAGGAGTTGTCGTGGTTACATGCAGACCACATCGGATTGCCCATTAAAACGTTTATCAGCTCGCACCGTAGTTTACTGGGGAATCGACATGGTTCGAATCGCCGTCAAGTTCCTTTATTTTCTAGATGTCCTCTCCCTAGACAGTGTTTTCCAGCTCCTCGTTAATAATAAAGAAATAATTGTTGGCAAACCTACCTAACAAGTAAACATGTAAGTTTTCTGCCGTAACTAGGGCTGTGTAGTTCGTGAACGAAATAGTTCAGCTGAACTATTCCGCGGAATGAACTATAGTTCATTTTAGTTCACTTTGGTTAACTATAGGTCTTTCACTCCATGTTTTCCCTAAATAATAGAAATCAGAAGGTGCAAAGGTGCATACTCAATTATCCCTTCCTTGTATTGACTACACCGCACACCCAGGACCTAAAAGTATGTATTTCGGAAGTCCTAGCTTATAACTGCCTAAACTGCATCAGCTCAGAAGACCGAAGTAGTTGATGTAGTTCAACTGATGAACTAGTTCCGAACTGCGCCAACTAACTCGTATCTAAAGTCCTAAAAAGTTCAGTTATATCACAAAGTTCAGTTGATGAATAAGCCGAACTGCACGAATTACGTCAGATCGGAAGGCCGAAGTTCACTTACAAGAACAGTGCATATCAGTCGGATTTTTTTGCTATTAACGCAATTTTGCATCTAGAACTAAGAAAATTTGTGGTACGGTTTTTCAAGCAGACATTAAAAATACGTATTTAAAAAATTAAACGTGTAATGGGGTGAAATAATGGATGTAAGTTTTTGTCTGAAAATAAATAATTTAAGTACTTCTGAGACATTTTAAAGCTATGTCTATTAAATATGCTATTTACAGAGTATCGAAATATTTCTTTCGCACTGTAAGAGTTAATTTTTGTGACCTGTTAGATAAGAAAATGTTCAAATGTTTGTACAGCTTATGGGACTTAACTACGGGGTCATCAGTCCCTAAACTTACAAAGTACTTATGAACTAGCTTATACTAAGGACGTCACAAATATCCATGCCCGAGGGGGGATTCGAACCCCCGACCGTAGTGGCCGTGCAGACCGTGACTGGCGCGCCTCAGTCTCCTCGGCCACCGCGGCCGGCGTTAGATAAGAACGAGTTTCCCTTTCTCCAGAGCACATAACAGTTAAAAAAAAGAAATCGGAAAGACAGGAACACACAAAAAGTATGCTATAATATTTTGTTGGCTAATTTATTAGCCTAAGGGTTTTTCTTAGTGCTTCTATTCAGTGGTACTTCAATGTTACAAACGAAGTATGTAGTTCATGGGGATAGGGGTTTTGGGCGAACAACAGCTAGGTCTTCAGCGCCCGAGCAAATTTAAAATGACAGAGTGTGAACAACTAGGGATTAAAAGGGGTGAGACAGTCACTCTGGTGCACATTAAAGCACCCAGCCTAAGAGCTTAGGCCAAAGCTGAGACAAACCAGAAAATGTTGACACGTTGCTCACACTCGCCTCGTCATCACCTAACATAGAGGGCAGATCACCGCAAAGATTTGCCTCTACCCTCTGTGCGTGATATAAACTACACTCAAAATGTGGCGTACAGTAATATACAAGCTACAGGCATCACAAATTAGGAGGTCCTCAAAAAATGTTCAAATGTTTGTAGAACTTATGGGACTTAACTACGGGGTCATCAGTCCCTAAGCTTACAAACTACTTACGAACTAGCTAAGACTAAGGACGGCATAAATATCCATTCCCGAGGGGGGATTCGAACACCCGACCGTAGTGGCCGTGCAGACCGTGACTGGAGCGCCTCAGTCCCCTAAGCCACCGCGGCCGGCGGGGGGTTCCTCTCGTCGGAATAAGAAGTCGTATGTAAATGGACAGTGTCCTACTCGGAGGCGGATATTTCATCTCTTTTGAGAAGTCGGCAGGAGGATCGCCATGGACAGACAGTGAACTCCAGCAACTTCAGCTTGTTATTTGACACTGAAAGCCATTCCTCCTCCCACAATTGCAGGGACAAATACGTAATTCATGTGAACTAGTTCTTGGAACAAATTAAAGGGAACTATGAAAAGTAAAATATTTCTTACACTGCTATATTATGCTTTATTATATTCACACTATGCACTAATTTCGGTCCTTGATCATCTTTAGGTGGTTCTATGAATACAATGTTACATGTGGTCTCTTATAAACATTCGTATTTTTAAGTTGCATATGTTAAATATTAACTTACTTGTAATATCGATGTTTTATACTGCTGCCAGGTTGTGCTGATTATTTTTGAAGATGTTTCGCATGTATTATTAGTTGTATGTATACTGCTTTTATAAAATTGTTGTAATTTTAGATAACTTGCAGAAGCACTCCAAAGATATCATAAGTTTACGTAGTAACCCAATGATCTCTACACAAACTGGATGACAGAATTGAAGTGCTGAAACTGCTGAAGAGAGTTGGTATAGGCCCTGGTGTGTTTACAACCAAACCATTTTCACCATCGACGACAGCAGGGTCAAGAAAGTTGACAGATCACTTCTTGCCTGCAAATACAGGCCAGGAAGATTGGATGATAAGGGAAGAGAAATCTGGAAGATGAGGAGTATCGATATGGAAGATTTTAAAACTGAGGTAAACATATTACATGTGAAAATATTAGATAAATTTTTTGGACCTCATTTTCTCGGTTTTACATTTCTTACGTTATTAGAAGCTTTTTATGAAAAATTATAGTCACCAACCCCACGAAAGTTTCAGGATTTGTTCGCAACGTGTTGGTATCTTCCTGGAACTAAAAAATACGAGATCCTGCAATTACATTCTGAGTTTTAGATAATTTTATGTAGAAAAAACGTTAATTTTTATGTGCAGAATTAAAACATTGTTAATGATATAGTTTGTGCCATAAATTAATAACTGTAGTTCAGTAGTTTTATAACCTTCTCAGGACACTACAATACATTTTTCAAAATAATTGCATGATTAGAATTTGAATTATGTTTTTATAAGAAAATACAATAAAAAATAAAATTTACATTCAAATTATTTTCCCTGCACATTTTATTATATTTTTCGATTAAAATATAGCTCTTTTGCTAAACAAGTGCAAAATTTTAGATTTGTACAGTAATAAATATAGTTATCATGAATTTTTTTTATGTTTTCATTTTCCATTACATCCCTCCCTTAAAGGAGAAGAAAATTTAATAATGTGATGGGGGACTGGAAAGCGGTAGTAGGAAAGTGAAGAGTAGGAAATGTAGTAATGAAAGAGGAAGTCACCTGGTGGAATTTTATACATCAAACTCTTGGTTTAATCATCATGAAAGAAACTTCCTGGCATATTAAAATTGTGTGCCGGAACCGGGACGCGAACCTGGAACCTTTGCCTTTCGCGGGCAAGCGCTCTACCGACTGAACTATCCTGACACGACTCACGATGCCGCCTCACAACTTCACTTCCGCCTGTACCTCGCCTCCTACTTTCCAAACTTCACAGAAGCTCTCCTGCTAACCGTACAAGCCTAGCACTCCTGGAAGAGAGGATATGGTGGAGGCATGGCTTAGCCACAGCCTAAGGGATGTAGGCTCCGGCACACAATTTTAATCTGCCGGGAAGTTTCATATCAGCGCACACTCCGGAATTTTATACATCAAACACTTGGTTTAATCATCATGAAAGAAACTTCCTGGCAGATTAAAATTGTGTGCCGGAACCGGGACGCGAACCTGGGACCTTTGCCTTTCGCGGGCAAGCGCTCTACCGACTGAACTATCCTGACACGACTCACGATGCCGCCCCACAACTTCACTTCCGCCTGTACCTCGCCTCCTACTTTCCAAACTTCACAGAAGCTCTCCTGCTAACCGTACAAGCCTAGCACTCCCGGAAGAGAGGATATGGTGGAGGCATGGCCTAGCCACAGCCTAAGGGATGTAGGCTCCGGCACACAATTTTAATCTGCCAGGAAGTTTCATATCAGCACACACTCCGCTGCAGAGTGAAAGTTTCATCATGAAAGAAGGTTACATAGGTGGAAGAGACTAGGAGACAGTGGGAGGTACCAGTTGACTTTATAAAGGTAAGGCAAAGGGTAGTGTGGAGGACTGCATCTAACCAGTCTGCAGACTGAAGACAACAATAGTTCATTGCACTAGTTCAGTAATAAGAACTTTACCGAAATGAATGGTTCCGAAAAAGAAACTACATTTCTCACCTCTAGACGTAACAGAAGGCCAGATGGTGAAATGGTAACGCGCGGCGCTATCGTCTGTGAAATGCGTCGACTCGAGAGTCGGTGGAGTGGGGGCACGCGCCTTTATAAGGAGACACCGCCCGCTGCCGGCCGGCCATCAATTAGGCTGTTTACGATAACGCGCCGCTAAGAGAGGCGCTGGATTGAGATGCAGCCGAGATAGCGGACGGCGGCGGCGGCGGCACACGGGACAGTAGCGGAAACCCGATATGCGCCACGGCTGTCCAGCCGAGCGGCGCGACGGGGCGCCAGCTAGCCGTTCAGAGCATTACTCTAGGGTTGGCAGCTCTGCAGAAGCACGTGCAGGCTCGCAACAGTGTTGCCACGTCCCGTACCAAACTCAAATGTCATCTCACATTTCATTCAAATCACTGAAACACGCAAACTATTCCGCGTATAAATACAGAAATTACATCCATGAATTCTGGAACAACTGCACTATATTTTCAACTGGTTTTATTTGCGGAAACTGATAATTAAGAGAATTTACTGACTGTTTAATATAACGATTTTTCTGCAGATGTTACCAAATTTTCGACACGCGGGAAACTTTTTTGTTATTGAAAATAGGTGAGCACATGAAGCGAGTGAAATGTTAAGAATACTGCATATTTTCTTCTACTCCCACTGGAACTCTGTCCGCGTTTTGCAGGATCAGATAATGTTCGGTAAATATGACACAAGGCTTTTTTTTCTTTTTTTTTAAAAATAACCTTTTTTTTAATTTGTCTTGCCCTTGTATTTATTTTCTAATATAACATAAACCTATGCATCGCTGGTGCTGTGAAAAAACGTATCTACAAGATTGTTGATAAGGTGTCTGTTCTTTCAGACATGTCCGAAAGAACAGACACTATTGACTGACATTAATGGCCGAGTTTTACGTATTGTAAATATTCAAACTCTCGACCATTGCAGGGCATTGAAATGAATTGGAGCTGCCTTAACCAATTATGCTGTCCATGCACGCTTCCCAAACCTGTCTGAAATAACAGTCACCATATCAATAATTGCCTTTCATTTAATTACATAGAACGTATGTTGTACCCCATGGAACACAGACGCTTAGTTTACAAAGTCGCTTAAGGCGAATTTTAGTGTCAGGAATTTCCTCTGTGCATTGCTGAAGCTGTGAGGCTTTTCAGAATTGTTGTGGGGCAGCACCGGGAGTCGTGTCGGGATAGCTCAGTGGTAAAGCGATGGCCCGCAAAAGGCAAATGTCCCAGGTTCGAGTCCCGGTTCCGGCACACAATTTTAATCTCCCAAGAAATTTCATATCAGCGCACACTCCGCCGCATTCTTTTGAGTTATTATTTATCATCATCATTTATTGTACATAACAGACCATTAAGACCCATGACAGAAAGCAAAAGAAATATTACAAAGATTAATTACTATATAAAGTTCACTGTCAAAATCAGTCACACAGGAAGGAGTACTGTCCCAATCACAGTCGTAGGTATCTATTGCAGAAGTTGGGCCACTTTCTTCTGTCCATCGCATTTTCAAGGGATGCTGTTGGTTCTACCTGCTGCAACGTTCTCATCACCCTATCTTTCCATCTAGTCCTTGGACGACCTCTTGGACGTCTTCCGATCAGCTGAGAGTTAAACGCTCGGTTATTATTTATAATTTATTTATTTAATTATATGCTTTTATATATATTGAATTCAACATTTATGCCCAAGAGGGGATTCGAAACCAAACCTCGGAGGAAGCGCCTTCAGGAAGTGTGGCATGGCGCCTCGACTACCTGCCAGCCGCCCCTGTTCCATAAGAGGAGGGAGGAGGATAAATTCCTCCCTCGCCAGTACGGCAGCACCGTCGTGTTTACGCCGGAGGAACAGAGAGGGCAAGCTGTCTGGCGTACACGCCAGTACTCCTATGGATGCTACCAGCCTGCTACGCGCCGTCCGTTTACTTACAACTAATTTTGCGAAAGACGAAATCTAATTTGGAAATTTGAATGCTACGTTAGATACTGCGCTTACATGTTAAGATGTTAAGCCAGAAGCAATTTTGCTAAGCCCTTCAATGCCAGTTTCCGAGCGTTTTATTCTTCCCGCATTATGGAAAAAAAAATGGTTGAACATTACTATGGTCAAACATGTCCAACACCTGTAATGGCTAGAAGTATTCCCATTGGGTAAATACGCTGCGAGTAATTACAAGGGTAAAGACATTGGTAGTAAGCCTGGCATAAGTTGGATTTCGACGTATTTTTGAATTTTTTTTCCGTTTCTGAGTCATTGTTGGACATTTTGGTTTTTGAGCCATGAAACACCTGTCTCCGCCTGCATAAACAACAATTAAACTCTGACCTGCACTTTTGTTTGACAATACTACTCGCACACACTCACTTTGCCAACATTTACTATATAATGTTTCATTTAGGTATACTACTGGTCGCTTTGATTCTGATGAAAACCTGAGAAACTATGGTCTCTTAGCAACAATGCCCTCTCGTCCGAACAAAACAAATTGCTTCTAAGGGTTTCCTTTCTAGCTTTGAAGCTCATTTCTGTTTGACAAAAGTTGTGCAGATTTCGCAAAGTTCGTATTTCTTTCTATTGTTCGTAATGCCACATAAATTGCTGCCTGGTAATAAATTTATCCATATCATCGGTCACATACTTATTGTGAGCTTCTTGCTTCTTGGGCGATAGTTTAACCGTAGCCTCACTGTACCTCGTCACGTGACCTAGTTCCTGGCACTGCCGCGTCAACACTTCGCCTTTCCAGGCAATAGGTATTGTTGCGTTCTCTACAATGAAAACTACAGAATTCGTTTCAGTGTTAGCCGAGGGAGTCAAGATTGGTCAGAAGCACTTTCATTGCGTTTCGTAAGAACAGAAGAATTGGTGCGTCCGAATTTCTTGCAACTTCGGATGTAATAGGTAAGTGATTTTCATATAACGTACATGTATTGCGCATAAGGTAGAATTTGTCTCCTTCAAAATTGCAGAATAGGAATATTTATTTTTCTTATGATATGTTACTTCAAAAATTGACAAGTCGACAAATAACCACGCGTCGTCCCAATAGCTAGAATGAAAATAAAACGCAGAAAAGTGACGTGATATGGCAATGACTAATGTGTTGCCCGTTATTCCATAATCAGACACGACACAACTGACACGCAAATTACGACAGATGGCGAGTGTCAGTTCTTTGAAATGAACAACCGCAGTGCAGTCAGTTAATATATTTCGACTAGCATTAGTACCCGTCGATGACCGGATGTGTATTTATTGAATTATGTTACTCCATCTCCTTATTCTTCCTCTCTCCATTGTCTTCCGCCCCATATATTTCGGGCGCAGTGTGGCTATTCTCAATTCTTTTACTTATGTTTACATCTATACCGTCATGCTGAATGTAACTGTCAACATGACGGTTTAGATGGAAGCACATATTAAAAGATTTGGCCACTCAGTGTCCGAAACCTAGGTAGATCTGAAAATTAAAAACAAAAATTGCGATTGATTGCTGACATTTCCTACAGAGTTGTTTAAATAAAATTTCACAATCAGTATGAAAAAAATGGGGGGTGCGGCAATTTAGCAGCTCGCACGGGGCGGCACTTGGGCTTGGGCCGGCCCTGACGTCACAGATATTATAGTCGAGGCCAACGAGGAAGACAGACCGTTGCTCGTACATCGCGTCACGTGATCAGAGAAGGCTTCAGACAAAAAGATTGTTAGTTTACTGGCTGGGTGCTATGAGACAGTGGGCTGTGTAGTGTGCAGTGTTGCCAGGTCTGCTGTTATTTTATTTTTCGATACATGAAGCTAGAGAGAGTCAGTCATTTTTCAAAACTAGGGGAGTGAAGAATAACAAAATCTCTTACAATCAGTTCTATCATTTTTCATACTCAATGTTGGCAAGGTTGTCTCAAGGATAGCGTTGCATGTTGCCTCTCCTTGACTCAGCGCAACGTTTCTCGTGTCTTTGCCGGTCGTTGCGCACAAACAATACTATAGTAATACAGTGGCAGTCATTGTTAATGCAGTGTTTCATTGTGATCGAACCAGTGCCTCAACCAGAGAGAGGGCTATGGAGCTGCAGTCCCCTCCCCCACAAAAGTGTAATTAATCTATTAATCTACTCTTGTATGAAGTAAATACTCAATATATACCTTTTTTTCTTAATCTGTAGTAAGAAATCAATTTTCAAGACTTCTACTTCTTCCCACTTTTTTCCTTTTAAGAAATCAGGTGCTGTTTGGGGCGCGAATATTCTCAGAACTCCCTCCCCATCACACGGACCGAAATCCTGGTTTGGCTAATGGATCGAAGTGATGCAGTATAACTTATGGAGAAGAATATACTATCGGCGAAGGAAGTTTGGAAAAATTCGGGAGATTTAATTGGAATTTCGTAATTTCTGGAACAGTTCAGAAAATCGGAAGATAATCCGAGTTTTTGGAGATGACAACTCTGGGGCTGTGCCCCAATGGCCCATCCAGCCAGCTAGCGATCTCTTTGTCTCAAGCCTTAGCTGATCATGTGATCGCGGGTTACTCCCTGTGTAGTGACATGACACTGCTCAGGCCTTCTCTTCTGGAGGTGTAGACTCTACACTGTAGAGCTGACATGGCGGCGCCTCTTCAGTTGTCAGACGTCTGCATCTGTACGCTCGCTGCAGTGACTCCTGCCATAGCAAGATGTGCGAATGGCCATAACTTTAAAATTACTCGCTTTATTAAACGAGTGTAACGTCTCATTCTCTCTCTCTCTCTCTCTCTCTCTCTCTCTCTCTCTCTCTCTCTCTCTCTCTCTTTCACAGTAAGCTTACAGGAAGGCTGTCAGAGCTCACAGCCATGGCTTACCACCACCATCACCACCACTAGCAGAAGTCGTACAAACTAATGTGTTCTCTGAACTGCAGGGGCTACATTCCGCCTGCAGATGTAATGAATTCCATAAAGAACTTGTCACCATCACGTCGAGAAAGAATGAAGGCTACAGAAGCTAGGAGGTGGATCAACCATGCAACACTCTCCTAATGCTCATGCAATGCGGTTTCGACAACGTTGGAAGAATTCTTACCTGATTGGGCATTAGACCTGTCATGACCTGCAGGACATTTATTTCCCTGATTTCACAGGCATATGAAAATATCACATCTATGTGGTTTTGTGATCTAGCGTCGAAGGTACGAACTGTGACTCGTGTTCCTGCGGTTTTATACAGTTTTATCCTGTCTGCAGAAGCTCACTAAAGGAACCGATTTTCTTTTACACATCTGTGCACGAATATATTAATAGAACACTTTTACATTCGCTAAGTACTTTTGCTTTATATACGTGGTGTGTGGGGAATTGATATTCACAGCTTTTCTTCATATTTTGCATAAATTTATTAATCATAATTCTTAATCGATGTTGAAAACTGCTTCGACCATCGGTAAATCAGAGGGCGGAATCGACATTTTTATTTTATATTGCACAGTTTTAATGTAGAAACGTAATGGTGGAGGAAAATATTATCAATTTTCTTTTCTCCTTCCTATTGTAACGCAACTTTTAACTGGTAGAAAGATTAAGAGCAGGGTAAAACAAGCATTCCTCACAAAAAGCTAACCAAGTACTAGTGGACTTGATGATGGTGTGCGCTTGTTTGTAGCTGGAAAACACTTTCCAGCAAAGGAATCACAATGCAGGTAGTGAAGGACACAAAAACAAGAGGTAAGGACTCATAACTACTGCAAAGCAGCGTTATATTTATTCAGGCACGTTTTGAAGAATTTCATTGAAATGAACAATATTATAAAAGCAGTGTACATAGAGATAATAATAAAGAACATACGGAACATCTCAAAATAAACATCAACCTGACAGTAGTATAAACAACGATATTACAAGTAAGTTAAATATTTAACAAATGTAAATTAAAATACGAATATGTATAAGAGACCACATATAACATCTTATTGTATCCACAGAATCACCTGAAGATGGTCGAGGCCAGAAGTGCTTTCTTAGCAGTGCATTAAATATTTTATTATACTATTTATTAGCTAAGTCTCTGAAAGACATATTTTACGTTGTGGGCCCCACAGAAAGAAAATTGATTAAAGTGAACAGTGTAGTTCGTTTCAATTAGTTCACTTAACTATTTAAGGTATATATGTAGTTCCTCGTCGAGTCCACCGGGACACAAACATTCCATTTAAAATAATTAAAAAAGCTGTACATAACAATCGAAATTTAGAAACCTGTCCTGACTCAGAATCATTCCAAAAACAGGAAACTAATTTCTACAATGATATGAGAAATCTGATTTAATTCGCTCGTTAATTGATTAAACCAGTCTATTGGCATAACAGCTAGAGACCTCGTTGCATTAATCTAACATAGCAAAGAACATAGACCAAATGTAACATAGACTGCGCTATCCCTATCTCTGCCATGTTATGGTTTGAAACCAACATCTAAATTGCCCCGAGTCATGTGACTGAGTTTTCATCATAAGGAGCAACAGTTTTTCTCATTTACAGGTGAAATCAATAGCTTATTTTAACAGTAAAACGACTTCTCTTATTCTTATTACACATGTAGTCAAGGGAACATAATTTCTCCGTATTGGTAATATTAATGCGATGATTATCGTTTTTACATGTGCTCAAGTGAAAAGTAAGGTCAGTTATTATTACAAGCAACAGAATGACATATCCTTAGTGTTCGTGTTGCACTATGAGTATTTTACTTTTTAGGAACTTCTGAATGTGATTATCGATGCTCTTGACAGACTTTGTATGTCAGCAAGAAAGTCATTTCTGGTGCAAATCTGCTTTCAGTAACGTTATACAAAGCTAAAAATATGTACAGACTATTCATTATACCTATAAAAACCACTTCTTGTCGAGTGCATCGTTGATGTTTCCCCAACACATAATTATTTAATATGGGCTTTCAATATTATGCTTGTTTCACGTTTTGGCAAACGTCTTAATGTCTTAAAATATAAACGGTAGTATTGGGTTAAATTCGTACATTATGGATGCATACTGATATCAGTTCTTATATCAGCAAAAAAATAAATAAATAAAAATAAAATAAAATAAAATGTATTATTGAGGAATCGTAGGAAAACTAATGTTACTTGTTACTTATCAGACTGATGATTGGTTTTCTACTCTTGTGTAAACTACAAACTAAAAGACTCACAGTACAACGAAAACAATCTTTCGCTTAAAATCTGTAGTTCGAGTGTTTGAAAAAAGGACTGCCTATACGTTTGGTCCAGGCACATGTAAAAACCTGTAGCCATCGCATTAACATTTTCAGTTGCAGACAACTAACTCCAAATTTCCAGCTAAAAGTGTGATAACTGATAAGAACAGGACAAGACATTTTATGGTTAAATCTAGGCTTAATTTCCACAACGAAGGATAAGAACTGCAACTTTCAGCTCCATTTCACATTATCAAAATGTTGAAAACGGTTTCTTTCTGTGATCTCTATATAACTTGGATGTATAACTCTGGTGTCTGTAGCGTGCCTGCATATTCATATGTTTTGCACACGAATTTGCATTTTCCGCCATGTTGTAATTAGTCAAACGAATTTCCATCTGTTACTACATGACAAATAATTGCTAGATTACCTCTGCATTTGCAGTTTGTCAATATATAAAGTTATAGACTCACTTGAGAAGAGAATCCAAACATATATCCTTTTCGTTTTCTTGTAATACTTCATAGCGGCCATGTTGTAATTAGTCAAGAAACAGAATAGGAACATCTTTGGCTGGCACACTCAGATATCTGCAGTTCAACATCCAGGTAGTGTAGAGATCACTGGTTTCTTGCCACACGTCACGTGACCTAGATGTTGGTTTCAGTATAATAACTTCACGCGCAGTCTATGTTAGCTTTGGTCTATGCCATAGAACACCAACACGACGATAGTCAATGAGATAAGCCGACAGTACATCATAAGGTCAAGCCACCATCTGAACACTTATTCAACACTACTAGAGTAGCATAAAGGTACAATGAGGTTATAAACCCTTCGTGTCAAAGCGCCAGAATGAACTTGCGAAATATATTAGTTCCCGGAGGTTTCCTTGCTACGTAAGTAGCCACTAACCTTCAAATAGAAATATCAGGTAGGCGATCTACCAAATAGGAACTTGGATGATGTACCCTCCCTCCATCGTCTTGGATACCAGCAGTGCATGTCACAGACAATTTGCACTCGTGAAATTGCTGCAGCCGCAGGAAAGCGTAATCGTTTTCGAGGACGGAAAAAGCGTCGTGCATCTTCGCAGCTGCGACAGGACACCAGTCCCGCCCGATCCGCCAGTGGGAGCCAGTGGAGTTACGTCTTAACGTTAATACATTACGGTCTCAAATGTATTTATATGGTCAATAGTGAAGAGTGTGTATGAGAGTCTGCTCCATAAGCAATATACTACCTAAGAAAGCCAGCTTGGAATAATGCCAGAAGCGATGGTACGTTTTACAAGAGAGTGTAGTCTAAAAACCAGAAGCATTTAAGAAAAATGTGACATTGAACTAATATTTATCAAGTTAGGTTACTACCAGTGGCGGCTGGTGCTTCAGATGACTGGAGGTTCATTTCTTTGAGTGTCGCGTTTGCCTTCCCCCCGCCCCTTTAGATATATTTTCGTTAAAAGACCTGCTGAATGTCTTACCTCGGCTTTTTTGTGCTTGCTTCAACTCGAGGGGCGGCCTAACAATCTTCTTTATCTCACACTTTTGTTCCAAGCTTAAAGCTGAGTAATTTGTTTCTAAAAGATACTGAACGTTGTTCATTTTTCTCTGAAAATAATAAACACGAGAAACATTTTAATATGCACATGAACACTAAAACACAGTATGTGACTCATTACACTGTTAAGTGACTATAACAAAATAATGTGTTACGATGAAGAGACAAGCTACCTTCGGATCACGTGACACTGTAAGCAGCACCCCCTTCTAACCTTACGCATGCCTAAAGGCTGCTCTCCCCGACATCTTCTCAAACAGTTAAATATTTGTTGCAACGAAGAGTTTAAATGCCATTTACCCTCAAAATCGCACACATTTGCCAAAACGTCCAAAGTTATGTGGTAAGTAACAATACAAATGTCATTGTTGTTCCGTTAAAAAGAAGACTGGGTTTAAAAAAATATCTTGCAGGCGGTCTCGAACCCATTACCTTCAACAATGCAGCACAATGTCGCTAACCACACGGCTATTCCTGCTCAGTGGAGAGTAGTGACTTCATTATTATTAATGAGTGGATCTTCTGAAGGTATTTACAGTTGATGCGTCTTTAAATATAGTTATATTTTACCAAATATGACGTGTTTTCGATTAATCTTCAATGCACCAAAATTGTCTTCATGGGAGATTCGCGCATGCGCAAGGCGAGGGATAGCAGTAGCTCCATTATTGGGACCATTTGTGCGTAACCGCCTGAGCTCGACTAGCCAGGAGCTGGTGTCTCTACCAGCTCTAACGCCAATGTTAAAAACGGCCTTTTCCGTCGCCCCTCGAAGCCGCGGGAGCGCCGATATGGTGCCTCCAGGGTGTTCAGAAAAGAATTTGAACCTCAGCCGCGCATGCGCACTGCAACGCGCATTGTAGCGACTCGTATACATGCTGTCTCCATGACGTAAAACTTTTCTCATGCGATAAAAACACTTTGAATGTGCATATAAAATGATCTGATAGAAGAAAGAAACGAAGAATGATAGTTAAAAACACTTTTTATTTATTTATTACTTTTTCCACGACGAGCTTTTTTCCGGGGTTTCACTGAACCAGTGAATACATACGAAGCGCCGTTACTACCGCATTTTTTGGTGAGGAATTTGATAGCCACACTTTGGCAAGCCTTATATCAGGTTAGCCACTTACATGATGGTGGGTTTATTACTCTATTATGTTGGTGTAAATCTTGTATGTGAAATGTATTTCTCAGTAATAGTAATTAAATCTACTAATCAAAGCAATTCGCGTAAGTATCATCAAAATAATCAGGTATGCGAGATTCCGTAATGGAATTTAAGCATAACAGTTCAGGCTTGCCGGTCGCGGTGGCCGAGGGGACTGAGGCGCTCCAGTGACGGTCTGCACGGCCACTACGGTCGGGGGTTCGAATCCCCCCTCGGGCATGGATATTTGTGCCGTCCTTAGTATTAGCTTGTTCATAAGTAGTTCTACATTAGAACAGCACATTAACGTGTAGTTTTGTCCTGTTCTAATTTATAGATAGTCCTATTTTTTATTCCTGGATTTCTGAATTCCTATGGATGTGCTATAATATCTACCTTCCTTCTTGGCTTACAAAGAGCACCTTAAAGTATAACTGTGAGACATTATTCAATCCCAAACAAACGAATATTCACAATATTCACAACACTTCTTATGGCAGACAAGCAACGTATAGGACCAAGATGGCGGAAAAAATCATGTGACTCTGTTTCAGCCAATCACGAGTTGCAGAAAGCGGCAAGCTCCGCAGAAAAGGATGGCCATACTTTCTCTATACAGAGACATAATGGATGGTCTGTCGATACTGAAGGTACAACGAGAATCATATGCGAATTTCGGTGGCAGATTTCGTATAGCTCCCGCATAATATCGTGAGGTTAAATTATTCACATCATTGTATAATCATCAAAGAATTGTTCGTTATCTCAATTGTTTTCTCGATTTATATTTTGCTCCTATGAGGCCATGTTCACGGTCTGTTTGAATACGGGGCTACATTGTATGACTGTCCGAATTTATATATATATATATATATATATATATATATATATATATATATATATATATATGGGACTTAACTACGGGGTCATCAGTCCCTAAACTTACAAACTACTTATGAACTACTTACGAACTAGGACGGCACAAATATCCATGCCCGAGGGGGGATTCGAACCCCCGACCGTAGTGGCCGTGCAGACCGTGACTGGAGCGCCTCAGTCTCCTCGGCCACCGCGGGCGGCAACCACCGAAAATGCATTGTACGAAATGAAACATCGTTATTGACGCATTGTGATTAATGGTCGGAGTTGTCATAACAAAGACTGTAACGGATGTATCTGATAGCTCTATTACGGCGAATAAATGTTTCCAGAACACAGTACGTAGGCTGTTGGAAGTAATACGAAGATTGCTCTGTGTCGGCGATATACGGAAAGCTCAGATTTTCACGCTTACTGTTTCAACGCCCACCGCCTGAACAGTAATATTAATTTTTGTGTTTAACATACCGGAGATAATTTAATTATTCCGGTGACTGGCGACCAGCGCCCACGGTAGTGCCTGACGTTGAATGCACTCCATTGAGAAGGGCAGCGGCGTGCCACTAATAACCGACGCCACCGGCAGAGACCTGGACTACTTTAATAAGCGGACGTGTGACAAAAACGCCGAGATTAAAACCGGAGACTGCAACGGGAAACCTGTTCGGCGTATATCCATGTCAGACGGATGCAAATGAAATGAATGGCCCCTGCCATGCGGGTAATCAATCTTTCACAGTTAATTTTTTTCCAGATCAGATGTGACATCATGTTAAGGAGAGCAGCGAGCTACACTGTTACAAAATAGATTACAAAACAGTCGAACAATTTCGCCGAGACAGCTGAAGTAAAGTCAGTGTGTGTGTGTATATGCAGATTACCTGCAGATACCACTTGGAAACACACTGATACAAAAATCCCTTACGTCACGACTTCGTAGTGTCTTGCGTTTCTTGAAATCGGTTCCAGATTAGAATCTACAATTTTTAAGTAACGGTAAAATGAAAGAAACGTCGGCGGCCGTTCATGGAATCTCAAATTAACGTGCACTGGCTGGAAAATTTTATTACTAAATGGATAAATGCATGGCATGCCTATACCGATCGATCAAATATTTCTGGTGGCGTGGACAGTGTAATAATGGGTAACTTAGAATTATGTTGGATATTTTACCTTAAGCATTGAATTTATTGCAGTTACTTGTGCTGACATGGTAGAAGAACTCATCAAACAGAACATCTGATGCGAATTCGGAGATAAATCAGCACCAGCTGTACAATGTACAAGAAAATTTGTGGGGACTGTGAAACCTTAACTTTTCCTGGCGTAATGAATGTTCAAGCAACCCTGTTGAAATATACACAGATGGAAGCAAGTCAGACGACGGAGTGGGTTCGGGAATAGCAATATTTGTTAATAAGATGCTTATTTGGCAGATGCAGCTAAAACTGACTAATGAATGCTCAAACAATCAAGCGGAACAATTCGCCATTGTCAATGCTCTTGAGTTAATAACCAATCTTTCAAAAATTGATAGAGCTGCAGTAATACACACCGACAGCAGGATTATTTTGGAGTCGTTAAGAAATCCGAAGAACGACAGCTTCTTGGTTGAAGAAATAAGATGTAAAATCAGAAGGTTGCAGACACACAACTGGCTGGTGCATTTCGATTGGGTTAGAGCACATCTAGGGATATGGGGAAATGAACTATTTGAAAATCTTGCTAACAGAGTAGTTCGATCATGACGACCGATACGCTATAACAAAATACCTACAAGTGGCGTAAAGAAGAAACTTCGAGAGAAGTATAGGAACAAATGCAGGGGCGCCGACTCCGTGTGTGCTCCGGTGCTCGTGCACCCCCCCCCCCCCTCCATGAATTTTTTTGGGGGTGCTGAGCACTCACATAAAATTGAGATGGAAAATAAAATTGTATAAATTTAAAAAAAATCGGGAAAAATGAAAACCTACCTTATGACTCAAGAGGCAATGCAAAACTTGACCATAACGAGAGACGATATTTCATACGTGAAAGAAATGATCAGTTTTGTACGCGGTCCCCAAGCGAATCGTAATGAGTGTCCGTCTTTTAGCCACTATGCTAGCTTTATTCATCCTGAAGCACATCGGTCCTTTTGACCTTTCAGGTGTACGTATTTATGAACTTTCAATTGTTTTCTTTCAGGAATTTAGCTTAAAGAATCTGATGTTGATGCTAAAGTTAATCGTTTTTCATTTATCTTTTTCACTTCACTTGTTATTAAAATTATAGATTCAACTGAAATTTGTAATGCTTTTCTCTCAGGATTAAAAAACTTTGGACTATATTAATACTGTCAGAGATGTCATGAAGTTACCTGGAAGTGATGTAAGTTTCGATGAAGTAAACGGCTCTTACTTGGAACTGACCAAAAAAATTCGATGTCGGACTTCAAAATCTCAAAATATTTCAAAGATTTCTTTAAACCTTGGTGTCGATGTTCTACCAAACGCTTTTGTCAGACAGAATAGCTTCGCACAAAAAGTGTTAGATTAGTGTACAGTGAACAATTATTTCATTGGTATGTTACTTATATCGAAATATCCACTTCGGCCATTTATATCGCTTTATTGTAGTGTCCTAATGCAGTCATGCTTTTCTTTTCTTCCTCTTCCTTCTATCTTTAAAAGGCCAGACAACTGCCTATTTACTTTTATGAAGTATTGTTCATTCGAAAATGCATGAACATGATTTTTAGGAGGGTTGGTTTCGAACATTTATGAACCGTGATATAGAGCACCCACACTGATTTTCAAAAGTCGGCGCCTCTGAACAAATGGGACATTGAGTGGCACAGAACAAAAAACGGGGGAAGCACTCGACCGTATTTTCCTACGATCCGACAACGTTTAATGATTAAACTCCCAATATCTCCGAATTTTAAAGCAATGTTAACAGGTCATGGAAACTGAAAGCCTATTATCAGCGTTTCAGAATAATTGAAGACGAAGCTTGCACATGTAACAGAGCTGTCCAAACTATTGACCACGTGGTTTCCTACTGCTGCAACTTACTGAAAGAGAGGGACCGTCTCAGGAAAAAAAATAGCTGACAAAGGAGGACGATGGCCCGTCATTAAATTTGATTTGGTACATAAATTTACTACAGAGGTTTGCCATTTCTGTAATTCAATAAGATTTCCTGATGTATAAAATCGTTTGGTTCTTTATGTAAAGTGACAAATAACGTGGAGCCAAAACGCTTTCTTTTGTAAATCCTGTCAAATTATGTACGGTATTTGTGTTTGCTAAAGTACCTTATGTAATCGCCTGAATTTAACCAACATGTAAGATTACTGTGTAGTGGGGCATGACAAATAATAAAAAAATATACATATATAAAAATGGAACGTGGGACGTGTGTCCGTATATTTCACTTGGTAGCCAAATTATTCACTGCAGACCAATGGAGTTTATGCATGAGAGTAGCCTTTAGGTTCACGATGTGCACTTTGGTGTTTTGATCTCGGTGTGTGAATGTGGCGGAAAAAAAATCCGTAAAATGTGAAGAAATACGACGATCAACAGATGCTCAAAGATAAAATGACTCAAAGATTAAACACAGACATACATTAACTGAGCATTAACTACACTGGCAATACACCAATGATCTCAATATAAACACTGGAAAGTAGTGCTTAGGGTCGGAATACTGACAACTGAATTAGAGAGACAAATATACGGTGAGCGTCACGATATCATAATACATAGAACCATCTCCATATTATCTTTGATCTCGCTGCAGTACACAGACTGTAGACATAAGTTAATGTATGTCTGTGACGGATAGTTCGTAAGTTAAAATGTTTGTTAAGCTTATGGGACTTAACTACGGGGTCATCAGTCCCTAAACTTACAAACTACTTATGAACTACTTACGAACTAGGACGGCACAAATATCCATGCCCGAGGGGGGATTCGAACCCCCGACCGTAGTGGCCGTGCTGACCGTGACTGGAGCGCCTCAGTCACCTTTTTTTTTTTTCTTTTTTTTTTTTCCCGACCGTAGTGGCCGTGCAGACCGTGACTGGAGCGCCTCAGTCCCCTTTTTTTTTTTTTTTTTTTTTTTTTTTTTTTTTTTTTTTTTTTCCCACGTCTATCTCTGCCACTTCAGGCGTTGGCTCCTAACACCCATCACGCCCTTAATAATTATGTACAAACCTAAAAAAAAAATAAGCTAGTGCCACCGCCACTTTTACCCTAACCTCAAGTATAGAACGTACGCGAACGCTCCAGTCGTGCTCGATGGAAATATATATATATATATATATATATATATATATATATATATATATATATATATATATATATATATATATATATATATATATATATTAAATAAGTAAAAAATAAATAAATAAAATGAAATAAAAATCCTCCTCCGCATCGGCCCATAAAGATATATGTAGATTTGTAATGGGGAAAAGGGAGAAATAAATAGTTGCTTCATGTATATTCTTTATTAGTATGTATAGTTCTGCATTTTTATGTAGAAAATACTGCCGTTCCACATCCGGCGTAAAAACAAAATAAAGAGGTCGTCGCATTACGACATGGTGCGTTCCAAGGAAGGTCTAGCTGCGGATTATCAATGAACGTCTTCTCGATTTCTTTCGTTGCCGGTTGTAGTTCAATCAGTGCTTCTGTCGTTCTGGGGTCAACTTCTCCTTTCATCGATATTCCAGCTGCGAGGCGGGTTATGGAACGCACTCCAAAGAAAATTGGAAAAATATTCGCGGTACTTGGGGTTCCTAACTATTGCACAATGTCGCTCGTTCATATAGTTCCAAAAATCAAGTACAGTCTTCTCTCCATCGCCGAACAAATAGTGTATAGCGTGGCCACATATCCATTTAACAGAGTTAGTTTTCGCTCTCGGGTAATACGAGTCTTCTGGAAAGAGAAGTGATTTGGTAGTTATCATTTCGGGGGTTGTGCGTGTGAAGAAAGCCAGTACCTGGCGCACCAAATACCAAACATCCTTCGCCGATCCACAGTCAAGGCGATGCTCATCTGTATCCACGACTCCGCATTTGGTACACAAAGGAGAGTCCGCAAGATGAATTCGGTGGAGGCGATACTGGCACACCTGCTTCCCGTTGACTGTGATGTACCACGCAGACTGTACGTCTGTGTTGAGAGTGGGCGCGCTCACCGCTCGCCACACAACACGCCAGTTAATATGGGGGTGTTTTGATTCTATCACGTTCGGGGCTCTGCTCAGTTCCATGGTGTTGTATATTGCCCTCGCCGATATCAATTGTGTGGGCGGAAGTGCGGTGCGCATGTAGCTGAGGTCGAGGAAGAATTGCCCGAAATAAAAGAAAGGGGCTGGAATGTCGGATAGTGGTATTGGAGGGGTGAGGGAGATCGGCCTTAAGGCCTCTAGCAGCAGGCTTGTAAGACTCGTCGGACACTGTCGCCATATCTTCATGTGAGAGCTTACAAATAAGGCCCGTGCTCTGTCCGGAACGTGAAAAAGTCCTAAACCACCTCTGTTCCTCGGTAGTGTGAGGGAGTCGTAACGAATCTTGAAGAGCATACCGGTACTTACAAAAGACCCCATAGCCGCCAGCATGCTGCGGGCCAGATATGGCGGGATCGGTAGTGTCTGCGCAACATGGGGGATGCGCGACGCCAAATAGACGTTAGCATATCGCACCCGTTGCAGAATGTCTAGTGTTCTAAGACGGTGGTCGCCTATCCCTGCCCTAATCTGTTGCAATAGGCGCCTACTGTTGAGGGCAATCGTCCGCCGCAGGTCAGTTGTAAAATCAATGCCCAAACAGCGCATTGTGTCTGTTATTCTCAATGGGGCCACGCACCTATCGGGCAGCCCGTCACCTATAGATAGAGCGTACGATTTGTGTACATTCAGTTCACTTCCCGATGCTGCGCCGTAGGTCGCCACCCACGCCAAAGCTGCTCGGACGTCGTCTTCACCACGAAGAAAGAGAACCAGATCGTCCGCATAGGCAGTGCAGCAAAAAGTATGTCCACCGAGTGTGATCCCTGTCAAGCGTTGTCGAAAGCCACAGAGCAGCGGTTCCAAACCGAGGGCGTACAATATCGTTGATAGGGGGCACCCTTGTCGCACCGATCTCTGGATGAGGATCGGCGGTGTGAGGCGTCCGTTGTACAGTACTCTTGATGTCGCACCGTGAAGGAGACGTACCAATAAGTCTACGATGGTCTCGGGATAACCCATCTGTTGCATTACGGCCTTTAAAAATGTGTGGTCGACTCTGTCAAAAGCTTGGCTGAAATCGAGGCAAGCCAAAACTCCAGGCATTTTATTTGTCTTGGCAAGTGCGATCATATCGCGATAGCGGCAGAGGGCAGTGCGAATGTTATGACTGCCACCTAAAGATGCCTGATCCTGTGAAACAACGTATCGGACCGTGTGCTTGAGTCGTGCTGCCAACAGTCGAGTGAAGATCTTCATGTCGCTATTCAGTAGGGTCAAGGGGCGGTAGTCGCTGATGTTGGTCCCACCTCGTGGTTTGTGTATAGGTATGATAAGCCCTTCGCAAAACGTCTCAGGGATCTGCACCGTGGGGGACATGAGATCGCGGCAGATTTCCGTCCAGACTGGTACTAGCAGTTGTTGAAAGGCCCTGTAGAGCTCTAGAGGGAGGCCGTCAGGGCCTGGCGACTTATTGGCGGGTCCCATCTGTATCGCTTCAGTGACTTCCTCCTCTGTTATATCGGCTGTCAGTTCAGTAGCCGCAGCTTGTGGAATTTTGCCGTATGTGAGCTGGGATACCGCTTCGATTACTTCTGGGGGGGTGGCGGAGCTCTGAGTACAGCTGCGTATAGTGAGCGTGAAGGACATGTCCTATATCTCTCTGGGTGTCGTATCGTCCTCTATCTGTAGTCAGCACATGTATCAAGGCCCTTCGTCGACGCCGTCGTTCTCTGATGATATGGTACATGGAGGGACTCTCTTGAGCTACTCTGTCTTCAGTACGGGCTCTGACTATCGTTCCTTCAAGATGCTGGCGTGTAAGTCTGATGATTTGGGCTTTGGTGTGATTCACCGTAGTCTGCCTCGCAGGTGAATATGGCATTCTGGTACATTCCCTTAAAATATTGAAGTAAAAGTCCTTTGTTTGTCGCCTCCATGCCGCTACGTCTCTCCCATGCCCTATCAAAGTCTTCCGCAGGGCAGGCTTAGCACAGAATAACCACCAAGCAAGGGCAGACTGGTAGGCGCCGCGTCGGCGTTTGCAGTTGTTCCATGTGTTCTCTACGAGCTGCCGACATTCTGGAGAGGCGAGATGGGACACATTCAGCTTCCATGGACCACGGCTGTGCCATACTTTCTGACGTCTGAGGGTAAGGTCGCAAATATAGGCTTCGTGGTCAGAAAACGCTACAGGCCATACTTCGGCTGCTCTCGTCCCTCTGACAATGGAACACGAGATGTAAATCCTATCAATGCGGCTAGACGAATGGCTGGTAAAATGCGTAAAGCCAGGCCGGTCGCCATGAACATGTTCCCATGAGTCCACCAACCGAAGATTGTGGACGAGTGCTCCGAGTTCCATGCACGGAGAGTGACGAGGTAATTGATCCTTCGGAGCTTGAGTACAGTTGAAATCCCCTCCTACTATCAAGGCGTCTTGTTGTCCCACAAAGAGGGGTGTGATCGCTTCTGCGAAGAAGGTGGATCGTTCACGTCGGCGTCCCGATCCCGACGGCGCATAGACGTTAATTATTCGAACTCCTTGGACAGTGATAGCCATCCCTCTGGCGTCAGGAAGATACTCGACATCTTCAGCAAGAAGACCTTCACGGAGGATGATCGCCACTCCACTGCCAGTGGCAGACGCATGGGAGATGCAGGTCGTGTATCCGTAGGGTTCTGTGAAGTCTTCTACATGCACCTCTTGAAGGAGGGCAATATCGATGTCCGCTGCATTGAGCATATCCTGTAGCATGGCCAATTTGTGGCGTGCACGTATGTTATTGATGTTAACGGTAGCGAGCCGGTATGTCTGTGCGCCTAGACCTTCTATTGAGTTGTTCAGTACATCGTCAGCAGGCGGATCCGGCGGCGCCATGGAAGCTGTTGGTGCAGCCTCAGTCATTGTGATAGGGGAGTGCTGGATGCAGCCGAGGGAGCACTTCTACCCTCGACTCCCTCAAGATCTTCCGCTTCATTCTCGATATCGTCTGCCCAAGCGTCAGACGTGAAACTTCGTAGTTGTGGAGGGGATGTTTCATCCTGAGTCTCATGTTGGTGTTCAGTAGCAGGTGAAGGTGAATCTGAGACAGGAGCAGGTGTTGTCGCTGCTGTATCGTGACGTGCCAGACGGGGAGTGATGACACCGGACACCTGAGAGGCAGAGGCAGTTGCTTCATCCGACGTCGGTTCCTCGTCCTTATCTTGCATCTGATCATCAGAAGGCGAATGGCGCCTCTTCTTGCGTTTCCGCGGGGTGCGCTGTTTGCGGACGTGGTGTTCTGTATCGGAGGTCGGTCGGCAGTCATCTGACGCCGTCTCCGTAGTGATGAAGGCAGACGTCGGTACTACTTCAGTTTCGACATCCATCTTCTCAATAGTGTCAGTCTGGTGGTGTGGTAGGTCGGTGCCTTCAGGATTTTCGGCCGGGTGTAAGAGCGACGACTGTACGTTGGCCGTCGTCTTGTCGTCTGTTGTCGATTGGTGCACTGCTGTTTGGTCTTTTGCAAGAACGTCATTAGGCACTACCGGTGATGTGGCGTCCATCTCCTCAACCTGAGACACCTCATTATTCGTTGGTGGTATACGATCGGTCGTGGACGTAGTTTCCAGTTTGTCCTCGTTTCCTTCGTGCGCTACAGCGTTCAGTGAGGGTTCCTTAACGTACGTCGGCACAGGATGCTGGAGAGCCTGAACATACGTCACCGGAAGAGTCGTCGGTGCAGGCGGGAGCTGTTCATCCCCAGGTGGCAACTGTGTGATCCTGCGCTGCATGCACTGGGAACGTAGGTGTCCTTCTTGTCCACAGCCTGAACACGTCTTTGGCTGGCCGTCATAAATTATTATTGCACGACATCCACCGATGGTCAGATAAGATGGAACATGTTTCTTCAGTTCAATACGCACTTGCCGCACCCCATTGAGCACGGGGAATGTGGTAAACTGTGCCCATTTTTCAGCTTCGTGACTGATCACATGCCCATAAGGGCGAAGCGCGGAAATCACAGTTTCTTCTGGCACCTCAAATGGAAGTTCAAATACCCTTATCGTGCAGAGACCCGTGTGTTCAATTGTCACTTCACCAATATGTCCGTCCGAGTGACGGAACTTCAGTCCACTTCTGGTCGCGTTCAGAATTCTCTCACAGACCGCGTCGTTGATGAGCTTTAAGTACACGACACTGCTCACTATCGAAAAGTGAATACCTACAACTTCGCTGCAGGCAACTTTCACTTCGTCTCTAATAAACTGTTCGATGTCCAGTGCCTTTGGTCGTGGATATGCTTTCGAAAAACTGATCTTCAAGGTCGAATGTCTCCAGGATTGAGCCATGCTTGCTCTATCAAGTAAGTCGCGTAGAGGCGGCTGAGTTGCGTAAACAACCTCTGGCGCGAGACACTGCGGCGGGACGTAAACACGCCAACCGCACCGCTGCGCTGCCTGACGCGGACTGTCACCTCGGCCACCGCGGCCGGCAGTTCGTAAGTCATAGGTTACATTGGTTTAGTGTAGAGTGTCACATTACTAACAGTTCAATAACATTCAGTTAGGTGATTAATTAACTTCTGTGCTTGTATCCTTTATTTTAGCTTTTCTAGTGCAATAAATAAATGGTTGAATTGAATTTAATGCGGCCCGGCTAGCGTTCGCGTCACGTGTACCGATTCACAGGGAATGAGAAGATTACTAATATACTAATCGGGCAAGTGTACATCGAGAACTTGCCGACCATAGGGCAGGAACAACAAACCGAATTACAGCGAATGAGAGAATTGTCTTTCCGCCATCTAGCGAGCAGTAGCCGGGCCGCATTAAATGCAGTTGTACCAAATACTTTTGGAAAAACCTACATACTCCGAGACTTACGAAATTTATCGTACGAGTGGAAAAACGGTTATTGCATAATTCTTAAATCGAGATGGATTCAAAGGAAAACACAGATATACATTAACTACACAGGTAATACACGTACTGTAGACATACGTTAAGGTATGTCTGTGATGGAAAGTTCGTAAGTCATATAGAAGTATATGCTCCTCAAGTGGTAAAATTGCATTGCCAGTTCCAATATTACCTCCATGTGAATTCTTTGAATAAATGTACATAAGAATTCTCTGCAAGTAAAATCGAATTTATGTAGTTTCATCTCTGATTTCGATGTAGGCCTATCCTCATTAGATTTTGAATTCGTTATGTTTATGAATGCGCAGAAAACGCCATAATACAGGAAAGGAGAACTGCGTAGTGGTAGAGCCATAGGAACAAGTGTTCCTACGCCTCTACCAGTACGCAGTGCTCACTCGACCTGTGTGTGGACGTGCTCCACAATTTTCTGTTGTAGACATGTTTCAAATTTTACTTTTTATTCTATGACATGGAGTCAGCCACATTTTATTTAACAACTATTTTGATGTGAGCTAAATGTAATACTTGTGAAGAAGGCAAAATTACTTTTGTCGAAACCTAGGTCAAGGATTTTTGCATGTAAACCATTTGTATGCAACTGGTTGGCTGAAATTTTGTTGACTTTTGGATCACGCTATATACCTTGTATAAGCGATAGTGCCACTATCTGTCCCATGACCGTTGTCAGCTCGTGTAGAATGTCGGAGTTCGGTTGAGTGACACCTAAACTCATGCCCCGCAATCAATTTACGTCAGACACTCCCCCCCATTAAAATCCAGCACGACTACGAGACCGCTCTCCGCCTACGCAGGACGCAACCTATTGCAGGGTCAGTAAACGGGCGTGTGCCGGCAGTGACCCCGGTCGCCGTGGTAACGACGCCCTGGGGGCGGCTGCCCAGCCCCAGAGCGGCCGGATTTACGAGTCTGCAGCCGGCAGCCTGCTACGGCGCTCCACCTGTTGCGCGCAGGTAAGTCACTCGCTCAACGAGCCCCTCTCGGCCGCGTTACCGTTCCCCATCTGCATGTGCTGACCGCGGGCAACTCCACACCGTTCACTGCACTACCGCCAACGTTGAGACGCCTTTCCGCAGGAATGAATTTATAAAACGAGCATTCCCCCACCAGCACTCCCCTTATCCGTATCAGCGTTTCCTTGGAGTTGGAAACTCCACTTACTGGAATTTCAAGATGACCAGAGGCGAACCAGGAGCAAAACCTCCTAATATTCTATGAGCTCAGCCCCCCTGCCCCCTTCGTTGATTCGTGGCACGAATTGCGATGCCTGTTATTTTCGACTTGTTCAAAGGAACAGACGTCGCTATATCTACATCTACTTATACTCTGCAAATCACATTTAAGTGCCTGGCAGAGGATTCATCGAACCACCTTTATACTATTTACCTCCCATACCATTCTCGAATAGCGCGCGGGAAGAAAGAACACCTGAATCTCTCCGTTTTAGCTCTGATTTCTCGTATTTTATTCTGATCATTTCTACCTATGTAAGTGGGAGTCAACAATATATTTTCGCAATCTGAGGACAATGTTGGCGATTACAGTTTCGTAAGCAGCCCACGCCGCAGCGATAAGCGCCGTTGTTGTAATGATTCCCATCCCAGATCGTGTATCAGTTCCGTGACGCTGTCTCCCCTGTCTCGTGACAGTACACTACGAGCTGACCTTCTTTGGACTCTTTCGATGTCCTCTGTCAAACCCACCTGATAAGGATCCGAACTGGGCGGCAATACTAAAAAACAGGACGGACAAGCGTAATATATACAGTTTCTGTTGCATCATTCAAGGGTTCTACCAATGAAACGCAGTCTCTGGTTCACCTTTCCCACGATGTTATCTACGTGTTCAAAAAATGTTTGTATAGTCTATGGGACTTAACTACGGGGTTATCCCTAAACTTACAAACTACTTATGAACTAACTAAGACTAAAGACGGCACAAATATCCATGCCCGAGGGGGGATTCGAAACTCCGACCGTAGTGGCCGTGCAGACCGTGACTGGAGCGCCTCAGTCTCCTCGGCCACCGCGGCCAGCTCTACGTGTTCTTTCCAGTTTAAGTCTGTAATAATAGTAATTTCTAGGTATTTTGTGGAGTTTACGGCCTTCACTTCTTATTGATTTATCTAGTAAACAAAGTTTAACGGATTTCTTTTCTAACTCATGTGGACGCCTTCACACTTCTCATTATTTAGAGTCAATTGCCAATTTTTACACCATACTGATATCTTGTTCAGATCGTTCTGCCGTTGGTTTTGATCTTCAGATGATTTTACTAGACGGCAAATGACGGCGCCATCTCCAAACAACCTAAGAGAGCTACTTAGATTTTCTCCCAAATCGTTTATGTAAATAAGGAACAGCAGAGGACCAATAACACTACCCTGTGGAACGCCCGATATCACCTCTGTTTTAGTCGATGCTTTACCATCGATTACTACAAACTGTATCCTATCGGACAGGAAATGCCCTATCCAGTCAAAAATTTGGGGCGATAAACCATAATCATGCAATTTGATTAAAAGCCGTTTGTGAGATACGGTGTCAAAAGTCTTCTGGAAATGAAGAAATACGGAATCGATTTGCGAACCCTTGTCGATAGCACCCATCACTTCGTGTGGATAAAGAGTTAGTTGTGTTTCGCATGAACGATATTTTCTAAATCCGTGTTGACCTTGGGTCAATAGATCGTTCTGTTCGAGGTAATTCATAATATTTGATTACAGGATATGTTCCAAAACCCTGCTGCAAATTGGCCAATGAAATAGGCCTGTAGTTTAGTGGTTTACTCCTACTACCTTTCTTGAATATAGGTGTGACCTGTGCAACTTTCCAATCTTTTGGTACAGATCATTCTATGAGCGAGCGGTTGTATATGGCTGTTAAGTAAGGAGCTATCGCTTCAGCATAATCAGATAAAAATCTAATGGGTATACAGTTCAGACCAGAAGACTTGTTCTTGTTAAGTGATTTTAGTTGCTTCACTACTGCGATGATATCTACTTCTACGTTATTCGTTCTGGACTCTGTTTGTAATTCGAAATCTGGAATATTGGTTTCGTCTTCTATGGCGATACTACATCTATTCGAAATACAGATTTTAACTGGGGTTTTCAGCTGCTCATGGAAATTTTCAGATTTGTGGTGGGTTCGGGATTCGAATCCGAGACCTCCTGCTTATTAGGTAGTCCCGCTAACCCTCTGCTCCACCACAGAAACAGAAACACATCTGCGAGGACTAACCTGGCTCAAACTTCCATATCTTCTACTTCGAGGTTTGATGCTTTCTTCAGTCCGCAACTGTTCAGTACCAACTGTCTCATTGACCCATCAGTTCGTGGTTAAACAAAACAGCGATTAAACCTGAAAGTCATTTATCTTCTGTATTTTGTAAACTGTGTTCCAATAGACGGTTATTATTAAGTTCAGTTAAGCGCTAATGTCGACGATAGTAGTGACATAGAGAGACAGATGTGGCGTTGCGGGGTAACATTTTATGGCACTCACAACGGACAACTTTAACCTCGAACGCTCCAAACCGCACTAAACTATGCTTAGAATAACAAGAAATTAAAAACCAAACAGGGTTGTGCGTCATTTCCATGCAAAACGCCGCACTTGTCTGGTAGCGCCACTAGATGGTGTCATAGTGTAGCTGCACTAATCAGCGCTCCAGTTGCGTGAGTGCTACAGCTGAAGTACGTATTTGAATCTCTTGGAGTGTTAGCAAACAAGTTACTGTGTAAACTGTTTACAGTGCAGTGATATCACGAAGAGAATTAATCCTACGCGTGTGGTCCAAATATGATGGGCCAAGTTGCGACGTGCTCAATATGGAAATGACATGGGGCGGAGGATATCGAGTTCGTGGATATAGTATGTAACATAATAATTCTGAAACATAGTGGGGACGACACAGAAATACAGCACGTTACGCTGCATAGAAATACAGAATCTGAAGGTAAGCTCTTCAAGCAGTTCACGACATTCATCTCCAGAGCAACAGGAACTGTAAATTTACAGGAACCTTTATTTCATCGTCAAACTTCACTCTGTGATACGCAGTCAGTTTGCTGCACGTACGTATAAGCCTATGTTGCAATATACTTGGAGAAAGCCAGGTTATGGCATTGACATAGCAGCATCATTTTAAAATGTAATTACTGTAGCTTTTGATGTTGGACTGCGTGAATGCGAAAGTGATTTGGAATATAATAACGTGGCTTCAGAGAGGTAGTCACATTGTTTTCTCCCACTTTCTTTTAACCACTTCATCGAAATCCCGCATCAGCACTTTCAGGTGTGTGGTACTGTTGTATATGTTTGTTTTGCGCTATTATAAGTACTATAAGAAGAGAGTTTTTGGCCCTGGTGATTGAATATGTAAAGATACACTGACGCCATAAAATTACATATAATTTCCTTCCCATAGTATTGAAATCTGGTTACTTTGCTTGTCTCTGTTAAGATGTTACTTGAGGTACAATGCTAAGTTTTGCATGGAAACCACGTACAACACTGTCCTGTTTATGATCGCCTGTTATTCCAAGCATAGTTTCGTGCCCTTCCGAGCGTTCGAGATCACACGTGTCCGGTTTCATTGGTAGTCTCCGAAAGGTCGGAACCCACTGGCCTATAGGAAGAAGCTTGTCTTAAACTCACGAAAACGGTTATTCTACTTTTTCAGACCCATGCAAAATAATCGTGTTGAAAAGCCAATAATTCACATGAACTACCATGGAATTCATATTGTCACCGAGACAAAGTTTCTAGGACTTACCCTGCAACAAAATTAAAAATATAACACACAGATAACATCCATCTATTCCCAATTATAGCAATGCAACTCTTGACAATGTAAAAATTGTGTATTGTCTCGAATTCACTCTCTGATTAGATATGGTGTTAACCTTTGCTGAAATTCTTCTCATACCATAAGTACAGTAGAGTCTCGATCATCCTATCTTCGTTTTTCCGAGCTTCCGTGTTATAAAAAAGGTGGTCGTTTCAACGGAAGAAAAACTTAAAGCTTTAAAAAGAAGAGACAAGCGCCACTTTATTAAAAGTGGCGCAAGATTATAACGTCGGGAAAACAGCATTTGGAGATTGGAAAAGGAACCGCAATGAAATTGAGAACTGGTGTTCTCAATGAGCAATCTTGACTATATGGAAATATAGGAAAACCATTAAAAAGTTCTTTTCAAAAAGTAAATGAAACTTTGTTCTAATGATTTACTCAACAGAGATAAAGATGTATCCATGTCGGGACCTATTTTGCAGTAAAAACCTTAAAGTTTCGTAACGAACTAAACGAAAGTGAACCTGATATCTTATCACTTTTCTTTCGGTGTCGTCTAACGTATTTGAACGTTATATTCAGTTCTTGTTCCCATATTTAATAAGTTTTCTATGTTCAAATAAATTTTTCAAACTTTTTAAAATTTTTGTATTATTTTCCGTATTATCCGACCTTCCCGCTTTTCCGACCTCGCCGTGGCCGGTTTAGGTCGGATAATCAAGACTCTACTGTACACTCAGGAAGCATAAGAGATTAATCAGAATAATAATAAAAGAAAACAATAGAAGTTCACGTAAGCGTTTCTTTAGAGAGTTAAATAATCTCCCTCTTCCTGCATTTTTATTTCAGAAATCGTTCTATTTTTTAGAAAAATTATGATGAATGGGATTAATCTATTTATCCAAAACACTGCTACGCATGAGCACCAATCCAGGTTCAGGGAAAATATCCTGGTTAATTGCTCCAGCAGAAGTTTACAACAAAACGGTGCTTATCATTCTGGTGTAACAATATACAATAAGGTGCCAGAAATGATTAAGAACACCAAGCAAGTGATCGCATTCAGAAAGGCTGCTAGAAGTTTAACCAAGCACCCATACCCGGCAAATCGTTGCTGTGGCTTATTTCAGACTGCATGGAAAAGAAAGAAAAGAAAAAAAGCCCACATTCACAATGTATGTGGTTTCATAGTACTTTGTGAATGGATACACATCCTGCAGCCACTGCACTACTTACATCTGCCCCCCCTCCCTCTGCCTATCCCCCCTTCCCCTCTTTTTCTCCATCGCCCCCTCCACATATCCCTCCTCCTTCTGTGCATCTACTACTCATGTCCTCTCACCCTCTTCTTGCTTACCTCCTCCCCCTCCCCATCTCTTCGCCCTCTCTCTTTGACCATCTACTCCTCCATTCTCCTCTTCCTGTTCATCCCACGAGAAGGGAGTCCTGCCACTGCCTCTAGTGACGTCACGACCTGAGCGCTATGTACAGTCACAGGGCGCGGCTCTCTGCGCAGATTCCAGTTTTGCAATTTTCGGTACAAACGTCTGAACAGTCATACATTTTACTTTTCACTAAGATTACATCAACCCTTTTAAATGAGGGACTGATGAAGTCGATTTAAAGTTATAATCACGTTTTTCAGTATTAATACAACTTAGCTCAAAGGCCATTATTATAAAGTTCGCTTCAGTTGAATATGCAACCCTCGAACTTGATCTGAGTTAATCTACCCTGTATAAACCGAATACACGACGAATATGGATCAGAAGTTAATGTAAGGTCACCACCCGTGGTGGGATTTTTTAATTTAACCGTGCGTATAGCTAAGGATATGACACCTCTCACAGACATGTAACTTTGAGTAGAAGAACTAATAAAAGAAGGCCAAGTACAACGCACAAGAAAGAATCGGTTTAGTAAATGATAATCATACGGTCGCCAGCCCAATTAGGCATTAAAATGTTCAACCTATCAGCCACAACTTATTGAAACTTGCTATCACCGTTACTTCAAAACAACTATGTACAGACAAACAGAAAATGTTATGTTTATGTCACATAAAAATCTGAGATCTCTGTAGAAAACAATGTTAATGACCTGGCAGACCAAACTACTTTTCTCACTGTTCAGTTATGATTCTGAATATAAATGAAGTTTTTGCACTTCAACAGTCATCAAACGGCAAAGGAGTTTTTGAACATAGGTTCCCCTAAGTCAGTTACTTTCCATACACACATATAAATTACACAAAATTTCCAACGACAATCAAATAGTGATCCACATTTAGATTAAATATGCTATGAGTTATTTCAACGACGTTTTTTGTCCTAATACAGTGATGATCCTTAAACTGGTACAACACACATTTTACAGTTTTTCATTCCATTAATCGATATCAATTAATTATCCACATACTTTAGGCTATTTCTCATGTTTTATCTATTTTAGTGATAACTACTGTTGTTAATTGCCTCTGAGAAAAATGATAGAAAACTGTGCTGTACTACTGAATTTAAGCAATTCGTAAAACTTAATTTTAGCAAAGTTAATGACACTGAATCTATTTTAGTCAGTCACTTGTTTTTTTTATATTTTATCATTTAATTATTTAACTAGGAAATATTTGTGAAACATTTTGAACTAATATTGGAGGCAAAAGTTATTCACCAGTTTTAACTAAAGTGTTCCAAACATCAAGCAAAGTACTCTGCTGTATTATTAATTTGATCTAATAAGTATTATTCTTCATCTTTTAATTTTTACAAAGGTTACTTGAATATTTACGCACTAGGAGAGGACCCTAAAAAGTTAAGTGTGTGGTATAAATTGCGGCAAAAACAAATTTTAGTTCAAGTGAATGATTATTTCATATAAATGCAGGACTTTCTGTTTGGTCCATCTGCATTACAAATCTAAAAGTGCGTGACATTGTTAAATATCCCTTGCTGTGACAAGCAACTAGAGGCATAACTACCAAACGTTGCTCTAGGTGTATGGCTCAATATTTTCTTCTTGGCACCGTCAGCTATTTACTATGTGCACAACGTTCAATACCAAGATGGAATGGCCATTATAACAGCATCCGAGGCTAATGTAAACACACTTGCAGCAGATAAAAGCCTCCACTTTTTCGTGAGATGTTGCTTCGTTCCCGTCTCATCACAGAGACACACACTCACTCACTTTCTGCTTCTCAGCCGCGCTGCATATGTCAGTGCCTCTACATGCAACATCAGCAACGGGGAAGTACAGATGGTTTTACATTCGACAGACCTTAATATATAACCTGCGTTTGGACCAGATAATATATTTTGACATTCATAACAATAAACGTTACCACAAAACAAGATACATGAAATCATTTTTAGGTCAACAAATAATCCCATTAAGTTACAAAATTAATACACATACTACAGTTCATAAGAAGAATTTACAATCGATAGATCAAAGTATTTCCATATCGATTACACAAAAAATTAAGCATCAAATAGTTAGAAAAAATTATGTCATCTGTACATTAGAGTCCCACTTGCCTTGAACTCATCAACAGTAATAACGTGCCATCTATGTAAAGTAACATTCGTAATCTCCATTGTAGAACAACACTCCTTTTTTCAGTGATTTGTATTTTATTTGCATGTTCATGACCATACTCAAAATTCGTAAGGAGTTCCATTAGTACTAAGCGACAGTTATTTAACATGCAGTGTCTCAAATAAATCAGATATCGTTTTTAGTACATTCATTATTTCCAGTTTCTTTTCAGAGTCTAAGACCTGCCGCGCTCAAATACGGAAACGAAATTCACATTTGTCTGTACTGTCTGTACTGATCATATCTTCATTCTAGACTTTAGAGGAGTGATCTGAAAGTGGCCTGAAAATAATTGCTTCTAGCCCATAAAGTGCCGAAAAAGTATTCAGTTAAATCAATAATCACTTGTTTTACGTGGCAAAGAATAGATATCATTTTTCTATCTAGTTTAAACGAAGGTGCAGGTGGTAGGAACAACACTAAAATAAGCTCAAAGAAATTACTTTCAATTCTTTTATTATCACTTGTCACTGAGAAATTTATGTATCCTTGCATATTGTAAGGTTTCAATTAGCTTAAAGACAGGTCTTTGAGCTTCTCTATTTTTAAAATGTAAATCATCATTATAGGAAAACTAGTTGAAAACCCGGCGTTGTCCGGGTATTTATATATTGAAGTCTTGGGTTAGTACTTCTCCTATCCCGTCTTTCCCTTTATCTCTGACCATTTCCCTTTAAAAGATAAAGAAGTTTTATTTATGGGAATATATTAAATAAGGCTGTCCTGCGTAATGTACAAAATAATAAGTGCGGTTTCCAAACAAACAAAGGTAGTCATCAAGATACAAACTTGACTATAAACAATACTTCAAGTTACTTGTCCAGGAGCTAGTACGAATAAAGTGTTTGGCGAGTCCACCCTTCAGTAAGAGACATAAAGTGATCCATGTGACAAACGCGGTATTTATTAGATTACCCTGTGATTTATTAATTATAATAGAAAATGCAAGTCTCACTGAAAACTGCAGTCTCTTGAAGTTAAAACTTATTTCTGTTGGAATTAATGGGTATTCGCCCAGTAGTTTCGTCTTCAAACGTCTCAGTTGTTATGACGTCGTATCTGCTGATCAATGTGTCGTTCAGTGATATAATATTGTAGCTCTTTTCAGTGGTATACTTGGATATTGTTTGCGGAATGTGCTGCGAACAGAGTACCTATATACAGATATCAGGTTTATGACGTAATATCTCCAGTGTGTCCTACAAAAACATTATTTACCAGGTTCGTAGAGTGGAATATTAGGAAACTGCCTGCGAAATGTGTTGTAAATGGAGTTGGTAGTAAAGACGTAGTAAATTACAATTTCATGCTCATCATGGCGAATTTTCATTCATTTCATTGTCTTTGACGTCATAGCACCTGAACTGTATGTCGTAATACAATATTACAACGAAAGTACATCCAGTGGTGTACATGTAAAATGTCTGCAAAATACGCCGAGAATAGAATTAGTAGGAAAGACGTAATAAATCAAAACGTGAAGCGTGATGCAGTTTTTCATGAACCTAATTGTTTGTGACTCCATATCTCATGAACTGTGTATCGTACTATAGTAAAATTTCGCACTTACGTTCAGTGCGCCGCAAGATGGGAAAGTTTTCATTATTTATGACCTCATATCTCCTGAACTATCGGCCCTATCGCAATATCCTTTCTTAGCTTACGTCTTCTTCCTATAAACTATATACTTGCCAAATTTCAGCTCCATAGGTGAAGTAGTTGTCGAGATTTCGTGTTTAGTCAGTGAATGAGAATCCTTTTGCTTTTGTATAGACAGTAGTCAGGAAATACGCCTGTATTTTGGCAGCAATTTGTTTCCAACGTTCCCGCTCTATATTGCCTAAATATCTCTTTCATGTAGAAGGACAGAGACACCTCCTTGTCCACTCTTAATTGATTACACATTACATGCCAGCACGAAGTTTTTATTTATTTTTTATTATTTTATTATTATTATTATTTTAGATATGACTTACAAGCCAATTTCAAATGTGGTTTTCAACATCAGTAAATAGAAAAAAGCTAGAAAATGTGGGGAAAGCCGCAGAATTTGTCTCTGAGCAATATAGCGACCGATTACTTTAGCACGAACATTCAACTAACAAACCGATATATTGTTTTAGTGAGTTTGAAAACATGCCATTCATTAAGAAAAACCCGTTTTTAATTACATTTCCATCTGATTGTGGTATTTCTTAATGTAAAACACAATTCGTTATACAGACTGAACTCAAGAAAAGCTCTCACTCAGGTGATGGAGTTCACACTTTGCCAAAGGCTTAGGGAACTCATGAATGCCGCAGCGGGTGCCTATGCTTTACCCCGCGGCTCGGTACTGAGTTTGTGACACCAAGCAGACTGTCTGTCAGTTGTCGCAGGCTCTCTATCCCTTACAGACAACACCATTAATATCAGTTTACTGTAGAATTCTTTAGCACATTCTCAGGTCTAACATAGTAAATTTCCTTGAGACGTAAAAGCTTCTGTCCGTGCATCAGTATCGGTCAGTGCGAAGTCAGCTTGTCCTTATCTCTCATGACATCTTACGAGCTATGGATGCCGCAGTGGAGTAGCCGAGCGGTCTAAAGCGTCTCGCTGCAGAGCGCACGGTTGCTCGCCGTGGAGGTTCGAGTACTCCCTGGGGCATGGGTGTGTGTGTTGTCCTTAGGTTAGTTTAGTTTAAGTAGTTTGTAAGCTACGGACTGATGACCACGCAGTTTGGTCCGATAGAATTACAAACATTTGAACATTTGAACATTCTGAGCTATGGAATTAAGGGCAACAGGCAGAGTGCATATTTCTCGATTTTCGAAACGCGTTAGACACGGTACCGCACTGCAGACTGCTAACGAAGGTACGATCAGATGCCAATAGCTCGAAGATTACTTAAGTAATAGGACGCAGAACGATGGCCATTGATGGGGAGTGTTCATCAGTAGTGCGCCAGGGAAGTGTGATAAGACCGTTATTAATTTCTTCCTATATAAATGATCTGATGGACAGTGAGTTGCAATCTGCGGCTGTTGCTGAAGATGCTGTGGTGTACAGACAGGTGTCGTCATTGAATGACTGCAGTAGGATGCAGAATGACTTCAACTAAATTTCTAGGTGATGTGAGGAATGGCAGCTAGCGCTGTAGAAAAATATAAGGTGATGCAGATGAGCAGGAAAAACAATCCCGTAATTTTAAAATACAGCATTAGTAGCTGCGTGACAGAGTCGCTTGAATTAAATATCTAGACGTAACGCTGCACAGCGATATGAAATGGAACGAGCATATAAGGACAGTCGTGGGGAAAGCGGATGGTAAACTTCGGTTTATTAGGAGGATTTTGGGAAGATGTGATTCGTCTGTAAAGTAGACCGCATATAAAACGCTTGTACGACCCTGTCTTGAGAATTGCTCAAGTGTTTGGGATTCCCAACAGATTTGTTTACAGTAAGACATAGAAGCAATTTAGAGGCGAGCGGCTAGGTTCGTAATTGGTAGATTCGATCAAAGCGCGAGTGTTACTGAAATCCTTCGGGAACTCAAATGGGAGTCGCTCGAGGAAAGACGACATTCTTTTAGATAACACTGTTGCAAAATGTAGAGGGCCGGAATTTGAAGCGGACTACAAAACAAGTCTGCTGCCGCCAACCTACATTTCGCGTGAAGACCATAAATATAAAATCAGATATTTGCTGCTTTGGGTGGATTGCGGAGTAGATGTAGATGTAGATGTAGATGTAGGCTACGGTCCATCTCCTTGCTACCCTCTCTTTTTCCATCTGCTCCTTCCCCCCCCTCCCCCAATCCGGTTCCTCTTCCTCCTCTACATACACATCTGCTTAACGCAGAGGAGTGTTTAGTAACTCGTTCAGAATCTTATAACTCCGAAAGTTCTTGATCGAATGCTTTGCAATTTTGATAATACTGCAATGGAATGTGCGTGCATTTTTACGTACCTAATTTTAATATGTATTAGATATTATTTTATATGAATTTTGTAATAGCTTAAAGTTATTACAAAAAATCGAAAAGTGTTACATATAAATAGGCTATACTCGTAAATCAAGTATTAAAGATAATGATATGTATAAACCCTCCTACATTAGAATGCAAAATTAATTCGATGTTTCGAAGAAATCGGCCAAGAGTTCAAGCTGTTTTGCACAAATGAACTTTTACATGTTTATGACTTACGCCATTTATTACATATATATTACACACCCACTCCCATGAACCATAGACATTGCCGAGGTGGGGTGGCTTGCGTGCCTCAACGATACAGATAGCCGTACCGTAGGTGCAACCACAGCGGAGGGGTATCTGTGGAGAGGCCAGACAAACGTGTGGTTCCTGGACAGGGGCAGCAGCCTTTTCAGTAGTTACAGGGGCAACAGTCTGGATGATTGACTGAGCTGGCCTTGTAACATCAGCTAATGTGGCTTTGCCACACAGCTACTGCAAACTGCTGAAAGCAAGGGGAAACTACAGCCGTTACCTTTCCCGAGGACATGCAGCTCTACTGTATGAACATATGATGATGGCATCCTCTAGGGTAAAATATTCCGGAGGTAAAATAGTCCCCCATTCGGATCTCCGGGCGGGGACTACTCAGGAGGATGTGATCATCAGGAAAGACAATACTGGCATTCTACGGGTCGGAGCGTGGAATGTTAGATCCCTTAATCGAGTAGGAAAATTAGAAAATTTAAAAAGGGAAATGGATAGGTTGAAGTTAGATATAGTGGGGATTAGTGAAGTTCGGTGGCAGGATGAACAGGATTTCTGGTCAGGTGAGTACAGGATTATAAATACAAAATCAATTGGGGGTATCACAGGAGTAGGATTGATAATGAATAAGAAAATAGGAATGCGGGTAAACTACTATGACCAGCACAGTGATCGCATTATCATTGTCAAGATAGATTCGAAGCCAACACCGACAACAGTAGTACACGTTTATATGCCAACTAGCTCTGCCGATGATGAGGAAATCGAAGAAATATATGAGGAGCTAAAGGAAATTATTCAGAAAATTAAGGGAGAGGAAAACTTAATTGTTATGGGAGACTGGAATTCGATAGTAGGACAAGGAAGGGAAGTGAGGGTAGTAGGTGAATATGGTCTGGGCAAAAGGAATGAAAGAGGAAGCCACTGGTAGAATTTTGCACAGAACATAATTTAGTTATAACAAACACCTGGTTTAAGAATCACAAAAGAAGGTTGTATACGTGGAAGAGACCAGGAGATACTGGAAGATACCAAATAGATTTTATAATGGTAAGACATAGATTTCGGAACCAGGTTCTACAATGTAAGACATACCCAGGGGCAGATATAGACTCTGACCATAACTTGTTGGTTATGAACTGTAGGCTGAAACTAAAGAAACTACAAAAAGGTAGGAAAATAAGGAGATGGGAACTGGATAAATTGAAGGAACCTGAGGTTCTTAAGAATTTCAGAGGGGGCTTTAGGCAACAATTGACAGAAACAGGGGAAAATAAAACAGTAGAGGAGGAATGGGTAAAATTGAGAGATGAAATAGTGAAGGTAGCAGAGGACAAAATAGGTAGGAAGGCAAGACCTACAAAAAATCCTTGGATATCACAGGACATACTAAATTTAATCGATGAAAGGAGAAAATATAAAAATGCAGTAAATGAAACAGGCAAAATGGAGTAAAGACGACTAAGAAATGAAATTGACAGGAAGTGCAAAATGACTAAGCAGGAGTGGCTAGAAGGCAAATGTAAGGATGTAGGAGAATGTATAAATAGGGGAAAAATAGATACAGCCTACAGGAAAATAAAAGAAACATTTGGAGATAAAAAACAGCTCTATGAATATCAAGGACACTGATGGAAAACCAGTTCTCAGCAAAGAAGGGAAAGCTGAAAGGTGGAAAGAGTATATAGAGGGGCTCTACAAAGGAAATGAACTTCGAGACAATATTGTAGGAAGGGAAGAGGATGTAGATGAAGATGAAATAGGAGATACTGTACTGAGAGAAGAATTTGACAGAGCCCTGAAAGACCTGAGTCGAAATAAGGCCCCTGGAGTAGATGATATTCCCTCAGAGCTACTGAAGTCTCTGGGAGAAGCAGCCATGGCAAAATTGTTTCACCTGGTGTATAAGAAGTATGAGACAGGTGAAATACCTTCAGACTTTAAGAAAAATGTTATAATCCCCATCCCTAAGAAAGCAGGTGCAGACAGGTGTGAAAACTACAGAACCATCAGTTTAATAAGTCATGGTTGCAAAATATTAACGCGAATTATATACAGAAGGATGGAAAAGCTGGTAGAAGCCGACCTCGGGGAAGATCAGTTTGGGTTCAGGAGAAATGTAGGAACACGGGAGGCAATACTCACTTTACGGCTTATCCTAGAAGATAGATTAAGAAAAGGCAAACCTACATTTCTAGCTTTTGTAGATTTGGAGAAGGCTTTTGACAATGTTGATTGGAATAAACTCTTTCAAGTTCTGAAGCAAGCAGGAGTAAAATATAGGGAGCGTAAGGTTATTTACAACTTGTACAAAAACCAGACAGCGGTTGTCAGAGTTGAAGGGCATGAAAGGGATGCAGTGGTTGGAAAGGGAGTAAGACAGGGTTGTAGCCTTTCTCCAATGTTGTTCAATTTGTACATTGAGCAAGCTATAAAGGAAAGCAAGGAGAAATTTGGAGAAGGAATTAAAGTTCAGGGGGAAGAATTAAAAACATTGCGTTTTGCCGATGACATAGTAATTCTGTCAGATACAGCAAAGGACCTGGAAGAACAATTGAACAGAATGGACAGTGTGCTGAAAGGTGCATATAAGATGAACATTAACAAGAGCAAAACTAGGGCAATGGAATGCGGTCTTAGAAAATCAGGTGATGCTGAAAGAATTAGATTGGGAAACGAAGCAATAAAGGAGGTAGATGAGTTTTGTTACTTGGGCAGTAAAATAACAAATGATGGTCGCAGTACAGAGGATATAAAATGCAGAATGGCAATGGGTAGAAAAGCGTTCTTGAAGAAGAGAAAATTGTTAACATCGAATATTGATTTAAACCTAAGGAAGTCCTTTCTGAAGGCATTTGTATGGAGTGTTGCCTTGTATGGGAGTGAGACATGGACGATAAACAGTGCGGACAGGAAGAAGATTGAGGCTTTTGAAATATGGTGCTACAGAAGGATGCTGAAGATTAGGTGGGTGGATCGCGTAACTAATGAGGAGGTACTGAACAGAATTGGGGAGAAAAGGAATTTCTGGCATACCTTGACTAAAAGAAGGGATAGATTGGTAGGACACATTCTTAGACATCAAGGAATTGTGAATTTAGCGTTGGAGGGAAGTGTATGGGGAAAAAATCGCAGCGGAAGACCGAGAGATGGATACAGTAAGCAGATTCAGACAGATGTAGGTTGCCGTTCTTATGTGGAGATGAAGAGGCTTGTTCAGGATAGGGTATTGTGGAGAGCTGCATCAAACCAGTCTCCGGACAACAACAACAACATATTACACACATACCACAGGGCGTTCCAGTGGGTACTTAGAAACATGTGCGACCGTGAATGGAAGATACGCAATCTGTGAAGGATCTTCCGAGACGGGAGATTTTAAACAAACGAACATTTACACTTGTACCTACATAGAAATTGTAGATGTTCCTAACCGCAAGTTTCCGAAAGTTCCTGATCGTGTATTTTGAAACTGTGACACAACGTTGCATTGGAATACGCGCATAATATATGAATTCTTGTTATTTTAATAATGGCGAAACGGTGTTACAAAAAGCTCAAAATTTATATATCGAACTTTGGAGATCATCGGTTTTACGCTAGCTGAAAAACATTTACATTTTCATTGATATACGAGTATAATATTTTTACAGTTTGTCATACTATTGAGCAATAAACTAGAATAGTTGTCTGATACTACTTAGCATAAAATATTGTTCAACATACGTAATATGTTTGTATATATAATATTTATCGCACCAATAAATAAATCAGTATAGGAATAACTATCTGTCACCCGCAGTTGCATTTCCTAATCAGTAGCTTTCTTATGATGAGTAACGATAAAGGGTATATTACACGGAGCGTATTTGGTCGCTAGTCGCTGGCGTCTGTTGTCGCTCGGCGTATGGGCGAATAGCGAATGAATGCGCTGATGCAATGACACGCAGCGACTTCAGACGCTAGCGTCTGTAAAAACAATTGAAACACGACGTAGCGTATGACATAATGTTTTGGAGGTTAGGTGATACCAAGCAGTTCTGTTTCCCAATGTGCGACATGGTAGCGAATTTATAACAGTGATCTATTTTGTAATTACTTTTAATATCTTTATTTACGTCGATCACAAAATTTCTCGTCGTTTTGACGACCGGTTTCGGTGAGTGATAACCATTTTCAAATCTACAGCAAATCGGAAACAGGACAAATTTAGTAATAGACTACCTTATAAAACATAATAAATAAGGCATTACAGTCATCAATATAAAAAAAGTGTTAAAAATATTATACATCATACCTGTTGTTACTTTCCTTAATGAAGATACACTTATGATGTGATGATGCCATATGGCTATATTACATGTATTGATGAGTGTAATGCATTATTTATGTTTTCTAAGGTAGTCTAATACTAGATGTATCCTTCCGTTTCTGATTTGTTGTTGACTTGAAAATGATCATCGTGACCGAAACCGGTCGTCAAAACGACGAGAAATTTTGTGATCGTTGTCGTTAATAAAGGTATTAAAATTTCTGTGTCCCACCAATTGGAATTGGAATCAAATTTCTGAAATTTTTCAGTATTATGTGAAATTAAAAATAACGATTATTTAAATTTTATTCTTGGCGAAATCGCCATCCTCATGACGTTATTCTGTTTCCTTATTCTATCCTCTACCATTTACAGTAATTTATCAAAATTTTCTTACGTGATCCCCATTATACTTCTGTAGGCAGAAGGACCTTCACACGATAATTCACCCAAAAGATTTGCAGAAGCACCATATTTATCCCTCCTAGCAGTCCAATTATCCATTTTCTTATGGTTTTCCTACTTTTCCGTTTTGATTTTGGTAGATTAAATGTTCTTTTAATACTGTTGCGAGAAACACACAGCTAGTATTTATTACTTCCTTCGTCATCTTGACTGGGCTGGTGGCTACTTTAGACACTCCCGTATATTACACGGGACGACCAAAAACGCCAGCGACCAAAAACGCCAACGAGCAGCGTCTAAAGTAGCCCACTCACCCTTTAACTTTAGACGCTCGCGTTTTGGAGCAGCGACTTTGTTCGCTGTCCCTGTTTACACGGAGCGAATTTAGCAGCTGCGTCCAAATACGCCAGCGACTAGCGACCAAATTCGCTCCGTGTAATATACCCTTAAGCAAGGTGTTGTACGGGCAGTGAGGTTACATCCGCTGCAGTCACGTGTCCAGCTGCTTAGGTAAGCACCTCGTGATGTGACCCTCCTCCACGCCATGCGTGCATCTATGCACCGAGTTAACGAGGTAGTTAAACATTAACCAACGTGTACGTTAAGCAGCAAATTTCGTAATTTTTTAACGTGGCTTACGTCGCTGATATAATAAAACATGTTCCACTGAGCGCATTGAGGCGCTACGCTCCGATGCGCTAGGCCGTTATCCGTCGGAGGTTCGAATCCTCCCTCGGGCATATATGTTTGTGTTGGCTTTAGTATAAGTTAGTTCATAAGTAGTTTGTAAGTTTAGGGACTGATGACCCCGCATTTAAGTCCCATAAGCTTTACAAACATTTGAACATTTTTTTCTGTCTCCCTTCCAACCTTCCTACGGCTCTTCATGCCATAGCTTCGGATAACTCACGTTGTTCTTGCACTGCAATACCTGCTCACTATACTATCTGAACCCAAGTGCTTGTGTAATTCGATGGTAGAGTAAACACAATTCAGCACCAAACCCCTCTGCAGGAACTTCCTCTTATTAGCACCATATCGGTTACTGTAACGTTGTTGTTCCACTCAGTGAACAGACAGAAAGACGTCGAGCAATTTTAGTTCATTCTGCCGAAGACAGTACTTCAGAACCTATGTGTCTCAACTGATCCCGTAATTGTTTTGTCCAGTGTACTAGCCCTATGGACACCTAGACGGCTTCAGCAATTCTGATGAAATCTTCCTGAAATCAGATTAACCTGTAATACATATAGGCTACACCATGTGAATTATATCTCCACCAAATGTGTATACCGCATATTTGTTATAAACTTAAGACTTTAGGCAAAATTCTTGTACGTTTGCATACAATATTCGCTTTTGCCTCTTACCTCGTACAAACGATGATATTCTCGCATGCGTACGAGAATTCTTGTGTATATCAGAGCCCTGTTGTATAATAATGCTTTTCCGCTTCGCTCATTGTTCGCCTCCACAAAGAATGTTTTTGGAGCGACATTGGTGCTAAAATAACGCGAGTGTGAAACATTTTAACCAGTAGAATCAGGGCGTCAGATACAACACCGTTCCATCTCTTCATTTGTACAGCGATAAATGATGATTATTTATTCACGCTTTTAGAAAACGTTTCAAACAACTGCTTGCTTAAAGAACATACATAGATGCCTATGTTAGTTTACCTGAAGGTAATCAGTAATCTCTCTTCTGGACAAATAGGTTGCCTCCAGTTTGCTTTTCTCTGAAGGGTGACCTTCACTTTGTCTAACACAATGTAGAAACACTTTTGCGGCATTCTGTAAAAATTCTGGAAACGGTCAAGATGTATATTCAGCACCTTCATCACATCGAATATGCCGTATTTCCTCCCTTTTTTCAACCATAATGGATGTACCCAATATCTTCTGCGCTGCTGAAAATTCAGTAACTGCAAAAGATCCAGCGCGTCGCTATCTTCGTCTGACGACGACGACATATTTTGAGAGACTGGTAGGTGGGCCGTGGCACGCCTCCAGACAGCGCCCCTGCAGTGTGCAGTGTGCACTGCTCACGTCCCGCCCGTGCGGCGTCGCTGCCTCTCCACCGCCGGGCGTCCGCGCCACGCCAACTCTGTGTGAATTGGGCCTAAGGCACGTGCGGCAAGACATGGAAAATCATGTCGAAAGTTACGGGAAAAAATAAAAAATGTAATACTGCTGTTCTCCACTGGTGTACAGTGACGACGACGACGAAAGAATTTCCATTCTACAGACCTTCTAAAATTGTTGGAAAATTGCACGGAAAGCAAACATAAAAATAAATAACAGATAACAACGGTTGTTACTTGGGCAGTAAAATAACAAATGATGGTCGCAGTACAGAGGATATAAAATGCAGAATGGCAATGGGTAGAAAAGCGTTCTTGAAAAAGAGAAATTTGTTAACATCTAATATTGATTTAAGCCTAAGGAAGTCCTTTGTGAAGGCATTAGTATGGAATGTTGCCTTGTATGGGAGTGAGACATGGACGATAAACAGTGCAGACAGGAAGAGGATTGAGGCTTTCGAAATATGTTGCTACAGAAGAATGCTGAAGATTAGGTGGGTGGATCGCTTAGATAATGAGGAAGTACTGAACAGAATTGGGGAGAAAAGAAATTTCTGGCATACCTTGACTAAAAGAAGGGATAGATTGGTAGGACACATTCTTAGACATAAAGGAATTGTGAATTTAGCGTTGGATGGAAGTGTGTGGGGTAAAAATCGCAGAGGAAGACCAAGAGATGGATACAGTAAGCAGATTCCGACAGATGTAGATTGCCGTTCTTATGTGGAGATGAAGAGGCTTGCTCAGGATAGGGTATTGTGGAGAGCTGCATCAAACCAGTCTCTGGACAGAAGACCCCCCCCCCCAAAAAAAAAAAAAAAAAAAAAAAAAAAAAAAGTTCAAATGTTTGTTAAGCTTATGGGACTTAACTACGGGGTCATCAGTCCCTAAACTTACAAACTACTTATGAACTACTTACGAACTAGGACGGCACAAATATCCATGCCCGAGGGGGGATTCGAACCCCCGACCGTAGTAGCCGTGTTGACCGTGACTGGAGCGCCTCAGTCATCTCGGCCACCGCGGCCGGCCCACAACAACAACAACATAACTTACGCACTTGTGTTTGGAAGCGCCATTGTTTGGCAGCCCACTATATAGTTTAACGTTAACGTACAGGTAACCCCAGGGGAACGCGCATTTATCTTTAACGAACATGTAAATATGGCTATGACGGTAACTGTTGTCACGGAAACTAATTCTGTACTTAACATTCAGTTAACCCAACTATGACGGGACAGGTAAGTACTATTTTGTATACGTTAATAAATTTCTTGATCCGATCGCTACCAAACTTTTTTTTCGCCTGAAAAATTTGCTCTCATTAATTACAGCGTTGTTCGAGCGAACGAGTCAGTTATGTATCATCAGTAACGATTATGATCGTACAATTGCGGATACCTTTCTATTATATCACAGAACTTGACGTTAAACTCGAAATCGTCTCGCATTTTGGAACTTGAATGAGAAAAACCGCAGTGTGCCCGTCTCGCGCCCTTTCACTGCGCCACTGGTGGCGGCAAACGGTCGCGGCGCGGACTACGAAGTGGCGCGTCCCGCCACGCCACCTCTGTGTGGACTGAACTGCTGCATTTGTTACCATGCAGGTGGCGCGTGACAGGTGACAGTGCCACGTCCTAGCCAGGCGTCCGCGCTGCGCCAGTTCTGCAGGGTTGTCAACGTCAGTGCCGCTTGGAGCGCTAGCGTCGCTACCTTATCCGCTAGGGGTACTACTGTCATTGTAAATACCAGAAATAAAATCTTACATGTACCTTAGACTGTACACGGTATTCATTGTGTTTTATCATATTACATGGTTCATAGCATCCAGTAATATATACACACACATCGATTTTTGTAGTTAAGAATATAAATTCCACTCGTTCGAAGCTTTAGTGGGCCGTTAGTACAACACAGTATAAGCGTATGGGGTTACAATCACTCTCAGATAAAATGTTGTGTGATAGTAAAAACGAACCTTGTTGGCAACAATGGTGTGAGATCAACGAAGAGTCAATGAATCTTAGTAAGATGCCTATAAACACGTGAATTGATGTCGTGCATAATATTTTGTGTCCCAGCCTCGTCGCCGCTTTTGTGTCTCGTTCCCGTCGTAGGTGTCGGTGGCCGAGTGGAATGAGACCGACACAGGAATAAAGATAGCACGCTGGTGCAGGTACGGAGGGGAGCAGCCAGAAACTAGAAACACTAGAGTAAATTAGAACGAGATATATATTGCACAGAATTTATACAATACTTAACTTTTACATAGTACTGCAGAATGTTGATACATAGTTGAGCTAGAGTCCTGCCTAGTGCCTAACTGATAGCCAAGTGTTCACTGGTGCCTATCGGATTCCGAAGTCTTTACTGGTTCCTAACTCACTCCCAAGTGAACGATGTCGTTCAGTGGGAGCCACGAGCGGAGTTGCAGCAGAGGGCGCTCGTGGCTGTCGTCGTAAGAACGCCGCGCCGTGCGTGCATGGCGGCGCGCGGCGAAAGTAGGTGGCGCGCACTTTGTACTTGTGCGACACCACACACCTCCCCCCCCCCCCCCCCCCCCAAACCGCCGCGCCGTCGTGGCGTAGGGCTGAGGGCCACGGCGACGGCACTGGGAGGAGGGCCTGGGCGGGGGCGTCACTGGTGGGACGGGCGTCGTAGCAGAGGCTGGGATCGAGACGCCGTCCGCGCCCCGGCATCCGCCTTGCGAACCCCCGGAAAACCCGCCAAAACGAGGGAAAGGGCGCACCCCTCCGCCCAGATGGAGCAGGTCATCTTCTGAGGTGCGTGGCCCAGGCGGCGGGGGCACGCACGCTCCCGGAGTCCCTCTCGTTGACGCTGGCATCTGCGGCGGCGACAGCGGCGGCGACGACTGCGTCGGAGGTGTGTCGACGTCCATAGGGATCTCGTAGTCCGGAGACGAACGATGTGGTTGTGCTCCCTGGCGGTGAACTTCTGGAATCAAGAAACCGGAGACAGGATCGCGCGGCCTGTGCAAGCGTAATTGGTTTGCGTGGCGCCGCAGCTCCGACCCTCTGGAAGAACGTACAACATACATATTGCGACCAAGCACGCGCTGAATGGTGCCCGGCAACCATGTCTTCTTGTTGCCAGCAAACACCCTGTACAGCACCGGCGTGGAAACCTGAACGCGCGAAGCGCCATACGAACCGACTCGGTGCGTGGGAGGCTGCAGCAGGTGAAGGAGAGTGCGGTGACGGCGGCCGTGTAGCAGCTCGGCAGGAGACGGGCCGTCACGTGGCATGCATCGATACATAGACAGGAAAATTTGAAGAGCTTGCTGCCTGGAGTGCTGACCTTTCATCTTCTCCATGTGAGACTTGAATGTTCGAACGAAACGTTCTGCTTCACCATTGGATTGAGGGTGAAAAGGTGCAGTGGTAATATGCTGAATGCCATTCACACGACAAAACTGTTGAAATTCCGCACTAACAAACTGAGGTCCATTGTCACTGACGATAGTTTCAGGCAAGCCTTCGATGCAAAACACCGATGTTAAGGCACTGATTGTACTAGAAGCTGTCGTTGAATTCATGGCAATCACAAAAGGAAACTTGCTGAAAGCGTCTACAACAATTAACCAGCGCGTATTCCAGAAAGGTCCGGCAAAGTCAATATGTAAACGTTGCCATGGTCCCTTGGGGCGTGGCCAGTCTGAGAAACGTTGCGGAGGAGCCGCCTGATGCTCCGCACAAACTGTACACTGTGACGTCATGCCCTCTATCTGAGCGTCCATACCAACCCAGGTACAATGACGTCTGGCCAGTTGCTTTGTCCTAACAATGCCCCAATGTCCTTGATGCAGGAGGCGTAACACTTCTCGTTGCAGGGAACGAGGAACAATCACTCTTGCTTGGTCGTTGTCGGTATGCAACAACAGTACACCCTGACTTAAGGATAATGCATGACGTTGTGCAAAATAACGTCGAACCAGAGGCCGATCAATGTCTTTGGCTCTGGCAGGCCACCCTGAGCGAACAAAACGTGCTACCACACTTAGGTCTGCATCCGCAGCTGTTTCCTGTGCAACCCGACGAGAGTTCAAAGGAAAGTCTGCGACAGCGGAAGCATCTCTGGAGTCTATCTGACAACATGCCATTTCTGAAGAATCAAATGATACATCCTGGCCAACCGGAAGTCGGGAAAGTGTGTCCGCGTTGGCATGTTTAGTGGTAGGTCGGTACAAAATCTCATACTGATAATTTGACAATATCAAGGACCATCTCTGAAGCTTTTGTGCCGTTCGTGGCGTAATTGGCTTTGTGGGTGAGAACAACGACGTGAGAGGCTTATGGTCTGTCAACAAATAGAATTTTCTGCCATAGAGATAATGATGAAACTTTGTGACGCCGTAAATGATTGCTAAGGCCTCCTTTTCTATCTGACTGTAATTCTGTTGCGTCGGCGTCAGTAGCTTGGATGCAAAGGCAATAGGACGATCGTGACATCCAATACGATGTGACAAAACTGCACCCACACCGTACGACGAGGCATCAGCTGCTAGCACTACAGGCTTCTGTGGGTCAAAGGGAATCAAACATGCATCACTGATTAGTGCAGACTTTAAGTTGTCAAAGGCAACGTGGCAATCTTTGGACCATACAAAAGGAACATTCTTCCTACGTAAGTGATGCAGTGGAGCTGCAATCTGAGAGGCATTGGGAATAAACCGGAAATAATAGTTCAGCTTTCCCATTACTGCTTGCAATTCGTGCACATTCTTAGGAGGAGGCAAGTCTTTGATTGCTCGAAGATGTATTCCTTGGGCATTAATCACATGGCCTAGGTACTCTATTTCAGTTTGAAAAAACGAACACTTTGCTTTATTGCAACGTAGACCTGCTGCAGTCAAAACTTTGAAAAGGCACTCCAGGTTTGCTAAATGTTCTTCAACTGTACGTCCGGATACCACAATATCATCTAAGTAGTTCGAGCAACAAGGTACCGAAACTGTCAGCTGTTCCAAAAAGCGCTGAAAAATAGCGGGGGCGGAAGAACTGCCAAAGGGTAGGCGTTGAAATTGAAAAAGGCCCATGTGAGTATTAATGACGAAAAACTTTTTTGACTCGTCATCAAGCGGAATCTGTAAGTATGCCTCTGCTAAATCAATCTTGGAAAAGAAGCGAGACTGTCCTAATTTGTCCATTAGTTCGTCAGGTCTGGGCAGGGGATAAGTGTCTACAATTGTTTGACTGTTCACTGTTGATTTGAAGTCCGCACAGAGACGAAGTTTTCCTGACGGCTTGGTTATAACTACAATAGGCGAGGCCCAATGACTCGCAGAAACAGGAGAAATCACCCCACTATCTTGCCAACGTTTAAGTTCGTCTGCAACTTTATCACGAATTGCGATAGGCACTGGTCTAGCTTTACGAAATTTTGGAACTGCAGATTCCTTTAAAGTTACATGTGCCACGAAGTCTTTTGCACAACCTAGTTCCGGCGAAAACAAGTCACTATATTTTTCACACAATGCATTGATTTTGTCCTGAGGCACTATTGATGAAATTTGAAGCACATCTCTTTGAATTGATAAACCAAACAAGTCAAATGCATCTAGTCCAAAAATGTTCTGTGTCGATTTGGCCTGAAGAACTACAAAAGCAACTGTTTTTGTTACACCTTGAAAAGAGGCGGGCAGGCTACACGTTCCTAGCACGGGAATATTTTGACCTGTATAAGCTGTTAACACTTGCTGTGACGGCGACAATTTTGGCGAACCCAGAAGTTCATAAGTATCTTTATTTATTAATGTGACAGCGGAACCAGTATCAAGCTGAAATTGCACCGTCTTATTTTCTATGAAGAGAGTCACAAACAGTTTTTGCTTGCGGCGCTCGACAGGTGCGCGAATGTGGGCAACGTCTGCTACGGTTTGTTTACTGCGCTTGCGCGGGCCGCGTAGTGAAGTAAGCGGCGCAGACTCGGCACGCAGCGGATTAACAACACTGTCACTAGATGGCACTACCGCCGGATCGGCGTCCGCGCAAGCATTCGAAGCTACTCCAGATGTACTAACTACTGCACTACACTTTTGAGTAGCTACTTGATGTCTACTGTCACTAGCTACACAGTACTGGGCACTATTACAAGGAGCAGTTGCAGAAGGCACTATTTTCACTACAGGAATGCACTGTTCATAGTCATTTTGCTTGTCCCGAACCCTTTTCCGTTGCACTGTTTTACGCGCTCGTCGGCGCTTGCTACGTGGTGCACTATATAGTTTTGCCATAGGCGCAGAACTACTTTCTTGCAATTGAGATCCAAGGAAAGCACTGTTCAATTCCACAGCCCGTATAACATTTACAGAATGAACTGTTCTCGCACTCTGCGAAGCACTGGTTCTAACGGTACCGTTCTTTGAGTTTTTAATTTGCATACACACAGACTGTACATGTCCTGATTTGCCACATTGATAACAGGTTGCGTTGCGACTAGGGCAATGAGCACGCTTGTGGCGAGACACACACTGGGGGCAAGATTTACGTACATTTTTCTGAAATGAGCGTTGGCGCCCGTTATTCAAATTACTGTTTCTAACACGACGGGGCGACCTTTGTGTCGCACTTTTACACTGGCTACTGTTCACTGTCTGTTCAGCACGGCCGGTAGAAAAATAAGAATCACTAGTGCTACACTGACAACTACCGCTAGGAAAGCGTCCGTTGCGGCGCACTGAATTAACACTGTGGCTTTGCATTTCTACATCTGCTAAGTCAAAAGTATCATGAGCGTCAATAAGTTGCAGAACACTGTCTAATGAAGGGTCTGACTGTTTCAGAATTGCTGCCCTAATTCTGGGGTCCTGAATGTTCTGCGTAATCGCATCTCTCAACATCACTTCACTATAAGAAAGTCCACAAGAGCAAGTAAATTTACATTTGCGGGTTAAGCCCTTCAGTTCCGTAATCCATTCCTGGTGTGACTGCTGCGGTAATTTTTTAAGTCTGAAAAATCGGTACCGTGCCGCAGCTACGAGAACTTTTCTCTCATAATGAGCATTTAGTGCCTCTACTATTTGTTCAAAGTCTACATCACGAGGAGATTCGTCGGGGAAAAGTTTTTTCAGTAACACGAAGGTGTTAGTGCCCACCACAGATAATAACAGATGCTTCACTTTCTGACCTGTAATTTGATGAGCCGCGACGAGTTCTTGAAACTGTGCGAAGTAGTCGCTCCATTCTTCCTCACGTTCGTTGTACTGGTGAAACGTAGGAAGCGTTGCGGCGGCAGGTGTGGGCTGCTGAAGCGGCGGCTGTTGTTGTTGGTTAGCTGCTTGCGCTGTGAGCTGGGCCACAGCCTGGAGAAGTTGTGTTATTTGCGCCATCTGTAACTGAATAATTTCCATTAAGTTTGGGTTCGGGGTAGTGGCCATGCTGACCGATTAGGCGCCGCGTATACAAGTTACTTATAACAAAACACAAATGCAATATGAAAGAGGACGCTCTGCAACAAAAAAGTCCACAAAACACGTAACTGAATATGTTCCCCCAAAAATCTTATAATAAGGGTGGGTGGGCGGGAGCAATTTCTGTATGCTCCGACTGCTGCTGTCTGGCTGGTCCAAGGTTCGTCTATCGCTCCTCGTCGCCACTTTTGCATCCCATCCTCGTCGCCACTTTTGTGTCCTAGCCTCGTCGCCGCTTTTGTGTCTCGTTCCCGTCGTAGGTGTCGGTGGCCGAGTGGAATGAGACCGACACAGGAATAAAGATAGCACGCTGGTGCAGGTACGGAGGGGAGCAGGCAGAAACTAGAAACACTAGAGTAAATTAGAACGAGATATATATTACACAGAATTTATACAATACTTAACTTTTACATGGTACTGCAGAATGCTGATACATAGTTGTTAGAGGCCTGCCTAGTGCCTGTACGATAGCCAAGTGTTCACTGGTGCCTATCGGATTCCGAAGTCTTTACTGGTTCCTAACTCAGTCCCAAGTGAACGATGTCGTTCAGTGGGAGCCACGAGCGGAGTTGCAGCAGAGGGCGCTCGTGGCTGTCGTCGTAAGAACGCCGCGCCGTGCGTGCATGGCGGCGCGCGGCGAAAGTAGGTGGCGCGCACTTTGTACTTGTGCGACACCACATAATATGCACTGTTAACCCTATATGACTGAAGGGACTTCGAAGTTCCACTTCATAAAAATGATTCTCCGTCATTGGAATTGCCGCGGAAATGTAGCACGCCACTTATTCTTGCTTTTTGGTACATTGTTATATCTGGCGTCATATAAGAAGGCCCATCCTCGCATAGAGGCGGAGCGATAGGGGAAGCGTGCAGGGGCCTAGCGCCAACAGTTGCGCCTACGGGAGAAACATTACGAAACTCTGAGCCAGCCACGAGCCTACAGAGTGAACATTATTGGCTGTCATTGCGGTAATGGAGGGGGATGCGCAGAATGGCTGAAAACTGGGCCGCCTTCGTAGGTGACGCTGACTATAAAGCCCTTTCAACACGGGAAGTGAGAGCTTACGAGATTACCCATGATGCACCGATTACTCCGTCACGTACAGTGTAGACGCGTCCACTTGCACGAGATGCACGCATACGATCGTTAGTAGACGCAATAGGATGGATCCTATTCTCACTCGTATGGAAGTGCTTCCCGCATGCGCAGACTACCGATGGGGAATCCAGCTGACAAACGAAGCCAAGTTGGTAATTTGTTTGAGAATGTGTACTTGTCTCCTGCTCAGAGGAAAGTACTTTTTCGAATCAGTCGTAAGTGTTTTAGGAAGTGATACTATAGAGGGATTGCATTTAAAATTTAATATAACCTGAGTACAATTTTTATTGAATACAGAGATATAACTGTTGATATGAAATCCAAACAAACTTAGAGCACATGTAAATCAAGAAATTTTCACTGATTTATCGGTCGGTTCTTGGTAGTACAACATCACACTTGCTTAAAAGTACAATTTTGTGTATCTTCTACACGTTCATTTTCCCTTAGTTACCAGGTTTTCGGCTTACTAGGACATATTCAGACTTTAAACTACGTCGAAAACCGGTTATTTAAGTAAAAGCCAATATGGTGATCTACCAAGAACCAACGAAAGAATCAGTCAAAATATCCAAATCAGTTTGTTGTACATATCAAGAGCTGTACCTCTGTACCCAATAAAAATTAGACACACCTTATATGAAATTTTAACTGCAAATTGTCTTTATTACCATCTTCTAAAATATTTGCTATTTTTTCTGAAACATGCTGTAGTTAACAGATGAAATATTTGTTTTTGGTGAGCATTACTTGAAGCTTTATCAAAGTGTCTATGTATAGACACCTGAGCTTGTTCATCATATACATAGACGCCTCAAACTGCAGGGGCTGGAAGTATGTAATCGCATTTTATAATGAGGACATTAACACATGTGAGGGACGTAGTGACGCAAGAACTGCACGAAAACAATTTAATACAGTTTCACAGAGGCAGTCTAAAACACAAATAAATGTTTTAATTATCACAATATATCATACATTTTCTAAAAAGTGGTGTTGACGCAGCGATTCATTTGCTGTAAGTTGACAACAAACGAAGTAGACGCGTGAAGCAGACGAAACAACAAATGCGTACCGTTTGAACGCTTCTTTGTAGTTCGACGGTTTTTCGCAAGGGGCGCTGCAGCTGACAACGACTTCCTTGTGCGTGTTGCACGTCTCGTCGGCCGGCGCAAGGCACGTGCGAAACGTGCGGCTGCACAGGGCGGCACTTTATTTTTTTAGTACAAAACTCAACATTCATGTCCAAGAGGGGATTCGAAGCCAAACCCCGGAGGGATCGGCTTCGGGAACTTGGCACGGCGCCTCGACTACTTGCCGGCCGCCCCCTGTTGAACAAGGGAGAGAGGAGGACTGATTTCTTCCTCGCCACTGTGGCAGCGCCGTCGTGCTTACGCCGGAGGAACAGAGGGGGTGAAGCAGTCAGGCGTTCCCGCCAGTATTCTTATGGGTGGAGCACTGCCAGTCTGTTACGCGCCGTGCGTTTACTCACAACTAATTTTGCAGATTACGAAATCTAATTTGGAAATACGAATGCAATGTTCGATGCTGCGATTATGTGTTAAGCCTGAATCACTTTTGCTAAGCCCTTCAATGGCAGTTTCCGAGTATTTATTCTTCCCGCATTATGGAAAAAAATTGTTGAACATTACTATAGTCAAAGAGGTAGAACACCTACAATGGCTAGAAATATTCCGAATGGGTAAATACGCTGCGAGTAATTACAAGGTATAAAGACATTGGTAGTAAGCCTGGCATAAGTTGAGTTTGACGTAATTTTAAAAATTTTTGCTATCCGTTTCTGAGTGATAGTCGGACGTTTTGATTTTGAACCATGAAACACCTGTCTCCGCCTGCAGGAACAACAATTAAACTCTGACCGGCACTTTTGATTGACAATATTACTCGCACACTATCACTTTGCCAATATTTATTTACTGTTTTCCGTTGAATACATTATCTGTTCACAACCATTGAAAAATGTTCATTTACGTTAACTGTAAGTTCATTCCGCGCGGGATTAGCCGAGCGGACTGGGCGCTGCAGTCATGGATTGTGTGGCTGGTCCAGGCGGAGGTTCGAGTCCTCCCTCGGTCATGGGTGAGTGTGTTTGTCCTTAGGATAATTTAGGTTGAGTGTGTGTAAGCTTAGTGACTGATGACCTTGGCAGTTAAGTCCCATAAGATTTCACACACTTTTGAACATTTCTTTTAATTCACAAAGGCATATTGAAATTAGCTAGATTTCTTCAATCAGGTTTGACTCCAGTTTTGAGCTGGTGCCCAGCGACTGTTTCGTACAAATATGTAGAGAATGTCACTAATCAGTCGCTTTTTTGTTTGTTTTTTTTTTTTCCTCCAGATCTACATAGATTTTGGACACAGTGTGGCTATTCTCAGTGCTTTGAGTTATGTTTACATCTGTATAGTCATGCTGAACGTAACTGCCAACATGGCGGTTTAGATGCAAGCACATATTAAAAGCTTTGAGACTAGTCACTCAGTGGCCGAAACCTAGATAGGCCTGAAAAGTAAAAACAAAAATTGCGATTGATTGATGACATTTCCTACAATTTGGTTTAAATAAAATTCCACAAACGTTTGAAAAAAAAACGGGGGGGGGGGGGGGCAATTTTGCAGCTCGCACAGGGCGGCCCTTGGCTTGCTCCGGCCCTGCGTATAGAAAGCGCTTAATGCATCGCAGGTCTTTCATTGATGGATATCTGTGAAGCCAAAGTTGTTTGCGGATGATTGTTTAGTTTGTATTATGTGCAGTTCCTACATGAAAGCGGTCTTCATAATTCTTTTCCTGTTACTCAGTTAGTCAATTTATAATAATTTTCGCTTAGGAGCGGAATATGTTATACATATTTGTAAATATCATTTGGAACGTGTAAGTGTCTTTAGGCCTATATAATATCATTTGATTTCATTTTTCTTTATACTATATTTCACAACAACTAAAATACCACTGAAAAATTTCGAAATAAAGTAAAAAGATAAAAATTCTGGCCATAAAGGGTTAAGTATAATTCTGTAAATGAAAGAGAGACAAGAATCAACTTCAGGCATGCATTTAACTCATTACGATTAGTATCTCGGATACTAGAGAGTATAATGTTTCCAATGTGACTGTCGTGCAAAGTCAGCAGTCTAAGTGGCCTTGAATGCCGACACATCGTCCTGACGGGCAAAGAATGTTTATTCCACTGCCAAAATTGGAACCGGCTGCTGCTAAGCCCAGGGTTTTGCACTTGCGTGCCTTTGCGGCCTCTCTTGTGGAAGCCGGTAGCTTTTATTTACGATTATTCTTTTATTTACGACTATTCTTTTACTCTGCTACAAGACATTCTCTTATCTGTAAGAAGCTGACGACTGTTCGTTCCACGCGACGACACGTTGTAAATAGTGCACTTTGCGAGCACTGAAGGAGAAGTAGCGCCTAAATGGAGCGCACAGTTCGTAAACAGGAATTACGTCGGTCATTTTCTGGAAAGACCACCCGCAACGCAGTGAGTTCTGCATTCTAACGACGACGAAAGCCGGGAAGTTGTCGTGTGAATTACTTGAAGAACAGCCGCAGGAGACAAACAGGCCTTTCCCAGTAATGTGTGGTAGACAGTCCTTCAGCAGCGGCGGAAACGTGGTTCCTTTTTTCCTAACCTGTTGCAGGATCCAACAGAAAATGATTACGGCGAATACGTGGTATTTGTAGATGCGCTGCCTCTCCAAGAGAGCAAAAAAGAATTTCTGTGACGTCATTTGGGCAGACGTGGCTACTTTTCGAATATCTGGTTATGCAAATAAGTATAATTATGTTTATCGAGCCGCAGATTATTTCCTGTGAGAAAATATTCTACCTTACAACCACCAGTGCTTCATTTAATCTCTGAAGATATTCTGTCATGACCTTTTTTTTAGCTTCAAACAGTGCTTTGAGCAGTATAAATTCCGGAGACTGCCATAACTTCCAACTGTATGGTGTATACTAGGTATACTGCATAAACAAAACAGGTTGAATCACCACCGATTTCGACTCATATAAAATGGATGCACTAGAAAAACGGAAGTTAAAGGAGCAAGGCAGTTACCATAATAAGTCTTTTTCAAAGTTATAGTTTTCTGAGTAATTAACTGTGTCAATATAGCCTAAAATTCTGATTTTCTTATGAGCTACAGCAAAACTTGCTTTTCACCATCTGATGTTACAGATGTGCTTATTACCAGTTGTTTGTATCAGACACTTAGAACATTTCATACCGGCCGTGGTGGCCGACGGGACTGAGGCGCTCCAGTCACGGTTTGCACGGCCACTACGGTCGGGGGTTCGAATCCCCCCTCGGGCATGGATATTTGTGCCGTCCTTAGTCTTAGTTAGTTCATAAGTAGTTTGTAAGTTTAGGGACTGATGACCCCGTAGTTAAGTCCCATTAGCTTAACAAACATTTGAACATTTTTATGAACATTTCATCTGCTTACTAGGCAGATGTGCTTGACCACTGAGATACTTTTATTTACTTAATTAATTTATTATTACTTATTTTTAATAGTTAGACAACGATGATAGCTACCGCGCGTGCTACTTCTGCTCGCTTCCCTCCAGATGCAAATTCTCAACGTCTTCTCACAGTACTAACGTAGTGCCCCTTCCCATTATTACTTGTTACTCGCGGCAATTCTCCGATTGGCGTATGTATGACTTCGGGCCTACTGTGCATCTGCACTGAAGAATTACTCGATGACCGTATCCGTCTTAATATATATGTGTGAGGAGGCGGGAGAGGGGTCTGTTCTTTAGGATCCGAAAGAGCAGACATTATACATATGTATGTTTATATAAATCCTGGCAATGGCACGTAGATAGAAGAATAACTCACTTTATTCGTAAGAAATGAATGAAATGAAAATTCCGTTTACTCATACCTCATATCATGCACCATGAACACTATAGAGAACTGGTAAATCTAAATCACATGTACTCTTTGAAAAATGGTTCCTAAAATGCACACATTTGACCTATACGTCAGAATTTTAAAAAGATGGGAGTTTGAAACAGTTATCAACGATTGTTTCTTAATTCATATGTTGTATTCGACTGTCAAATGCTTCTTCATTATGAGGAATAACAAGATGGAGTGGCTTGGCTGCACAAATACTGTGTCCTTGTTATATTACTGTAACCCTTTCAGACACAAGATTGTAGATTAATTGACATTAATATAGAGAGGTACGTTTAAGATACAAAATACATATGGTAATCCGTTACAAAAAAGAAAATAAATTTATTTTCAATACTTTTGTACCCATACAGTTGTGTGTTTTGGGCCATCACTACAATTATTTTTGGTCTGAACCATCTTACAGTAAAGAATTTTATAAAATTATCCGGCCTTCAGATATTATAGCTTCACATGTCACAGGAAGGCTATCAATACTTTGTCAACAAGTCTTTCTTGCCGCCATTGTAAATGTACTGGAAGTTTTCCGACTGCTGGTACCACACAGTGTAGAAACATGGACGTAAATCACGTTGTGCACGTTACCACAGTCCATCCATGAATATGTAGTGTAAGACCCGAACTTTGTCTTGCCGCCATTGTAAATGTACTGGAAGTTTTCCGACTGCTGGTACCACACAGTGTAGAAACATGGACGTAAATCACGTTGTGCACGTAACCACAGTCCATCCATGAATATGTAGTGTAAGACCCGAACTTTGTCTTGCCGCCATTGTAAATGTACTGGAAGTTTTCCGACTGCTGGTACCACACAGTGTAGAAACATGGACGTAAATCACGTTGTGCACGTTACCACAGTCCATCCATGAATATGTAGTGTAAGACCCGAACTTTGTCTTGCCGCCATTGTAAATGTACTGGAAGTTTTCCGACTGCTGGTACCACACAGTGTAGAAACATGGACGTAAATCACGTTGTGCACGTTACCACAGTCCATCCATGAATATGTAGTGTAAGACCCGAACTTTGTCTTGCCGCCATTGTAAATGTACTGGAAGTTTTCCGACTGCTGGTACCACACAGTGTAGAAACATGGACGTAAATCACGTTGTGCACGTTACCACAGTCCATCCATGAATATGTAGTGTAAGACCCGAACTTTGTCTTGCCGCCATTGTAAATGTACTGGAAGTTTTCCGACTGCTGGTACCACACAGTGAAGAAACATGGACGTAAATCACGTTGTGCACGTTACCACAGTCCATCCATGAATATGTAGTGTAAGACCCGAACTTTGTCTTGCCGCCATTGTAAATGTACTGGAAGTTTTCCGACTGCTGGTACCACACAGTGTAGAAACATGGACGTAAATCACGTTGTGCACGTTACCACAGTCCATCCATGAATATGTAGTGTAAGACCCGAACTTTGTCTTGCCGCCATTGTAAATGTACTGGAAGTCTTCCGACTGCTGGTACCACACAGTGTAGAAACATGGACGTAAATCACGTTGTGCACGTTACCACAGTCCATCCATGAATATGTAGTGTAAGACCCGAACTTTGTCTTGCCGCCATTGTAAATGTACTGGAAGTTTTCCGACTGCTGGTACCACACAGTGTAGAAACATGGACGTAAATCACGTTGTGCACGTTACCACAGTCCATCCATGAATATGTAGTGTAAGACCCGAACTTTGTCTTGCCGCCATTGTAAATGTACTGGAAGTCTTCCGACTGCTGGTACCACACAGTGAAGAAACATGGACGTAAATCACGTTGTGCACGTTACCACAGTCCATCCATGAATATGTAGTGTAAGACCCGAACTTTGTCTTGCCGCCATTGTAAATGTACTGGAAGTTTTCCGACTGCTGGTACCACACAGTGTAGAAACATGGACGTAAATCACGTTGTGCACGTTACCACAGTCCATCCATGAATATGTAGTGTAAGACCCGAACTTTGTCTTGCCGCCATTGTAAATGTACTGGAAGTCTTCCGACTGCTGGTACCACACAGTGTAGAAACATGGACGTAAATCACGTTGTGCACGTTACCACAGTCCATCCATGAATATGTAGTGTAAGACCCGAACTTTGTCTTGCCGCCATTGTAAATGTACTGGAAGTTTTCCGACTGCTGGTACCACACAGTGTAGAAACATGGACGTAAATCACGTTGTGCACGTTACCACAGTCCATCCATGAATATGTAGTGTAAGACCCGAACTTTGTCTTGCCGCCATTGTAAATGTACTGGAAGTTTTCCGACTGCTGGTACCACACAGTGTAGAAACATGGACGTAAATCACGTTGTGCACGTTACCACAGTCCATCCATGAATATGTAGTGTAAGACCCGAACTTTGTCTTGCCGCCATTGTAAATGTACTGGAAGTTTTCCGACTGCTGGTACCACACAGTGTAGAAACATGGACGTAAATCACGTTGTGCACGTTACCACAGTCCATCCATGAATATGTAGTGTAAGACCCGAACTTTGTCTTGCCGCCATTGTAAATGTACTGGAAGTTTTCCGACTGCTGGTACCACACAGTGTAGAAACATGGACGTAAATCACGTTGTGCACGTTACCACAGTCCATCCATGAATATGTAGTGTAAGACCCGAACTTTGTCTTGCCGCCATTGTAAATGTACTGGAAGTTTTCCGACTGCTGGTACCACACAGTGTAGAAACATGGACGTAAATCACGTTGTGCACGTTACCACAGTCCATCCATGAATATGTAGTGTAAGACCCGAACTTTGTCTTGCCGCCATTGTAAATGTACTGGAAGTTTTCCGACTGCTGGTACCACACAGTGTAGAAACATGGACGTAAATCACGTTGTGCACGTTACCACAGTCCATCCATGAATATGTAGTGTAAGACCCGAACTTTGTCTTGCCGCCATTGTAAATGTACTGGAAGTTTTCCGACTGCTGGTACCACACAGTGTAGAAACATGGACGTAAATCACGTTGTGCACGTTACCACAGTCCATCCATGAATATGTAGTGTAAGACCCGAACTTTGTCTTGCCGCCATTGTAAATGTACTGGAAGTCTTCCGACTGCTGGTACCACACAGTGTAGAAACATGGACGTAAATCACGTTGTGCACGTTACCACAGTCCATCCATGAATATGTAGCGTAAGACCCGAACTTTATCTTGCCGCCATTGTAAATGTACGTGAAGTTTTCCGACTGCTGGTACCACACAGTGTAGAAACATGGACGTAAATCACGTTGTGCACGTTACCACAGTCCATCCATGAATATGTAGTGTAAGACCCGAACTTTGTCTTGCCGCCATTGTAAATGTACTGGAAGTTTTCCGACTGCTGGTACCACACAGTGTAGAAACATGGACGTAAATCACGTTGTGCACGTTACCACATTCCATCCATGAATATGTAGTGTAAGACCCGAACTTTGTCTTGCCGCCATTGTAAATGTACTGGAAGTTTTCCGACTGCTGATACCACACAGTGTAGAAACATGGACGTAAATCACGTTGTGCACGTTACCACAGTCCATCCATGAATATGTAGTGTAAGACCCGAACTTTGTCTTGCCGCCATTGTAAATGTACTGGAAGTTTTCCGACTGCTGGTACCACACAGTGAAGAAACATGGACGTAAATCACGTTGTGCACGTTACCACAGTCCATCCATGAATATGTAGTGTAAGACCCGAACTTTGTCTTGCCGCCATTGTAAATGTACTGGAAGTTTTCCGACTGCTGGTACCACACAGTGTAGAAACATGGACGTAAATCACGTTGTGCACGTTACCACAGTCCATCCATGAATATGTAGTGTAAGACCCGAACTTTGTCTTGCCACCATTGTAAATGTACTGGAAGTTTTCCGACTGCTGGTACCACACAGTGTAGAAACATGGACGTAAATCACGTTGTGCACGTTACCACAGTCCATCCATGAATATGTATTGTAAGACCCGAACTTTGTCTTGCCGCCATTGTAAATGTACGTGAAGTTTTCCGACTGCTGGTACCACACAGTGAAGAAACATGGACGTAAATCACGTTGTGCACGTTACCACAGTCCATCCATGAATATGTAGTGTAAGACCCGAACTTTGTCTTGCCGCCATTGTAAATGTACTGGAAGTTTTCCGACTGCTGGTACCACACAGTGTAGAAACATGGACGTAAATCACGTTGTGCACGTTACCACAGTCCATCCATGAATATGTAGTGTAAGACCCGAACTTTGTCTTGCCGCCATTGTAAATGTACTGGAAGTTTTCCGACTGCTGGTACCACACAGTGTAGAAACATGGACGTAAATCACGTTGTGCACGTTACCACAGTCCATCCATGAATATGTAGTGTAAGACCCGAACTTTGTCTTGCCGCCATTGTAAATGTACTGGAAGTTTTCCGACTGCTGGTACCACACAGTGTAGAAACATGGACGTAAATCACGTTGTGCACGTTACCACAGTCCATCCATGAATATGTAGTGTAAGACCCGAACTTTGTCTTGCCGCCATTGTAAATGTACTGGAAGTCTTCCGACTGCTGGTACCACACAGTGTAGAAACATGGACGTAAATCACGTTGTGCACGTTACCACAGTCCATCCATGAATATGTAGTGTAAGACCCGAACTTTGTCTTGCCGCCATTGTAAATGTACTGGAAGTTTTCCGACTGCTGGTACCACACAGTGTAGAAACATGGACGTAAATCACGTTGTGCACGTTACCACAGTCCATCCATGAATATGTAGTGTAAGACCCGAACTTTGTCTTGCCGCCATTGTAAATGTACTTGAAGTTTTCCGACTGCTGGTACCACACAGTGTAGAAACATGGACGTAAATCACGTTGTGCACGTTACCACAGTCCATCCATGAATATGTAGTGTAAGACCCGAACTTTGTCTTGCCGCCATTGTAAATGTACTGGAAGTTTTCCGACTGCTGGTACCACACAGTGTAGAAACATGGACGTAAATCACGTTGTGCACGTTACCACAGTCCATCCATGAATATGTAGTGTAAGACCCGAACTTTGTCTTGCCGCCATTGTAAATGTACTGGAAGTTTTCCGACTGCTGGTACCACACAGTGAAGAAACATGGACGTAAATCACGTTGTGCACGTTACCACAGTCCATCCATGAATATGTAGTGTAAGACCCGAACTTTGTCTTGCCGCCATTGTAAATGTACTGGAAGTTTTCCGACTGCTGGTACCACACAGTGTAGAAACATGGACGTAAATCACGTTGTGCACGTTACCACAGTCCATCCATGAATATGTAGTGTAAGACCCGAACTTTGTCTTGCCGCCATTGTAAATGTACTGGAAGTCTTCCGACTGCTGGTACCACACAGTGTAGAAACATGGACGTAAATCACGTTGTGCACGTTACCACAGTCCATCCATGAATATGTAGTGTAAGACCCGAACTTTGTCTTGCCGCCATTGTAAATGTACTGGAAGTTTTCCGACTGCTGGTACCACACAGTGTAGAAACATGGACGTAAATCACGTTGTGCACGTTACCACAGTCCATCCATGAATATGTAGTGTAAGCCCCGAACTTTGTCTTGCCGCCATTGTAAATGTACTGGAAGTTTTCCGACTGCTGGTACCACACAGTGTAGAAACATGGACGTAAATCACGTTGTGCACGTTACCACAGTCCATCCATGAATATGTAGTGTAAGACCCGAGCTTTGTAGCGTGAATAACAAAGAAATAAATCGAGCAAAACCAGAAACGCACAATTTTGCAAGCAGGGCCTGAAAGGGATATATTAAAAAAACAACGCAGTGTATAAAAGAAAAAAATGCATAACAATTAGAGACGTAAATCATTTTTAAATATATACGAGTTTTCTATTTGTGGAATATCAAATGGCAATTTACTTAACAAATGCAAACATAAGGAAGGAAATTGCATTTTAAAAGTCTACCATCTTGCATATTCCATTGTTTACCTTTGCATCTTGGCACAAAAATGAAATAAAACCCTACTTTGGAAAAAGAAAGCACTCATTGTATAGCTGATATATTGACTCACTGACAGTTGCACACAGGAGAGAGAGAGAGAGAGAGAGAGAGAGAGAGAGAGAGAGAGAGAGAAGACTTTTCAGCTTTCTGATTACTCCATTTTTAAGCTAAAGTTCAAAACATACACACTAACACACACACACATATATATAATAGACGTGTGAGTACCTGTGTTTCTACAGAGTATTAGTTTCTCCATCACTGGATGCTTGCTGTTGCCGCAACTGTGTTTCAAATTTTAATGAAAGTCCAGCTTAACTAGACGTTGCTTTCTCTATTGCATAACGTCTGTCACACTTGAAAATGGCCTAACATAGAGGCCGAAACCGGTAGTGTGGGCTTAAATAAAGCACCAATAAATGCAACTGGAGCTGGACTTTCATTAAAATTTCTACATAGTGTCGGCTGGAGACACGGGACGATACTGCAATCGGAAAGTGAAGTTAGTTGGGGCATGGATTTTGTGAGATGGTGTTGGATGAGTGAAGGGCAGAAGGGCCGTGGGCGACAGGAAGAGGGTTACTAGTGACTTTGGGGGAAGGTGGCCAATTTCTGGCTAGGAATAGGAGGGAGGGGGTGACTGGAGTACGGGCTGGGAACATGGTCCACAGGTGAAGAGAAACAATTAACTAAAGTGACGATGGGAAATGAATTTGGATGGGGTGGTAGGACAGAGGAAGGGAAAATTATTAAGTGGAACATGTGGGAACAGGCCATTTAATAATTAGGCAGAGGATATCTGAAAATAGGGAACTTCGACCCTGTCTAATGGCAGGGTACTCTTAATTAAACTTTGATATGTGAAAGTCTCAAAACTGATTGGAGGTGGTGTTAATTGAAATTTTACTATTAATACATGCTCTGGTTGTAGCCTTTCTCAAATGTTGTTCAATTTGTAGATTGAGCAAGCTATAAAGGAAAGCAAGGAGAAATTTGGTGAAGGAATTAAAGTTCAGGTTGAAGAATTAAAAACATTGCGTTTTGCCAATTCTGTCAGATACAGTAAAGAACCCGGAAGTGCAATTGAACGGAATGGACAGTGTGCTGAAAGGTGCTTATAAGATGAACATTAACAAGAGCAAAACTAAGGTAATGGAGTGCAGTCTAAGAAAATCAGGTGATGCTGAAGGAATTAGATTAGGTAACGAAGCAATAAAGGAGGTAGATGAGTTTTGTTACTTGGGCAGTAAAATAACAAATGACGGTCGCAGTATAGAGGATGTAAAATGCAGAATGACAATGGGAAGAAAAGCATTTTTGAAAAAGAGAAATTTGCTAACATCGAATATTAATTTAAGTATAAGGAAGTCTTTTCTGAAGGCATTTGTGTGGAGTGTTGCCTTGTATGGGAGTGAAACATGGACGATAAGCTGTGCGGACAGGAAGAGGATAGAGGCTTTTGAAATGTGGTGCTACAGAAGCATGCTGAAGAGTAGGTGGGTAGATCGCGTAACTAATGAAGAGGTACTGAACCGAATTGGTGAGAAAAGGAATTTTTGGCATACCCTGACTAAAAGAAGGGATCGCTTGGTAGGACACATTCTTAGACATCGAGGAATCGTAAATTTAGCATGGGAGGGAAGTGTGTGGGGTAAAAATCGCAAAGGGAGACCAAGAGACGCGTATAGTAAACAGATTCAAGTGAATGTGGGTTGTCGTTCTTATGAGGAAATGAAAAGGCTTGCTCAGGATAGGGTATTGTGGAGAGCTGCATCAAACCAGTCTCCGGACTGAAGACCATAACAACATACATGCTCTAAATATGTGAATATGTATTAATAATGAAATGTTAAAATTCTTCTGAGCTATTTGCCGCGTCATGATAATAAAATATTTCCAACGTTTCGGCTCCATTGCAGGAGCCTTCCTCAGGAAATACTGACTTCCCTGAGGAAGGCTTCCGCAACGGAGCCGAAACGTTGGAAATATTTTATTATCATGACGCGGCAAATACCTCAGAAGAATTTTAACGTTAACAATAACGACCGCGAAAGCCTACGTTCGTACAAATAATGAAATATTCACATCACTATCTCCTTGAATTGAAATGTCCCATAATGTCATTTCACTAAAATTGATCTTATTAATTTAAATAATACACAATACGTAGAGTTCAATTCGGTGAATGGCATGACACCTTTAATAAATACAGTTTGTAGACAGAAGTCTGTATCTAAGGTAGATACGACATTTCGTAATGATGTGGAACGTGTCAGTTTAGTAAGTGTTGTCTAGACTTGACAATCAATACTTTAAGGATTTTTATTACATTTTTTGTTGTTTTTTTATTTTTTTATTCATTTTTTTATTTTAAAGTTTTATCTACAAATTCATCTACATTGTAGAAGGAGTTGCCATTCAGAAATTCCTTTAATTTCTTTTTAAATACTAGTTTGCTATCTGTCAGACTTTTGATGCTACATGGTAAGTGACCAAAGACTTTTGTGGCAGCATAATTCACCCCTTTCTGAGCCAGAGTTAGATTTAACTCTGAATAGTGAATATCATCGTTTCTCCTAGTGTTGTAGCTATGCACACTGCTATTACTTTTGAATTGGGACGAATTGTTAACAACAAATTTAATGAGTGAATATATATATATATATATATATATATATATATATATATATATATATTGTGAAGCTTCAGTGAAGATCCCTAGATAAATGTATGCAGGATGCTCTTGGGTGGGCTCCAGCAATTATTCTTTGTACACGCTTTTGTGCAATCAATGTTGAATTGCTCCAGAATATGATCCCTTATGAAAGCAGTGAATGAAAGTAGGCGTAGTAAGCTAATTTACTGAGATGTATATCACCAAATTTTGCAATGACTCTGATAGCATAAGTAACTGAACTCAAACGTTTCAGGAGATCTTCAATATGTTTCTTCCAATTCAGTCCCTCGTCAACGCAAACACCCTAAAAACTTTTAATATTCTACCTTAGATACAGATTTATGTTCGAAGTCTAAATTTATTAATGGTGTCATGCCATTTACTGTATGAAACTGTATGTACTGGGTTTTATCAAAGTTTAAATAGAGTCCATTTGTAGAGAACTACTTAATAACTTTCTGGAAGATATAATTTACAATTTCATCAGTTAATTCCTGTTTGTCAGGTGTGATAGCTATACTTGTATCATCAGCAAAAAATACTAGCTTAGCATCTTCGTGGATGTAGAATGGCAAGTTATTAACCTTCTCATGCGTCACGTCCTCAAATGAGGACACTTAAATTGTGTCTTATTTCTGTCATCTTTTACGGTTGAAGTGACCGTAAAAGTACAGCTACTTCAAATGGGAACTAATACTGAATGTTAGAATGTCTCTTAGACGGCACTGTTAGTCGTTGGGATAACAAAAAAAAATGGAAAGTAGAGATTACAAGAAACAGTAGAGGCAGGCCTTCAGATGAAAACACATTGTTGTCTCTACATCGAATAAATAAATAAATAAAATAAAGCCTGTCATTCGGTACCCAACGAATTACACTTCAATGGGGCATAATATTGGCCAGCCAAGTCAGGTGATCCCAAAGCCAAGAGGTGCCATGATCGGCAAACTTGAGAATAGTGTAAACTTGCTGTGTGGCCCGAGTGCCTGAAACAATTTCATTGTACGACAAATACAAAATATTGTTCACACTTCGTGTATTCTTTGATATTATTAATAGATGTTCCATGTAAAATGTATCAGTTTTCGAACTGACTGTCCTGTTTTGAGGACACCTGCCAATTTTATTTTTATTTTTTTTATTTTTTTATTTTTTTAAAGATAATTTATGATGAATTCCGCAGAAGATACCAAATAATGTATCAGAAATTTTGTTCATTGTCGGATAGCTAAGTCGTGCATGAGAGGGTTAATAAATATTAATGACATTATACGAAAATTCTTTCCGAGCTTAATTTGGCACAACATTGTATTTTAAACCTTACTACTGAATCATTACCACAGCCAGTTTCGAACTAAACGTACCGTACGTCGACGGCAGGTTCGTTAACGTACATAGTTGTGTCATAACGACCTCCCAGACGCGAAGAGCATGTTAATACCCACATTTTGGGGAAGTTTATTGTTGTCTGGCGGCCAGTATTTCCGTCGTCGAGGAGGCGGACTGCCGTCGTTCTTGCGGCAGTAAATTGTCGGTTCTTACGAGGGGCCCTTGGGGAGCGCATTCGTTACGGCTAACTGGGTAACGTCCTTGCAGCTCGCAGGCATCCTGGACCAGGGAAGCGCCGGCTGTGACGCAAACCGGTTGTCCGGGCGGACGCAGCAGCAGCCGCTGACTGCGATACAGGCGGGGGCAGCGTGTGGTCACACCTAGCGGGGGCAGCATTCCTCAGGCCGCGCGGCTCGCATTAGCGTCTCAAACCGTGAGCGCCGAACACACCGCCCGGCTGCAATTTTCGCTTTCTTCACAGTCCTTTCCGGACCTTCACTCCTGTTGGCACTGGCTCTATCCGTATGCTGGAGAACGGATCGCATTGAAAACGACGCATGCAAAGCGGCGAAAGGAAAACAGGAAGTCAACGGCGTGCTTCTTAAATACTTCACCCAACCCAGGGCCAGTGAACTTTCAACTGGTGGCCAACTGTTTTTTCGGGCTGCACCATACCATTTCGTAGCTTTTTCTGTGTACTCGTCAGGCAGCAATTTCATCCGCCGGCAGACGCTATCTAAGGCAAGGAGGTGTTCTATAACATAGAAGTGATGCACCATCTTTCTCTAATAATCTATTTCTATAAATGTGAAAGTCTGTTCGGTGTACGTTCATCACGTCTGAACCACAAGACATAAAGAGCTAAAAATTTGTATAGTTACTAATGTCCACCCGGGGAAGGCTTTAGGCACGGTTTTATGGCGATCGGATAGCTATTTATCTCTCTCTCTCTCTCTCTCTCTCTCTCTCTATATATATATATATATATATATATATATATATATATATATATATATATATTAATGTGATTGTCTGTTCAGTGTACGCTTATCACCTCCGAACGACAAGACGCAGAGACTTAAATATTTGTACTGTTACTAATTTATACCTGAGGAGGATTTTAAGCACGATTTTATAGCGATCTGATAGATATTTAGTAATTTGAAAAATATAACACGAAATGCGGAACAATAATTACCGCAGCCTATTGTGGCTGCGAGCATTACAAAACAAATAAGCTGTTGTACAGGAAAGAGAGAGCGTGGCGAATGGAGATTTGGGTGTGGCGGGAGACGTGCAGGGAAATGTCCTCTGCAGTGGGCTGGTCACTGTGTACTCGGTGGCGGAGTGGTCAACGCGTCTGCCTAGTAAGCAGGAGATCCCGGGTTCGAATCCCGCCGGGCACAAATTTTCTTCATTCGCCGCGCTTTTGTATTCCATCTAAACCTAGTACAGCGAAGCAATAACTGATCGCAAATTGCGATTTATTTCAAATAGCACAATTACGGCTCTAATCGTTCATTATGCAACAGTAGTATGTGAATGATTATTTTTACATGGCAAAGGAGGAATACTAAAGCAAACAAACGCACATGTTAGGAGTAACTCAATACAGCTAACTATCTATCGAAGTGATTCAGTAAGCACACTGCAAATTATAATTTCTAGGACGAGCTACTAGTACATGTAACACTATACAAGCGACAACAAATTAATTTGTGTTAAATTTTGATCAGTTTGAGAGATAATGGGAAGGATAAGGTATGCCCCTTACTCTTACGAGATTTAGTTTCTGAAACTACGAGTTTGAGTACTGTGGGGAGGGTAAGGCTGGGAATTTGTGTCTGATGGGAGGCGTGCTTAGGTAGTCCTTGTAGGTGCGGTGATCACTGTGTCCCCAGTGGTGTAGGGGACAGCGCAAATGTCTAGCAAGCGGGAGACCCGGGTTCGTATCCCAGCTAGGTACACATTTTCAGCTTTGACCATTCGCAGTTGATGTCATATATTCTGTGAATATTGATCAAGTGTTTTGGGATCCGCGGCAGATCAGTTTAAAAGATGACATGGAAGTAGTTCAGAAGTGAGCAGCTAGGTTCGTTACTGGTAGGTTCGACCAAAGCGCGAGTGTCACGGAAATGCTCCAGGAACTCAATTGAGAATCGCTGGAGGAAAGACGATGTTCTTTTCGAGAAATTCTGTTGATGGAATTTAGAGGGCCGTAATTTGAAGCTGACTGTAGAACGAGCTTCCTGTCTCCTACTTACATTTCGCGTAAAGTTCACAAAGCACAAAGACAAGAGAACATTCAGTTTGTAAGTGCAGTAGGAAAGGAAATGTCTAGTAATGGACAGTGTACCCTCCACCACGCACTTTACGGTGTATGTAGATGTAGATGGTAAAATGCGTCGACACTTTTATCCTTACCTATGGATGACACGCGGTCTATTTGGTAGGTAGTCACAATATTCTGACTGATCACTGAAGATGTTTACAGCTGCAGTTTTGTGTAAAACGTTGAACTCCCAGTTGGGCGCGGTTTTCCGTGTTCAGTATAGTAGCCAGGCATGGTACGGTCCATAATGGATGTGGACAGCGCCAGCTGTATAATGATTGTAAAATGGGTGGTGCACACTCTCCTGACAGAGCGTTGTTAACACCAGACAGTCTGAAGACCTCCATTTGACTGACTGTCCGAATAGTGCAGTATCGAGGTTGGTGGTGCAGTGTCCTGACATTGGATTTTACATCTACAATGCTACAATGTCGTTCAACTGTGAGAAGAGCACAATATAAAACGACCATAAAAACGGATTTTTTAAATGTTATTATTTTCAAATCGTTTACAAAACAACAGTATCCCCTTCAAAATACTCTTCATTACAAATAATACATTTGCCACACCGTTGCTTCCATTGTCCGTAGCATTTTGTAATGGTGAACAACTCCTTTCTCGTTTATTTCGTGACTTCTTCAATAATGTTGCCAAATCGGTGTCCTTTCATGTCACTTTTCATGTGTGGAAAGGAAAAGTCGCTCGAAGCCATGTCAGTTGAGTACGATACGTGTGATAGCGAAACCATGCCAGTTTAAGCCAAAAAGTTATGCACACTTGTTCATAGTGATTCAAGACGTTTGCATGTGAATGTTCGCCTTTGTAGTGGACAAGTTAAACATTTAGTAAATCAGTACCGAACTTTACTGTATGGAAATGTCGTTGCCTCTGTGATCCGTTAACAGGGTTCATTACTGTCGCCCACATGTCTTCCTGCAACCAATTATTCTACTGTAAACGTAAGTCGGAGCTTCGGGTTACGTAATAATTACATATGGTTGTGTAGTGGCTAACTGTACAGTATTTTCAGTCTTCTTAGTGTATGTTATTGAGCAGTACATTGTAACACTGGGTATTTATCGATTAATTGGTGTATTTACTGTTATTTCGATATTTGTACTCTCCTGCAATTACAGGGCATTTTCTTTTTTCGTCTGGACACATTTTAGCAATGGAAGCGAACTACTCCACACGCGAGACGGCGATACGATTTTCGGTTACAGGTTAGCAAAAGAAAGTAGCCTGCGAGCCCGTATGCTCTACGCGGAATGATCTCCAAATCGTAGAGTGCCATCCATAAGCTGTTTATCCTGCGTTTTCAGCATCTTAGTGTCACAGGCTCCCTAGCACCCAATGGCGTGTCAACCCTTTGGAGGGGAGGGGGGGGGGTATAGGAGGAGTAGTCCCCCCCCCCCCACTTAAAACTTTTGCAAGACACAGTTTGCAGCCATTTTTGCCTTTGACTGAAGCATCTTGTAACGACTACTCCTTTAGTCCTATTTTTCAGTCTGTGACTGCTAATAGGTCACAACATATGTACTGATGGTGCGCTATCGCTATTACATATAAATGAGACGCAAGCGCAACTTGACGAGAAAACGGAAACTGGAACACCTCGCCTATGGAAGTTCCATGAACTCGCCCCCTCCCGCCAGACTAAAGTCTTGGAATCGGTAAAACGAAGTCAGTAAATAGGTTTTCTGCCCCTCCCACCCTCCCTAAAGAAATAGTTGGTACGCCACTGCTAATACCCGACTAAGTGAACACCGCAGATGGAGGAGCGTGTGCTAAATTTACAACTAGCATGCGGCGATCAGCTGTAGCAGAAGGCGTGAGTCATTTTCTTGGCTGGGGAGGGGAGGGGGTACTACACGAACAGTTACTCCATACGTATCATGTTCAGCGCGTTTAGGAACTAGAGCCAGAAGACCATCATAGCAAAATGCGGTTCTGTCAACGGCGCCGTAGATCCGCTATAATAATAATTTCATGTGGATCATTGGCCTCATGCAAGTCTTTCAATTGGACGCCACTTCGACGACTTGCGTGTCCTTAACCTACCCCAGTTATCCAACCGGCCGGCCGCGGTGGCCGAGGGGACTGAGGCGCTCCAGTCACGGTCTGTACGGCCACTACGGTCGGGGGTTCGAATCCCCCCTCGGGCACGGATATTTGTGCCGTTCTTAGTGTTAACTAGTTCATAAGTAGTTTGTAAGTTTAGGGACTGATGACCCCGTAGTTAAGTCCCATAACCTATACAAACACTTATGTTATCCAACCGGGGAAAGGCGACCTACAGCTTAACGTGAAATCCGAACCACTTGTCGTTTCTGGCGACTTATGAGATCGTTGAGAGATAAACGATGGGTTAAAGCGCAGACTGAAAAAAATCCGAGGTCCGACCGGGTTTTAAACCCGCGACCCTTCGGTTTCCGAGTCTGACGGGGGGCACATTGATCACCTCCTGTGAATGGACGTCATGTTGAACGTATCCTAAGAAGAAGTGTACATAACTGAGAAAGTATGCCTTTTCGAACTTGATGGACTTTTATTTTTCTTTTGTTGGGTGATAACATCTCCCAAAGTATTGGACATTTATTTTCGAATTCCCTGTATATATCTTTATATGACAATTGATGCTGTTTGAATGAGCAGAAAAAAGAAACAGAAAACCTATTGTTTGACTTACATTTTGTCAGAGTTTATCACATCGTCTACAGTCTGAAAGAACAGACGTCGCTATATGATGTTGCAGATATTCCTAAGACAGATTTTAGCTGTTTTTTATTCCGCAACTGCTGTAGAATATAATATGAATAATTGAGCCTGGGCCGAGATTTTAACGCAGGACCTCATGCTCACTAGGCATTTGCGCTAAGCTCTTGCGCCACTCCAGATACAAGGATCTAACACACCTGCACGGACTACTTAAGCACGTGCCGCGATCGATCTAAACCTTCGCATGTCTTTCTTCTTAGATCAACGTACTTCATGGCCCACATCTGGGCCCGTATTCCCATCCCGTCCGCGGTGAAATATGTATCACTCTTTGACATCGAGAATTTTCCATTAAGAAATTGCGGTGTCTATTCTTTCTGTCATTGCAACATTTAAAAGCAGCTGACACTGAAAAAAAAACCCCAATAAATAATCTCTGAGAACCGGTGTACTTTGTAACATTTCTATATATGCATACCCTATATTTCTACCCAATAGTTAATACATTTCTGTACCAAAAAGCTATAGCATTGATATAAAGGGAAATTAGCACCCATATAAAACGTTCTAATCGGATGATATTTAAGGCCTTTACTAAAACTTGAATGTAAACGACTTATATTTTGTAACTCAAAAAGGTTTAAGTAACCATAAAGAACATAATATATAAAATTGTATTCCGAAACCCATTTACGAACTATGCACACACACCACAAATCTGTTTATTAATTTTTAGTAGTATTTAATTATGCAATTGTCATTGGCATATGATGCAAATAAGCAAATATTATAAATAAAGGGCCAACAAAACTTATTATCTCACTAGAAGCATTACGATGCACTGACAACAAATATCACTCTCACAGATGCAATTAATACTAATCACAAGAGTAAATACCAAATAAATAAATATAACGGTACTTTTCACATCAAGGTAAATGTTGATTACAAACAAACAAATAACTACACAATAAAATAACACACCTTTTGGTAACACAAACTTGACTGAACTGTCACGCATAGTGTCAAAACATTATATTTCTGTTGATAAACAAAACGACGCCATTTATCCAAGTCAAAAGAAAACAATTGTCAATAAGACATTTCAAAATGATTTTACGACCACACAAGACAACACACACCGAATTAAAATAAGAAAACAAAATACTTAAGTTATAAACTTTATTTACGTAAGTATATTTCTATGTTCACCAATCTTAAAAAAATGTTTATTTTATTGACACTCATTTGTATTGAGAGGTGAAAGAGAAGTGGAAGACAAGGTTTGCCATTACGGACACTGTCTCCTTGGATGTTTGGAGTGACAGACGATTTTGTAATGACTTGTAGCCATGCATGTTTGTGAAAAGCAAGCTTGTTATAGAAAATAAAATTTTTAACAGTGCAAAGTGAAGTTTATTATTCCAAGAAAATAAATTTCCTGCAAAATTTACAAAAAGTTTTAGCTCTAGCAGAACTCGCAACGCAAGCCAAGAATAAAATAAGAATAAGCAGAGTAACAACAAAGAAGAGACCACCAAAAACAAGATGAGTATATTTTAAAGTGTTATTATAGTTTCACTTTTATTTTTGTGGGCCCTTCTTCCACAAGCCAACAACATAAACTTTCCACATGCCAAAAACTACGTATATGTAGAGGACAATTGGGGAGTAGATTGGCAGACAAAGAAGAGGAAACGCCACAACTTGGAAAGCACATCTACATCACAGTATTCCCATTATTTGTCGGTTGAAAATACAAATCATCTTATCATTGCCTGGCGTTTCAGGATGGATGTGATCCAATACTGTTAATCAACTAACTCCCATAACGAAATTTGTGGTTCTTTATTTTTTGAATGTCGGTTTCAATTCATTATGTCATTATCTTCAGATCAATTGCCTACAAAATGTTGGTCATTCCACAAAACAGAATTTCTTTACAGGAGAAAAACTACGAAAAATCCTATATGAGTTTTCATAATTAATTGCCAGTGATCCAACAGGGGGAAAAAGAGAAAAAAACATTAATTTAATCCCTCCGAAAAATCCTGTTCCTTCTTTAATATAAATGTATAATAAATAATGCTGCTATACCTAACATGAACAACACAATGTATACATGCCATCTGGTGACAGCAATGCATGTAACAAATGTCTGTAGCTTGTCGGTCAGTTACCTACAGCTAGAGCTGTAAAATCAATATTTTAAAAATTTCAATTTCCTATTATGGCGTCGTGCAAGGTTTGCACATAAAGATTTTGACGTCACTCCTAACCTGTGTAAGGTATGATCCACTGTTTTTCAATTAGAAAACTCTTGTAAACAGTATATTTTTACTGTAAAGAATATCTGTTTTGTGTTGTCCGTAATTGACTTTCAGTGAATAACCAAAATTTTGTAAACAATTGTTCTGGAAATTATGACATAGATCATTGAAACCCGTAGTCAAAAAATTAAAGACTACAAAAAAGCGATGTTGCCTGCATTCCGTTACGAAAGTTGTTCATTAACAAATTGTCTTCTTGAACCGAAGTGTGAGCTCGATTTCTTCCGCACGCGATTTTCTTCTTACAGTGACACTTTCAACAATAGCGCTCTTGTTCACGTCAGTGGTTTGTGACCTAAACCGTTTCGAATGTGATGCTCAAGTGTCGCAAAACCGCCGCAAGCGGTATTATCCACAGCGCCTCCTCCTCTCGTCAAACTTTTGGCAACTAATTGAGTTTCACCACAGGATAAAAGCACTTTTGAAAGTTGACGTAGCTTTTTGTTGCATCTCCTCTCGAGCTTTAAAACTGAACTGTCAAGGGCCACGCTACGCCGCCGAAGAAAAGAATCAATTTTCTGTGAACAATGATTGCGATAGCCAAACTTAGGAAGCCATTGCAACAATGTTGGCTGTTCCGTCAGTAATGGATTTGGCTTTGTGTTGCAGTGTACCGTAATAATTACTCTTCGCCGTTGCTTCGTTGCTTGGATGCTCTCTATTCGATGCTTCACGTTCGTACCAGAAGAGAATTGCTTGTCAGCGTCTGGCCTTCTACAAACACACTGAAGTGGGAGTGAACTTCCTCCGACATCGGAGCTGTTCTCCATTGACGTACTATACTGACGTCGTTAGTAATATCTTCTTACACACATTTATTTTCAGACAAATGAAATACATCGTCATAATATACAGAGTTTTATTTACTTTTCAACATAGTCTCCATTTCTTTGTGTACGATTTTCCTATTGTTCTACAAACTTGAAAATTCCCTTAAAGTAGAAATCTCTTCCAACTGCCGGAAGACACTGACGCAGTATTTTCCGGATACCTCCAGCCGCGGTGGAGTGACCGAGCGTTCTAAGGCACCTCACTGCGAAGCGCGCGGTTCCTCGTCGTCGGGGGTTCGAGTCCTCCCCCGTGCATGGGAGTTTGTTTCGTCCATAGTATACGTTACGTTAGTTCAAGTATTTAGTAAACCTAGGGACTGATGAACAACTTAGTTAAATCTCTTAGAGTCCCATACATTTGATTTGATATCTCTATAAGCTCCTAGCTTTGACGTTGCAGTGTTCCTTCACGTTTATGGTTTGCTCGGGCTTAGGGTGACCAGATGCAATCGTATAAAAAAGAGGACAAAAAGCTTCAAAAAGGAGGACAAAGTAAAAAAAAGACACACAAAACATACGATCAAAGTTAGTAAATGAGTTCATTATTAATAGACAAAACATACATTCCTTAACAATTATTGTTACTGTTCTGAAGATCCCATTTTATGCAGAAGTTTCGCGTTGCTTAGCAGATAGTTACAACAAAGATAAATATGAAAATTCTTTTAAATTGTATTGGACCATCAATATACTTTTAACAGATTCAAGGTTCAACCTATTTCTGTCACTGTGTGGCAATTAGTGAAAATATTCTTTCCACATTTTCATTGTTTCCTGATATACTGTAAAAACAGTTTTGCAATATTACTCGTAAAAATTATTATGTCCTCAACACTGATCTGTTTACAAACCGAAAACAAACCATTCACCTACCACCATTCACCATTTATCGCACCGTTACCAGCACCGACAAGTCAAGCAGCACCCGCCGACATGGAAATTGCACTTTAACCTTCCGAACACAAACAAATTGAATGATCTAGATGCCACGAAATAAAACCACGACACTAAAACAATGTGAAGAGCTACTTTTTATCTTTATAGGCCACTGAAACGTTGTTCCAGCTCCAGATATTTTACATTCTTCTTCGAATTCATTTCTCCCTTTCTTAGAGGCAGGATTTTTGCAAGAAAAAAATGTCTGAGTTTGCGTTTAGGCATTGCGATATATTTAATGAAACTCACTTGGTTGCAATGATCAGGAATTTACTCTCACACGTCGCGCGTGCTCGACATGAAACCTATAATGACAACTACCAAGGCAATGTAAATCCGCAACTGAAGATACGGAGTGAAAATTTTCAATAATCGATATTTCGCACTCGCTTCTGTGTCAATCCATGATAGAATCCACGATCCTGCTGCCACATATAGCACTGCCTTCGTGCGTATTGATGACGAAAGCGGTGCCTGTAGATAAAGTACTTAAGAAAAGAGCAATAGAACAGGAGTAATCGTAAATGTAAATTTATTGCGCTCAAATTTCCGAAACAGGAGGACAATGTAGAAATCCGGACGGACCCCGGTCAAAGAGCTAAAATAGGATGACACGTCCGGATGAATCCTGACGTCTGTTCACCCTACCCAGATTCAATAAATACAACCCGAATGCAACCCTGCGCATCCGGAAGACACTACCCGTAAATTTCACAAACGATCGCACTGTCTTCGCATTTTTCGCTTATTGCGAATCCAAGTAGTGCCATTGCTTATCGTGGCGTTTTGTTTCAGGCTCGTAATGATTAAACCTTTATATGATAGTGGTCGATGTATTGCCCACCTACCATAAGTGCTAAACACTGTACATTGCCCTTTGCCTTCAACGTTTTCACCCTTTTCGTTGTAAATAACAAGTACAAGAATTTCTACTATTTAATAGTGTTTAGTAATTTTTTATTCTTTGAATATTATAATGTGCTAAAGTTTTGTAATTCAGTAAATCATTTAATAAATTGTATCTCTCTGCATTCCAAATGCCGTTTGTTAGTTATCTATCCCAGATATAAGAAGGTGATCTTTCAAATGAGCACCATCCACAGTAGTCTAAGCCCCACCGAAAATACATAATGTTCTCTACTTCAACCTCCTATTTCTTCCTTTCACTTCCACGTTACATAAACATATTATAATTCTGAGTATATTAAATGCCTATATAAGTAAAATTGGATGCAATAAAATACTACCTTTCAAATTTTCAGAAAAAAGTTTTGTCCAGTAAAGAGTGAAACCAGCTTTGGCCGCTCGTCACAATACTTGTAAAATACAAATCACCTTCATTTCGAATTCTCTGAAGGAGATCATCGGAGATGTTTCGTATCTGAAGTTTGTAAACTTAGGTCAACAAACATGGAACCCAACGGGCACATAGATTTCGGTTCCCTAAGTTGGAAATTATTTTTTGCACTGCACTATCCTACTGCAAGGTGTGTAGCGATTTCATGCACAGTGACACGCCTGCCGTCTCTAATAAGCTCATCAGCCCTTTTCTTGTTGCGAACCGTGGAGACAGTGTATAAACGACTGCTACAAGGTTTATCTTGGATACTCGTGTTTCCATCTTTGAAGTGTTTGACCCATTCCATAACACTGCTTGCGCCCGTGCAGGCATCTCCATACTTACGTTGAAGTCTGAGGGCAATGACAGCAGCAGATCGTACCTCTTTAACAATGAATTCAATGACAACACGCTGTCGAAACGAAACACTTATGTCCACCACTGGAAATACCGTCCTACTCACGTGACGCTAATAACGTCAGAAAATGAGAACATGTAGTGTGCAGACTACGATTCTGTAGTCATTTGCGTTACACATTTGGAAGTTGAATTTTAACAAAGGGTTTGCTCACAACTTTCAGAATTGCCCTCGAAAATCATTATAAGTACTGTGTATCTAGTACAGCAATGATTAAATTGCAGATAAGTAACTTTTCACGTTATAGATCCTGCCGCGGCGGATTGGCCGTGCCGGCCGCGGTGGCCGAGGGGATTGCGGCGTTTCAGTCACGGTCTGCACGGACACTACGGTCGGGGGTTCCAATCCCTCCTCTGGCATGGATATTTGTGCCGTCCTTAGTTGTAGCTAGATCATAAGTAGTTTGTAAGTTTAGGGACTGATAACCCCGTAGTTAAGTCCCATAAGCTTTACAAACATTTGAACATTTTGGATTTTTTTTTTTTTTTATGGCTTTTGGCGACAGTGACCATACAGCCAGCGGTTATTACATTGACAACATTACAATAGAATTGAGATTCTTACAATGTACAGCACAATATTAATAAGCTTGTTACATCATATAGCCTTAGAATAAAAGTAGAAAAATAACATGTAAAGACATTAAACAAGACATATTTAACAGTACGACAGATATTTGTAATACAATAAAAGTGCAGAAAGCATAGGACCAAATGAGAGGTGCAAAGAAAAATAAAAGTCAAAATATAATATAAAATCACTTATGCAGTTTCCCGCTGTGCATGTTCAAGGTAAACACACTAGCTCTAAAATTAGAGCTGTATGCCAGTGACTTTGAGGTAGTCCTTCAGTAAAGTGTACTTAAGCTTGTCGAATCCATGAAGGAGGACAGTGACACTTGTGGGGATGGGGTAACCCCTCGCGACCAGCGTTCGGTAGAATACACTTTGTGCGGCCGTGTACTTGGTGCATGCCAGTATGATGTGGTTGAGATCCGCCACTGTCGTTACATCTTTGTCGCAATGCCGAGAAGCGATGATTTTCAAACGGTGTAGGTGGGCAGGGTAACATCCATGCCCCAGTCTCATCCGAATGATAGACGTTGCATGACGTCTACTAAGCGTCATCGATGAAAACCACGGTCGTGAGGAGACATTTGGTTGTATAGCTGCCAGGTGTCCTCCCTTAAACACATGAGAGAGGTGCCATTCGTGGTCCCAAGTGCGATAGGCAGCTTTCCGAATCGTCGTTCGTAAGTCTGTATATGGAATCGGCGTGGGGCGGACATTTTGGATTAGCCATGCGCACCACTGTGTCTATCAAGGTCTACTGGTAATTACGAAAGGAGACTTAAAACCAGAAATATTTCTGCGTATTAAATAGGACTGACAAGCTTACGTAACATGTTCTTCAGTATGCAAGTCTAAAATGTAGGATGAACTGAGGATAACACTTTCTGACCAATCTGTACTAAAACACTGAATTAGCTGAAGTAAATGATGATATGAGACTTGTGTCGTTTGTGTCTTTTTAGAATGTAGATATTATAATAGATGCGTGTGTTTGTGTGTGTTGTACTGTGTTTCGGTTATACTCTCATGGTGAGAGAATAGCAGACAGCAAACCCTTTTTTCTGCAAAACGCAGTAGGAGTCGCACTACAATAATGATTATAATCAATTCTCGATCAAAAATCTACGAACTGAAAGAAACCAGCCACTTAAGATACAACAACATGAGATAAAAACGCATCAGTCAGTGTCAATACACAGAACAAGCCAATTTACTAGCGAAGACTACGGGCTGTCATAGACGAATAAGGAACCATTTTTATGTTTTACTGTTTGACTATCCAACTGAGTAATTTTAAATGACGAGAGTACTGTGGCTTTAAGTGACATTTCTTTCATATGTAATTGAAAGTTATTCTGAATAAGACGCCCCTAGCAAGTGTCGAAACAATGGTTAATATTACCGTGCCGCGGTGGAGTAGCCGAGCGGTCTAAAGCGTCTCGCTGCGGAGCGTGCGGTTGCTCGCCGTGAAGGTTCGAGTCCTCCCTGGGGCATGGGTGTGTGTTGTCCTTAGATTAGTTTACCTAGCCGAGCGGTGTAAAGCGTCTCGCTGCGGAGCGCGCGGTTGCTCGCCGTGAAGGTTCGAGTCCTCCCTGGGGCATGGGTGTGTGTGTTGTCCTTAGATTAGTTTACCTACGTTTAAGTAGTTTGTAAGCTACGGACTGATGACCACGCAGTTTGGTCCGATAGATTTACAAACATTTGAATATTACCGTGTAATTAACGGAAATAGTGGACTGTAATTCGCAGGGAAGGAAAGTACTGTTGCACCCTTCACAGCCGTGTTTAAATTTATTGACACTATCACAAAGCATTGTTCTTTGACGAAGACAACGCCACAAGGGCGACACTAGTTAAAACAGTGCCATTCAGTCATTGAGATGCAACCATTCCATTGAATTGAATGAGTCCATTTTTATTCCTTTTTTCAATATTTAGTGATTGTATCAATGTTTTAGGAATTAAGATTCGTTTCCATTACTTTTTTATATTTATGTGTTAGTACCTATATTGTGTGTGATAATGATTTTTTTTAATTATGTAGATTATAATTACATTCTAAAACAAGAAAAATGAAGAATATTGTGTTATAGCTTTGACGTTGCAGTGTTCCTTCACATTTATGGTTTGCTCGGGCTTAGGGTGACCAGATACAATCGTATAAAAAAGATGACAAAGAGCTTCAAAACGGAGGACAAAGTAGAAAAAAAGTGGACTCACAAAACATACGATCAAATTTAATAAATGAGTTTATTATTAATAGACAAAACATACATTCCTTTACAATTATTGCTACTGTTCTGAAGATCCAATTCCATGCAGAAGTTTAGCGTTGCTTAGCAGATAGTTACAAAAAAGATAAATATGAAAATTCTTTAAATTGTATTGAACCATCAATACACTTTTAACAGATTCAAGGTTCAACCTATTCCTGTCACTGTTGGCAATTAGTGAAAATATTATTTCCACATTTGCATTTTTTCCTAATATACTGTAAAACAATTTTGCAATATTACTCGTAAAAATTATTATGTCCTCAATACTGATCTTTTCCCCTGTTCCATGCTACTGTGAATTACATGTAATGATTCCATTTATACTGGAAATACAGAACATAAGCAACGCGGGAATGGCCGTGCGCTCTAAGGCGCCTTCCTGCGGAGTGCTCGCCTGCGCTCAGTAGGAAGTTCGAGTCCTCCAAATGTTCAAATGTTTGTTAAGCTTATGGGATTTAACTACGGGGTCATCAGTCCCTAAACTTACAAACTACTTATCAAATACCTTATACTAAGGACGGCACAAATATCCATGCCCTATGGGGGATTCGAACCCCCGACCGTAGTGGCCGTGCAGACCGTGACTGAAGCGCCTCAGTCTCCTCGGCCACCGCGGCCGGCTCGAGTCCTCCCTCGGAGTGTGTGTTAGTTTAAGTAGTTTGCAATTCTAGTTACTGATGACCACTGCAGGTAGACACACAGATCTGTAAGCATGTGACACATTTTGAACAGCACGATCGAGGATCCCAGTTGTATTCAGGGCGGAACACTGCTGTTTATTTTGATTAATCTGAAATCCCTAGATGTTGTTGTCACAGCACTCAGGTCGTTGGCTGATAGTTCTTGATGTGAGGTCGAAATAAAAGCGATAGCGCTTATAGCCCTCAATTTTAGTAAACTATTCTTCTGCTCCAAATTTAGTTAGCGGTATGTTTTGTGTTTACTCGTTCTTCCCACTAATTCTTGTTCAAATGTTTGTAAATCTAAGGGTCTTACCGCTGTGGTTATCAGTCCATAGGCTTACAAACAACTTAAGCTAACTTATGCTAAGGACAACACACATACATACATCCCCGAGGTAGGACTCCAACCTCCGACGGAGCGACTGTGATCTGTGCGCTCCGCAAAATGTTTGTAGAGTCTATGGGACTTAACTACGGGGTCATCAGTCCCTAAAGTTACAAACTACTTATGAACTAGTTAATCCTAAGGACGGCCCGAGGGGGGATTCGAACCCCCGACCGTAGTGTCCGTGCAGACCGTGACTGGAGCGCCTCAGTCCCCTCGGCCACCGCGGCCGGCTGCGCTCCGCAGCAAGGCATCTTAGAACTCTCAGCCATTTCACTGCGGCAGTAATTGTTGTTCAAGATACAACAATGTCACACACTGTGCCAAAAGGAGGAAGGGAGGAAGCTTAATGTCCTGTCGACAGCATGGTCATTAGAGGCGAAGTTAACGCGCGGAGTTTTGGGTAAGGATGGGGAAGTAAATCGGCCGTGCCCTTTGAAAGGAACCATCCCGTCATTTGCCAGGAATGTTTAGGAAATTCACGGAAAACCTAAATCTGGATGGCCAGAGGTGGATTTGAACCGTCGTCCTCCCGGATGAGGGTCCAGTGTATTACCACTACGCCATCTCGCTCGGTGTTCCGAAATTGTAAACGAGTAAGTAATTGCAGAAATTATCTTAAAGTAGTTCGGTTTCTAAAACTGATTTAAATTTCCGAACATGTCGGGTGTTTTACTACTACGATTTGATACACTTACAAGTGATACAAGCCGTACCTTATTCATCTTCTTACGTCGTCCTTCTGCTGGTTAGAGAGTGGGCGAGAGAGAGAGGGGGGGAGGGCGTAAATATTACTCTACAGAAAACAAAGAAATAAGGAGGGAGGCAATTATGGAATGGTTGACAGATAAAGAATATTTGCCGGATTACAACAGAGAGGAAAGACCACTATATGGTGTAATTGGAGGTGTAGGCCGAATTCTAGAGAGATTTTCTTGCAGCAGTTATTGCCAAATGGTTGGTGATAATGACGTTGAGACTTGAGTTTTTAACTGCGTATTTTTCGCCTTAAGGGAGAAAAGCAGTTATGCAAACGAAAGGCTCAGAAAATGATTAGCTTACCACGTATTGTCATATCATTAAAAAAAAAAAAAAAAAAAAAAAAAAAAAAAAAAAAAAAAAAAAGTCAGAGAACATGCGCATGTAGATCAAGGCGCGTCTTACACAAACAGTATAAGGTTCTGATTCAAATGTTTGTAGAGCTTATGGGACTTAATTACGGGGTCATCAGTCCCTAAACTTACAAACTTCTTATGAACTACCTTATACTAAAGACGACACAAACATCCATGCCCGATGGGAGATTCGAACCCCCGACAGGGAACGACCTCGCGCATCGTAGCATAGCGCCTCAATGCCCTCGGTCGCTTCGCCGCGGCGAATTCTTGTTCATCAAAGGCTATATATAAAGGAATTTAAATCACTACTGTAGACTAATGGTAATACTCTTGTTGAATCCACAGCGGCTGGTCAAGAGTCTGAAGGAACTGAGGTACCAACATCCGTAATTATAATGAAACATTTATTCTACTACAACCAGTTTCGGCATTTCACTATGCCATCTTCAGGTCCCTACATCGGAGCATGATATCCAAAGGTAGGGATACTAAACTGGATCAATTTATTATAACTAAATGTAATTAAAATCATATTAACATTGAGAACCAAACATGTGAGAAGTTGTATACAAATCTTAAAGGCCTAACTGACATCGAGTTGCCGCAGCGTGATGTGTAGCGTGCTGGATTGCCATGGAAGAGGTGCTGTGTTCAAATTTCCTTCAAATAAAATTTTTTTTTTAAATCTTATCGTTCGTAACAAATTGTAGAAGTTATTTATCCACAACACTTTGTGGGATGTTTTATTCACATAACAGTATTATGTTATCAGTAATCTTATGTGCTGTCTTCAGGAGTTAGTAACATCGATTTGGTGACTTAAGTGTGACTGAACAACGGAGAATGAAATTACTGCTGCCAGTGGTACGATCAGCAATGACATTTGTGTTCTTCCTTCTCACAAATATTTGACTTTGTTCCAAATATGTTACAGTTTTCGAGAATATTGTTGGTGACAAAACTATGCGAACGTTTAAATTGCTGCTACAGTAAGTGAAACGAGCATAAATGACATTTAGGCCTACACTATTCGCTATTCAGAAAGATTTCGCTATGTATTTCCGAATATCTCGTGATTTCCGAGGGTATGAAAAGGCTGATATTTCTTGTTTTTTCCCAATATTTTGCTGGTTAGTTTCGAATGTATCGCGATTTGCGAGAGTGTGCTTAGCCTGATATTCTTTACTTGTCACCAACATTTGGTAGTTTGTTTCGGAATATGTCACGATTACAGTGTGTGAGGTCAACTAAGATAATATCAGAATAAATTTAATTTCTGTTTCAAGTGTTTACAAAATACTCAGAACAACGTCGTCTGCTGACGTCTCTACATCCGTACTGCATGAACGTTTTAGATCTTTGCCTAATGCCAACAGGTAGTATCTCTGGGAAAGATTTTTTCGCCTGGGATATAAGCGCACGTTTCTGTGTCTCTGTCACACACGTGCTTCGACACGGCGAGGCAAGAGTGGGCGGGGGGGGGGGGGGAGCACCGGGGCGCGCAAGCACTAAGTGCTCGAGTTGGAGAGGCCTGGCATAAATCATCTTTTACTTGTTGTTGTTGAGGAACAACACCGGGAATGAAACGGTTAATGACTCATAACTAAACACGTACCCGACGGCCCTGAACAGGTTTCTAAAGTTCATATGCGGTGTTCGCTTCAATCTTGACGATAAGTAATGCTGGTGGCTTCTTGCTCCCTGTCGTGCTCATGTCGTGTACAGTATATGTATGGCTCCTGCCTCAGCGATGTTATTTTCGCAGAAGCTCTCTTTACATATAGCCATGCAGGAAAATGAGATACGCGCAAAAACAACTGGGAGCGTGTAAAGCGTATGCGTCGCAACGGGGCGCCTGCCCGCTTATGCTCGCCTCGGGCGTCAGCTGCGGGTCACGCATATGGCGCTCACCCGGCGGCCTTCGGCGGGATTCGAACCCACGGCAGGTGCGTGGAATGCCGGCAGGACGCGACCAACAGCTCCATAAACAACCGCGAGCTCCGCCCACCGCCCTCCATCAGGCCGACGCGCCGCGCTCCGCAACAACGGCGGATTCGTGCAAGTCGTAAACAACGCCGATGACGTCACTGCCGACCCAAAGGTGTTTGCGCCCCTCCGGAGAATGTTTTAATGTTTGTTAAGCTTATGGGACTTAACTACGGGGTCATCAGTCCCTAAACTTATAAACTACTTATGAACTACTTACGAACTAGGACGGCACAAATATCCATGCCCGAGGGGGGATTCGAACCCCCGACCGTAGTGGCCGCGCAGACCGTGACTGGAGCGCCTCAGTCCCCTCGGCCACCGCGGCCGACTCCGGAGAATAAATCGCTGCCAGCGGAACTGATTAAAGTCGTGACAACAGCAACACAGCCAGGTTACCGAAACACGAATACCGACCACTCGCAAATGTTATATCTGTCTAAGTTCTACGTACCGGCTAGTCAGAAAATCCTAACAAATTTGGTCTTACGCTGAAACGAATCAAATCAAATGTTTGTAAATCTATGGAACTTAACTACTGTGGTTATTAGACCCTTTGGTTATTAGCGTCTAAGCTTACAAAAGTACTTGACTTTTTGAGGCGAAGTGGCCTCATTTGCGTCCGCCTTAGCTTTTATTGTTTTCCAGCCGTCTGACAGTAGTTTCAACTGGAGCCACCTTCTGTCCGCCCTGCCACCTGTCAGAATTCTTTGTAACTGCGTCCCGAGTCTGTTTTGTTCTCATAAGAAAGTTGCTAATACAAGTGATTGCATAAGTTATAGTGGCTGCTGTTCAGTTTACTCCAGTAAATATGTCTTGAGCTTATATATGTTCCTACGTATTTATTTATGAAAATGTTGTAAATACACTCTCATGTATAGAACTACACACAACAATATATATAGTTACCACAATATCCGAATTTTAATGGTGAGTTCATATGAGGCCACTGGGTTTGTGTGCCGTTAGTAGGAGAGCTACAACAACGTGGACTGCCTAGTTGTGGTACTGTTTGATGTGATCGCGAAGGCTTGCCACAATTCAAAAACTCAGCAGAGGGTATTCTTAGTATGTCAGCAAGGAAAGATGGAATAGCCTATATAAAATGTAAAGACAAACGGCATTGTGATGTTTTTATCAACGATCATTTGTCCAGATGATTTTCCTATTGTAAACAGAAAGCAGGCTAATGGCAAATTGCTTGTCCCGCCATAGCTAAGGCATATGGGATGTGTTTACAAAGCTGACATAATTACGATCTTTCTATGTAACTGATAGAAAAGCAAAAAGGCCCTGGTTACGATTGTTTTGGTATTTTGTAGATGTATCTGTTGTAAATTCATTTATTTTGTACACATTGTGCAATAACGATAAAAGTGTAAGACTAAAAGAATTTAGAAGGAATGTTGTAACTGGTTTACTAGGTACTAGAAATATGGTAGGTTTACCAGTCCATCATGTAGTCACCATTCACTAAGAGATTCAAACCAGAGATGCCCATGGAGAAGAGAAAAGTCTGAAGCAAAACACAAGCATGGGCCTTCAAACGTTGAGCTTACTGTAGTACGAAAAAGACCCCTCATAGATCCAGATGGCATTGTAAATCATGTGGTGTGGGCTTATGTTTGTCATCTGACAGGAATTGTTTCATTCTTTTCCATAAGTAGTTACTTTGAGGTTATTTATGGTGTGTTGTGTGTTTTCTTATCTATTGTGAGCATTGGTATTATTTGCCACAGTGGCTTCAATTGAAGCACAGTTTCCACATGAACTGCAGTAGTTTTATGTTCTGTGCTTCAAAGGTTAAACTAACTTAACCCTTTCGCGAGCACATTTTTGTGGCAATTCAGTAAAGCTATTTTTTTTATTGTATTGCATTAGAAGTGCAATCAATTTATTATATTTTAATTCTGACGATTTTATTTTTGTGATTTATGTCTAAAAACTATAGTTCTACATATACCAACACAGCGCGTTTGTGGGTATTCTACTTTGATGGTAAATGGATTTCCCATTTCCCTTTTGTGAGCTGTAACATGTTACCATTGCACATTAAAAAATAATTTAAAAACTTTGATATCTTTCTATTTTACTTTATTTCGTAAATATTTACTTTTCATGTTTACAAGTGATATATTTTTCTCAGCCAAATGTACAATTAGAGGTGGGACTCCGTCACCTCCAAAGATCCGAGGCATTTTACTCTGATTGTTGCCAGCACCACATTGAAGTATCTCGGAAGCAGGTTGCTAGCCTTATTTTCCCAGGGCCTAACGGTTGAGCGACTAACCGTTAGATTTGGTAGTCTTTTCCATCTGAGCACAGAGGTAGACACAACTCAGAATATGTCCGAGATGCCTAACCTTATTCCAAAGTAACTGGTATTCCGAATAGCGGGACCACTTACTTGGCCACTTATACGTTGCCCGTGGTTCATGAACTAGGACATGACTACAGGAACGCACACCATGAATCACTAATAGATGGGAACAATGGCAGGAGGGTGTCCATAACGGGGAAATAAAAGAAAAACTGGGAATGAACACCACTGATGAAGCAGTTAGAGCGAACAGGCTGAGATGGTGGGGTCATGTTACACGCATGGGAGAAGCAAGGTTACGTAAGAGACTCATGGGCTCAGGAGTGGAGAGTAAGAGGAGTCGAGGTAGACCAAGGAGAAAGTACTTAGATTCGGTGAAGAATGATTTTGAAGAGAAAGGCTTAACCTCAGACGAGTCATCAAAGTTAGCATTGAGTAGGGGATCATGGAGGAATTTTATTAGTGGATCTATGCTCCAAACTGAAAGTTAAAAGGCATAACGAGTCTCTAATAATGATGATGATGATGAACCAAAAGTTCAAATCATCGTCACAATTTCTTCCGACAACAGTAGGGATCCTGCGACAGATTGTTGTAGCAGTTTTCCTGCTACAGTGTACTACCACAATATGTCAGGCACATACAGAGATGGTAATACATATTCCCAGAAACTAATTCGTAGCACGATAGAAAACAATTTAGATAGCGGAATAAAACACCAAGGAATAGAAAAGAAATTTAAGTCGCTCAACGGAGGAAAGACAACCGAAGCTGACAGGATACCAAATCGAGACTAAAAATTTTGTATCTCTGGGATGCGACAGTAGAACGAGGTGGACCGTGACAAGTAAGAATGTGGGCATAGGTCTGTAATTAAAAGAATTGATTAGTCAACATGAACTATTTATTAGATGAAACAAATACTTAGCTTTGATGAGCTTGTGTTGGTACAATTTTTCCCAGATACAAAACAGTTCTGCAAGGCATGTGTAAAATGTTCTGGCTTGTGTTAAGTAACTGCTGGCTCTCATAAATGGTGCTCTTCTATTGAACTTCCTGGAACTGTCGAACTCGTGGATCTTCTTCGTAGCCGGCCGCGGCACGGCCACTACGGTCGGGGGCTCGAATCCCCCCTCGGGCATGGATATTTGAGCCGTCCTTAGTGTTAGCTAGTTCTTCAGTAGTTTGTAAGTTTAGGGACTGATGACCCCGTAGTTAAATCCCATAAGCTATAAAAACATTTGAACATTTCTTCTTCGTACTGACTGGAACCCCGTACTGTCCGTCGTTGCTGTGGTTTGCCGGCATTTCCAGGTGAGCTCCCTCTTCCAATTGGCCGGCGCGCAAAATAGGCAAAGAGGTACCTAGACTTCGGGCGCCCCCGACGGCTGAAGTACTTTGGAGCGACTTATTGCTTCTACTTGTACTTTCGCGACGATTTGTGTAGACCGCCGGCGTTAGGGCAAAATCGACGCCAAAACAAAAGAGAATGTGCGACAAAACTTGCCCCTCTTCCAGCAGCTGTCTACTATGTATCCTTAGAGGAGCGAAAGGTATCAAGTGACTGGAAGAAAGAGTATTTTCCGTTTCCCAGTATAGTCGCGATACATATGAGCAAATCTATGTCGTCGGTCTGTTGCAGAGTTTTGGGATGTTTTATATTCGTGTATTATAGCTTTCCCGGACTCCTAACATCTCCACTTGTATGTGTAAACACGGATTCCAAACCAACAACATACTCTTTTGATATACGCTCCCAGGTTGACACTGTGTTTCTTCATTTTCGGAAGGTGTTCAGAAAGGTGTCGCACTGTCCCCTAGGGAACAAAATACGAGTATACAGAATCACTAGTAGTCGAGATGACAGGTATCTTATCCGCATGGCTGTAACGGATCGTGCAGCCACGTCCCGATCCATGTTTCAAGAGATGGGGACGTTTGCAAGACAATAACCACCTGCACGAACAGTTCGACGGCGTTTGCAGCAGCATGGATTATCAGCTCGGAGACCATGGCTGCGGTTACCCTCGACGCTGCATCACAGACAGGAGTGCCTGAGGGTGTACGCAACGACGAACCTGGGTGCACGAATGGCAAAACGTTCTTTTTCCGGATGAATCCAGGTTCTGTTTACAGCATCATGATAGTCGCATCCGTGTTTGGCGACATCGCGGTGTACGCACATTGGAAGCGTGTATTCGTCATCGCCATACAAGCGTATCACCCGTCGTGATGGTATGGGATGCTATTGGTTACACGTCTCCGTCACCTCTTGTTGGCATCGACGGCACTTTGAACAGTGGCGTTTACATTTCAGATGTGTTACGACCCGTGGCTCTACCCTTCATGAGATCCCTGCGAAACCCCACATTTCAGCAGGATAATGCACGACCGCATGTTGGAGGTCCTCTACGGGTCTTTCTGGATACTGAAAATGTTCGACTGTTCTCCTGGCCAGCACATTCTCCAAATCTCTCACCAATTTAAAACGACTGGTCAATGGTGGCTGAGCACCTGGCTCGTTACAATACGCCAGTCACTACTCTTGATGAACTGTGGTATGGTGCTGAAGATGCATGGGGATCTGTACCTGTGCACGCCATCCATGCTCTGTTTGACTCAATGTCCAGGCGTATCAAGGCCGTTATTACAGCAAGACATGGTTGTTCTGGGTACTGATTTCTCAGAATCAATGCAGCCAAATTGCGTGGAAATGTAATTGCATGTCAGTTATAGTATAATGTATTTGTCCAATGAATACCCGTTGATCATCTATATTTCTTCTTGGTGCAGCAATTTTAATGGCCAGTAGTGTAGTTTTCACAACAATCTAGTAGTTAACATCGAAAGTTCAATGGGTCATTTCACGGATGAGTTTGTATTATGCCGAGAAGTCTCAACACTGGTAAATTTTATGCCACGGTGGAGTGGTCGAGCGCTCTAAGGCGTCTGGCTGCGGAGCGCGCGGTTGCTCCCGGTCGGAGGTTCGAGTTCTCTGTGTGTTGTCCTTCGGTTAATTTAAGTATTTTGTAAGCCTAGGGACCGGTAACCACAGTAGTTAAGTCTCATATATTGACAAGCAATTGAAAATTGGTAAATTCTTTCGTAATTCAGGAGGATATACAGCATACTGCCGCTTGGTAAGGGTGGTGAAGTTCAAGCATAACATAAAGAAATATAATGAAACGTGAATCAATAAATAGATCCTTTACTGATGACTACACAATTTCATAACAGTAATATTGGAAGCAGTTACTTTCATAAAACATCTGGGAATGTGCATAAGGAATTCTTTGAAGTGGAACGAACACGTTGATTAGATTGTGGGAAAAGCAGATGCTAGACGGATTCGCTGGTAGATTGCTCAGGAAGTGCAGTCCATCAACAAACGAAGTAGCTTACAAAACACTCGTTCGACCAATACTTGAATATTGTTCGTCAGCATGGATTTATAACCAGATATACTTGATAGAGGACATAGGAATGAAAAGGTGGGCATTACGATTCGTTAGAGGTGCATTTAAGGCGAGGAAGAACGATAGCTTTACTGTAATGGTCGGCCAGCATCAGTGGAAAACGTTGTAAAAGAGACATTTTGCTTCACGGAATACGCTATTGTTCCAAGAGTGAACGTTTCTAGAGGTGTCAATCAATATATTGCTTCGTCCTATGTATATCTCGCAAAAGACTATAAGGATGAATTTAGAACCACATCAGAAGCTGCAGTCGTTATAGATGCGACGCATAGGAGGCATGGGACAGGAAAAGGAATAAGTCACAGTGGTACATAAAGCACCTTGATGATTTGTCGAATAGAGATGTATATGTAGTCTCGTATGGTATATGGATATATAAGGAAAAATAACAAATGTTCAAGGACATTTAATGGTCACAGGCAAGCAATGAAAAGTCACGAAATTAGTCACGCGGTTAAACTACAGTGCCGAAAAAAAATTAGTATACTTACAATCACTAAGTCGATTTTGATACAGTGACGGCAGATACCACCTGCGGGATAGTATAAATTAAATGCTTTGAATAACAGGACATCACCAGCTGGGATTTTTTGTGATCTCTCAAAGGCTTTTGATTCTGTAAATCATGGGATTCTTCTAGGTAAGCTTAAGTATTGTGGTATGAGTGGGACAGTTTAAATCATGCTTCACCGGAACAGTGCAGAAAGTTGAAATAAGCAGTTCACATGATATAGAGAAACAATTAATTCCTCTAACTGGGGAGTTATCAAAAATGGGATCTCACAATGTTCGGTCTTGGGTCCCTTGCTGTTCTTAATATATATTAATGACTTGCCATTCTACATTCACGAAGATGCTAAGCTAGTACTTTTTGCTGATGATACAAGTATAGCTATCACACCTGACAAACAGGAACTAACTGATGAAATAGTAAACGATATCTTTCAGAAAGTTTTTAAGTGGTTCTATACAAAGGGACTCTCGTTAAACTTTGATAAAACCCAGTATATACGGTTTCATACAGTAAATGGCATGACACCATTAATAAATTTAGACTTTGAACATAAATCTGTAGCTAAGGTAGAATATTCAAAATTTTTAGGTGTTTGCATTGACGAGGGACTGAATTGGAAGACACATATTGAAGATCTCCTGAAACATTTGAGTTCAGCTACTTATACTATAAGAGTCATTGCAATATTTGGTGATGTACATCTCAGTAAATTAGCTTACTACGCCTATTTTCATTCATTGCTTCCATATGGGATCATATTCTGGAGTAAAAAAGTATTCCTTGCACAAAAGCGAATAATCAGAATAATTGCTGGAGCCCACGCAAGAGCATCCTGCAGACATTTATTTAGGGATCTTGGGATCTTCACTGTAGCTTCACAATACTCACTCATGAAATTTGTTATTAACAATCCGACCCAATTCAAAAGTAATAGCCGTGTGCATAGCTACAACACTAGGAGAAAGGATGAGGTTCACTATTCACGGTTAAATCTAACTTTTGCTAAGAAAGGGGTGTATTATGCTGCCACAAAAGTCTTTGGTCACTTACCAAGTAGCATCAAAAGTCTGACAGATAGCCAACTAGTATTTAAAAAGAAATTAAAGGAATTTCTGAATGGCAACTCCTTCTAAAATTTAGATGAATTTTTAGATAAAACTTTAAAAAATAAAAGTAAATAAAAAACAATAAAAATGCAATAATAAATCCTTAAAATATTGATTGTCAAGTGTAGACAACATTTACTAGATTGACAAATTCCACATCCTTACGAAATGTCGTATGTATGATCTATGGAAGAAGTATTAATCTATATGTGACGGTAATAGTTACAGCCGACAGATATCGTAGTGACATACCTATCAGAGCGACTTTTGCGTAAACCACTTAATAGGGAATGTGGTATCAACGTGTGAAGCGAACAGGCGCCATCCACGGAGACGCAGCCAAGTGAGTCAATTTGAAAAGGTGAAATTTTGTGGCCTTTGCATGAAGCTGGTTGCAATCAACTTTCTCACACCAGTAGACGAGATTCTGGGCGTCCACACAGCACAGATATCCAGAAAGATCGTCGTATTGTAAGGGCATCAGCGGCAAATCATGCAGCTAACACAGCACAGATAAGTTGGTTTGTAAGCCCAGGTGTCAACGACTGCTGCCAACCGGTTACTGTGGGCATGCACACCTCTAGCCTGTCGTCTACTCACGCCACAGCATCGACGTTCACAGTTCACAGTTCACTTGGAAGATGTAGTGGCGGGCAGTGGTCTTGAGCGTTGGAGTCGGATTCAGCCTGCACAAAAGTGGTGGTTCTTTGTGCGTACTACATACCCGTGTCGGGCGTTGTATCGTAGATTGCATTCGTCCACGATACACAGCCTGTACCCTAGGCTTTATGGTTTGTGTGCGTTAAGCTACAAGTGTCGATCGCCTTTACTGTTGTGGAGAGAGCGCTGAGCAGTCTCGGTAAGTGCAGAATGTTGTAAGACCTGTTCATTTGTCATTCTTACAAGAGGAAGGTGGTGATTTTTTCCAGCAGGATAAAGGTCGCAAACACTATGTTCATGAAACTTAACTTACTGTACAATAATAGCAACAACGTCCCTGGCCAGCACGATTTTCAGATTTCTATCCAATGAAACAAGTATGTCATATGATGGGACTCTTACAGAACTGCTTGAACCATTAGTTGCAGGCGTGGAATAATGTATCCCAAAGCAGTATTCACCATCTGCATCATCGGATAGATGCCAGAATCAGAGCCTCCAGTGCCGATTCAGCTATTGATCTGCAAATATAATCATTTCATATACTCCACATGCACTGTTGTAACAACTAATCCTGAGTGAATAGATACCTCTAAGAAAGTGGATGTACTAATTTTTGTATAGTAAATGGTTGCGAAAATACACTTGATCTCCTAGCTGCAAATAATCATGAACTAGTACAGATACAAGGATTAGCGAGCATAGAGTTGTAGTAGCGAGACTGAATATCGAAATTCCGAAATCCACCAAAAATAAAAATAAAATATATCTATTTAAAAGAGCAGACAAAAATTAGCTTCACGCTTTCCTGAGTAAAAATGATTAGTTGTGGCTTACTTTCAAAGACATAATATCAGTAGCAATCGAGAGATTTATACCAAATAAATTAATATACGAGGGGGCTGACCCCCCTCATGGTACAGAAAAAGATCAGATCATTGTTCCAGAAGCAAATAAAATCGCATACAAAATTTAAAGACACACAGAAACTCGCAATCTAGCGCGGACTTCATTGAGAGAAGCTTATAATGGTTTACACAACGAAATCCTGTTTCGTAATCTGTCAGAAAATCAAAAGAAATTCTGGTCATAAGTGAAGTATACTGGCGGCAAAACAAACAATACTTTAACTACGCAACAGCAATCGTAATACTACCGATGACAGTACTGCTAAAGCAGAATTGCTAGACACAGCTTTCCAAAATTCGTTCACCAAAGAAGACGAAGTGAACACCCCAGAATTCAAACCAAGAACAGCTACCAGCATGCGAAACCTAGAAGTAGATGTTTCTGGACTAGTAAAACAAACTAAGTCACTAAACAAAAACAACTCTTCCATACCAGATTGTATACCAACTAGATTTCTCTCAGAGTATGCTGATGCAATAGCTCCATACTTAGCTATCATATACAACCGATCACTCAGCGGAAGATCCGTACCCAAAGACTGGAAAGTTGCCCAGGTCACTCCAATATTTAAAAAAGGCAATAGGAGTGATCCCCAAAATTACAGGCCCATCTCATTGACGTCGTTTTGCAGTAGGATTTTGGAAACGTTATGAAAGTGGTTAATGAACCCTATGCCAGGCTCTTAAATGTGATTTGCATAGTATTTTTGTAGATGTAGATTTCCGAGAGTGCGTTTATTATTGTAATATCCAAAAGTTCACTCCTTCCCAGACCAGCTAGCGTCAGTTTCAAAATGTTCAAATGTAAGTAACCCTGTTGTTTGTAAATCGATAGGGCTTACCTTCTGCCGCCATCAGCCCCTAGGCTTACAAACTACATAAACTAGCATAAACTAACATAAGGACAACACACACATACACACATGTCGAACCTCCGACGGTGAGCAAGTCATCTTGGAGCTCTTGGCTACTCTACCGTGCCTTTGTAAACCTATTGGACCAAACTGGTATCAGTTTGAGCTGACCCATCAAACGACCTTTATAGTCACGTTTTAGCACTCTTGTGTTTTATCTTTATTCTCCTATCATTCCCCTCCACATTTGGGTAAACCCTTGATTTGGAATATGTTCTGGCATTCCGCTCCAGAGTTTCATTCAGCTGTAGCAACTTAACCTTCCGAAACGATACATCCGCCTGTCTGCCAGAACCTCTACGCAATCTGTTGGCATTTCTCCAGACTTTACGGACCAACATTAAGCGGCTTTATTTATTATTCATGTCGATACGGCTACTTATAGTTGCTGACTTGCGGTTCGCCTCGTCATGTGACGGGGTAGAAGCGCACATAGCGCGTAATGTCTGAATTAAGCGACTATTACATTGACATTTATGCGCTAACGCATCGACATGAATGGCGCTGCATTTACGTCACGACATGCCAAACAAATTTTCTCTCAAAACAATCCTGATAGTACCCATATTACGTTCACTCAATCATCAGATTATTTCATTCATTTATCTGGCCTCAAATACTACATTTATGAAATTCTGCTACGCAGTTGAGATATCAGGCATCTACCTGCATCTAACTCATTAGACATTACCTTCAGTTTCAACTGTTGCAGTTTCCTAGTTATCCGCTAACAACAGAAAATCAAAATATGGCAATGTCATCGCAAGCTCCAACAGAAAACCAATTTAGAGCGATTTCGTGAAATTTTATCACAGGCAAGGTGATTTAAATGTTTGATACTAACGTATTGTGTCAGCAACCCGTTTACTAGTACTATTTAAAAAGACATATACTTACCAGAAAAAAGAGGCCGAAAAATGTTATTGACGATTAATCACACTGTAATCCTGTAACATTAAATATTTGCTACAATTGCTCGTTCATTTGAAAACGTTTAAATGAATAAATTTCATTCTATTCCATGGTGGTGGAGGTGGTGGCTGGTGCAGCAACAGTGGTGAATAATTAAATAATTCGCAGTCTCTGTTGGGAATTATTTAATTAGAAGAATAAATCGCTTTAACTTAGCACTCATCTGTTGCACTATACAGGAGCCAAATTGTGAAAATTCGAACAAAAGAATGGTGAATTGCTAAATCCATAATATTCGGCTTCAGACCCTCAGAACACATTGGTAGCACTAAGATTATTTCTATCAGTTTCGATATTGTTCTCCATTATTTCTAGTACTTAAAACACAACCCTCTCTCTCAGGTGCTCCTTATACAACTGACGTATTGGGACAAATACCGAACGTGTGAGTGCCCGAATATATATATAATAATATATACCTGTATATGGTGTCTGTATGTCTGTACATATAATTATGGTGAAGACGGCCAATGTTCTTTTCTAAGTAAGGTGAGGCGTTGAATTAAAATTTGTACTATGACCGGGGTTCGAACCCGGGAGCTCCTGATTACTGGGCACACGCTTTAAACCGTGTGTTTTTAAATTGTTTCCTTCTTCCTCCCCTTCAGCCCCGCCTTTCGCTAAACATTTTCTGCCTTCTTGTCCTGGCCTTAGTGCCTTAGTGCCTTCTAGGTCTTCCCAATAATAAAATTAAAATTTAAACTTCTCTGAACACAGCAATTGAAGTTAAAACTCTTCTTCAAGCAAAGAAGTTATACAAACATAGTTAAAATGAAAGCAATAACGATACTGAAACGATTTCTTGTATTCCATTGTTACTAGCTGCTAAACTAATATTAGAAGTGCACCTCGTCGATCCCCAATGCACCTTATGCTGGAGTAGGGCACGTCTTCTCGATAGATTGTGGAATAAGCTCCATTGTCCTGATCAATTCTGGTTCCAAATAGGCGAATGTATAAATTCTCATACCCGATACATCCTAACTGCGCGGGGGTCGCTCATAGCTCTTCCTAGAAAGTCAGCATAGTAAAGTCTGTATTTCTGGTGCTTCTTGATCACAGAATGACGTTCTTGTAGAAATAACAAGGGGTCAAGTAAGTCCTTGACGTCTTGTCGGAAAAGGTAGGGCACTGCCAGGCCTCGAATTCAAGTTACTACATTGATCTTTGTTCTGAGATAGTAGGTCTCGTACGGGAAGAGTAGTATCCGTGGTTCGATATCTTGCGGAACAACTCGAATGAAAAAAGCTATAATTTTTTGCGTCACCACACTTCTGCGGAAGGGCAGCATGTCAGACGATGTTCTTCACTATCACTATCACTATATATGACACTGAGCATTTACTGGACTCGCGTCCTGAATTTCCTATTGACGATCAGATACCATAGCGCACGTGACTCTGTATCAAGAAACACGCGGTGCACTGCACGCCATACCACTGGCCACGTTACTCTATCATATTGCCTGGTCGTCTTCGTAACAGTAAACAGCATATATCGCGCGCTTTTGTGGTCCTGGTAGTCTGTAGATCCGCTTGTACAGAACTTTATTCGACGAAAAAGGTACGAATATGGGCACGAGACATGATATGTGAGCGACCGAAACTGGCGCTAGTTGGGAAGGTTGTGCTATTACCTCTATCAAAGTGCCGGACAGACTTGTGTTGACGCCGCATCCTGCCCATGGTACTGATATAGAGAGCCACAGCGCGTTCGCGGTCGTGAACAAGGCCGACGGCCCCTCGCCTAGTGTGGAGGGTGAGAGTTTCGTATCTGACTCTGAAAAGTAGATCTGCGCTCACGGAGTATCCGAAGGCCGCTAGGAGGCAGCTCGCCATAACTACCGGCATCAGGAGCACTTGCGCCAAGTGTGGAATGCGCGATGGTAGATGAATGTTGGCATACGTGAGCCACTGCATTATGTTTAAGGCTCTTAGCAAAAACTCTATATCTATAAATGTAAATGTCTTTTCGGTGTACTTTTATCACGTCTGACGCACAAGGCATAAAGAGCTAAAAATGTGTAAAGTTACTAATGTCTACCTAGGGAAGGCATTAGGCACGGTTTTATTGCGATCGGATAGCTATTTATCTATATATACTAATGTGAATGTCTGTTCGATGTACGCTTATCACGTCCAAACGACAAGACGCAGAGACTTAAATATTTGTACAGTTACTAATTTATACCTGAGGAAGGTTTTAGGCACGGTTTTATAGCGATATGATAGATATTTAGTAATTTTAAGAATGTAACGCGAAATGCGGAACAATAGTTACTCTTTGAAAATTATATTTACTCTTTGAAAATGGTTTTATTATTGGTTGCATTGTTGCTTGAGGACTGATAATGATAAAATGGTGGAGTATATTGGGCAGGAAAGTTATCAGTGAATATAAAATTCTACGTGTGTGTGTGTGTGTGTGTGTGTGTGTGTGTGTGTGTGTGTGTTAATATTTCGCTCTGCAGCGAAAATTAGAGAACGCAAACGAATGGTCTGTGTGTAGTTGTTGTTCGAAGTCTCCCGTTGTACACTATAGTAGTTCCATGCCGATAGCTATACGGTGTGGAAGATATGGTGGTTGAAAGTCGGCAAATTATAAAAAAAAAATCGGACTGAAGGCCAGCGATGACGTTTGTGACTCTATAGCAAGGAAGTTACATACAGCGAAACGTGATGCCACAGACCATATCTTTGGTCTATGTCTTGAGCTCTTTCTCTGAAAGGATAAGCATACGAATAAGGAAATATAAAAATAAATAAATGAAACAGTAAAAAAATAAATTTCTTTTAATACACCTCTTTAGAAAAATCGATTTGACGTTTCGCACATTACATAAAGTGATCGATCTGTGATATTATTGCAATTATTATTCTTGAATTTCGTGATTGGATTCTTCGAAACGAGTGCATTTTTACGTGTTATTTGATCTACACTACTTACTTTTCTGATAAACGGCAAGTTCATAGACTTCTTCAATCTGATAGGAATATTTTTCAGTTCCGTTTTATCAGCGACATTTCCTCAAAAATGAGTGAAATTAATTACATTAATTGTTATTTAAACTTCGTAGATAAATGTGCTTTGCGTTACTTTACACATATTACAACAGTACATCTACTTTTAATAGATTACATTCAGACAACTTGCCTCGGAAAAGGAAAACGTCATTATTTTTATATATACTCCGATAATGATATTTAAAAAGGGAGATGGACACAGAGAGAGAGAGAAATACCCGGGCAACGCCGGGTTTTTAGCTAGTGTTCAAATATTTGTGAAGCTTATCGGACTTAACTGAGGGATCATGAATTCCTTAACTTACGAACTACTTATGAAATAGCTTATACTAAAGACAACACAAACATTCATGCCCGAGGAAGGATTCGAACCCCCGACGCGAGTGGCCGCGCGATCCGTAAGGCTCGTTACACACACCGAATTTCGACGGCCGGTATTTTATCGGTGTAGCACTGCTTGCACACATGCCAGAATTTTACCAGTAAAACGTGCGGTCGCTCGGTTGTCGTGATCGAGCGAAGTTGATTGCAAACAAAAATCAACGAATCTCAAAGGATTTTGCACAATATTATATGACACATATTGCTGACATCATACGAAGACCTAATAAAGTACTGTATCACACATTACTGTACTATTTATGAAATTAATTTTTTTTTTCTTTATTCTCCATTTCCACAAACAAGTCGTTCAGGTGGCTGAAAATTTTTCTCCTTGTATCTCTAGTCTCATTTCTATCTTTAAACGTGTCCAAAGTTTTGTTCCCCAAAGTAGTCGTGATTACAGTAACGAAATAAGTGTGTCATCATTTATCTCTTATCGCAAACGTATACTTATGTAATTGTATATATGCTTCAAACAGGCAAATTACCGTTCCTGGTGGGATATAGAAACAAGTTCGATCTCTTGTGGAAATACAAATGAAGCTGCAAGAATGTGGAATAACGAACGCTCGTAATACGTGGTAAGTTCATTATTTCGGTAGCCAGACAAACGTGGTGTCTGTCTAACCGATCCCCCTAGAGGGATAGCCGCCCTCTATAAGTAAAATAGAGCGAATAAAACAGAGAACATCATAGAACAAAGACGCACTCTACCCGAGGAACAAACAAACAAAAACACACAAAAAAGCGGGTTGGAGTACCGGTCTGGCAAAAATATTTAATTTCACCATTGAATTTAATTCAGTGCCCTGAAGAAGATGGAAATCTGAAAAAATTAATATTTATTGTATACAGAACTCACTGCCGAATCAATATTTTATATTGTAATTCTATATGCGCAAAGACACTGTATGGCGGGAAGGCACAGTACCAACTCTGTAGGGATGACGGCCGGAAAAAATCGGCGCGTGTGCCACTGCAGCTCCCATTAGAGGATGTGCGCCACTGTATGGCCGGCGCCGGCGGTCTGCAGTGGCAGTCGCCGGCAGCTGAACGGCTTTTTGCCGGTGCCGGTCCGTGGGCGGCCAGTGTGCAAGCTGCAATGCCTTATAATGGGGCCACTGCTGGAATGTAGACCTCCGATATTTTACCAGCCGTCCAAATCGGTTTGTGTGTGTGCAACCAGCCTAAAGCTGTCGGCACACGGAATGAATCAGTTACCTTTACTGTGCACGGGAACGTGAAATACGACGCTAACGAGGCACAGCTTCGTCGGCACACGGGACAATATGCTTAACGTGATTTGGGCTTTCAGAGCTCCCTAGCGACAGCATTCAGCGCGCAATCGTTGTCTGCTACAGCTCATTTGGACCGTGAAGCACACACATCGAAGAGAGTTTGTTTAAAATAGATCCTACTGAATTAGCGCTTTTGGCGTTATTAGCTATTGTCGAAGATGAGAGGAGAGAATCACAGATTATGGGTACGGGATTGGGTTCAGCGGCGAAATAATGGCAGGAGAATCATTGGGTTGGGTTGTTTGGTTGGGTTAGGGGGACTAAACTACTGAGGTTATCAGTCTCGGTCTGCACGGCCACTACAGTCGGGGCTTCGAATCCTCCCTCGGGCATGGATATTTGTGCCGTCCTAAGTATTAGCTAGTTCATAAGTAGTTTGTAACTTTAGGGACTGATGACCCTGTAGCTAAGTCCCATAAGCTATACAAACATTTGTACATTTTTGGTAAAGGAAATGCAGTCCGGGAAGTAAAGAAGGAAGGAAGACTGCATTAGATCGGGGGCCCGTGCTCGCCACGCATGTACTCAGAAAGAACCGTGAGTTCCCCGGGGGGGGGGGGAGGGGGGGGGGCAGAACCATTCATGACGCTAACCGACATTCATATTTCAACGCGAATGTAATGTGGCGTCGAAACAACATGAAATAACTACACAAATATAAATGTAAGCAATAAAAGTATAAGAATTTTACGGGACTACCGCAGGAATTAAGAGGTTTTGGGCGGGGAAATTCGAAGTACAAAAAACAATAGAAATATCAATATTGACATAAACTGAAAAAAGGGGGAGATTTTCGTCGCACTTTTTTGGAAGAATTTTTTCTCTAAACAGACTCCATTCCCTGGGTTCAATTGGTTAACAAAATAACCGCGCAAAACGTGACTTCATGTTTACACTTCGCTAATCTCTCGCGCGGTATTTCACCAACTTTCGTAATTGTACTTCATTATTATGAAAAAAAAAATCTCTCCTGGCTCTACATCGGATTCAGTAATTTCAATAAACAACCCGTTTTCAGGGTGATTTTGTGTCCTACATTGTCTGGAAGGGCTATTTACATACCGTGAAACGTTATCATTGCATGTTTCTTTTTTTTTCGATGTTTCATCTGTATTTCAATATTGCTATTTCTATTGTTTTTCTATTTATTATATAAGGAGTGTTCTTCCGTCGTGGCTTCGATTAAAAAACACATTTGTTAGTCCACGCATTAGCCATGTTGCTATAAGTAAACGACAAACCGAACTGAAGCTGCAAAGGTCGAAACATGACGTAGACTGTGTTCTTGCTTCCTATTGGTCCGACTTAACGTGGCACGTTACCGAAATATCGCATAACTTATTTTGCGTTTCGGGAGAAAATGGCTCCTTAAAGGGAAGAAGTAGGATGTGGCGTCAGAAATCTCGGAGAGCGGCACGTTAACGTTAGCTATCCGTTCCGTGTGCCGACGGCTGAACGTGGCACTCCAGACCACTCGGCCACTCCCTCGCGGCTCTTAGCACTCGTTCCGATAGATTGCAGGAGGCGTCTTTAGTTGAGCGCTGCCGTCCGTCTGACGTCGTTGGTGAATGTAATTCCAAAACTGTGTCCATTAATCTTTACTGTGCCAAGCTGTTATCTGGCAGCCCTCGTCCAGTGATCATCGCCCCAAACTTCGCCATATCAATGCGATTTCCTGTAAGCGAACCATACTGATCAATCCAGTTTAGTGCCGTTCGTATCTCGTCCTCCGACCATGCCAGGAATGTAAGGTCGTCTGTATATGTTCTGCATATGAACTTGTGGCCCCTGATCGTCATTCCTGTTAGCTTGTTCCGAAGGCCACAAAGTAACTGCTCGATGACTATGGCATAGAGTATTGATGACAGTGGACACCCTTGCCGCACCGATATGAAGATTTTGATTGGTACTATCGCACGTCCGTTCATGAGCAATGTGAAGAAAGCGTCGTGGAGTAGTCGCATTACAACAGTAACAACGTCCTGTGGAAAGTACATTTTCGTCATCACTTCTGCCATGTATGCATGGCTCACTCTCTCAAAAGAGCGATCAAAGTCCACGGACACCAAAACAGCATTGCAACGACAGGTTGTTGCCAATGCTATTACATCGCGGGGTAGTCACTGAGCGCTGTCCGGATATTGCTGTCCCTGCCGAGGGATTCGGTCGAGAGATCACTTAGCGGAGAATGCATTTGATGGGAACTGCAAGTATCCTTGTGTAGGTCTTGAAATCGGAGCTAAGGAGCGTTAGCGGCCGGTAGTCTTGTATCCCTTTCCCACCTGACGGTTTGGTAATAGGATATATCAAATGTTTGTAAATCTTATGGGACTTAAACTGAGAAACTACTAATGAACATATACTAAAGATAACACAAAATCCATGCCCGAGGGAGGATTCGAACCTCCGACGGGGGAGGCAGCGCGATCCGCAACGTGGCGCTTCAGACTGCTCGGCTATTCCCGCGCGGCCAGGAATTACCATGCCCTCCACGAAAGTAGATGGGAGAGGGATATTCGGAGATATCAGTTCTCGATACATATCAGTCCACCGAGACAGCATGAGACTTTTAAATGTCCATAAAATTCTAACGGGAGTCCGTCCGGTCCCGATGATTTGTTCGGCGTGTTTTTTCCGAGAGCTACCGCCACTTCACCTTCCGTAACCTCATCCATTAGCAATCTCCGCCGTCACATCAAGGTTACTTGACAGTGTTCGTAGGACATCAAAAATTGTCTCATTGTGTTCCACTCTGTCGTAGAGGTGTCGGTAATGTTCCATAAAGGTGGTGGCAATACCAAAAAAAAAAAAAAAAAAAAAAAAAAAAAAAAAAAAAAAAAAAAAAAAAAAAAAAAAAGTTTGTAAATCTATCAGACTCAACTGCGTGGTTATTAGTCCGTAGTTTACAAACTACTTAAATTACGTTAAACTAACCTAAGGACAAAACACACATCCATGCCGGAGGGAGGATTTGAACCCCCGACACGGGAGGCCACGCGATCCGTAACGTGGCGCTCCCGACCGAGTGGCAATTTATTTATTTATTTATTCTCTCTCTCTCTCTCTCTCTCTCTCTCTCTCTCTCTCTCTCTCTCTCTCTCTCTCTCTCTCTCTTTTTTTTTTTTTTCATCCGTGACATGTCGACGACATGTACTGAAGCTCTCCGTCGTTTCTCCCTGACGATGTGGTGCATCGATGGTGGTTCTCCCAGTAATCGGTCAAAAACTATAGCTCGGACAACAATGCCTTGTAGGTAGCGGTGCATTATGGATGTTACCTGTGCCTATGCCCGTTTGACTGCAGAGTGTCAATCTGTTGAAGGCGCTTGTTTTGAGGGCTCCAGCAGCGTTGTAAGATAGAAGTCTATGGTATTCCGTCTCCACAAGTACTGCTCGTTTCCGTATGCAATCAACGCTCGGCGTATAGCAGGCTTGGCGCAGTCCAACCACCATTGTAGCGTTGTGGAATGTCGGTAGGAGTCGCTCGCAGGTGTTCCAGGTGTCTTCTATTAGACGTCTGCACTCCGGATCCCGGAGGTATGCTACGTTCATTTTCCAGGTGCCTTGTCTCCTACACATCTTCTGGTGCCGGGGTGCGAACGTGCATGTATATGCCGTGTGGTATGAGAAGGCTACGGGCCACATCTCTGCATCAATAACAGCATTTGTGAGACCACGTGTCACAAAAACTCGATCAATACGACTTACTGAGTGACTTGTGTATCCGATCTGATTGCCATTGACGCGTTCCCAAGTATCGATCAAGTTCATATCTCTCACCAGTAGTCATAACTCTTGATACGAGTAGAGATGTAGGTATTGATCTTTGGGAGCAAGCACGCAGTTGAAATCACCTCCAAGTAAAAAATAAATAAATAAATAAAATAAAAATCATATGGACCCAAGAAGAGAGGAGCAATCTCCTCGACAACTGCTCAGTTAACACAATTATGTTCCGTTCCTTGAGACAAACATTATCTCATTATACCAAAGGTACTGAATATACCTTGAGATAATAAGACAATGTTTGTCTCAAGGCACTGAATTATTGTTGATAATGTTCCTTTCTTCTGTGCGGATGCGCACGAGGTCTCAGGGTCACTAATCCAGTAGAGTGCGGATAAGTTGAGAAGTTGCATTCGACAGGAAGTCTGCTACAGTAGCCCTGGCGGTCGTGGTGTTTACGAAGTCTCAGTGACGCAAAGGTCAGCGCGACTGCCCAGTAAGCAGTACAACCCTGCCTCGAAACACGGCTAGATAAATATTTTCCAATTTCCCCATTGATTTAATTCACTGTCCGGTGTTAGATAACGTCGGAAATTTCTTTGAGCCGGCTGCGGTGGCCGAGGAGACTGAGGCGCTCCTGTCACGGTCTGCACGGCCACTACGGTCGGGGGATCGAATCCCCCCACGGGCATGGATATTTGTGCCGTCCTAGTTCGTAAGTCGTTCATAAGTAGTTCGTAAGTTTACGGACTAATGACCCCGTAGTTAAGTCCCATAGACTATACAAACATTTGGAAACACTTGGAATTTCTTTGAATGTAATCGACAGAGCTCGTAAACTGTATTTCAAAATTTGATCGCGAATAATTAAAGATAGGCCTTCTCTTACATTATTTTGCTAACCTTACTTGCAATAAACGTATAAAACAGAAATGATAATTATCGAACAAAATACTATTAACATGTAACTCCAACATCGTCTCGACGTGAAGTCAGTCTCAGCACGTGTTAAATTTAGTGAAATTTTAACCATTATGGACTTATTGGTCAATAAAACAATCATTTGACTTAATTGATTTATCACCTTCGGTAGAGAGTTTGAAAAGATTTGTTCAAATTGAAAGTGTAAGACTGACGCGCTTCAAAAACCTTCTACAAATTTCAATACAATGAGTCAAGATGAACGATACACAGTCGTTTCTGGGATAATTTGACACTTAGTCAGTTGGTTTTTAACATGAGAAACGTAAAAAGTACACGGCGTACCTAATTTGAGATCATATAAACGAGGGGCATTGAGAGATTTTCTAGAGACGCCCCCATGCATATCCTTTGAAAATATGAGCGATGTGTTTGACAGGACTAATACTTAGCTCCATGAAAATTGTGAATGTACATAATATACCGCAGTATTGAGCCGCTTTGCTGCTAATCTGCAAATTATGTAGCTATTTCACAGGTCCACACTTGACAGACGAATCACCATCGCATCTTGCAATTTCATTATACTCCTCTATGTACTGCAATTTTCCCCCTCTTCCTCCTTTCTCGTCAAAACTACTATGATGAACGCCAATGCAATGTCGCGATAGTTTTAGTGAGAGGATCTAGCCAATTACACAGTCGAGAGTTATAGAGAATCCGCTTTTTAACACTTTTATGGAATATCTCGAAATGTAAGAAAGTAATCGATACTTATAAAAGTAAAATTGATAGATCTTCTTGTACGAAATTGCCCTTCAGTATTTATTGATCGAAGATATGTGTTTTTACTTGGAAAAGAAATGAAAGAACAAGAAAGATAAGCTTTCATGGCCTGATTTAATTTGATTTTCTCAGGGAAGCCAAAACAGTCTTGGTCCAACCCTCCACTGCCTGCACCGAAACTAAGTTTATTGTGCCGTATCGCTCCCTGTATATCTAGTAAAGCCAACCAATGCCCTTGAACAGTGCAAGGAGTCCCTTTACCAGTTCTTTATTAGACACAATTTCTTCGGGTCTGGTTGTCCCAAATGTTCTCTGCCTTTTACTCTCCAATGCAATGCATTCGAAGATTAGACGTGATGCAGTTTCATCACTGTCATCACAGATCCTACATTTAGGATCCTCTTCTGTTATTCCCATTGTATGTAGGTGTTTTTTGAAATTCCCATGGCCTGTCAGCAATCCAACCATGAGTCTAATCTCTCTCCTGTTCAGGCCCAGGATTGCAGAGCTTCTTTTAAAACAAGGCTTTGGCATCATTACCTTGCCATGTTTTTGTTGATGGACTTTGGTCCAATATTCTACGTGCTGTCTTCTGAGCCAGTTACGTAGCTCCAATTTAATCATTGCCTTGGTGATTGTCAGGAGAGGTTCCGGTCCAATAAATGGAGTCTCGGACCCCATCCTGGCTAATCTGTCGGCATGTTCGTTGCCACTGATCCCCGAGTGGCCAGGGACCCACAATAGGTTTACTCTATTTCTTTCCCCTAGCTCCACCAGAACCCTGTGACATTCTGCAACAATTTTAGACCTTGTGGCAGGAGCTGCCAGTGATCTCAGGGCTGCCTGGCTGTCTGAATAGATATAGATGCTACGGTCTTTGTAGCACCTACGCAAATTCTCCTCCACACACACCCTGATGGCAGTGATTTCGGCCTGGAATACTGAGGCCAGTTTCCCTAGAGAGATGACGCCCTCCAGTCTTGGCTGCACCCCGTATACCCCGGCCCTTTCATGGCCTAGTCGCAAGGGCAGTAAAACGTTCTGTACTTTTACAAAACAAATTAACTGCCACTGCTTACGAGTTTTCGGGTTTTTAGCTTCTTCAAGGTACATATTTCAGTCGACCACTTTTCCTTGCGTCAGGTGACGTGCAGTTACTGCCGTGAACATTAAAACTGCAATATTGCCCACGAAACATTACCACCTGTGTCGAGCTGCCTGCGAAACGCGTCTGCCAAGTTACTGGTAAATTATGTGGCTGTGTCAGGAACGTCAACGGCATAGCATTATGGAGAAATAATTGCTTACATAAACTGTGAGCATATAGGACATTAAAATTTAAATATTTTTCGGGAATTTCCTCCAAGATTGCGATCACGACCTAAAACTTCGGCAAAGTTGCAATATACTTTACTGTTAATTAAGTAAGTAAAAACACCTCTCCGGGGGACACCACCTTGACAAAGCATTGTCCGTGCGGGTGGAGAGGCTTGAGTATCTGCGTGAAGCAGAGGGCTATACCGAAGGTAGAGAACCTACTGCAGGAAAGGTCTCAGCTGATGGATCAGACTAAGAGTGTCCCACAACGTCCCGTCTTCCTTATCCTCTCCCAGTCCTTTCCCAATTCCTTTCCCAACCCAAGGTGTGACGCGATCCGTGACAAGGTGTGCGTGGCACATGGGTGGATGTGTCTCGAATGGAGCCTCGGGGATACCGGGCGACCTCCCTGCGTAAGTAGCCTTGCACCAGGCTGGGTTATCGTGGTGTGGACCATATAAATCCCCAAATCTCGTGGACTAAGATGAACACGGAGAAAGAAAGTATTTTAAAAGAATCTGAGGGGCAATCTGAGACCTCAGATACTCAGACATCGGGATCAGGACCGATGGAGTGCACTCCTACTTCTGAATCAGGGTCTAGACCTGAGCGTGAAGTGTGAACCGTAACAGAGAAGTTGGACCACATTAGGATTAAGGCCTTGTCTGGGGCTCAGAGGAGGAAACGTCTCATGAAACAGAAGCAAAAGGAAGGAAAAGAATGTCTTCCTAAGCATAAGTGGAGGGAATCAAAAGGGCTTGAGCCCAAGACCTCCAAAAAGAAACTGCCTCAGGTCGAAGGGGATACACAGACCCCCTCGACGTCAAAGACAGGTGGCAAGAGGGTTAGGGGGAATTTAAGACTCCCTCCTTTCTGGACAAACGTGATCCTAAAAGGCTGAGGCAGGAAATAGGAAAACAGACCTATAGTACTGCAGTCTCGGTCTTTAGAATGCCGGTTGTCCAAGAAGGATACCCACTGGTGAGCATCACCTCGCAGCAGGAGCAGCTCGTGCAGATGGCCCTCTTTGAAGACATTGGGGGAGACGCTGGTCCAGAACCCACATTCAGGAGGGTGTATCTAGATCGCGGCAGTGCCCTCATTTTTATCTGCGAGGGGGAGCACTCAGCAGAATGGCTTAAGGAAAAGGTGCCCATGATATCCCCGTGGGAGGACACAAAGCTGCTGGTCAAGACAACAACCGAACTCCTGAAGACCGCAAAGGTATCAATATGGGTACCAAAGATCCTTAAGGATGTCCCTCCAAAGACTCTGTTCGAGAAAATAAGGGTCCAGAACCCAAAAGTCTCGACAGAGGATTGGAGGGTAATTAACCAGAAGGACGAACCCTGGTGGAGGAGGTCGGGGAGAAGTCCCTGAAGGCAATGCGAGAGCAAGGCCTGAAACTGTTTTTAGGGTTCTCGCAGGTCGCCGTCAGGGTAATCAAAGACCTTAAAAGCAATAATGGCAGCAAGATGGGGATTGGAAGTGCTGCAGATAAACCTGCAGCACAATAAAGGGGCCACTGCTTCCCTGAGCCGTCGCCTGGGGAGACAGGAGGTGGACATGGCCCTGATACAAGAACCCTATTTATACAAAGGGGGTGTATCGGGCCTCAGTGGTACTGGAGGTAAGCTGATTTATGCTAGAAATCTAAAAAACTCCAGAACATGCATTTATGTTAGAAATTGAATACCTTTCATACCAATGATGGATTTTTGTTCCAGGGACTTGGTGACCATCAGGATGCAGCAACATGAAGAAGGCATCAAGGGGGAAATTGTTTTGGCCTCAGCATACCTTCCTCATGAAGACAGCTCTCCTCCCCCTTTGGAAGTGAGGAGACTGACGGAAGCCTGCCACCGGCAAGCTGACGAACTGTTGGTGGGATGTGATGCCAATGCCCACAATCTATCATGGGGCAGCAAGGACACCAACAGTAGAGGCGAGCACCTTCTTGAATTTCTCCTATCTAACAACTTGGAGATCCTGAATAGGGGTGATGAACCTACATTCAGGAATAGTAGAAGGGAAGAAGTAATTGACATAACTTTTGGTTCCATGATGATGGGAAGTTACGTCGAACAGTGGCATGTGGTCCTGGAGCCATCCTCATCAGATCACATGTATATTAAATTCAAGGTTGAAATGGGAACCAGACAGACATGGCCTATAGGAATCCCAGGAAAACGGACTGGGAGACATATAGGAGAGACCTTGACTTCAGCCTATCGGAAATTAAAACTTCGATAAGGAATCCAGCAGAGTTTGAGGAGGTAGCAGAGGTCGTAACCTCTGCTATAGTGACCTCATACCAGGAAAACTGCTCAATCACAAAGAATTGCACAAACAGGAGTGTGCCTTGGTGGAATAATAACCTGGAAATGCAAAGGAAACAGGTACGAAGACTGTTTAACCTTGCGAGGCGCAAAGGACAATGGGCAAAGTATCGCGAGGCCCTTGTCAATTACAACCTTGCCATCAGACGGGCAAAGGAGGCATCCTGGCAGGTATTCTGTGAGGAAGTGGAGGGCACGGCTGCTCAAGCGAGGCTTCATAAAATCCTAACTAGACTACTAACTAATCCAGGAGGAACATTGAGGAAGGAGGATGGGGAGTATACAAAGACAGCACATGAAACGCTGGAACTGCTCCTCAAGACTCGCTTTCCTCAATATACTCTGGGGGATAACTCAGACCAGAATGTGATTCCTGAGAGACAACGGTTCTCAGGTATTCGCAAAGAGGACTGGGATCTGGCCAAGGAGTGTGTCGATTTCAGTAAGGTCCGATGGGTGGTGGGAACATTTCAACCGTTCAAGTCACCTGGTCCCAATGGAATCTATCCAGCTCTCCTGCAACAAGCGGGAGAAAATCTTATTAGATTCCTAAGCAGGTTATTCAGGGTTAGCCTAGCAGCAGGAATCATTCCCAATGCCTGGAGGGCAGTGAAGGTTGTCTTCATTCCAAAGCAAGGGAGAATTGATCATACCAAGGCCAAGGATATGAGACCAATCAGCATGTCCTCCTTCATTCTTAAGACATTGGAAAAGCTGGTTAATGTGCATGTTGGAGAAAGGAGGTTAAGTAGCGTTCCTCTACATTCAAACCAACATGCATATCATCCAGGTAAATCATGTGAGATAGCTCTCCACCAACTTGTTGGGAAGGTGGAGAAAGCACTACACTTTCAGGAGATAGCCCTCTGTATCTTCCTGGACATTGAGGGGGCTTTTAGCAACACGACATTCGATTCCATGGTTAGGGCAGCAGAGGTGCATGACCTAGGGACCACTATATGTAGGTGGACTAGGGCCGTGCTCAGTGGAAGAAAGGTAGAGGCTTCCATGATGAATGAAAAAATGGTAATCAACACCACTAGGGGTTGCCTGCAAGGAGGAGTTCTTTTCCCTTTATTGTGGAATTTAGTGGTGAATGATCTCATTGGAGAATTAAACTCTAGGCAGTACTTTTGCCAAGGATACGCAGATGATCTTGTCATAGTAATACTTGGCAAATTTGCTGACACAGTGAAGAATATGGCACAAATTGCTTTGGACATTGTGCAAGACTGGTGCAGAAAACAGGATCTGGGGGTTAGTCCTAAGAAGACTGTTGTTGTACCATTCACAAGGAAACATATCCAACACTCAAGTTGGAATCTAAAGCTCTTCAATGAAGCGCTACCTGTGAAGGCGACAGTGAAATATCTGGGGGTTACCCTAGATGAGAAACTGACATGGACCCCGCACATTAGGAATATTTGCTCCAAGGCAAAAGGTACTTTAGTAAGTACCAGGAGAGCTTGAGGCAAAAATTGGGGCCTGAGCCCCAAGGGTATGCACTGGATATACACCACAGTGATTAGACCCAGGATCACCTATGGGGCGGTCGTGTGGTGGAAGAAGGTAGAAAAGCAGGTTGCTGCTAAGGAGCTTGGTAAGGTGCAGAGACTAGCCTGCTTAGCCATAACAGGCAGAATTAGCAGTACACCAACTGCTGGGATGGAAACCATGCTGGTTATGCCCCCATTACACCTTTGGGTCAAGATGGAGGCGGCAGCTGGTGCCTACAGACTCAAATCTGTCAATAACTGGTACTCTTTGGGATATCCAGAATCACACACTAAAATAGTGAGTGAGGTAAATATAGGAAAGGTTGGGGAAATGCCAACCGACTATATTATAACCCCAAACTGCTTCAACAAGCCTTTCAGTATAACAATTGGAAGTAGGGAGCAGTGGGAGAAAATAGTTCGACACCGTACGGGGGATATTGTCTGGTTCACTGACGGGTCGAAATCAGACCAAGGCGTTGGGGCCGGGGTATACGGGGTGGAGCCAAGAATGGAGGGCGTCATCTCTCTAGGGAAACTGGCCTCAGTATTCCAGGCCGAAATCACTGCCATAAGGGCATGTGGGGAGGAGAATTTGCGTAGGTGCTACAAAGATCGTAGCATCTATATCTATTCAGACAGCCAGGCAGCCCTGAGATCACAGGCAGCTCCTACAACCAGGTCTAAAATTGTTGCAGAATGTCACAGGGTTCTGGTGGAGCTAGAGGAAAGAAATAGAGTAAACCTATTGTGGGTCCCTGGCCACTCGGGGATCAGTGGCAACGAACATGCCGACAGATTAGCCAGGATGGGGTCCGAGACTCCATTTATTGGACCGGAACCTCTCCTGACAATCACCAAGGCAATGATTAAATTGGAGCTACGTAACTGGCTCAGAAGACAGCACGTAGAATATTGGACCAAAGTCCATCAACAAAAACATGGCAAGGTAATGATGCCAAAGCCTTGTTTTAAAAGAAGCGCTGCAGTCCTGGGTCTGAACAGGAGAGAGATTAGACTCATGGTTGGATTGCTGACAGGTCATGGGAATTTCAAAAAACACCTACATACAATGGGAATAACAGAAGAGGACCCTAAATGTAGGCTCTGTGATAACGGTGATGAAACTGCATCACATCTGACCTTCGAATGCATTGCATTGGAGAGTAAAAGGCACAGAACATTTGGGACAACCAGACCCGAAGAAATTGTGTCTAATAAAGAACTGGTAAAGGGACTCCTTGCACTGTTCAAGGGCATTGGTTGGCTTTACTAGACATACAGGGAGCGATACCGCACAATAAACTTAGTTTCGGTGCGGGCAGTGTCGGGTTAGACCAATACTGTTTTGGCTTCCCTGAGAAAATCAAATCAAATCAGGCCATGAAAGCTTATCTTTCTTGTTCTTTCATTTCTTTTCCAAGTAAAAACACATATCTTCGATCAATAAATACTGAAGGGCAATTTCGTACAAGAAGATCTATCAATTTTACTTTTATAAGTATCGATTACTTTCTTACATTTCGAGGTATACCATAAAAGTGTTAAAAAGCGGATTCTCTATAACTCTCGACTGTGTAATTGGCTAGATCCTCTCACTGACGGCCATTCCGTTTTTTAATTATTTTCTTCTCAGAGTTGAACTACCATGCTAAACTATGCCGAAGATTATAATCAATGCATGATCTGTAATAATTACATTGTAGATTTGATCATCTCCAATTATTGTTCCTGGTTGACCTAGTGCTGCTCCAATAATTATTCTTATTAATGTTCCTACTATTCCAGCTCATGCACCGAATATAAAATACATTTTTACGATTTTGTTAATTGTAAGGATCAAAATGACTTCGATGTACCTCACTTTTTGTTGAGCCTTATGTTGACAATAATTATTAAATATAATTACAAAATTTTCGTTTTTCAAGGCATTTTCAGTGGTAATTTTCGTCGACACTGGTCTAAACGAGTTCTATCCCATTTGCTGATTTCCTGCAGTTTCGGTTGATTTCTCCCATGATTTTTGGGCGGCTGAACAGAAGTGCTACCTGCAACGACCATCCCATTCATGATGCCCCGCCCCCTTCCTCTCATACCAAAGAACATTAATTAGTGAAGTGCAGCATCTACCATAGCCATCCTCTTTTCAGCACATCCATTGTTTAAATTTTCATAAATTTGTGACGCCAAGTGTAGCAAAAATGCTGTCATGTGTGAAAAACCGCAGTGCCCAATGCACAACGTGCTTCCGCTCATACCTATAATAAAAACACGTTAAGTACATAAAAAATAACAACCTATCGCTTAATTCCGTTTTATTCTATTCCCGATTACTAAAATTCAGTTATGTTACCAGAACCACCATGACATCGTAAACCTACACTTGCTGGATGATAATAAATGTTCCTGTAACGTGTCCACTGATGATGAGCCTGCAGTGGGTTGAAAACTAGTTACGGAAAAAAACATCCATAAAAGCAGATGGTCGCCTTTTAAACCAAAATAAACAACTAAAAAGTAAGTTAAGGTTTTAGCATATTCAACGATTATGTACTCGTTGGGAAAAGTGCAAAGAAAATGCTTATTTGTGGAGCTCGTAGGAATCAGCAGATAAGCCTGACCTCAAAGTAAACAACCAGAAAACAAAATACCTGATAGTTTGAAGATGTAGAGATAAACTGAACAACCAGTTGCCGACCGCGGTGGCCGAGGAGACTAAGGCGCTCCAGCCACGGTCTGCACGACTACTACGGTCGAGGGTTCGAATCCCCCCTCGGGCATGGATATTTGTGCCGTCCTAGTTCGTAAGTAGTTCATAAGTAGTTTGTAAGTTTAGGGACCGATGACCCCGTAGTTAAGTCCCATAGACTATACAAACATTTTTTGAACAACCAGTTGCAAATGAAACAAATTTCTGGGAGCAATGATAAACGACCAGCGAGATATAAGACTGAAAAATACTAATGGAGCCTACTACTTTATACAAAAACTTTAGGATCCATATTGATGTCAAGAGATATGAAGCTATATAACAGAACCGCCAGACCATTTCCATATGGTGCAAAAACGTAGAATTTAACATCATGCAGTTGCTACTAGTGAACACAAATTTTATACTAAAATCTTTGGCCATGACATGACACTAAATCACAAAGCTGGAAGAAAAGACAATACAGAAGTCCTCACGCTCTCACAACAAGCAATGATAATGGGCATGATAAATAACGGAAAACCTCAATGAGCAGGCCATCTGTCGAGTCTGAAAGAGATTCAGTTGGATCCAAAAACATTAAGGGAGAAATTAGTTAAGAGACCGTACTTGGGAGAAAAGTATAATTCATTTTTAGAATATGCAGCAGAATGGGTAGTTGACAAGTGGCCTGATAAAATAACAGGATTTGCAGTCAACTTGTGAGATCGACGCGGGACCTTCAAGTCCAATAGCAGCCAAAAAAAAAAAAAAAAAAAAAAGAAAAAAGAAAAAAAAAAGAAAAAAGAAAAAAAACAAGACCAAGAAGACCGAAATGTATTATGTACGAGAATTAAAAGTCGCCCTGGGGAGGGCTGTACCACAAGTGTCTGACCCATGTAACCTTCTTGTTAATTATATCCCATCAGTTCTAATCTCATGTAAATTTTATTTTGATGCCAATAACCTTCAGCTTACCTAAACACTAGATCTGAAAGGTCGTCACTGCCATCGTCGAAATGAACGACGCCACTCGTATAAGATGGTACCAAGTCCGAGGTCTAAAATCCCAAAGAATTTTACTATCCTATTAGATATTACTTAGTTCTGAATTCCAAGAACAACTGCCATCTATTTTTCTCGACAATATCACAATAGAATAAGTGAGGTGCAAACCCGCCGTTCTCATGTATTCCAAAGGTTAGCCATTTTAATTGCGCCATTACTCTACATACATTCACTAATGAAGTCCGTCGTAAATAACCCAGTACCATTTGACAAGAACAGTAACGTTCATATCTAGACACTACAGCAAAAAATACCTTTATTACTCATTATTCAAGCTCACTGTGGCTGAGGGAGTAGTTAATATGCAGCAGCAGACATTTTTCTTCTTTTTGGCAATAAAATAAAATGTCTGACGACTAGAAAAGCAAGTTTTAAATGAACTGTTATGGAATTCAGTCCCGAGACTGGTTTCAAGCAGCTCTTCAAGCTACTCTATCATGTACAAGCCTCTTCATCTCTGGGTAAGAACGGCAACCCACATCCATTTGATCCTACTTGCCATATTCGTGCCTCAGTCTCCTTCTGCAATTCCTCCCCTCCCCCAACACACATACACACAGTTCCCTCTAATACTAAATTGACAATTCGTTGATGGCTCGGAATGTGTACCACCAATCTATTCCTTCTCTTAGTAAAAAAAAAAGAAAAAAAAAAAAAAAAAAAAAAAAAAAAAAAAAAAAAAAAAAAAAAAAAAAAAAAAAAAAAACGTAATTTCTTTTCTCGCCAATCCTGTTCAGTCCCTCCTAATTAGTCACGCGATTTATCCATTTAATCTTCAACATTCTTTTTTAGCACTAAATTTCAAAATCTCCCATCCTCGAAACTTTTGAACTGTTTACCATCCAAGTTTCACTCCCGTACTGGTCTGCTTCCCTTGCGCTTTCAGAAAATACTTCCTAATATATTAATATTCGAAGTCAATAAATTTCTCTTCTTCAGAAATGCTTCACTTCCCAAAGCCAGTTTCCATTTTATATCCTCGGTCGTCAGAAGTTATTGCGCTACCCAAATAAAAAAACTCATCTTCTACTTTTATTGTATCATTAACTAATCTAATTCCTTCAACAGCGCCTGATTTTCTTAGACGACATTCCATTTATTCCATTGCCTTTGTTTTGTTCTTAATTTTCACCCTTTCAAGACACTGACCATTCCGTTCAATAGCTTTCCAGGGCCTTTGCTGTCTATGACAGAATTGCAAAGTCATCGGCAAACTACGAACTGATAATTCTACAATTTTCCCTCCTGTCCACACCCGCTTTCTTTGGAATCTGGAATTCTTGAAGTCTGATGGTATTTCAACTGTCTCATAAGATATCTTACATACCAAGCAGAGGTGCGGAGGGGTATCTGTGGAGAGGCCAGACAAACGTGTGGTTCCTGAAGAGGGGCAGCAGCCTCTTCAGTAGTTACAGGGGCAACAGTCTGGATGATTGACTGAGCTGGCCTTGTAACATCAGCTAATGTGGCTTTGCCACACAGCTACTGCGAACGGCTGAAAGCAAGGGGAAACTACAGCCGTTACCTTTCCCGAGGACATGCAGCTCTACTGTATGAACATATGATGATGGCATCCTCTCGGGTAAAATATTCCGGTGGTAAAATAGTCCCCCATTCGGATCTCTGGGCGGGGACTACTCAAGAGGATGTGATCATCAGGAAAGACAATACTGGCATTCTACGGGTCGGAGCGTGGAATGTTAGATCCCTTAATCGAGTAGGAAAATTAGAAAATTTAAAAAGGGAAATGGATAGGTTGAAGTTAGATATAGTGGGGATTAGTGAAGTTCGGTGGCAGGATGAACAGGATTTCTGGTCAGGTGAGTACAGGATTATAAATACAAAATCAGTTGGGGGTATCACAGGAGTAGGATTGATAATGAATAAGAAAATAGGAATGTGGGTAAACTACTATGACCAGCACAGTGATCGCATTATCATTGTCAAGATAGATACGAAGCCAACACCGACAACAGTAGTACAGGTTTATATGCCAACTAGCTCTGCCGATGATGAGGAAATCGAAGAAATATATGAGGAGCTAAAGGAAATTATTCAGACAATTAAGGGAGAGGAAAATTTAATTGTGATGGGAGACTGGAATTCGGTAGTAGGACAAGGAAGTGAAGGGAAGATAGTAGGTGAATATGGTCTGGGCAAAAGGAATGAAAGAGGAAGCCGCCTGGTAGAATTTTGCACAGAACATAATTTAGTTATAACAAACACCTGGTTCAAGAATCACAAAAGAAGGTTGTATACGTGGAAGAGACCAGGAGACACCGGAAGATATCAGATAGATTTTATAATGGTAAGACATAGATTTCGGAATCAGGTTCTACAGTGTAAGACATACCCAGGGGCAGATATAGACTCTGACCATAACTTGTTGGTTATGAACTGTAGGCTGAAACTAAAGAAACTACAAAAAGGTAGGAAAATAAGGAGATGGGACCTGGATAAATTGAAGGAACCTGAGGTTCTTAAAAATTTCAGAGGGAGCTTTAGGCAACAATTGACAGAAACGGGGGGAAATAAAACAGTAGAGGAGGAATGGGTAAAATTGAGAGATGAAATAGTGAAGGTAGCAGAGGACAAAATAGGTAGGAAGGAAAGACCTACAAAAAATCCTTGGATATCACAGGAGATACTAAATTTAATCGATGAAAGGAGAAAATATAAAAATGCAGTAAATGAAACAGGCAAAATGGAGTACAGACGACTAAGAAATGAGATTGTCAGGAAGTGCAAAATGGATAAGCAGGAGTGGCTAGAAGGCAAATGCAAGGATGTAGAAGAATGTATAAATAGGGGAAAAATAGATGCAGCCTACAGGAAAATAAAAGAAACATTTGGAGATAAGAAAAACAGCTCTATGAATATCAAGGACACTGATGGAAAACCAGTTCTCAGCAAAGAAGGGAAAGCTGAAAGGTGGAAAGAATATATAGAGGGGCTCTACAAAGGAAATGAACTTCGAGACAATATTGTAGGTAGGGAAGAGGATGTAGATGAAGATGAAATAGGAGATACTGTACTGAGAGAAGAATTTGACAGAGCCCTGAAAGACCTAAGTCGAAACAAGGCCCCTGGAATAGATGATATTCCCTCAGAGCTACTGAAGTCTCTGGGAGAACCAGCCATGACAAAATTGTTTCACCTGGTGTGTAAGATGTATGAGACAGGTTAAGTACCCTCAGACTTTAAGAAAAATGTTATAATCCCCATCCCTAAGAAAGCAGGTGCAGACAGGTGTGAAAACTACAGAACCATCAGTTTAATAAGTCATGGCTGCAAAATATTAACGCGAATTATATACAGAAGGATGGAAAAGCTGGTAGAAGCCGACCTCGGGGAAGATCAGTTTGGGTTCAGGAGAAATGTAGGAACACGGGAGGCAATACTCACTTTACGGCTTATCCTAGAAGATAGATTAAGAAAAGGCAAATCTACATTTCTAGCTTTTGTAGATTTGGAGAAGGCTTTTGACAATGTTGAATGGAATAAACTCTTTAAAGTTCTGAAAAAAGCAGGAGTAAATTATAGGGAGAGTAAGGTTCTTTACAACTTGTACAAAAACCAGACAGCGGTTGTCAGAGTTGAAGGGCATGAAAGGGATGCAGTGGTTGGGAAGGGAGTGAGACAGGGTTGTAGCCTTTCTCCGATGTTATTCAATTTGTACATTGAACAAGCTATAAAGGAAAGCAAGGAGAAATTTGGTGAAGGAATAAAAGTTCAGGGGGAAGAATTAAAAACATTGCGTTTTGCCGATGACATAGTAATTCTGTCAGATACAGCAAAGGACCTGGAAGAGCAATTGAATGGAATGGACAGTGTGCTGAAAGGTGCATATAAGATGAACATTAACAAGAGCAAAACTAGGGTAATGGAGTGCAGTTTAAGAAAATCAGGTGATGCTGAAGGAATTAGATTGGGAAACGAAGCAATAAAGGAGGTAGATGAGTTTTGTTACTTGGGCAGTAAAATAACAAATGATGGGCGCAGTACAGAGGATATAAAATGCAGAATGGCAATGGGTAGAAAAGCGTTTTTGAAAAAGAGAAATTTGCTAACATCGAATATTGATTTAGGCCTAAGGAAGTCCTTTCTGAGGGCATTTGTATGGAGTGTTGCCTTGTATGGGAGTGAGACATGGACGATAAACAGTGCGGACAGGAAGAGGATTGAGGCTTTTGAAATATGGTGCTACAGAAGAATGCTGAAGATTAGGTGGGTGGATCGCGTAACTAATGAGGAGGTACTGAACAGAATTGGGGAGAAAAGGAATTTCTGGCATACCTTGACTAAAAGAAGGGATAGATTGGTAGGACACATTCTTAGACATCAAGGAATTGTTAATTTAGCGTTGGAGGGAAGTGTGTGGGGAAAAAATCGCAGGGAAGACCAAGAGATGGATACAGTAAGCAGATTCGGACAGAGGTAGGTTGTCGTTCTTATGTGGAGATGAAGAGGCTTGCTCAGGATAGGGTATTGTGGAGAGCTGCATCAAACCAGTCTCCGGACTGAAGACCACAACAACAACGGAGGGCTTTATAGAATAATTTACAAAACATGAAATAAAAGATATTTAATTTTAATATTAAATGGCAAAACCATTTTCATTAGGTAATAATCTAGGAATCCAGGACCTAATATTTCGGGCGGGGAGTGGGGGGTTGGTCGCAGTTGGGGGGGGGGGAGGGGGGGAGAGTCATTGACCGGGGTCGGGGTTCTCATCTCTGATACCAAGTGTAGTTCTTTGGTCATTGTGGGTTCTCCCAAGGATATCAGTAGTTCATATGGGATAACACTTATTCCAGGGGCCTTGTTTCGACTTACATCTTACAGTGCTCTGTCGAATTCTTCTCGCAATCTCATAGCTCCTGTATCTTTTCATCTAATTCCTGTCCCCTTTCTCCCTTTTCCCTTGTATCCCTCTATATATTCCATCCACTTTTCAAACTTCCCATCTTTTCTTAGTACTGGTACTCCATATGAGCTCTTGATATGCTTATATGGTGTTTTCTTGTTTCCAAACGTATTCTTTTCTAGTAGGCGATAACCACTCTTTTGCTTTAGCCGTCTGCACTCCACTTTGCCTGCTCCATTAGCTGCATTTTATATTACTTTCTTTCAACAATACCTTATTCACAAGGTAGAGGTTACAGATATGAAAGTAGCAAGAATGATTGCAGGTACTAATAGATGGGAACAATGGCAGGAGGGTGTAAATAATGAGAAATTCAAAGAAAAACTGGGAATGAACACCATAGCTGAAGCAGTTAGAGCGAACAGACTGAGATGGTGGGGTCATGTTACACGCATGGGAGAAGCAAGGTTACCTAAGAGACTCATGAGCTCGGCAGCGGAGGGTAAGAGGAGTCGAGGTAGACCAAGAAGAAAGTACTTAGATTCGGTTCAGAATGATTTTGAAGTAAAAGGCATAACATCAGACGAGGCATCAATGTTAGTATTGAATAGGGGATCATGGAGGAATTTTATTAGAGGTACTATGCTCCAGAGTGAACGCTGAAAGGCATGATCAATCTCTAATGATGATGATGATGATGGTGATGATGATGAACCATTTCTTTGTGATATCCAAGATTTCTGCTAGGCCTTGTCTTTATATCTTGGATCCTGTACAGCTTTCACTATTTCATCTCTCTTAGCCACCCATTCTTCTGTGGATGTTGAAGGAAGGAACTGTTACTGACATTTCTCGTTTTTCGAGTCTGAATTAATGAAATATGGAAGAATTAACTTTCAAGAAGCACCGACTTACATTGTCCCATAACAGATCACTCACCTGCAGATCTTCGGTCCCAGGCGATTGGAGTTCGTTTCTTCAGTAGGTGTTTCACCGCCTAGTAAAGAATTAATTCGAATAATGGGACAGTAAGGGAGTTACAGGCAATGAAAGTCCGAAGATTCGGTCGAAAAATATAGTCAGAATAAAACACATATATTAAAGGTAGATCTGTCACAAGTGTTCATAAATAATTGCTCACTGAATATAACCACTGGGAGTGAAATAGACTTGCTGTAGGACAATTCTGTAATACAACGATTTACTGATCAATAGAATAAAGATCGGTCCACGGAGAGAGCTCATGAAAGAAATACATCTTACCATGGATTACGCGAACGATCACAGAAACAGGGGCGGGAGAAGGATTTATAACACTACATACTGGTTTTGTAGCGCCCGAATCTGGCGGTGTAAATGCAATGAAAGCAATATCGCAACCGTCGCATTAGCAGAGTACTTCCAAGTCCGATGCATCACGAATCCGGCTCGGATGACTAAGACAGGCTGTTCCCAAAATAATGGGAACCACGTTCCACTAAACTGCGGTAGCCGCAGCAAGCTGTCCTTGCGATGTTGACACCTCTAGACACTGTAAAGGATTGGGCCTGGAGAGCTGCTCTTCAGGTTACTTACAGACACGATAAACGAACTCCCAGTATGCGAAAAGTTCCCTCTAGCCAACCTAACACAGAAGAGTGAGGTACCCGTTACCACTGTTCCTGGCCGCTGGCAGTAGCTGACTTGAGGCCTTCAGGGTGGCTGTCCTGCACTGCCGCGAATTCTCCAACCGCGAGCAAACTCGTCTCCCTCCGCAGTCCTGTGAAGTTGGCACCCTTTTTTTTTTAAATGTACATTTTTTCAAAGTTCTGGACAGATATACAATAGTTCTGGAGTTCTCTGTACAAAATTTAAACGGTTCTGCAAAATTTCGCCGAAAAAATACGAAAAATTACCACAACATTTAGTTTTTTCAAAATAATTTTTTGCCTAATTGTACAAACATAGTTCTGATCACAGTTCTAAATAGCTGTCAAAGAGTTCTACAGGAAATCCTAATAGCATTTTTCTGTGCAGATTATACTTTATGAGATAATTACAATAACGGAGTATCCATTTACATGCTACTGTGGAATTTGCACCCGTTTTTTTTTTTTTTTTTTTTTTTTTTTTTTTTTTTTTTTTTTTTTTTTTTTTTTTTCAAAAAATTATACTTTTTTTCCAGAGTTCTAGGGACATGTGCAATAGTTTTTTTTACGATAAGCAGTAATCACTCAGACGTAGAAACAACAAATTGAATGTGCAGCGGATAGAATATCTGTCAAGACCTAAGAAAAATGTATATTTCTCGAATAAGGGGCACAAATAAGACAGCTTATCAGATATTCAAAATTGTGAACATAATTTTTTTCGGGCAATTACATAGAAATATTCACATGAACTCTAGAACTATAGTATATGTACACAGAACCCCAAAAAAACAATGTGTATTTCTCGAAAAAAAAATGGTGCCAATTTACAGTACGTGAAAATGAATTCCACATTACTGCATTTATCTGATAAAGAATAATCTGCACACAAAAATGTCATTAGGATTTCCTGTAGAACTCTTTGAGAGATATTTAGAACTGTGATCAGAACTATGTTTGTGCTAATAGGCAAATAATTATTTTAAAAAAGATAAAAAAACTCAAGTTTGTGGTAATTTTTACTATTTTTTCGGCGAAATTCTGCAGAACTATTTAAATTTCGTACAGAGAACTCCAGAACTATTGCATATCTGTCTAGAACTCTGAAAAAAATTACATTTTTGAAAAAAGGGGTGCCAACTTCACAGCTCTCCCACTATTCAGAATTGCGATATTTCACGAAATTCTGCAGAACTATTTAAATTTTGTACAGACAACTCTAGAACTATTGCATATCTGTCCAGAACCCTGAAAAAAATTATCATTTTTGAAAAAAAGGGGTGCCAACTTCACACGACTCTGGCGCAATTTTGTGTAGTTTATGTCCCTCATTTACGCAATTAGCTTATGAACTATTATCTGGGCAAAAAAATATCATTAGGATTTTCTGCAGAACTCTTTGAGAGCTATTTAGAGTTGTGATCAGAATTATGTTTACGCTTGTAGGCATATAATTATTTGGAAAAAACTAAAATTTGTTATAATTTTTTGTAATTTTTGCGCGAATTTGTGCAGAACTATTTCAATTTTGTACAGAGAACTCCAGAACTATTGAATATCTGCCTAGAACTCTGAAAAAAAATGCACATTTTTTAGAAAAGGGGTGCCAACTTCACAGTAGCGTTTAAATGGATTCCCCATTATTGCAATTATATCATGAAGTATAATCTGCAGAGAAAAATGCCAAGAAGATTTCCTGTAGAACTCTTTGAAAGCTATTTAGAAATGTGATCACAACTATGTTTGTACAATTAGGCAAAAAATTATTTTGAAAAAACTAAATTTTGTGGTAATTTTTCGTATTTTTTCGGCGAAATTTTGCAGAACTATTTAAATTTTGTACAGAGAACTCCAAAACTATTGTATATCTGTCTAGAACTCTGAAAAAAATGTACATTTTCAAAAAAAGTGGTGCCAACTTCACAGGACTTCCCTCCGCCACCGCGTGCTTTCAACGTCGATTTGTATATAACGCTTAGGAAACCGAACTAGATTTCGCCATCGTGCGCGTTTTCTGTATTAATTAAATGGGGAATGGAAAAATTAATTTGCCCCCCTTTGAATTGATAATCTTCTATGCAGACAATATATTGGTAGTGCATGTGAACCTAGGAAAATTACATCATCAGTAATGATGATGCAAATAAGTTTGAAGGATTACTAATAAATTAATGAATCACTCTGAGTTTGGCATCAGTTTGCTGGGAATTTAAGGCTACTGTTCATTGCGTGAAACCGTTCCACTAACCTGTGTCTGACCCCGAATACTTTACATTCACTCGAATCACAGTACTTTTGACAAAAGAAAAAAAAAACTTGAACAGACATCCGTACAATTCACTGGAATGAATGAATGTTCATGAAACTCAGCTGACAAGATGGACTTTTCAACCAGTTTCCCAACAACTTGTTATACCCGTTCTGATCCACGGAAATTTATCGAAGTGCCTAAACTTCATACGCTGCAATATTCAAGCCAACGTAGCACTCGGCGTCTCAAGAAGAAACCTTGCAAATTCAAGCAGTAACTTGCCACTCTCGTAAATTCTTCTACGTCGACTGCACTTTCTGCACTCTGAAACTTATAAAGTTTCACTCTTCCGAAAATCGCAGCACAGTCCGGCATAGCTGCCCCCTGCGAGGGTGAAGGTCGGGGTGAGAGTTTAAAATAGGGAAAGATTAATTTTTAAAACTCACAACCACCAACTGCGAACCAAATTCCCTAAACATGCAAAAACACTGGAATTGTGATTGCGACTGTTTGACTCGTTTTCTAGGGGATGATATCACACGTTCGCAGCTTTCCTTCCCTGCATATGATTAACAAAACAAATTCATAATAAAATCAAGTTCATGAGAGAAAAGGGTGTACTAACTACTATTTTTGAAAACACGTGAAAGTTCACTTTATGTTGTTTATTTCACAATATTTGAACCCTGTGGCTGATACGTCTGTACGTCGACACATTTACCAAATAAAGTTATAGCCCGTGAGCCCCCAGACAAAATGAATATTTGTCGCGAATTGTTTTCACACCACGTGGCTGTCTCAAACACCGTTTATGTTCATGCCTATGTGACGACACGTGTTACATTAACAAATCACAGTCACTTTAATTCAATGCGATGCACACCTTGTTCCACCGGCTAAATATTCACAAACACACAGTAGCACTCGATTTAACTTGGTACAGTCTATGACGAGCAACCATACGTGGCGATTGCCACAGACAAATCTAAAGTCACCACCTCGAGATCCACATGACGACTGATGCAGAGCGACGCCGCCCGGCCAGCTACCCCACGTGCTCGCGTCTCGTCACTTCCTGCCTTCGCGCGCGCGCACGCGCGCCAAAACTCAACTGCCGGGGTTTTTTCCCCTACGTCATCAACTTCCCCATGTGAGCTGTTGTAACCGATTTGCCAACGTACAGCGCTCAGCCAATACATTTCTAAAACTTTACTTAAAATCAAAATAATTACACTACACATTAAACAAATATTTTCTTACGTTTTTATATTATATATTGTACTGTTTATCATAATCGTGCAATTTCTTATACCACAGATAAGTGATTTAACTGAATACTTCAAGATAAAATACAAAAGATTAATTGAAAATAAAATGAGAAATAGTTAATATATTATTTTTATAAACAAACATTGCCATGCTAGTTGTGTAACTGTCTTGTCTTCGTTGGTAATTTATTACTTTTCATTGTCAATTAAACATATTACGTTAGATGTGACTATATCAGCTAATGTATTGTTTATTTATCAACAGGCTATTTTGTAATGAGGGCCTTAAAGGTTCCTAACTGCATCGTATTACTTCAAATGCCAGTAGTATTACAATATTTGTGCTTTGCACTGTGCCTGGCACTCGCCATTGTCCCTCTCTCCCCTCACCGGAAACGAACTGGAAAATCCTAAGTTGGAACAAGCCACCAACGTCGGACTGCTCGCTGGCCTCCCGTCAGCTACAAGCACACAGGAAATCTCAACATGGAGAATTTCTACCTATGGCCTAACTATAAATGTTGTCACCCAACTGTGTACATACATTGCTACCATAATTAAATAAGATTAAAGTTGTGTAACATTTAGTGCATTGGCATGGTCAATGTTTGCAGTGAACTTCATACTGTTTAATTATCAAAAGCTATTAATTACCAGTATTTCTATTGGGCGGTAATCTCACCCCCCCCCCCAAGCTGTTTTAGCGTACCATTTCAGATTAAACAATTATGGACGATTACATACAAATTCATTATTTGAACAAAGAAAACATGCATAAATAAATATGAACAAGGTGATTTTGTGGTTATTTGTATTACGACACCTGCGAACAAACACCGCCATGCTGGTCTTATATCTGTCTCGTACTTTATGTTATTAACAAATTTATACAATCGTATAAGTGAATTAGGTTTCCTGTGATCAATATTTATCTTACGTCGAATGTAAGATTATCAAGTGATGCTCCTTGTTGAAACCTTTCATACGAGTCCTAAATTAAGCGGAATTACGGCTGTCAATTTCTACAATCACAATGACTGCTACTCGATGGGCGATACTGTCACAACGGATCCCCATTTGAGTTCCCGAACTGTCTCTCTAACTGTGTTGATCGAATGTATCAGAACATCGGTACGCAAGGGCTGAAGTCGTTCAACAGGTGTACTATCTCGGTGGTACATGTTTGAAATCCAGCGTTAAAGTTACAAACGCTGCTCACTTCTGAATACAGCACTATGACTAACAACATGGTCAAAACAGACGATGTTATACGGTCATCCTGAGCACCATCTGATTACCGACGACTGTGCCACATGAATCACAATACTTCAGATCCTTGTCTCATCTTCCGATTACGTTTATTAGATGTTAGTTATGACTAGACTGTCTTAATGAAAGTAGTGACAGATACACAGAATGTCAGGTCAGTTAAAAAATGTGGTGTCGCACAAGTCCAAAGTGCGCGCCACCTACTTTCACCGCGCGTCGCCATGCACGCACGGCGCGGCGTTCTTACGACGACAGCCACGAGCGCCCTCTGCAACAACTCCGCTCGTGGCCACCACTGAACGACATCGTTCACTTGGGACTGAGATAGGAACCAATTAACACTTGGGAATCAGATAGGCACCAGTGAAGACTGGTGCAGATAGGCACTAGGCAGGCCTCTAGCTCAACTATGTATCAGCATTCTGCAGTACTGAGCTATGTAAAAGTTAAGTATTACTAAGTCTCTATGAAATACATATCTCGTTCTAATTTACTCTAGAGTTTCTAGTTTCTGCTGTCCCACTGGCTGCTCACCTCCGTACCTGCACAAGTGTGCATCCTTTATTCCTGTGTCGGTCTCCTTCTACTCGACCACCGACACCCAGATCTACCGGCGGAAACGAGACACAAAAGTGGAGACAAGGCTGGGACACAAAAAAAAGCCGTCCCGATGTTTCATATCTTACCAAGGAAAATAAATAAATGTAAGATTGATAACATCTGATTTATACCAATCATTATTAGTTCTCGCTTCAAAACCTGTTCAACAGAGAGAGAAAGCGACTACACAACGCACCTCCTAATTTCACGCTGCAGCATTCCAGATTTTCTTCGACAGTTGCGCGATGTCCCTAATTGGCAAAATTGACGCGGAACACTGAGTCTGGTCGGTCCAACTTCCAGACGGAGGCTGTTTAGTTTATAGACTGTTGCACAGGGAAAAGGCCGGCCTCTACGATCCGTGTACGGACGGCGCGAAGGAATCACAAACGACTCGGACGTTCAGAAAAATGAGTCACATCAAGAGCCGCGTTTTAAAATGAACACGCAAGTGGAAGTGGGAGTCCTAAAAGTAAGCCCGCGTGTGGCTCGTTAATTTTCGACCGGCCAGTAATAGGGAAAGGAATGCGAGAGAAATGGCAGGCGGCGAGCGGCGCGACGCAGAGGGATGTGCGGTCCCCCGCGAGCAAGGCGCCACGCCGCGCAGGCGCACTTCGCGGCTCCTCACGTCTGGACCGCAGACCGGCGCGACAAGTCGCAGGTGGCCGCCGTCTGCGATTGCGACAGCTCCTGGCCGCGAGGCCTGCCTAGGTGGCTCCAGCGGCCTGCCTGTACTGTAGTAGTCGTGTGTAGTTCGCGAACGAACTAGTTCGGAAGAGCGCTCCCACAGGCGAACTACGCGAACTAGTTCACAGATCCCTCGCTTCTTAGTTTTTATTTATTTTATTATTTATATACATGTGGCATCTGTTCCGAAAGAACAGACGTCACTTCTGATCCTGCAGTTGTTATTATTTAATATTCACAGAATATATGACATCAACTGCGATTGGGCAGGGAGGCGTGCTTAGGTAGTCCTTGCAGGTGCGCTGATCACTGTGTCCCCAGTGGTGTAGGGGTCAGCGCAACTGCCTAGAAAGCAGGAGACCCGGGTTCGAATCCCGGCTGGGTACACATTTTCAGCTTTGCCCAATCGCAGTTGATGTCATATATTCTATGAATATTAAATAATAACAACTACAGGATCAGAAGTGACGTAAAAAAAATCGCAGTTGATGTCATATATTCTGTGAATATTTTATTATTTTTTTATTTGCTTTTTTCTGTTCCATAGGACGCAATTGAGGATTGAGACTCCATGGTCATGGAACAAGTCAATACATTGTTACACAAGAATGGTACTAGAAAGTTTTTAAGAAGTCCTTTGCACACGACAATCTTAAGACAAAGTGAAAAGAATAAAAAAAAATGAATTAGGTTAATTGTTTAACATTTCTAGAAGTTCCTCGACAGAATAAAAGGAGTAAGCCATGAGGTAACTCTTCAATTTAGATTTTGCTCGAACCGCCCGTTTTTGAGCCAGAAATATCCTTTTTGCATCAGGCGAGTTACCCCAAAAAACAATGCCTTACGTCATAAGTGAGTGAAAGTAAGCGTAATAGACTACTTTTCGCTCTTTTTCCGAAGACTGACGGACGCGAGAGCGCGCAGAATCGCATGATTCCTTTCTGCAGTTGCCGTCATTTCGAGCTGAGATGCAGCTCAACTGTAGTTTTAGTAGCGGTAGCAAAAGCCAAAACGAGCGGACGAACTAAAAAGAGCGACCTACTTCGCGGTTGCTCTGCGAACTAAAAGGAGAGCTACCTGTCTCGAACTAAAATATGCGCTTTAGGTCGCGAACTAAAATATGCGCGTTAGGTCGCGAACTAAAACATTCGCGATGGGTCGCGAACTGAAATATGCGCGATAGGCCGCGAACGGAATTAAAAATCACGTGTTTGCCTTCTGCTGATGAGAGCCATTTCGAGGTTAGCGTCTGCCTGCTAGGTTACATAGTTCAGTGCTACAAAATTTCTGCTTTGAAGTATTCTGCACTCTGCAATATATGACTAATAAATTACATAATTCAGAGATATAGAAATAACTCTAAACTTAAACGCGAGAAATTATCCACAAACTGTTTCTTTTGGTTTGCGTGATATCGTTAGCGGGTCAAGCAGCAAGCGCATGAAGCAGCTAGGTGGCGGAACTTCTCCCTCCACCTGCATGCGCAGACCACGCCGCTCAGCCGTCACTGGGAGAGGACGAACTAAAAGAACGAACTAGTTCGCGGCAGAGCGCTCCCGATCGCGAACTATTATGCGCAAGTCTACTGTATAGGGAGACAGTGACCATGCTTGAGACTGCTCCTGACTGGCTGACAGCCCAGGACGCCATGTCTTTACCAGATTTGGCGGGCTTCGAATGTGTTTGAATAGCTACAGTGTGCGTTTCTGTACTTTGGTGTGTCTTAAAATCTTCTAACAGCGATTTCACTGTGCATTTACGTACAGGTTGTACACTCCTGGTCATTAAAATTGCTACACCACGAAGATGAAGTGCTACAGACGCGAAATTTAACCGACAACGTGCTGTGATATGCAAATGATTAGCTTTTAAGAGCAGTCCCTCAAGGTTGGCACCGGTGGCGACACCTACAACGTGCTGAATTGAGGAATGTTTCCAACCGATTCTCATACACAAACAGCAGTTGACCAGCGTTGCCTGGTGATCCTTGTTATGATGCCTCGTCTAACGAGGAGAAATGCGTTACCATCACGATTCCGACTTTGATAAAGTCTGGATTGTAGCCTATCGCGATTGCGGTTTATCGTATCGCGACATTGCTGCTCGCGTTGGTCGCAATCCAATGACTGTTAGCAGAATATGGAATCGGTGGATTCAGGAGGGCAATACGGAACGCTGTGCTGGATCCCAACGGCCTCGTATCACTAGCAGTCGAGATGACAGGCATCTTATCCGCATGGCTGTAACCTGATCGAGCAGCCACGTTTCGATCCCTGAGTAAACAGATGGAGACGTTTGCAAGGCAACAACCATCTACACGAACAGTTCGACGACTTTTGCAGCAGCATGGACTATCAGCTCGGAGACCATGGGGTATGGAGTGCCATTGGTCACACGTCGCGGTCACCTCTTGTTCGCTTCGACGGCACTTTGAACAGTGGCCGTTACATTTCAGATGTGTTACGACTCGTGGCTCTACCCTTCATCCCCCATGACTACACACTCAGCATGTCATTTATAAGATGGACCAGACTCCTACAAGGGATCACTAAGGAGTTTCCTGATTACACCTTCTCTCCATACTGTGTCGTAAGCAGCGTTTAAATCAATAAATGCTACTGAAGCCTTTAGTTTTTGCTGGTATCTAGCTTCAATGAAGGTAGTTAGTGGCAAGACTTGGTCAACACAGTTTCTTTGTGGCCTGAATTCTGCTTGTTCAATAGGGATAGTTTCACTTTTGTAGCAATTCTGTTCATTAGTAGCCTTTCAAGTAATTTGTAGCATACACTAACCAATGCTATTGGTCTATAGCTCTCTGGATCATTATTAGGCTTTCCTGGCTTTAGTGTTACAATTATCTTAGTCATTTTAAATAAACGAGGTAGATTACCTGTTCTCAGAATGTAGGTTAGAAACCTAGGTAACCATAATTACGTATTTGCTCCACAATTAACTAGAAACTCAGGATGAATCCCATCAAATCCTGGTGCTTTACCAGTTTTATGTCTTTCAAGAATGCCTCAATATCTTGCACACTAAATAGCCTAATATGTACCGAACAGAAGGGCTTGTGGAATTCAGACTGGTTAACTGTCTTTTGATGTCCCTTGTGTGATCTCTAGCTCTCGGTGATACATGTTGTATAATGTATAGCATCTTCAGCGAGCGGTTTAGTCGTGATGTAACAAACGGATGTACTTTTCGTATTTAATAATAACTTTATAAAGAACATAGTATTTACCGTCATTCTATGCACGTTTATATTTAAAACGGAAAATTGGAAACTTTTCTTTTATCCTAATGGTCCTGGTCTTAATTTAAGTACAAACTTTCAAAATTATTGTAGTTTCGATGGTCTTTGAGACGTATGCAAGGATATCAACGCGAGTGAAGCCGCGGGTACAAGCTAGTATTTAATAAAACTCACAGGTGGAAGGAGTATACAGATGGCCTACACAGGAGAAATGAAGGCAGTATTGTAGAAATTGAAGAGAACGTAGACCAGAGCTTTCCAAACTGGGTGTCGCGACATCCTGGGGTGTCGCGTATAGTATAGAGGGTGTCGCGAGACTAATTTAGACTCTAAACAAAAAAAACAAAACAAAAAAAACAACAAAAAAATTCCATAAAATAACACAAAATATCCTTCTCTTCATACTACCCTGAAGACTCATCTGCAGCTAATCGTCCTTCTCTTCATTCAGTGCACCACAGATCACGTATTAAAGGAATGATCGGTGCACATTAACTGCGTGCTCAGCCGCAAGGCGGCAGCTCTGCTTCAGCAGCAGTAGACACTCAGGGTTCGTTCAAGCAGCTGCCAGTTGCCAGAGTCCACCAAACTGCGCATGTGCAGAGCTGCTGCTGATACTCGATAACAGCTCTTTCCAAGCGCAGTTTGCTGGAACTGACATTTGCTTGAACGAACCTTCACTGTAGTCTGCTTTCCTTCTCAAAAAGCAGCACCTGGGCGATTTTTAATGGATTTTTCAAAGCCACGTTACCCTCTGTAGCGTTTCTAACAATTAAATGTCAATCAATGACACAGTGGCTATAAAAGCTGTCACATATTGTACAAGCAAACACAATCGTCCACTGACTAAAGCTATTCAGTAGCGATGTTTAGTATGGAGTATGGCCGGGTGATTAACGGACAGTAGTATTTTAAATGCAGTGATCGTTGATTCGACCCCTGGTATGCGTTAATATTTGTTTCTCTCAGTTTCCTGTATGTAACAGATCCTGAGACCAGAAATGACATTCATAATCTTACGTGTCACAAATATTTATCCATTTTTTTCCGAATACGTCGGGACTTCCGAGGTCGTGATGAGGCAGGAACCTAATAATAGAACTGAAATAATAATTCAATACTTGTCATAAATACATCCTCTTTATTTCTGAAAATAATGACATAATATTGAACTGAAAGGGAACAGCCACTGCGCAGTCTAAATCAGAAATTCGAGCTGCTAATTTCCAGATGCCGTTTTCAATCGATCCAGCAAAACCGCATCTGGCCCTGACATGTACACACGACAGCGAAAAACGGTTTCCGAAATTCAGTTTTCGCGTTTCGGAAGTTGGGTCGCATGTAGAAGAAGCAAGTATTACTGTGTGAGTTAGGCATTGTTGTCTGCGGTGTTACTCTGTTGTACATCTCCGCACTTCCTAATGTTTCCTTTCCTTGCGATTAGTGTACGTAATTGCTGCAGTCAGGATCAACATTAAAAATGTCAATGCTTACGAGGATTTCAATTTCGTTTACAGTCTACATTCAAGAGATATTTTATTCCCCCCCCTCCCGATAGAACCATCTAAATTCTGCCATCTGTATTTATATTATTGAAAGGGTGTCGCGCAAAACTGTAAGCTATGAAAGGGTGTCGCCATGAGGGAAAGTTTGGAAAATTAATTGTTTTTAATCAACAGTTAATCCAATATTACAAAAAATCTCCGGGCTATTATGCCGTGGTCTTATGGATTTATTATTTAAACCCAACGTTTCGTCCCCAACTGCGAATGATATTTTCATGGGGATTGTGGCACTTTTGTACGTCTGATGCACACCCTGGCTCGCTATTGACTGAAAGTCCGTTTTCGAGGGCTCGCGCGCAGAGGTGTGGCCGGCCGCGGTGGCCGAGCGGTCTGCGGCACGGCAGTCACGTTCTGCACGGCCACTACGGTCGGGGGTTCGAATCCCCCCTCGGGCATGGATATTTGTGCCGTCCTTAGCTAGTTCGTAAGTAGTTTGTAAATTTAGGGACTGATGGCCCCGGAGTTAAGTCCCATAAGCTCTACAAACATTTAAACATTTTTGCAGAGGTGTGACGTCAGATGTTTTGTATCTGTGCGCGCAATTCGTCGTTGCCGATTGCCGTCGTCCGTTGTTATTATAGTCCCATGGTGGAATACTGTTACATTTCTTCTTCAACACCGGAATCCAGATTTCATTTAGTTTCACGCCCTCCTCAATCCCATTGAAATTATTGGGGTGTATTACAATTTCTATAGCCTCTGTACAGTCTTTCGTGGTATCCCTTGAAAATGTCTTCCGCAGTAGGGGACGAAACGTTGGGTTTAAATAATAAATCCATAAGACCACAGCATAATAGGCCGGAAATGTTTAGTAATATTCACCTTTCCGGCCGTTAAAGTTTACATTTTACAACAGTTAATCCGTTACTCACAACCGTCTTGTGCCCAGCTGTGGTGGTGAGAAACCACTTTCACTTGCCGAAGACTAAGGAGACCGGACAGACGCTATCACGTGCCTGAAATCAAATGAATGGAAATAGTTGAGACGTCCTTACGACATCGCCAAAGTGACGAATGGATAAAATAATGTCTGCCGGCACTGCGGGGTAGCTGGCGATGGTCACTGCAGAATACCAACCGCTCTGGCGAGAGAGCGCCTCGTCATGCACCTCAAGTCTTCTCGGAAGTGGCTCCGTATATTACTGTCAGGGTCGGGGCATACCGTTGTTATAGTTGTCTCTCATTATTTTCTCTCGCCACACGCGGAAGAGAGCAAAGCAACAACGAAGTCGCCCGTAACGCTTCGAGTCTTCCCTGTTACGCTTTAACCCGCAGCTAAAAGATAATGAGAGTACAGTCGTGAAAATATTACCCTTCACAGCAGACACCTTATAGTTTTTGTTTTAGGAGCCCTAATTCCCCTTACCGGTGTTTGTGTGTAAAATTAAGTCGTTTACACTGGATGGTGGAGTCTTTATCGACCTTATTACTAAGAAACGCATTTCCCGTTAGTCTACAATATTTTTCGAACTACTCCATCGTTACATTTTTAACAACTTACTCAGACTACGTAATGATCACTCTTCCCGGGTGTTGTAGTCCTATTTCATAAAATCAATTTTTTTCACCTCATAGGAGCTATGATCTACCACCGAAGTTGAGGGGGAAGGAAGGGACTGAGGTATACTGCAAGTGGAAAAACAAGGTCTTTTGTTGATATGTTAGATAACAAGCAGACCATTACTGCAAGACAATACGAAATACATAGGTGAAGGTATAGAAGTAAAAGAAGAGGGACAGAACCTGATTTCACAAACCTTAAGCCGAATTTCTTCATCTAATATACCCAAAAGCAACAGCCGATTGCTGTTGATTTCTTTTGGTTGTTAATTATTTCTGTCGTTCTCAAGGAACATCTGCTTTAATTACTAAATAATACAGAGGTTATATGAATAAGATGGTGTCAGGCAAGCTGATTCAAGCGTATTAGTGATACAGTATGCGTAATTGATGCGGTAATAAGATAGATTTGGTCTCGTAAGTGAGAATGATTTTTGTTTACATATTTCGAATGACTACGAAGAGAACTATGATTTTTATAGATTAAGTTAGCGGTTTTTTGCGACTGTAAATTAGTCTACTTGATATCAAACACGTTTAGCTTTATTTCAAAGCATCTTTAGTGATCAACTGTACAGAAATTACATTTTGTTTTACTTTCTTGTGTGGTATTTTTTTATTAAATTCGATCATCAACAGTTCCATGCTATGGGTTTATTTTATTCTGTATACAATGAACTAGTAAGATAACTCAGGTTTTTTTATGTTGCCCTCTTCATGTGTTTCTTGTAGCACATTGCCGCTTGTTGTCACTATGTACAATTATACTATTTACAATTCCACAGTTTTGAAAGTTGACGAAAACTCGCCATTTCTGAAGCCTGGCGGGCTGCGTTTGTCTTTTGTTTTGTTTACCGTTTGTATGCAAAGAGGTTAGAATACAGGGAGACGCCCTTACGCTGAAAACGTTAAGCCTGCCTCCGCCATATTTCAAAGTTTTGGAGAAGTGTTCGTATTGTAGAGCTAATGTTTTATCTCACTTAAACGGGAATAAAACGTCCGACGGTTTTGTCGTGATGTACAACGTGTTAAAAGAGTGAAAATTAGCCGTTTAGTTTTCAATATATATTATGATGCGTATTTCTTACTATTTATTAAAAAAAGTATATTGTTTGAAAGTACGTACTTTGCAGTAAGTGTCAGTTCAGTGCATTAATTCTAACCTCCTTGTTTGTATGTGTGTTACTTGCTTATAATGTCTTTGGTTCGCACAGTGAGATCTATTCTTGTTTTGTTTCTGTCAAAATAGGCGTCTGCTAACAATTGTGTGTGATATTCTGATTGTATTGTGTGAGTGTTTATAAATATAATTTTAGTTCAACTATCGAAGCTCTTTGTGTTGTGCAAGGGTGTAATATATTCCGATTTTCTGCAGGAGTGTGTTAGAGTGTGTGTGTGTGTGTGTGTGTGTGTGTGTGTGTGTGTGTGTGTGTGTGTATGGAGAGGAGTGGCAGAGTTTGCTTTCTTATTTGGTCATATTTGTGGTAGGTTAGAGGGTGGGGGAGGTTTGTCTTTGTCTAGTATTAGTGTTTATAGTGTTTATAGTGTTTGGTTGCTGATGTTTACTAGTTAATTTAATAAGTGTTTCTTTTCTGTTAATGCTTCTGGAATTTTGAAATTCTCTTGGAGGGTTAGGATATGTTTCTTATTGAAAATCTATTTTCATGTTTGTTTCTATGGTGGTGGGATAGTGATTTTCTTGCCTAAGGTGTTCTGCAAATGTTGAATGGCTTTTGCCATATTTCCATGATTGTTTGTGTTTTAACTCTTCAGGCTTTCCTGGCGACCTAATGACATGATGGGTTGTCGGGTGTTCTGCCGAATGTCAGAGTCAATTTTCGGTTATGTTAACTCATAACTTTCATCAGGTGCGACCTGAATGGACCAGGTCTAGTATTTATGTCTGCAGCTTTCCCCCTCTACTGGCGGTTGTAGGTGCTGCCTTTATGGCCCACAAGCGTCAGTACCACCTCTGAGAGCTTCATCTTCTTTCTGGCGTTCCGTTTGTGGTCCGCACCCCGTCGCTGGAATTTTCTGGAGCATTGACATTCTGTTCAGCATTAGTCGCGGCCTTAGGTGCTCCCTCTGTGGTCCGCGGCCGTCAGATCCGCCTCTGAACGCTCCATCTGCGGTCTGGCTCTCCATTTGAGTGTGCGCCCGCGCGCTGAGCTGTTCTGGAGCGCTGACGTTCCGTCTTCCGTCCGCTGCCACCCTGGGTGCACTCTCTGTGGTCTATGCCTGCCATACCCGTCTCTGATAGCTTCATCTTCTGTCTGGCACTGCGTTTGCAGTACGCGCCCGCTCGCTGAGATGTTATGGAGCCTTGACGTTCTGTTCTGCAGCAGTCGTGGCCCTAGGCCCTCCCTCTGTGGTCCGCGCCCGCCAAACCCGCTTGTGATCGATCCATCTGTGGTCTAGCGCTCCGTTTGTCATCCCGCTCGCTGAGCTGTTCTGGGGCGTTTGTAACGATACATAATTAACTTAATATTTTTTTAATCAATCAGTGACGCTGTCGCCGTGTTTTCTCCTTCTCGAAATATTTTATCTGTGGAACGTTTTTTTCGCTCGTCGCGATCATTCACTCTCTCTTGTTTGAGCTTATTAAGTGTGGACATGTACTCAGACTGCTTTGTGATGTGTGAGAGCTGTTAAATTTTACTTTAAAATGTACCCTCTTTTGTTAAGAGCCATGTCTCCACCCTGTTTTCATTTAATAATGTCCCATCCTTCCTTAATTATTCATTTTCTTTGAGATTTTCAGCTCCTCCATATTCTGTTGTAACATGATGTTCAGACGCCATCACTTTCGCTTCGTGTATTACCTTGATTAAATCCCTATCAGTTTCTTTAAACATTACCTTTCTTCCTTTTAGAACCTGCATTCGTATAAACAGTTTCGTGAAGTCCTATAGATTTTTTTAAATTATTTTTTGTTATTTGCGTAATCAAACTTTAGTACACGGTCCGTCAACAATGACTTACGAGGCGAACAGTCTGAACATTATTTTACTGCGGAAAGTATCATAAAGTTTATCTTAATCATTCAACAGCTTAACAGTTTCAGCTGCTGTGATGAACATTTCCAGAAAGAGGCTATAATGGGTACTTTCCGTAAGTTTTCTCTGTAACGTTATTTTTGTGTGTTGCCTCAACCTCAATCTGTATTCCGCCATGTCATCTATTCAATCACTTCGTGTATTAATTTCATCAACCCTTGTCAAAAGTATTTAATCAGATTTGTTTTATCCGATTTTTATTATGTTAAAAATTTTAACAAAAATCCTTAATCTTTTAATCGCGGATACTAACATTAATGCATACAGACAACAACACAATAGTAATGTTACACGTTGACATTCCATTTCCCGTCTTCTGCAGCCCTAGGTGCTCTCTCTGTGGTCCTCGCCCATCTTACCTGCCTCTGAGAGCTTCATCTTTGGTTCACGCCTGTTGTGACCGCTCCTGGACGTTTTATCTTGCTCTTCTTGGGGCTCGTTTTGCATATCCCCAGCTTCAGTTCTTCTGTTCATGTTACGCTAGAGCTGACCTCGTTCTTCTTTAATAATTTCAGAGCAGAGTCCCAGTCTCTACTCAGCAAGTAACCTGTGTCTTTGTTCATGAGATTTTCAGTCACTTCGATCTCTATTGCTTTCTTGATACCTGGGTGTTTGTGTCAGAAGCTTTGTGTCATCCTAATTCATGAAACGATCCAGCTCCAAACAGTGTTCAGCAATGGCTGATTTCATCATCTGCTATAATCGGGTGTGCCTCTGATGTTCCTTCACCTCATGTCCACTGTTCTGGTTGTCTGGCCAATGTAGAACATTCCACATTGACAAGGGATACCATAAATCCCTGGTTTCTGTAACCCGAGGTCGTATTTTACATTTCCCACCAAGTCCCAGATCTTGCTGGCTGGACCGAAGACACACTTGATTTTGTGCTAATGTGGAATCCTACTGATTGTAGCAGAAATAAAACCAACATAGGGCAGATACACTATCTCCCTTGCTTCCTATTCCTCTGCTTCTGGAACCTCTGGTGTAATGGCTGCTTGGAGTGCCTTCTCAATTTGTTTTGTCATATATCCATTTTTGTAGAACACTAAAATGTCCAAATGTTTGTAAAGCTTATGGGACTTAACTACGGGGTCATCAGTCCCTAAATTTACAAACTACTTATGAACTACATACGAACTAGAACGGCACAAATATCCATGCCCGAGGGGGGATTCGAACCCCCGACCGTAGTGAGTAGAACACTGTGCTTTATTTCTGTAGATAGACATTCTTGGTCTGACACAGCACATGCTCTGTGAACTAATGTCTTGAGAACCCTGTTCTTTTGCGCAGGATGGTGACAGATGCTGGCCTGCAGATATAACTCTGTGTGTGTCGGTTTTCGATACATGTACAAAGGAGATTACAACGGCAGATGGTAGATCTGCATACTAGGCTGGCCGGCCGCGGTGACCAAGGGGACTGAGGCGCTCCAGTCACGGTCCGCAAGGCCACTACGGTCGGGGGTTCGAATCCCCCCTCGGGCATGGATATTTGTGCCGTCCTTAGGATTAGCTAGTTCATATATAGTTTGTAAGTTTAGGGACTGATGACCCCGTAGTTAAGTCCCATAAGCTATACAAACATTTGAACATACTAGGCTGTCACGCTGACCACTACCCCACTAGAACACATCGTCACCACATTGGGCCTTTCGTCGGGCGCAAATTTTCAACTGACGCAGTGCCCCTGCCCACTACCACTCAAAATTCGTGGTATTTAGATGATTACCGCAAGAGTTCAGGCCTAGTGCGCATCCGCACTGAATGAAGGATAAATTACCGTCTTCGCCTGTAATTACTTAGCTATATACGCGTGTCAGCATTAACATTTAAACATTTGTCACGTCGTGGCACCAGCTTTTGCATCCTATCATCAAAGAAGTCTGCCGCCTAACCGTTAAAACAGTAACAGTTTCTTCCGACTTGCCGTCACTTTTCAAGCGCTTTTATCAAGATATTACTAAGTTCAGCTCATCAATAGAGAAGCATCTGTTTTGGCAAATTGCCTCACCAGCTTCTCTGCCACATCTTCAGTCATGACAGTAGACCATACAGATCGTTCTTCATCATGAACAGTTTCCGTTCCTTCAATAAACAGCCTACACCATACCCACATTTCCATCATTCATTACACCTGTAACATAAACAATTTGCCAATTAATTTAAGCAGGACGGACTTGTTTTGTGGTTAAGAACTGATAACCCAGCGCACTACACAGTAAGCGGGATGTCTGATTCACATGGCGACAAATGAAACAGTATACCCGTACAACCAACCAGCAGAGACGAGAGAGCTAATGCTGGCATAGTGAGAAATTGGCAAAGAGTGTCCGATTGTGAATGTCGTTCGGTGATACGATGTGCAGATATACGCACCGTAAGTTCTTACTTTAAAAATGATCCCTGTCATATCCATTCAACTGCAAATTCTCGGAAGAAGTTATCTTCACCGGTAATCATGTATAATTCTTTAGAACAAGGCCTATTGATTCGCACGTTTCAGATAATATTTCTGGAATCTAGTATTGAGATGTAGCAGTACTTCACCAAGGCCTGCATCATCTGTTACAGTAACAAAAAAGTTAAAGTGACATCCAGTTGCTTTTTAAGCTGTGAAAAGCAGCAACAGCAAAGCGAACTTCATTGTGAATCGATAGAACAGAAGGAATTAATGCGCGTAGACCTACATCTACACATTTACTCAGCAAATCACATGTAAGTGCTTAACAGAGGGTTTACCAAACCGATTTCATAATATTACTCTACCGTTCCATTCTATAACAGAGCATGGGAAAATCTTTCAGTTTTCGATTAGATTTCTCTTGTTTTATTATGCAAAATCGTGTCTCCCTTCATAGATGGGGACTAATAAAATATTTTCGCATTCGGAGAAGAAAATTAGTGAAAGAAATTTCGCAAATAGATCTCGCGGCAATGAATAACGCCTTTCTTCTAATCATTCCCGTGATATTCTCTTTGCTGTATCGCAACAATACAAAATTAGTAGCCATTAGTAGCCCTTCTCTCAACTTCTATGCCATCAGTTCTACGTGATGCGGATTCCACAATGCTCGACAATACTCCATACAAGTGTAGTGTAGGCAGACTGTTTAGTAGAACAGTTCAATCTATTAAGTGTTCTGCCAATGAAACGTAGCCTTTTGTTCGTCTTCCCCACGATATTTTCTGTGTGTTCTTTCCAATTAAAGTTGTTCGCAGGTATTTAGTTGAATTAACGGCCTTTATATTGTACTGATTTAGGGTGTAAATGAAGTTCGATGGATTTATTTTAGTGTTCATATCGCTGACTTTAAACTTTTTATTATTTAGGATCAATTTTCAATTTTCGCGCCCAAGCAGATATATTATCTAAATAGTTTTGCAATTGATATTTTAGTCATTTTACTAAACAATAAACGACAGCACCATCCACGGAGAGTCTAAGAGTGCTGCTCTGATAGTCTTCTAAATCGTCTATAAAGACAAAGAATACCAGTGGCCTTAAAGCACTTCCCCGGTTAATGCCAGATATCATTCTTTTTTACTCGATGACTTTCCGTTCTTTACTATGTATGTACAGTGTCGTTTCTGACAGGAAATCACGAATCGAACTGCACAACTGAGAAGATATTCCGTAAACAAGCAATTATCTTAAAAGCTACTTATAAGCTACATTGTAAAATGCCTAGCAGAAATCCAGAATTATGGAATCTATTTGAGATCCCTTGTCGATATCACTAATCACTTCATGTGAGTAAAGCTGTGTTTCACAAGAACGATACTTTCTGAATCCGTGTTGACTATTAATCACAATGTTCGAAAAAAGTATATCATCTAAATCGTCCTGCAAACCGACTGGAATGATATGGGCCTGTAATTTTGTGGATCAAACCTATTGCCGGCCGCGGTGGCCGAGGGGACTAAGGCGCTCCAGTCACGGTCCCCACGGCCACTACGGTCGGGGGTTCGAATCCCCCCTCGGGCATGGATATTTGTGCCGTCCTAGTTCGTAAGTAGTTCATAAGTAGTTTGTACGTTTCGGGACTGATGACCCCGTAGTTAAGTCCCATAGATTATACAAACATTTGAACATTTATCAAACCTATTGTCTTCCTTGAATATTGGAGGCCTGTACAACTTTTCAATTTTTTGGTTTCGAATGTTTCGCTGAGAAAGCGGTTGTATATTATAGCTAGCTATAAAGCCTTTGCATCAGCATACTTTGAAAGGAACCTAATTGGTACACAATGTGGACCGAAAGACTATCTTTCGGTAAGGGATTTTCTTTGCTTTTCTACTCCAAGGATATCTACTTCTGCGTTATGCATACTCGCAAAGTTTAACAATTCCGTTTCAACAGTATTGAAGCTATTGTTGTGTTTTGCCGCTGTTTTACTTTAAGTATGACTAGAATTTCCTTGGATTTTCTGTCAAATTATGGGCAGAGTTTCTCTTTATGAACTTTTCGCACTGAAATCCGCTCGAAATTTCGAGATTCTCCAAAACGAATCCCAGAATTTAAGTATTTCGTGTCTCTCACCAAAGGAAGATGCTTCTCTTACACCAGTAGGAAGTGCCACATCTTCTTACAGAGTTGCATACAAATTTACATTACAATCTCGTGAAGTATCGACTGTGCGTAGACTGACCAACTCAGATAATGTCGCTCAACTGCAACTAATGATTATTATATTGTACCAGCTCCGCCCTGTGGTGTCAGCCGCAGTTAAACAGCTCTTTACATAAAGAAGAGGTTAATTCCGAAATTCACTATCACGGCATATGGGCCACCACAGACCTCTTGAGAATCCTTGTCGCTCCAGTTACGGGGTCCAGCGCGAAATATAAAATAAAAATTATAATTTACAAAATAAAAATCACCAACTTGAGAGACGATGAGAAATCCGTCGCTGTTCATGTAAATTACACCTAACTCGTCTACTTTTTACACAACCCGTTAACGAATTACGAAGTGTGCTAGAAACAGAGGAAATAGTTTCAATTATTTCCGGCTCTGGGCTCATTTCCGCCTCCTCCTCCTTCCTGTGTCTTCCTTCCCCTATTCATCTCCTCGTCTAAGCTGTCCATCTCCTACCCCTTCTCTGTCAATATCCTCTTCTCCAATCTATCAATTCATCTCTGCCTCCCCTCGGTCTTACTCCTCCTCAACTCTAACCATGCTCTTTCATGGTTCTCCTCCTCTGAACTTCGAGGGTCATTCCAAAATAAATGCACACTTTGTTTAACACAGTTTTTATTCTACATGTTTGAAAGTTTTACAGTGTGTTGATACATCCTTTAGGATCAATATTTTCATTTCTCCACATAATCCCCATCGCTCTCAATTCGTTACTCTCTGCACATTTTCTGGAGTGTGTGCAGTACGAGGCATACCGCTGCTAGGACAATCATCAATATTGACGTGCACGCTTTCATCACGAAACCTGCTTGCCCACCGACTAACTGTACTGCTATCGACAGCAGCATCTCCATACACTTTTTTCAACTTCTTGGCGATGTTTTCCACTGTCTCGCTTTCACGGCACAGGAATTCAATAACAGCACGTTGCTCCTGACGAACGTCAAGTGTAGCAGCCATCTTGAAGACATACTGTGACGTCGCCAGTCACGCGAACAGGTTGAACTAAGTCTGAAAACGAGCGGTAAGGATGTATCTACACACTGTAAAACTTTCAAACATGCAGAATGAAAACTGTATTTTAAAAAACAGTGTGCATTTCTTTTAGAGTGACCCTAGTATTACCTCCTTCCCTTACTCTCTCATTATCATCCACTCTCCTCTTTCCACTCATCTCCCCCTTTCCTTTGTCGCTCTCCTTCCCCTCCATCTATCTACTCCTTCCTTTCCTCTTATCATATCACATCCTCCTCCCCGTACTATCTATGAAAAATCACTTGAATCTGCCAACTTTGAGATCGGATAAACGGTGTCGAAGTCTGTTACAAGGTACCTTCCGCCTTCCAAATTTAATCCAATTCCACCGAGACCTATTGACGTGAAATAGTAACAAACATACAAACCTGTGCATTTTTAACATACAAGGTGTTCCTATAAATCCCGACAAACTTTCTGAACAAGTACTTTACACAAAAACGAAAAAATAATTGTCTGGTAATTTTTGGCACTAAAATACACACCTATGCTCAATCTTTAGACAGTGAAATACATGTCTTCTACTGATCAAGTACCAATATCTCTTCAGGTATGCATTTTAAAGGACATTTCGTGCAAATAACCTGTCGGTGTTCGTTTGCTACAGCAAGTATATGGAGATCTGTTTGGCCTCTAGCTGCCCAGCTATTTAGACAATCGACCTACATTTCTATTTTTGTAGATTTTGAGAAAGTTATTGAAAATGTTGACTGGAATACACTCATATACTGTAGGTATGGGGGGGGGTAAAATATAGAAAATATTCAACTTGTACGACAACTAGACTGCAGTTATAAGAGTCGAATGGCATGAAAGACAAGAAGTGGTGAGGAATGGAGTAAGACAGTGTTGTAGCCTTTCACCAATGTAGTTTAACCTGTATATTTAGCAAACTGCGCAGGAAATCACGAGAAATTTGGTGAAGGAATTAAAGTACAGAGAGAAGAAATAGAAACCTGGAAGTTTGCCAGTGTCATTCTAATTTTGTCAGATATTACAAAAGGCCTGGAAGAGCAATGTAAATGAATGGGCCCCACGGAATGACCGCGTGATCTCAGTCGTTGGACTGGTCCGAGTCAATGTTCAAATGTTTGTTAAGCTTATGGGACTTAGCTACGGGGTCATCAGTCCATAACTTACAAACTACTTATGAACTACTTACGAACTAGGACGGCACAAATATCCATGCCCAAGGGGGGATTCGAACCCCCGACCGTAGTGGTCGTGCTGACCGTGACTGGAGCGCCTCAGTCACCTCGGCCACCGCGGCCGGCTGGTCCGAGTCCTCCCTTGAGCATAGGTGTATGCGTCGTCCTTAATATAAGTTAGTTTAAGTAGTTTGTAAGTCTAGGGACTGACGACTGAAGCACCTTGGGCAAATATTTGAAAGGAATACACAATTTCTTGAAAGGAGGATATCAGGAGGACATTAACAAGAGCAAAAGAAGAATGATGGATTGAAATCTAAGTCAATTAGGCGATGCTCAAGGAATTAGATTAGATAATCATACGATAAAAGTGGTAGATGCATTTTCTTATTTTGGTAGAAAAATAACTTCTGATGGCCAAAGTAAAGAAGATATAAAATACATAGTGGTAGTGGGAAGAAAATCATTTCTGGGGAAGAGAATTTTTTATATCCAATATTTATTTAAATGTTAGGAAGTCCTTTCTGAAAGCAATTTTCTGGAGTGTTGGATTGTACTAGAATAAAACATGGACGATAAGTCGTCCAGACAAAAAGAAGATTGAAGCTTCTTTCGATGGGTAGATTGCGTAACTGATGAGGAGGTACTGAACAGAATTTTAGAAATTTCTGGCCTATCTACACTAAACAGAAGGGACCGATTCGTGGGACACATTCTGAGACATGAAGGAATCGTCAATTTAGCTCCGGTGGGAAGTTTGTGGGGAAAAATAGCAGTGGGAGGCGAGATACGAATACAGTAAGCAGTTTCAAAATGGTTGAAGGCTCCCGTTCTTATCCACAGATGAAGGGTTTTGCACATGATAGGGTAGCGTGGAGAGCCGCATCAAACCAGTCTTTGGAATGGAGACCACAAAAACAACAACAACAATTTTAATACCTTTCATAAATATTACATTTCAATAGTGTCGATTTGCGAAAGCAACAAAAAATTAATTAAATGAAGTAACGGCAGAATCCGAATCGTCGTCCGTATAACTTATTGATTATCAATTTACAATGGTACCGATTTTAAACATAACTCTTAAACTCTGCAGACAGAAACAGATGGAAGTGGGCAGGGGTTAAACCCCGAGAACTGGCACGATGCCTCATCCTATCTTCACCCTCATCCCTCATCGTCCCCCCACCTACCGTCACTGAACTACTTCCTACCATGCACTAAGGAGCCCAGCTGCGGTGCCGCGGCATTCGCCGTCGGGGGTTCGAGTCCTTCCTCGGGCATGGGTGTTTGTCTTGTCTTTAGCGTAAGTTACTTCAAGTTAGTATAAGTAGTTTGTAAGCATAGGGACTAATGACCACCGTAGTTAAGTTCCTTAGATTTACGAACATTTGAACTTTCTGACATCGGTTCCTTTTTTCTTATAATATTTCTTATTGAGCCACGGCGACTGTCGGTAACTTTTGCGATATATATATATATCGTATGGTATGTCAGCTAAAAAATAAAAAAAAATCTTTGTTATCCGTAAAAGGAGCGTTTTAGTATTAAAAAAACTAGCGTTTATGTGTTAGAATAATTGTATCTCTGTCACGGGGCTCTCACACTAAATAAATTTAGTTCAAAGATACTACCTGGAAACGGCGCCGTGGACACTCAGATAGGATGTGGTTCCGATATTATATTATGCATTCAAAGGGCGTAGCCGCGGCCGAGCTCATTGAGGCGCTATGCTACGAAGCGCGAGTCCGTTCCCCGTCGGGGGTTCGAATCCCCCCTCGGGCATGGATGTTTGTGCCGTCTTTAGTATAAGATAGTTCATAAGTAGTTTGTAAGTTTAGGGACTGATGACCCCGCAGTTAAGTCCCTTAAGCTTGATAAACATTTGAACATTATTGAAGGGCGTAAACAAGCTCCGAAGTCGATTTACTCGATAATTTTTAGAGATTTTCATCGAATGGCTTTTTACTGGAGTTCTGAACTTCACATACCTTATTATGAGAGAAATTCATAAATCAAACATCCATGTGATCTCCTTGTGAGCTAAATCCTTTGAACAGTAGCAATGTGTTGAAGTCGTTGCTGTAAGTTGTAAATTATTTCTACCATTACACTTACATATCTAGTTTCATTAGTTACTAAACCCAAAGTACGTAGTTTACGATGACTTGCTTAACGATGTGGAACACTAAGCGAAACCGTTCTCTTCATTTACTTCAGGATGACGCATTTCGATTAATTTACCATCTTGTTTCTTGAAATGGTGGATCAAGTACATGGGAGTCACCAAGAAAAGCATTGCAACAGCATACAAGTGTCTCTAACAAGAGAATAATCTCATCTACGTACGACGCAGTAACACTTAAAAACCGTTACTAAGCCTTCGTCACTCCTTTCAGGTTGTGCCACCATCCTCTGTCGACGCCAGCGGACTGGAAAAATATTCAGATGAACGCTTCGTGACACGGCAACAGAACAAGTTGCCCGAAAACAAGCAGAGACGGAGTGGCTCATAACTCAAACTACGGGAGTCGCTATCCTGTTCCCGTCGCGGCGCAATGTAACTGCCAGAAGAACAGCAGTAAACTAGATACAGGGGAAACGCTGTGTGTCAGCAGCCGAATTGCCATGTCAGATGCGCCGGTAGGCCGCATAAGCGTGTTGCTTTGCTGTCTTCACTCGACCACCAGTGATGCCATCCTTCACCGAGATAGGGGACAAAATTTACAGGTCTGAGAAACGACTCAACGTGCAGCACGCTACATCTAAATAGATAATGGACAAGAGCTCGCCACGCCCAAGCTGACGAGCAACTGAGCTACAGGAGGATGCTTCGAAACCGACAGCGCTACAGTTCCTTGAGTTACACTTCTTTATGACTGGTCTAATAAATCGTGCAAGCTATAATTCCTACAAGAGGCAGTATGTACTTGTTAAACAGATCTATTGTATCACCTCTTGGCCATGTCTCTCGTGACTTTTGTGGTCGTCAGATAGCAGACGGAGGGACTTGGAAATGATGGGCATGTCGTTCCTACTCCGAGCCGAGCTCTATGGTGAATGATATTCTCTACATTTGGCGCTCCAAGCACTTTCTGTAACTACCAGGCTTGGTGTTAGATAGTGGCAACACTGCTGTGGAGACACTATGCAATCGAATCTACTATTGTCGCTAATAGCACACGTTGTTGACATACCTACCTTACCTCCGAGCAAATGGACTCCCCCGTCCACCGTCACCGGGGTGCCCACATTCGAGAGAAACACGACAATATTTGGGCGCGACTGGAAAGTACTGTACCATCCGCCATACTCTCCGGACTTAAGTCCTTGTGACTTTGATTTGATTCCGAAGATGAAGGAACCACTTCGTCAGGCAGTAAACCGCTCCATTCGCACCATCAACGGAACAGGGTCTGCTAACGGTATACTACGCCTTCCACATCGCGAGCAACAGGTTGTACACAACGCTGGTGACTATTTTGAAGAACAGTAACAGGTGCAAACATGTAACGTTTTTGTTTATTATTATGTCTGTTCCAAGGAACACACGTTGGCGGTGATTCGCAGCAGAGATAAATATATCCATGTATATCCATATGTATACATTTGGAACAGACATAATAATAAACATTAACGCCTGACAAGCTTACGGTGGTAGAATCGTGTCTCTCCCACTTGCGGGACTCACACTATAACGCGGTCTGCACGGCCACTAGGGTCGGGGATTCGAATCCCTCCTCGGGCATGGATATTTGTGCCGTCCTTAGTGTAAGCTAGTTCATGAGTAGTTTGTAAGTTTAGGGACTGATGACCCCGTAGTTAAGTCCCATAAGCTGTACAGACATTTGAACATTTTTGAACACACTATAACGTGTGCGAGCATGTGAGGGAAAGAGGCAAGTGCAACACATGGAAGTTTGGGTCTGGCCGGGCAGCGTGCGCGGGTGGCCGAGTGGTTAAGGCGACCGCTCGCGAAAAGCGGAAGACCCGGGTTCGAGTCCCGGTCCGGAACGAATTTTCATGTGTTGCAGATCGTTTGTCCATCTTACAGTAGCAGCAGACGTCGGGAAATTTCGCGATTTGCGAAGCATATACAGGAATATAATGCTTTTGTATTGGTTATGACTAAATAGTTGCCACTATTTAAGTTCCCATCCTCGTATATTTCTGAATTGCTCTGGCGGAAAGCAGGTTTTCGTAATGTAACTACTGTGATCAACAAATGACCAATGAAATTCGTGCTTGTGCCCACTAAGTCTGAAACTACTCAACTGGTCTTAATGAAAATCTGAACAAAGAGTATAATTTGGTCTAATTTAAGAAGTAGTATACTTTTCACCTCCATTAAAGACTTCAGTATTTTTAAAATGGAAATTAAATGTTTTCTTTGTTGCGTGACCATCCAATGGATTGCAATGTGTTTCGTTTTCAGACGTTTCCTATTTTTGATAATTTATTGTGTGTGTTTATGTGTGAGAGGGGCGGGGGTATAGACATCTCAGTCTTTCGAACTCTTCTGTACGTTTTTGGAACCATTCTCTTACGACGTGGGAGCGATGAGGAAGAGCGCTATCATGTTGAAATATCGAAAAACCGTCAGGGTGCTCATTTCAAACAATGGGTGGCGAGGTTTTTCCGAACATCTGTCCATGCTATGGACGATTGAAATTCCCTTCCAGAACAGCTGGAGTCCTATTCCATTCCAGGAAAATGCATTACAGACCATACCAGAAAGACCACCGTCTCGGACCACACTTCTTAGCAGGCGGGAAAACTTTTTAACTTCACCGGTTCGAAAAGAACGGGTAAGGACTCTCTTCGTATGCCAGGCGCGGTACACATGGAACGCAGAAAAAGAATGCCACGTATGTTACCATTCTTTCCTTTTAGTCTTGTCTGTGAGGAGGAATTTCACCGTGAAAGTGTTGTTTTTAATGGTTAGTCTGGTGCTTGCTTCGAATGTACTTGCAGTGAATTGTAGTTACATTCTATGGCATAAACTATTTTTTTGTGAAATAACACAGTGACCTTTCGCAAGTAATACATGTTCTGCCCATTGTGCAGTAAGTAATTAGTAGAAAACACGATTTTACATTACATAGTAATATATTACTTACAATAATTTTGCAGTTTCAGTTTTATTAATGGATGATACACTGCCTTGGGCTAGCACTGAATGCGTATTTGTGAGCATGTTACAGAAGAAGAAAAACGGTTTTTTAATTTCTTATCTTTGTTGTTTGCTTGTGAAACTCAAGTTTTCCACAGTACAGACAGGAATGGAATCAGCCAGCTGAAGGCTGGTGAAGATAGCCTGGGAAGGGGTGTAATCGCGAGGTCTGGCCACAATGCCTCCCCCATTCCGTCACTGACCTGCTCCGTTACATGGTTGCGGTTACCTTTTCATTATTTTTTAATCGTTTTGAAGAAATGGCGGACCATCAAGAAATAAAGTATAAATAAAACTAGAATAGTGCTGTTATGTCTTACAAAAAATTTCAAAAAGTGGTTCGATATTTTGATGTCAGGTAAGTCCAGTCCACTGGCCCCTTTAACCAACACACTGTCTAGTTCAAAATGTTTGTATAGCTTATGGGACTTAACTACGGGGTCTCCACACCATCAGCAGCAAAGTTCACAAAATATGCTATCAGCTGCATTATGAAATTAGTCTTCGAGTACAGAAGGTAGGAGGAATCGGAACACAAGAGGATGTCGTTGGAATAAGAGGCGACATATGTTCTGGTAAGACAAGTCAGTTGATTTCGAAGCCAAAGCTAGTTCACCAGACGACCATCACAGATAAATCTATGATGGAGAATGCCTTTGTCCAATCAAATATTCAAATCTATCGGACTCAACTGCGTGGTTATTACTCTGTAGCTTAGAAACTACTTAAACTAAGGTAAACTAACCTAAGGAAAACCGAGAGGGGACTCGAACCTCCGACGGCGAACGGCCGCGCGCACCGCAGCACGGCGCCCAGTTTGCACGGCTTATCCCCCGCAGCTGCCCTTGTCCCTAATGCCAAAACAAGAGGATGCCATTTCTATAGGGTGAACCACTGCGCTGATATTGATGGCACGAAACTTTCCACTAAGTATTCGGTAACAACAGCACAATGTCGTTAGAAGGAAACACCCTGTCTCCGCTAACAAGCAGAAAACGTGTCGTGACTGCTTGTCGCCTCAATATGTCGTCCACAGGTACTTCACCGCAATACAGAATTCTCGTATGTGGCTAATTTGAAATGTATACGTCCTACGTCAACAGGCGATCTAGACTCTCTGGCTATACTAGAAAGAACAGCTGTGAAGTGATACTACTAAAATCGCAGGTGACGATCAATGCCATACCTCAGAGAAATAACGCCAATGCCTTGCGTGTGATATCTGAGAGCGATAACCCCTCTCCCATGCGCGGTTTCGTTAGAATCTCATAGGAAGTTTATATATGTGTCCCTACCGTAGAAGACTGTTGGACAGTTGCTACAATTTTTTCGCTATCATTCTAGAAATGAGATATGTGTTACACAAAATATAACTTTCTGTAAGATGGTTAGTGAGCGACGTTCATGTCCCAGTATGATACCCTAAATTTAGTCAGTAACAGATTTTTAATTCAGGGTCGCCACTTTCAGCGAACAACAATCAACAACGGGCCTCAAGGGAGTATGACGATCAACTAAACATGCGCATTCTCGAAGCCACGTATCTTGAGTACCTTACACTTTTTTTACCATTTGATTGCTCACTTGAAATATGACAATATCTATCAATTATCTGTTTCAGCCATGGGATTTCTTCGCGTCGACGGAGGATGACCACCAAATCATCGGCTTATGCTCTGCGAAACATCCAATTCTAACCAATTCCAGAAATGTGGAAATAAACTATGACAATAAATTGCAGTATCCATGTATGAATCAAACGCGGAATCTCCGCTCACGAACCAGGTGTCTTGTATACTCGGGTAGTGCCGCCTTCCCTGAAGCATGGCTACTTTACTGAGTGTTTTAAAGACGTAGTATAAGTTTCATTTACAGTTTACTTGGAAAGTAAGGGTTTTCAGACAACGTACATAATTACTGCGCAGTTTACAATGTGATGAACTCTTAGGAGCAGTTTTCTCAAAATCTGAAAGGTAGTGAGCCACAGAACCTTTCAGTTCTTCATTGGGGAGAGAGCACAAACGATCTGGTCGTGTCTTGTAATAAATTTATCAGTAGAGTCGAAAGAGTAAATGCTTCAAGCTGCTGTCCTGTACGGTCTTTTCTGGATACGGAAAATGTTCGACTGCTGCCCTGTCCAGTACATTCTCCAGAGCTCTCGCCAATTGAAAAGGTCTGCTCAATGGTGGCCGAGCAACTGGCTCGTCACTACTCTTGATGAACTGTGGTATCGTGTTGAAGCTGCATGGGCATCTGTACCTGTACTTGCCATCAAAGCTCTGTTTGACCCAATACGCAGGCGTATAAAGGCCGTTATTACGGCCAGAGGTGGTTGTTCTGGGTACTGATTTAACAGGATCTATGCACCCAAACTGCGTGGAAATGTAATCACATATCAGTTCTAGTATAATATATTTGTCCAATTAATATACGTTTATCATCTGCAATTGTTCTTGGTGTAGCAATTTTAATGGCCAGTAGTGTATTTATGACTTTTTTCACAAAAAAATTAATGCACGGCAATTAAATTAACAAGTATATTATAAATTATAATACCACAACGATTTCTGTTCAATGAGTTGCACAATGATCATTTAATTTTCAGTGAAAATTTCAGAAAAATCTGTTCAGTAGTTTATGAGAAAATAAGGTATGAACTGTGCTTAATTTAACATTGTCGAGCGCTGGCTCGAAGCGGGAAACCCGGTTTCGGATCCCGGTGTAGCACAAATTTCCTACCTGAATATTTGCGGCACTCACCTCCAGAAGTGCGGCGTGAAGCCCGGGGAGAGTTCGCCGCACCGCGCGCACCGCCGCACGGCGTCCTCGTTGGGCCGTCCAGCGCCGCTCATCCCGCCCTGCAACACACCAGACACCTGCTGTAGCTACGTGCTAGCTAGGCGCTGCTGGCATACGTGTGCACTGTTGGCTTGATACAGGAAGGAAGGGAGTTTGGAGTTTAACGTACCCTCGACAGCTTGGTCATTAGAGACGGAGCCCACGCTCGGAGTTTGTGGGTAGGGATGGGAAAGGAAATCGGACGTGCCCTTTGAAAGGAACCATCCCAGCATTTGCCTGAAGTGATTTAGGGAAATCACGGGAAACCTAAATCTGGTTGGTCGGAGGTGGATTTGAACCACCATCCTTCCGAATGCGAGTCCAGTGTGTTACCACTGCGCCACCTCGTTCAGGCATCACAGACAAATATATACAGACGGGAAACCTCCGTAAGGGGTCCGGTCCTACACTCAGGGGTGTGGGGAGGGAGGGTTTCCAGCAGTTCCGTAAGGTGTCCCATGATGGCGCTGAGGTCATAAGCAGCCCTTTATACTGGCCAGAGCAGGCGGCAGGTAGCGGCTGCCCCCACCACCACCTCCCCTCAAACGCCGGCACGCCAGACACAACCGTGGCCTCGTGGCAGGCGGCATGAGCTCTCCCCTCAGCCTCCCCTCCACGCTACCCTCTGACGTGCGAGAGGCACCCTAAGCCAGGGAACGGCCTGACACCTGCTATCATCTTACGGAACTACGAGGGGAGTGTAGGACAGTGGTTTAGGGGGGGGGGGGGCTGCTCCTCTGTATATGTTACTTTGTGGAGGCATATTAACATGAGGCTTCAGGAGGCAAAAATGGCGAAGTGCCTGGCTCACATTGCTGTGCTGCCAGTCGAGACTACCAGCGGGTCACATTTCACTAGGCACGGCCTACACCTCAATAGGCATGAGAAAGGAAAGTTGGCCAAATTATAAGTGTCAGCTGTAGAGTCCCCTAGAGAAATGACAATGTTCAGTGACGCCGTATTGCGTTCTAATCAAAACACAAGCACAGTGGTGTCAAAGTGTTAATCAAGGACATGAATGCAATATTTTTACAACAAAGAAATTTTAATATCGTCATAAATGTCATCTCAGCTCTTTGTTGGAGTACTACATATAGCACTATATATCTATAAATGTGAATGTCTGTTCGGTGTACGTTTATCACATCTGAACCACAAGACATACAGAGCTAAAAATTTGTAGAGTTACTAATGTCTACCCAGGGAAGGCTTTAGGGCACGGTTTTATGGCGATCGGATAACTATTTATCTGTATATATTAATGTGAATGTCTGTCCGGTGTACGCTTATCACGTCCGAACGACAAGACGCAGAGACTTAAATATTTGTACAGTTACTAATTTATACCTGAGAAATGTTTTAGGCACTGTTTCACAGCGATATGATAGATATTTAGTAATTTAAAGAACGTAACGCGAAATGCGGAACAATAATTACTCTTTGAAAATTATATTTACACATTGAAAATGGTTTTATTGGTTGCATTGTTGCTTGAGGGTTGATAATGATAAAGGGGTGGGTATATTGGGATGGAAATTTATCAGTGTATATAAAATTCTACGTGTGTGTATGTGTGTGTTAATATTTCGCTCTCCAGTGAAAACTACATAACGCAAACGAATGGTCTATGTGTAATCGTTGTCCGATGTCTCCCGTTGGGTTGGAAGATATGGTAGATGAAAGTCGTAAAATTATTTTAAAAAATTCGAACCGAAGGCCAACGATAACGTTTGCGACTCTAGCAAGGAGGTTACATACAGCGAAACGTGATGCCACAGACCATATCTTTGGTCTATGCGTGCTACATGGTCTTCAGCTCTTTCTATGTAAGGATAAGCATACGAATTAGGAAATATAAGAATAAATAAATATAACAGTAAAAAAGAAAAATCTTTTAATACATATCTTTAAAAAATCGATTTGACGTTTCGCGCATTACATCAAGTGAACGATCTGTCATATTATTACAATCATTATTGTTTAATATCGTGATTGGATTCTTCGAAACGAGTAAATTTTTACGTGTAATTTCTTATCTCTTATATATTCTCTGATAAATGTAACATGTTTTTTTAGAAAAAAGGAGGTGGGCAGAGAGAGAGGATAGGAAAAGTACTAACTCAAGGTTCGAATAAATAAATGAATACCCGAGCAACGCCGGGTTTTCAGCTAGTACTCTATATTCTTCTTGTCTTGTTCTTATGCTGCGGTGGAGGCGCCTGGCTGCTGAGCGCGCCGCTGCTCGCCGCTGGAGGTTCGGGTCCTCCCTCTGGCATGGGCGTATTTGTTGCCCTTAGCATAAGTTAAAGTAGTTTGTAAGCTATGGACTGATGACCAGAGAAGTTGACTCCCATAGATTTACAAAGATATGAACATTTCTCGTTCTTGTCTTGTCTTGACTTGTGTGTAGGACTACGGAGTGAGTCATTGTATTGAGGTGGCGACATCATAATTTTTCTAGAGTCGTTGTTTAAATGTTTTTCTCGTAACTACTAGTCAAGGACTTAGCTCCACCTGCAGCATCTCCAACAACGTCGCTGAACTGCAGTCGCCGGCAACCATTTCGTGGGTAATTAAAATTAATAATTATTAAGTGTCTTGGGAGGAAGGTATAAGCTGAACATTAACAAGAGTAAAACGAGAGTTTTGGAATGTAGTGTCAGAAAATCAGGCGATGCTGAAGGAACTAGATTAAGTTTTGAGACAATAAAAGCAGTAGATGAGTTTTGTTATGTGGGTAGCAAGATAACTTTTGATGGTCGAAGTAAAGAAGATATAAAATGCCAAATGGATATGGGAAGAACAGCATTTCTGAAGAAGCGAAATTTGTTGACATCCAATATTAGTTTAAATGTTTGGAAGTCCTTTCTGAAATAATTTGTCTGACGTGTAGTAGTGTAAGGGAGTGAAACGTGGACGATAAGGAAATCAGACAAAAAGACATTAGAAGCTTTCGAAAGGCCGTGCTACGGACGAATGATAATGATTAAATGGGTAGATCACGTAACTAATGGGGAGGTACTCAATAGAATAGGGGGGAAAAGGAGTTTCTGGCATATCCTGACTAAGAGAAGGGAACGCATTCTGAGACAGCAAGGAATCGTCAACTTAGCATTATAAGAAGTGTATGGGAGGAAAATCGCAGAGGGAGACAGAATAACTGTGCTTAAGCTAATTTACAGGAGATTAGGCAATGATTAGTGAAATCATTTTTTTTTTCATTGTAAAGTTTCGTCAGCATATTACGTAATATTTTGACATCATTATGGATTAACAGCGATGTTACGGGTAATTATTAATTCATGTAAGAAGGAAGTGTAGATCGCAATTCCGTTGTTTATTTATTTATTTTTATTTTTCTGTTTATTTTTTATTTATAAAGGAGTTGCGATCTAGACTGCCTTCTTACATGAATTAATTATTACATAATAGTTTATAATAAAGCTGTAAATATTTTTATTAAGATCAGTTCCTTAATTTTTACAATCTATACCCGAGTAAAAAGAATGTCTGGACTTAACACAGTCAATCAAAACGCAATAAATTTTAGTTCATGTACAGCTACAATAAAGTCTTTTTTTAGTTTTCCTTTATTTGCAAGGACGCCACACGGCGTAGTAGGGGGTAGGAGGATAATTCACTGCAAATGTCCTGTAGTACTTTATCTTAAAGCTGCACCTCTTTTTTTAAACCAACTAATAGCTATTCTCACGAAAAGGAAGTCTCTCTTTAACAAACTTTCGACAAGGTTCAAGAATCGAAATAACAAGGACATCAGCATATGTCATCAAAATATACAATCTATTAGAGATCAGTTTCGTGAAATGCTTGTAGATGTTAACTATGACTTTACTGGTATTTCCGAGTACTTCTGAAATAATGTGATAATTCAGAGATTTCCTTTACCAGGATACGAGTTAGCTGCCTGTTTTTTTTTTTTTTTTTTTGTTTTTTTTTTTTTTTTTCCAGAGTGCGGGAAGCCATGTACGTTTAGCATGACATTCTATTTGACTCGAAATATATTTCAAAATACTACATGACAAATATATTTGAATGCGGTTGAATTTAGTCGAATTAAAGTTGTAGCTCTAATTTCAAAACATTTCTGCTTAGGCTAGAGAGGTTTCTACGTTCACTTAATAGGACGTACTGAAATTTATTGTATGCCGTGATTTCAATATTAATTGTGTAAGTAATTGTGGAAGAAACAGAATGCTGTTAGAGCTCCTTAATTCTACTCATCTTATGCAATTAGCATTGATTTCTACGAGAGTGCAGGATGCGACTTTACGGTCTTCACTTGCTGACGAAACTAAGCTGTATTGACCAAACACTACATACACGTACTGGACTATGTATGGCTCTGTAATTAAAAATATGTGTCGATTCAGTTAGAGGGGCGAACTGTACATGTATACTTTCATGCCCGGCGACTACAATAACTGCAAACAGTACTTTTTACCTTTGATCGTACAGACCAACACTCTATACAGAGGCTAACATTTGCTGAATAATGATGAAATAAACAAATATAAATTGTTGTTGTTGTTATGGTCTTCAGTCCGGAGACTGGTTTGATGCAGCTCTCCACCCTACTCTATCCTGAGCAAGCTTTTTCACCTCCTCATAAGAACGGCAACCCACATCCACTTGAATCTGCTTACTGTACGCGTCTCTTGGTCTCCCTCTGCGATTTTTACCCCACACACTTCCCTCCAATGCTAAATTTACGATTCCCCGATGTCTAAGAATGTGTCCTACCAAGCGATCCCTTCTTTTAGTCAGGGTATGCCAAAAATTTCTTTTCTCACCGATTCTGTTCAGTACCTCTTCATTAGTTATGCGATCTACCCACCTAATCTTCAGCATTCTTCTGTAGCACCACATTTCAAAAGCCTCTATTCTTTTCCTGTCCGCATTGCTTATCGTCCATGTTTCACTCCCGTACAAGGCAACACTCCACACAAATGCCTTCAGAAAAGACTTCCTTACCCTTAAATTAATATTCGATGTTAGCAAATTTCTCTTTTTCAAAAATGCTTTTCTTCCCATTGCCATTCTGCATTTTATATCCTCTGTACTGCGACCATCGCATGTTATTTTACTACCCAAGTAAGAAAAGTCATCTACTACCTTCATTATTTCGTTACCTAATCTAATTCCTTCAGCATCGCCTGATTTTCTAAGACCGCATTCCATTATTTTTGTTTTGCTCTTGTTAACGTTCATTTTATACACTCTCTTCAACACGCTGTCCATACCATTCAACTGCTCTTCCAGGTCCTTTGCTGTCTCTGACAGAATTACAATGTCATCAGCAAAACGCAATGTTTTTATTTCTTCCCCCTGAACTTTAATCCCTATTCCAAATTTTTCCTTGCTTTCCTTCACCGCCTGCTCTATGTACAAATTGAATAGCATCGGAGAAAGGCTACAGCCCTGTCTTACTCCCTTCCCAACTGATGCTTCCCTTTCATGCCCTTCGAGTCTAATAACTGCGGTCTGGCTTTTGTACAAGTTGTAAATAACTCTCCTTTCCCTGTATTTTACCCCTGCCGACTTCAGAATTTGAAATAGTGTATTCCAGTCAACATTGTCAAACGCTTTCTCCAAATCTACAAAAGCTAAAAATGTAGGTTTGCCTTTCCTTAATCTATCTTCTAAGATAAGACGTAAAGTGAGTATTGCCTCCCGGGTTCCTACGTTCCTCCTGAATCCAAACTGATCTTCCCCGAGGTCATCTTCTACCAGCTTTTCCATTCTCCTGTAGATAATTCGTGTTAAATTTTTGCAACCATGACTTATCAAACTGATGGTTCTGTAATTTTCACACCTGTCTGCGCCTGATTTCTTTGGAATGGGGATTATTACATTTTTCTTAAAGTCTGGGGGCATTTCGACTGTCTCATACATCCTACTCACCAGTTCAAATAGTCTTGTCATGGCTGGCTCTCCCAGAGACTTTAGTAGCTCTGAGGGTATGTCATCTATTCCTGCGGCCTTGTTCCGATCTAGGTCTTTCAAGGCTCTGTCAAATTCATCTCTCAGTATAGTATCTCCTATTTCATCTTGATCTGCTTCCTCGTCCCTTCCCACAACATCGTTTCTAAGTTCATTTCCTTTGTAGAGCTGTTCTATGTACTCTTTCCACCTTTCAGCCTTCCCTTCTTTGCTGAGAAGTGGTTTCCCATCTGAGTTCTTGATATTCGTAGAGTTGCTTTTCTTGTCCCCAAATGTCTCTTTTATTTTCCTGTAGGCGGTATCTACTTTACCCCTTGCTATACATTCTTCTACAGATTTGCATTTGGCTTCCAGCCACTCCTGCTTAGCCATTTTGCACTTCCTGTCAATCTCATTTTTTAGTCGTCTGTACTCCATTTTGCCTGTTTCATTTACTGCATTTTTATATTTTCTCCTTTCATCAATTAAATTTAGTATTTCCTGTGATATCCAAGGATTTTTTGTAGGTCTTGCCTTTCTACCTATTTTGTCCTCTGCTGCCTTCACTATTTCATCTCTCAATGCTACCCATTCCTCTTCTACTGTTTTATTTCCCCCTTTTTCTGTCAATTGTTGCCTAAATCTCCCTCTGAAATTCTCCAGAACTTCACTTTCCTTCAATTTATCTAAGTCCCATCTCCTTATTTTCCTACCTTTCTGCAGTTTTTTCAGCTTCAGCCTACAGTTCATGACTAACAAGTTATGGTCAGAGTCTATATCTGCCCCTGGGTATGTCCTGCAGTTAATAACCTGGTTCCGGTACCTATGTCTTACCATTATAAAATCTATCTGATACCTTCCGGTGTCTCCTGGTCTCTTCCACGTATACAACCTTCTTTTGTGATTCTTAAACCATGTGTTGGTTACGATTAAATCATGTTCCGTGCAAAATTCTACCAGGCGACTTCCTCTTTCATTCCTCCTGCCCAGTCCATATTCACCTATTATTTTTCCTTCTCTTCCTTTTCCTACTACCGAATTCCAGTCTCCCATAACAATTAAGTTTTCCTCTCCCTTAACTGTCTGAATAATTTCCTTTAGCTCCTCATATATTTCTTCGATCTCCTCATCATCGGCAGAGCTAGTTGGCATATAAACCTGTACTACTGTAGTCGGTGTTGGCTTCATATCTATCTTGACAATGATAATGCGATCACTGTGCTGCTCATAGTAGTTTACCCGCATTCCTATTTTCTTATTCATTATCAGTCCTACTCCTGTGATACCCCCAACTGATTTTGTATTTATAATCCTGTACTCACCTGACCAGAAATCCTGTTCATCCTGCCACCGAACTTCACTAATCCCCACTATATCTAACTTTAACCTATCCATTTCCCTTTTTAAATTTTCTAATTTTCCTACCCGATTAAGGGATCTAACATTCCACGCTCCGACTCGTAGGATGCGAGTATTGTCTTTTCTGATGATCACATCCTCCTGAGTAGTCCCCGCCCGGAGATCCGAATGGGGGACTATTTTACCTCCGGAATACTTTACCCGAGAGGATGCCATCATCATATTTCCATACAGTAGAGCTGCATGTCCTCGGGAAAAATAACGGCTGTAGTTTCCCCTTGCTTTCAGCCGTTCGCAGTAACTGTGTGGCAAAGCCACATTAGCTGATGTTACAAGGCCAGCTCAGTCAATCATCTAGACTGTTGCTCCTATAACTACTGAAAAGGCTGCTGCCCCTCTTCAGGAACCACACGTTTGTCTGGCCTCTCCACAGATACCCCTCCGCTGTGGTTGCACCTACGGTAAGGCTATCTGCATCGTTGAGGCACGCAAGCCACCTCACCTCGGCAATGTCTGTGGTTCATGGGGGTGGAAATATAAATTATTAATTAATAATAAAGGTTTTAGTCTAACGTTTACAAATGATATAGGCAATGCCAGGTAACTCAATGAAATAAAGTTTATTCAGACACATGAATTGTTCTATCGGCAGTGGTCCTACACACACAAAAGTAAAAAATTATAAATAAACATTTTAAACTTATCAGAACAGATGCGTTAACTGTGTTATGAGAATACTAGCAAAATCCCCAACAAATCACTGGAGATGTTCAGATGTTTAGCCCATTTCGTGATCACTCAAAACGAAAGAGATCGTCAACTCAAAATAGTTCAAATCTTAGTCCAATGAATAACTTATCAACACTCGTGGATTCTCGTGTAGCATCAAACACACTGTTCAGTTACAATTCCGAAACGGAATCGGAATAAGTTTAAGTTCTCAAACTGGCATTCATTAGCCAATGCCAAAGTTAAAGTCCCGACAAAGGGGCCGTACTCTTCACAGATTCTAACAATGTCGCAAACGAAGCACAACAGCTAATCAGACAGGTCCTCCTTCGCCCAAGACGAGACAAGGTGTCCTCACGAAGCGCCCAAGTATTCTACTTGACGACAGCAGTTCCCTGCCCTAACCACTCTCTTGTTGGCAGATCGGCATCCCCTCCAAACGTTCTGAGTTCTTAACAGAAAAGATTTTTTTTTACTTAACTTCCACCACTTCCACACTAATTTAACATGTCGACAATATTAAATAGAAAAGTTGTAAATATTCATTCACCCTGTGCAGTACAAGTAATTTATGAAACAAATAAATAAACAAGCCAGCCTAAATGAACTTGACGGTTCATACTACAACATTTTTATATTCCTTAAACAGTTACACGAACGTTCGCACAGGAGGAGCACCTTATACTGCTTACAAGTGCTGAGTTACTATAGAGGAAACGATGCTCTGACTATATTTGCATACTAGAAAGATACAACATGTGTAATAAATCCTTAAATAAATAGATACGTGTGTGTTGCTATCGAGATGATAGCTTGATATAATAAGCTACCATCTAAGACATAGTTTGTTGAAATCGCATGACGTAATCTAAAGTGGGTAACTAATTTGCTATGTTCAGGTGTTTTGTGTGTGTGTGTGTGTGTTTGTGTGTGTGTGTGTAGTTTTCAAGTTATTAAAATTAATGTTGTTCATGAGATGCGTGTAATTTTTCTGACATCTTAGATGCCTTCATAATCAATGGGAACATAACCTTGTGATTTATTATTTATTTCCAAGTTGTGTGTCCATCTTTTAAGAATCTGCTAGAGCTAGCATCCCCTAGCAGCAAGGCTTTCCCATTTCCAGTAGCTCGCCATTGTCCACCTGGATCTTACGCGGCCTTAAGCGGTTGTTTGACACAGAGCATGGAAGGTAGTAGAGCTGCCTTCGGACGCGCAAGGTGTGTCAAGCTTCTCCCACATCCAGAGTACCAGCGCCTGGGAATATCAACGTATTTTCCGCTGCGCTTCCAATTATTCGTACAAATCTATCACCTAGAGCGGTAGCCCGTCTAGCGTGTTTCGTTGTCTGTTCGAGTGACAGTTTACAGATAAAACGTTAGTCTATCTGATGCAGATATTATCGTCCGTCGACATTTCCCAGCTTCAACATGTCAGTGTGTGGCGTATGGATGTAATAACAGGAAAAAGAAAAACGGTTCAGAGGGAATAAAAATGACTTTTCATCGTTTTCCTCAATATTCAAAAATGGATTCGAACAATAAGGACGGATAATTGGAAACCTATAAATCACAGCCGTCTTTGCAGTGTCCATTTTGACAGAAGTTCTCCGTTCAGAATATATCTGAAGAAAGATGCGGTTCCATTGATATTTAACGGGGAATCCATCACACAACCATCAACATCGACTTCGAAAGTAAGACGTTCTCTCGCCGATTTCGCCGCCAATATCTGCAAAAATTCCAAACAGCTACAGAAGAACTTGAAATAGTCCAACGAAAACTAACTGAAACAAGGAATAAATTGAGGAATATAACAATAAGACACTACAGCTAAAAGTGGCTAGTTTAGGAGTTATCTTAATGGAATTAAAAAAGAAAAATCTTTGCAGACACAACACGGTGATTTAATGAACAATATTTCAGAAACCTTCTTTCTGTCTTAACTGTGTGTATCATTAAGTTGTAATTTAGAAGGTATGTTCAGTAATGTATGTGGATGCTGTCTGAAAAACCTTACACAAATACAGATATTAATCCAGACGTAATAAATTTCAATGTCAAGGCAAATGCAGTAGTTTTACTGGACGCACAGTGGAACGTCTTTCAGTTCATGATTTACATGGGTTGTCAGCAAGAAAACGTTTCTTAAAGGTTTTCAGATACGAGCCATGTTTATTCTACCTCGCTAAGTGCTGCGTCAAGTGTTTGTAGAACTTATGGGACTTAACTACGGGGTCTTCAGTCCCTAAACTTACAAACTACTTACGAACTAGCTAATATTAAGCACGGCACAAGTATCCATGCCCGAGGGGGGATTCGAACCCCCGACCTAGTGGCCGTGCACACCGTGACTTGCGCGCCGCAATGCCCTCGGCCACCGCGGCCGGCGCTAAGTTCTGTCAATCTGGAGTAGTGGATGAATTAAGTCTGCTAACTCACGCGTCGTAAGATGTGGCAGTTTTTCAGGTAACTCATTGTTTATGACTTAACGTCTCCTGAACAACGAGTCAAACTGTGATATAATTACTAAAGTACATTCAGTAGCATATGCGCATAATATCGGTAAAATAACTACCGAATGCAGTTAGCAATGCAAAATTCATAAATTGTATCTTATTTCCGTAGTTTTACTGCATGAAAAGCGAAAAACAAGCCATAAACTTTTTTCCGTCATTATTTTGTGGAGGTTGTCGGCGACAAAAGCTTACGTGAATATTTGAAATTGTGTGTAAAGCTTCTGACAAGTCGCTAAGTATGCTCGTTCTCAAATAGTGTATGAATAAAGTGTGGTTGCCCACCCGTCACGGGCTACTCTACCTTCTCAACCCCCTCACCCCCCCCCCCTTGGAAGGTAGGTGGATTTACCCCTCCGGTGATTGTTGTCTGACAGTAAGGAACATGCGTACCAAGTTTAACTGAAATCGGTTGAGTAGTTTAGGAGGAAATGTGGAAAATACACAAACACACGCTTACATCCTCTTTTGTAATCGACACTTTTATGTAATTAGCTTGTGAACTAACAAATATAAAGCAAATTTGTAAGAAAGGTGAGATACGGTAGTGAGTAAACTAGCAGAAATAGAGAAAACAGAAGCTAGGTCGGTGGTGTGCTAGGTGCGGATGGTACTCAGAGGGTGGGGCGGCTGAGCAGACGTTTAGCGGTCCCTCGCCACGGGGAAGCAACCTATACTACCTTCAAAAAAAAAAAAGTTCAAATGTTTGTTAAGCTTATGGGACTTAACTACGGGGACATCAGTCCCTAAACTTACAAACTACTTATGAACTAGCTAATACTAAGGACGGCACAAATATCCATGCCCGAGGGGGGATTCGAACCCCCGACCGTAGTAGCCGTGCGGACCGTGACTGGAGCGCCTCAATCCCCTCGGCCACCGCGGCTGGCATACTACCTTCTATGCTCTGTGTTGTTGGGCGAAGAAGCAGGTACCTGATCGCTCGCCTCCCCCTCCTAAACGGCAGAAGTACGTCTCGTTCTGCATTCCATACAATTCTAGAATTAGAATAATCATGTGACATACGGACTATATATCTGCTACATCACAAGGGAATAGCACACAATCGTACACAACAATTCTGTTCATTCTTCATTAATAGACAACCATTCTTTGAGCTGATTAGTGTGTGTTCTTTCAGACCTTTATTCAAGAATTTTAACTCTAAAATGCCATTGCCAGAAAAAGGGAAGTTTTCGCGTCCCCTTAACTTTAAAATTAAACAGGACAAATAATAAGGATGTTCAAATGTTTGTAGACCCAATAGATCAAACTGTTGAGTGCATCGGTCGCTGTACATAGAAACTATTTTAAGTAACTTACAACACACGCATCCATGCCCAAGGGAGGACTCGAACCTCCAGCGAAAGAGGTCGCGCAACCAGGGACATAGCGCCTCAGACTGCATACCCATTCTCGCACCTTATTAAAGTGCCCGCTAGATCCTGCCACGTTTCCCTCGACAATCACTGGTAGCTATCTGTCTGTTCCCTAGCAACAGTGCGAGGCTAACGCTTGAAGTGGTCACAGTCTGACGCAGAATCGAGGCAGCCGTGATGCTAGGCTATAGAATTTCTGCACCTGGTTAACTCGTGAATATTGCATTATCGGAAGTGCTAAAGGTAAGGATCAGTTGACATTGCAAATTCATAAAATGAAATGTTTGTAAATCCAACTACGTTGGCCATTAGTCCCTACTCTTACGAAATCCTTGCACTAACTTAAAGTAACGTATGCTAAGGATAACACAAACACCCATGCCCGAGGGAGGACTCGAACCGCCGACGGCGAACGGCCGCGCACACTTCAGCTGGGCGTCTTAGTGCGCATGGCTATTCTGCCACGGCGTTGCAAATTATACTAGGATTAGGTTGATTTTGAAAGGGAGTAAAGTACAAAGGTTATCAGTTAATTTTACCGCTCAAACCAGCTTGAGCCATGTAGCAAGTCGTTCCTTAACTTTATCATCAAACAACACAAGTGGGTCAAATCTACTGTACGATAGCACCCGTTTGCTTTGACAAACGACGTCATATGTTACGTCATTCTATCCATCAACGTTTATATTTATCCTTTTACCAATCACCGATATTACTTTATCTGTTGCACAGATAATATTTATATGAGTATGTACCTGTGGTATGTACGTATGTGTTCGCATCTCGTCAATTTTTTAAAGAAAATCACGAATTTTGAATATATGATTTCTTACAGATGTAAAATATTAAATATAATGATTATTAATCTTATGCAAATTATTAAATACGTAATTTTTTGTCACTCGTTATTTGAGCGTAATTTTTTTATGGGTAGGTAAAGTGTATTTTGTTTTAATTAGTGGAAATCAAGTTTTTGTGTAAGTAGTTTTCATTTGCTGAAAAATGTCAGATGTAGGGAAGTGTAATGCGAAAAAGCTGTTCGAAATCCTCAGTGACGAAATAGGTACAATTAAATTTTTGCAATAGTTTGGTCTAATCGGGGAAATGTGTTTGTACAGTGGATGTGATGTCAACATGTCATTGGTGAAGATGCCTAAATGATGCACTACCGTTGAATGTATAAATTTAGACTCATCACACGCGGCGGCATAATTTTACCTACCATACCGGCGACCTCGAGTGATTATGTTGGCAACATTAACAACACGGTATAAAATTTTTGGCAAAATGTTAATGTTCTTAGGAATCCACATGGAATGCCTTGATTATTTCTGCATATAGGCCATAAAGTAAAGAAATAATGCTGTACCTGCTCTATGGTTGACAGGTTTTTGCATGTACCCTTTTCTGCGCAGTAAAAGTAATTTCCCTCGTAAAACGAAAATTTCATGTCAAAACATTTGGGTTGTGACGCGATTGGCTAAAGCCAAGACCACATAATTGCCAACATTCCCGCGAGTCAGTCGGGACGGTAAGTATAATTTAACCGATGTGGGCATCATTTTGAGCGGCATCCCAGGAATTTTTTTTAATCACTCATTGATCAGGTATCGTTGTGTATAGTATAAAACATGCATCTTTTTGCATCCCAAGAGATTTCTTTAATAACAACATATATAAGTGAAAGAAAACTGTGAAGATTTGGTATCGGCAACTAGACCGGATCTATACAGGTCAAGTCTAGATACTGATACCCACGAACTGTATTTCAAACAAAAATTGTAGCAGCTGGTATCGGAAACTAGATTTCAACTATATAAGTCAACTCTAGAAAGCGACACCCAATAATTATACGTGAACTAAAAATACGAAATTCTGGTATCGGTAAGTAGATAGTGATACTCAATAAATTTATGTGATCTAAAAATGACAAAGGACTGGTATCGGTAACTAGACTTCGCCTATATAGGTCAAATCTAGTTACTGATATCAGCTCTTCGCATTTTTTCAAATATATACCAATACCCACAAACTATATGTGAACTAAATATACGAAGGACTGGTATCGGTAACTAGACTTCACCTATATAGGTCAAGTCTACATAGCGATAACCAATAAATACATGTCAACCAAAAATTACGTTACATTAAGCAAGGTAACTAGATTTGACCTACAAAAGTCACTTCTAGTTACCGATACCAAACTCCTCGCATTTTTGCATATACATATCTACCATTACCCACAAACTATATGTGGACTAAAAATAGGCCATAATGGCTTAGTCACGCGACCATTCTCACACTTTGTGTCTAAATCTATTATTCGACGCAGTTCCATGTTATGTCGGAATTGAGACAGCAGCTGGTCTAGTTTTAATTCCAAATAAATAATGAATTCATCAACAAACGTAAAGTTTATGTTATTTTATTGAACGACCGATTTCGGTATTACAATAACACGATCTTCAGGCCATGTCATAACATATATCCAAGTGAAATCTGTAACACCACATCGCGTCCACAGCATTGGAATCACCATACTCCAACATTTTTCATCTTTACGTAATTTTAATTATTTGTTTAGAGGCAGAAATTTCTCATTTTTCAAAATTTTTAGTGAATTAAAATTAGATCAGAGTAATTCAGAATAACTGTATCCAGGGAATACGTAGGTCAAAACACCTCGTAGATTAAAGATCATTTCTCAGGTTGCTATTATAAATAGTACCCTCAGTTAAATTACTCTCTCTCTACGTCACTTGCCCTCTATGTTACTAGATCTCGAAGAGTTTAACGCTTTATGTGATAGCTCTTCGTGAGTAGTTTCAAAGTATCATACGCGGTTTAATTCCAAGATAGGGAAGAACACGAGAAAAATATTTATTAATATAAACTTTCATATCGTGATCATACGTGAATGCGTACATTATCTTTGGACTTTGATCGGGATAGGCTAGGACGGAAGAATTAGAAACTCCTGCCTCCCGTAATAAACTGATTAATATTCATGATTTCGAATTTGAACTTATTGTCAAGTTTAATGAAATAAGTTTTAAAAATCGTATCTGGAAGAGTTAAAGTTCATAAGCAATGTAACAGGATCCAGTGACTTTAATATAAATGAGACTTCGACGCAAATAATCACGCATTGTGAACTCATAAAGTGTTTTCTGTGAAAGTGATTTTGTTGCAAATATTAAATTCAAAATAGAGAATCTGTGATACTTAAACAAGTTTTAAACAATTATTCAAGTATTTAGTTCCCTAATATTGTCCAAGAAGATTCTAAAAGTGAACATATATCTGTGAAATTCGTAATGAATCAGTAAATATGTGAAAGAAAATATCTAACAGTTTTGATTAGAAGAAACTTCTAATGAAATTTTTCTGAAGAGTAATTCGATAGAAAGGAATCAGGTACAAATAATATCTTTTGTAACGGGCTTCAAACTGTCTGAACTACCGGGACTCAATGATTCAATTTTTTTCGGTTTATTAAATATCAGCCACTGAGAAACGGAATTTCATGCTCAAACATTATAAAAAGTCATGAAATTAAGGCTTTCACGACCGGATGTCATAGTTGCTGGTAGAACTTCCGGGTTATAAGGTCGTGGTCCATAAAACAGCAAGACTCAACGCAAGTAAGAAGTCCTCTGAAGATGTCCGGCGCAGCTCTGGACGAAACGTTAGGAGAAACTGGAAAGTTTTATGGACCACGGCCTTATAACCCGGAAGTTCTACCAGTAATTATAAAAAGTCTTTAATTTTAAATGATACACAGAACCAATATTTATAGTATGGAAAATTCAACAAAGATATACATTTTATTAATTACTACCAATTTAAAATTCATAATGAGGCGACAAATAAAATTTTGACCCATCCATCCACTACAATGTGAAAGTCAAGCCAAATCTACAGCTTACAAGTCACAAGCTAAAACCAAAATACAAAACAACCAACGTGAAGCCCCTCTGCGAATCACAACTGTCAAAATGGCCTTTTATACCGCTTAATTTAATAATTCACAGATCCTGAATAAACGTGTGTTACTTCGCACATGTGACAGCAACTGTCAAAATAAGTGACAACAATAAAGTCAACAAACAAGCTTCGAGCAATGAAGCTATCCACAACTCTGTGGAAATCTTCACTGCGGCCCATACGTCAGTTGTCAGTTGTCCTCTGCCGCCTCCGTATTGGGCATACCTGGCTGACCCATGGCCCTCTCCTTCGCCGTGAGGCCCCACCTGTGTGTCGGTGTGGAGTAGCGCTGACAGTAGTCCATCTTCTGATGAATCGCCAAGTTTTAGCTCCCTTGAGGCAGTCTTTTAACCTACCACACGCGCTACCCTTAGTTTTAAGCGACGATGCCTCCACGGCTCATTCCGTTTTAATTTTTATTCGCGCAGCTGGTTTTTACAACTCCATGTAGTGGTGGGTGCTATAGCCTGATACTTCAGGTCCCCACCTATCAGGTGATTTTACACCCTTGTAAGACCCTACTGTAAATTACCAAGGGGTTTTTAGTGTGTGCAGTATGGCTGGCTCATCCTGTTTTTCCTCTGTGATCAGCCAGCCGTATCCTTCTGCTGTCCAGTTTTAGGTGAGATCCCGACTTCGTTTTACCTCTTGTGTTTCATCGTCTTGTGTTGTTAGCGTCTTGACCATTGTCAGTCTGTCCCATTTTAAGTTTTTATTTTTGGAGTAAAATAACATGCGATGGTCGCAGTACAGAGGATATAAAATGCAGAATGGCAATGGGAAGAAAAGCATTTTTGAAAAAGAGAAATTTGCTAACATGGAATATTAATTTAAGTGTAAGAAAGTCTTTTCTGAAGGCATTTGTGTGGAGTGTTGCCTTGTACGGGAGTGAAACATGGACGATAAGCAGTGCGGACAGGAAGAGAATAGAGGCTTCTGAAATGTGATGTTACAGAAGAATGCTGAAGATTAGGTGGGTAGATCGCATAATTAATGAAGAGGTATGAACAGAATTGGTGAGAAAAGGAATTTTTGGCATACCCTCACTAAAAGAAGGGATCGCTTGGTAGGACACTTTCTTAGACATCGAGGAACCGTAAATTTAGCATTGGAGGGAAGTGTGTGGGGTAAAAATCACAGAGGGAGACCAAGAGACGCGTATAGTAATCAGATTCAAGTGGATGTGGGTTGCCGTTCTTATGAGGAGATGAAAAGGCTTGCTCAGGACAGAGTACATCTACATCTACATCTACATGAGATAGATCACATTTAAGTGCCTGGGAAAGGGTTCATCGAACCACAATTATACTATTTATCTCCCATTCCATTATCGAATAGCGCGCGGGAAGAAAGAACACCTGAATCTCTCTGTTCGAGGTCTGATTTCTCTTATTTTATTCTGATGATCATTTCTACCTATGTAAGTGGGAGTCAACAGTATATTTTCGCATTCGGAGGAGAATGTTGGCGATCGGAGTTTCGCAAGTAGCCCACGCCGCAGCGATAAGCGCCTTTGTTGTAATGATTCCCATCCCAGATCCTGTATCATTTCCGTAACGCTGTCTCCCCTGTATCGTGACAATACGAAACAAGCTGCCCTTCTTTGGACTCTTTCGATGTGCTCCGTCAAACCCACCTGATAAGGATCCCACAATGGGCTGCAATACTCCAAAAATGGACGGACAAGCGTAGTGTATGCAGTTTCTTTAGTAGTTCTGTTGCATCTTTTAAGGGTTCTGCCAATAAAACGCAGTCTCTGGTTCGCCTTTCCCACGATATTATCTACGTCTTCTTTCCAGTTTAGGTCTGAAGTAATAGTAATTCCTAGGTATTTTGTGGAGTTTACGGCCTTCACATTTGATTGATTTATGTTGTAATCAAAGTTTAACGGATTTCTTTTCGTACTCATGTGGACGACTTCACACTTCTCATTATTTAGAGTCAATTGCCAAATTTTACACCATACTGATATTTTAGAGTGGAGAGCTGCACAAACCAGTCTCCAGACTGAAGACCATAACAACACCAACATTTTTACGTTCTTGACGATGGACTCTTCGCTAGGAACAGGGGACTGATGACCTAGATGTTTAGTCCCCTAAAAAACCAACAACAATAAAGTCAAAGATATTATTGCAAGATGTTTACTAAGAAGACGCGACATATCGAAATATTATAATAAAAATTCAGTTAATCCGATACGAGTATGAAACGAAGAATGCTGGCCGCGGTAGCCGAGGAGACTGAGACGCTCCAGTCACGGTCTGCACGGCCACTACGGTCAGGGGTTCGAATCCCCCCTCGGGCATGGATATTTGTGCCGTCCTAGTTTGTAATTAGTTCATAAGTAGTTTGTAAGTATAGGGACTGATGTCCCCGTAGTTAAGTCCCATAGACTATACAAACATTTGAACATTTGAAACGAAGAATGATGGTTTAAAGATGCAGTACTGTTTTACGCGCGATCAGTGAGTACGCAGAACGCGCAGCCGCCGTGTAGGAGGAGTAAGCAGTGAGTGACTGCCGGGCGGCGGGAACGGCGCAGTCATAACAAGCGAGGCGCGGCCGGCGCGGCTGGCTGGCTGTACGTTTGGCAACGGCGGCCGCGGAGATGCAGAGCCACAAAAACTGGTCGCGCGGGTGCTGCGCGCTGGACTGCTACACTCGCCGCGAATGCGCGGGACAGCCGAGCCGACACTGGCCGAGGAGACAGGCGCGACACCTGTGCCACCGCCCAGGGCGACACCCAGCAGCGCCCCCTCGCGATATCAAGCTAAAGCATTTGACAATATATAACCGGTGTACACAAAGAGAAAGAGGCCAGAAACCAATATTCGTTATTACATTTAAGGAGAGGCATTGAATTAAGAGTTGTGCAGTGGCTGGTAGAGATGAGAAAACTGAAACATCTGACGGTTTCGAAACGAATGAAACCGTACCATCTGTGGTTTCGAAACACTGTTTCGAAACCATGAAACCGTGAAGCAATGTATGTTTTGTCGTGAAATCTTCGTTCTAGGAGGGCAATATTTTTCACTATGTGAAACCAATATTCATTATTACATTTAAGGAGAGGCATTGAATTAAGAGTTGTGCAGTGGCCGGTAGAGATGAGAAAACTGAAACATCTGACGGTTTCGAAACGAATGAAACCGTACCATCTGTGGTTTCGAAACACTGTTTCGAAACCATGAAACCGTGAAGCAATGTATGTTTTGTCGTGAAATCTTCGTTCTAGGAGGGCAATATTTTTCACTATGTGAAACCAATATTCATTATTACATTTAAGGAGAGGCATTGAATTAAGAGTTGTGCAGTGGCTGGTAGAGATGGGAAAACTGAAATATCTGACGGTTTCGAAACGAATGAAACCGTACCATTGTGGTTTCGAAACACTGTTTCGAGATCCAGCAGCGCTCCCTCGCGATAACAAGCAAAAGCATTCCACACTACATTACTGGTTCCCACAGGGAGAAAGAAGCCAGAAACCAATATTCGTTATTACATTTAAGGAGAGGCATTGAATTAAGAGTTGTGCAGTGGCCAGTAGAGATGGGAAAACTGAAACATCTGACGGTTTCGAAACGAATGAAACCGTACCATCTGTGGTTTCGAAACACTGTTTCGACACCCAGCAGCGCTCCCTCGCGATAACAAGCAAAAGCATTCCACACTACATTACTGGTTCCCACAGGGAGAAAGAAGCCAGAAACCAATATTCGTTATTACATTTAAGGAGAGGCATTGAATTAAGAGTTGTGCAGTGGCCGGTAGAGATGGGGAAACTGAAACATCTGACGGTTTCGAAACGAATGAAACAGTACCATCTTTGGTTTCGAAACACTGTTTCGACACCCACAGTGCTCCCTCGCGATAACAAGCAAAAGCATTTCACACTACATCACCGGTTCTCACAGAGAAAAAGAGGCCAGAAACAAATATTCGTTATTACATTTAAGGAGGGGCATTGAATTAAGAGTTGTGCAGTGGCCGGTAGAGATGGGAAAACTGAAACATCTGACGGTTTCGAAACGAATGAAACAGTACCATCTGTGGTTTCGAAACACCCATGAAACCGTGAAGCAATGTATGTTTTGTCGTGAAATCTTCATTCTAGGAGGGCAATATTTTTCACTATGTGGACAAGGGTACATACAAGAACCTGTCAACCATAGAGTATATATTTACTTCTTGGTCTGTAGGGAACATGTCGATAAAGATTTTCTCCTGGGTTGTTGATGTTGCCAACATAGTCACACGAGGCCGCCGGTATGATAGGTAAAAGTTTACCTCGTTAGGAACTCACAAACTGCAATACGGTGCGCATATTACAGTGATGGATCATAAATGCTGCTTTCTATAGATACTAAATAAATGATATGGAATAAAGGGCACACTAAATAATCACAAGTAATGCTATGGAATTACAAAACTAATGAAGTAAGAGGCAAGTTCACCAGTTTTACGCCTTGACCGTTACACCACCGCCGCAATTCTTTTTACACGAGTGTCGAAAAATTATAACGACAGTAGGTAACTTCGTTTTCGCTCATAAGAAACCAACTCTTTAACAGGAGATTAAATATGCGATCTACCCTTATTAGTATAAAAATGTCATTTCAGGCTTCATGTTGTATCTTATTTTAAAGAATGTAGTTTCACTCGTGTGTCTTTAATATGGTAGATAAACCTAGAATTTAACTGATTTTTCAACGCAAATAGTGAACGTTGTTTTATTGTTATGTTACATTTATAAAGCAGACATTATGTCATTTCGGAATACAGCAGTCTCTTGCAAACGAATCTTGATATCAATAATCATAAGCTGCAGACTCAAGAGTGTCAACTACTATTTGACACTTTCTAAATGGTTTATATACTAGTAAGTTATATGTGTATCTGTGTGGAGCTTCAGTAAAATGAAACACCACATTTCGATCCTATTAGTCTGTTCCGCGTTTCTGCATTAGTGGTTTGAAACACCGATGTTGTAAAACCGACATGAAATCGTGAAACCGACACGAAATCGTGAAACCGACACGATACCGTGAAACCGACAGGAAGAAACGGTTTCATTGTATCGACAATCGACCGCGAATGTGATCAGAAACAGAACGGAATGAAACCGCATAGTTTCGAAACCGTGAAAGATCGAAACCTGGTTTCGAAACCATGAAACCGTAGTCAACTCTAGTGGCCGGGATTCGAACCCGAAATTTCCTGCTTACTAGGCAGGCGCTTTAAGCCCGTTTCAAACGATCAACGAACTTCTAATAGATTGATAACAAGTTGCGTTAATGGCAGCCGTCAGTCGTTTGAACGGCTGCACTAGTATGATCGCGCTAGTATCGAAGAGCGATAATTACAGCGATAAAGGAATAGGGCCAGTTCTAAATTCGGTACTACTGGGTTTACTGCGCATGCGCAAGTTAGTAGCTGTCAGTTGGAGTCACCACTCCAATTAGTCCGCCATTTTCCTTCTTAAGCATTCTCGAGAAGATTGTTTTGATTGAACGGTCGTCTGCTGACATCGGAAGTTAACCTATTTTCGTCACGCGATTTTCATATTGTAGTCCACAATTACACGGTTTGCACGCAAATTTGTCTTAGTTTATTATTATTATACTTTAGTTTAGCGGTGAATTGCAAATGTTTCATGACGACTAAAATATTTATCTCAATTATTGTCCACCGAAAAGCGAGGTCGTACATCTGAAACCGAAAAATGGTTTATGTTTTGCAATATCGTAACAGAAAAGACTGAAGCCAATTGTTTATTTGAATAAGGTTGCAATTTGATGATGCAATTTTCATTAAATAGCCTTATAAATGAAAAAGTCAGTCCAAATGAAAGACAAAAATTCATTTGTGCATGACATCATTAACAATGTCAGTGGGCAAATCGTAGTAGATAAAGTAAAGAAGGTCTATTTACGCTCTTATAAATATTGCTTGATGTGTTCATAAGTTTATTGCAAGGTTTTCTTTGGCCGTCAATAACATTTAGCTCTTTTTCCTCAATTCCGGTGTTAAACTATGACTTCCTACATAACAAATCGCCTGTTATAACCTCACTTTCAACATCGGGTATTACTGTTCGATTACATTTATCGTCTAAACACGCTGCCACAACATCTTGCTTGAGTTTGTAGGATAGTTCTCTAGGAGCGCTTCAGTACACTATTATCTATCTTGTTCACCTTCGTTCATCGTTTAAAAAGGGCTTTAGACCGCGCAGCTAACACATCGTTAGGGACAAAGCGACTACATGGACTGTCTTCGAGCACTTTTCCCTCAACAGCACAAATTTAAATTCAATGCCTCTCCTCATATTTAATACCTTTGGTTATGAATCCCTTTATGAGATATTTATTTGCCATAGATCGCATATTGATTTTACATGATGACTAGTCATTGTCATATCTTAATTGTCCAGGCATAATAAGAAATATACTTTAGATGAACCAACATCATAGTGGCAAGTTATAAATTGTATGCACATCATCAATCCAATATGTCTTTGGCTCATGCTGTTCAAGACCCTGTGTTATAATGTTCCACATGTCCAGGTAGTGTGTTATCACAGTGAAAATTGTAGATGGACTCACTGTGATAACACACTACCTGGACATGTGGAACAGTATAACACAGGGTCTTGAACAGCAGGAGCCAAAGATATATTGGATTGATGATGTGCATACAATTTATAACTTGCCACTATGATGTTGGTTCATCTGAAGTATATTTCTTACCATGCCTGAACAATTAAGATTTGATAATGACTCTTTAAGGAGTCGAAACTTGTCATCAAGTAAAATCAATAAGCAATCTATGGCAAATAAATATCTCATAATGGGATTCATAACCATTACATTAAAGATCGCCTCCTATAAAACAACCTGTAAAAGATGTCAGGTAATTATAATTTTTATACCTTTTGTATAACGAGATACTGTTGTCTCAAGAACTGTATTATTTGTCGATAAATACGCGTTACATTGTCAACAAATGCAGGGGCGGATCTAGGGATTGATTCTGGAGGGTGTCATAGGTGTTTGTGTTCGGTCGTTGTCATTACCCTTGCCGTTACCTATAGTTTCAACGTATCACATACGTCTTTGATTATATCATCTGTAAAATATTTAATTTTCAATATATATATTTTAACTGTTTTTTCGTAATATATGTAACATTTTAATGTACTAATCATAATAATAATACCTGATATTTATTTACATCAGTAATCATCACAATTCATCAGCGTAATAGCCTGATAGACACATTGCAATTCCGTAAAAAACTGTTTTGAAAAACTTGATTAACTACATCCGTCACGCATGACTTTTTATTTGAAGCTATAAAAACTACCACGATTAATTTATAGTGCACATATATACTGAGAAAAATATTGGAAAAAAATCTTTAAATTATTATGCACTACTAGCAACAAAAAGTTCATAGCTGGTCAGCTATATAGTGCTTCCATGATGTACCCGATGCAGTAAACGTCACTATTATGCCTGTAATCTTTCCAGACAGTAACTCATAATGCAACAGTAGTATGTGTTTGACTGCTTTTACATGGCAAAGGAGAGATACTAAAGTAACCAAACTAACATATTAGGAGTAACTCAATGCAGCTAACTGTCGATCGATTCAGTAACACTTTGCAATTTATAATTTCTTGGACGAGCTACTACCATATGTAACACTATGTATACAAGCAGATACAAATGAATTTGTGATAAAATGTTGATTAAGAGAGAATGGAAAAAATAAGGTATGTAGCGGATCAGCTAGACTATGCGCTACAGGGTTAAGAACTATGATAGAATCTTCGACAACCTCATAATCTGCACAGTGCACTCATTGTTACAGGTAGCACTATGACTGTGCTGCGTAGGCCCTACGCCAACTGTGGCTGTACTACAGTGTTATAGAGAAAACTGCGTATTGTATAAGTCACCTATGTGGGTTCCAAAAAGCGTTGGTATAAGTGAATAATATCTCATTAGGGTATTTCAAGTGGCAAATGTAATGAAGAAAAATAAATGAAATTACTGCCAAAAATAAGTACTCCTATAATTTTGTACACATTTCGTATCTAAAAAAAAGAAATGTTTCAATTATAAATATTGGCTTTTTGTTTGGGTGGGGTGGTCATGGCCCCCATGACCCTCACTTTGGATCCGCCACTGAGACCTGAGCAGTCCCTAAGCCAGGAAAGGCGAATCAGTGTCTCGCGTGCCAGTAATAGCACGCGACCGAATAAAATGGACAAGGCATCAATTTTAAAAATTAGACTGTCCAATTGAAGTGCATGTTTGTTCGTCTATATTTGAAAACAAGAGAATATACAGTTGTAGTGTTTATCCATGAGGATCATCGATTGACAACTGCACCGTACCAGTATCCAGCGTGCTTGGGGCCAAGTGCCCTGTTTTTCGTGTCCGTGTAGTCAGTTACAGTTACTTTCGTTATTGAAAACACTGCGCGTGAAGAGAGACAATTGTATACATTTTATTTTGCTAGTCACACAAAGACAGGATATACGCCGTTGATGCTCGTTGAGGACAGGATTACATGGCTCAAAATAATTTTTGTTGTAAATTTTTCTTAGGAAAGTAGGTCCTTTCGTGATTTCTTATATTTGTGATCAATTTTCATTTGTTTCAGAAGAAAAAGGTATGTGGTTTCCAATGTAGTCTTCCATCTAAGTTGTTGTTGTTGTCTTCAGTCAGCAGACTGGTTTGATGCATCTCTCCACGCTACCCTGTCCTGTGCAAACTTCTTTATATGAGAATACGTACGGCAAGCTACAATATTTTCAATATTTTGAATCTGCTTACTGTTTTAGTCCCTCGGTCTCCCTCTAAGATTTTTATCCCAAACGCTTATTTCTAATGCTAAGTTGACAATTCCTCGATGTCTCAGAATGTGTCCCGCCAACCTATCCCTTCTCTCTGTCAGGACATGCCAAAAACTCCTTTTCTCCACTGTTCTGTTGAGTACCACCTCATTAGTTACGTGATCTTCATCATTCGTCTGTAGTACCATATTTAGAAAGCTATTCTATCATATTTTTGTCTGAACTCCTTATCGTTCACGATTCACTCCCATACAACGTTACACTCCAGACAAATGCTTTCAGAAAGGACTTTCTAATATTTAAATTAATATTGGATGTTAACAAGTTTCGCTTCCTTAGAAACGCTTTTCTTTCCATAGTCATTCTGCATTTTATATCTTCTTTACTTCGGCCACCAGAAGTTACAACAAAACCCATCTACTACTTTTATTGTGAAGTTTGGAAAGTAGGAGACGAGGTACTGGCGGAAGTAGTGTTGTAAGGCAGGATTGTGAGTCGTGTCGGGATAGCTCAGTCGGTAGAGCGCTTGCCCGCATAAGGCAAAGGTCCCAGGTTCGAATCCCGGTTCCGACTCACAATTTTAATCTGCCAGGAAGTTTCATTACCCTCGTTTTACTCTTGTTAATGTTCATCTTATACCTTCCTTTCAGCACACTGTCCATTCCATGTAGTTACTCTTCCACGTCTTTTAGTGTCTCAGACACAATTACTATGACGTCAGCAAAACCGCAAGATTTTTATTCCATCTCCCTTGATTTTAATTCCCTCTCCAAATTTCTCCTTGCATTCCTCCATCTAAGCACCACGTAGGAAACATACTGGTTTTTTTATCATGAATTCATGGAGCTGCAGACAAGATGTAAAGAACAAACTTCAAAAATTTATTCTCCCTGCTGACTTTTATCCAAATATAGATTTGTAACTGTATTTAACGCTCTCAAATTGAATACATATGTAACCATTATGTGAGATACATCTTGGGCACATTAATTATTATTATTATTATTATTTCTTGTGCGAAAAAACAGCAGGTATATGTACAATGGTTCACTATCCCTGCCCTACATATGCACAACTTTGAATCTTCCTGAATATTATTGACAGTCTAAGGTGCCGTTTAAGAGTTGAAGCTAGTTTCATCAGTTTATTATTTAATACACAGGTTGAGCGAAAAGTCACAGTAAAAACTTTTCATTTCAAAAACTCTGCATCAAATGGGAAACCTGAATATGCCAGTAAATTAAGGGGTGAGGTGGTCTATCTTTTACGATACATATAAGAACATTGCACCATCTTGACATCGGTTATCTTGAATCCTATGTCAAACAACCACAAAGTTAGAATTAAGAGAATTAAGGGGCCCACACGGAGGCTTTCAGGCCATCTTTTTTCCCGCCAAACAGACGATATTGCAGTAGAAAGAGGCAGTGCCAGTAGTACACAAAGTACCCTCCGACACCCACACTGCAGTGGCTTGCCGAGTATGAGTATGGTTGTAGGTGTACACTAGACAGCAAGAAAAATGGGTCAGCCCTGAATTCCATTGTGTTGGCCGCACCTGACAGTATGCAACCAACATAGCACAGCTGTGTCGCAGGTCGTTGCAGCCCTTTGCAGTAGTCACTGACTACACATGATAGGTACCACAAAAGACACTAGAGACACTACTGATGGCAGTTAGTCCGTATATAAACCAAAACCGACGTACAACAAATATTAGAATACATGTTACTAGAGATGGTACAGTAACACTTGAAAATTAAATTTCATTACAATAAGTGACAAGTCATATACCTTAACACACTCATTTAATAACATGATGAGTTATTTATTGTTCCTGATCATATCTATAATACAACAGCGAATAGTTCCAGGTTTGAGTCCCTGACAGAGAAAAATCTATTGCATCTCAATTTCAGGTCCCAATATAAAGCTATTAGTGAGTATATTAAATATGTGTCATCTGATTCAGAGGGTAAAGAAAATGAAAAACTTCCTAAACAAAATTTAAAACGTCCTTGTGATCAGTCAGTGCCGACTGCACTTCAAAATTAATTATAAAAATTAAGTTTCTCTTTAAAGTATTACTTATTTCCACATTAATGTTAGTGAAAGGGTATCACATGAAACTGTAATGAAGTAGAGTGGCATTATTTGAGAAGTTTGGAATTCTCCGATCTAACTACTAAGGAAGAAGTGCTCGGTAGTAGGTGGACCCCATCATGTTGAGAGTTATGAATGAAGATGGCAGCTTTCCTTGTAACTAAGGGAAACATCACCTCTTGCAGTATTTCCACGTAGCTTTGAACATTTAGGCTCCGGTCAATGGAATGGGACTAGTTACACGGGTACCACATCATAACCATTACACTAACAGCTAAGTTTGAAGGTTCCATCCAAAGTAGAATCTCGTCTGTGGAATCTGTGGTTGAGATGGTAGACTTCATCTCTCACAGAAAACTTTGCCTCATCACTGAACAAGATACCTCGTGCAAAAGAAAGGTCTTGTTATAACTTTTGAACCATAACTATTATGTCGAATTTATTGACAGTGATGAACGTATAAAAAAATGCTGATGTTATATATCACTTAATGTAAGATGGCCGTTTTCAAGGTGGCGCCCATTTATTTTCAGAACAAACTGTAAAACATAGACCACGTCAACCGTATTCAGGATTCCCACTTCCTGTAGAATTTGTGAAATAAAAGGCAGTAGTGTGACGCTTGACTCAGCCTGTATTACAGTATTACATAACCATCAATCTTGCACAGTATCAATGTCTCGGGGCTGCTTAACTGTTGGTAATGTTACGATTACTTCTGTCTCTCTCTCTCTCTCTCTCTCTCTCTCTCTCTCTCTCTCTCTCTCTCTCTCTCTCTCTTGTGTGTGTGTGTGTGTATGTTTCCTGTGGTGCAAATCCGTAAAGTTTACTGCGTATATATAAATGTAGAGTGTCTTCTGCTTCCCTTTAGTGGTGTTGTATGTTCTTGTAAAATGCCGCAAAAATTCTGCTTAATGTCCAATATAAATTCATTTGTAGTCTTGAAGTGAGAGATAATATATAGGATGACGCAAACTTACACGATTGAGAATACACGATAATTGAAACAAAAATTTCCCAGTAAACATGGATCCTCAAAGGAGATGTTTGCGAGATAATTACAAATGTATGATTCCAAGCTGCCATTGACCTCATTGTAAACATCGTCCTAGTTAGTACAAATTAATTTGCAATTTAGACTTTACTATTACGTTTTACATCGTATATAGTTCACATGTCACGTTTGGGTTACCTGTTAAAGGAAGTGTTCGAAGTGTCTTCCTTGCTTTTGGATGCAATACTGTGCTCGTCTCTGCAATGAATTTCGAATTCTTTCGAATACTCGTGGATCATTTCGGAATTCTTAAGAAGCGTGTACAACTCACCGCTCCAGTTTCTTCAACCTTATTAATGGATGTGCTGCGCACTTCACGTTTTAGTAGACCCCAGATACAAAAATCCAAAGGATTTAGACCAGGTGATATTGGAGGCTAAGGTACAGGTCCTCCTCAACCTATCCATCTTTGGCCGTATCTGGGCGTTAGATGCCGTCTCAGCAGTAGCAAAATGTGTCGAAGCTCCATCTAACTAACTAGGACGATGTTTACAATAAAGTCAGTGAAATGTGGACTAAATGCTATGTAAATCTTAACAGTAAAGTAAAAATTTCAAATTTATGTGTACTAACTAGGACCATGTTTACAATGACATCAGTGGCGGCCTGGAAACATACATTCGTAATTACCTCGCAAACGGTTCGTTTAAATGCTCATGTTTTCTGGGACTTTTTGCTTCTATTATCGTGTACTTTCAACCGTGTAAGATTGCGCCTTCCTTTCTGATACAGCCTGTATACTGGATGCTTTGTGTTTGCCTGGGTTTCAGTGTTTGCATTACTTTTCCTTAGCTTTTTCTACTGACATATCTGTTCTGTACTTATTTTCAGTCTTTCTTTTATGTATGTATGACATATGCTGTTAGTTCAAATGTTCAAATGTTTGTTAAGCTTATGGGACTTAACTACGGGGTCATCAGTCCCTAAACTTACAAACTTCTTATGTACTACCTTACACTAAAGACGGCACAAATATCAATGCCCGAGGGGGGATTCGAACCCCCGACCGTAGTGGCCGTGCAGACCGTGACTGAAGCGCCTCAGTCTCCTCGGCCACCGCGGCCGGCTGCTGTTAGTTGCTTTGTGTTTGGTAAGTTATTGGGTACCGTGTAAGATACCTGCTATGGGAAGGTATACATTTCATATTCAAATGTACTGCGAATTTGAGACCAGTATCAAGCTAGTCAGGTATGGGCTGTTTATCTTTGGTTACAAGCTTATTTTTCGATGGCAGTACTATCGATATTGGAGACGGTGATCGTATTGTTGCCGGGAAGTAGGGCTGTGATTATTGAGAGTGCATACTTTGCTAGGCGCGCGGATGAGATTGCAGAAGCGTGGGGACCGTGGTTGTGTGCAGTTGTCGTTCCCGCGGGATAGCCGAGGAGATGAGATTTGAGACTTGAATACTGAGCCAAGCTGTTTGTTTAAGATATGGAGACTAAAGGAATAGATGACGTTGGAGAAACGATCTTTTGAAGTTTTTATAAGGTAAAGTTTTTCATGAAATACTTGGCATGTTTCTGTCGCACAACTTCGCACTGTTAGACTGAACCGATGGTAACAGTAACGGCCGGGAAAGAGCTTGCTGTTAGCTTGTGGTCTCACGATTAATGATAGGGACCTCTTTCTGTGTTAGGAAAAGTATTTATTGTAATATTTTAATTTTGAGATTGCGTTTTTCATTAAATAGGAATTTCATGGGTAGTATTCTTGAAATATGCTATTGTTGTAACATTGTTTGTGCAAATCGAGTTAAATTTATTAACAGTAAAGAAATGTTTATCTTTGTTTAAAAATACTTTTGTAGGCAGATTAAATATATGAGTTATATTTTCCTCTGAAAGATTTTAAAATCCAAAACATGACATTGTTAGTAATCTTCATAAAGTTACATCAGTTAGAAAATAAACCAGATATTTCATTGTTAATAATTAGTTCAAGTTTCTTATACAGATTACCAGTTTATCCCTCCTCACATTTTTATTAAAAGTGCCATAGATGTTTTCTGTGGTTAGTTTTCCAGTAGTTAGTACAGCACGAAGCAGTTTGGTGTTGCGCTAATTTATGCAGTGGGGCTAAAATAATAATTTTAAAAAATCCAGATTAGTAAGTGAAAGTAATCGAAAAGTGGAAGTGAGAAAGAATCGGTTTTTGTCAAGCTTACAGTTCAGTATGATTTACAGATGTCAGGATAGGACAATTCATACAGTGTTCAGGTTAACAAGTGTTTGCACCGAGTCAGATTGCATTGATAAATATTGTGTTGGTTACATTCCGTTATAGATTGTTAGTTCAGTCAGAAACAACTTTGTAGGGCCAGAATTATTAACACAGTGATTTTTAGTATCAGTGATTTTCAGACAGTTAACTTTGTTACGACATTTTTCATACAGAAACAATTAGCAGTTTGTGACTCATTATAATAAACATTACGCAGTCAGATAGGTTTTCCAATACCTTTACATTCACATAGAATACAGTTAAAAAATACGCAGTCAGATTAACATAACGTTGTGCAAAGGCATTCAGGTAGAACAAGTTCAAACACATTCAGTTACATTTCATTCAAGTAGCTTCAGTCAGTTACATTTTCTTAGCTCGTATGGTAAAACACATAACTTTCGTAGCAGACGTAAATTTTGTAAGAGAGAAGGACAAGCAAGAAACTTTCAACCGTTATTTGCTGTTGTATGTGATTATTGCTCACTGATATTTATGTTCTGTATGTATATGGGCTGTGTGCTTGGCTTTAGATGTTGGTGATGACGTTGTCGTGTCCTACATAGGAAAGAGGGAAGAGGTAGCAAGGTCAGTCTGCATATCCCGAGCGGAAAGGAGTGATTGCAGAGAGACAGTACAGGCATCTACTAGAGATGCGGATTTCGGGACTCGAGAGAATACTTGTTTAGGAAACTTTATGGAACTCCTAGGTAGCTTGCATTGAATTTATTGCATCCCATTCTAAGTCTACTACACTGGGGTTAGTTATTCTAAAAAAAAAAAAAAAAAAAAAAAAAAAAAAAAAAAAAAAAAAAAAAAAAAAAGAAGTATAAATCGTTTGCCACAACAGAAGCCAGTAATTACGTTCCCTAGCAGCATCCCCTAGACAGACGCACTTCCCGCGAGAAACAGACTGCCATGGAGCGAGCACCCCGAGGCCGACGGCGATACTCACGGGCTGGCGCCCGACTCGTCTGACTGAGAACTCCCCTCTTGATCCAAAAACCGGGGGTTTTAACGGCCGGTGTGGGCGCACCTCTTTTCCCCACATTCCGACAGTTAACAATTTCCTAATGACCGCTGCTTGGTTCAACCAATCTAAATTGTGGTTTGCCCTCTCTCTGAGTCCTGTAGTGAAAAACGTTTCAGCCCTGTCCTTTCTGCCATTCCCCGGGTGGGGAGGTGGCTTGTTTGTGCACTAACAAAATCTATACTTGGTAGCAATATTGTTCAGCTGAAAGTAAAACGTCACGACGGTACCCAATATGGGCAACAACAACAATGTTTTACGTCAGTTGGCCACACCTTAGGCTCCGCCTTAGGCCACGCCTCAGGGGAGCTGCTAACTTGCAGTTTTTCTTCTTTACCCTCTCACTCTAGCCTCGTGGAACCACTGACGTTGCTGTTCCCAAGTGACTGGTATCAACTTTGCTACGTACATTAAAACGTGCCTGTTGGCGGCCAAGTACTAATGTAACGTCTTACAACAGCGTCTAGGCGCTATATGAAGTTACGCCCATCTTCTCCGAAAGGTAACCTCCACCCTGGGACGGTGGCCGAGGGCATCAGCAGTTCGCTAGGAGATTTCTTTAGTGCCTACATCTCGTAAGATATACGTGTCTGTTTTAGCCTGTTATCTGCAATGGTTATTTCTCAGCCTGGAGTGTGTCTCTGTGGCTCACACAGCCTCTCAACAATTCCAACAGTAAAATCAATATATGACAACGGCTTTCGAGTGGTAGGTATCCCTTTCACTTTAATTCTCGTTTTTATTCATTCAGTTTTTCTGTAATATATGCGTCATATTAGTTCTTAACAGTAATTTATCCTACTGTAGATCATTTTAGTAGTTCTCGGTGGGCCAACGGCCGAGCTGCAGGGGTTACAGCAGTTCCCGCTAGAGAGAAGTTAAGTCTTGGCTAGCCCTCAGATGGGTCACCGTCCGGGTCTGCAGAAGCTGTTGGTAAGTGGGGTGCACGTATTCCTTGTGAGGCAAGTTGGGGAGCTACTTGACTGAGAAGTAGCGGCGCCGCTTACGAAACCCGACACAACGGCCAAGAGTGCGGGCCAACGTCCCCCTCTGTACCGCATCGGTTAATGCCTTCAGGTGGATGACAACACAGCGGCCGGTCAGTATAAGTCAGGCTTGTCGAAGCCTCTAGGACAGTTTTTACTCATTAGGTGCAGTTTTATTCAGCCTGTGCAGTTTGTATTGAGAATAAGATTGTTGTTGTTGTCTTCAGTCCGCAGACTGGTTTGATGCAGCTCTCCACAATACCCTCTCCTGAGCAAGCCTCTTCATCTCCACATAAGAACGGCAACCTACATCTGTCTGAATCTGCTTACTGTATCCATATCTTGGTCTTCCTCTGCAGTTTTTACCCCACACACTTCCCTCCAACTCTAAATTCACGATTCCTTGATGTCTAAGAATGTGTCCTACCAATCGATCCCTTCTTTTAGTCAAGATATGCCAGAAATTCCTTTCCTCCCCAATTCTGTTCAGTACCTCCTCATTAGTTACGCGATCCACCCACCTAATCTTCAGCATTCTTCCGAAGAACCACATTTCAAAAGCCTCTATCCTGTTCCTGTCCGCACTGTTTATCGTCCATGCTTCACTCTCATACAAGGCAATACTCCACACAAATGCCTTCAGAAAGGACTTCCTTAGGCTTAAATCAATATTAGAGGTTAACAGATTTCTCCTTTTCAAGAACGCTTTTCTACCATTGCCATTCTGCATTTTCTATCCTCTGTACGGCGACCATCATTTGTTATTTTACTGCCCAAGTAACAAAACTCATCTACCTCCTTTATTGTTTCGTTACCTAATCTAATTCCTTGAGCATCACCTGATTTTCTTAGACTACATTCCATTACCCTTAATAACACGTAATAAATGCAAGTCACCACTCAAATTTTTTGACATAAATACACTATACGTTATTACTACCTTGTGACCCGGAGTGCAAGCGGACATACGGTAATTGATCAGTGGTGTCTATTTTATTCAGAAATATCGTACCCAGAAATGCTTCGAAATTTGATATCCTACACTACTGCCTTTATCTCTGTACCCATCAGTTCCTCCATCACTATACATTTTTTTTCTCTATATCGTCCTTCGTTTCTCTATGTAATGACTAGCTGAAAACCCAGACAGAGTTCCTTGGTTATTTATTTATATTCAAACAATGGAAAAGATAAATTGCCACTGACCACAGGGATACCTTAATGTGTCACAGAACGACGCACATAACAGATTACATGTTTATACATAGTCAGTTAGGCCAGGTATTCTTCCCTCTTTCTCGGTACATCTTGTCTCTACACCTACCCCTGATCCTCCTCCTCCCCCTCCCATCACTTCGTTCAACCATCCATCGCCTGCCTCTCAGCTCAGTAGCACAGTGGTAGCGTGTAAGACTATGAAACTAAAGGTCTTGGGTCCGATTCCCAGCAAGTCCTAGGATTTTTACCTGTCACTTTTCACTTCTTTCACCTCTGGCAATGCTGCTGATGTGCAAGATGTCGAGTAACACCGTGGTTCAGAATGCACGTTAAACAGTAGGTTCTTGTTTTACTGTATGACGCAACGTACCAAATTAAATTAGCAAGTGAGAAATATGCCTACAAATATTAACAATATTTACACTAAATCGATTTCAGATCGATGTAAGTCGTTAAACACCACAATTTCCTAACAAAGCGTGTAAGACTGCAACAAATTCATCAAAGTGTTCGCTCAGTGCCTCCTTTTCAAAATATATTTCATTTATAACTAACGCAGTATTGGAAAAATGCGTGAATGGACTTCCTGAAAGTTGCTCTATCCACAACAGTAGTTTTCTTTTAAAAGCCCAAAACAGTGTGAAAATCACCGACAATTAGTTGGTGAGTGCCTCGCGAAATTGTTCTAAAAACACTCAGGTTCTCTGTAAAGTCAGTTAGAAATGCAAGACTTAATATCCACGGGGGTATTTATTTGTATGTGTGTGTGTTTGTTTGGTGTTTTGTTGTGTTGTTGATTGAAGCTGTGTGTTTTCTATCTTTACTGCCTATAACTGTTGAGTAATTTTTTGTTTTCTCTCTACAGGATTTTATCTGGTGTTTGTTACCTTTGTGTAATGGTTTGTAGTTATTTTCTGTCCTGAGTGATTTTGTGATGTGTCTATGAAGCATGTACGTCATTGCGGATTGCTTTTACGAGTGTGGGTAATTGGAACTCTGATATGTGATCATATCGGTTACAGTTTAAGAGTTCCTCTTCCCATTGTGAATCTTATGTTTTTTGGTTATTATATTTAAAGCAGACATACAAATTTCATGCTAACGTATAATAAATAAATAATAATAGGGAGACATGATCATCATAATAAAACACGAGAAATCAGATCGAAAACAGAAAGATTTAGATGTTCCTTTTTCCCTCGAGCTATTAGAGAATGGAGCTATAGAGAAATATCATGAAAGTTGTTCGCTGAACCCTCCGCCATGCACTTCAATGTCACTTTCGGAGTAATAATCTTAAAAATAGATACTATTGATATAACGCACAGACAGATCTTCGTGAGAATCGACAGACATGCTTCAGTAGTTCCAGTTTCTCACATCTGCTGAACGTTTCATGGAAGGAGAATTGACACAGCAAAACACTACTCATAAACTATCATATGCTTAATTAGATGTTTAATTGAAATAAAAAACTTTAAATTTAGATATCAGGGAAGGACTACGATATCTTAATTATGGGCTTCCAGACAGTTGTGAACACTGCAAATAAAACAACACTATTTTCCATAAGGTAAACAAGATAAACATAATGTTGGACTGAATTCGATTTCTGAGAAAGAATGCGCAATGAACTGCTTGAGAGCGTGTTCCACACGAATTAATAGGCCTACGAATGCCACTAAGATATTCCATAAACCATAACTCTGTCCTCTCACCCTTATCACGCTCCATTTACAGTTGCTTTTAAAAGCAGAAATGTGAAATGTTCCAGGATGATAGACGAAATCAACTGCGGTTCTGTTTTTTATACTGTAGTGCTTATGGTATTAGACAACCGCTCAGGAAGTACAGAGTGCCGATCTCTATTTGGTGTTTCATCATCTGGATTTTCCGTGCATTGTGCAAATCTTTTAAGACGAATACTGCGATGGTCCACTGTATCGCACCCGGTCGATTTCGTGCTCTAGCCCTCTTGTTATGGCCTCGCCTAATATTGTCCAGAAAACTTCAATCGTTTCCGGTGAAGCACCGTAATTGGCATGTCACGCCGATGAACCGTCGTTTACACTGATACACGCACCATTCATTCATTCATCTTTAATGCCCCATTAGTAACAGTGATCGTACGCCTTTTGGGCAGTAATGAGTCTGTTTGTCACCGGTTGACATGGACTGAGATACGTTCCTCTGCCGGCGGGAACGCCCTAGCGTCTTAAACATTCTCTCAGGAAGTCGACAGCCCGCTGAGCTCGACATTTTGAACCATGTTTACTCGCATTGGTGGCTCGGTCTATTCATGTAATACTTTGATCACAGGGGCGTGCGGTCAGTTCTCCAGTAGTCGCAGATGTGGTCATATACAAATAGATGGGTGTTAATTCCAATCGCAGCTGCCGATATACTACGGAAGTATAATCTCCATTAACGTAAACATCATATTAAATCAAGCAAAGCAAACACTCTTGAGAATATTTTGCCCTAAAAGTACTTCTAAGAAATTTTAACAACTCTAAATGATGGAAATACTTTACTTATTATGTTACTTATGACGAATTAACAGCAAAAATGGTTATTGACATCTAGAATGCTCACAGTTATAGCTCCAGAAGAATCAGCGAATGTACCGGGTTATCAAAAAGTCAGTATTAATTTGAAAACTTAATAAATCACGGAATAATGTAGATAGTTAAAAATTGACACACATGCTTGGAATGGCATGGGACTTTATTAGAACAAAAAAAAGGTTCAAAAAATGTCCGATAGATGGCGCTTCATCTGATTAGAAAAGCAATAATTAACATAACAAATTAAGGCAAAGCAAAGATGATGTTCTTTACAGAAAATGCTCAATACTTTCACCATCATTCCTCAAAAATAGCTGTAGTCGAGGAATAATGTTGTGAACAGCACTGTAAAGCATGTCCGGAGTTATGGTGAGGCACTGGCGTCGGATGTTGCTCAGTTACCGGCGGCCAGTGCACACGTGACCAGCAGCAGCTCTACATTGTACGGTAACCGGCTTCTTAATAGAAGCGACTTATTTACATTTCGTGTGTACTTTCTCTTGCAGCTCTTTATACTTTAGTGTGCTCGCGTGTTTGTTTATTAAGAATCGCGTTTATTTGTCAGCTCAGTTACTGCATTTTTTATTTATTAGCTCGCGTATATATTTTTCAGATTCGCCGTTAATAAACAGTTCAGCGTTAGGTCTATACTTTACAAAGCTCACTGTTTATCAAACTACTGAGTCCTCTGACGTACTTACTTGGAAGCATCAAAGGTTTTTAGAATGGCTAGGAACTGTGACTGCTGCGAACGGATGGAGGCAGAGTTGGTGACTCTTCGCTCGCAGCTTCAGGCGGCGTTGGCTTCGCTGGCAACGCTTGAGACTGCGGTGGGTGGGCGCCGCTGTTGTGGGCCGCTCGCGGGGGTACAGCAGACGCCCTGTGCGTCTGTTGTGCCCTCCGATCGGCCTGCGGCTGTGGCCAGCCCGCTCACTGCCCGCGAGGAGGTAGCCCCCCAATCCGTGGTGGATTGGGAGGTCCCCTCAGCGCGTGTCAGGCGGCGTAAGACTTCCCGGGGGACCGAAGTGGAGGCCTCCCCGGTTAGTCTTGCCAACAGATTCGAGGCGCTGTCTGTGGCAGGGGATGTTCCTGATGCGGATGGTGTCGCTTGTCCTGTACTCGCCCCTCTGCCTTCAAGATCCGGGCACTCACAGAGGGTGGGTTTGTTGGTAGTTGGGAGCTCCAACGTTAGGCGGGTAATGGAGCCCCTTAGGAAAATGGCTACTAGGGAGGGGAAGAATTCCAAAGTGCACTCCGTGAGCATACCAGGGGGAGTCACTCCGGATGTGGAACGGCTCCTTCCGGATGCCATGAAGAGCACAGGGTGCAGCCAACTGCAGGTGGTGGCTCATGTTGGGACCAATGATGTGTGTCGCTTTGGATCGGAAGAGATCCTCTCTGGTTTTGAGCGGCTATCAGAAGTGGTTAAGACTGCCAGTCTTGCTTGCAAGATGAAAGCGGAGCTCACCCTCTGCAGCATTGTCGACAGGACTGACTGCGGACCTTTGGTTCAGAGCCGAGTGGAGGGTCTGAATCAGAGGCTCAGACGGTTCTGCGACCGTGTCGGCTGCAGATTCCTCGACTTGCGCCAAAGGGTGGTGGGTTTACGGGTTCCGCTAAATAGGTCAGGAGTCCACTACACTCAGGAAGCGGCTACACGGGTAGCGGGGGCTGTGTGGCGTGGACTGGGCGGTTTTTTAGGTTAGATGGCCTCGGGAATACACAAAATGGGTTTCAGTCTCAAAGGGGGCAGGTTAGACACGGGAAGAAAGTAGACATAAAAACCATTGGTGTAACAGTTGTAAATTGTCGTAGCTGTGTTGGGAAAATTCCAGAGCTCCAAGCGCTGATAGAAAGTACTGAGGCACAAATCGTTATAGGTTCTGAAAGCTGGCTGACGCCTGAGATAAATTCGGCCGAAATTTTTTCAAAGGGCCAAATGGTCTTCAGAAAGGATAGAATAAATAAAACAGGGGGTGGCGTGTTTATTGCTGTTACAAACGGTTTATCCTGCAACGAAATTGAGGCAGATACTTCCTGTGAATTGGTCTGGGTAGAGGTTTTACCTGACCACCGAAATAAATTAATAATTGGATCTTTTTATCGGCCCCCTGACTCAGACGATGCGGTTGCAGAAATGTTCAAAGAAAGCTTGAATCATATTTCAAATAGGTATCCGAAGCATACTGTTATAATCGGTGGCGACTTTAATTTACCCTCGATATGTTGGCATAATTACGTATTCAAAACCGGGGGCAAATATAAAACATCGTCCGAACTAGTTCTGAATGCTTTTTCTGAGAACTACTTCGAACAGTTAGTTCATGAACCCACTAGAATAGTACGTGGTTGCGAAAATACTCTTGATCTCCTAGCAACAAATAATCCCGAGATAGTAAAGAGCATCAAAACAGATACAGGGATTAGCGAACATCGAGTTGTAGTAGCGAGACTGAATATCGAAATTCCCAAATGCACCAAAAATAAACGAAAAATATATCTATTCAATAAAGCAGATAAAAATTCGCTTCACGCTTTCCTGAGTGATAGTCTCCAGTCCTACAAAACTAAAAATGCGAGTGTAGATCAGTTGTGGCTTACTTTCAAAGACATAATATCAGTAGCAATCGAGAGATTTATACCAAATAAATTAATAAAAGAGGGGGCTGACCCCCCGTGGTACACAAAACAGGTCAGATCACTGTTGCAGAAACAAAGAAAAACGCATGCAAAATTTAAAAAGACACAGAATCCGCAAGACTGGCAATCTTTTACTGAAACTCGCAACCTAGCGCGGACTTCAATGCGAGAATCTTATAGTTGTTTCCACAACGAAATCCTGTCTCGTAATCTTGCAGAAAATCCAAAGAAATTTTGGTCATATGTGAAGTACACTAGCGGCAAAACACAAACAATACCTTCACTACGCGATAGCAATGGTAATACTACCGACGACAGTACTGCTAAGGCAGAACTACTAAACACAGCTTTCCGAAATTCTTTCACCAAAGAAGACGAAGTGAACACTCCAGTATTCAATCCAAGAACAGCTGCCAGCATGCGAAACTTAGAAGTAGATGTTCCTGGAGTAGTAAAACAACTTAAGTCACTAAACAAAAATAAATCTTCCGGGCCAGATTGTATACCAACTAGATTCCTCTCAGAGTATGCTGATGAAATAGCTCCGTACTTAGCTATAATTTACAACCGATCACTCAGCGAAAGATCCGTACCCAAAGACTGGAAAGTTGCCCAAATTACTCCAATATTCAAGAAAGGCAATAGGAATGATCCCCAAAATTACAGGTCTATCTCATTGACGTCGATTTGCAGTAGGATTTTGGAACATATACTTTGTTCGAATATTATGTACTACCTCGAAGAGAACGACCTATTAACCGATAGTCAGCACGGATTCAGAAAGTATCGCTCTTGCGAAACACAGCTTGCCCTTTATTCACATGAAGTGTTAAGTGCCATCGACAAGGGATCTCAAATCGATTCCATATTTCTGGATTTCCGGAAGGCTTTTGATACTGTACCCCACAAGCGGCTTCTAATGAAATTGCGTGCTTATGGAATATCTCCCCAATTGTGCGATTGGATTCACGATTTCCTATCAGAAAGGACACAGTTCGTTGTAATTGACGGTAAGTCATCGAGTAAAACAGAAGTGATATCTGGCGTTCCACAGGGAAGCGTTATTGGTCCCCTACTCTTCCTCGTGTTTATAAACGATTTAGGAGATAATCTGAATAGCTCCCTTAGACTGTTCGCGGATGATGCTGTCGTTTATCGGTTAGTGAAGTCAACAGAGGATCAAAAGCAACTGCAAAGCGATTTAGACAAAATTTCTACTTGGTGCGAAAATTGGCAATTGACACTAAATAAAGAAAAGTGTGAAGTAATACACATGACCACTAAAAGAAATCCGCTGAACTTCAATTACGCGATAAATCAGTCAAACCTTAAGGTCGTAAATTCTACCAAATACCTAGGAGTTACAATTACGAACAACTTTGACTGGAGAGAACACATAGAAAATATTGTGGGGAAGGCGAACCAAAGGTTACGTTTCATTGGCAGAACGCTTAGACGATGCACCAGCTCCACCAAAGAGACTGCCTACATCACCCTTGTGCGTCCTCTCTTGGAGTACTGTTGCCCCTTGTGGGACCCTCACCAGGTGGGACTGACGGAAGATATTGAGAAGGTTCAGAGAAGGGCAGCTCGTTTTGTTTTATCACGTTACGGGGGGGAAAGCGTCACGGAAATGTTGCACGAATTGGGGTGGAAATCATTAAAAGAAAGACGTTATTCATTGCGGCGTGATCTGTTTGCGAAGTTTCAATCACCGACTTTTAGTTCTGAATGTGAAAATATTTTGCTAGCACCCACCTACTTAGGGAGACATGACCATCCCAATAAAATAAGAGAAATCAGATCGAAAACGGAACGATTTAGGTGTTCTTTCTTCCCGCGCGCTATTAGAGAATGGAACGGTAGAGAAAAGTTATGAAGGTGGTTAATGAACCCTCTGCCAGGCACTTAAATGTGATTTGCAGAGTATCGATGTAGATGTAGATGTTGTCTTTCAGCATCCCTAGAGATGTCGGTCGATCACGATACACTTGCTACTTCAGCTAATCCCAAATCCAATAATCACACGGTCTGAGGTCTGGGGACCTGGGAAACCAAGCATGACGAAAGTGGCGGCTGAGCACACGATCATCACCAAACGACGCGCGCAAGAGATCTTTCACGCGTCTAGCAATATGGGGTGTAGCGCCATCCTGCATAAAAATCATACGTTCCAGCAGGTGTTTATCAGCCAGGCTGGGGATGATGCGATTCTGTAACATATCGGCGTACCTCTCACCCGTTACGGTAGCAGTTACAAAACCAGAATTACGCACTTCCTCGAAGAAAAAAGGCTCGATAACGGTAGATGTGGTAAATCCAACGCATACCGTTACTTTCTCGTCGTGCAATGGAGTTTCCACGACAGTTCTAGGATTTTCGGCAGCCCAAATTCTGCAGTAGTGGGAGTTGACAGACCGTCTGAGCGTGAAATGAGCTTCGTCGGTCCACAACACGTTACTCACCCAATCGTCATCTTCCACCATCTTTTGAAACACACCACAAATGCCCTCCGCTTCACTAAATCGCCAGGTAGCGGTTCATGATGCCGATGGATTTTGTAAGGATAGCATCGGAGGGTACGCCAACCAAACAGTACTGTATGGAATGCCGGTGCGACTTGCGACTGCACGAGCGCTGACTTCCCCGTGCATAGACGAACCCGCTACAGTCTCCATTTCTTCCTGAACTGTCTCAGCAGCATTGCGCCTTGGGCTCGGTCGGCCACTAGGGTATCAATCGTCTAAACAACCCGTGGCTTCGAACTTCGAAATCATTCTCGCCACAGCTGCATTTGTCAACGGATGTTTACCAGTTCGAATCCCCTTCCTATGGCGATAGGATCGTAACGCTGAACTAGAACATTTCCCATTCTGATAATACAGCTTCACTAAAAGCGCCTTTTCCGGTAACGTCAACATGTTGCGACTGCTGGTGCATCTCATTCTCTCTCTCATTACAGCTCCTTTTATACACGATTTTCATGCTCAATCACTGGCGTTTTGCTGTCCAGCGCCATCTGTCGGGCATTTTTTTGAAACCCCCCCTTTTTTTTAATAAAATCCCATGTCATTCCAAGCATGTGTGTCAATTTTTACCTCTCTATCTACATTATTCTGTGATTAAGTTTTCTAATTTATACTGACTTTTTGATCACCCGGTACACACGCTCCTGGATCCAACGTGTCTTACTGGAATTCCTTTCAAACTGCTATTCAGGTACCAGTTAATCATCGGAGAGAGACAAAGAAATTTCTGTCTGTCTTTAACTTAAATATACAATGATTCGACTGGAAATGTTGCAGGTTACCGACATTAACGTTAAGAAGTAGGTTGAAAAACTTACAGCCAAACACGACGCATGTATTGAACATCACCTCAAAACTCTAAAGGTGGAGTAGTTGGCGTAGTTTCTTCCTATCTCTTATGAATGTTTTGTCTGTATAAGTAGTTTGGTTACGCATCTTAATACTCTTAAGAACGATAATATGGCGACAGGCGCTAAATGACATCAATGATTCTGCTTTCGGCAATGTACTTAATGTTCGTCTCTGGTTATTAATACTCAAAGCGAAATTAATAAATGCGTATATCTTAGCCAACTAAATTCCATGTCAGTTTGTATTAGTAAATGTAAGAATGTGGCGCTTAATTCTCTCGCTGACACAAGCTTCAGGAAATAATATTATAACTGATTGTATGGTAGAAAAGCAGCCTAGCGATGGCAAAGAGAACTTTTATGGCTGTCAAGAGACTATCAAACTCAGTGCCTACCGATTTTATTGCTTTCTGATTCCAAAGAAACAAAATTCCTACGGGGGAATAGTTGAGATCATGGATATGTCTTAAGAAGAATTAACTTATTATCCAGACAACTAATGTATTCATATTATTTATTTATTTACTTTTTTTACTGATTCTTCCGAAGGTTCTTGGTGGAACACCGTCATACTGAATTAAAATTAACAATTTTGATTATGTCCCACTTCTGCAATATACTCAAAATTGTGTCATTTAATTCAGTATTCATATAAGAGAATAAATATTAATTTATATACATAATAGCCTACACTATTTATTGCTCCTTACTGGTACACAACAAAAGATTGTGACATGAAAAGTACGATACTGAATTTCTTGCTTCCATATGATCGACAGGACTTGAAACAGCTGCGTCTATCTGTGTGTTATTTCAGGACGTCGATTGAGCAGTCACTGTTCAGTTATATGTTGAAAGTTTCACGCATGAAGTCGATAACTGTGTTCCATCACTACTCCGCAATTCAATGTGTATGACCCCACCGAGACGATAGTTATTAGGTTCCACTGATTCTCCCTCACCGCTTCGAATACTTAAATTATAAGTCTGACATATATTGAAGTCAGATAAATTCTTTTCTGGGACTGTTTCGGCCATTAAATCCATGTCTTCTTTCGGTACACTACGTAGATCGTTTTAAAACCAGAGGTGGTCCAGACAGAACGGGGGAAAACAAACGAATTGTCATATAAACGTTAGTGAACTTTTAATTCGGGTTTGTCAAAATTATAATTTAGATTAATTAGTCTCAATTGTGATTGATCTACAAATGATTGATATTTATTATTTCATAAATATCATTCCTTTATTTGTAGAAATGATATCTTATTCGTTTCCTAATGTATTTAGTTTCTTAAGAAAGAGTTTAATTTTTTTTAATTAATGCTTTTTTAATTTTTGAGTTTAAAGTATTAATTAATATATTTTAGGGCATATAAGACTTGATAAATATGCTTAGTTATTCTGTGGTCTCGTTAGGTAAGGCTTCTTGTTCCTCCTGATATCAGTTCATCGATAACGTCACGTGATCAATGACGTCATTTCCGTCACTTTTTCTGGTCGCTGATTTTCAGAGCACGGATATCTCCATTAAAAAAAAATAACAGCACCATGTATTGTTTCAATGGTGTACTACGAAATTAACAACACTATCTATTGGTTCTTTAGTGTATAGTGCCATATTATTGAACTCTGGAGACTCCTAAAATTTTAAATTACTATATCTTTTTCTTTTGACAGATTTTGATGAAATAAAGCCCAATGCCCCAAGATTATCTCAAGTAATCAATAAAAATCATATAGTAATTTTGCAGATTGGGTGTTACACAGAGAGACAATAGTTTTAGGTTTCATTAAATGAAACCTACATGTTGCCGCAAGCTACGCTCAAATCAAATGTTTAAGTGTTTATATAACCTAAAGGACCAAACTGCTGAGATCATCGGTCCGTAGACTTACAAACTACTTCAACTTATGGTACAGACTACACATACACACACACACATAAACACACGCACGCACGCGCACACACACACACAGGAGGACTGGAAACTCCCGCGGGAGCGACCTCAGACCAAGTGGCCATTCACGCGCCACAAGCTATGCTCAAGTTACTATATGAAGATACAGTTAGTATTTTTTCCAGATTTGATTGTTAAATAGACAAACAGACTTATATTGTAGTGATACATTTTGATGAAATGAAATGCTGCCACAAATTGCTCAAGCTAGCTCAATGAAAATTTTTTGACTATTTTTGGAAATTTGTGTTTTTAATATACTAAAGACAGACTCAGCAATTTTACAGTTTTATTATATTATGGGGGTGAAAATTCCTCATTTAAAACAAAGGCTTTACTAGGGACGTCGTTTTATTTTATTTACCTATTTTTACTACATTTATGAAAATGAAGTTGCTGCAGCTAACAGTCAGCCCAAAAACCAAGATTAAAGGAAAAATATAACTGTTAAGAATATGTTTACATCAGATATCCAATCGTCATTGTTACTCATAAACAGATTTTTTTTCCGCATTCGCTATAAAATATAAATACATGTTTAAATAAGGAAACCGAGAAGGATATGTAGAATAATTTTTATTTTCGAAAGCACCGCGACATTAGAGCATTACAAACCAAATTATGGTTATCGTGTCGGAGTACTGCAGTTGCAATAATAACTAAGCAGAGTAACCTCACTGAAAGCATCACTGGCAGAATTCGATGAGACGTATTGATGAAGCCAGTTAAACACAGTGAGTAAGATTAATGGTTTCATTTCCCGGAGATCGTTCCGTGTCAGTTGCAAGTGTAGACCACCCGCTAGTGATGTGAAATAGCTTGAACAGGCCTTCACAAGGTGATATTGCGAGAACTTCAAGTACAGACGAAATAATCTTCACAGTGAATAGCATAACGCATCCTTGGTGTAAATACACCTTTATTTTACATGAAAATGTAGCAGAAAAAATGTTCAAATGTTTGTAAATCTAAGTGACTTAACTTCTCCGTTACCAGTCCCTAGGCTTACAAATTACTTAAACTTACTTCTGCTAAGAACTACACGCACATATAAACACACATGCCCGAGAGAGGACTCGAACCTCCGACGACGAGCAACCGCGCGTTTCCGCAACTAGGCGCTTGAGAACTCTCGACCACTCCACCGCGGCTAAACTATAGCACCTCCGATCATGAAATATTCAATGAAATTACTTGTTTGCATTCGGTGAAGCGTTCAATACATTAGTTACGAGTATACTTAGCTCTCATTAACAGGGCCTAGCTCATTGGAATTTTCTTCTAGATATAGATCCAATTTACTGAAATATATTCTTAGAGTATCTATGGGACCTCCACGAAAAAAAGCGAAAGCAACAAGGCGTAGAAGATTCAAAAACACAAAACTGCAAACAGTAACTTTTTGTCGTACTCGCTTATTCTAAGCAACGGTCTTCATACCTTCTTAGGCTCATCATCAGATGGTGCACAAGACGGTACGTAATACTTTAGTTTTGTACGTGCCATGTAAAGTATCGCCGTATGTATCGTAGCTCCACATCGCGAACTGCTTGAACATACATGAATGTGTACAATATTTTAACACTGATATAATAGTCAAAATACACGCAGAACTACAATAAAACAGTTTTTAGATACACGTTGCTGAACTTCTTTGAAATTGAATATCAAACATTCACTGCTCACAGACAGATACCGAAAGGAGACCAATCTCAAAGAACTACTTTCTTTAATGACATGTTCTGACGGCATATAGCGGAAAGAGGATAAAGTCCAGGTATCTGTGATGACGACGATTTTATGTTTAAAAGGTACGACAAATTGTTCATTAGCACACCTGCTGTTATTACCACTGTAAGAGCATAATTAAAATAAAGAAACAAATATGGAAAATCCTGTGAAATACAATCAAAAGTCAACAATCAAATTACTCCTCCGTAAATACATTGTTAAAATATTTCAATTAAAAAATTGAATCTTAGCTAGAAGTTAATAGGAAAAATGTGAAACTATAATTTAAATGTGTCTAGTTGATCACTACCTACGAAAAGTAGTATTCACAAGTATTAGCAGAAGTTTAGAGAATACACAAAGTCGTGTAACCTGGCCGGTCGGGCCAACGCGGTTCATCGAAGTCGTACAAAGAATGGCCGAATAATGACTCTGTCGTTTGCTTAACGCACGATAGAGTACAATAGAAACGCAGCGATATTTGAAATGGAACACACACGTAGACATCGCTTAGTATCTATCTAAAGTTAACTTTCGAAATTGCAGTTTGGAAAGTAGGAGGCGAGGTACTGGCGGAAGTAAAGGTGTTAGGCGGGATCGTGAGTCGTGGCGGGATAGCTCAGTTGGTAGGTCGCTTGCCCACGAAAGGCAAAGATCCCAGGTTCGAGTCCCGGTTCCGGCACACAATTTTAATCTGCCCGAAAGGTTCATGTTGTATGGATGTTGTATGGAGGAAAAATATCAGAGTTTCAATGCAAACGGATTGTTACTTTATGTCTAAAAGAACTTTCATCAAGAGAAGTGTGGGTCAAAGTGATGGCGTAAGAACCTGGAATCGTTTTCAAACTACACATTGTGTTCAAATGTTACGATACGGACCCTTAAAGTAACTAACTTTGTCTTAGGGGATGACTTATTCATGCTACTTTTAGCTCGTTGCTGTCCACACACGTATACACTTATTTGTAAAACTAAACTTTCAATTTCAAAAGTCAGGAAATGTTTAACTAGGACGGCATCTACTAATTAACTGGCTACAACATAAGGTTTGCGTTTGTACTAAAATCGTATGATTACGTCTGGCAAGAACCGTCTGGTATGATTACCTCGAGCCCCCCAATATTGCTAACAAAATAGCAATATGAATGTTTAATCATTTGTATAATGTTCCTAAAATGGTTGCTATTAAAGTTCGTTGGTCTATCCAATCGTTGGTCTATCCAATCGTTGGTCTATCCAAAAAACCCAATTCGAAATTCGATGAAAAATTTCTCATTTTTGACTACTGTTCAAAATCAAAGTTCATACACATCCGGAAACTTTCAGAGTCTATCGCGGCGGATTCTGCACTCGCAACACATTTCTGCCATCAAGACTGAACTGCCGTCGACTGATCCTGGGCCGCTCGCGGCACCCCCTTACATACGATGTATGGGGTCTTTCCACTAATACGTTCCCCTGACGAGGTTCAGTGGCTATCCCAGTAGTGTACAAAACGTAAATGTTGCTATGATGGCATCGTTAGATGCGCGATAAGATACTAATTCAAATACGTACTTTAATTTCCAACACTAATTATACCCCCAAAATCTTAAGTTTAAACAAATGAATACCTTCAGCATGACAAATAAGTCTTTCGGTCGTCGCACAACGAATGTTTAAGTATCACTTAGCTAAAGTGTTTTTCTGGTAGATTTTCCAGGCCTCTTTCCAATTCGCTGATCCCAAATACTGTGCTCATAAATTTAAACAAATTACGGACGATAATCAAATTAATTTAGTTTACACAAAGACAACATATTAAGATATATAAAAATACACTCCTGGCCATTAAAATTGCTACACCACGAAGGTGAAGCGAAATTTAACCGACAGGGAGAAGAAGCTTTTCAGATCATTCACACAAGGTTGGCGCCGGTGGCGACACCTACACCGTGCTGATATGAGGAAAGTTTTCAACCTATTTCTCATACACAAACAGCTGTTGACCGGCGTTGCGTGGTGAAACGTTGTTGTGATGCCTCGTGTAAGGAGGAGAAATGCGTACCACCACGTTTCCGACTTTCATAAAGGTGGGATTGTAGCCTATCGCGACTGCGGTTTATCGTATCGCGACATTGCTGCTCTCGTTGGTCGCGATCCAATGACTGCTAGCAGAATTTGGAATCGGTGGGTTCAGAAAGGCAATACGGAACGCCGTGCTGGATCCCAACGGCCTCGTATCACTAGTAGTCGAGATGACAGGCATCTTATCCGCATGGCTGTAACGGATTGTGCAGCCACGTCTCGATCCCTGAGTCAACAGGTGGGGACGTTTGCAAGACAACAACCATCTGCACGAACAGTTCGACGACGTTTGCAGCAGCATGGACTATCAGCTAGGAGACCATGGCTGCGGTTACCCTTGACGCTGCATCACACACAGGTACACCTGGCGTATCAAGGCTGTTATTACGGCCAGAGGTAGTTGTTCTGGGTACTTATTTCTCAGGATCTATGCATCCAAATTGTGTGAAAATGTAATCACATGTCAGTTCTAGTATAATATATTTGTCTAATGAACACCCGTTTATCATCTGCATTTCTTCTTGGTGTAGCAATTTTAATGGGCAGTGGTGTATTCTAAACATGTCATAATGTGTGTTTACGACTCCTGTAACGTATCACTGCCTCGCTGTTTATACATCTGTTTTCCATTAATTGTTCTTAACAAATCAATATTGTTTCTCATTAAAAGTGCTTTATTATGAGCAATATAAATGTTGCAGATAATACGGCTATACCAAACTTTGCGTCTTGATGAGACCTTTCATTTGAGCCATCGCTCGTTACTGTAGTTTAATCAGTTTAGTCTCTGGATTTTTCCAAGTGAAGAAATATTAGTTTTCTGAATAACTTTTGATATAAAATTAATATAAATGATGCCAACCCATCATTTGAATCGATTGGTTTTCCTCTTTCATTTGCTACTACGTGCTAGTCTGTAACTCTAGTATTGTCAGCAGAGTATCTAAAAATAAAGACAATGCCGTTTTTTGGCGGGAAAAATGGCAGTTGGGCGTGACGTTACGTCTGCAGGCGGGCTTTCCATTTGCATGCGGCCCGCCAGCATGGTCTCCTCGTGCTCTCGGCCCGCCGCGCTAATGGGAAACCGGGCGAGGCTACTTCCTAGCGGCAGACGATTGCCTGTTGACTCGTCGCTACTTTCGACGCTCTCCGCTGTCAAACCATCACGCTTTGCGCTCCAAACGGTGTTGCACGTTGTTGTAACGTCACAACGACTTGCCCCTTACTGATCGCCGTGGAGCAACCACTGCTGCAGACGAACGGTATCTGTGACTTCTCGCCGGCCGCGGTGGCCGAGGGGACTGAGGCGCTCCAGTCACGGTCTGCACGGCCACTACCGTCGGGGGTTCGAATCCCCCCTCGGGCATGGATATTTGTGCCGTCCTTAGTGTTAGCTAGTTCATAAATAGTTTGTAAGTTTAGGGACTGATGACCCTGTAGTTAAGTCCCATAAGCTATACAAACATTTGAACATTTTTTGTGACTTCTCACGCGAAGGAACCCCGACCACACTTCCACTACGACAAACAATGACTTTATGAGAGCCACCGACAGGCAAGTGTCAAATCAGACTTTATGAAACAGACTCCACAACAACTTTCAGTATTCTAGACGCCGTGGTGGGGCACGGTCTATGAATCCACAGACCACTCTTTACGGTACAGTTGGGCGTTAAATCATAAGGATGGGCTACGAAAGAAAGATGCTTATATCTCTTTAGTGATGAAAGCCGCATATGTCTGATACCAAATAACACGACAGAGTGCGTGGAGATAACCAGGTAATGCTGCACGCCAGAGGCAGAGTACAGCACGGTGGTTGATCAGTGATGGTCTGCGCTGTTTCGGACATCAAGGGCAAGCTCAGGGCATAACAATATATGGATACTATCGCCCAACCCATCGCTGAACCGTTTCATCAACTTTGAGGGAAGAATTCAAGTTTATGGATGACAACTCTTCAAGTCCACCGCACAGGCATCGTCAACTATTTCAACAATCATGACGGTATTGCACAACTGGATTGCCCTGCATGTTTCTCAGATATAAAGCCAATTGAATATATTTCCGATAAGTTGAAAACAGCTGAGCGAACTCATCCAGACCAACCACAAAATTTATGTGAATCAAGCAGAATTGCTAGGTCTACTGATGAATGTTATAAAATAGACAGACAATGGTTAAATGGATAAGTAGGCTGCATGGCACTTAGGGTGCAGACTTGCATGGGGTCTTTGGTACCCCTTTTACGATTTATTTGTTTTATGTGTTTTTCTTCAATGTGATGATAAATATTTTTAACAAGTTTCGTCAAAGTGTCGAAGAGGTGCTCAAACACAACTCCTTATACTTCCAAATAAAATGTTTATTCCAAAGTAAGTGAAAGAATCTTTATGATGCACGTGACAATAGACAATCACCACGAGATAGTTCGAAAAGTACTCTAAAAAGTGTTGTAATTCCTTTCTTCCTGGTGTTAGAGCGAGTTTGTTTTATCCGAGCAATCAAAGCGCCATTCTTAACTTCATAGAGGTCCGTACGTCCGCCAATACTGACTCCTTCCCACACCATTAGTCCAACACTATGATATGCTGATATTTCGTGCGTATAAGCAGGATTGATCCGAGTTCCACGTTTTCAGATAAGGGAACGACGACTGAATACTCAATCTACATCTACATATATCTACATCTACATACATACTCCGCAATTCACCGTAAGGTGCATGGCGCAGGGTACACTGTACCACTACTAGGCATTTCCTTTCCTATTCCACTCCCAAATGGAATAAGGAAAAAAAGAATGCCTACATGCCTCCGTACGAGCCCTAATTTCTCTTATCTTGTCTGTGATCTTTACGCGAAATGTAAGTAGGCGGCAGCAAGATCGTACTACACTCAGCTTCAAATTCCGGCCCTCTAAATATACTTAACAGAAATTCACGAAAAGAAGTCGTCGTTCTTCCAGCAATACTCAAGACGTGGTCATACAAGCGTTTTATACGCGGTCACCTTTACAGGTGAAGTACATCTTCCCAAAATTCTCCCAATAAACCGAAGTCGGCTGTCCGCCTTACTCACAACTGTCCTTACATGTTAGTTAAATTTCATATCGCTCTGCAATGTTACGCCTAGATATTTGAACGACGCGACAGCAACAAGAAGCTCACTGCTAATGCTACTTTCGAACATTATAGGATTGTTTTTTCTACTCATGCGCATCACCTTACATTTTTCTACATTGAGAGCTAGCTGCCATTCTTCGCACCAACTAGAAATTTTGTCTAAGTCATACTGTATGCTATTACAGTCAGTTACAGACGACACCCTCCCATACACCACAGCATCATCAGCAAACAGCCGCAAATTACAACTTACTCTGTCCATCAGATCATTTATATAGATAGAAAATAATAGCGGTCCTATCACACTCCCCTGGGGCACGCCTGACGATACACTCGTCTCTGATGAACACTCGCCGTCGAGAACAACGTACTGCGTTCTATTACTTAGGAAGTCTTCCAGCCAGTCACAAATCTGCGAACCTATTCCATAAGCTCGTATCTTCGTTAGCAGTCTGCAGTGTGGAACCGCGTCGAACGCCTTTTTGAAGTCGAGAGAAACACAATCCGCCTGTTGCCCTTCATCAATGGCTCGCAAGATGTCATGTGAGAAAAGGGCAAGCTGAGTTTCACATGAACGATGTTTCCTAAACCCGTGCTGATTCATGTAAAGCCGGCCGCGGTGGCCGAGGGGACTGAGGCGCTTCAGTCACGGTCTGCACGGCCACTACGGTCGGGGGTTCGAATCCCCCCTCGGGCATGGATATTTGTGCTGTCCTTAGTTGTAGGTAGTTCATAAGTAGTTTGTAAGTTTAGGGACTGATGACCCCGTAGTTAAGTACCTTAAGCTTAACAAACATTTGAACATTTTTTGAACATTCATGTAAAGAAGCTTTTCCGTTTCAAGGAAATTTACTCTATTCGAATTGAGAATATGCTCCAAAATTCTACATGAAACTGATGTCAACGACATTGGCCTGTAATTGTGTGGGTCAGTTCTCTTTCCTTTCTTATAAACGGGAGTCACCTGCGCTTTTTTCCAATCACTAGGAACTTTGCGCTGAATTAAATATTCGCGATAAATGCAATCTAAGTAGAGGGCCAATGCCCCAGAATAGTATTTGTAAAACCGAACTGATATTCCATCAGGACCAGCAGACGTTTTCGTATTTAGCTCTCTCAGCTGCTTCTCTACACCGGAAATACCTATTGCTATGTCCCCCATTTCGGAATTAGTACGTTGATCAAATGATGGTACATTTGTGCGGTCCTCCTGCGTGAAAGATTTCTTAAAGGTTAAATTTAGAACTTCAGCTTTCCGTTTGCTTTCTTCTATTACTGACCAGGAATGATCAACGAGTGACTGGACAGTGGGCTTTGACCCGCTTATCGGTTTTACATAGGACCAGAATTTTTTCGGGTTCTCGAAAAGATCTTTAGTTAAGGTATGGCTGTGATAATTATTGTATGCTGCGCGCATCGATCTTTTTATAGACGCACTAATCTCTACTAACTTTTGCCTGTCATCATTTGCGTGTTCTTTTTTAATCGAGAGTGCAACAGCCTTTGCTTTCTCGGCAGCTTTCTAACATTATTATTATACCACGGTGGATCTTTTCCATCCTGAATCGTCTTTACTGGCACATATTTCTCTAATCCTTTACTAACAATGCACTGAAATGTAGTCCACAATTCCTCTACATCCACAGTCCCGGAATTAAACGATGCCCATTCATTTTCTAAGTGCGATCGTAACATTTGCTTATCGGCTCTTCCCAACAAAAGCACGCTCCTAGCCTTCTTGATTGGTTTATGAACTTTGGTCACCATCGACGCTATGACGATGTCATGATCAGTAATTTCTGTCTCTACACAGACATCGTTAATAAGGTCAGGCCTGTTTGTGGCTGTAAGGTCTACAATATTTCTACTGCTCGTGGGTTGCCGGTTTAACTGCTCAACACAGTTTTCGGAGAATGTGTCCAAAAGTAGCTCGCAGGACTGCTTGTCTGTACCGCCTGAAATGTAACTAGCGAGGTCCCAATCTATACTCTTAAGGTTGAAGTCTCCTCCGACTAATATTGCCGCGAGAGACCCCGAACACCAACCGCCGGCGTGGCGCAGGGGATAGCGTCACGGACTACGGAGCAGAAGGTCGCCGGTTCAATCCCGCCCACGGTCAAAAATTTATTTCTTTGTAATTTACAATTCCAGAAGGTTCTACATCTTTCTTATGTTCACTTGTAAATTCTACTTGTTTCTTATGTTAACTGTTGTTCTAATTTCTGGTAAATTCTGTCTGTGTATAAATAGCAGAGCACTCTGCCTGAGAAGCAGTCAGTGCTGCGTGTATGTTGAGTTCGGAATAAACGTGCTTTCAGTATAAGTGCTTTGTTTAGTTGCCTTCGAAGTCAAGCCTGCTTCCATTGCAACGCGACATTGTTTGGTGGAGGCGCCGGGTACATTGTGCAACAGCTGCATCACCGTGGCTCCGATTAGGCAACGTAAAAGCCGTCGCCTACACGGACTGGAACCGGAATACAAGGGATACACCGAGTACGTCCTTCCAAGAGTCCGTATCATCAGACGAACTATGGAAACGAAATCAACAGTAAGCCAGCTACACATCAGACACCCGTCGGTGTTCTCTGGGGAGGCTGGACAGGACCCAAACAAATGGCTAAGAGGGTTCTACCGAGTCGCCAAGTACAACAGGTGGGATCATATGATGTGCTTGGCCAACGTTTACTTCTATCTGGACGGAACAGTCCAGCAATGGTTCGAAAACAACGAAGACAAGTTGAATGACTGGGAGACGTTCCAGGAGGAACTGAAGAAGACGTTTGGAGACCGCCAGCGACAAATCCGCTCGGCGGAAGAACAACTGAAGAACCGGGCCCAACGACATGGTGAGCCGACACAATGGTACATACAGAGTGTTTTGGCCCTGTGTAACGTAGTCAATCCGAACATGACTGTAGTGGGACAAAATCACGCACCTGATGAAGGGAATTGCAGAAGATATGTACCAAGCTCTACTGATAAAAGACGTCGCTACGACAGAAGAGTTCATCAAGTGGTGCCAGCGTATTGAAGAGATGCAACAAAGGAGGGTTGGACGCAAGAAGTATTACAGACTCCCAAATGTAGTCCCTATGGCCGTTGTGGAAGACCAGCAGGACTTGGCTTCTCTCATACGACAAATCGTGAGAGAAGAATTACAACAGTGCATGGTAGCCGGGACTATTAGACCGAGCGAGCATCAGATTATGGCCATGGATGTGAGCCCTGTAAGTCACGAGGTAGCCGACCCCGCTGAGGACGAGGTATTTCAAACATTAGCTTCTGTCTGCGCCGTCAATCGCACCCGACGTGAAGAATGGCGTCGCCCTGCTATGACTTACGCTGCAGCCGCCAAACGGCAGCCCATGAACCGACCGACACGACCACAGCCAACTCCCCCGGTAACTATGACGCCCCGCAGAAGAACAGACGTCTGGAGGACAGAAGACAACACACCACTGTGTTTCCACTGTGGACGCCCTGGACATGTCGTACGCTACTGCAGAGAGAGGAGGCGAGTATTCGATGATTATTTTGCCGCAAGACGTCAGCCGTCGGAGCAGTTCTATCACAGGCAGTCACCTGCTGATGAGTTCAGTCGAGCTATGGGAAGAAGCCCATCGCCGTACCCTAGACGAGGTCGCTCCCCGACGCGCCGCAGCCGTTCACCGTCCCCGTACAGAGGTACCAGCCGCACCCCTAGCCGCCGCGCCCAGGAAAACTAAGCGAGGCGACCATCTACGGAGGTGAGGCCGCCGCAGATGAAAATCCTCCATGGACGACAGTCGCCAAGATGTCGGGAAATCTCATCGACGTCATAATCGACGGCCAACCTGTCCGGGCACTTGTTGATTCAGGAGCCTCTTCTTCTGTATTATCGGATAATTACCGCCGCACACTAAAGAAGACAATGTTCTGTGATACGGGAGCAACTGTGCTGAAGGTCGCGAATGGAAAGTACGTCGCAAGAATAACCATCAACAACAGGACGCAGCCGTTTGAATTTGTCGTGTTAACAGAATGTAGTCACAATGTCATCCTCGGATGGGACTTCCTTCAGGCATCCCAAGCTATCATTGACTGTGGAAGATCTGAGCTGCAAATTGAAGAAGTTGCTCCGCCGGATACACGTAATACAGAATTTTCTGGGAAGTTACTCGTCGTTGACAATGTGACGATACCGCCGTTGACAATGAGAAGAGTTGCAGTCACAAACGCAGATGACTGGTTAAACCGTGAAGTTCTAGTTGATAGTAAAAAGTTTCTCAGGCTCACAAAAGAAGTTTACATACCAGCGGCTAAGCATTACCGGTGGTCAAGGAGAGATTTGGATCACAAATTGTCACGAGCAGTCACAACTTATCCCCAAGGGAATGTGTATCGGGACAGCTGAACCAATCCAGGACGGTGAGCTCAACGTCATCAATGAAGACCCATGCCCTGCTGTTAGTACACACAACACGCTGGAGGAAACAAACGTGGAACTGCCACTAGGGCCTGGACTGACCAAGGAACAACGCCAGCAGGTGTTAGGTATACTACGCCAATTTTCGGGTGCATTCACACCTCAGTAGGGGAAAAGTCAGACGAAACGGCCCACGATAAAGCACCGTATCAATACTGGGGATCATCCGCCAATTAGCCAGCGTTCGTATAGAGTGTCGCCAGCTGAAAGACGAATAATTCGGGAGGAAGTGGAGAAGATGTTGCGAGATGACATTATTCAACCTTCGGAGAGTCCTTGGTCGTCTCGGGTGGTCCTCGTAAAGAAGAAGGATGGCACATGGCAATTCTGTGTCGACTATCGGCGGCTGAACAGAATCACAAAGAAAGATGTCTACCCATTGCCGCGTATTGTCGACACCTGTCTAAGGTGTCGTCAATAAAGGAGCTACATACTTCTCAACTACCCACACTGTCCATGCAGACAGGTTACTGGCAAATCGAGGTTGACGAAGCTGACAGGAAGAAGACGGCTTTTATTACACCTGACGGTCTCTATGAATTTAAAGTAATGCCATTTGGATTATGTAATGCTCCAGCCACATTCGAACGCATGATGGACAACTTGCTTCGACACCTTAAGTGGACGACGTGTCTCTGCAATTTAGATGACATTGTCGTTTTCTCGAAAACATTTGAAGAACATCTGAGTCGCCTGTCAACTGTGTTGAAGTGTGTTCAGGCTGCAGGTCTCCGCCTCAATCCAAAGAAGTGCCTCTTCGTCGCCAAAGAGATAAAAATTCTGGGGCACCTAGTCAACGGAGATGGTGTCCGTCCTGATCCAGATAAAGTAAGGGCAGTCACAGAATTTCCAACTCCTCAGCACATTCGTGATGTGAGAAGTTTTCTCGGGCTGTGCTCATACTACCGACGTTTAATAAAAGGATTTTGTAACAAGGCACGTCCAATACAAGAACTTCTGCAGGGAGACGCCAAATTTTACTGGGATGAGACAAAAGAAAGAGCTTTCCGAGCACTTAAGGAGGCTCTAACTCCCGCACCAGTGCTAGCCTTGTACGACGAGAATGCAGAAACGGAACTTCACACAGACGCCAGTGGTTATGGGATTGGTGCAGTGCTCGTACAAGTTCAGGAAGGTGCTGAAAAAGTGATAGCCTATGCGTCAAGAGTACTCTCAAAGTCCGAGATAAACTACTCTACAACTGAAAAAGAATGTCTCGCGGTTATCTGGGCAATCAACAAGTTCCGGCCGTATTTATTCGGCAAACCATTCACCGTTGTGATAGACCACCATTCTTTGTGTTGGCTGACTAGCTTGAAGGATCCATCAGGTCGACTAGCAAGATGGGCACTAAGACTCCAAGAGTACGATGTCACAGTGGTATTCAAGAACGGGCGCAAACACAAGGATGCCGACTGCCTTTCGAGGAATCCATTAGTGGAACACAACAGCATTAATGAAATTTCAGCTCTTACTGAATTAGATGACGTTACAGCTGAACAGCACTACTAAAAACGATAGAGGCCTTGGAGAAAGGAGAACCGACCAATGGAGAGTTCCAACTTATAAACGGAACATTGTATAAGAGCAACTACGATCCACTGGGTACCAAATGGCTACTTGTTGTTCCAGCTCATCTCCAGCCAGCTATTCTCAAATATTTCCACGATGCCCCAATATCTGGTCATCTGGGATTCGTGAAGACCCTAGACAGAATCAGACGCAGGTATTACTGGAAAGGTCTCTACAGATCTGTCAAGCACTATGTGAGTCACTGTAAAGAGTGCCAGCGACGGAAGCATGTGCCGCAATTACCTCCAGGACATCTCGTACCGATTCCGCCGGCAGCAGCTCCATTCCACCGAGTTGGGATCGATCTTTTAGGGAGGTTCCCGAAGTCGACAACCGGTAACCGTTGGATAATAGTCTACCTTACACGCTACGCTGTCACCAAACCTGTGCCGACTGCAGTAGCTCCAGAGATCGCAAAATTCCTTGTAGAAGACATTATTTTGAAGCATGGAGCACCACGTGTCATGATATCTGATCGTGGAAAAGTATTCCAGTCAAAACTAGTATCAGAGGTAATGTCACGGTGCAACATTGTCCACAGAATGACAACTGCATACCATCCTCAGACAAATGGTCTTACGGAATGTTTTAACAAAACGTTAGCCGACATGCTGTCGATGTACGTCGATGTTGAGCAGAAGGATTGGGATACAATTCTACCAGTCGTGACATTTGCTTACAATACCGCAAGACAAGACACCACAGGCTTCACTCCGTTTTTCCTGCTCCATGGCCGTGAAGCTGAGACGACCATGGATACACTGTTCCCGTTCCAACCGGACGACACTCAGGATGACTATGTTAAACAGCTCATCACCAGGGTCGAAGAAGCAAGACAGCTGGCTCGCATACGGACACTGGACGCCCAGGAGAAGGACCTTCAGCGGTATAACGACAAACACCGACCTGTTGTGTACAGCCCAGGAAATCTGGTATGGATTTTTACCCCTGTACGGAAGGTTGGACTGTCAGAAAAGTTATTGAAGCGATACTTTGGTCCGTATCGTGTCATACGCCGCCTGTCAGACGTCACATACGAAGTTGAGGATTATGAGCCGTCGTCGAAACGTCAGAAACGAAGAGACATTGTTCACGTCATGCGCATGAAGCCTTACTACGATCCTGAAGAGCAGGTAGACGACAATGGCTTCTTGATCAAGGACTTTAAGGACGGTAATGTTCATGATGAAGCCACGACAGGAACGTCTGTCGTCGATAATCGCGGAGAAGGGAAGAATTCTCTTGAACTGTCATACAGAGGACCCATGACACGGTCAAGATCCATGACATTGCAGCTGGCTCCACAGGGATCATAACAGCGGGTCGCTGTTTCTCCAGGAGAGAGAACAATGCCGCGAGAGACCACGAACACCAACCGCCGGCGTGGCGCAGGGGATAGCGTCACGGACTGCGGAGCAGAAGGTCGTCGGTTCAATCCCGCCCACGGTCAAAAATTTATTTCTTTGTAATTTACAATTCCAGAAGGTTCTACATCTTTCTTATGTTCACTTGTAAATTCTACTTGTTTCTTATGTTAACTGTTGTTCTAATTTCTGGTGAATTCTGTCTGTGTATAAATAGCAGAGCACTCTGAATGAGAAGCAGTCAGTGCTGCGTGTATGTTGAGTTCGGAATAAACGTGCTTTCAGTATAAGTGCTTTGTTTAGTTGCCTTCGAAGTCAAGCGTGCTTCCATTGCAACGCGACAATATTACATGGCCCGGATACCTATGCACTACCTGAATTTCTTTGAATGATTCTAAAACTGCTACAGCAGCACTTGGGGGCCGGTAAAAACACCCAACTATTAACTTTACTTCTTTTAGACTTGTTATACGTGCCCAGATAACTTCGCAATTACTTTCAACCTCGATCTCAGTAGAAACAATATCTTTATCCACAGCGATGAACACTCCTCCTCCAGTTGTATCCGATCTATCTTTGCGATATACATTCCACGCTTCGCTAAATATTTCTGAACTTTCCACATCATGATTTAGCCAGCTTTCGGTGCCTAAAACTATCTGGGCGCAATAACTTCCATGCAGTGCGGCAAATTCGGGAACTTTGTTTCTAATACTCTGTAAGTTCGCGGCTAATATTTTGATGTTCGAATTTTTGTTCCGAACGTGGCCTGAATTCGCTGTTTGAAAGCTGACAGGCGAGTGCTCATCAGAGTTTGCGCCTAGCCTAAAAAAAAGCCATGTGCACTCCACAAGTACTCTGCTACCCGAGTAGCCGCTTCCTTAGTGTAGTGCACCCTTGATCTATCTAGGGGCACCCTACAATTCCCCACCCGATAACGCAGACCTAGAAATCTGCAGCCATGACTGTCACAGAGTCGGCGAAGCCTCTGGTTCAGAACCTCCACTCGGCTCTAAACCAAAGGACCCCGATCAACCCTGGGAACAATGCTCAAATCGACATCTCTGCTTGCACCCCGCGTGCGAAGGCAGCAGCCTTCACCAATTTCGCCAGCCGCTCGTAGGACCTGAGGATTTCCTCAGAACCCAAGCGGCAAGCGTCGTTGGTGCCGACGTGAGCTACGACTTGCAGTCGACTGCACCCCGCACCCTCGATAGCCGCCGGCAAGGCCGCCTCCACATCTAGGATGAGGCCCCCCGGCAGACACACCGAATGCACGTTAGAATTCCATCCGAATCTCAATGCTATCTGCCTAAGGGGCTCCAACACGCGCCTAACACTGGAGCTCCCAATAACTGATAAACCCCTTCCCCCGTGCACCTGCTCGGACCCTGCTGAAGGAGTGGTCACATGTTCACTCACAGGACGAACGGGCGCGGAAGGACGTCCAGCCTCCACATTAGCCTTCCGCCTCGAGCGACGCGAACGCCGTACAACCCGCCACTACCCTTGCGGAGGCGGCGGCTCGACGACGTCCGGAACACCTGAAGGTGCCTCGGTAGCAGGGACAGAGAGCGAAGCATGAGACACCTGAGGTGTCCCACTCGACGCACCAGACTCCCCACCATCGCTGCACCCCAAGACAGCATCCTGAAGACGGCTGACCGTAGACAACAACACGCTCAGCTGTTCGCGAACTGCGGCCAACTCCTCCTGCATCCGCACACAGCAGGAACACATCCTATCCATCCTATCGATACAATTAACTGCGGAAAGTAGAAAACTAAATAATAAACTTTTGAGTAGCGTAGTACTCTAATAAAGGCGGCTGGCTGCTGACTGAACTGTGGTCAGTGGTAACTACACTGTCAAATCAACAAAACTGAGTCCGGCAGTTTTCAAAATAACCAAAAATATCTGTGGAATACACCGTTATCAAACACGTGGGAATATAAGCTTAGCGCTGTTTACGATGTGGCACTGGTGGCACTGACACTGGCACTGGACTGACTGATAACGAGCTTTAGTAACGGTCTCTGACTTGTTTTGAAATACACCAGTCAAAGACGAAGACTAAACAACGTTATTTATCAAATACGATAGAATAAACTATTAAAACACTAGTACATACGAAATCCGCCAAGTACTCGGGAATAAACCTCTTAAAACAGAAGTACTAACTAAAATGAACTAGACTGGCAAATTAAATTTGACACAAATTAAATTAAGATAATTAGCGCTGTTTACGATGTGGCACTGGTGGCAGCTGGCACTCATCTGTGAACAGAAAACGGCGCCATTCGTTAAGACTCCAATACTGATGTTCCTCCGACCAGTTTCTGCGAGTCCAGTATGTTACCACTGCGCCACTTCGCTCGGTCATCGGTTGAGATATTTAGCTTACCCAAACACTCCGAGAGTAAGTTCCGTCTCTAATGACCATGTTGTCGACTGGACATTAAACTCCAACCTTCCTTCCTTCCTTCCTCCTCAGCTGATGCTCTAATTGTTTTGACCCGTGTACTTGGACGGGATTTCAATTAGGCTTTAGTGAAGGAAGACGACTTGGGCAGGAACGTGATATCACATTGCGACGGACAGAGGGACAGGAGATGGGGAGAGTCACCGGAGACGGCAGGGCCAAACGCAAGGGAGGGGGGAGTGGCAGGGTGGAGGGGGAGGGGGCGGCTCCTTAAGCAGTTTATGCCCCATCAGCGTCGGCTTACAGCTCCGGCTTTTATTTCACACGGCCGTTCCCTTTGGTAGCCGGACACTGGCCGCAATTGGCACTAACTTTTATGACCTCCCAGGAAGAGGGGCCGACCCAGCTGCATGATTCACGCTGCTATAAACTGAAATATACATGCCCTCGCAATTGGCACCCGGATTTATGCTCTAATCAATTTCGGTACGAGGAAGCGACCGTCACTTGGTTGCTTTGCCACACTCACTCTTTTCACTGTAGTGCAGCAGAGTGCTGGAGAACTGCTCTGCAAGGTGCAACCGATCCCTGCCCGAAATATTCAGTGTTATAAGGGAGTTTCTTAACGGAGTACTGGCATTTCGGCCAGCCGCGGTGGCCGAGGGAACTGAGGCGCTTCAGTCACGGTCTGCACGACCACTACGGTCGGGGGTTCGAATCCCCCCTCGGGCATGGATATTTGTGCCGTCCTTAGTTGTAGGTAGTTCATAAGTAGTTTGTAAGTTTAGGGACTGGTGACCCCATAGTTAAGTCCCTTAAGCTTAACAAACATTTGAACATTTGAACTGGCATTTCGGTTAATTTCTTACGCCTCTTATCAGCGAAAATATCTGCATAACATATATAGTCGTGACTCTCTCTGCTGTGAAAGTTGTTACCAACTGGCAAATGCAACGACACTAGCGCTCCTGGCGGCGAGCAAGCCGCCGAAGGAGTGATGTTTGTTTATAATTATTTTTGTTTGTAATTAACGAAATAGTATAATTTTTGCGTTACAAGCATTAGTCAATTAACAATTGACATACGTAATACGGAAATTAATGTAAAAACAGCCGAATTTAACAGATTCAATGGTATAAAGTACAACTACTTAAGAGTATATGTATATATGCAGCTTATTCTGTTGGAAGTAAGTAGAAGAATATAAATATAAGAGAATATAATTTTCTTTTATGTTCTGTTCTTACTATTACAGCTAATTTTTTGACGCGTGCCTATTGGGTTTGGAGTCTAGTGATTCACACACTTTTTACACCTCACTCGTCTTTGTTATACGCGCATATTCTTTTGAGTGTAATTACGTTAACTTTGAAAGCCAATTCTTGCCGTTTGTTATACAGATGTAGCAACAATTGTGGAATTGGGTTCTTCTTTGTTGGAAAACATGTTGATTATTTTTGTCTTTTTATTGGCATACCTAGGACGTTTTTCCTTCAGCTACAGCTGTGGTGGCTGGTGGCACGGTAAGTACTGTAGTTATTGCATTCTATATACGATTCCTACGTTTTAATCTCGCCGATTTTATTGAAATTGTAGTGATGAAAACTTACGTTCCTGAGTAGAAATGCGACGTCTTTCTGCCAAAGGGCAAGTATTCTGGTGTTTCCTGGCTATTTTTAGTTTTTTGTAGTAAATGAAATTCTTCAGTGTAAGTCAGTAGGTTACAGGATAATTGTAAATTGTCCTGTAATGTACCTTTTCGTACCTTACCAGAGATCTTATGAAACTAAATAAAGAGATATTTATAAGTTATTACTATTTATGGCACTACATATGTTCCCTAATATAAAAAATATGTTAAAATCAATATAAACGATATTATTCGCAGTCATTTAATACCGTATTCAGAAATGTATCTTGCTGGCCGCTTGGAGCGCTGCTGCCGCAATGTATAACAAAAACCTGTGGGAGTGTCGTGACTGTATATGTTAGACGGTGGTATAAATGGCATCGGAATATGCTGATTGTCTTGCTTAGAACAACTCGTTAAATTCAATCTCTGTTCGAGTTTGCGACAAGAGAAGTGGCCACTGTACTCCTCTCCCTCACTCTCCATTTAGTACTTTTCTCTTATGACTGGCATTCACCTAATATTCTTGTGTCTAGGATAAATATTCGGCAGTAAAAGTAATAATAATAATCTGCAGTTGGGTGTTGCACCTAAGTTTCACTGTTTATACGAGACGCTTACAATTCTTTATCTCAGTGCCTGACTTCTTCATATTTGTCATGATATAAATATCCCCAGAACTCTTAGTGTGTGAAGGCCACAAAATTCAACTTTCTATCCTGTGAAAATATCCATGGAAGAGTGCATGCATACCTACACTAGGGTGATTAGGTATGTGTGTGTGTGTGGGGGGGGGGGGGTGCGCGTTTGGAGGCTGGGACATCTATGACCCGTTGGTAGTCTAAGGTAGCCCTGTGGCTAGGTTTGTTTACTTCAAACACATTAATACAGGGCTATTTTAGTGTCATCGGTAGAAGTAGCAATATGAAAAAGATATATCCGGCCGTTTTATTCTGCAATATGAGGATGGGTAGCTTACTCTGTAGTTTCCGACGATAACTGCGGAAGCTACCTCTGTTGTTTCTGAAGATAATTGCGCAAAAACTACAAGACATCAGAGAATGACCATATATCAGTGGACAGGGTACCTCTTCACATTTGTAAAAGTCGGACGAAAGATGCACAACATGGGCTTGATTTGTAAAGTGGCAAACGCCAGTACGTGCTTGCCGTTGGTTGACATTATGTGTCCGGGAAAGTTACCAGATCGATTTGCAAATCTGGTAATTGGGTTACCTATCTGTAGGCGCCAACTGTCTTTACGGCAACATGGAGCTGAGAACAGCAGCAACTACATGTGCAATCTCAATTTTAAGAATCGTGCAAACCCTTGGTACGCTTCGCATCACCACTGTCAATGATACACAGCAATAATAAGGAGCAAATACCGACTGGTTCTCTGACAACCTATCGTGGGACACATATGTCCCATTGGTGGACAAAGGGTTAAAAGACTGAAAATAAGATATTTGTTATATATTATAAGTAGGCTACACTCATTCTTACCTGATCTGTACTGAAAATATGTCCTCCCATTTTGTATCAATGCAATATTATCAGCCATCAGCTGATTAAGGCCTGATATCTCAAATTAAAAGTTCTCTTCCAGTGGAAAGCATCGCCAACGCTGACAATCTTTTCTGGAGCACTAAGATCCGAAAGAACGATTTCATTCTTTTCAAAGTTGAAAAGCGCCTTTCTGCTTCGACTGACGTCATTGAAATTATGAAAATCATCGTCAGCAGTTCGGAGCACTCTGTGAACGTCTTTCCTTGGTCGTTCATTATTATAAATTCTGCTACACTAACACCAAGATAAATGGGTAGGTTATTTGTGAATGAATCAAAATTATTAGGACTGCTCTTGAAATGTCAGTATTGCATGGCACAATGACATGGCCGAGAAGAAAGAAAGGTGGAAGAAGTGTGGGGAGAAGTGGCGTCAACGAGCTTAAATCTCATAGAGTGACTAGCACAAGAGTTACAGCGCTCTCTGCGGCAACATGTGTAAACTCTGCCGCCATATTTTTGATCGTCAGTACACTTGAGAGAAGACTGCGTATTGTATGTCGTCGAGTTTGAGTTATTGTGTTTAGTGTATTTTGTATTTAGTGTGTATTGTCTGTACAACTTTGATGCTGAAATATGCCTAAAGTGTGTCAGTAATTAAATGCACAAACTGAAGTGGTAAAACTACATCTTCGTCGTGCAAGAACATCAAATATTTTGTCTTGTTCAGCTCAGTCTGTCTGTTTTTAAATAATATTCTTGACTAATGACAGCAGCCCCAAGAGTGAAGGTTCAAAAGGCCGGCCGCGGTGGCCGAGGAGACTAAGGCGCTCCAGTCACGGTCGGGGGTTCGAATCCCCCCTCGGGCATGGATATTTATGCCGTCCTAGTTCGTAAGTAGTTCATACGTAGTTTGTAAGTTTAGGGACTAATGACCCCCTAGTTAAGTCCCATAGACTATACAAATATTTGAACATTTTGAAGGTTCAAAAGACCTATCCTACAAATCCATTGAATAAAAGACACTGAGTTTCTACCTAGTGTTGGTGTGTTTTTGATATATTCCTTCTTCTGTTGCTCCTGTGGCTGATGAAACTATACTTCGGAGTGTCTACACCTTCTTTAAAAATATCATTTTTTGTTGACTATACTTGATCGAGCATGGTTGACATGCAACCAGTGCAAAGTGTAGAAGCACTGGTAACTGCCAGAATTTTTTCACTTGTATATATTTGTTTTCATTGTAACAAATATGTACTTATTTCATCGTGGTAACAACGAAAGTTATTAATAACTACTTCGGTGTGGAATGCTTTTGTGGGAGCTGAACCAGGCGAATTTTTGTTGCAGTATTCTGTTGTCATTTTCGTCTTTGTAGCCAAATTTCACGTACCAAACGTTACTTGTTTCAGCATGACATTAAGGAAAGTTATTAACGATACCTTACTTCGACGTGGAACGCTTTTGTGGCAGCTGACGCAGGAGCATTTTTAACTGCAGTATTTTGTTGTTACTTTCGTCTTTGTACTCAAATTTAGTCCACCAAAGTTTACCACGAAGCCCTTAGACAACAATTTTACAATTTTGAGGACTTAATACGTTTAGTATACACAAGGTAAATGTACACTAGACTTTATGAAAGCATTTGTTACAATATATTACGAACAGATGCATATCCATGGTCATGGTTGTTGGTTATAACAATTACTGTTCACTGTTTGTTTCGCAGTTCGTTTAGACCATGTACTTGCATTTAAATCAATACAAATATTTTCACAGCGGCACTTTCGTTGTTATTCCAAACATCAGCTAACTGTTATAATTCGAGCTCGAGCTGTACTACTGACAGGTATTAATGGTTCTATCACTCAAATCGTATTATTTTCACTTACTTGGAAACAGTCACATATGACGTAGTTCTTAGAAAGCCATTGTCTTCATGAAACTCTTATTTAAATAGACACACAAACATTTCTGGCTGTGCAGACTATGGATTTCATCTCAGAGCAATGGTTTAGTGCCTCATATAAGAGCGGATGTCGTGGAATCCGAATGAAGATAAAGCAGGAATAATTGTCTAATGCAGACAGAATACTCTTAGGACCATGGAGAATTTGCAATTTCGACTATGCTACTAATCTGTGGTCTATAATGATATATCAATAATTCTTAGAGGTTTTTAAAATTACAAATTGAATGGTAACGCACCTTGCTGATAATACTTGTGTTGCAGTTTCTTCTGTACATAATCTAGAAATATTTAACAGCATTTCTACGCATTGATTTCTTCAGTTTTCACAAATTCATTTTATTAGGAAAAACATCGTTGCCAATATCGAACACAAAACGGTGTTGAGAATAATAGATCTATCATCAACGACAGTGGAAACAATAGTCTACACACCAAGATAAATGCAGTGTATGAAAAGAAAAACGAGGATAATTAGATCAGTCCGTGACGACCTTGCCCAGAGTGCCTTCAAAGTGCTCTGGCGATAAAATTCAGTTACTACAGTCATTTGTCTCAACGGTCGCCACGCGAACTTTCACAGGCACTGCTGAGCGCTCACACATCGCAGAACAGCTTATCGTCATTTGTGGCAAATCCAATTGATTTCAATTTGGCGCTACTGCAGACACAGTTCTCATGCTGTGTAGAGCTTGGCAATATCTAGATACACCCACTGAATGGACCCTAGTGTTCTTACAGCCGCGTTTGGCGAAAAGACTCCAATTGGGAATGGCAGATCGTACAGCTAAAAAACAGACCTTGCATGTTGTGACCTCTGTTCGAGACTGGTTTGACTTAGTAGCCCCTGAGTACTAGGCAAAGTGACACACTTCTATGTATCGCTGTGTGCAGTATCTACAGAAAGATACAGCATATCTAAAGTTTCTTTCTCTCTCTCTCTCTCTCTCTCTCTCTCTCTCTCTCTCTCTCTCTCTCTCTCTCTCTCTCTCTCCCCACCGAGCGAGGTGGCGCAGTGGTAACACACTGGAGTCGCATTCGGGAGAAAGGTGGCTTAAATTCACCTCCGGCCATCCAGATTTAGAAATGTAAACTTTCACGGCCGGAATAGTCAAAATTACTAAAAATTTTCGGGCTATTATGCCGTGGTCTAGTGGATTTATTATGAAAACCCAACGTTTCGTCCCCGACTGCGGAAGACATTTTCAAGGGGGATCGTGGCACTTTTGAATGTCCGATGCACATCCTGGCACAGTCAGTAGCGAGCCAGGGTGTGCATCGGACATTCAAAAGTGCCACGATCCCCCTTGAAAATGTCCTCCGCAGTCGGGGACGAAACGTTGGGTTTTCATAATAAATCCACTAGACCACGGCATAATAGCCCGGAAATTTTTAGTAATTTTCATCCAGATTTAGGTTTTCCGCGATTTCCCTAAATCAAAAACGGCACGGCCGATTTCCTTCCCCATCCTTACCAAACTAACCGTGCGAAAGCTCCGCCTCTAATGACCACGCCGTCGACAGGGCGTTAAACCCTAAGCTTCCTTACTTCCTTCTCGCTCTCTCTGTCTGTCTGTCTGTCTCTCTCTCTCTCTCTCTCTCTCTCTCTCTCTCTCTCTCTCTCTCTCTCTCTCTCTCTGTCTCTCTCCCTCTCCCTCGCTCGCTCGCTCTCACTCTCTTGTTCCTTCTAGCAGCGCTATTTTTCCGTCAACAAATGTTTCAAATGTTTGTATAGCTTATAGGACCTAATTACGGGGTCATATGTGCCTAAACTTACAAACTACTTATGAACTAACTAATACTAAGGACGGCACAAATATCCATGCCCGAGGGGGGGGGGGGGGGGGGGGGATTCGAATCCCCGACCGTAGTGGCCGTGCAGACCTTGACTGGCGCCCCGCAGTCCCCTCGACCACCGCGGCCGCCTTTCCGTCAACAATAATATACAACAGCAACGATAAATTTACTGAGGAAGAGTGTCTGAGATCACTCAAAGCAATGAAAGATACCATAGCGACACCACTACCAAACTGTGGATGGCTTGAGGAACAAAATGAAGTAGGGAACCCGTGTCCGGAAACGGGTCACACTTCGGGCGGCGAACGTGTCGTCCTATGCACACAGACACCGGACAGCTATAAAATACGTGGTTTTTGATATTCGGGGTTTGCGAATGATTGCAACGATTTCCGGTGGAGAATATGGAGTTAGGAGCTGTATGGGCAGGCCTTGTTTCTTATGAATGCATGATCTCTTGCCGTGATAGCTGATGGTGACGTACTTGGGCTTCTACCCATGGCTTATTGCCTCTCAGAACCTCCAACACAATCTCCGATTTTGTACGCTATAGCATAGTAAATTGGATGTAACTGGCAGAGAAGGACAGCGATTCTATTTTGTGTTTTGTAGACTAACGTCGTCTTGTGCACCACCTACGCTGCTGGAATGTACAGCGATATACCACATAATATGAATAACGGCACATATTTCGTGAAATCGACGCTTTTATTTTACTTAACGGATGGATACCATAAATGCAAGGAAATGAAGAGGCGCAATATGTGTAGATATCGACAGTCATCAGACGACAGAGGCCGAGGAGTGTACATCGCTGTTCATTCTGCTGGTACAGGATACTTAAGATACTGTATAACATAAATAACATGTGACCAGATGTCACAAATTAAATGTACTCGTATATTCGAGACAGTTTGCCTCATTTGTTTAACGCAGTTAATGAGATCGATTGTGGTCCTTGATATGTGAATTACACCGTACAGTTAGAGTAGTTGTTCGAAATGCCTGCCCCCAGCGTCACAGCATGCTTCACATCTGCGTCCCATTGACTGCCGCACTCGCTCAAAAATACCGGGCGTGGTGCGAACAGCCTCACACGCTGCACGTATCCTCGTCACTAGGTCTTCCAGTAATTCTGCCAGCCCAGACATTGCTGGTGAACGTTGCCTGGTGACCTCCTATGTGTGTGGCGTGAGGGTTCTCTACCGCCCACATATGGTTGTTGTGAGCGTTGAACATACCCTCACGGGTGAAGGACGCCTCGTCTGTGAACAACACATCCGCAGCGTAACACGGATCCCTGGTGCACGGCTGCAGAAACCACTGGCAGAGATAGCCCTATCAATTACTGTTATACAACAACGATAAACTAATTGTGTATGAGCTAACAGCAGATAAATTTTTATAATTAAACTTACTTTGATTACTGCATTAAAACTGATGGAGTTGAGACACTCTTAAGCCAACAGAAAAATATTTTTTGTGAAAAATAATGCAAGCTACCAAGTTGGATTTTCTTAGAGATAAATTTAAGCAGGCAGGTAAATATGACGACACTGACTCAAGAAGGTTTCTTTCATTATTTCGACGAGCATTTTTAACTTGCATGAACCTTACAACATCTTTTACATTTCACCATATTCCGTTTTTAAAACATTGATTGTCATTGATAATGCTATCGTATGACACCTCCCACAATTAAATGAAGAACAGACTCCGAACATGTTCACAGTCCGTGGTCACATTGGTCACAGTACTTCAATAATTCGGATTGTACACATTTCTACGCAATTGGTCCACGATGTTAACGATTGTAGGGAGGATACATATCATTTTCTCGTATTTTGGAAATGTTGAAGAAGCTCGCCATGCTAATCTGTTCCCTGATGGAAATGTTCCTTCCGCAACGACTTTTCGCATTATTGTCCAATTTTTTGCTGGAACCGGAAGTGTTAAACCTAGAGGAAAAGTCCGATGTCTGTTTGTTCGAGATATTATCGTTTTTCAACCATTTCAACTCATTTTTATTTCTGTTGATTTCGACGCCATTTATAATGAAACGAAAAACTCCTTCTTTTTTTACGGGGAGTCTAAATATACAATAAAAATAGGGGTTCCTATTTAAGATTTCAAAATCACTCCTCCTCCTGACCTGCAATGTGTAGAGGAGATACTCGTTTAATCGTATCTCACAGAAGGGATTTGTTGACTATGAAAAGAATTTTCATTGTCGATGAAAGAATTTTCATAGTCGATGAATCCAAAATATGAAAATCGTCTTCTTACAATCAGTATTTTCAAGGAAAATAAGTCGTCTACCTATGACTTGTTATTTCTGAAACCTGCCTCTCCTTCAAACAATCACGTCTCTGCTTCGGAATATGTTCATCCATTATTTACTTTCTAAATACTTTAGACATGGAGCTTACTAAACTTATCGACACGAAACAGTCTGTGTGGAACATCCACAACTGTCACTGCTTAATAAATCTGCTCCATTTGTAAACAGATAGATCCTTTATTTGTACTCAGTCTGTCACGACCGGTTTCGGGACGTAAATTCTATCTTCGGTGCTACAAACAAGAAGGGAGGCTAAGCGGGGTACTGAGTAAAATTAATGATGTTAAACGGTTCCACGTAGATGAACAAATCGTACCTGATTAAAAGTACACGCAACTCACCAGTGGTATTAAAACACCCATAAAATATGTTGAGAACTTATGTAGTTGAGGCATTTGTAGCTTTCAATTCGTCACTAAACAAGTCCTAAAGCAGACACCGACTGTAGAAAACAAAAACAAAACAAACAAAAAAAAAGGAAAAGAAAGAAGCTCATTGATCGACTATGTAACCTCTAATCACTTCGAACAACCAAGTAAGTAACACTGAATAAAAGTAAAATGACGGCCACAGTATCTTTAAAAAAATAAAGAACTACAGTTCTGCATTTTCAACTTTTCACGGCGTAATTATAGTCCATTAAATTTCGGGAATACAGCCGCGCAAAATCCACTTCTTCCGCCGATATTTCGGCCGCGTACCGTACAGCCATCTTCAGAGTGAGTCGAAGACTGTCGACCACAGTTGTTCAGAAAAATTAGCCAACAGACTAAGGTGCAAACATTATGGAAACGCTTGTTAAACAAGAACGTCAAAGAGTAGCCGCCAGATCTACTAAAACGGCGCGGGAGGACCGTAAGAATCGTATTTAAAACCATGGCCTCACCGCCACTTTTTATTAATATGTTACAAATAATAGTGATAAAATAATGTTACATATATGACATCAAAGTAGGGGCTAGTATAGCGTAAACAATACTAACCAAGTATATGGTGCTTACTAGACAACAACTGTGGCAGACAACCGGTATGCGACTTCTCGTCCTAAGTAACCCCGAATAGACTGCCACAATGATAAACAATGACTTCATAACGGCCACTGTGTCAAACTAGACAATATGAGACAGACTCCACAACACTTCTCTCACTCCGTTTACATGCAATGCATCTTCCGGAAGACGAAATCCGAATTTCGTAAACCGTTTTTCGCTGTCGTGTTTAAATGTCACAGCCTGAATCGGATTTCCTAACCCACTCAATATGGCAGCTGAATAACATCTGATTCAGTTCCTGATTTACTCAGCACAATCGCTATTTTTCTTTATTTAAATACGCAGATTAATGCTCACTCTAATATTCAAACTTTTATTTCACGGTAGAAAATTTCAATCTGTTCATATGTGCCGAAAATTCTTAACAAGAAAACACAATCTGACAAGCCAACAACGCTTCAAACCCGGTTGCGTTTACATGAACACGAAAATTGATTGTGGAAATGGAAAACCGCTTTACAGAAGTGGATTTCCAGAATCGATTTTGGAGTGTCTACATGACCAAACAAAAGCGGAATTGGGAAATCGGGCAACAAAATCCGGTTTTGGGAGCCCGTGTAAACAGGGTGTCTGTGTTGAAGGTCATGGAGACGCCTGGCCCTGAAAACCAGACGCCATACTGCACGGAACATGTCCGCCTAAAATCACGAAGTAGGGACTATGGAAAACTGGCGCAGTTTTCTCTTCACATATGAATGCCGTATGTCTGATGCCAGATGACCCTCGACAACGTGGGTGGAGGACACCTGGTAAGGCTGCACGTTAGAGACATGCTGTTAATGAAGTACAGTAAGGTGACCAGGACTATAATAATGCGGAGGTTTCTGACACCATTGTTGCCCACCAAGGGCAATCTCAAGGCTCCGCCACAGAGGGATACCATCCTCCAGGTCATCGTTGAACCTTTTCATTGGAATTTCGGGGAAGAATTCAAGTTTATGGAGAATAGCTCCATAGTCCATAGTGCAGCCGCCGTCAACAATTTCATCATCCGTCATGACCATGCGCGATTCAATTGGCCTGCACGTTCCAAGCCTTAATCGCCATCTGCCAATTTTCGGTCGCCAATGGCGAACTGGAGACCGTAAGTTTCGCAACCTGCCTTAGAACATGCGGCCAATCCGCGTGCCACCTCTTTTATTTAAAGAGATTGCCACACAATGAACTTAGTAAGGAGAAAGTAAGCTAGTGGTTCAACGTCCCGTCGACTCGAATTTTTGGGTGACAATGGGGATGGAAATCGTCTGCGTCCTTCGAAAGAAAGTGTCTTGCTATTTGCCTGGAGTGATTTAGGGAAATCGCAGAAAACCTAAATCTCGATGGCTGGAGATGGATTTGAACAACCATCGTCCCATTGCGAATAAAGTGTGTTACCATAGTGCCACCTTGCCCGGTCAATGGGTTGACCTCAAGAAAAATTATGTTAGGTTCTTTGTGAATACGAAAGCAGTGATTTGTTGGGCTTTGTCAGTAAGTTGGCAAATGTATTAGTCCATAAATACCAGTGCACTACAGTATATAATACCACAGAATGTTTGTTTAGTGGGTGACGCGAAACTTTTTTCCATGAGTGTCCATTTTACTGTGCCTATTCATCATTTCAGGAATCTCGATCCACCCACTCCCTGAAGATGAACAGTAATTGCACCCGAACTACCTCATACTGTCAGTTTCACAAACCTGGCGACTAACGGTACGACAAAATTCTGTCCATATTAGACTTACGCGTAACATTTCGCGATCGGGAGCGCTCAGTTTAGTTCGCGGCTCTGCCGCGAACTAGTCCGTTCGTTTAGTTCGTCCGCTCCCAGTGACAGCTGAGCGGCGTGGTCTGCGCATGCAGGTGGAGGGAGAAGTTCCCCCACCTAGCTGCTTCATGCGCTTGCTGCGTGAGCCGCTAACGATATCTCGCAAGCCAGAAGAAACAGTTTGAGGATAATTTCTCCCGATTAAGTTTAGAGTTATCTCTATATCTTGGCATTATGGAATTTATTAGTCAGATATTGTAGAGTGCAGAATAGTTCAAATCAGAAATTTTGTAGTTCTGAACTATGTAATCTAGCAGGCAGACGCTCACCTCGAAATGGCTCTCATCATTAGAAGGCAAACACGTGATTTTTAATTCTGCTGCGCGCCCTCTCGCTATTGCCCGTCGGTCTTCGGAAAAGAATTCAACGAACTAAGAAGCGAAATACGTTTGGCATAATAGTTCGCGACGGGTAACGCATGTTCGCGACCGATTGCACATATTTGAGTTCGCGACCTATGGCGCATATTTTTAGTTCGCGACCGGCCGCGTATATTTTAGTTCGCGACCGGTAGATCTCCTTTTAGTTCGCAGCTCGGCCGCGATGTAAGTCGCTCTTTTTAGTTCGTCCGCTCTTTTTGGCGTTTGCTACCGCTACTAAAAGAGCTCTTTCTTTTGTCACGACAGCTTTTTTATATAATGATCGGTATTGCCCAAGCATGTGCTATTACCCGTGTTTTTGGGCAATTAGACATCAAATACTTAAGCAAATAAACCATTTATTTACACGAATGGGTGATAGAATGACATTCAACTACTGTGCATACAGAGTACTCGTAGTATTTTATTTTTCAAATGGATTTATTTATTTATTTAATAGGTAACTGAAGAAACATTACCTACAAATCACGTGATGCTGCGCGCTCTCGCGTCCTCTCGCTGCTGTTCCCCGTCAGTCTTCGGAAATGGAGCGGACGAACTAAGAGGCGAGGGATCTGCGAACTATTTCGCGTAGTTCGCCTGTGGGAGAGCTCTTCCGAACTAGTTAGTTCGCGAACTACACAAGACTATACTCTGATTAAAATTACTTGCTAGTTGACAGTTCACGGGCTGGAGCTCCCTTCCTCCAATCAGAGCGCTCAACGTCACGCCCAGACTGCTCCCAGTTGCCAAGCTGCCGAACAGGTGGACAGCTAGCGACCATTGTTTGGCTAGTGCTGTGTAGAAGCGTGCGTCTTAGGTTGTTGCTGTCGCCGTAATGTCTGGAGGGCTGTTGTGATGCATACAAAGCGAGTAATACATGAGGCATGGAAAAATGAAGGTCTTCTGGAAGACAGTGTGACGGAACTTTCAGCGGTTTATCCACCGCGGAAATGAGTGGTATCTACCCTTTTTGCGCTGATGCAACAGCTTGAAGTTAGCAGTCGGTGAAGGTATGTACACACAGAAAATTTCCTTGATTTTAAACGGTGGGCTTCGTTTTGCAATTTATGTGTCGTGGCTCTGTCGCCTATCGGCTGTAACGCTTCAGCTCATTTAGGACAGTTTTATGTAACTAATTAAGGTGAGACATTATAATTTGTTGTTAGCGTGACTTCTATTTCGAATTTGCTCATACATGTTAGTTTTAATTGTTGAGTATTGACATGTTGAGAGCATTCTACATTCAGATGTTTACAAAGCTCCACGAACCAGCCACACAGAGTTAGTGTGTTTATTTCACTTAATCTCTAAGTATAACGACTGTGAGATTTAGTTTTTCAAGGGGTCTTTGGACAGTTTTAATAAAACTATGGAACAGTGGCCATATTAACAATTTATAGTGGTGAACGGCGTATTGACTATGGCATGTCTTTATTAATTTGGAAACATGGAAGTATTCAGCGTTATCGGATTACGAAAAAATGTAAAAATATATTTTTTACGTTTGTTACCTCACTGTATCGATGCAGCCCAACTATAATTACTTCACTGGTTTTATAATTACATTTTTGCTAATTTTGTTGACCGATATTGCAGCACTAAACAGCTTGTCGCCAATAATCTCAGTTACGCTACAATTAATCTTTCAACCCATTAAAGATTTTTGTTTATCGCTCATCCCATTAACGAATTTTATTTCTCATATATCACATTAACAGTCAGTAAATAACAGAAAACAACTGTTATTTTACATTCATTCACAAACGTATTTTTTTCATTCATTCTCAGAAGTTTCCTGTCTTTTTCGTTGTGTTCGTTACAGCGAACTTAATTGCGGTACACACTTTTCCATTTTGGTGTTCGACATCATAGTCTTGTAAAATCGCATTGTCAACAGTAATTTTAACAGTATTATTGACGTGGACAATGTTAATATTTAACTGTGACGGTCATCTCAGTACATTTAAAGTTTGACTAATTAGTATGGTCAACAACTACCGGTACTGAAAGTGTGCAAATAGTTGACAGTACTAGGCGCAGTGCCGCCTGTACGGAGCGCCAGCTCTCAGCCGGCAGCTGTCGTGGCAACACTGTAGACGCAGCTGACAAACGTCAACTTGCAAGTAATTTTAATCGGACTATAGTCCAGAACCGGGCGCGCATTCTGTGGTACAGCTGGCACGCTTTTCACTGCGCGTGCGTGCCTCGCGGGATGCCTACCGCCTCCTTCGCAGGCGCACCTCTTGGCACTCCTGCGAGCAACAAAAGGACTGCGTCGTGACAATGGCCCGGGAATCCACGGGCACACCCACGCACGGTGCCTGGCAAATTGCCTCCCACTGGCGCCACAGCCGGTCCGGGGTTTCCCAGCCACGAGGATGTCACACGGCAGATACTGAGGTGTCCACCGATGCTTCGACCCTGCTGCTCGTGTGTCCCGAAAGATAACATTGTTCCACGACGAGCTCATTTTATTAACTTCTTTTATTTGTTGGCACTGACAGATACGAGCTGTCAGCTATTATGAAACACACGAATTACGAGTAAACAAGTTACATCATGATAAAGCTGCTTAAAAATTCGCAGGAGGTCCGTTATTTATTATTTTTTCCACACAGCTCTGCACCGACATGTAACATTACTCTTGTGATGTTACCTAACCGCATTAATGTTAAACTCAGCGATCAAAAGATTAAGGATTTAGGTTAAAATTTCGATTATAGAAATATCGACTAAAAATCTGAGCAAATAATTCACAGGTTACCTTATTCATAGGTAGAGGTTACAGATATGAAAGTAGCAAGAATGATTGCAGGTACTAATAGATTGGAACAATGGCAGGAGGGTGTCCATAATGAGGAAATCAAAGAAAAACTGGGAATGAACACCATAGATGAAGCATTTAAAGCGAGCAGAGATGGTGGGGTCATGTTACACGCATGGGAGAAACTACGTTACCTAAGAGACTCATGAGCTGGGCAGCGGAGGGTAAGAGGAGTCGAGGTAGACCAAGAAGACTTAGATTCGGTGCAGAATGATTTTGAAGTAAAAGGCATAACATCAGACGAGGCAACAATGTTAGCATTGAATAGGGGATCATGGAGGAATTTTATTAGTGGTACTATGCTCTAGACTGAACGCTGAAAGGCATAATCAGTCTCTAATGATGATGAATAATTCAGACAAGGGTGGATGACATTAATACACGAGGTGAATGAATAGAATGAAATGGCGGAATACAGATTGCGGTTGAGGCAACACACAAAAATAACGTTACAGACAAAACTTACGGAAATATTGATCACAGCAGCTGAAAATGTTAAGCTGTTGAATGGTTTAGATAAATTTTATGCTACATTCCGCAATAAATTAATGTTCAGACTGTTCAACTTGCAAGTCATTGTTGCTGCACCGTGTACTAAAATTTTATAAAGAAAATAACAAACATAAAAATCTATATGACTTCGTGACACTGATAATAATAATAATATGGTTTTCTGTTCCATAGGACCCAATTGATGAGTGAGACTTCATGGTCATGGAAAAAGTCATTACATGAATTTTTACACAAGAATGGTTATAGAAAATTTGTAAGTAATCCTATGCACACGACAATCTTAAGACAAAGTGAAAAGAATCAATAAAGAAACAAATGAATCAACTTAATTGTTTAACTTTTCTAGGAGTTCCTCGACAGAATAAAAGGAGTGAGCCATGAGGTAACTCTTCAATTTAGATTTGAAAGCGTGTGGGTTAGTGCTATGATTATTTAGTTCTTGTGGCAACTTATTGAAAATTCAAGAACTAATTGTTAAGAAAATAAACTGATTTTTTGCGCCGTTTCCGATTTAATTTTGAATGAAGTGTGTGGATCTCACCGTTTCATATAAAAATGAAGCATCCTACCAGACCCTGTTGCAGACGTGTTCTTAGTTTGGTTTCCGCAAACCAAATGAAGCACACATTTGCAACACCATCTCTAGCAGGATGCTTCATTTTTTTTACGTGCAACGGCCTGATTCACTAACCACTAACGGCGGAAAAAATCAGTTTATTTTTTTAACAATTAATTATAACACAACCTACTTTGTAAAACCATTACAGGCTATTCGAACTGTTTTGACCTATCTGTATAGGAAAGAGTTACGTGATCCACATGTGTACAGATAATTCAGGTAACTGTACGTATAGTCAAAATTACATCTGTAGCCTTCTACCAATGTATCATTTGTCCACAGAAATTTCAATATTTTAGCAATAATTGTTACATTTGCAACATAAATTTGATACACAAGAAATTTGATATTTTCAGTTAAAGAAAAACACATTGTTTTTTGTGCGGTTAGTAATGTTAAAGCTAGATCTCATCGCTCATGATGCTTTGATATTGTAAAGTTGAGGTGTCGCAATAAGAAGTCGCTGTGGTAACCAGGACTAAACAATATGTTACCTAGAGGGATACATTTCCTAATCATTTGCAAAGCAGTTTCATTTATAAAAATTATTAGTTGGTCGAGGATTCAAAATAGCAAAAAATTATATGAACAAAGTCTCTTTAACTTTATCCAAAAGTACAACAAAATAATTAATACAGATGGGACCTGCGTGTTCTGGATAGCGGTGATGTTGGCAGCACTTCCCCAGAAAATTTAGGCGAAGATCACCTTTAGGGATGTTAATAAGTGTTATTGTAAAATCAAAAGATATAAAATTGTGAACAAACGGATGTAATGGCTGGTCAATGAAGAGCAAGGTGTTGTAGACAGAATACATTAATATGCGTATCCAATCGATCACCTCAAGTAACACTCAGCTATAAAAGACTTTTCGTCACACGTTTGTTATTGAGCCATACTATATATTACAAGGGTAAGATTACGGCGCTGTCTTCTCGTTTCTTGTTCGGTAGGAATTCCATGCTTTCCTTAGGCGACTGCCTTCCTTTTTGCCGGCATGTTATTCACTACGCTGCATAATCGCTTGTGTTTACGACTTAAGTGGCAGTTTCTTGTCCCACTCAACTTCATTGTCGGAAAGCAAAGGGTAAAATTCAGAACAAAACTTACCATCGCGCCAATTTTAACAGCCTTGTAACGTCACGTACCACGAGATAGCAATAAATACTTGATAGACTTTTTCTTTTTATGTTTTCGTCTTCAGTACTTTAATGTTCGCTTAGAGTTTTATTTGTTTGATTTTTCTGATCGCAGCTGTGATTGTGCATGGAGATACAAGAAAGACGAAAGCTAAAAATACCGGTATAATTTATGTGACCGCACCACTATTTCGATTGAAAGTCTAATTCTTCTTCCAGCGTTGTCATAGACTTGTCTTTCGATTAGACAAAAATGCAGTGCTAACTTTTAAATTCTAAGATAATAATTATAGATTTATCTTGATTTTCCTTAGTAATTTTATGACTTCGAAAAAAGGTTTAAACACACATCTAAAGAATGTCACAATTTCCAAACAGAATAAATGAGTCTAAATTATGTTATGGAATACATAATGTAACATCATGTAACATGACACATTGCATAATGTCATCCAATACGGCATTTCTCATCTTAATATATATAAAAATTTAGGTGTTTGTGTCTGTATTTCACTATTCAGCCAAACCTACACATCACAAACGAATTGTGTATTATGTGGTAGTAGCTATATCACTCTCCCATTGTGCACTATGGTGGTAGAGGGTTGATAACGCTAAGAGAGTGAAAGACATGGGAGTTGAAAGTTACCGTGTGGGTGTCAATATTTTGCTCTTCAGCAAAAACTACACAATGGAGACGCACGATCACTCTGTGTTGTTATAGTACAAAGACTCCCGTTGTAAAATATAGGAGTCCCGTGTCAACAGCTATAAGTGGGTGGAAGATATAGTGGTTGCAAGTCGTCAGCTTATATGAAATTCTGACTGAAGACCAGAGATGACTTTTGACAGTATAATCGCAAAGAGGTTTGTTATTTTGTTATGTTAATAATTTATTATTATATTAATTAATGTGGCATAAGTACGGCTTCTCCGCTACGCCACTGTCCCTGTGAGAATGTGCAGTTGTTATACTTTTAAGTGGGTGCAAGAATCTATGGCTGTCTGAATGTGGGGAGTGATAGCTTGCTTTGCATCGTTCTCTTTGGCTCAGTATCGATAGTTCTAACCTCCTTGGGTGATGCACATTCTTCAGGTGTTTTTCTGCAACAAGCGTAAGAATAAAGAAAAATAATTGCATATTGCAGTTTGAAAAGTAAAACTACGAAGAAAGATGCCAAAGCACAATGAAGAAATTACGCGTTCTCGATCCTTTTGTGAAAGACAGAAAACGGCGCTGAAAAATGAATCTACAGACGATAGAAACTTGAAATTTGTAGACGTTGTTTATCTTACACTGTAGGCATAAGCGATTTTCCGATATTCCCATCCCTAAGTGGCTGAAATAGGGGATGAACGGTTTTTTGAATACGTTGCCATTAAGACAATTTTGAAGCAAGAAATACAAAACTTCGGATTTAGATTTTTTATTGGAATTTTATAAACACGTGTTTCGATAGTTTGGAAATTCAACCACTAAGCAGGTGAAAATATTGTAAGGGTGCTACTAAGACTATTTTGATGCAAAAATGCGAAAATTTGTATTTGTAACCATGGTTAGAATTTAAAAAAAATATATGTTTCGGGATGTTTTGAATTCTGCCATCAATGGTGCAATAAGGGATAGCAAGTTGTATCAAAATATCTGATTAGGAAAGCATTTTTAAAGCTAAATCTATGAAAATTTATATTTAGAAGTAGAAACGACCAATGCAGACCATCCAGTCTACGCGTGCGAAACAGCCGGAATGAAGCTAGTATGGTATAATATGATACCACATTGCGTCGAGTTTTTGATGAAGGCGTTCAGGGATACTTGCTATTACAGATGGCCCTCTACCCTTCCCCTGAGATCTTACTGCTCAGTGGAATCAGGGTTTACTCGTCAAAAAGTGCGAACAGGTCATGATTTTTGGCCCACTTTAGATTACGGTGCCTTTGCGATCAACTTTTGACAGCTCGAAACTTAAAGTAGCGGTTTAACTGTTCATCTGAAACGAAAATTGAATAATCGAATTTGTAGAGGAGATAATTCTCTACAACTTTACTCTTTTTTTCATATCTCATATCGTTTCAGAGATGTTTGCAAAAATAACGGCGATTTGACGATGTATGTCTGTCTGCACGTAACGTGTTCCCACTTTTTAAGTCGAACCGTACAACCCATCGGTACCAAATTTTACAGACAGAATTGTTGGCCGCCAGAGATCAGAACCTCCTTCTTTCAAATATTTCGGACAAAAAATACGGTACAAATACTAAAAAAAAAAAAAAAAAAAAAAAAGCTGTTTGGCAGAAGGACAGCAGGAAATTTAATTGAAAATAAATCGTTCATCCGACACGAAAACTGAATAACCGATTTTGTGCAGGAGAAAATTCTCTACCACTTTGCTCTGTTATGTTTTTTTCATAATTCACAGCGCTACAGAGATATTTACAAAAATAACGGCGATTTGACACCGTCACTTCATTTTACGTAAACCAGGCGTTCGGAGACACACGTGACATTCCTCGCCCAGAACGCTCTCTGGCATGCGATATCTTAACTTTCTCTTTTATGATTTTCTTCTTTAACTTACGCCTTGTCATTTCAAAGAAATGACGCAGTGAAGAATTAATAAAAACACGTCGTTCTTAGTACGTAAATGGGGGACAAGGAAGGAGCCTCCACGAGGCCGATAGCACCACATTAATTGCAGTTAGCAAATACTATCGGCGGCGTCCCCTGATAACGTCTACTAGCAGACGGCCAATCCATCCAATACCTGACTAAAGATGACGCGCAGTAACATAAAGCCACAATGGTTCTGAGAAGACAGTAGCGAGCATAAACATCGAGGGTATCACCACAGCTAAAGAAGAAATCTTATCAGAATTCTGGAAGACCGCGAAGTGCGATGTATTGTGCATTCAAGAGACTCACAGAGACCTAACTGCCAGAAGACCGATCATTTCAGGTATGAAATTAACGGCATAATACCACACAACAAGCATGGGAGCGCTGTGTTCGTGAAATCTCAACCTGTGGTCTCCTCTGTGGGAACAACTAACCTAAATGGTATAGAAATTATTACCATCGAAATTGGAAAATGCACCATAACCTCGGTATATAAACCCCCAAACCAACCCTTTACCTTTTCGCCTCCACCTAACTTCCAGTCACAACCCAACCAGCTCATTCTGGGAGATTTCAACAGTCACAGCATACTATGGGGTTATGCAGAATCGGATGCAAATGGTGATGCCGTAGAGACCTGGGCAGAAACGAGTGGTCTTGCACTAATTCATGACCCAAAACTCCCATCATCCTTCCAAAGTAATGTCTGGAAAAAGGGATACAACCCGGATATATGTTTTTCAAATATTGATCTTGAGGACCGATGTACCAAAGTGGTATATGGCCCCATACCAAAGACACAGCATAGACCAGTTGGTATTAACATCTATCCAGCAGTCAGACCACAGACCATCCCATTCAGGATGAGATTTAACTTTAAGAAGGCAAACTGGTAAAGCTATGCATCTATGATAGGTTCTGAGATACAACATATTGAACCAAGACCAGAAAATTATGAACAACTTACTGAAATAATAAAGAATACGCCTAGGAAAGTTATTCCCAGGGGGTGCAGACAACAGTATGTCGCTGGAATGTCCAGTGAATCCAAAGAACTTCTCAAAAAATACGAAACAGTCTATACTGCTGATCCTTTCAGCGAAGAAACAGTTGACTGTGGAACAGCCCTACTCCAAAAATTAAGCCAAGGAAGGAAGGAGAAATGGACCGAAACATTGGAAAAAATGGACATGACACACAGTAGCAAAATAGCGTGGAACTTGATTAAGAAACTGAGCGGCGACCCTAAGGAACAAATATTACCATGCAAGGTTACAGCAAACCAAGTAGCCACCCAAATTCTGTTGAACGGGAAAATAAAGAAACAACAAAAGTACCCAAAAATTACCAGAAATATCAATCGGGAGACCAACCACTTGGGGACACCTTTCACTATGAAAGAACTTCAAGATGGCATGAACATGTTAAAAAACGGGAAAGCTGCTGGTGTGGATGACATATGCATTGAACAAATCAAGAATTTAGGGCAAAGGGCCAAGAGTTGGATTTTAAAATTGTTCAATACGTGCTGCAAAACTTGCAAAATCCCAAAACCCTGGAGAAAATCTAAAGTAATAGCGTTACTTAAACCAGGGAAGGATCCAGAGAATCCTAGTAGCTACCGACCCATCTCCTTGCTCTGACACTTTTTTAAACTGTATGAGAGACTTATCCTGTCCAGAATAGGAAAATATGTTGACAAACACCTCATTCCACAGCAAGGAGGATTTAGACCTGACAAGTCCTGTACCGGCCAAGTCCTTGCACTGACAGAACATATTGAAGAAGGGTATGAAGGGAAGCTCATAACAGGGGCAGCCTTCGTAGATCTGACAGCAGCCTGCGATACCGTCAGGCACAATATATTACTCCATAAAATCTATGAGACACTCGGTGATTACCATCTAGTTAGGGTCGTACATTCATTGTTACAGAACAGAAGGTTCTTCGTATTGTTGGAGGGCAAAATGAGTAGAGGGAGGGACCAAAAGAACGGCCTCCCTCAGGGAAGCGTCTTAGCTCCAATCCTCTTCAACATATACACAAATGACCAACCTACACCGGCCCACACTAAGCAGTTCATCTACGCCGATGACCTTGCAATATGCGTTCAAGGAAAAAGATTTGAAGAAGTAGAGGAAAAACTTGAAAATGCCTTAAAATCAATGACTGCGTACTATAATCAAAATTCCTTAAGACCCAACCCTTCCAAAACTCAAGTCTGCGCTTTCCACCTTCGCACGAAAGAAGCCAAACGGAAACTCCAAATTACTTGGAACGGGAACACCTTAGAACACACAGACCACCCTAAATATCTTGGCGTGATTCTGGATCGGTCACTTACTTATAAACAGCACTGCATCAAAACGAGACAGAAAATAACGACGAGAAATAATATACTTAGAAAGCTAACGGGTAGCAAATGGGGTGCATGTCCTGGTGTGCTACGAACAACGGCACAGGCGCTCTGTTTCTCAACGGCTGAGTACGCGTGCCCTGTATGGAATAGATGCGCTCACACGAAACAAGTAGATGTGGCCCTCAATGAGACCTGCAGGATAGTGACAGGGTGCATGAAACCAACGCCGGTCAGACTCTTGTACAAGGCAGCTGGTTTTGCAGATCCCACAGCTCGCAGAAACGCTTTAGAACATATAGAGAAAATAAAACAACTCGCAGATGAGCGGCATGTCCTCTACAGAGCTCGACCACCAGAGACACGACTGAAGTCTAGGAGAAGTTTCCCTGAAAATTTCCCTCTCCCCCAAGTTCAGTGGACCGGTCAAAACCTAAATTTTAAAACCTGGAGAACCTTGAATAGGCTCAGAACGGGGGTCGCCCCAGTAAAAGTAAATATGCTTAAGTGGGGTATAATCGACCAAACTGATGTAAACTGCGACTGTGGAGAAAGTCAAAACATGGAACACCTTCTTACATGTGAAAAATGTCCACACCGGTGTACCCTCTAAGATTTGTGGCTCGCGAATACTAATGGAATAGACGTAGCCCAGTACTGGGCCGATATCCTTTAAATAGTCCGGACACGATAAAGTAAAGTAAGTACGTAAATTATAATCTAGAGTCTAGAATGCTATATTAGCAATTAACAACTGCCATCAATAGTACGAGAATTAAGGAACCATTTCGTAACTGTTCGCCGTAGTATAGTGTGCAGTGCGTTAGGTTGTGATGCACATGATTGGTAGTGCGAAACCCGCCGATGCCATTTTTTTTTACCTTGGTTCCTAAAAGGGTTTCGGGCACCCTTACTAATTAGATGTATGTTCTGCAGTGTTTAGAGTTGTGCATATGTAAGAGTGCCCCCTGTAAAATGTGCGTTTGTTCTATTTCGTAAACATGTCGTGAAATATGTAACAACGAATTGAACAATGGTCTTCTGAAGTATATGCACATAATATTGGAGATACTATAATATTTGATTTTCTAAATAAAGTGTTGATCCTGGTTGTTTTATATATAAATGAAGTCCTAGATTTCTGTGGCAACTGTCGTTCCTTAATGAAACGGAAGGGAAGTGTATACATCGCAAGTTATTACCTTGCTTCCTTTTTTCCAAGTAATTATTAAATACTTACGGAATGTTGAAAGTCAGTAATTACAATCAGTGCGTCTACTAAAATGTTTGTGCTTTGTATGGTTGCTTGGACGCTTATGACGTAGATTGTATTACCTTTTCTGTATTTCAGATATGACGCCCCGCGGGAGTAACCGAGCGGTCTGGAGAGCCACGTTGCGGATCGCGCGGCCTCCTGCGTCGCAGGTTCGAATCCTGCCTCCGGCATGGATTTTTGTGTTCCCTTTATTGTAAGTTAGTTCAGAAGTAGTTTGTAAGTTTAAGGACTGACGACCCCGCAGTTAAGTCCCATAAGCTTTACAAACATTTGAACATTTGATTTTCAGATATGACTTCGTTCATGTTACTGTGTTCTGCGCTAAAATAAAGGGCAAATATTAAGTTTCAAACCGTGACTACCTTTTCTTTTACAGCTAAAATAACAAGCGGAATAAGTGTGGAACACTGAATTCCCGATCACTTTAGTACTTAATTCATATACGAAGTTACTACTATCATTAAGTCATTCACAACAGTTATTATAACACTATCTCCCCAGTTTATGTTGTTGTTGTTTGTTGTTGTAGTCTTCAGTCCGAAGACTGGTTTCCTGCAGCTCTCGACAATACCATATCTTGAGCAAGCCTCTTCAACTCTGCATAAGAACGGCAACCTACATCTGTCTGAATCTGCTTACTGTATCCATCTCACGGTCTTTCTCTGCGTTTTTTATCCCACACACTTCCCTCCAACGCTAAATTCACAATTCCTTGATGTCTAAGAATGTGCCCTACCAATCGATCCCTTCTTTTAGTCAAGGTATGCCAGAAATTCCTTTTCTCCCAAATTCTGTTCAGTACGTCCTCATTAGTTACGCCATCCACCCACCTAATCTTCAGCATTCTTCTGTAGCACCACATTTCAAAAGTCTCTATTCCCAGTTTATTTATATGTGAAAAAGAAGTCTGTATATGCATTTCGTTGCTATGTGTTTCATGGTATGTTCACAAAATAGAACAAATGCACTTTTCAAGAAACGGTCTGCATGGGGCATGGAGCATGGATATTTGTGCCGTCCTTAGTCTTAGCTAGTTCATAAGTAGTTTATAAGCTTAGGGACTGATAACCCCGTAGTTAAGTCCCATAAGTTCTACAAACATTTGAACACTTTTTTTTTTTTAAGAAAGCGCTGTTACCTTTGAACAACTCGGAATTTTGCAGAATATAGTAGTCGTGTTCAATTAACAAGAGTGTGCAAAACCTTTTAGGGATAAGAAAAAAGAAGGGAAAATGTCGTTCACGGTTTTTTTTTCATTTTATATATATATATATATATATATATATATATATATATATATATATATATATTTTTTTTTTTTTTTTTTTTTTTTTTTTTTAATTTTGTTCTTTAGGCAGAGCGATGCTTTTCGGTCGTTTGTTCATGTTAGTTCCAGGTTGTTCGTAGAGAATTTTACTCAGTTTTTTATTACAGACGGCGTTGAGCCCTCTTTCTTTTCCTCTCTTTTCATTGGTTCTTCGGTTTGATCGGTTCTTTGTGGACGTTGGTTTTTGTTTTATTTTGATCGTTTCGTCGTTGACTCAGTTTTTTCGTTACAGAGGACATCGAGCACTCTGACCGAGCATGCTGAGCTATCACGCCGGCAACCCATTAACCGAGCGCTGTGAACCACTGCACCTGGCAATTTTCGAACCTCCGTCTAAGATGTTCGTGCATCACAAACTAGTTCGCCGCTCATTACACTACGCCGAACAATTGCGACAGTAATCCACAATTCTCATACTATCGATGGAATAGGGTAAGGTGGTACAATTTCGATATAGGTACAATTCCGATCAATGTAAGTTTTCGCGCCTTTTTCCGTCTCGTAGTGTCTCGTTGTGTCGCGATGTAGAGTATCAGGTTTCTACAGCTCATCCTGTCTTTTCCAAGAATACACCGCTTTGCGGTAAGGAGATATAAATTTTTTACCTTTAAAGAGGTAAGTGAAGCTACGTAGTGTAACGCGCTCTTATAAATCATCTAGTTAAGGGTGACTGGATTCGCTGCCAAAAATGCAATGTTTGGTACCACGAAGTATGCGTTGGTGCGTGACATAAAAAGTGCTTTTTAGGTGGAAGATGCCCGTAATCAAAATTGTATGAGGAAGTGATCACAATTGTACCTAGAGTGGTACATTTTCGATCGATTTTTCTCAACTCCGTAATCTTTTTTTTTTTTTTTTTTTTTTTTTTTTTTTTTTTTTTTTTTTTTTTTTTTTTTTTTTTTTTGTATTTATATCAACATTTGTAACTGTATAACATTTGTGTTACATATCCATTAAACATCCAAGAACAAGTGCCATAGTTAAAATTATTCCTTTTCTCAATTTATTTCCAGTTATAACAACATTTGTCCGAAATGATCGAAATTGTACCACCTTACCCTACTTACTAACAAGGCATTTTTAAACATTTGATTGTAAGCCATTGTCCTAACAACGGCGTGTTTTTATTAATACTTAGTACGCCATTGCTTTGAATTGACAACGCTTAAATTATAATAAGAAAATTATCAAATGCAGAAAGCAATACGGCATATACAAAAGAGAGTTATGGCAGAGTTTCGGGCGAGGGATGTCACGTCACTGAATTCCGAACGCCAAATGTACGCTACGTTCCTTCCAGGCAATATTCATTCCTAACCAGTACAGGCAAAGAAAATAAACATAGTACAAATAAGCAAAGCAAGACATGTGATGATATTTTAACAGAAAAAGACTATGAAAATGTGGGAGAAATATTAAAATAATAGTTTAAAGAGGTAAACGTTCAAAAAAGAGTACGTTTGCCAAAGCTAAACTTAAATATCAAATAACTTTTCCTCTTTGTTAAGATACGACGAGAAAGAATACTACGTGGTGCATAGATATGATCACAATAGTAGAGTCGTAATCGTATCGTCCATAACTTTTTATTGTTTGTATTTTTATTATTTTTGTCCGAATGTTTGCAAAAAATCATAAAATTACAACCAAATCTAAAGTGGGCCGTAAAACACGTCAGGTCGATTTTTTCCCCATTAAAGACATTAATGCATCACTATTTTAATGTCATCGGTAGAAGTAACAATATGAGAAGGACATGTCCGGCCGTTTTCTTTCGCAACATGAGGCTGAGTACGGCATCAGTCGTTGTTAGCTTCCTCTGTAGTTTTCGACGATAACTGCGGAAGCCACCTCTGTTGTTTCAGAAGATAATTGCGGAAAAACAACAAGACATAAGAGGATGACTATATATCACGGAAGGTGCACAATTTGGTCTTGATTTGTAATGTGGCAGACGTCAGTACGTCCTTGCAGTTGGTTGGCATGATGTGTCCGGGAAAACCGCCACACCGCTTTGCAAATCTGGTAATTAGGTTGTCTATTTGCATGCACCAACTGTCTTTACGGCAACCTGTAGACGAGGGTTAGCAATGGATCCTGAGAATAACAGCAAATACAAGTGCAATCTCAATTTTAAGAATCCTGCAAACCATTGGTAGGCTTCCCTTCATCATTGTCAATGATACACAACAATAATAATAAGAAAATTCCGACTCTTTCTCTGGCAACCTATCGGCAGGATATACAATCTTTAAGCATGGTGACTGTAATAGAACCCTTGTCAGATTAGACTGCCATGATACTATAGTTGTGAAGTTTGTTTTTAATGGATTTCAGTGTGTCTATTTCAGCATTTTTTTGTTTTTATTGCTTTTGTGGCCTTGTGCTATTGCATAATTTCATTGTCTTTGTAGCTAGCACTGTTTGTTCGATGTTGATAAGTTTAGCAAAATCACCAGCTATTTTTAGTGAGCAGATTATCTCTTTTATGTTCTTTTGGTTGTTATTTGGAAATTATATTTCAAGCCATTATTTAGCAATAACATTTCAGTATAATTGAACTGGAATTCCAGCTTATTTACAACCCTTGGAAAATGTGTGTGAGTTGCATTTTTTATGAATGTTTATTAACTGATTGTTAGTGTTACTTTTTTAAAGTGACAAGCTTCTTTTGATGGATGTTAGACATTCTGCCATATGAGTTTCTTTACTATGTTTTTAAGAATGTCATGGAGTAATGATATCTGTGTCGAATGTGCAAGTAACATTACTTCAAGAAAGATAGTGTAGAGTAATCTATTGAGGTGTTCTTTCTTTAAAACAGTTGTTTTGCTTCACATCTTAGCCAGAATTTCTCGCCTTTAACTTTGGCAAGCTGTGCTGAGACAAATTAACTGTTTACCTTAACATTTAAATATTCAGGTACCAGAAAATGAACAAATAACGTATATTAAATTAAAATCGACTGTGTTGAACAAGTCTTGGCAAGTGCTGAATTTAACTGAACTTTAAACAACAATATTGAAAATTAGTTAATGATTAGTGGATAAAAATAGTTCATTCTAAACGTAAAGAACAGGAGTACTTCCAGTGACATCAAGGCGAATTTTTTGCATAAGACTATTCGAAATTGTACACATGAAAACTGTCTACCAAACTCTGAATAATTATACAAAAGTATACTTAATCTCGAATTAGATAACACACCACAAGTGCTCTAAGGCACGAAATTACTGACTTTCAGTACGATGTTAATGATTAGCGATTAAAAAAATAATTTTGACTTCATCCATTTACTTACCTCGGTGCAAAATTTTAACCGATTCTACAAACCAAAGTGAAGTGTATGGCAGAGAATGCTTCCTATTTGGCAATACCTGAACTTCCGATATCGCCCCTCTGCTTTGACCTCTGATGTCAGGCTCAACGTCATGACGATAACCGACATTCGTATTGAAATAAATAACTTCACAAATATAAATGTAAACGAAAAAATATAAAAGAAATTAACGGGGCTGTCGCGGAATTAAGAAGTTTTGAACGGGGAGTTTGTAAATAGAAAAACAATAGAAATAGCAATATTCAAATAAAAATGAAACATCGGAAAAAAACATGTAATGATAACGTTTTACTCTATGTAAACAGCACTTCCGGACAATATAGTACAGAAAATCATCCTGAAAACGGCTCCTTTATTGAAGTTCTTTAATATGATGTAGTACCAGGCAAGCCTTTTTTCGTAATAATGAAGTACAACTACGAAACTGGTGATACACGGTGCGAGAGCCTAGCGAAGTGTGAAAGTGAAGTTACGTTTTGCGATGTTCTTTTGTTAACTAATGAAGTCGAGAGAACGGAGTATGTTTAGCGAATAAAAATTCTTCCGAAAATTTTACGCATGCGCGAAGCGACGTGACTCTTCACGTTTGAGTTTACTGAAAAGAAAAAAAAAATCTCACGGGATTCAGACAGATCTATCTTTTACTGTAGTCACACGAGTGTCCAGATTAATATGCTGTGTAAAATTAAGGGGAAAAAAGCCCCACATTATGCGGACAGATCGATTGTTTAAAACGCTCACAGACACGATATGTGACTTCATTAAGAATAATGCGGTGTGGCGCCATTGCCAACGTCTACACATTATAAATATAACTGGGGTCATTTTTAAATATTTGTAGTATCTCATGTCGCTGTAGTAATTGTTTAACACAAAACGCGTAGGTAAATAAATAGATGCATTTTAATAAATATTACCTCTGCCACAATATTTTATTGCCCAAAAACGAAACGCGTAAAGAAATGAAAGCCTTCTTATAAACATTACTGTAATTGGTCAACACAAACCGGGTAAATAAATGAATGCATTCTAATAAACATTACCCCTGATACATTTACAATATAATCAGCGACTAGTTAAAAACAAATACAAACACGTCTATGACAAAATGAAGTATTACATGATGTAATTGGTCAAAGCCGACGGGTGGTACCGAACATTCAAGATGACCCCCTGTCCAGTCTTCGGTTTCCAAAACCTCTGTGATCAACTTCTTGGCTAAAAACGTATCAGAAACAGCGAGAACAGAATAACATAGAGAGGCCTCACAATGACAGTGAAATGAAGCCGGCTGAGAGCGCGACACCCAACCAACATGGCGGCCGAGCGCCTCCCAGCCACAGCTGTGAGCACAGGGTAGTTTATTGAGTTCGCTGTCTGTTAATTCCTTTTTCACATATTTTAAAGCGTTCCTTTCTGACAATCTATTTTTGCCATAAATAATTACAAATTTCAGCTAGGGAGACCAAATCATACTATTATATAAAATAGAAGCACATTTTTCCTCTGCCTGTCCCTTTAACCTTTTATAACTCGAGGAGTACCCAACGTATCGTCGTGCGGTTCCTTTTAATTTCTTCTTTAGAATCCTGGGATAATCTTAGGCTATATTTAATGTCAATATGAATATATGAAAAAAAATCTAAAATAAGAATCATAACGTAGAATCGTTTACCGCTTCTGCACTTAAGTCAGCTCTGGAGCTTTAACTATAAGAGCTAGGCCAGTGTACTTAGTATCGTGAGTTCTATAATTCTATACTATATAGTTTGGTGCAGGTCTCTTAGTTCAGGCTACACTACAAATGTCACGAAAGTGCGGAAGTGGTAAACCATTCTACGTTATTATTCTTATTTAAATTATTTCTCATTTTCGTATTGGCATTTAATACAGTCTACGTTGAACACAGGATTATTCCGATGAAATTGAAAGAAACCGCATCACTATACGTTCTGCAATTCTAGAGTTAGTTTAAAGGTTACCCAAATGTTTGTATACCTTATAGGACTTAACTACAGGGTCATCAGTCTCTAAACTTACAAACTACTTATCAACTAGCTTATCCTAAGGACGGCACAAATATCCATGGCCGAGGGGGGATTCGAACACCCGACCGTAGTGGTCGTGCAGACTGGGACTGGAGCGCCTCAATCCCCTCGGCCACCGCGGCCGGCGATTCTATCATGGATCGACACATAAGCGAGTGCGAAATATCGATTATTCAAAATTTTCGCTCCGTATCTTCAGTTGCGGATTCACATTGGCTTGGTTGTTATCATTATAGGTTTCATGTCGGGCACGCGTGACTTGTGAGAGTAAATTCCTGTTCATTGCAACCAAGTGAGTTTCATTAAATATATCGCAATACCTAAACGCAAGATCAGATGTTCTTTCATGCAAAAATCCTGCCTTTAAGAAAGGGAGAAAGGAATTCGAAGAAGAATGTAAAATATCTAGAGCTTACCCGTGCAAAGCCGGAGCTGTTCAGCTCGTTAGTAATAAAGTAACTAAAAAGTGTTAAGTCATAATTATTGTATACCGAAAATTGTATCCCAAATTTCAAATGTTTATCAATATTGGTCCCAAAGTACAAGGCAAGTGGGCAACAGCATCTACGCTCGCTGGTGGGCAAGCTCACTGAAAGCAACGAATAGAATTTGAAAAGTTCCACCGGTCTGTTGTATCCAAATTTGTGAGAAAACCAGGGGAGCTATAAAAAAGTTGTTGAAATAAAAAGAAAAGTTCATTTCTTTATCTACAACTTTCTCGCTGACGAAAATTTCCTGACCACAAAACAAAAAAAGTGGCCAGTGACTAACTTTTTCATGTCACAATTTTTATTTCGTATAAAAGTAATAGTTTCAATTATTATTTTCATACGTATTTTCAAACGTATTGTACTTCCTAAGAATACTGGTACATTGCTTCAGTATTCACCTGTCTACGTGAAAAATTTGGTAATTTATTTCTTATCCTAAAGGGCTCAAATGACAATGTAATTACGGCGAGCGCCACTTGAAGAACTACGCACTTATCGGCCCAACTCCGTTTCTACACCCAACCAAGATGGCGCCGGACTTCATTGCCGGTACGCTGATGTAGGACGGTATAGCCTCTCTATGTTATTCTGTGCTCGCTGATCAGAAAGTAATAGGACGGTCAACTGAAACACCCCAGCATACACAGATTATCATGTAATTGGAAACAGTTATGAACGATGCGCAGGATCCTCGGGTACCATGTAAGGCTACCTCGTGGCACGTCGCTGAATCTCATCTGCAGCGGCTCTCGCATCACTGTGTCCGCCCTCCCGTTGCGAGGCGCGGAGCAATCACCTGGCAACAGGTACGTGCCTGCTGGTCGGTAACGGCACGCAGAAACAATTTGCCCTCATGCATACAAACGTGTCTTCCCTCGCGCTCTTCGCCAAATGTGACACAGCACGTGCTGCAGTGGCGGGCTTACGCTCTCTGCCCTCTGGCATAATCGCTTTGCAATTCATAGCAGGATATTCAAAAGGTCCTGCTAATCGGACCTCGCCGCAGGCTCCGCGGAAGATTAAAGTCCTTTATAGTCACATAAACATTCGGCGTTCGTAACGCTTCGGTCATTTGCTTGATTTGCAACAACAAACGATAACCATTTTTGGGATGGCCGTGGTTAGGGATGTGTAGTAACTAGTTCAATTGGAGTATTCTGTGATAGGAACTTTAGTTGCTCTCCCGATCTACTGGAAATTCCATCCCTTGATACTGAGTATACCCCACCCCCAGGACCTAAAAGTATGTAGTTCAGAAGTTCTAACTTATATCTGCATATACTGCTTCAGAACGGAAGACCGAAATAGTTCACTTAGTTCAGTTGATGAACTAGCCGAACTGCGCGAACTACGTCAGATCGGAAGGCCGAAACAGTTCTGTTAGTTCAATTACAAGGACAATGTATATCATTCAGTTAAAACTTCCGGGCTGAGAGGCCGTGGTCCACGTATAAAACTTCCTCCAGACGTTTTGTCTCCAATTGTGGGTCTTCCGGCTACTGCCACTGTGGTGCGAGGGGCTCTCAGATTTATAGAGGGCATAGAGGGCACCACCATACGTCACGAGAGGCTGTATGTGTGGCTATCTCAGGATGACGTCGTCATTCTCGGTTAAAAGTAATCGATTGTCATCCTGTTGGTGCAATGTCAACATCAATATTTTATCTAACTTTAGGCCTTCTTCTTTTCTAATAAAAACATTCGGCGTTCGCAACGCTTCGATCATTTGCTTGATTTGCAACAACCAAATGATAACCATTTTTGGGATGGCCGTGATTAGGGATGTCAGTAGTCGTGATAATTTGTTGTCATGGAAATAGGCGTTTTCTCTCGTGAAATACTGTATGGTCGTACATAAGTATTCTTGACTAAATAGACTGGTTGACCAAATAAGATTCTGTCATTATGCAAAAGTTATTTCAATATGCGGAATGGTCGCGTGTTCTAAGGAGTCAAGCTACGGACTGGCGATTGTTCCCGCCAAAGATTCGAGCCCTCCCTCGGGCATGTATGTGTGTGTGCGTGTGTGTGTTATCCGCAGTGTACGTTAATTTAAGTAGTTTGTATGTCTAGGGACTCATAGCAGTCAGATAAAAAAAAAAACATTAAAGTACTACCGATCGCTCGAAAACTGAGAGTCATAATTGATTCACGCCACACACGACAAACTTTGAATTTAGCCACGCAAGAATTCTCTTACATCGCAGGGGTGGTACATGACGAGGAAAACTGAGCATTATTTAAATAACTAATAATTTATCATGATCAAAAGAACACAGAAAAATAAAATTTTGCTATGCTATATATTTGTAGGCTGTAAGTAACCCGAAACTGCATTATTTAGATAACTAATAATTTATCATGATCAAAAGAACACAGAAAAATAAAATTTTGCTATGCTATATATTTGTAGGTTGTAAGTAACCCGAAACTGCGAAGACAGACAAATCTATAATTTACGACTAACTGCATTCCTGTAGCTCGTTTGATATAAAAGGGAAATGTGAAGAACACGAATACTTCCAGTGACGTCATGGCCATTTTTTAGCATTAGTCTTTTCCAAACTGCAGACTTTAGTATATGAAAACTCTCTACCAGACTTTGAATAATGTTACAAACGAATGCTTAAACTTTAATTCATGCCATATCACAAAAGCTGTAAGATATGTCAAAGTTTCTGGATTTCAGCTCTATGCTGCCTAATATTTAATGATAACCTAGCATCACCCAAAATCTATATGACCTCACTTCTGTTAAAAAATCATTTTCCGGCAATGATTGTGTACGTCCTCAGTCTCTTAAGTATTAAATGCGGTGTTGAGGATATAAATGGGTACATAAAGGGTTAGTGCATATTTAACTAATTTCTGCGTATTTATTCATATATTTTACTTTTTCAGCATTGATTTTCTTCGCAGTATTTTAAGAAAGAAAAGACCCGAAAAAATTTCTCTTTTATTGCTCTCTTTGTGAAGAAGAGCTACGTTTCCAAATTCATAAAATCCGTAAAATGATAACTTTGCTATCAACAATGACCAGTTCGTGTAGTATAAAGAAAACAAGCCACTCAGCAACTTAACAAAAACTAAATAGAACTCAAGAATAATGCGTCAAATCTTTAAGGTTCGGTGCGGCTGTCGCGTAATAAAACCATTACATACATTATGCAACAATAATTTTTCCAAAAATGTGTTCAGATGTTTGTAATTCTATGGGACCAAAGTACGTTGGTCATCAGATCCTAGTCTTGCAAACTACTTAATCTAAGTTAAACTAACCTAAGGACAATACATACATCCATGCCCCAGGGAGGATTCGAAGCTCCGACGTGGGAGGCCACGCGATCCGTAACGTGGCGCTCCAGACCGCTTAGCTACTTCCGCGCGGCATAATTTTTCCAACAAATAAAAAGTACCATTTTAGTTACCTTATAAACTAGGAAATAGTATTTTGTTACTCGTAATTCAGTAGGAGACAAAATATTACAATGACGAAGGACAAGAGCAGTAAAACGTATTTGTTTCGTCAGTGGATTGTTAGAGAGCCTACTCTGACAACAGATGGAAGTATAGTGTGTGAAAACGTTTGAGTTTAGTATATTCTGGAAACAAAATGTGTTTTTTGACTTACTGATTGTAGCTTTTTACTTAAAGAAACAAACTTTATATTTATGGTATTGTTGCAGGTACCCTACGACAAAGATTTCGAGATTATACAACATTTACAGACAGCTGCTCGTAGAAATGATTTTAATAAACGTGATTCTAAGATCCGTAAAAACTTACCATCAGCATTTTCTGCAAGCAGAAGAGGAAATGATGGCCATGATAATTTTTCATTTACATTCAGAAGTACGTGTAAATAGTGTTTACAGGTAACTAGCGTTTCTTGCCTTTAATACCATGGATTACGTGAAGTCATTTAATAATCTTGTTGGCAAACACTTGAATATTCCTGGCTTAGAAACGGGATGGTTTTAGTTCATAGAAGCAAGGCTTCAGACCACTCAATGCGTAATTTGAAATAATAAAAAGAGAACTTTCAGATAGGAAATAACTATTTACATCTATTTACGTACTCACTCCAAAACGTTTTGCAACTGATTTAATTCAAAAAATGGTTATTTTGATGCTGCAGTTGTTCTATGAAATTGTCCACCAAAATGATTGCAACATTGTGAAAGTTCCATTCAGATGTTGTCCAACTTTAGGGTCAAATTGACAAGCTGTTGTGGTGCCCCGAGCCATTGAAAACAATCTTTCAGAAGGAAGAGAGAAAGCCATTACACCCAGACGTCTACGTGTAACACCAGGCAAAATAAAAACCACTGCCTCACCGTTGTCCCAGGATTGCAAGGAAGTAGATTTTTGGCTATTACCTGTTGATACGAACCAAGTCGAATTTCAGAGATCAAATCCCGGAAATGTTATAAATCAAGACAGTAGAAACATGGTTTGGAGATAGCATTTCATGCTGAAACGTATTTGTCGATTCAGCATGCATGCTGGCAACGAATATGTCTGATACTCGTCAAAAATGGCAATGGAACAGCAAGGCAATATACAGTTTCGTGTTACGTAAATCTGCCAGTGAATCGTTTTATATGTCAAGTGTTTGTGGTACATCGTTATAGTAGTTTAAATGTTTACCGGTAGTATGTCCTATTTCGTGACGGCTGGGAGGACTTTTAGGACGTTCCACGTCCCACGGACGGCTGAAAGCATTGCAGCAGACAGATGCATTACTTCATGACTCATTGGGGAGCCGTCAAGGATATCAAAACTGTTGTGCAGAGAACTATCACCGAGGATTTTGGGTAAAAGAAAGGTCTATGAGTGGTTTGTGCCGTATGTGACTTCAGGCGGAGCCCAACGCTGCAAAGACCGTTTAAAAGCAGCCCAAAGTGATGCGATTTCGCGAAATTGGTTGTAACTGTCAGCGAAACATGGTGTGCTCTAAAAAAGGTTGAGCCCACAGAAGCCGGAATCAAAGAAAGTTCGTTTGCATATGAATCTTGTTAAGCCATTACTAACAGTTTTCTTCGAGTCCAAAGATATCAATCATTCACAACGACTTCACACGAGAAGGGCAAACCGTTAATTCTTAGTATTATCTCGTCATCCTCCATCATTTGTGGACTAGAATTCGTGGAATTCGACCCGAATACCGAAACACAGGTTCCTGGCCACCCCTCCAAAACTTTCCCACCCACAAAGCAAAGGTCATGAGTGAGTTTTTGGCCAGTAAACGATTCACAGCCCAGTATCATTCGCCATATTGATAACAATTGCCCAGCCGACTATGGGTTGTTCTCCAAATCGAAGTCGTCAATGACAAGAATTGTTTTCACAGTACCAAAATTAATGCAATCCCATAACAGGAATACAGTGACTGTTTCGGAACAATTTATAACGATTTTAGCTGTCTATTGATTCATGAGGAGGCTATTTTGGATAAACACAGATTTTGTGTATGTAATACCGACTTCTCTTTTTCATAGTCACAGTTTTAACAGAACTCTGACACACTGTGGAATATCGAAATTAAGTCCGATCTATTTTGGACGGAAATGTCAGTTAAATCACATAGTCTCGCACGATCTAGAATTAGAGGTGCGTATAAAAATTGTATCGAACAGTTCGTTGCATAGTGGTAAAAATGCGCCTGGGAAGTAGTCGCGAAGTGGGTAACAGTGAGAATGTTCCACTTTCAAGGAAGACTACGCAAGTGGCACTCTCCTATTCAGATAAACTTCGAATACGTTGTATTCCAGTTCAAAATATGAGATACCTATTTTTATACCTGGCCATAAGACCGCTGAAGTAATAAAACGGCTCATGAAGAAAATGCGGTTGTTATCTTTCTGGGTACATATCGTCGATACAGTAAGAGATACATCGTAACAAAAATGTTGAAACATAATTTCTATGGATTCTACTGTACTTTACCACTGTGCAATTGAAAGACGTTGATGAAAATTTTCTATGCTTATCTGTTCGCAATTTGGGATGATCTTTATAAAAGAGATCTTTATCCAGAGGAGACTGATTGATCTTACTGTAAAAAGTGCCTTTATCTTTCAGATATAATACCAATGTGGCCCTGTAAAGTAACCTGAACAAAATACTCCCTAAAAACGTTGATAGATCTGTATCAATACATACATTATGGATTAATTAAACAATGGTACGTATTGTACTCTGTCTTGGCGCTGAAATTTAGAGTGTAACTGCAGTCTGTTCGTGAAAATCAAATCTGTGTAATTCTTTATTTACGAACTGACTGAAAATGGAAGTACCAGTATAACTGTCTGCAGTCGTATTGGTATGTTGGAAATGGTGATTGGTTTTATTGATCCTATTTTCGTTATATTTTCTATCAATTAATAAAATAACTCGTAATTGATTTATTAGTATAAATGTTGGCAGCATGTGTAGCGTTTGTCTGTGATGAACACTGGTTTCAATAATAACAAAAAAAAATATTTTAATCATTTGAGTGGCTGCAAGCTGTTAGAGTAATGAAACCGTTATACAATTGCAAAGCGGCGACACTGCTCCAAATTAAAATTAAATCTGTAAGCCAAATGTAGCTACTAACCTCACTTATGTGAAAAGTGACAAATATTTTCAGAAAAAGAGTCAAGTTCCAATAAAATCATAACAAAGTTTGAGAGGGGAGATTGATTGTTTAAGATTTTCTGAAGTATATTTGAAAGTATCAAGATTTGGAAAAAAACGTGGGCAATTACTTTACTCGATTTAAAGTCACAGAAATATATTCAAAAAATATCTCCCATTATTTTCAGCCGAAAACAATAGTGAAAGAAAGTCCCACCAGTTTCATAAAAATAAATTGGATTTAAAGTGACAGCGATATATTCAAAAAGATTTGTTCCATCATTTACAGTCATAAATTATAATGTAAGGAAATTCCATTAGTTTTACAAAAAAGTAATGACTCAACTATGCCTGTCTGAGAAGTTTTACAAAGCGCAAAGTTTGCTTATCTTGTCAGTGTAAAATCATCATTGTGTCTCAAACATGTTATCAAAAAGATCAGACAAAAGCCCTGAATCATCTCATTAAAGAAAATCGAATGAAAGTATCCATAATTTTTGTTTCGCAGTTCTGGACCATATATTTAATGGACCTTCTCGGAGACCATTTCTAACCACGACTTCTCGCGATCACGTACAGACTTATTCTCAAGCTTAGCCGCGTACCGCAGTAGAACCGCGACAAACAAAGAGCAAATCAGACATACATACCACTCCTACCTAACCAACAAGTACATATTTTTCCTAAAATATATTAAAGACATATGTCAGAAACAAACTTTAAACATTTTTATATATTTCGAAATCGTTCCGTCACCTCACAATTTTTGAAATGGTCAAACGTTTATGTGTAGTAAATGTTATCGTATATTTAACAACAAATTAACAGTGCAGCCATAAATAACGGGCTCCTGAAGCAAAATAATAGAAACAAAAGGTCTTTCTCTCTGTCAAGTCTGGGAATAACCAACTGGGGGTGAAATTGCAGAACTACCGCCATGTACGATAAGCGTCATTCAGTGGACAGAGCGCTCATATAGCAGTTTATAAGGGTACTTACAACCTATATCTAAATACTGCGATTTTGGGATGTAACTGTATCATATATGGTTGAAAGTGACGTTAAATATACAATCAGATTTACTGCACAAAACAATGGCTACAAGAATGGCGTGGTGAGGAGAGCATTTATAAAAATATCACAATGTTTGAAGATGTGATTGGACAGTTGTAAGGGACAGTAGCAACCACGGAAATTATGCTTCAACATTTTTGTTACATCTCGCACAGTTTAGACGATATGCGCTCAGAAAGATAACATCCGCGTTTACTTCAGGAGGGTCTTCACCGGTTCATCTAAATCTGCATACAGGCTATCGTTATTTTGTGAATGCAACACTTTGTGTGCTATATAACTAAAGAAGCTGAATATTTAAATTTGACTTAGGTATATAGCAACAACAATTAGCACGACAACAATTCATTCATTGTTGCAAAAAGGTTTTTTTCATTTATTAAAACAAATGCACTTTTCATAAGAATTAAACTTACGTAGCCTCGAATTTGTTTTCATTACACATTGATTTCTGGTTTAAGTATAATGAAATCCCTTATCTTCAAAGTGAAAAAATAATCAAGTAATAAATACATAAGCGCGCACTGCACTTACAAGATAGGTTGCGACGGGCTGCCATCCACCACTCAACAGGGAAAGATGCCTCGCAGTTGGACACGGTCAACAGCGAGCATGAGGACTGACAGGTTGCATACAACACGGCGCAGCACAGCCGACACAATAGCGTGTAGTGCAGCCAGCAAATTTGGCGCAGTTTCTAGATACATTTTAATTTTTCTACAGCTCTCTAACCAAGATACCATACAGCTGTTTACTGATAGTGCTTTTAAATCAGATGGTAAACAATATGGAATATATTTTATTGCATTTATAATGCAGTTTATAGACAACATATGAAAAGTATATGTAATTCTAAAAATATCACAGAAATCTATACAATAGTGCCTTCTATACAGTATGCCTTCATTATGTAATTTATTTAAAAATTTTACTTTGAATAGTTTACAAGCCATGTGTCCTAATCGGGAGATTTCGTCAAATTACTTTACTTTCGCTCCCTAATAAAACAGGAAGCGTTTGCGTATCACAGCAGCGAGTTTTTCAAAGATATTAACTTGACGTCCACTTTCTACGACAGAAAAATGAAATCCCACAAAAAATGCGATGTTTCCTGCTGTTCGATTTCAAACGGATTTACTTTGTAAATCACGTTTAAGTGCCTGATAATGGGTAAGGCTGTTGATGTTTTTAAAAATATCGGGAATCCGATATATCGGTATTTTAAATAAATATATTAATATCAGACCTATATATATTGAAGAAAAATATCGATATATCAGAGGTAAAATATTGAGAAATTGGCCTACAAAAATACTGGCTGTACATTGTAATTATGCTACTGGATTTAGAGCTGTATATATATATATAAATATTGATTAAAAATTAGATAGTCCCCTCATAGCATGAATAAGGAAAACATTTAATGAAAAAAATTGTAAGTTAATAATTGCACTTTTCGCAGATGAAAAGCTTGTATTACAATAGTTTTTGGTCGAATGTTGTGTTATTCAAATGTTTATTAAGCTTAAGAGACTTAACTTGGGGGGGGGGGGGTCATCAGTCCCTAAATTTACAAACTGCTTTTGAACTACCTTATACTAAAGACGACACAAACATCCATGCCCGAGGGGGATTCGAACACCCGACAGGAAGGCCTCGCGCATCGGAGCATAGCGCCTCAATGCGCTCGACCGCTCCGCCGTGGCTATTGCGTTGGTAATTAACAACTATGCACATCATACAGTGTCAGTGCCGAAACCAGGATTAAGGTCTGTAGGGGAGGGGTGGGCAGGGGAGGTGTCTCTTTGTGCCACAAACTAAACTTGATTTATAGTAGCCTAATTCCTGCTACTTCGCAAACGTAGAGTGGATGGTCTGCATTGTTTGTTTATACTTCAAAATAAAAATTTTAATAGATTTAGCTTTAAAAAAGCTTTCCTAATCCAGTATTTTGATACCACTTGCCACCTCCTATTGCATCACAGATGGCAGAATTCCAAACATCCCAAAACACATTTTTTCCATTCTAACCATGGTTACAAATCCAAATCTTCGCATTTCTAGCATCAAAATAGTCTTTGTAGCACCATTAAAAGATATTTACTTATTTCACCCACTTAATGGTTGAGTTTCCAAAAATGTCGAAACATGTGTTTATAAAATTCCAATAAAAAATCTAAATCTGAAGTTGTGTATTTCTTGCTTCAAAATTGCTTAAATAGCAATGTATTTTCAAAAACCTGTTCATCCGCTATTTCTACCCCCTAAGCCACTCTCGCATGGAGAATGATTTGCAGGAAGCATGCCACGAAGCACACAGGGCAGGTGACAGGTCGACCCTGCGGCCTGCTGGAGGGCTGTTTGCTGCAGGATTCTGGATACAGCGCGTGTCCTGTTATTCTCGCATGCTTTCGGAATGCTACCTGCGCTGGCCAATCAGAAGTCGCGTTTGGCGTGTGACCTTGCAGCCAGCAAGACGGGAACTCGAAGAGAACACACCAGACAGAACGCAGTGCCAAGTGTCCATCAGCGAAGTGCAGTCTTTCTCAAACGATTATAAAGAAACTATTCAGTCAAAAAATATGATTCTCGCATAACTTATAGATGCATTCTTCTGCTTCATGATGAACTGAATATCATTTGGTTAGTGGTAATAGTTCTTATGATATTTACGGATTTAGTACAGTACTACAAGGAATCCAAAAATTTTACATTGAAAAATAGAGGTCGCTATGAATTTGCGTTTGGTACAAGTTAGGTCATATATTGCTGCGAATGAAATGTAGCTGAAATATTGAATTATTCTTTGAAGTTGTAAGGATGTCGCTATCTATCACCAATCTCGAGATAATGGGTTGTATGTAAACCACTTGTTCCTGATCCCACGCGTCAACGAAGAAAACGGGACGAAATTTCCATATAATCCCTTGTATCAGATAAATTATTGGAGGTATCGAAGCAAGATTTTAGCAAATTATAGTACGCAAAGAGGAGTTTATTTTTTCATGCTATTAATTTACGGAACTTGCATATGAAGCGCGTTATTCGAGCAACTACAGATCTTATTCAATGAAGTAATGAACTTTTAAGGAGTCACAGATTCCTGGTAAAACTAAATTTGCTTTGTCTTTATTTTTACAATGTAAGTGAGCAATTTATTTGTTTAATTTTATACCGCTTATGGTTATTTTCATATACTACTAACTTTTCTTGCTCTCAGTCTTACTAAATACAGTTTAATATTATGTGGTAATTAGTGAGAGGAATTTTTAAACTCTATTGTTTTGACAAAAGAAGAGGATTTTAGCATTACAAAGGAAGTGTCTGCACATTAATAAAATCTCATAACTGAAGTATTTCTCTGGAAAAAAAGAAAAAAAAAGGATGCTGTGAAAATAAATAGCTTCTTGATTTGAAATTACAGTGTAATTCGATATCCCAGTATGTTTTTAAATGGTATAGAACAAACTGATGAGATTATTTTATATGTATACTTTCCAATTTCTGAGAAGTAAAGAAAACCATTTAGATTACATATGATATATTTTAGTTAGTGTTCCAACACAGAGTGATGTGTTTTTTTATCACAAACAACTTTCAGCTTGTCAAAAGAATTCAATTTAGACCATGCAGGCTGCTTTACAAAATTCCAGTACATTAAACGTTTTTGTATTGCTAAGATTGAATACAAAAATAGATTTTTTCGAATGTTTTCAAACACAATTTTCACCATTAAAATATACTAGAGTATCGGATTCCATGAAAGTTTCAATATAACTGCACATTTATGAGCCCTACCAGACTTTCCTTCTTTGTCTGACAAACGTATTATTCACATCCTGTCCCTGACAATGTTAAAATCCGCTTCTTTTGCCAAAACATAGCAGACCTAACAAATATTATTCTCACTAACATTTTTCAGATACATTAGCAACAGAACATTGAGTGTTGGGATTTGTAGGGGGAATTAACGGCAGGGTGATCAGTCGTCCAGAATATTGAAACTAACAATATTGAGGGCAAGATAATTTGTACTTCATGAAAATGCCAATTCTAAAATTAAATGAGTAACTTCTTCACTTACATAGAAAAACTGTAATTTTCGTTTCACTAGCTGTTGATGACTCTTAAAAAGCCCACTACTTCATTCATTAAAATCTGTACTTTGTTACATATTGCGATTAATGTGAAAGTTTCGTAAATGAAAAAAATAATCTTCCCTTTTTGTGCTATCGTTTGATAAAATCTTGCTTCGATACCTCCAATCATTTAAGAGATATAAGGAATTTAATGAAAATTTCTTTCCCTTTTCTTTGCTGACTTGCATGATAGGGAACAAGTGCCTTGCATACAACCCATTATCTCGAGATTGATGATAGATAGCGACATCATTCCAACTTCAAAGAATAATTCAATATTTTAGCTACATTTCATCCGCAGCAACTTCGGATTTCTTGCAGTACTATACTGAATCCGTTAGTATCACAAGAACTATAACCACAAACAAAATAGTAGATAGATCTTCATGAAGCTGAGAAATGTAGCTATGAGATGTGCGAGAATCAATTTTTTTTAGCGAATAGTTTCTTCAACATCGTTTAAAAAATAAAGCAGCTCGGCCGTGTTGCGCGCCTTAGCGTCCATCCACTGAAGCCAGCCTGCTCGCTTCCGCGCCCAATCTTGCACCGTGTGAGAGAGACGCAGTGTTTTTCAGCCGCATTCGTACTGTACAGGTGACTGACGTACGCTCCATCCAGAAAGCTTCTGGCGAAACATGTTCCTTGTGAGTGTGGCTTTCGGGATGCGAATATAGAAAACTCACTGATGCCTACAGTGTAAGATAAACAACGTCTAAAAATTTGAAGTTTCTATCGTCTGTAGATTCACTTTTCAGCTCCGTTTTCTGTTTTTTAGAAACGGATCAAGAAGGCGACAAATTTTTCATACGCTTTGCCATCTGTCTTGGTAGTTTTACTTTTCAAACTGCAATATGCACTTATTTTTCTTTATTCTTACGCTTGTTGCAGAAAAACAACTAAAGAATGTTAATAACTTTTCGCTGTATATAATCTCCTTGCTTTTATAGTGTCAAAAGTCATCGCTGGTCTTCAGTCCGAATTTTATATAAACTGACGACTTTCAGCCACTATATCTTCCACCCTCGTATAGCTATCGACACGGAACTGGTATGGTGTACAACGAGAGACTTTGTACTACAACAACAACACAGAGAGATCGTTCATCTCCATTGTGTAGTTTTTGCTGAAGATCAAAATATTGACACCCACACGTAGAAGCTGGCCGCAGTGGCCGAGCGGTCTGCGGCGTGCCAGGCACGGTCTGCACGGCCACTGGGGTCGGTTGTTCGACTCCCTCCTCGGACATGGATGTTTGGGCCGTCTTTAGTATAAGGTAGTTCATAAGTAGTTTGTAAGTTTAGGGACTGATGACCCCGTATTTAAGTCCCAGAAGCTGTACAAACATTTGAATATTTTTGAAGACACCTAGAATTTTATATAACTCGGTAACCTTCCATACCTTCCACAACCTTATCATTATCAACCAAATGTTCAAATGTTTGTTAAGCTTATGGGACTTAACTAGGGGGTCATCAGTCCCTAAACTTACAAACTACTTATTAACTACTTACGAACTAGGACGACACAAATATCCATGCCCGAGGGGGGATTCGAACCCCCGACCGTAGTGGCCGTGCTGACCGTGACTGGAGCGTCTCAGTCACCTCGGCCACCGCGACCGGCCATTATCAACCCTCCGCCAGCATAGTGCACAATGGGAGACTGATACCTACTATCACATACAAACAATATATTTGCGATGTGTAGTTTTGGCTGTAGAGTGAAATATAGGCATAGGGAACACCTCAATTCTTATATATAATGATTACGTTACTTTCGCTCCTTAAGAAAAATTAACAAAGTGAAAAGAAAAAAATAGGGAACCAGGAAGCTTTTGCGTTTCACTGCAGCTCGTTTGTCAAAGATATTAACTTGACGTTTACTTTCTATGACAGCAAAATTAAATCCCAAAAAAATGCAACGTTTTCTGTTGTCCGATATGAATTGCAATGGCCCATATATCTACTCTGCAGACACGTTTAACTGCCTAGTAGTGGTTTCATGAAACCACGTTTTTTTTTTTTTTTTTTTTTTTTTTTTTTTTTTTTTTTTTTTTTCTTTTTTTTTTTTTTAAATATTTCTCTACCATTCCACTCTCTTCAATGGTCGCATGCCACATAAAAAAATAAGTATCTCATATTCTGACATAGACCACGACGTATTCGAAATGAATCGCAATCGTCGAGTAGCACTTGGGTAGTGTTAATATTAATTTGAGAGTTCAAAGAACTCTTGCGTGAATAAAATATCACAACATCTGATGTGGCAAGATATATGTAACTGTGCCGCAACTAGCAGGACAGGTGCAATGGCTGCTACTCGCCGCTGCCGTTCCGCTGGTGCGCCGTCGCCCTCGACACACGCCTTGGCAGCCGCAGAAGGCCGCCGGGGTCACTGGCTGCTGCGATCGGCAACAAAGCCGGCCCGTGTTATACCGCTAACACAAATCTACGGCACGCCGCTCTGGATACGCCATTACTGTCGGGATGTAAATTTAGCATGACTAATGGCAACTAGGCCGCCGTCTGGAAGGCGCGCAGTACAGGCGTCGACACGAGTCCACGCAACCAGCCAGCCGCATGTGGACGCCCGGGTGCTCGGCACGCGCCCAGCCAACACTGTGCCCCACCGCTCTGCATGTACACACGTACTCTGCAGTCACCGTAAGTAGCTTGGTCAGGACAAACAACAAACTCAAGTAAGAAAAGCCTTGAGTAACTGTGCTGCTTCTATATCTATTCACACAGCCAGGCAGCCCTGAGATCACTGTCAGCTCCTGCAACAAGGTCTAAAATTGTTGCAGAATGTCACAGGGTTCTGGTGGAGCTAGGGGAAAGCAATAGAGTAAACCTATTGTGGGTCCCTGGCCAGCCGACCGCGGTGGCCGAGGAGACTGAGGCGCTCCAGTCATGGTCTGCACGGCCACTACGGTCGGGGGTTCGAATCCCCCCTCGGGCATGGATATTTGTGCCGTCCTTAGTCTTAGTAAGTTCATAAGTAGTTTGTAAGTTTAGGGACTGATGACCCTGTAGTTAAGTCCCATAGACTATACAAACATTTGAAAATTTGTCCCTGGCCACTCGGGGATCAGTGGCAACGAACATTTCGACAGATTAGCCAGGATGGGGGCAGAGACTCCATTTATTGGACCGGAACCTGTCCTGACAATCACCAAGGCAATGATCAAATTGGAGCTACGTAACTGGCTCAGAAGACAGCACGTAGAATATTGGACCAAAGTCTACCAACAAAAACATGGCAAGGTAATGATGCCAAAGCCATGTTTTAAAAGAAGCTCTGCAATCCTGGGCCTGAACAGGAGAGAGATTAGACTCATGGTTGGATTGCTGACAGGCCATGGGAATTTCAAAAAAACACCTACATACAATGGGAATAACAGAAAAGGACCCTAAATGTAGGATCTGTGATGACGGTGATAAAACTGCATCACATCTAATCATCGAATGCATTGCATTGGAGAGTAAAAGGCACAGAACACTTGGGACAACTAGACCCAAAGAAATTGTGTCTAATAAAGAACTGGTAAAGGGACTCCTTGCACTGTTCAAGGGCTTTACTAGATATACAGGGAGCGATACCGCACAATAAACTTAGTTTCGGTGCGGGCAGTGGCGGGTTGGACCAAGACTGTTGTGGCTTCCCTAGAAAAATCAAATCAAATCAACTGCGCTGCTATAGGCACACTACAGTCACTTCTGGGCAAGAAGAATTTTTTCTGCCTCTTGATATACCTTTCACTACCAGCTAAGAAAATGTAAATCCAGGCTCAACTGCTGGAAAGAAAAGATGATTGAAAACACAATTTTAGGAGAGGATTAAAGTTCAACAATATTCTGCAATACATATTGTAGTACTGTTAACTTTTCACTCTATTCGCAGAATTAATAAAAGTGAGTTTTGAATGTTTTATACATTGTAGTAGCTTTCACGATCGATATCTAGTTGGTCTGGTGCACGACGCAGTAAGAATGAACATTAGGATTGCCATATAAAATTTAATGATTCCTTTTTCCCTTTTCTTGCTATTATAATACACTGGCAGTCCTAAACTTCATAAAGCAATAACTGTATGTTAACCTGTGCAGTCATTCACCATTGGGTTCTCCTGTTTCCATCCCAGAACAATTAAAAAAACACATTTATCAGTATTGAGATTGTGTTTAAATAATCTACATTACACATGTTCCGACATAATAGGGGCTTTTATGAGAATCACAACTTCATAACACGCAAAACAGAGGTACAAATCTGAAAACGTAACTTCACTGCATGGGAGAGTAGCACGTTAATCGGAGCTAGCGCTGCCAAGCGGCGAAACAGGTGTACTCAATAAGTGATTACACTTTCTACCTACTATTCCCACCCCCATGAACCACAGACATTGCCGAGGTGGGGTGGCTTGCGTGCCTCAACGATGCAGATAGCCGTACCGTAGGTGCAACCACAGTGGAGGGGTATCTGTTTAGAGGCCAGACAAACGTGTGGTTCCTGAAGAGGGGCAGCAGCCTTTTCAGTAGTTACAGGGGCAACAGTCTGGATGATTGACTGAGCTGGCCTTGTAACATCAACTAATGTGGCTTTGCCACACAGCTACTGCGAACGGCTGAGAGCAAGGGGAAACTACAGCCGTTACTTTTCCCGACGACATACAGCTCTACTGTATGAAAATATGATGATGGCATCCTCTTGGGTAAAATATTCCGGAGGTAAAATAGTCCCCCATTCGGATCTCCGGGCGGGGACTACGAAGGAGGATGCTGTCATCAGGAAAGACAATACTGACATTCTACGGGTCGGAGCGTGGAATGTCAGATCCCTTAATCGAGTAGGAAAATTGGAAAATTTAAAAAGGGAAATGGATAGGTTGAAGTTAGATATAGTGGGGATTAGTGGAGTTCGGTGGCAGGATGAACAGGATTTCTGGTCGGGTGAGTACAGGATTATAAATACAAAATCAATTGGGGGTATCACAGGAGTAGGATTGATAATGAATAAGAAAATAGGAATGCGGGTAAACTACTATGACCAGCACAGTGATCGCATTATCATTGTCAAGATAGATACGAAGCCAACACCGACAACAGTAGTACAGGTTTATATGCCAACTAGCTCTGCCGATGATGAGGAGATCGAAGAAATATATGAGGAGCTAAAGGAAATTATTCAGACAGTTAAGGGAGAGGAAAACTTAATTGTGATGGGAGACTGGAATTCGGTAGTAGGACAAGGAAGGGAAGGGAAGATAGTAGGAGAATATGGTCTGGGCAAAAGGAATGAAAGAGGGAGCCGCCTGGTAGAATTTTGCACGGAACATAATTTAGTTATAACAAACACCTGGTTCAAGAATCACAAAAGAAGGTTGTATACGTGGAAGAGACCAGGAGACACCGGGAGATACCAGATAGATTTTATAATGGTAAGACATAGATTTCGGAACCAGGTTCTACAGTGTAAGACATACCCAGGGGCAGATATAGACTCTGACCATAACTTGTTAGTCATGAACTGTAGGCTGAAACTGAAAAAACTGCAGAAAGGTAGGAAAATAAGGAGATGGGACCTAGATAAATTGAAGGAACGTGAAGTTCTGGAGAATTTCAGAGGAAGATTTAGGCAACAATTGACAGAAACAGGGGGAAATAAAACAGTAGAAGAGGAGTGGGTAGCATTGAGAGATGAAATAGTGAAGGCAGCAGAGGATAAAATAGGTAGAAAGGCAAGACCTACAAAAAATCCTTGGATATCACAGGAAATACTAAATTTAATTGATGAAAGGAGAAAATATAAAAATGCAGTAAATGAAACAGGCAAAATGGAGTACAGACGACTAAAAAATGAGATTGACAGGAAGTGCAAAATGGCTAAGCAGGAGTGGCTAGAAGCCAAATGCAAATCTGTAGAAGAATGTATAAGAAGGGGAAAAGAAGATACCGCCTACAGGAAAATAAAAGAAACATTTGGGGACTAGAAAAGCAACTCTACGAATATCAAGAACTCAGATGGGAAATCAGTTCTCAGCAAAGAAGGGAAAGCTGAAAGGTGGAAAGAGTACATAGACCAGCTCTACAAAGGAAATGAACTTAGTGAGAATGTTGTAGGAAGCGAAGAGGAAGTAGATAAAGATGAAATAGGAGACACTATACTGAGAGATGAATTTGACAGAGCCCTGAAAGACCTAGGTCGGAACAAGGCCCCAGGAGTAGATGACATACCCTCAGAGCTACTCAAGTCTCTGGGAGAGCCAGCCATGACAAAACTATTTGAACTGGTGTGTAGGATGTATGAGACAGGCGAAATACCCTCAGACTTTAAGAAAAATGTAATAATCCCCATTCCAAAGAAATCAGGCGCAGACAGGTGTGAAAATTACAGAACCATCAGTTTGATAAGTCATGGTTGCAAAATTTTAACTCGAATTATCTACAGGAGAATGGGAAAGCTGGTAGAAGCTGACCTCGGGGAAGATCAGTTTGGATTCAGGAGGAACATAGGAACCCGGGAGGCAATACTCACTTTACGTCTTATCTTAGAAGATAGATTAAGGAAAGGCAAACCTACATTTTTAGCTTTTGTAGATTTGGAGAAAGCTTTTGACAATGTTGACTGGAATACACTCTTTCAAATTCTGAATTCAGCACGGGTAAAATACAGGGAAAGGAGAGTTATTTACAACTTGTACAAAAGCCAGACTGCAGTTATTAGACTCGAAGGGCATGAAAGGGAAGCAGCAGTCGGGAAGGGAGTAAGACAGGGTTGTAGCCTTTCTCCTATGTTATTCAATTTGTACATCGAGCAGGCGGTGAAGGAAAGCAAGGAAAAATTTGGAATAGGAGTTAAAGTTCAGGGGGAAGAAATGAAAACATTGCGTTTTGCCGATGACATTGTAATTCTGTCAGAGACAGCAAAGGACCTGGAAGATCAGTTGAATGGAATGGACAGTGTGTTGAAGAGAGCGTATAAAATGAACATTAATAAGAGCAAAACAAAAATAATGGAATGTGGTCTTAGAAAATCGGGTGATGCTGAAGGAATTAGATTAAGTAACGAAACAGTGAAGGTGGTAGATGAGTTTTGTTACTTGGGTAGTAAAAGAACATGTGATTGTCGCAGTACACAGGATATAAAATGTAGAATGGTAATGGAAAGAAAAGCTTTTTTGAAAAAGAGAAATTTGCTAACATCGAATATTAATTTGAATGTAAGGAAGTCTTTTCTGAAGGCATTTGTGTGGAGTGTTGCCTTGTACGGGAGTCAAACATGGACAATAAACTGTGCGGACAGGAAGAGGATAGAGGCTTTTGAAATGTGGTGCTACAGAAGAATGCTGAAGATTAGGTGGGTAGATCGCATAACTAATGAAGAGATACTGAACAGACTTGGTGAGAAAAGGAATTTTTGGCATACCCTGACTAAAAGGAGGGATCGCTTGGTAGGACACATTCTTAGACATCAGGGAATCGTAAATTTAGCATTGGACGGAAGTGTGTGGGGTAAAAATCGCAGAGGGAGGCCAAGAGACGCGTATAGTAAGCAGATCCAAGTGGATGTGGGTTGTCGTTCTTATGAGGAGATGAAAAGGCTTGCTCAGGATAGAGTAGGGTGGAGAGCTGCATCAAACCAGTCTCCGGACTGAAGACCATAACAACAACAACCTACTATTCATTATGCTTATTAATGAGGTTTTTTTAGCTTAAAGCAACACTTGAATACATCTACATACATACTCCGCAATCCACCATAAAGTGCGCGGCGGAGGGTACACCGTACCACTACTAGTCATTTACTTTCCTATTCCACTCCCAAATATAACGAGGGAAATAAGAATGTTTATATGCCTACGTACGAGCCCTAACTTCTCTTAACTTGTCTTTGTGATCATTACGCGAAATGTAAATAAGTGGCAGAAAGATCGTTCTACACTCAACTTCAAAATCCGCCCCTCTAAATTTCCTCAATAGAAATTCACGAAAAGAACGTCGTCTTTCCTCCAATGATCCCCAATGGAGTTGCCGGAGCATTTCCGTGACACTCGCGCATTGGTCGAACCTACCAGTGACAAACCTAGATGCTCGCCTCTGAACTGCTTCTATGTCTTTCTTTAAACTGATCCGCTGCGGATCCCAAACACTTGAGCAATACTTAAGACGTGGTCGTACAACCATATTATTCGCGGTCTCCTTTACAGATGAAGTTTATCTTCCCAAAATTCTCCCAATAAACCGAAGTTGGCTGTCCGCCTTACTCACAACTGTCCTTACATGTTCGTTCCATTTCGTATCGCTCTGCAATGTTACGCCTAGATATTTGAATGACGCGACTGCATAAAGAAGCTCACTACTAATGCTATATTCGAAAGTGATGGGATTGTTTTTCCTACTCATGCGCATCACCATACATTTTTCTACAACGAGAGCTAGCTGCTATTCTTCACACCAACTAGAAATTTTGTCTAAGTCATCCTGTACGCTATTGCAGTCAATGAAAGACGAAACCTCCCATACACTACAGTATCATCAGCAAACAGCCGCAAATTACAAGCTGCTGTGTCCATCAGATCATTTATATAGATAGAAAATAATAGCGGTCCTATCACACTCCCCTGGGGCACACCTGACGATACACTCGTCTCTGATGTGAACACTCGCCATCGAGAACAAAGTACTGCATTCTATCACTTAGGATGTCTTCCAGCCAGTCACTTGGCTTTACATTACTCATTTTCAATTTGCTTCGTGTTATTTGATAGGCCTCGGTAGTATAGTTGCTTGTCTTAGAAACACCTACCGATTCAGTCTTTACATACATCCCGTGTCACTGTATTTGTCCGCGATGAACTCCGAAACTGTTCTACTGATCTTAAGGGGGGGTGACATTAATGAAAAACACACATTATTTCAAATATGCACCAAATCCACAGTTTTGGAGATATGGCAATAAAATTTTGTACCATGCTTTACATGAAAGTAACACATCTAATACATAAAAACGAATGTTTGTGTTCGTATTTTATGCGCGGCCGTACCGTTGAACCGATTGTGATGAAACTTTGTCAACATATTGCTTGCACTTTATGGATGGTCATAGCCATCATTAAATGACTGTACGACAAATCGTTCAGGAGATGTGACGTAAAAACAATGAAATCCTCGGAAAAGTGGTGCATCAGGCGACGTCTGCTTCTAAACCACTGTACCAAAAATGTTCAAATGTTTGTAGAGCTTATGGGACTAAACTACGGGGTCATCAGTCCCTAAACTTACAAACTACTTATGAACTCGCTAATACTAAGGACGGCACAAATATCCATGCCCAAGGGGGAATTCGAACCCCCACCGTAGTGGCCGTGCAGACCGTGATTGAAGCGCCTCAGTCCTCTCGGTCACCGCAGCCGGCCCACTGTACCAATTTCAACCAAATTTGGTACACTTATTCCTTCCATCAGGTAACAATTGACGTAGGGTTAAGAACAACTTACGACATATAGATCAGAAGATATGACGTCATAAACAATTACATGGTTGGAAACCTGTGGCATCATGCGACATACGAATAAGGACACTTTATTCACCCTAAAATATTCATGACATTTTGGACACTGACCTTCAAAACAAAAGGAAGGTCATCACTGTCACAAAAATTTTGTACGGTGGGTTATCAGCTAGAAAGAGTAAGGAAGATGAGGAGAAAATAGACAGAGAGAAGGTGGGTAGAAGAGAAAAGGGAAGAAGAGATAGACTAACTGGAAAAAGTAAGTCCCCGGGTGACAACTGGTTTTTAGCTAGATATCTACATTTGTATTCGGATCTTGCTGACATTTTGCACACTTGAGCTTCAGACTATTAGGAAGGTTACTGCGTGCATAATATTTTATATAGTCTATGGCGGAGGGTACTTTACTTATGGACTTCGACAAAATCTATGGTTTTATTCCAATCTTGATAAAATTTGGCACGCTGCACCTTCAAAACAACAATTTATTGTCTACTTAAGATTTCATTTTGAAAGTAACTTGCAGTGAACGTAGACAGCACTTCACTGATCACCATTAAAATGAGATGAACCATTTCCGGCATATAAAGGGAGGGTGGAGTTAGGCATTCAAAGGAGGAGGAGGAGAAGGAAAAAGAGCGCGCAGAGGAGGAGATGAATAAAGGAAAGAGGAGGTGGAGAGAGAGAGAGAGAGAGAGAAGGGATGAGGATGCGAAGATTGGAACAAATATGTTCCAAGCAACGCCGGGTTTTCAACTAGTTTACATATAAAATCCTTTGATTATATTATATATTCAACTTTTTAATGGTTTTTGATGTTTTATTTTCAAAAAATAATGTATGTTCCTTTTTCTCAAAAAGTACTCTCGAGATTTCTACAAAATTTTCTTTTTCCTCTCTTTATATGTTGTAAGCTCCTCTCATCAGGTTTTTGGCATAAGTCAAATAGGAGAATTTTCGTAATTTTTTTAATTATAATTCCACAAGTACAATTTTAAATTCATGCAAAATTGCAAGCACTTTACCACATATCTCTGCTTACAATCAGAATTTCAAAATTTGCTCTTGAGACAATGTTTATTAGGTTTACAGAAATACGTGTACAAAATTTCATAGTTTTAGCATTCATAGACTCCGAGGAAAAGGTAAATAAACTTTAAAAAAAAACTAACTTTTCAAGAAACGCAATTTAAAGTTCAACTTAATATTTTTCCTTAAGTCACTTCTTCAGAAGGCACCACATTTGTACTCTCGGTTGTCTTTCTCTTCAAGGCTTCTCTTCTGGTTTCTTGTTGTCCATCTTGTTTGCTATACCAGGTCTTCAATGAATTTTCAACTGCCGAGAGGGGCAGTAAATCTATTTTTCTCGGGCCGTCTTCAGTAAAATTTCCTATCTTGAATTCCATTCTTTCTAATACCTTCATCCTCCCGAAGTTCTCATCATTAAATACAAGAACTGCATCATAAGTTGCAATTCTGACAACTCTAGCAGATTTTAAGATGACAATACTGCGGAAACCCCGCAAATAATTTTACACAACAAAAAGAACAATTTTTTATAATGTAAGAATGTTTCTGCAACGCAAAGAAAAAAACTAAACATTTTTACAGTAATATTTTGTAATCGATAGCCAACGGAATTATTTTACTCTGATATATCAAAGAAATCCTGTAATTACTACTTTCAATTATTCCTTCCTGCAAGGAAGTAAGACAAACGCTTCTGTTTTTCACTTCTGTTTCTTAAGCCAATCTGAGAACAGCTCGATGTATTTTGCTCTGTTCAATATTATATTCTTTGTAGCCCATGTACTACTGGCACTTAAAGTCAGGTAAAGATGAAAACTATTTGCTTTCTGTTTCTTATTAATTAAACCCCCAAGTCAATTTCAGTTCTACATTTTTTTTATTTATTTAACTTTCACTATTTCCTCCTCCTATCCATGAAGCTGTTTTCCGTTGTGTCGAACTATTACGACGTTGGATGATTCGGGATTTGCTTGTATTGAAATTGTGTATTTCATGTGGCTTGCCACTCCATTTTCCAAATTATATTCGGTATTTTTCAACATTTTATTGGCATAGAATCTGCAATACTTTTTCCCCCCGTAAATTTCTCCGAAGTCCGATTGTTTGGCAATGCAAGACGAGTTCACATTTTCAGTAGATGTTCTTACTCCGGACGTAGCCTCATTGCTGGTTGTTTGTTGCTTCTCACGTCTTCTATTCACTAACGCAGTTTATCCAGTTTTTTATACACTCTTTGTGATCGTGGCATAACTGAATGAAGAAAGAATCGAACACTTGTATAAATCTCCGTCATTATCACAAGGCAAAAATAGAATTGCTTTGTCATAAACACTGCAGCTAGTTTGTTATTGTTTATATGATACGGAACAGAGTCTAAGATGATCTATAAAACCAAAGAGTACGTATCACGGCCTCCTAGATGTATCCCGCACATGTTTGGTTGAAAGTAATACACAGAATCGTTGCTCACTGAGCTGGTACTGAAGTGCTGCTTCAAAACGTGGGAGTGGCAGGAGGCCGCGTCACACTTTTAATTAATTTTCAGGCACTTCGTATGCGATTTAAACATTGAAACTTTGGGAACTTATTGTCCATGGGTTGTACAACAATTAAAAAATAAATCGAAAACTGACGTTTTTGGTCAATTTCATCAAAGTCCCCCCTTAATGTACTTTCACACCGTGTGAGTGATTTGATCCTAATTAAATTAGAGGATAGTTTTTATCGCGATTAATAATCTCAGTATTATATTTATTGAAAATTAAATGCTTCTCACTAGATTCGGTAAGTATCCAATAATTGGCCCTGCTCTTCGGCTTGAAGTCTGGGCTAGCGGCGACGTCATTTTTTTCATTGAGATTTAAGCTAGTCTTCACCAATTAACAACGTGAGAAGTAATAATCTGGCTACTTACTCAGTGAATGTAATGTAAAGGTATGTACCAAAAATATACTCTTATTTCTAGACCTAATTTCATAAATCTAAACTACTTTTGTCTGATAACCAAGAGAAATTCATAGTGAATGAACCTTGAAAAACATTTAGGTGTATCTCAAAAGACAAGTTTACAGTACACTATAATTTTAAGAACAAAAATAAACCAATCCCACTGAGCTGAAACATGTATGGGAAAAGTAACTAAAATTTAAATGTCTTGTATTCGGCGGAATATCCACACCATTTATTTAAGCAAGCAAGGAAGAAAGAACAGCATCATCATCAAAAAGATGATTGATGTGAGAAGTCACCTGAAATGACACGTTACACTCTAGGTTCCCTTTTCCCAGTTCGATAACTGTGGTAGTTGCCGACATATTTGGCTCCAAAGTGCCGTTTAATCGAAGGACCTGCAACAGAATACTTGACTACACGAAATTATTATATTCGAATTAGGACATTTGCTTCATCATACAATTTATTCCACATTAAGCATTTTTTCCAAACTTCGTTAGTTATAACCGTGCTTCTTAAATTTTTGATGTATTTCATTTTATTCTAATTTTGCTGTGTAATATACATAAAAATCTATTGCTGAGCGTTAGTCTCGCTAAAACTCAGAAATGGCTTCAACAATTTCAGTAACTTTTTCTTTGTTTGTTTTGTTCGCTTTAATACAGGCGTGGCTTGGAACAACATAGAGTCAACCAAAAATAACAGCTGAAAAATCGAAAAAATCAAAATTGGTGATTCCATAAGGGGGCAACGCCACAACGCTAAAATTTTGTACGTTTGAGATTTAAAGAAAGAGAAACATTACCATCTACATCACATTTCGTACGATGCGTTCTATTACTTAGGAAGTCTTCCAGCCAGTCACAAATCTGTGAACCTATTCCATAAGCTCGTATCTTCGTTAGCAGTCTGCAGTGTGGCACCGCGTCAAACGCCTTTTTGAAGTCGAGAAAAAAACAATCCGCCTGTTGCCCTTCATCCATGACTCGCAAGATATCATTTGAGAAAAGGGCAAGCTGAGTTCCACATGAACGATGGTTCCTGTATCCGTGCTGGTTCGTAGAAAGAAGCTTTTCCGTCTCAAGGAAATTTACTATATTCTAACTGAGAATATGCTCCAAAATTCTACATGAAACTGACGTCAACGATATTGGCCTGTAATTATGTGGGTCAGTTCTCTTTCCTTTCTTATAAACGGGAGTCACCTGCGCTTTTTTCCAATCACTAGGAACTTTGCGCTGAATTAAAGATTCGCGATCTATGCAAGCTAAGTAAGGGGCCAATGCCGCAGAATATTCTTTGTAAAACCGAACTGGTATTCCATCCGGACCAGCAGACTTCTTCGTATTTAGCTCTCGCAGCTACTTCTCTATACCGGAAATACCTATTACTATGTATAGCTCGGCAGGAGCTAGATCAGCAGGTAACGTCTCTTTTGACCGCGTTAGCACACCCTCTCGCCACGTCTTCTATGGACCGGCTGTTGTACCGTTCGGATGGAGGTGAATTTTTCTGTTTCCAACATTAAACAAACCTTTTAGGAAGTCCTCTTCATAAGCATTAACAAGACTAAAATTCCATTCCAACTATCGAATTCCAGAAGCGTTTCGTCGATTGAAACAATAGTTTATAATATCCAACACAGTCTATTTGTAACGGGATAATATTGGTGTAAACGAATAAATAATACTCCTTTCACCAATGAGATATCCACAGTATTTTTTTTAAACAACTGCTATTCTGTAGAATACTGCTAAATGTTTGGTGATTTAGATATGCTAATTTCGTTCATTCTTTACACAGTTGTAATAAAACAACGAGCGAGTGATGACTAGTCGCTAAAATGGAATTTAAACAGAAGGAAGACATCCCCGTAGCACAAATTCCTGTTGCCTCTATCACGCCTGACTTGTAGCCAAACATATTTAAGTAGTTCCCCTTATTTACTATGGTCTTTTTTGCCATGGGAACTGACAGTGCAAAAATCGTTTATCACTCCAATACTTCAAGCGATGTCATCTCTAGCTTCGTCGACAGAAAATCTATGTAATAACTTCAAAAATTCAATTTTGGGTCCCATGAACATTTGTAGAGAGCCACATTACTCCTATTTGTTTTCTTTGGACTTCATATTTGTGTTGAAACTATTTGATGTCCTTCGTATACTGCACTACTATTGATATATACTTTGAGTGAACTTAAGAGTCATACATTTTAATTTATTTTTTGTTTTCAATTTTTGTTATTTTCATATTTGCTGAGTATGCTCAGGTATCTTAGTATGGCGTGGCAGGGAATCAGAAACACTGAAATTTCATCCGACATAACAGTATGAGATACAGCTGTAGTGAGCCTTTACGTTTCAGACTGGAACACCAGCGTTGCAGCAAAAATGATGAACGACACTGCACCTTTGTAGAAGCTGTGTTATTATCTAGATAACCTGCCAGTCAGCTCGATATGAATCTGAAATATTGGGTCAAATTTATCGTTTGAAAGAAACATTGTCCAATTATCAACCCGAAATGGAATATACCTACCTTTGTATTCATCCCTGATAAATACACGAACGGATTTGCAAAAGAAAATAAATGCAGAAAACATTGCGATGCGGTGTGAAATACAGCCAACAATTTGTTTTCCTACTGACACAGGCAGGAAGACGCAAAATACAAACAAAAAAATCGTCTATTTTCTGCACATAAAGTATAGGACTTTTAAAATTCATGTACAATGTATTCTCGAGATTCATTATTTGCCTTCATCTCTGCTTTATTATGAGATGTAAAAATCCTATAACAATGAGGAACCAGCACCGTACATCAACCACGGTCTTCGCATTTTACACTAAATCTTTGCGAAAAAGCGGGTTACAAAGCATATGAAGTACTAGAGCTATGTAATGCCTTTAAAATCATGCAGCTCCAAAGTTGTTAACTCCATTACATTAGTGTATAAACGTTACGAATATCGATCTTCGAGCAACCTATCCTCCCGATCGTATATTTCAAGATTTGAAACTTTTTTCAACATAGTCAGACGTTCTGGAGATACTTAAGGTTATCTGTGCACAGTCAATTACAGAAACCAAAGTAGAAAAGCGTGGGTCAAGAATTTACCATCATCTGCTAAATAAAATAGCCATTTATTTGTTGTTCTTCAGATTTGGTCGTTTGTGTAATATGCATTTAAATACTGCTGGACAAGGAACAAGTGGTTGAATTTGTGGTTGAAACTTTTTTCAACATAGTCAGAAGTTTTGGAGATACTTAAGGTTATCTGTGCACAGTCAATTACAGAAACCACAGTAGAAAAGAATTTGCCATCATCTGCTAAATAAAATAGCCATTTATTTGTTTTTCTTCAGATTTGGTCGTTTGTGTAATATTCATTTAAATACTGCTGGACAAGGAACAAGTGGTTGAATTTTACTCAGTTGAGCATAGATGGCTTTGGGGAGGGTTTCCAGTGCTTGCGAGAAATTCAGATCTGCTGTTAAGTGTCAAATGAAATGTATGTGAAGCTGTGGGAACAAAATGTAGTGGATGTCAGTCCCTAGATTTACAAACTACTTAAACCAACTTATGCTAAGGACAAGACCCACACACACCAATGCCCGAGGGAGGATTAGAACTTCCGACGGGGAGCAGACGCGCACTCCGAAGCAAGGCGCATTAGAGCACACGGCCACTCCCGCGCGGCTATAAGTGTCAGAGGTTTTCCTATGGAATCACTGAAAACTGTTCTGGCAATGAGCTTTAGAAGGTACGAAACACTAACGAAAGGCTCTGCTTGGCTGTAGCATCCAGCACAGAACTGCAAGTATCGTAAATAGGAGCAGAACCATTTAGAATGCCCACCCTCGCTAAGGCAACAGGCAACTAATCTGTAATAACGGATCTGATGACTGAACATCTGAAAGTAACGTGATAAGTAACTTGTGATGCCAATAATGAAACTTTCACTCTGCAACGGAGTGTACGCTGATATGAAACTTCCTGGCAGATTAAAATTGTGTGCCGGAACCGAGACTCGAACCTGGGAACTTTGCCTTTCGCGGGGAAGCGCTCTACCGATTAAGCTATCCCGAAACGACTCACGATGCCGCCTCACAACTTTACTTCCGCCAGAACCTCGCCTCCTACTTTCCAAACTTCACAGAAGCTCTCCTGCGAACCTTGCAAGACTAGACTGGAAGAAAGGATATGGTGGAGACATGGCTTAGCACAGCCTAAGGGATGTTTTCAGAATGAAACTTTCACTCTGCAGCGGAGTGTGCGCTGATATGAAACTGCCTGGCGATTAAAATTGTGTGCCGGAACCGAGACTCGAACCTGGGATCTTTGGCTTTCGCGGGCAAGCGCTTTACCAACGACTCACGATGCCGCCTCATAACTTTATTTCCGCCAGTACCTCGCCTCATACTTTCCAAACTTGTGTCTTCACTAACAAAGGGACACTAAGGAGCACTTTTCACTTTCCACAGCGAGAGCTGTAGTCAGTTACAGTCCGCCAAAAGCTGTGTTATGTTGAGAAACTAGTAGCGAGTTACAGATTTTTCTAAGAAAAAGAAACGTTCTATATTCGACTCTTATGGTTTATTTATTAAAACACTGTCATGATTTCGGACACGTAACCATTTTCAAATATCTGATAAAATGAGAAAGTGCATAGATCAGAATGTGCAGGAAATAGTTAAGAGGACCTGGACATGAACAGGCTGCATTTTCAAAAAAAAAAAAAAAAAAAAAAAAAAAAAAAAAAAAAAAAAAAAAAAAAAAAAAAAAAAATAATGTTCAAATATTTGGTAAGCCTAAGGGTCTCAACTACGGGCCATCAGTCCACAAACTTACAAACTACTTACGAACTACCTTATACTGAAGACGACACAAACATCCACGCCCGAGGGGGGATTAGAACCCCCAGACGGGGAAAGGCCTCGCGCATCGTACCATAGCGCCTCAATGCGCTCGGCCGCTCCGCCTCGGCGGCTGCATTTTCATACCTTGCTTTCGGTGCACACTACTCTTGATCTACAATGCGTAGGAAGTTGTGATTTTGTATCATCACCGAATAACATTCATTCAAACTGTAATATCTGCCTTCGTAGTCCATTTGACAGAGTGGTAGACTACCACGCAGGGAGCCCGGGTTTGATTCCCAGTCGGAGATTTTCAAATGTTCAAATGTTTGTAATTCTATCGGACCAAACTGCGTGGTCATCAGTCCGTAGCTTACAAACTACTTAAACCTAGGTAAACTAAACTACGGACAAACACACACACCCATGCCCCAGGGAGGACTCGAACCTCCACGGCGAGCAACCGAGCGCTCCGCAGCGAGACGCTTTAGACCGCTCGACTACTACACCGCGGCAGTCGGAGATTTTCTCCACTCGGGGACTGGGTGTTGTGCTGTCCACATCATCATTTCATCATCATCGACCCGCAAGTTCCGTGGCACTCTGTCTGTCCGTGGGGAGCTGAAGAGGTTAATCCGGAGAGGCCTGTTTGTCAAGTTATAACTGCAGCTCGCCGCGGGCTGTTTACCTCGGTCTCCCGGCTATTTGGTCGCGTCCCTAGTGGCCGTGTGACACCGCGTCGTCCTTCCGCAAGCGTCGGAGCTGTCCACAACTGCTAGAGTACTCCGCACTCAGCCCCGGCTGCGCCTCGCATCGTTCCAGCCGCTTTTCATCTGGGATCTATGAAATTTTTCCTCCTACACCATTGTGAGGATGCCAGAACTTGTCATGGAGTAAGAAGTAAATAAGTGACTGATACAGTCCTGTTGCACAAATTTGTATGTGTGAATCTTTCAGGGCCGCGGTGGAGTAGCCAAGCGGTCTAAAGCGTCTCGCTGCGGAGCGCGCGATTGCTCGCCGTGGAGGTTCGAGGCCTCCCTGGGGCATGGGTGTGTGTGTTTGTCCTTAGGTTAGTTTACCTAGGTTTAAGTAGTTTGTAAGCTACGGACTGATGACCACACAGTTTGGTCCGATAGATTTACAAACAGTTGAATCTTTCAGGATCGGTGGTCGTTCCCCAGGGGCCGTCGTTTTCTGTGTCTACGTCGTTAGTTGTTTATTCATGTGTTATGCCGCACCTCTGAATTATTCTTTTCTCTTTGTTCTGGGTAGCAAGTATTCTATATACATCAACTTGGTTAACGTAACTGGGGTATTTATCTGGTTTGAGCCCATCTGCTGGCTAGCATCTGCACGGGCGGTAGTTGCATAGCTTTTTCTTTTTGTATCTTCTCGTCGCAGAAATTTTTCTCTCCGTGAGGCATCGCCACCCCGCGGTTGTATTTTGGCGCTCTATCCGTTGGTGCAAGCCCCTTCATGTCAGAGCTGTAGTTCTTGTTGACCGTTGGTACCATATTCGTCTCCTTCCTGTTTTGAGTCAGCTCGTTTTACCTATGTGGGCGTTTTAAATTAACGAGTAGTCAGCTCCCCAACTCTGTGTGATACTGATAAGTAAGCTGAACTGTTTCATTTAAATCTCAGGATTCATTTGTAAATTTTTGTGTGTGTGTTGTTTGTTGGCCTTCTGCCTATTGATAACATTGAGCAGTCTCCTGCTGCCAGCAGACTTGACTTAAATTTTTGAGTTTGTCTTCCGTGTGTTTTGGTAATTGTATTTATAAAGGGCTGTGTTCGCTTAAATCTTGGAGCCCCACATAAGTGTGATTTTGATAACTAGGCTGAGCTAGGGTCAAAATGTTCAAATGTGTGTGAGGTTATGCGACCAAACTTCGTGGTCATCAGTCGCTAGACTTACACACTAATTACTTGACTAACTTAAACTAACTTACACTAAGGACAACACAAACACCCATGCCCGAGGGAGGAGTCGAACCCCCGACCGCAGTGGCCGTGCAGACCGTGACTGGCGCGGCGCAGACCGCTCGGCCACTGCGGCCGGCGGCAGGTGTCATTTGTAAATAATATTATATTTACAAGGCATGCTTTTCATTTAAAATTTCCACACTTGTTGAAATTGCTGGGCACATTGTGTCTTTTATTGTATTTTAAAGAGTTGGTTTTACCAAATGTGGAGCCTTATTAACTTATCAGGAATTGCTTCTCTCTACTTGGCCTTCTGCCTTGCATCACTTATCTGAACTGTCTTGTTGGGGCTTCACCATTGATTGTAACATCAAATAGACATACATCTTAATTAAAACAAATGGAACCTGAACTGACTATGCTTGCTTAATTTGACCCACCAATTACGCAGCGCTCTCGCAAACCACCCTTATCATTTTATCATCATTTCATCATCATCGACACGCAACTCGCCCAAGTGGTGTCACCTCAAGAATTGCACCAGGCAGGCCGAACACGATCCCAGCTGGGGTCTAACGGTCAAAACTGCCACACAAAATCATCATCATCATCAAACTGTAGTAGGAAAATTATTGAAATATCTGTTATAGTTTAAGAATTACAATAGTTTGCCTAATATATGTTTTTAGACGTTCGCATTCTGGAATCATTTTTCTGGTGCATCGTCAGTCTAATAGGATTTAGACTGTGGCAGGCTGCTGTCAACATTCTTAGGAACAAATTATTCCTCTTGTTTTGTGGTTTGAAGTATATCTGAGAAAATAGAAAAAAAAACTTATTACACTTCATTGCCGCGGTGGAGTGGCCGAGCGTATTGAGCCGCTATGCTGCGATGCGCGAGACCGTTGCCCGTCGGAGGTTCGAATCCTTCCTCGGCCATGGATTTTTGTATTGTCTTTAGTATAAGTGAGTTTATAAGTAGTTGTAAGTTTAGGAACTGATGACCCTGCAGTTAAGTTCAAAAATGTTCAAATGTTCAAATGTTTTTTAAGCTTATGGGACTTAACTACGGGGTCATCAGTCCCTAAACTTACAAACTACTTATGAACTACTTACGAACTAGGACGGCACAAATATCCATGCCCGAGGGGGGATTCGAACCCCCGACAGTAGTGGCCGTGCTGACCGTGACTGGAGCGCCTCAGTCACCTCGGCCACCGCGGTCGGCTCAAAAATGTTCAAATGTTTGTTAAGCTTAAGGGACTTAACTACGGGGTCATCAGTCCCTAAACTTACAAATTACTTATGAACTACCTACAACTAAGGACGGCACAAATATCCATGCCGGATGGATATCATGGTCATGCAGACCATGACTGAAGCACCTCAGTCCCCTCGGCCCCACGGCCGGCTGCAGTTAAGTCCCATAAGTTTAACAAACATTTGAACATTTACACTTCATTACTATTTCGTCTAAAACTTACCGTTATAATTATATACAGAATGACAAACATAGATAATTTCTGAAATGTATTAAGCATAATACAAATATACTGCACCATTCTTCAATTGGGAGAAATTTGGTGAACATAGCTTAATTCTTTATAAAGATATATGTACCGACCGGTACCTAATGTTATGGAAATGTAGTTTCGAGAAAATAATAAAAGAATGTTTACAGTGTTTTTGACTTGCCGTATGCCTCTTTCAGAACATTCCAGTGGCATAATCTTGCTGACCAGCTGCTTCTTTATCCTCTGTTGACTTTTTCAGGAGTCTTTTTCTTACACTGAACTCCTTAGTAGTGGCTTCCGCAGCCCTTTCAAACTAGTCGCTGACGATCTATGGCAGTCAGAGCAGCTACAGTATTATCTTCTGGTAGGATGCCTAATTTGTCCATTACTTTTGTCCTGCTGATACAGTTACCAGCATCCATCACACCTACTTTGAGTACTGTCCATCCAAAAAACACTTTTATTGTTGAAACTCTAATTGGGATCTTGTGTACGGCCATGTAAACATTTGCTAAGTAATGTTTTATCTGTAAGGTCCCTGTATATTGGCTTCATTGTTTCCATGACCAATATTTATGGTGATATTCCTTGCCTGAAGTATCAGCGTGGCCAGTGTTCAGACAGTTGTTCAAAGAGCGTTCAAGACTATACTATTGAAAAGTAAATGAACCATACATTAATGGAAACGGGAGAAATTTGTCTTTCAAATGGAGGCAATTTTTTTTCGATTTTTCTGTTATTTCCACGTCTAGTTCCCCTTAATAGACGTAAGTAAATAAAATGTAAGACGTTACTGACACGCCTGAAGTGCAGGTAATCATCAAACCAGCATACATTTGGGTTTATAAAACTAATTGTCAGTTTTCATAAACTCGGCAGAAACACAATAATTATCTCTATTGTTTGTTAATGAAAAATCTTGTTGTATCACGTCAATATTTTCAATAAAATACTTTGAGGAACTGATGTACGTATTTTTTGGAATCCTGGGTTGTTAACACTGGCAATTTGCAATCTGTTTTACAATTTACATTGGTAAACCATCCGTACTTCTGTAAATCATAATGTTATCTTCCCTCAATTACGTGGTTACAATTTATAATTCCTGCCAACATTTTAAGAAGTGGTACATTTCAATCAATTAAGATTTGTTGTAATCGATCAGAGCTATACATAGTTAAATCAGTATTACTCTATCAGCCCTAGAATGGAAGTGTATGTCCTATTGGACCTCACAACAATTTTTCTGATTGTAAGATCAGCATACTTTGTAGAAAAAATATAAACTTTTTTTCTTTTTTTTTATACTCGTAAATAAATTTGTTGCCTGTGTTTCATTAAAACTTTTTACGATAATATAATTAAAATAAGACAGTCTAGATCACAATTTGATTCGTTTATTTCTGGCAACCGGTTTCGGTTCTATAGAACCATCTTCAGGCCTTTGGCACCTTGTTTGAGGACGGTGGCGGTGGCCGCAGCAGACCGGACTTGACACCTGTTCCAGCCACCGCCACCTTCCACCATCAAGGTGCCAAAGGCCTGAAGATGGTTCTATAGAACCGAAAACGGTTGCCAGCAATAAACGCAACAAATTGTGATCTATACTGTCTTATTTTAATTATTAAAATTTTTAAGATCGCTGTTCCAAAAAAAATGCTTTCAAAAATTACTTTTTACAATAGATATTATATATTGGTGTGGTGTCCGTATTTCAGACACGCGAAGACGGCGTTTGGTTCAGTTACATCATCGCAGATTCGGTCATACTTTCGACCTCGCACGCGTATCCGTAATGGCGAGTGTAAGAGGATATGAACGATGGGGGGGGGGGGGGGGGTACAGCCGTACCGTGCGGCTTTTGGAAGTTTGAGACGGACGGGAGGCGAGCACGGGCAGGCAAGTGGAGCCGGCGCGGTAGCACTGCGAGCCTTGGTGGAGGGCTCAACGCTCTCTGTGATAAAATAAATAAATAAACCAAGGGTCAACGGATAAGCTACAGAACAAACTCGAACAAACGACCCCAACGTACCGATGTACTTGAAGAACGAAAGGTAAGAAAAATGGTTATGGAGACCACTGGCTCGAAGCGGAAGACCTGGTTTCGATTTCGAATTAACTATTACGTAGCTCCATGGTGCCTTGCACTAAATAAACGCCATGTAAACCTCAAGGAAAGAGTTGAGACAGAATAATACCTTACCGTATCATACACAAATTACAATTGTAATCTATATCTGAATAAAATACGTTAAGGTAAAAGGTAAAGCAGTCAACAATCCGAAGATTGGTTTGAACACCACAGTGCTTTACTGGCATGGTCCTGTTTGGAGGTGGTATGCCATTGCCTTCCTCCGACTTTCGAACTGACTTACCCAGCCAGTTATAGGGGGACCTACAGTTTAACGTGGGTTCCGAACCACGGTGCTACTCGGTATTTTTCACATGAGCAATATTGCCAGAGGTGAAAGAAGTGGAAAGTGACAGATAAAAATCTTTGGATTTGTAGTCTGGCACTCTACCACTGTGCAACAGAGGCGCACCTAAAATAAGCAACCATATGTATATTGTGTATGATATCTTAGCTGATCCCCAAATTTTTTTGAGCAGTGTGTGTTATTTCATGTGGTGTTTTTTATTTTATTTTTTTTTTTTTAACTGTCTGTTAAAGTTTAGCTTTACTAGGTCACTTCAAGGATGCAGTAATTTATTTTGATGAAAGCACATTTTAACTACTAGGTGACACAGTGCTGAGCTACAATCCATAGTAGATATTCTTCTAGCAATTATTTCACTGTGCTGGCTGCTATAACTGCTGGATTCCAGATAAACCGCTTACCGTTAATTTAGGTTTTATTCCACTTCATGGTATAAGCAACACCTCTCAGTATTTTATTAATTTCTATTTTTAAATAATTCTAATAATTATTTAGCTTTTAGCATCGAATTTCGCCACTAAGTTTTATCTGTATTCATTATTCACACAGCGTCAAATAGCTTTAACATGGTGTAAGCATATTATAGCCGGATTACATATTTGTTGTATACTGCTACAAACAAGTATTTGCAACTCAGGGCAGATTGTGTGACATAATCTGGCTGAGGCATATAGATTGCGGCCAGTTTTAATTATGTAATGTGATGTAGACACTTGTCGACCATTGGTTTTAGCAAAGACGCCAAGCAATTTGCAACTCATAGGTGGGTGCTCCACTATAACTTACAATTGGATATAAAGGCACATTTTCTTTGTGGGTCTAAAGCAGTTCATACAGCTGTTTGGTTTCAAACTTTTAACGTGCTCCTTTATTAGAGAACTGTTCGCCATAGTCCTGCTGTAGCACGAGAACAGTAGCATTACCTATGTCAGATTTGAGTACTACTGTATCCACGTCTCCTCGTAACGCTGCCTTATCCATAGGCTTTCTCCCGAGTGGGACACCAGAAAATTTACGTTTTTACTTTAAACAGAAAAATTACTAAAACGTCTATCCGCTAGGTGAACTAATAAAAGAAATACAATTTCCAATTTGTCTTAAATGCAAGTGGTTTTTTTCCCTTGGACATAGCAAGGCACTGCACCAACAGATATATCTGCTAAAACTTTGTGACACGATCTTCCCTGACCATCCACCAGTGTGTGTGTGTGTGTGTGTGTGTGTGTGTGTGTGTGTGTCAAACACTAACGGAGAGTGGGAAGTGTTCTTTCGTTCACAGGGGTAAATTAATGGCTGTTTCAGTGATTTTGGAATGGACCACCAAGTTTAACATACATTTTTGAGACATAATAATAAAATGAATCTAGATGTAAAATGACATTTATGTACACCTTGTGGAACGATAAATAGAAAATGACTCTTTCTTCTGATATAGCTTGGAAGCCGTCTGGTAAAATATTGAAACAGATAGTCTGCTGAATTAATTGTTAAAATAAGCAAAATGTTGGGTACGATCGCTACAAAAAAGTAAGTTACCAACACTGTCACAAATTCTTGTCATTAATAAATTCCATAAAAATAATGTATGATGGTCCTGTGCATAATATATATTAATAGAGAAGAAATATTCTTATTATGGCTTATGGGAATCAAATCTTTTCTTTAAACAGTTACAGTACGTAGCGTGCCTGTGACTCGCAGACTGAAATAAAACTTGACTGCAAGAAACAATTCTGCTGTATCGGAAAACGTAATTTTATATTACCTACGAGAATCAATTCTGCTTCATTAAACAATGAAATGGAATACACTTTCATCTAATAATGACTTTCATTTAGAAAAGTAATGATTGTTTCACACAACAATCACTAATATTCAATTATCATCTGATGCTGAATAAAGAAAATTATTTTAGAAGCTAATCAGCATTATTTATTCTGTACTCAATATTTCTTTGAACATCTATCCTCACTTGAAAGAAAGGGTTATGCAGATAACTACTTGAATGAAACAATGCTGCAAATAAAATTAAGAGTGGTCTGGTCTGTCCTTCCAATAAACAAGAATTCTGAGCTTAATTTCTGTGTCCAGTTGCTCCGCACAACCATCACAGCCACTGCACAGCAGCTGCCACTGCTCATCACCTCCTACACCATCGTTCAACTGCTACTACTACAGACCAGCCTACAGTCGACATTCTTTGACAAAGTCACACCACATCCTGAGAAGTTTGCTGTACCACAGATCGCAGATAACAATGCTCAGTCAATACTACACAAATTTCAATGATACCTGTTTTATCACTCTACAAATTCCAATGATCTGTGTTTCAACCTCGTCCGTTGAACGTTTCTCTTTTAGGAAGCTTTCGTGAATTGTAGTCGACGTTAACTAAATAATTCACGACAATGCTGTGGATGTTCTACATAATATAATTTTAATGCCTCCTTTGAAAACCTTATAGGGAAAAAGACATACCTTTGACTTATTATTAATCTTCCTGCATCTTAAGAATAAGTTACAATATATACGATACGGAATAATGTGAAGAATTTATATATATTCTGTAGACGGTAAAGTGAACTACACTTCGTCTACCTTTCCTTTTCTTCCTTAATTTCCACTGGTTCTTAATACTGATATTGTGAGATTAAAAAAAATCGCACTGACGTGTTTTACGGCCCACTTTAGATTTGTAGTTTTATAAGTTTTTGCAAACATTTTGGACCAAAATAATAATCTAAATAATAATTAATTAATTAATAAGAGTGTCTGAAACCCTTTTAGGAAAAAAAATTAGGTAGTGGCAGGTTTCGAACCACCGACTTTTTGCGTCACGCTACGGCTATAAATCAAAACAGGAGTCCTTTAATTTCATACTATTGATGACCGTTGTTAACTGATGTTAATATGGCATTTGTAGACATTAGATTATCACTTATCGTATGAAGAACGATGTGTTTTTGTTAATTCCTCAGTGTGCCGTTGCTTTGAAATGACAACGTGTAAGTTACAATAAGAAAATCATCAAATACGCGAGGAATGTCACGTGACATCTCCGAACGGCTGGTTTTCGTTAATTCAATGGAGTGTGTCAAATCTCCGTTACTTTTGCAAATACGTCTCAAACGGTACGAGATATGAAAAAACATACGGGAGCTAAGTTGTAGAGAATTTTCTTCTCTACCAATTAGCTTATTCAATTTTCGTGTCAGATGAACGGCTCGTTTGCAATTACAATTATATTACAAACGGCTTTTTTTGTTTTACTGCCGTATTTTTTTCCGAAAATTTTTAAAAAGGGAGGTTCTGGCCTCTGGTGGCCTACAATCATGTCTGTAAAATTTGGTGCTGATCGGTTGAACGGCTCGTCTTAAAAACAGGGAACACGTTACAGAAAGACAGACAGACATCCCAAAATCGCCGTTATTTTTGCAAATATCTTTGAAACGCTACGAGATATGAAAAAGAAATAATAACAGAGCAAAGTTGTAGAGAATTTTCTCCTCCACAAATTCGGTTATTCAATTTTCGTGTCAGATGAATAGTTAAGCCGTTGTTTTCATTTAAATTTCGAGCTGTCAAAAGACGATCGCAAAGGCCCACTTTTAGTGTTCTACCGTAAACTAAAGTGGGCCATTACTGATGTTGGACATATCGCATGTTTTATTTTAATTCAAATACAATCCATGGAAAAGAATAAGAGTCATTGAGTAGATCGCAAGACTAAACAGGATAAACGCTCTTTCAGTGAGTGTTCAAGTTTGTCTGCATGAAAAAAGAACATTAGCGAAATAGGTCACTGAATGCATTTCTTTCGTAATGAACGAGGACACCTTTGCCTGACTAACTTAACTGGCCTCTTTACAGCAAGATAATCACGTCAACAGATACCTTTTATATCAGAAACTATAGAGTAGCTACAGGGTGATCTAATAGTGTTGAATAAGCTTGAAAATATATTATTTTCCATGTTCCATTTTATCCATGCAATAACAAAGTTAGTGACAAGCAGTTCCAGTAATCTTCTTTCTCAGAACGGAGATGCGACGGCGTTTCTTTTGATGTTGATGTAAGAAAGCGTCTACACCGAATGAGAAAAGCCGAATGTTGGGTGTTTTATTTCTGTTTCAGAAATATTAATAGCTACAATTAAACGCAAGAGATTTACGAGAGAGATCTGTTGCAAGGACGACTTATAAATATTCACAACCCGCTCCATTCTTTCTGCTGTTTCTTTCCGACTGTCATTAACAATCTGAAACAGGATCAGAATTATTTCTCATTTAGAATCCAAAATGATTAAGCTAATAGAGCGCCATTTCTCTTGCCACAGCCGAGTTAACATAACACGGTGTCTAAACACAGTTTGCCTTATCTGTACAAATCACATCCAAACACAAGTAAGTCATTAAAACTGATGTGGAGTCCTTTGTTCGGTAACTATTTCACTTCTATTCTCTCTGCCAGAGTACCGAGAGACCGTAAACAAAAGTCCTCCAATTTGTTACCGTTGAATAAACGCTGATTTGAAGTCAGCGTTGTATTATGCGCCATATTAATTGTATACACGTTTAAAACATGTTGTTGTATTTGTACCACAGTAAGTTCAGCGTAAGAAATAATGCTGCGTTCAATATGTCATAGTTTTGACGTTTTTTCTGCATTATACGTTATCTGTGTAGTTAAGAAGTTGAAAAGAGCGTTTTAACGAGGCCGCCATTTTCTTACCGGTACCTGTTAATCTGTTCCTTACTTCTCCTGCCTAGTTTTTCGTAATTTATTATTCTTTCTGCTCTCTATATGAGTTATTGCTGTTATGTTGTTTTTAATCCTTCATTTTATGGTTCCGATTAGTTTCCTAGCCGGAATTTTTCGTGGATGTCTATGCCAGTTAAGTGTTCTTATTTTTTTTCTTTTTTATAAAAATTCGGCTAGGTACTAAAAAAACACATTCCGATACGATAATTGAATCTGCTCCTAAATCCACAGTTTAACGTCATGAAATTGAAGAAAGTAGCGTTCTTTAACACCATGGTTTACTGTACTGAAATTCAAGACTTAGCCCACTACAATGGACCGCTTGTCATAGAAGTTACAGGATAAACATTTTAAGAAAATTGCACTTAGTAACAAACGATCCTAGCTTATATTAAAGTAGTTCTGTTATGTGTTAAGATCGAGGAAAAATATGAGGAACACTGTACTGTACGTTGATAAGAGGGTGGAGGAAACAGACTGTATGAAAATCTCTGCGCTTGTCAGCACGGAGTCAGGATAGTTGCTTATAAGATGGTGAAATGTGATCAAAAAGACGGATATTACATATACAGGGTGGTCCATTGATAGTGACCGGGCCAAATATATCACGAAATAAGAATCAAACGAAAAACTACAAAGAACAAAACTTTTCAGGCTTGAAGGGGGAAAACAGATGGCGCTATGGTTGGCCCGCTAGATGGCGCTGCCATAGGTCAAACGGATATCAACTGCATTTTTAAAATTAGATACCCCCATTTTTATTACATATTCATCTAGTACGTAATTAAATATGAATCTTTTATTTGGAACAGTTTTTTCGCTTTGTGATAGATGGCGCTGTAGTATTCACAAACATATTGCTCACAATTTTAGACGAAAAGTTGGTAACAGGTAGGTTTTTAAAATTAAAATATAGAACGTGGGTATTTCGGTTGTTCCAATGTGTACTTCTGTGAAATTATCATATATTTTGGAGAACGCATGCTGTTACTGTGTGATGACCTGTAATTACCTCATGAGTTCAATAAATGGTCAAAATGCCGGCCGCGGTGGCCGAGGTGACTGAGGCGCTCCAGTCACGGTCAGCACGGCCACTACGATCGGGGGTTCGAATCCCCCCTCGGGCATGGAGCCGGCCGCGGTGGTCGAGGAGACTGAGGCGCTTCAGTCACGGTCTGCACGGCCTCTACGGTCGGGGGTTCGAATCCCCCCTCGGGCATGGATATTTGAGCCGTCCTAGTTCGTAAGTAGTTCATAAGTAGTTTGTAAGTTTAGGGACTTATGACCCCGTAGTTAAGTCCCATAAGATTTACAAACATTTGAACATCGGGCATGGATATTTGTGCCGTCCTAGTTCGTAAGTAGTTCATAAGTAGTTTGTAAGTTTAGGGACTGATGACCCCGTAGTTAAGTCCCATAAGCTTAACAAACATTTGAACATTTTTTGGGTCAAAATGATGTCCTTCAACTTCAATGTATTTAGCACTATGCGTAACGAAATTCCTCTCAACAGCGACTATTTCGCCTTCAGTAATGTTCTCATATGCATTGAAAATGCGCTGACGCATGTTTTCAGGTGTTGTCGGTAAATCGCGATAGCATATATCCTCCAATTTTCCCCACAGAAAGAAATCTGGGCATAAGATACGGAGAACGTGCGGGCCATGGTATGGTGCTTCTACGACCAATCTACATGTCATTAAATGTTCCATTTAAGACCGCTTCAGCTGCACGCGAGCCATGTGCCGGACATCCATCACGTTGAAAGTACATCGCCATTCCGGCATGCAGTGAAACATCTTGTAGTAAAATATGTAGAACATTACGTACGTAATCAGCATACATTGCACCATTTAGATTGCCATCGATAAAATAAGGGCCAATTATCCTTCCTCCCATAATGCCGCACCATACAGTAAGCCGCCAAAGACGCTGATGTTCCACTTGTCGCAGCCATCGTGTATTTTCCGTTGTCAAATACTACATATTATGCCGGTTTACGTTACCTCAGTTTGTGAATGAAGCTTTTTCACTAAACAGAGCGCATTAAAAATTATCGTCCCGTTATTTAATTTGTGTCCAGTAAAAAAGCTGTACACGACGTTCAAAGTCTTCGCCATGCAAATCCTGGTGTATAGAAATATGGTACGGGTGAAATTTAATGTTTATGCAGAATTCTCAACACCGAAGTTTTTGAGATTACCGATTCTCGCTCAATGTGTCTGCTACTGATGTGCGGATTAGCCGCAACTGCAGTTAAAACAGATGGGCATCATCATTTGTTGAAGATCGTGGTTGACGTGTCACTTGTGGCTAAACACTTCCTATCTCATTAAATAACGTAACTATCCGACAAAAGGTCCGAAAACTTGGATGATGTCTTCCAGGATAACGATCAGCATACGTAAACAGGCCCAATGGGGCATTTTGATCACAATAGCCATACATAAATACAATATCGATCTCTCCTGCAATTGGTAAACGGTCCATTTTTAAGACGAGTAATGTGATGGTGGGACACAATCTGAGACACCAAGGAATCGTCAACTTAGCATTAGAAGGAAGTGTGTTGGATAAATCGTAGAAGGAGACCGAGGGACGAATACAGTAAGCAGATTCAAAAGATGTAAGTTGTCGAACATATTCTCATATGAAAAGACTTGCACAGGACAGGGTAGGGTGGAGAGCTGCGTCAAACCAGTCTACGGACTGAAGACCACAAGAACAACAACAATGTATCAAGAAGCAAGTAGCGTCCGCACTGGCGAATTGTTACGCGATACCACTTACTTATAAGTTTGTGACTATTACAGCGCCATCTATCACAAAGCGAAAAGAGCGTTCCAAATAAAACATTGATATTTATTTACGTACTAGACGAGTATGTAATAAAAATGGAAGTACCTTTAAAAAATGCAATTGACATCCGTTTGACTTATGGCAGCGCCATCTAGCGAGCCAATCATAGCGCCATCTGTTTTCACCCTTGAAGCTAGAAAAGTTTTGTTCTTTGTAGTTTTCTTCTTTTATGCTTTATTTCGTGTGATATTTGGCCCGGTCACTATCAATGGATCACCCTCTATATCGAAGGCAGGTGTTCATCATTAGTTCCAGACGTCGTGAGCTTTCCCAAGAAAGACATTGCAAGATAACATCATTGTAATCAATAACTGGGATTACTAGTTTGTTTTTAAGGTCGAAAGGAAAGAACTTATATCTCTGTAGGGCATGAAGAGATGCTGACGCCATCTTACAACCTGCGGCTGTGTGCTCAGCCATGGGCCGGATGGGCTTGGATGAAAAGTCACAGAGAAAGATGAAGAAATAAAATTTTATTATTGTATAATATAAAAAGTAATTTTTCCCGGCCGCGGCGGAGTGGCCAAGCGTATTGAGGCGCTATGCGCGAGGCCGTTCCCCGTCGGGGGTTCGAATCCTCCTCGGGCATGGATGTTTGTGCCGTCTTTAGTATAACTTAGTTCATAAGAAGTCTGTCAGTTTAGGGACTGATGATCCTGCAGTTTAAGTTCCATAAGCTTTTCCGGCGTAATCTTTGATGCAAATTATTGTCTAAATAGAAACCTGAAGCTGCTAGGCTGTTGTCCAAAAGTGTTCATTCTTTAGTCTATGTACAAAAAGGCCTACAACAACGAAAATACCTATAGAGGCTTGTTCCAAAGATTTATATTCAAATACCGGTATCTTTCCCGCTTGCCTTAACACAGAGGCATTACTATAGATAATTATAACATTGCACTGGTATAAATTATATCTTGAGCGTAATTCTAATCGACTGCAATTCACGAGGAGAACGCGGCGGTGTGTTTTGGCCGCCATGCCTATTTTCAAGTTAATACGCTCTGTGCTTTACCTCGACGCCATAGCTGAAATGCGTAAGTGTTTTATATCATTGGTTTCGGATACTTGCCCTATTTGGCCAGATACTTGCGCCTGCGTAATCTAAGTGGGAAAACGAGAGAGGAAGGAAGCACCTGTGGCCCTTATGGGGAAACATGCCAGAATTGCCGCGGTGGAGTAGCCGAGCGGTCTAAAGCGTCTCGCTGCGGAGCGCGCGGTTGCTCGCCGTGGAGGTTCGAGTCCTCCCTGGGGCATGGGTTTGTATGTTGTCCTTAGGTTAGTTTACATAGGTTTAAGTAGTTTGTAAGCTACGGACTGATGACCACGCAGTTTGGTCCGATAGATTTACAAACATTTGAACATGCCAGAATTTGCCTGGAGTGAACTTGGGAAAGCTCAGAAAACCAATACAAGGATGGCCGGCTCCAAATGGGTAAGCGGTGACAGAAATCGGTAAACGTTATGTTGAACTTGAAACCTGCCACTGCCAACCTTAGCACCCTAATAATGTTAAAACAGACTGAAGTTTACATTCATTACTACCATCAGGATCAAGTTTGTCATTTCGACATAAACGTTACTGTACTACACTTTTACGTCATCTCATTACTTTTGTCCGTCATTTCTAACTTAAAAGATAATTGGAAACGGAAAATTTCAATATTTTCAATACTAAGCAAGATGACAGACTTTTTTATCTTCCAATTCTTCTCGGCCGCCAAGACAAGACTGTTAAATAGTTATAATGTCATATACTCGATAAGAAAATATAATGATTTACTCCCTCATGATAGCTTTCAGATCAGCTGGGTTTGTCTGCCGCTTAAAAAATATAAGAAAGGCTTCTACGTTATTCTAATTTTTAGCAACAAGCTATATTATGTATTTGTCTTCAACCTTCTTTTAACTTTTTTTTACATTAACACTGTTCAGCTCTGTCTAATCTTTTCAGTTATTACGGGCAACAACTAGCTTGGCACCTGAAATTCAAAATATTATATATCGAAGATATATACTGACATAATTAAAGTTCACTGCAACTGACTATAATACGGACAGCAGGGGAGTCATAACTCCCCCTCATTGATTGTGCCCCCCCCCCCACCCATATTTTCTCCATTTGTTGTTAGTGAATCACTTACTGGAATTACTTGGGATGGGTCACTACCCGTGACCCAACAAGTTTCTTTTTTGCTGTGTGTCCTTATTAAAATAAACTGTACATCACGAGCTCTTTCAATTAAAAAGACTTCTTTATTTCAATGACGATAATAATACAATACATCTCCAACAACTCTAATCTTACTACAATTCAACATTCCTTTAATCCAAATTCCGATGCCTTCTTGTTCGTTAACTCTACGATGATTACGAGTTCTAACAACAAATGGCATGTTACACTAGTAATACGATTTACCAATATCCTTGTTAAACACTTCAAACACTTGAAATGTACGATAAGCAATCACATCTCTGTTATTAAAACTCCACCTTGCGCCTTTAAAGTATCAGCATTACCACGAACAATTGCAGCTGTGATCCAACCATTAACATGACTCGGAGTATTGTCAGCTCTAGTAACAGTAAACTGGAAAACACCTCCGTAAAACACACTAGGCCTTTGCAGAAACACTTGAGCTCCTACTTTATTAGTCGTATGCTTAATGTCTATATTATCAATAGCCTTAAACATAGGAAGACGAAAACGCCTCATTCTCCGTCTACGAACCATACTGAACGTCTATCCGATCCAGAATGACCGCGAGAGCTTCACGCTTCACTTTCTTGACGGACCTCGATTTTGGTCCGATGGTTGTGCAGGCTAAGCATTTGCTGCTATTCCTGCTGTACCTGAGACATAGTATTAGAACCTGGTTGTTTGAGTGGACGTAGACTGTCAGATTACTGACGGTGTATTATTATTTTTTCGGGTTTGCTACGAGATTTTTATTAATCTCGCAGCAGGTCAGGCCAACGGGTTGTCGTCTTGAAGTGTTGTTGTGTCCCCAATTGCCGGATGAGCCGGTTGTGGGACTGCTCCGTCTACTCGTAGAAACTCCTGGCGGTGACGCGGAATCTCTCCCGGAGCGGTAGAATGCCGGCTTCTTCGTGAAGCAGGTCGATTGGATAGCGCGTTGGAAGATGCAGGGCAGTCTTCAGGGCGCGGTTCTGGATGGTCTGCAGCAGCTGGATGTGGACGTCAGCGGCGTTTCCAAAGACTGGGGACGCATAGTCGAGCGTGATCCCGTGTTGCGACGGCAGCGGCGACTGCGGGTTGAGCAGTGGGTAAATAATGCGTAAGCGTCCTGTGACCCTCTGTCTTACACCACTAACGTGATCTTTCCAGGTGAGCCTTTGGTCTGAGGTTACCCCTAGGTATTTCGCCGTTGTGCTCCAAGGGATGGGAGTCCCCAGGATCTCGATCGGCGGTAGCGCATCGGGCTATTTATGTCTAGTAAAGACGACTGCCTGGCTTTTCGCGGAGTTGAATTTCAACCGCCATTTGATGGCCCATGCACCCAAATGTTCAAATGTTTGTATAGTCTATGGGACTTAACTACGGGGTCATCAGTCCCTAAACTTACAAACTACTTATGAACTACTTACGAACTAGGACGGCACAAATATCCATGCCCGAGGGGGGATTCGAACCCCCGACCGTAATGGTCGTGCTGACCGTGACTGGCACATATCCGCCTTTCCGTGGATGTACCCTCTTCTGCCTTTACGTGAAAAGTCCGTTCGGTCAGGTACGACTGCAGCAGTCTCCCATGAGACGTAGGAAGCCCGTGAGCAAACAGTTTGTACACTAGGCCGTCGTGCCAGACGGAGTCGAAAACACGGAAGACATCGAGAAACACTGCATCAAGGAATTCCCTTGTTTCTAGTGCCCGCATTGCCGGCTCGACCAGCCTTAGTAGCTGGTGCGTGGTGGAATGACCGGCTCGGAAACCGAATTGCTCGTCCGGTATGAATTTCTCTCGCGTGACGTGTTCCATCAATCTCGTCACGTACAATTTCTCGAACACTTTCGAGAGGGATGGCAGCAGGCTTATGGGCCGATAGCTGGTCACTTCACGTGGGTCTTTGCCTGTTTTCGGGATTGCCACCACCTCTGCATGTTTCCATGTGTTGGGAAAGACACCCGAGCGGAGGACCTCATTAAAGACGTCCGCTAATAGCCGATGTGTTTCCTGAGGGAGGTTCGTCAGTAGACCGCGAGAGCGCTCTTAACGGGCCTTTTAAACCTACCGCGACCACGCCCTATGACGTCATTTTGATTAAATCGCGGCCCCTGATTCGCACCACTAAACAGTACTTTTCCTACGAAACTAATATACGTCTTCTCACAGTCTGCTAAAAGTCCTCTCTTTTTTAATTTATATGGTCGTTTCCCCCTCCCCAAGAAATCAATACCTAGTAACACCTACGGTATTGCAAGTAGAGACGCCCCCCCCCCCCCCCTGGAAACAATCCTGGCGGCGCCCACGTGCTCAGCCTATTATAGTACGTCGTCTTCAGTAGAGCGACAGCAACGGCAGTGACGTGGGGAGCCTGCCACCCTCAGCCTGCCGCGTGCGTCTAGCAGGCACGAGAGCGAACCGGTGGTGCGCATGCGCGTGCCGCCGGCCGCCGGCCACTGGCTAGCGGCTAGCGGTCCGCCGCATACCGGCGGGGTCGCGCCCTCGCGCGCAGCATTTGTCCGGCTGCAGCGGCCACCGCCAGGCCCAGCTCCCTGGCCCGGCAGCGCGACAACCTGCGCGCGACGCCCGATTTATCGGCCCGCCCACCGAAACAGGCCCCAGGCCATTCTCCGGCCGGCTCCTGAGTACCGCGGCTGCACGACCTGCTCCGTAACGCTCCACCCATTCACCGAGCACGCCGTTCACTTGCTGATCCTGCGTTTCCTTTACTATGTTTACATGCAACACACCTTCCGGAAGACGAAAACCGAATTTTGTGAACCGTTTTTCGCTGTCGTGTTTACATGCTATAAGTCTGCTGCGGATGTCGTAGCCCACTTCATATGGCGGATGAAAAACAGCAGTTTTAGTTCATTTACGTCTACATCTACATGGGATACTCTGCAAATCACATTTAAGTGCCTGGCAGAGGGTTCATCGAACCACCGTTATACTATTTATCTCCCATTCTGGTCTTGAATAACGCGCGAGAAGAAAGAACACCTGAATCTCTTCGTTCGACCTCTGATTTCTCGTTTTTTATTCTGATGATGTTTTCTGCCTATGCAAGTGGCAGTCAACAAAATATTTTCGGATTCGGAGGAGAATGTTGGCGATTGGAGTTTCGTGTGTAGACCACGCCGCAGCGATAAGCGCCGTTGTTGTAATGATTCCCATCCCAGATCCTGTATCATTTCCATAACGCTGTCTCCCCTGTATCGTGACAATACGAAAGGAGCTGCCCTTCTTTGGACTCTTTCGATGTCCTCCGTCAAACCCACCTGATGAGGATCCCACACTGGACAGCAATCAGCACAATCGCTATTTTTCTTTACTTAAATACGCAGAACCATTGATCACTCAAATATTTATACTTCTCTTTCACTGCATAAAATGTCACTTTGACTATATGAGCCGAAAATTCTGAAAAAGAAATTACAATCTGACAACCCAAGAACGTTTCAAAACCGGTTGCGTTTACATGGGCACGAAAATCAATTTTGGAACTCGAAAACCGCTTTACAGAAGTGGATTTCCAGAATCGATTTTGGAGTGTTTACATGACCAACAAAATGCGTATTTGGGAAATCAATTTATGAAATCCGATTTCGTGAGTCCATGTAAACGGAGAGCTTGAGGCAGAAATGCTTTTGTCCATTCATCAGCACGGCTTTAGGAAACATCGATCCTGTGAAACCAGCTCTCCATTGTCTCCCATGACATCTTGGAAGCTATGAATTAACGGTAACAGACATACTGCATATTTCTCGATTTTCCAAAGACGTTCGACTTAGTGCCACATCACAGACTGCTAACGAAAGTACGAGCATAAGGAATAGATACCCAAATATGTGGGTGGCTCGAAGGTAACGTAAGTAATAGAACCCAGTACGTTATCCTCTATGACGACTGTTCATCACAGACTAATGTCCCGTCGACAGCTTGGTCATTAGAGACAGAGCTAACACTCGAGGAGTATTGGATAAGGATGGGAAAGCAAGTCCACTGCGCCACTACGCTCGGTCCAGAGAGACTAGGATATCGTCAGAAGTGCCGCAGGGAAGTGTAATAGGACCGCAACTACTTTCTATCTACATAAATGACCTGACGAACAAAGGGTGTTGCAATCTGCGGCTGCTTGTCGATGGTGCTATGGTGTACAGGAAGGTGCCGTCATTGAACGACTGTAGTAGGATGCAGGATGACTTGGATCAAATTTCTAGGTGTTGTAAGAAATGGCAGCTAACTATAAATGTAGAAAAATGTAAATTGAAGCAGATGAGTAGGAGAAACAATCCCGTAATGTTCGAATACAGCGTTAGTAATGTCCTACTTGACAGAGTCGCGTCATTTAAATACCTAGACACAGCGCTCCAGAGCCATACGAAATGGAACGAGCATGTAAGGAGAGTCGTGGGAAAGACGAATGGTCGACTTCGGTTTATTGGAAGAATTTAGGAAAGATATGATTAATCTCTAAAGGAGACCGCATATAAAAAGCCAGTGCGGCCCGTCTTGAGAATTGTTCAAGTGTTCGCGATCAGTTTAAAGGAAGACATAGTAGCAATTTAGAGAAGGGCGGCTAGGTTTGTTACTGGTTTGATCAATGTGCGAGTGTTACTGTGTTCTTAGGGAGTTGCTGGAGGGAAGGCGACGTTATTCCCGAGAAACACTATTGAAGAAATTTAGAGCGCCGGAAATTGAAATGGACTGCAGAAAGATTCTACTGTCGCCAACTCACATTTCGCATAAATACCACAAAGGTAAGATCAGAGAGATTATGGCCCATACAGATACATACAACTATTCGTTTTTCCCTCGTTTCATTTGAGAGTGGAACAGGAAAACCAGTAACTAATAGTGGTACTAGGTAGTCTTGTGTAGTTCGCGAACAAACTAGTCCGGAAGAGCGCTTCCACAGGCGAACTACGTGAACTAGTTCGCAGATCCCTCGCCTCTTAGTTAGTCCGCTCCTTTTCCGAGAACTGACGGGGAACAGTGAGAGGACGCGAGAGCGCGCAGAATCGCGTGACTCCCTTCTGTCAGTTACCTTCATTTCGAGCTGAGATGCAGCTCAGCTGTAGTTTCATAGTTCACTGCCACAAGAAATCTAATTTAAAAATAAAGTACTACTAGTACTCTGTATGCAAAGTAGTTGAATACCATTGTATCACCCATTCGTGTAAATAACTGGTTTATTTGCCTAAGTATTTGATGTCAAAGTGCCCAAAAATACGGCTAATAGCACACGCTTTGCCAACACTGATTCATTATATAAAAAAGCTGTCATAAAAGAAAGAGCTCTTTTAGTAGACGTAGCAAAAGCCAAAAAGAGCGGACCAGCTAGAAGGAGCGAACGAAGTAGGAACAGCGGACGAACTAGGAGCAGCGGACGATTATGCCAAACGTATCTCTCTTCATAGTTCGTTGGATTCTTTTCCAAAGACCGACAGGCAACAGCGAGAGGGCGCGAGTTTGCCTTCTGCTGATGAGTCATTTCGAGGTGAGAGTCCGCCTGCTAGATTACATAGTTCACTGCTACAAAATGTCTGTTTTGATGTGTTCTGCACTCTGCAATATCTGACTAATAAATTCCATAATGCCAAGATATAGAGATAAGTCTAAACTTAAACGCGAGAAATTATCCACAAACTGTCTCTTTTGGTTTGCGTGATATCGTTAGCGGCTCAAGCAGCAAGCGCATGAAGCAGCTAGGTGGGGGAACTTCCCCCTCCACCTGCACGCGCAGACCATGGCCGCCACTGAGTCGTCACTGGGAGCAGACGAACTAAAAGAGCGAACTAATTCGCGGCAGAGCCGCGAACTAAAGTGAGCGCTCCCGATCGCGAACTATTATGCGCAAGTCTAGTACTAGGTACCCTCCGCCATACACCTTTGGGTATATTGCGGAGTATGTATGTAGATGTTTTTACATTGAGTGTATAGTACGAGAAGAATCACTACCGTTCACTTTATTCAATTCACTTACAGCGAACTTGTAATATGAAACTGCTTTATTTCCTGATGCCTTACAAGGCGTACAAGATAATCTGCAGTTCTACGAGGTACATTCCAGTTACAACCAGTGGCGGCTGCTGTAAAAGAACACGTGAACATCCTAATTTCTGACACCTCGTGCATTTATTTATTTGATTGCTGTTAAACGTCATTTAGTTGCATTAATCTTCCATGTATGTGATAAATGGTAGTGGAGTTGTTTGAATCATCTAGGGACATTCTGTACCTGCAGTGGTCCATACCTTCTCAATACAATCCATGCGCCGGATGTCGTTTATCTTCCTTGTAGCAGTCACCATCCAAGGTTGAAGTGAGAACTCCACTTTGGCGCGCCCACTGGAAGGATAAATATACGGCACTTGAATCTAAAGCGCTATGCTACGACGCTGCTCAGTTAAGACTCCGTGAAACTTGACCACCTTCAGGAGCACATCCCTGGGCGTGGTCCTTTTAAGACCTTTCTCCGCATGCGCAACAGGCGGGACGTAATTTCTTTATGGGTCCAATATATAGGAATTTCCCAGTGATAAAGTTTCCGAGAACCTTAAGGAATATTGTTGTTTTTTAATATTTAAATTAAATAATCAATTATACATTCCCTTTTTGTGAATTTTGCCGACATTAACTGCGTTTCTAAAGGTAGTCTATTATTTGGTAAAAAATCATAATTTGATAACACAACAATTATTAATTATTTTTACGCTGCTTTTGAAATTTTTACTACTTTACAATAAGCTTATTTCGGTCTTAGGCCATCTTCAGGTGTTGGTACTTATAATATCGTTGCCATTTACTTGCTGGCCGATTGATTTCTTTTTAAAGCTGATGTTATGCTTGTTTATTTGTGGTTATCCGTATGTGTGCAGCAGCACTGGTTACATTAATCGATTTTTGTAGTGGCAATGCAGTCTAGCATAGACTGTCACCACAGTCTACCTAGACTGCGCTGCCACTACAAACTTATTATTTTTCACTTGGAGGAGCCAACTTTTTAGGCGAGTTGGTAAAAATGACCGAAATTTGACAACTAACTGCGGCCAAATGGCTGCACCAATTTCTACATTTAAGTAGGTCATTCGAACACTAAATTTATGCTCCTTCTATTCACTAAGGGTAACATTTTCAGTAGGATGCATAGTTTCCGAGTAATAGGCGGATATATCACAAATATGGCAAAATTTCACGTTATTTATTTATTTATTATTATTTTTTTCTTGTTTTACACAAAAAGTTGTCCGAGGGTTCTGAAGGTCGAAACCTTGGATTCTACACATTCTCAACTATATACATAAATTTAAAAAAAAATCCGTGGTAGAGTAGCCGAGCCTTCTAAAGCGTCTTGCTGTGGAGCGCGCGGTTGCTTCCTGTCGGAGGTTCGAGTTCTCCCTCCGGTATGGGTGTGTGTGTTGCTCTTAGGTTATTTTCAGTTAGTATGAGTAGTCTGTAAGTCTAGGAACTGATAACCACAGTAGTTGTCCCACAGATTTACAAACTTTTGAACAATAAGAAGAAGGTAAATGTAGAAAAAAATTTGTGGACTAACTTTCGAATTTTTTTGAACAGATCTCGTACATGTTGCCTACAGTTTAATCTGTACGCTTTCATATTCTTTCGGATATGATTGATCAGAGACGACAACACTTAGAGGTATGTACCTGTACACCAATGTCCAAAAGAACAGACACAATGTTTGAGTGTTTTAAATGTTATGAGAGAAATTTCTCCCTTTTACACACAATATTATTATTGAGAATGAAACTTCCACTCTGCAACGGAGAGGAATGCGCCGTGTAACATTTTTCTCTGTTCCTTTTTAATGTCGCAGAGTGTACGCAGAAAAACATTTCTGCTAGAAGACGTAGAAACTATCTGTGAACGCCACAACGGCGCTCAGTATAGGAAACAGTTAATAAATTAATCAGTAAATGGCTACGCATTACCCAGAGACAATAAATACGAACTACTTTGAAGGAATTCCCTGGAGCCATTAAGAGCGGCATAAATATTGCTAAGGAATTCTGCAAGTAGCAATATGTCTGAGAACAAAGCGTTTTAGTGATAAATAATGATAATATTAAACTTCCTGGCAGATTAAAATTGTGGGCCGGAAATGGGATTCCAAATCGAAAGCTTGGCCTTTCGCGGGCAAGCGCTCTATCGACTAAGCTAACCCGGCACGCTTCACAATCCTTCTTCACAACTTTACTTCTGCCAGTACGTCGCCTCCTACTTTCCGAACTTCATAGAAGTTCCCCTGCGAAACGTGCAGGAATAGCACTCCTAGAAGAAAGGATATGGTGGAGAAATGGCTTGGCCTAAGGGATGTTTCCAGAATGAAAAGTTTGGAAAGTAGGAGGCGAGGTACTGGCAGAAGTAAAGTGTTAGGACGGACCGTGAAGCGTGCAAGGATAGGTGGTAGAGGGCTTGCCTGCTAAAGGCAAAGGTCCCAGGTTCGAATACGAGTTCCGGTACATAATTTTAATCTGCCAGTAAGTTTAATATTATCATGGTTTGTCACTAAAACGCCTTGTTCTCAGACTTATTGCCACTTGCAGTAGTCCATTGCAATATTAATGCCGCTCTTAATGACTCCATGGGATTCCTTCACAGTAGTTCGTATTTGTTGTCTCTGGGTACTGCGTAGCCGTTGTGGTGCTCACAGATCGTTCCTACGTCTTCTAGCAGCAATGTTTTTTCTCCGTACACTCCGTGACCATAAAAAGGTACAGAGAAAAATGTTAAATCTTATTTGTGCCACAGCGCATTCCTTACTCACTTATCACTAAAACGAAATAAAGTGACCGAAATTTTCATGTAATATATACTGTCTGCTGGCAAAGTTTGACGTAACAGACTGTCGAGCAACTTTCAAAAATTTGTCAAATATGTATTTTGTAAGTTACATTTCTTAAAATTCGTTGAACGAATCCCAACCTATATATGCATTCACTAAAACAATTTTCATATATTTTAACTGATATGGAGATCTGCGTTTGAGCAAAATACAACTTCTGTTTTTCTTTTATCCGTATATGTTGCGCTGAAGTTTCAACATCTTCAGAGGGCTTTCATTTCCTTTCTGTTAAACAACAGAAAAATGATCTTTACAGGCCATACATACATAAATTCAAGATTTATAAGGTCGTATTTATAATTATAAAACATACAAGAAATGAAATACTTTCCAACCTTGTTCTTAATGTTGTGGTTTTCTACTTTTCCATGTCGGGTTGATTACCTTTTCCTTTCACAGTTGGTCATCCATGGCCATATGGTTCTTACGTATAAAACTTTTTTTTGCATCTAAATTTTATGGACTAGGATTGAGATGGTTTGGCCTAATATTATTTTACACTATGTTAAAACTTTGTGTATGCATTGTGTGTGTGTGTGTGTGTGTGTGTGTGTGTGTGTGTGTGTGCTTATGGATTTGTATTGGCTGGTAGTTCTTTAAAGGCCTAGAATAGAGTTCCATTCGTGTGTGCCCATTTATGTATGAGAATTATGGCACACTATTAGTTTCTCTAAAACAGTCAAAAATTGTAACCTTACTTTCTGAATACTTATTTTATTTTAGAGTCGTTACTGTTCCCATTGACAGTGGTGTAACGGTACGTGTACTTCCGTCAAATGTGCAAAATTTTTAATGTCAATCGTACAAATGATATTGATATCCGAAGGAAAAGAGCTCTTTCAGTTTTCCACAAGTTTTCCTATTTTATGGCTAACTATTCCAAACCTTTACTTCACTCAAACTTTCCTGTCCCTTTGAACGTCGAATGTGCAAAATTTTTTCACATTCAGATGAATGGTATTGATATTTCATAGAAAAATCTCTTTCTGTTTTTTCTAAATTTTCCCATTTTCCGAGAAACTTTTCCAAATCTTTATTTCATAAGAACGTTACTCTTGCTTTGAACGTCAAATATGCAAAATTTTATCGCAATCAGACGAATGATATTGATATGCCATTGAAGAAAAACTTTGTTTCTCGCGAATTTTCAAATTTTCCGGGTAACTTTCCGAATTTTTTTGTTCATAAGAAAGTTGATCATTCGTTGAACGCCAAATGATCAAAATTTTATCGCAATCGGATGAACGGTTCTCAACTTATAGTGTTGAGTACATTTAGAAACACATTGAAAAAAGAATTTGGTTCGAATTTTGCGACTTTCCTTTTTAACTGTAATTTTTTTCTGAAAACTTTTCCAAGACCATAATGAAGAAAACAAAAAAAGAATTACCCCTCTCCGTCGTACGAATAGTCAGTTATAGTGCTGAATTCAATCAAAAACACATTTAAAGAATGCACTTTCAGTTTTTCTCAATTTTACGGTAGATTTTCCAAAAAATTTGTTTCATACAAACCTTGTCCTGTCAAGCCGTACTCAAGTGATGGCCTTCAAGCATGTAGCAATTGATTTTTATTCATAGAAAAAAATCGCTTTCGGTTTATCCTAAATTTTCCTACTTTCCGATAGACTTTTCCAAATTTTTATTTTATGTGAACCTTCCTCTTGCTTTCAACATGAAATGTACAAAATTTTATTGGAATTGGACGAACGGTATTGACAGCTCACTGGAAAAAACTGTTTCAGGTTCCTGATTTTCCTCTTTTTCCGGACAACTTTTCCATATGTTATCCCCGTTTAAACCTTCCCTGAACTTCCTCGAATATTTCAAGACTAATCGGTTCAGCCGTTCTAGAGTTTTGTCAAGACTAATGAACAGCAATTCATAAAAAATTCCCGAGCAACGCTCGGTCACCAGACATTTAGAAAGAAAACAACAGTGTAGCGGTTATATCTTTGTGGTTGTAAGCTGCCCCGAGGACTACTGCCCTCACGAACATCACCTTCTGTAAAGAAGGGAGCGCGCGTCGTGTTGGTCGCGGTCTTTGCCACACTTCCGCCAGCGTACTCTGTTATCGGACTCAACCAGCAGAACAGCTTCGGCTCTGCAGAGGAACTGCTCTGATGCTCGGATAAAAATTTTAAGTCGCCGTGAGGCGGCGTGGCATTAATGAAGCCGCCTGGCCGGCCTGTTCTTTGCTATCTGTCGCTCTGCACAGAGGCCAGCCAGCCAGGCCTTATCTGTGCCGCAGCCGGGAAATGTCCACCAAACCGTGCGCCGGCCGCCAGCCTCTGTGGAATTCCATTACCCGCGCCGAGCTCGTGACGTGAATACAATCTCCTTCCGGCTCTGTCCTTTACATTTACATTAATGGATCACGACCTCAGATGGAACGCAAGGTCCGCCACTTCCATCAGTCCCTGACGCCAGAAGGGTGTTCCACATGTTAATTGGCTTGTTTTACGTCTCTGCTATCTAATACTGGTGGAGTACTAACATGTCGTGACTACTATGAATGGTGATAGCTGTGTACGTTCGACGGGTTCTCAAAAATATAAGTTTGTGTGGTGCTGGTGGAATTTTAAACAAAGTTTTTTGAGGTTTGATTCCATTTTTTGGAACGGTGTGCTCAGCGACCACAAAATAATGAGTATAATAAATATAGTATGCAGCATTGGTCGTTTTTATTAATGTTTTTGCAGATCTATTTCGATCACATAATGATCATCCTCAATGCACCTTCAAGACAAGAAAAATGCAAAAATCAGTACAAAATCCAAACACATTAAAATAGAATAACCCAATTGCAAAGAATAGCAAATGTACATATCAGACATCGTAATATCAGCTATCCATAATCATATGCCGTACTAGCTGAATGTAAAAGATTTTTTTTTTTTTTTTTTTTTTTTTTTTTTTTTTTTTTTTTTGACATATCAGTGTAGTGTCCAACCATAAAACGAGCGAGCTGCTTACAAAATCACGCAGCGTCGCTTTAGAAAAATGGCGCTACTAACGCCCTCTGGTATAGTAACATTTCAAAGTCATTGAACCAAATATAAATTTTCTAGTTTAAAATTAAAAAGAAATCTAAATGAATTTCATTGACGATATGTTCACCAAAAAGAACAGAATATACATGTTGAAACATGAAAACTTTGAATAACACAAAAATATATCCTTAACAGTTATGACGCAAAGCGCCTAACGTCAGTTTACATACTATTCATCTGTATGTTAATATCAAAAATGAAAACACCTGTATGACTACACCTATAGGGTTGTATCACATATTTAAAATCAGCTGTTTCAAGCTTTAGATGAATCCAAAAATATACAGACGAAAGGAAAGCTGTTATAATGTTCGCTGTTTGCAGCGACCTCACATTTCTTGTGCTTTGTGCACGTGGCCAAGTGCACAGAGCAAGCCAGTATCATATAACATTGTTCATAACAGATAAAGACTAGGTATATCTATAAAGTACATTTCACAAAGTCCAACCTATTATATATCAAAATAGTGACAAACAGCCCAACGCCTTCGTCAGCTGTATATGTCACTAACTCTAATCAGCAAAACATGCACGCTACAAAGCGCTCAAAGGCAAAACACACATACACACACACACACACACACACACACACACATATGTGTGTGTGTGTGTGTGTGTGTGTGTGTGTGTGTCTGTGTGTTTGTAATGTACCACATTAATCTCATCTACACTTTTTGAAAGTTTGAAGCATTCTTCTAACTTAACTCATCCACAGTGCTATGAAGAGACAGAGAGAAAACGATATTTTTTATGAGACTGGACTCATGAGCTTTGTTGTTACTCGGTGACCGTTTATGATTCCAATTCAATATAGGGCAGCAGTGAGACGAAAAGATAAATAAATACAACTGTTTGAGTGTAGTTCTATAGATTTAACTTGTTATAGTTAACTTTAGTACATTGCATACATCGCTTGTTATCCATGCATTGCATACGTGAAGCAGTTCAAATCTATTGATAAGCACAGAACTTTTGCTACAAACTCCTGTTCATACAAAAACCTCAATCTCAAGGGAAGAAAAAAGTCGAAATATAATTTCGACATTCTGTGAATATCCGCTGTGAATATTTACAAACTCCTCCGTTTCAGAACATTTTTATATGCAAAATATATTTCGCGCTGTTTAGTAAAAGTAATACATTTCGCCAAAACCACCAATTTCGCTTTATTTTTCACGTTATCGTTTTCGTGAATTTTTCATAATTGTAATCTTTGATATTTAGTTGAACTGATAGGCCTCAGATTTCAACGATTGGTCGAGGAAACGAGATTTAACTACTGCTTTTAATACTCAAGTGGATGACGTCACACTGTTTTTTATTTAGGGTCTTTGCCACTTTTCATACCAAAAATGTCCAATGTTTGTAAATCTAAGCGACTTAACTACGTTGGTCATAGGTCATTAGGCTTACAAACCAATTAAACTAACGTATGCTAAGGACAACACAAATACTCATGTCCGATGAAGGACTCGAACCCTCGACGGCGAACGGCCGCACGCACCTCAGCAAGGCGCCTTAGTGCGCACGTCTATTCTGTCGTGGCATTTTGTTGTCCCATACAAATATCTTGTCCAAATTATTTTGCAACTCGTATTCATCTTCATATGACTTTACTACATATAAATGACATCACCTACAAACAGTCCAACAGAGCTGCCTATTTATTTCCTATATCTTTTTACAAGGATTAGGAGCAGAAGAGAGGCTACTGTACTACCTTGAGAGACACCAGATGACACTTTTTCCGCCTATTATATCTGTGACCTACCCCCATGAACCACAGACATTGCCGAGGTGGGGTAGCTTGCGTGCCTCAACGATGCAGATAGCCGTACCGTAGGTGCAACCACAGCGGAGGGGTATCTGTGGAGAGGCCAGACAAACGTGTGGTTCCTGAAGAGGGGCAGCAGCCTTTTCAGTAGTTACAGGGGCAACAGTCTGGATGATTGACTGAGCTGGCCTTGTAACATCAGCTAATGTGGCTTTGCCACACAGCTACTGCGAACGGCTGAAAGCAAGGGGAAACTACAGCCGTTAATTTTCCCGAGGACATGCAGCTCTACTGTATGAACATATGATGATGGCATCCTCTCGGGTAAAATATTCCGGAGGTAAAATAGTCCCCCATTCGGATCTCCGGGCGGGGACTACTCAGGAGGATGCTGTCATCAGGAAAGACAATACTGGCATTCTACGGATCGGAGCGTGGAATGTTAGATCCCTTAATCGGGTAGGAAAATTAGAAAATTTAAAAAGGGAAATGGATAGGTTGAAGTTAGGTATAGTGGGGATTAGTGAAGTTCGGTGGCAGGATGAAGAGGATTTCTGGTCAGGTGAGTACAGGATTATAAATACAAAATCAGTTGGGGGTATCACAGGAGTAGGACTGATAATGAATAAGAAAATAGGAATGCGGGTAAACTACTATGAGCAGCACAGTGATCGCATTATCATTGTCAAGATAGATACGAAGCCAACACCGACAACAGTAGTACAGGTTTATATGCCAACTAGCTCTGCCGACGATGAGGAGATCGAAGAAATATATGAGGAGCTAAAGGAAATTATTCAGACAGATAAGGGAGAGGAAAACTTAATTGTGATGGGAGACTGGAATTCGGTAGTAGGAAAAGAAAGAGAAGGAAAAATAGTAGGTGAATATGGACTGGGCAGGAGGAATGAAAGAGGAAGTCGCCTGGTAGAATTTTGCACGAAACATGATTTAATCGTAACAAACACCTGGTTTAAGAATCACAAAAGAAGGTTGTATACATGGAAGAGACCAGGAGACACCGGAAGGTATCAGATAGATTTTATAATGGTAAGACATAGATTCCGGAACCAGGTTATAAACTGCAAGACGTACCCAGGGGCAGATATAGACTCTGACCATAACTTGTTAGTCATGAACTGTAGGCTGAAACTGAAAAAATTGCAGAAAGGTAGGAAAATAAGGAGATGGGACTTAGATAAATTGAAGGAAAGTGAAGTTGTGGAGAATTTCAGAGGGAGATTTAGGCAACAATTGACAGAAACAGGGGGAAATAAAACAGTAGAAGAGTAATGGGTAGCATTGAGAGATGAAATAGTGAAGGCAGCAGAGGACAAAATAGGTAGAAAGGCAAGACCTACAAAAAATCCTTGGATATCACAGGAAATACTAGATTTAATTGATGAAAGGAGAAAATATAAAAATGCAGTAAATGAAACAGGCAAAATGGAGTTCAGACGATTAAAAAATGAGATTGACAGGAAATGCAAAATGGCTAAGCACGAGTGGCTAGAAGCCAAATGCAAATCTGTAGAAGAATGTATAAGAAGGGGAAAAGTAGATACCGCCTACAGGAAAATAAAAGAGACATTTGGGGACAAGAAAAGCAATTCCACGAATATCAAGAACTCAGATGGGAACCCGGTTCTCAGCAAAGAAGGGAAAGCTGAAAGGTGGAAAGAGTACATAGAACAGCTCTACAAAGGAAATGAACTTGCAGACAATGTGGTAGGAAGGGAAGAGGACGTAGATCAAGATGAAATAGGAGATGCTATACTGAGAGATGAATTTGACACAGCCTTGAAAGACCTAGGTCGGAAAAAGGCCCCAGGAGTAGATGACATATCCTCAGAGCTACTAAAGTCTCTGGGAGAGCCAGCCATGACAAGACTATTTGAACTGGTGTGTAGGATTTATGAGACAGGCGAAATACCCTCAGACTTTAAGAAAAATGTAATAATCCCCATTCCAAAGAAATCGGGCGCAGACAGGTGTGAAAATTACAGAACCATCAGTTTGATAAGTCATGGTTGCAAAATTTTAACACGAATTATCTACAGGAGAATGGAAAATCTGGTGGAGGCTGACCTCGGGGAAGATCAGTTTGGATTCAGGAGGAACATAGGAACCCGGGAGGCAATACTCACTTTACGTCTTACCTTAGAAGATAGATTAAGGAAAGGCAAACCTACATTTTTAGCTTTTGTAGATTTGGAGAAAGCATTTGACAATGTTGACTGGAATACACTCTTTCAAATTCTGAAGTCAGCAGGGGTAAAATATAGGGAAAGGAGAGTTATTTATAACTTGTACAAAAGCCAGACCGTAGTTATTAGACTCGAAGGGCATGAAAGGGAAGCATCAGTTGGGAAGGTAGTAAGACAGGGTTGTAGCCTTTCTCCGATGTTATTCAATTTGTACATCGAGCAGGCGGTGAAGGAAAGCAAGGAAAAATTTGGAATAGGTATTAAAGTACAGGGGGAAGAAATAAAAACATTGCGTTTTGCTGATGACATTGTAATTCTGTCAGAGACAGCAAAGGACCTGGGAGAGCAGTTGAATGGAATGGACAGTGTGTTGAAGAGAGCATATAAAATGAAAATTAACAAGAGCAAAACAAAAATAATGGAATGCGGTCTTAGAAAATCGGGCGATGCTGAAGGAATTAGATTAGGTAACGAAACAATGAAGGTGGTAGATGAGTTTTGTTACTTGGGTAGTAAAATAACATGTGATGGTCGCAGTACAGAGGATATAAAATGCAGAATGGCAATGGGAAGAAAAGCATTTTTGAAAAAGAGAAATTTGCTAACATCGAATATTAATTTAAGTGTAAGGAAGTCTTTTCTGAAGGCATTTGTGTGGAGTGTTGCCTTGTACGGGAGTGAAACATGGACGATAAGCAGTGCGGACAGGAAGAGAATAGAGGCTTTTGAAATGTGGTGTTACAGAAGAATGCTGAAGATTAGGTGGGTAGATCGCATAACCAATGAAGAAGTACTGAACAGAATTGGTGAGAAAAGGAATTTTTGGCATACCCTGGCTAAAAGAAGGGATCGCGTGGTAGGACACATTCTTAGACATCGGGGAATCGTAAATTTAGCATTGGAGGGAAGTGTGTGGGGTAAAAATCGCAGAGGGAGACAAAGAGACGCGTATAGTAAGCAGATTCAAGTGGATGTGGGTTGCCGTTCTTATGAGGAGATGAAAAGGCTTGCTCAGGATAGAGTAGGGTGGAGAGCTGCATCAAACCAGTCTCCGGACTGAAGACCATAACAACAACAGTATCTGTGACCTTTCTGACAGGGAATCATGAATCCAGTCGCACCACTGAGACGATACTCAATTGTCACGCAATTTTAACTGTGTTATAAGGCTTCTAGAAGTCTAGAAATATGGAATCAATTTGGGATCCGACTATCTCACAAGAACAATATGTTCGATACGCGTGCTGGCTATGTATCAATAGATCACTTTATTTAATGTGCCCTGCTGTTTCATGTACACATATAACCCTCCAACCCCTAATTTTAAAAGTTGATTACAACTATTAATTGACCTGTGAAGCTAATATCCGTGATTTTTTGGGAAAAGCATCAGGTCCGAAGAAATAATGGGATAAATATAGTGAATATTATGACCAAACTGTTGAGGTGATATTTTCCGCTTCAACTGTCAATAAAACAGTTTAAAAAATTCGGAGTAATATCTCAAACCCATCAAAATGTAAAACAAACTGAGAGAAAAGAATAAATTTAGACAAATAATTTGTTTTACCGTTACCAGCTCTCTATGTGAGCAAACGATTTGGTGAGAAAACTAACTGGTTGAAAATTTTAATTACTGTTAATCACTTAAATGAAAGGGCGGGTTGGGGACCAAAGCTGCGCGGGATAAGCACAGAAAAACAAGACACAATCAGCAAGTTGTACAATTGTTGAGTAAATAAAATAAGAAGTTAGATTACAGTAAGTACTCAGGTACAAGGATCGATTAGTTACACTTTAATGTCAGTAATTGCTTAAAACTGCACCTTTCACCGTAATTATGATTACTTATTGGTAAAATTAGGTAAATATATATCATTTATCCCAATAAATACTTTCATTGAAAGCTAGTTAGTATTGCATTTTAAGTTGGCTACTCCAAAAGAAAGAATCAGAAATTCATTTATTATTCAGAGTAGCTATGGTGTAATAATGGAAAGGGTGGGATCCTTCTTGGTCAGTGTCTTTGGTGAAAATCGTAATCACAATTAGGCCTAACACTTTTGTTTGGCTTGCTATTGCCATGTTCATCACTAATATGCTGTCTAGCTAAACAATGTAAACGAAAGAAACTAGTTGGATCTTACTGTGGCACGAAGTTCTTGCATTGCATTCGGACATCGAACACATACAATGTTAGTCAATTGACTGTTCTATGCGACCGTTTATTGGCAACTAGCAGAAAAACCGGCGTTGTCCGGGTAATTGATTTATTCTACACTCTCGTAGTCCATTTCCCCTAGCCCCCATCCGTCTCTTCCATCTGTTCATCTTCACACACCCCCTCTCTCTCTATCGGCCCATTTCTTCCACTCCCCCTTACCTCCTTCTCCTCCCCTTTCTCTATCCGTTTCCTCCCCCCTCCCCCTCTCTCTCTCTGTTCATGTCCTCCCCCCTTTATCTACTTTCCACTCTGTCCTCTCCTCCTCCTTTTGCTCCTCCTCCTAGTTTATCAATCTCAATTGATCCTGTACATTTTATCAGCCTTATTCTGACATACAAAATGGTACGTGTAATTCAAAGTAACATTTCTACATCCACATACACATTCCGCAATCCACCCAAAGGTGCGTGGGGTAAGGTACTCAGTACCACTACTAGTTACTAGCTTTTCTGTTTCAATCCCATATAGAACGAGGGAAAAACGATAATTTGTATGCGTCCGTACAAACCCTAATCTTTCTACTCTTATCCTTGAGCGAACTGTAGGTTGGCGGCGGCCCTCTAAATTTCTTCAACAGCGCTTCTGGAAAAGAACGTCACCTCCCCTCCAGCGACTCCCAGTTGAGATCCCGACGTATCTGGGTCACACTCGTGCATTGATCGAATTTACCAGTTTCAAACCTAGCGGCCCGTCTCTGAACTGTCTTCCTTTAAACCGAACTGGTGAAGATCTTTAACACTTGATCAATATTCAAGATAGCGTTGTACAAGCTTTTTATATGCGGTCTCATTTACAGACGAATCACATCTTTCCAAAATCCTCCGAATGAAGCGAAGTCGACCGCTTGCCTTCCCCACGACTGTCCTTATATGCTCGTTCCATTTCATGTCGCTGTGCAGCTTTACGCCTAGATATATAACTGATGCGACTCTGTCAAGCAGCACACTACTAAAGCTGTATTCCAACATTACGAGATTGTTTCTCATTCTCATCTGCATCACCTTCCATTTTTCTACATTTAGCGTTAGTTGCCATTCCTCACACCACCTAGAAATTTGGTCCAAGTCATCCTACTACAGTCATTCAATGACAACATCCTCTTGCACACCAGAGCATCATCAACCGCAGATTGCAACTCACTCTGTCCGTCACATCATTTAGACAGATAAAAAAGTAATAGCGGTCCTCGCACATTTTCCTGGGGCACCCCTGGCGATACCCTAGTCTCTGATGAACACTCGCCATCGTATTGAGTTCTATTAATTTAGTATGCTTCGAGCCGCTCACATATTTGGGTACCTATTCCATAAGCTCGTACCTTCGTTGGCAGTCTCTAGCGTTGTACTGTGTCAAACGCCTTTCGAAAATCGAGAAATATGCAGTCTGCCTGTTGCCCTTCATCCATAGCATCCAACATGTCATGAGAGAAAAGGGCAAGTTGGGTTTCACAAATCGATGCTTTCTAAAGCTGTATTTATTCGCATCTTCCGATAGTCCATCGCCTCCATCTTCCTCTCCCTATGTTCAACTGTTCTCTCCCATCTCCTGTCTTTGTCTCCGTACATTTCCTGATATCCCTCTGTATCTGTTCCTTTCCGATATTTATGAAAAAGTACATATGTCTGCCAACTTCCATGGTGAGACATCAGTTCCGAAGCCTGTTGAAAGTTAGGTAAAGTATCCTCCAGCATGTACCATACGAAATTTTATATGGGCAGTGGGCTTCCTCTTGTTTTGAAGGTCAAGTGTCCAAATTTCATCAAGATCGGAACAAAACTGTAGATTTGTATGCAACAGAATCACGCGAACATATTGAAAAACGCACTTTCAATTTTTCTCAAATTTTCCGGCATATCACCCAAATATTTTATAAACCTTCTCGTGATAATTGCGCACACAACAAAAAGAAAGACAGCCAAATCGGTCGAGCCGTTCTGAAATTACGGAGTGACCGAGGGAAACAGTGATTCATTTTCATACATTAATGTAAAAATGAGTTCACAGCACTCGTCTTGCTATGTAACTTTTTTGATTAATTTGTACTGTGCTTGTAACAATAATAAACGCTGCCTGGCCACCAAAACCCTTTTCTGCGTCATGTCAATACGAAACTGCACAACACATTCCGCAGCTCTCGACAAGCCACCGCGCAGCAACACCTCACAGTAACGACTCCATATATTTTCCTACTTAGCGAAGCCCTTCTCTAGGCCTGCAGGTTCACTAAGTACACTTCAGTAACAATTTTCATTGAAATAATAAATTGATTACCGTATTATTTTTACATTTGAATGCATTATCAGAAATTAACAGAAAAAATATTGACTAAATAAAAGATATATCAGAATTATGTAATACACATTATCATCAATGGAAAAAAAGTTCCTCCTTTATTGTATTCTGCACTGACTTATATTATTTTTGTGTGTGTGTGTATGTGTGTGTGTGTGTGTGTGTGTGTGTGTGGTTCCACGGTCCATGTCACGGACAGTGCGTTCCATGTCATCCCAGAGCGCTGGACTGGGCTCAAATCTGTGTTCTGTGGTGGTCAAGTCAGAAAGTCAGTCTTTGCACCTCCCTGATGTTCCTGGAACCAATATCAGGCGACGTGAGAGCGATGTGGCGGCGCTTTATCATCTTGAAACACCGTCAGGGTGTGTTGGAAGATCCCTCAATAGCTCAACTTACCGCGGGCCATTCAAGCGAAGGCCCTTACCAGAACATTTAAGGCACACAATTCCATACCAGGAAAATGCATCCTTTTCCATTAATTTTTTTTAAATGAAAAAAAAAGAAATAAAAAACACCTCCGCCTTGGACTAATTAAGCTGTCCAGACACGCTTACTGCCCTGTTCAAATTCTCAAATTATCGCACAGTACGGTTATAGTATCCCCACTTCCTCTTGCTCGTGGCTTTGGCTGTGACATATTCATACACACTTCACACCTACAAAATTTTCTGCAGCATTATTGAACGACTTTGGAAAGATGGAGCTAAGGATCTCGTTATTATTTTCCGAGAAACGATTGGCGGCGGCCGGCGGCGGTGTCCGAGGGGACTGAGGCGCTTCAGTCACGGTCTGCACGGCCTCTACGGTCGGGGGTTCGAATCCCCCCTCGGGCATGGATATTTGTGCCGTCCTAGTTCGTAAGTAGTTCATAAGTAGTTTGTAAGTTTAGGGACTGATGACCCCGTAGTTAAGTCCCATAAGCTTTACAAACATTTGAACATTTTTTTGATTGGCGGCGCATAATCTTACTCTGAAATAAAGGTGTCTACCAATGGTCTCAAAACTACGCTTTACTTCTCCGTGTGCGTAGGCAGAGCACTGGCGTCCATTAAAATTTATCGAAAATCGACGTTGGGAAGTCCGTGCGTATCAGAAGGCAGATTCCCCCCGGATATTAGGTGCCTTTATCGAAGCAGTGAAAGGCGATCCGCTTCATCCATGAGCTGTGGCGTTGGAAGAGCTTACCGGACGATATTAGGCTCGATTTTTAATAAAACGCGGATGGCCCCGGGCGACGGTCTGAACAACACGTCATTGAAAGGCCTGCTGCCTGAGATATTACGGTTTCATATGAGTGGCCATACCACGCAGACGTCCTCCAACATTCTTGCGCATACTTGAGTGGTAGTAGGTTGGTGAAGTTATACGATTACGTTTTGACTTACATAAAATATTTCATATTTTGAAAATTTTATATGAGAAAATTGTTTAACGTTAAAAGAAAAAAAATTTAAGTTTGCTGTTTAACAAGTAGCTTGACTGTGCTTTTAACTGAAAATCATGATCTATAAGAATACGGATAGCAAGTAAATACCCCAGATATAAATCTTGCTGAAAGACATACCGCGTAATAAAATGGAAATACACAGGTACTGTACCTGACTGCCGCGATGGAGTAGCCGAGCGGTCTAAAGCGTCTCGCTGCGGAGCGCGCGGTTGCTCGCCGTGGAGGTTCGAGTCCTCCCTGGGGCATGGGTGTGTGTGTTGTCCTTAGGTTAGTTTTACCTAGGTTTAAGTAGTTTGTAAGCTACGGACTGATGACCACACAGTTTGGTTCGATAGATTTACAAACATTTGAACGTTTTGTAACTGACTTCTGAAATATTTTAATTATGACATAAAAAAATGTTTCCGATAAAAATTTACTTTATTATTGACTATAGAAATCCGACTGCGTACTATAAGAAAGTTTACGCTAATCTGATTCTAACTAGTGTTCACAAAACTGAAACAATTACTGCGCTTTTTAACTGTTCACTTTACATGTAAACTCGGAAACTGCAACGAACGAATTTGACTAACCTAATAACAAATGGATCTCATCGATAAAAAATATATATAGATATATATATATATATATATATATATATATATATATATATATATATATATATATATATGGCTTACCTGTGAGTAAACGTATCATTGTTGTGCAATAACTGAAAAGGATTATCTGCTCTCACAGAAATAAATTTATATCGTGAAAATGAGGAAGCGGAATGCGAGTCCACATTTAAAACAAAACACAGAAAATTTCTTAGAGCACGTCCCGCATAGTTGGCTTCAAAAAGAATTTGCATTTGCGACTTATTTTGGTAATTTTTAACCTAACGGCGGATCTTCAGCAAGATCTGTGTCTTCAGACGTGACTGCATGTTTGAACAGACATTGCAAACTAATGATGGAAACCGCTTCCGCTGTATGGTATTCTTTTATTAACCAACTAGTTTCGTGGCATTAGAGCCACATCATCAGTGTTATCTGTATACAAAGAAGAGCAAATGCCAGAAACAATCGCGTGATGCTATTTTACATTTGGGCTAAAGATAAGAAAACTGTAGATGAAAGTACTCACAAATTATTTCATAAAGTGATAAATTTTATGGAATAGGACCAGAGAAAGTTGGATCGTCTGGTCCACTGAGAGAGAAAAATATGAAATAACTTGTGAGTACTTTCACCTACAGTTTTCTTATCTATAGTCCAAATGTAAAATAGCATAACGCGATTGTTACTGGCATTTGCTCTTCTTTGTATACAGATAACCCTGATGATGTCGCTCTAATGCCACGAAACTAGTTGATTAATAAAAGAATACCATACAGCTGAAGCGGTTTCAAAATGTTCAAATGTTTGTAGAGCTTATGGGACTTAACTATGGGGTCATCAGTCCCTAAACTTACAAACTACTTATGAACTAGCTATAACTAAGGACGGCACAAATATCCATGCCCGAGGGGGGATTCGAACCCCCGACCGTAGTGGCCGTGCAGACCGTGACTGAAGCGCCTCAGTCCCCTCGGCCACCGCGGCCGGCTGAAGCGGTTTCCATTCAATATGACTCAAGTCTACAGCTGCGGATGCCCGCAATACATAATATGTTGCAATTGCAAACTAAATTAAGTACATACTTAGACGGGCTCAAAAGCAATAACAAAATTTGTCTATCCCTGTTTTGGAAATCACATACGTAATAGAATGAAACTTCACTCTGCAGCGGAGTGTGCGCTGATATGAAACTTCCTGGCAGATTAAAATTGTGTGCCGGAACCGGGACTCGAACCTGGGACCTTTGCCTTTCGTGTGCAAGCGCACTACCGACTGTGCTATCCCGACAAGACTCACGATGCCGCCTCACAACTTTACTTCCGCCAGTACCTCGCCTCCTACTTTCCAAACTTCACAGAAGCTCTCCTGCAAACACCCAAGACTAGCACTCCTGGAAGAAAGGATATGGTGGAGACATGGCTTAGCCACAGCCTAAGGGATGTTTCCAGAATGCAACTTCACTCTGCAGCGGAGTGTGCGCTGATATGAAACTTCCTGGCACATTAACCCTAGACCGCAGTGACCATGCAGACCGTGACTGACACGCCGCAGATCGCTTGGCCACTGCGGCCGGCACTGTATTTCTAATAGATCTCAAAATCACTGACTCATAGTATTCAAATCTCAGTCCCCTAGACTTACATGTCTAAATTTGAAATCTGCATATAGGACGTACGCAGATATCAACGCATATGCCCCCACTAATCAGAAAAATAACTCCTTAAAGGACACCAAAAATTGTGGGATATTTTGATTCAAACCTTAATCAACATCATCAAACACCACAATTCTTCTGGGCGATTTCAACGCACAACTGGGACAAGAAAAAAGATACCGAGATATCACTGGAAAATGGTCAGCGCATAAGCGAACCAACAAGAAGGTCAAAGATTGGTTGAAATTTGAAGAAATCACAACCTTATCTCAAAAATAAACATGACTTAAAGGGAACCCCACAGATTAGAAACCTGGAAACATCCTGACTTAAGAAAGTGTGAATGCCAACTGGATCATGTCTGATTGGATAAATTTCATCATCGTGAAATATACAATGTCAAAATCCCAAGAGGGTAAGACACAGAATCAGACCACTACGTTGTGAAGATAAAAATAAAATTAGCTCCAGTGGTAAAGAGAAGACATTCAAATAAAACTAGGAGAAAATTCCACCCTACCACTTTAATACGAAGTAAGGAGTACTATAGGAAAACTGGGGAAGAATCTATCAACACTAAAACGCTAGAAGAAGTGACCGAATTGTGGAATAAAGAATGCAACCAGGAAGTAGAAAGAAGACACCACGCTTGGCTAAATCATAATGCCCAAAAGTCAGAAGAATCATAGAACTCATAAAACAAAGTCATCCCATGAACTCGTCAGACTAACAACAGTTAATCATCTGAAAAATACTCTAGAGCAGATAGAAAAGTTCATGTTATGAATATATAGGTACACTAGAAGATAAATGGATACTTCAGATTTTAAAACAGATTGCCCCCTACTGGTCGCCTAACGGAAACAACAGTGGCAGACAATTTGTATATGCAACTCCTCACCCGAAGAAATGCCGACCTTACTTCGACCACAATAAAGAATGACTTAGGAAGACAAGTGTCAAACCAGGCTGTACGAAAGAGACTCCACAAACACTCTCTGCATTCTAGACGACCATGGAGATAAACGGCCCGTAAACCCAGGCCCAATGCTGCACAGTATAGTTGAGCCCAAAATCACCAAGAATTGAATATGGAGAATTGGTGCAAATTTCTCTTCACAGATGAATATCGCGTAAATTTGGTCAGATTACTGTCGAAAATATGTATAGAGAGGACGTGGTAAAACTAGATGCCAGGGACATATCGTCAATCGCGTACAGCAAACACCGCCTAGAAGACAAGGTCTCACAACTGGCCGTGCCTACGTCACACGGAGAGGCCGCGGTCGCCAGCTGACTGGCTGGTCGCTGGGGCACGTCTGCCGCCTCGTAGCGGCCGTCCATTCAGCTTATGTTCGCGGCCTCTCGGTGTGACGTAGGCACCGCCAGCTGTACGGCCTTGTCTTGTAGGAGGTGTTAGTACAGCTCGGTGACCTATCAATGATATTCTTGGCGAGTATAATGTTGACCTTTGAACGCCCTGGTTGGCCATGAAGGGCAAGCTCAGCCGTGTACATCCTCCAACCCATCAGCATTTCTGGGAAGAATTAAAGTTTATGGATGGAATTCCCCACTCCATCGTGCACGTTTCGTCAAATACTCGTATTTTATCAATCGTGCCGGCATTACATTATTTCCGCAATATGACTGCCATTCAACATGCTTGGGATACATTGAGCATGTCCTAGACAATTGCACAATGTATGGGAGCTAAGCAGGAATAATGGGCTAAATTAGACTAGGAGTGGTTAAATGAACTCGAGGGCACAATGCTATGTAGGGTGCAGGTTGCATTCATGCAAGAGGTCACGCAACTCTTTAATGAATGAGGTTGCCACACAATGTGCTTACCTAAAGAATACAAAAGAAGAGATTAACGGGGTTTTCTTTTTTTGCAAATAAATCGGAAGATGTATTACTTTATCAACAGCAGTTCATCACAGTACTGAGAGCCATTCAGCTTTTGTTTATTGGGTTATCCAAAACTTTTTTACGTATGTATAATTACGTAAGCAGAATATGCAGAAGATTATCCTTCATGATCTTTTTCTGCTACTCAGTATGACTGAAATAAACTTCTGCAAGAAATATTTTGTGTAGATGGTGCTGTACAGTTTTTAGATAGGTTAATGACAATCAATTTCGGCCCAAATGAGGCCATCTTCAGACCTCCTGCACAGAAGTGGAATACACACATAAGAATGAACATAATCAATTCTTAAGCCAAAAATCCTACATCAGAACAAGTCATCATAAAGTGGTTTAATTATTAGCGATAATGTGAGAGCTAAAACTTTAAATTCAAAATAAAGCTATTATATTATAACATTATACACAGTTTTTTTTCTTTTTGTCATATACTATTGAAGCAAGTAACAAAACATCAAGAGAGAAATGTCATAAATATCAACATTTCTGGGCCGCGGGGCAGTAGCCGAGCGGTCTGGAGTGCCACGTTATGGATCACACGGTCTCCTGCGTTGGAGGTTCGAATCTTCCCTTGGGCATGGATGTTTGTGTTGTCTTCAGTATAAGTTAGTCCACAAGTAATTTGTAAGTTTAGGGACTGATGACCCCCCCCCCCCCCCCACAGTCAACTACCATAAGCTTAGCAAACATTTGAACATTAAAATTTGTGTGTCACTACAGATGTATATGTGTATATAGTTGCTGTCTCTATTTGTCATTATTTGTTACTTGTTTATTTTACTAATGTATGACTTTTGTACTATCGTATACAGACATCAGTAACATGTAGATGGCTCATTTCTACATCATCTCTCCTGTGGTTTAAAATAATCTATCTACAGTTGGACTATTATGTGTAGGTTTTCAAAGTAGCCTAAGTACTGTTGTATGGCTACATTCATCTTTTTTGTGTGCATGTGATTGAATATTAATGGTTTGGCTAACCTTCCTAAAATGTAAAAATCTCTAAATAGTTGTCAAAGTACTGGGTATTCTTAAGGTTCGTCTGTTCATTAAGCATTTTTATCTGGGCGAACTTTCAGTTTAGTATATACTTCCACCACTTCAAGAAGGTTCATATTGTGTTCCTTTTTCCATTGTATTTAAATCTCTCATGGTATTCGCTATATTCTCCAGTGCGTGCACATGTGTTTTAAGGTGGTCACTCAGGGCTGATTTGTGGTTAGGATTTCAGTGTTTCCTAAATCTTCTTGTTAGTTTCCTTCCAGTATGTCCCACATATATTTGAAAGCATTGGTCTCAAGTGATTTTCTTCCTTACATATCACGTATGAATTCTTTTTCAACTTTATGTCCTTCTCGTTTCATTGTTTTGTCGTTTGTTTGGAAAACAATTCTCACATTACTCTTTATAAACACCTACTCCATTTTATCTGAAACATTCCCCAAATAAGGTAGGGTGAAAACCCTTGATAGATCATCATTTGTAATTTTCTGTAATGTGATCTCTTGTTGTTGGACTTTTACTTTTAGCCTAACTTTTTTCTTGTGTAATTTATCTACTAACATGGAGTCTTACCCATCGTAATTTACCACAAATATGCATCTGTAATGATGGCAAAATGTGAACATTTGTGACATTTCTGTCATGATGTTTTGTTACCAAACAGCACTGTATATACCGTTAATAATGTAATTGATTAATTTTAAATTTAAATTTTTAAAAGTCACATGTTTCGATGTAGGAACTTGGGATTAAGAATTAATTCTGTTCATTTTGATGTGTCTAAGGTTGTGTAACAATTACCTTATGTTGGAATACAATCATGGAACAGCAAATCTTGAGAGCGTCTTATGATCAATATTGAAATGTACAAGTAATACCTATTTTAAGTACTTCTCATTAACATGTATGGAAATGTATTTGATATATAATCTTCTAACAAAACAAAATTAAAACACATAGGCATTATGTATTTATTCTTCTGTACAGCAGACCCGAAGAGAGCCTATTTTGGGCCGAAATCGATTTTCAATATGCAATTCTTAAACTTCTCAACTCGCCTGCGGCCAATCTGACAGTAGTAAATCGCACTTCAAGGTCAACTCCTCAAGTTTCAGGAGGCAGTCGAATTCCCTCCTAAACAGTTGCAGCAGTGTCTCAGTGACTTCGCTCCTAGTTTCAGCAGACAAATCGTGACTCCTCCTAGGGCGAAAGAAGTGACACATCCAAGGTGTGAGCCTCAAGGACAGGGAGACAAACAATCAATGCCAACCTGCGGTCAGAGGAATGAACCACAGCTCTGCTATCTGGCATTGCCTTGGGTCGTCGTGAGGGATGGCCGCGTGCTCTAAGGCGTCGTGCTGTGGAGGCCTGCCGTTCCCGCCGGAGATTCGAGTCTTCCGTCGTATTGATGTGTGAGTTGTTCTTAGTGTTAAATTAGTTTAAGTAGTTTGTAAGTCTAGGGATTGATGACCATAGCAATTTGGTCGAATGGGTTTACAAGAATGTAAAAACATTTAAGGAGCTACGGCTCAGCCCTCCAAAAAATAGACTTGTTGATGACAATGCTGCTTCTTACCAAGAGACTGAAAGAATTTATTGTTTGATCTGAAGATGGCTTCAAAATAAGCAGAAACTAGTAATTATATAAAAAATTATTTGTGATGTTGACCGTTAAAGATCTGAAATGAAAATATGAGTCAACTTCACAAAAGTTCTTACAAATTATTTATAATAAGGTGACCGGTTTGCGATCTATGCAAAGATCATCAGATCGAATTCGTCAGTAAAATAAAAGACAATGTGCTACAGAGGGAACCAGGTAAAAATAATAGCTACAATATTTTACATGCATGGGCAGCAAAATTAAATAAAACGGTACACCTCGTCTAGACACATATACCAGTTCGCTGTTTTCCTAACAGGAAACAACGATTTCCATACTCATTAACATTAAAGATTTTTTATAAGGTCTTCCTATTTTAAAACGAAATCGAAGGGGGTATTTTAAAGAAATTGAATATGAATGTACAGCAAGGGTTACTGGCCTGCGCAATTGTTAAAAAGTGATGATGGCAACGGATACGCATGTGACTACGAGTAATTAAATGAAATAATGAAATCTAATACGTAACTGAATGAATGGCGCTGACCTAATTCGAACTCAAAGATGGAATTGGACACAATGGTGCTGATCAAATAATTAATTCCCCACTATCCAAAAACTTATAAACTAAATTAATGAGTAGGTCTCGAAATCAGAGTGTGTTTTGAAGAGACTGTAAAACACATTTATTAACACTAAAGAAACATGGATGTAAATTATTACTAAAAAATAAGCTTAACAGAGAACGGTTATGTGAGAAACCTGTAAATGGCAAAGTGGATTATGCGAAGTGATCACATTTATCATTCAAGCAACTCGCTATACCAAGTTATGAGAGATGTTCCGACAGTACTGATTTGAACATGCATTAACTAGATACTAGGCAACTAACCGTGGTTGACAGACTGTAATTACGATCCGTAGGTGCTGATACGTTACCATTTCGGTGGCACGTCGTGATGCTGCTACTACATCTACAAGGACTACTTTGCAAATCACAATTAAGTGGAAGGGGGTTCATCGAACCACCTTTCCACTATTTATCCCCCATTCCATTCTCGAATAGCACATGGGAAGAAAGAACATCTGAATCTCCCCGTTCGAGCTCTGATTTTATTCTGATGATCATTTTTACGTATGTAGGTGAGAGTCGACAATATATTTTTCCATTCGGAGGAGAATGTTGGTGATTGAAGTTTCGTAAGTAGATAACACCACAGCGATAAATGCCATTGTTGTAATGATTCCCATCCCAAATCCTGTATCATTTCCGTGAAGCTGTTTCGTAACAGGTTGCCCTTCTTTGGACTCTTTCGATGGCTTCAGTCAAACCCACTTGATAAGGATCCCCACTGTGCAGCAATACTGCAAATTAGGACGAACAAATGTTGTGTAGGCAGTCTCTTTAGTAGCTCTGTTGTATCTTTTAAGGCTTCTGCCAATAAAACGCAGTCTCTAGTTCGCCTTTCCCACGACATTATCTACGTGTTCTTTCCAGTTTAATCTGAAGTAATAGTAATTACTAGGTATTTTGTAGAGTTTACGACCTTCACTTTTGATTGATTTATCTTGTAAACAAAGTTTAACGGATTTATTTTCGTACTCATGTGGACGACTTCACATTTCTCATTATTCAGAATCAATTGCCAATTTTTACACCATACTGATATCTTATTTAGATCGTTCAACATTTGGTTTTGATCTTCAGATGACTTTACTAGATGATAAATGACAGCGTCATCTGCAAACAACCTAAGAGAGCTGCTCAGAGTTTCTCCCAGATCATTTATGTAGATAAGGAACAATAGAGGACCAATAACACTACCCGGATATCACCTCTGTTTTAGTCGATGTCGTATCATCAATTACTACAAATTGCGTCCTCTCTGACAGGAAAACCCCTAAAAAAATGTTCAAATGTTTGTTAAGCTTATGGGACTTAACTACGGGGTCATCAGTCCCTAAACTTACAAACTACCTTATACTAAAGACGGCACAAATATCCATGCCCGAGGGGGGATTCGAACCCCCGACCTTAGTGGCCGTGCAGACCGTGACTGGAGCGCCTCAGTCTCCTCGGCCACCGCGGCCGGCGGAAAACCCCTATCCAGTCACAAAACTGGGGCGATATTCCATAACCACTACGGGATGTCTCATGTCGTGGTGACCGCTGCGGCAGCAAAGTTGAAACCGACAAGCACGACTGCCTCCCGCTATGGAGACCAAAGAGGGCTTCAATGTTAAGACATGCTTTCCCGAAGGAAAAGACCGCCTTCCAGAACCTAACCTGGAACTCCTAAGTCTAGCTTCCAACTTGAAGTCTAGGCGCTGACTGCCTTCTTCCTACTGGCCACGAGGATATGCGGCTGTCGCCTCGCCCCCCCCCCCCCCCCACATACATTCGGAGCAGTCAGTCACCAGGTTGAAGCTAAAAACCGGCCTACCCCGACTCTTAAGGGCCCTACGCACGATGCGATTTATTGGACCAATTCGTTGGTCACCCGATGAATTGGGCGGTTTTAGGTGCTACCCGACTAACTTTCCTTGTCGGCCGATTTGTTGTGCCTGACCACCCGATCTCCGATACCCCCACCACTTCACCCGACCAACTTCCTGCCTGCTATCGTCTGCTGTCTGCACAGCGAACACGCGAAAATAAAAACATTTCGCCAAACGGACACCACAGAATAGGGAGGCGCTGCAATTGCTGCCTGCATTTGGTTGGAACGTTTGTAAGCTGCTACGAATTTGGTGGTTCGTTGGTTGGTTCGTTGGTCGGTCGATAAATCTGAGCGTGTGTAGGGGACTTTAAATGCGTTCCCTTGCGATCCGCGCGAAGTAATACAGTTTCTACGCCGTATTCGTCAAATGAAATCACTGTCTCGCGTTTTGCCTGCGAAGCGAGAGTTTACGCCTACTTTTCCCACTGGCTTTGACACCCGAGTGTGGGATTTGAAGGTCGCCATCGGCGATCTTCCCGAAGTGGCAGTCCTCGCTGAGGCACCTACTCCAATTCCAACTATACACTGGCGATTAAGCTGCACCAGTCACTGAAGAGATCAACACAAGGAGGTTAAAATAAGGGGAGATGGTACTAGTGCGCAAACCTTTTCTGTCAATTGAAGCCAGTCCGGCATCTTGAGGAGCCAAAGAAATGTTTTGAAATTAAAACGCTGTGTGGTTCTTGCCCTTTCAACTTTCATACGTTTAAATAGCTCTCATTACTGAGTACATATTTGTTATAGTATACTTTTGTGGACAAATACAGACCTTCCAGATGGAAGAAATGTGATTTATTAATGCAAAATCTCATTCCATAAGTAATACATATCGCGATAGTACTCAAATGCTTTACAAGAACTGACATTGTCAGCTGTAGAACTTTACACGAAATACATAACAAGACTTTTCCAATAATGACAGAACCAAGTTGTATCATTTTCGTAAGTTCAGTACAGGAGAGACGATTTTTATGTTGAATACACAGGATAATTCGTCCAATAGGTTCCACGTCATTAAATAGTCATATTAAAATTCTGTACCACCAGGTCTGTGACATTTCAAGAGAACCTACGACTCTTAAAAGGGAAAATCAATTAGAAGTCATTCGGGGAAAAACACTGAAACAAATAGAATAAAGAACGCCTGAATCTCTCTGATTTCTCGTATTTTATTCTGATGATCATTTCTACCTATTTAAGTGGGAGTCAACAATATATTTTCGCATTCGGAGGAGAATGTTAACGACTGTAGTTTCGTAAGTAGCCCACGCCGCAGCGATAAGCGTCGTTGTTGTAATAATTTCCATCCCAGGGCCTGTATCATTTCTGTAACGCTGTCTCCCCTGTATCGTAACGATACGAAACGAGCTGCCCTTATTTGGACTCTTTCGATGTTCTCCGTCAAACTCACCTGATAAGGATCCCACATTGGGCAGCAATACTCCAAAAAAAATGGACGGACAAACGTAGTGTATGGAGTTTCTTTAGTAGTCTGTTGCATCTTTTAAGGGTTCTGCCAATAAAACGCAGTCTCTGGTTCGCCTTTTCCACGACATTATCTACGTGTTCTTTCCAGTTTAAGTCTGAAGTAATAATAATTCCTTGGTATTTTGTGGACTTTACGGCCTTCACTTTTCATTGATTTATCTTTCTAACAAAGTATAACGGATTTCTTTTCGTACTCATGTGGACGACTTCACACTTCTCATTATTTAGAGTCAATTGTCAAGTTTTACACCATACTGATATCTTATTCAGATCGTTCTGCAGTTGGTTTTGATCTTCAGATGATTTTACTAGACTGTAAATGACGGCGTCATCTGAAAACAATCTAAGAGAGCTACTTAGATTTTCCCCTAAATCGTGTATGTAAATAAGGAACAGCAGAGGACCAATAACACTACCCTGTGGAACGCCCGATATCACGTCTGTTTTAGTCGATGCCTTACCATCGATGACTACGAACTGTGTCCTCTCTGACAGGAACTCGCCTACCCAATCGCAAATTTGGGGCGATATACCATAACCACGCAATTTGATTAAAAACTCTTAGTTAGGTTTGTTTAAGTAGTTTGTAAGCTACTGACTAATAACCCAGCAGCTGAACATTTGGACCTGTAGGCCAGTGGGATGCCTGTTTCAGTTGGCTGTGCGGCCAGACCGACACTCGCGAAGAACAGTCAATTCCTGATCGGACACTCCCCGTTACAGAGTCCCTCGTACTAAGAACGCCGTCGCCGGCTGAAGGCTAAGCTGTGCAAAGTTGTGCAGACACTGCCACCAGGCTTTCCCGTTTCACCAACAAGTCGTGCTTTAAGATGCAAATATCGCGATGTCGACCAGGAGACCGTCTCCTCACACCAAAATTTCCCAACAGAAAATATTCAAATGTTTGTTAAGCTTATGGGACATAACTACGGTGTCATCAGTCCCTAAACTTACAAACTACTTATGATTTAGCTTATACTAAGGACGGCACAAATATCCATGCCCGAAGGGGGATTCGAACCCCCGACCGTAGTGGCCGTGCAGACCGTGACTGGAGCGCCTCAGTCTTTAGATTCCGCGGGGGATGGATTGGGGTATGAATGTATTTAATGAGAGGGTGCGAAAACAGTGGCACCTCTCAGAAATACAATGCTTGTCTTGCCCTTTGCAGGACAAATATCGAACGAAAAGAAAAAACGGACAAATTGTAGATATTATACACTCGTAGAAAATGAAAGAAAAAAAATCCCACGACTTTGTGGACCCAGCAAAGGGAAATTTCATTGAGAGATTCTTCAGGATTTACACAATACACGTTCACCCAGGCACGTCAGTACAGTCACCAGAGCGTGCTCAATGTCGACAATAGTACCGTGTACACAACAATGCAAGCTGCAATTGTCCCATGGAGAAGAACTTAGAGATGCCGAATGTAGTCTTGCGGAATGTACTGCTTTGCATTTTCCACCTGGTGGCTCAGGTGGGTCATATTTCGTGTCGGTCGTGCAGAACGCGCAAGATGACTTGTCATCCGGTCCCATGCATGCTCAATGAGGGACAGATCTGGGGATCGTCCTGGCCAGGGTAGTTGACATACACCTTGGTCCGGACTGTATACCCATTAGATTTTTATCTGATTATGCTGAAGCAATACCTCCTTACTTAACAGCCATATACAACCACTCTCTCAAAAAAGGATCTGTACCAAAAGATTGGAAAGTTGCATAGGTCACACCTATCTTCAGGAAAGGCTGTAGGAGTAATCCACTAAACTACAGGCCTATTTCCTTGACGTCAAGTTGCAGCAGGATTTTGGAACATATCCTGTATTCAAATATTATGAATTATCTCAAACATAATGATCCATTGACCCAAGGTCAACAAGGATTTAGAAAATATCGTTCATGTGAAACACAACTAGCTCTTTACGCACACGAAGTAATGAGTACTATCGACAAGGGTTCTCAAATTGATTCCGTATTTCTTGATTTCCAGAATGCTTTTGATGCCGTACCTCACTATCGGATATAACAAATTGCGTGGTTATGGTATATCGCCCCAAATTTCCTGTCAGAGAGGACACAGTTCGTAGTAATCAATGGTATCGGGCGTTCCAAAGGGGAGTGTCATTAGTCCTCTGCTGTTCCTTATTTATATAAACGATTTGGTAAAAAATCTAAGTAGCTCTCTTAGGTTGTTTGGAGATGATACCGTCATTTACCGTCTTGTAAAATCATCTCAAGATCAAAACCAACTGCAGGACGATCTAAATAAGATATCACTATGGTGTAAAAATTGGCAATTGACTCAAAATAATGAGAAGTGAGAAGTCGTCCACATGAGTACGAAAAGAAATCCGTTAAACTTTGTTTACAAGATTCTTAAAAAACAGGGTGTGTACAGGATTCCATGCTAGTGTGGGAAGGCGTACATTGGCAGGTCGATCCGCACAGTTCATGACAGATGTGTAGAACATCGCCGTCACATCAAGCTTCTACAGCCCGAAAAATCAGCAGTTACGGAACATTGTCACGAGGAACATAGGATGATGTTCTATGAAACTCGTATTGTGGGCAGCACGTCCGGTTTTTGGGAGAATGTTTATAAAGAATCCATTGAAATTAGGCTGTCAGAAAACTTAATTGATAGAGACAAGGGTTTTCCGCTTAGCAGAGCGTGGAACCCGGTTTTATCAAACATGAAAAAACATCGATCTTTTATGCAACCCACCAGATTGCTGGAAGACAACCCATGACTACGATATATAGCGAGCACCGCCTTTCCGCCACCGGCGGCGCCGCAAGACTTGTCTGTGTGCAGTACCTGTGGCAGGCCGCGCATACGCCTTACACCACTCACAGGCCTATATAGGACGACGTTCCATGCCCTCGGCATCAGTTGTCGGCGAGTCCAGCAGCAGCAGATCTCATGAAGATGGCGGACAGGTGTACCGCCGAAATATTGGGTCAGTTTGAGTTCAAAATCCGGCATCAAACCCGAAGCAACTATGAAGAACTATGACGCCGGGAAAGTCTACGAAACTACACCATATTGTATACTGGCCGTTTTCCTCTGGCGATCGTCGAGGGAACATTAAACAGTGGACGGTATGCTGAAACCATCATTCAACCCGTCTTTCTACGTCCATTCACCAACAAGGCGATATTTTTTTCCCATATGACTATGCACGTCCACATGCATTCCGTACCATCCAACGTATTCTTCAGGGCATACGTCAGCTAACCTAACCTGCACTATCCCCAGACGTGTTCCCCATTGAGCACGTATGGGACCGAATGAAAAATCATCCTGGCCGGTAAGCACGACTAGCACGAAATCTGGTCCAACTGAAGAACCAGGTAGAAATTGCATGGCAGGGCATTTCGCAAGACCACATTCGGCACCTCTAATATCGTTTCCATGAGGAATTGCAGCTTGCATTGCTACAAAAGCAGGGTATACAGAGGGGCGGGCAAACGTTGCACGCGGCACGCGTGCTGCACACGAGCAGTCGTGGTATGGGGCAGCGGCGGCAAGTCGCAGGTTGCGGCAGTGTGACAACAGGCGTGTCTGCGGATGTTGACGCCAAGCGGCCGCTACATAGCGAACGTTACACTTCAAGCAGTGTAGAGTGAATTGAAGAAACGGAGAAGTGGGCACCTGTCGTCTTTTAAAAAGGAATGGGAGTATCAGTATTCTTTTGTGGAGAAAGGCGAAAATGCGAAATGTTTAATGGGCAGAGGAAATTTACTATTGAACAGTTACAAAAGAGTGTGTGGGTGTTTGTGTTGTTCTTGGGTTAATTTACCTTAGTGTAAGTAGTTTGCAAGCTACGGACTGATAACCTAGAAGTTAAGTCCGATAGATTTACAAACATTTAAAAAACAAAAAATTAGAAAATCCAGAGTGAGCTGCCGACCTTGCATTTTTAGTGGACATTACTTCACATATGAATAAATTGGACACCAGTTTGCAAGGCGAAAATCATCTGCTTTGGCAAACGAGCGAAAAAGTGGAAGCTTTCGCCACAAAGCTTGCGCTGTGGGAACGACAGTTCACATCAGAGAACGCGCTGCATTTCCCTGCTGTGTCCTCTGTCCAAGAAAAGACCTAGACTGAACGTCTATCTGTAATTATTGCCATAAAAGAGGAATTTCTCAAGCGATTTGCGGATGTATCACATGAATCCTAAGCTTTTAAATGGTTTCCGAGACCATTTGCTGTTTCTGTAGATGATATTCATCCTGATCTGCAAATGAAACTAATAGATCTACAGTGTAATTCTCGTCTGAAAGTTAAGTTCCGTTTGGAGTCTAATAGACTTTTATCGGCGGCCGCGGTGGCCGAGGGGACTGAGGCGCTCCAGTCACGGTCTGCACGGCCACTACGGTCGGGGGTTCGAATCCCCTCTAGGGCATGGATATTTGTGCCGTCCTTAGTATAAGCTAAATCATAAGTAGTTTGTAAGTTTAGGGACTGATGACCCCGTAGTTAAGTCTCATAAGCTTAACAAACATTTGAACATTTTTAGACTTTTATCAAGACTTTCCACAACAAGAGTTTCTCCGTCTCCATCGTGAAGCGGCAATGATCATGTCAGTGTTTGGCTCGACATATGTATGTGAGCGATTTTTTTCTGTAATGAAACTTAATAAGTCACGGTTACGAGCAAACATGAGTGATGAAAATTTGCGTAATTGTTTGCGTTTGTCTGTATGTAGAAATTTTGTATCAGACACTAACCGTATTGTAAACACAACCAGTGATCATAAAAAAAAAAAATGAATCATAGGTAATAGGATTCAAATCATGATTTATTTTTTAGCTATCCTATTAAGCCTGTTCCTTCATTTAATAATTCAAGCTAGAAAAAAAAGCATTACAGAAATATGCGGTGAGATGACAGAAAACGGTATGACGGGGAGGGGAAGCAAAATAAGCTGGTGGCCGTCATGCCCCTGCGTGCGCGATTCACACAGTTAACTGCACACGTGCGAGTGGCTTCACACGAGCAGTATTCCTGCCCGCCGCTGGTATACGCGGTACTGGCGTCGATACTGCGCATGCTCTGGTGACTGTACTCACGCGCGTATGGCTCTGTCTGTGTGATCGTATGTTGTATACATTCTGAAGAATGTGTCAATAAAATTTCCCCCTGCTGGGTCGGCGAATTCATGGTGTTCTTTATTCATTTTCCAGGAGTGTATTTGTATTGGAGACACCGGCCATGGCGCAGTGGATACACCGGTTCTGGTCAGATCATCGAAGTTAAACGTTGTCGGGCTCGGCTAGCACTTGGACGGGTTACCGTCCAGGTCTACCGAGGGCTGTTGGCAAGCAGGATGCACTCAGCCCTTGTGAGTGCGAAACTGAGGAGCTACGTGATGGAGCAGTAGCGGCTCCGATCTGACAAACAGACGCAATGGCCAGGAGTGCAGGGCGCTAACCACGTCCCCCCCCCCTCCTCCATACCGCAGCCAGTGATTCCTGCGGGCAGAGGATGACACGGCGGCCGGTCGGTACCCCCTGGGCCCTCGCGCCCTGTGTGGAGCGGAGTAAAGTAGTATTTATATTGGCGGTAGGTGATCCACATTTCTAATGCAGGGTCAAAGGGTAACGGTCCGCCCTTGAATGCTGAATTTTACATGACGTAGGTATTAGCAGGGAAGCTGGAATAAGGACACGGCAACCGGAACAAATACAAAGATTGTACGATTACCATTTGGAGAGTGACTACGAAGTGAGAAACAATCTGGACCGGTTTCTGATTTAATGGTACTTTCTGTAAGAAGCGCAATGTTTAGTACGCTTTCTGCTGTCATCGAGTGTCGCTAAAGGAAAGCGCGTGCGAAGCGGCACATAACCGGCACTCTGTACGGCCGGCCGCGGCACTAATCAGATGCCCGCGGCCGGTCGACGTTGGTTTACGACCACCCGGGCAGCCGATGCGCTCACCTCCGTCTGGCCGCAGCTCATTGCTCAGAAACGAACGCCCTAATACGGCAGAATGCCACCGGCCGCGCTGCAATCATACAGCGGAATCGTCGTTTGCATAAATTAAGGCGCGGGGAGCCGCAGCGGAATAATTCGCTAATGGGCGATGCCCAGGGCAGATAGGAGCACAATGAGACGGCGCGGGACAGCAAGCCCTTATTGCAGACAGAGCAGAGGGAAGGGAGAGAGCCTGCTCATAAAATATAGCGGGGGCGGCCACCGCTGTAGCAGGGCAACTAGGCACGCTTTGCTGCACTTACGTTTAAACGGTTTCTTACCAAAGAAATTTTCATGTGTAAGACAAAATTGTTATGTATGCAATAATTAAGCGTTGCCAACATCGTAAGTCTATAAAAACAAAGCATTCTAGTGGTTATGATGAAATATCAACAATGTTAATTAAAGCATGTTCTTGTGAATTTAGCACAATTCTGAGTTATTTTTGTAATCAGTCTATTATAACTGGAACATGTAATGTCCTTCCAATTTTTACCGAAATCGACGATTGGAAAGTTTCGTGGTACCACTAATATAGACGCATCATGTAACAAAAGGTGTCTGTGTATACACTCGTAACAAAGAATAATTATTTTAATTTGTATTATTATCTTTGTACAATTAAAATATATAAATGTATGTAATGTTTAAAAAAAGTAATCTTGTTGTATCTGGTCGTGTATTGTCTCTTTCTTGTCTGCTCTGGTCGATTCATATATCGCGACGAGATTGTTTTTAATGAAAATGAAGGAAACATTGTAATGAGGTCTGTAAATGCGTTTGAACATTTTTAAAGTCTTAAAATATATGTATTAAATGAAATAAGTGTACGAACGTTAATTACTTAGAATTACCCTAATCATTTATATGAAATGCTAAAGGACGCGATTAGCATTTGTTTCAGCAAGAAGCTAACGACACAGATTGCATCAACCGCCGCCATTTCGTGGCAAATATAGAATTCCTAACTGAATAAAGCAAGGATGGGTGGAAAATAAGACTTAATAATAAAAAATAATAATATTCTATTTCAGCTCTGCAAAACCAAACTGGAATTATATAAAAATTACGCCAACTTCTGTGGTAATGTATGGTAAAATGTATAAATCACGAAGTGCATAATTATTCAAATTGACTATTATTCTGAGCGAGAAGTGAATAATATTTCATTAAATAATTTCCTGATAGCCATATCTTAAAAAGTTAAAAGACAGTTTCCACTTAGCTTCAGTGAATTCAGACTGTGATTTTACTACAAGTTGGACATTCAATGATACACGTAACTGAGATTAGTATTCAGAATTTTAATATAAAGATTAGGTTCCACATTGACTTCAATAGGAAATATTAACAAGATTTGCATTTCTATAGCATTTAATGTGGGACTATTTTGTAAGAATACTCGCACCAGTTGAAGTCCCTTCAACTAAAATTTAACCTGAATAATCACGTCCCTGAGAAGGTTCATGTTCCATACGTTTACTGAGCTATCTGGAAAATAAATTATATAAAATACAAAGACAATATTTTAGAATATTCTTACGAACGTGGTGGCTATACAAAAAATATTTTTCTTTTTTTTTCCAAACATTTTTAGAGTATTCTTACAAACATTTCCTGGTTGGTTAAAATATGCAGATATTTAACCTCTATTCAAGAAATGGGATAAAGAGATACCTTCAAACTATAGACCGATTGACTTTTACCGGAATTCTCAAAAATTCTAGAAAAGGTAAGGTACAAGCAGCTTCTCAACCACCTAACCTCAAATGACATATTGTCTAGAAAACAGTTTGGATTTCTGAAGGGTGCCGATATCGAGAAGACTATTTACACCTACAGTGAGAATGTTCTTCATTCATTACACAAATTACAAGCAGCAGGAATTTTCGGTGATTTGTCAAAGGCATTTGATTGTGTGACCCCTAACATCTTTTTAAGTAAATTGGAATTCTATGGTGTCACGGGAATTACTGCAAAATGGTTCAAGTTGTACCTCGCTAACAGGAGACAAAGGGTGTCAGTGGAAGGTACTACTGAATTGGGAAGAAATTATTAGTGGTGTCCCACAAGGATCCAACTTAGGGCCATCGCTTTTTCTTGTGAATATTAATGAACTCTCATCAGTTACACTCCCAGTAGCAGAGTTCGATTTGTTTGCAGATGATACAAGTATTGCAATAAATTACATGTCCAGAATAGCTCTACAAAGGTCTGCTAATGATATTTTTATTAACATTAATAAATGTTTAAATCCAACTCACTGACATTGAACTTTGAAAAGACTCACTACGTGCAGTTCAGAACATGTAAGGGATTTCCACCCATCATATGGATAAAGTATGAAGAAGAGCAGATCGAAGAGGTTGACAGTATTAAATTCCTGGGATTACAGCTGAATAATAAATTGGGAGGATCACACCACAGAAGTATTGAAACGACTTAACAAATCTGTATTTGCAATACGAGTGGTATCAGACATAGGAAACTTAAAAATAAAAAAGCTTACATACTTTGCTTACTTTCATTCCTTAATGTCATATGATATAATATTTTGGGGTTTTCAGGAACCAAAAGTGTGTAATACGCATTATTTATGGAATAAATTCACGCACATCGTGTAGAAGCCTGTAAAAAGAACTGGGTATACTAACTATTGCCTCTCAGTATATTTATTCCTTAATGAAAGTTGTCATACATAATATATCCCTTTTCCCAACAAACAGTTCAGTTCATACATACAATACGAGGAACAAAAATGATCTACACAAGGACTTAAAAGCACTTACTTTAGTTCAAAAAGGGGTCCACTACCTAGGAACACACATTTTCAATAATTTACCAGCAACCATAAAAAATTTACTTACAAATAAAATAAGTTTAAGAGGAGGCTAAAACACTTTCTAGTAGCCAACTCCTTCTACTCCACTGACGTATTTCCAAATAGAACCAAATGATGTATGTCTCTGTATTATTACTCTCAGTACTGGATATACATTCTTCGATTCCTCCTATTTTCATCTCTTTTCCCCTCTCTCTGTCCAACTCTTCGTTCCCCTATCTTTGCCCATATCATCCTCCCTTCCCTATTTGTGCATATCTTCCTACCCCCTCTCCCAGTCCACCTTGCGCTCCCCGAACTCCACAGAGTCCTGTGAAGTTGGCACCCCTTTTTTGGAAAATGTAAATTTTTTCAGAGTTCTAGACGGATATGCAATAGTTCTGGAGTTCTCTGAACAAAATTTAAATAGTTCTGCAAAATTTCGCCGAAAAAATACAAAATATTACCACAAAATTTAGTTTTTTCAAAATAATTTTTTGCCTATTAGCACAAACATAGTTCTGATCACAGTTCTAAATAGTTCTCTAAGAGTTCTACAGGAAATCCTAATGACATTTTTCTGTGCAGATTATACTTCATGAGATAATTGCAATAATGGGGAATCCATTTATACGCTATTGTGAAGTTGGCACCCCTTTTCTCAAAAATGTGCATTTTTCAGAGTTCTAGGCAGATATGCAATAGTTCTGGAGTTCTCTGTACAAAATTTAAATAGTTCTGCACAAATTCGCGAAAAAATTACAAAAAATTATAACACATTTTAGTTTTTTCCAAATAATTATTTGCCTACAAGCGTAAACATAGTTCTGATCACAACTCTAAATAGCTCTCAAAGAGTTCTGCAGAAAATCCTAATGATATTTTTTGCCCAGATAATAGTTCATGAGCTAATTGCGTAAATAGGGAGAAAAACTACACAAAATTGCGCCAGAGTCGTGTGAAGTTGGCACCCCTTTTTTCAAAAATGTAAATTTTTTTCAGAGTTCTAGACAGATATGCAATAGTTCTAGAGTTCTCTGTACAAAATTTAAATAGTTCTGCAGAATTTCGTGAAATATCGCAATTCTGAATAGTGGGAGAGCTGTGAAGTTGGCACCCCTTTTTTCAAAAATGTAAATTTTTTTCAGAGTTCTAGGCAGATATGCAATAGTTCTGGAGTTCTCTGTACAAAATTTAAATAGTTCTGTAGAATTTCGCCGAAAAATAGTAAAAATTACCACAAACTTGTTTTTTTTTTAGTTTTTTAAAAATAATTATTTGCCTATTAGCGCAAACATAGTTCTGATCACAGTTCTAAATATCTGTCAAAGAGTTCTACAGGAAATCCTAATAACATTTTTCTGTGCAGTTTATACTTTATCAGATAAATGCAGTAATGTGGAATTCATTTTCACGTTACTGTAAATTGGCGCCATTTTTTCGAGAAATACACTTTGTTTTTTGGGGTTCTGTGTACATATACTATAGTTGTAGAGTTCATGTGAATATAACTATGTAATTGCCCGAAAAAAATTCACACTTTTGAATATCTGATTAGCTGTCTTATTTGTGCCCCATATTCGAGAAATATACGTTTTTCTTAGGACTTGACAGATATTCTATCCGCTGCACATTCAATTTGTTGTTTTTACGTCTGAGTGATTACTGCTTATCGTAAACAAGAACTATTGCACATGTCCCTAGAACTGTGGAAAAAGTTTAATTTTTTGAAAAAAACGGGTGCAAATTCCACAGTTGCATGTAAATGGAGACTCCATTATTGTAATTATCTCATAAAGTATAATCTGCAAAGAAAAATGCTATTAGGATTTCCTGTAGAACTCTTTGACAACTATTTAGAACTGTGATCAGAACTATGTTTGCGCTAATAGGCAAATAATTATTTTTAAAAAACTAAAAAAAAAAAAACAAGTTTGTGGTAATTTTTACTATTTTTCGGCGAAATTCTACAGAACTATTTAAATTTTGTACAGAGAACTCCAGAACTATTGCATATCTGCCTAGAACTCTGAAAAAATTTACATTTTTGAAAAAAGGGGTGCCAACTTCACAGCTCTCCCACTATTCAGAATTGCGATATTTCACGAAATTCTGCAGAACTATTTAAATTTTGTACAGAGAACTCCAGAACTATTGCATATCTGTCTAGAACTCTGAAAAAAATTTACATTTTCCAAAAAAGGGGTGCCAACTTCACAGGACTACTCCACAGCCCTCTCTTCGTCCATCTCATTCTTCTTCCCCCTCTTTTTGTGCACCTCCACCCTCTCATCATTACGCTCTTCCTATTCATCGCCTCCTTCCCCATCGATTTTCTCTCCTTCTTCTCTTTGTCTTAGAAGCTTGTTTAGTGCTTCTTTTCTTTGTCTAACCTATAGGCTTGTTTGGTGTTATGTTCACAATCTTATATCTACTAAAAATCTTGACTGAATGATTGGCAATTGTGACAGTGTCGCAATGTTATACATGCGTGTTTGTGGGACCGGAATATGTCGGATTACTGGATTTTCAATAAAATGCTGTTTATAATATTAAACATTTGACCCACAAATCAGAAATGCTATGTAAAACACGAATCAAATGTAAACAATACTTTCCGTACATATTTATAGCAACAAATCTTTTAATTGAATGAAAAACTTTTAATGTAATAATCGCTTTTACGTTCATGTTTGTCACTCGGCTTTTTCTGTGAAATGAAGTCGTCAGTCTTTGTTTTTCGAGATCAGATTTTTAAAGCTTTCTCTTGCAGCCTTCTTTAAACTATTAGCTGCTTCTACGACGTTGTGCTCAGTCCATGTGACCTGTGTTAAATGCACTCATACATCGCTATATCGCACAGACTGTACTGGCAAAGTCTACTTCGTTCTTGAAGAAACAATGTGTACGAAGCGTCTTGAGTGTATAGGTACTCTCCGGTTTTTATCACTTTCCTGTCACTGCTTTTTCAGCTCAAATTTTTGCACCTTAATTTTATCACGTTTTTGTAATGTCATAAATGGTAGCACTCCCGACGCCTAAAATTGTTGACTTTTTTTATGAGTTTGGATTTTTCAACCAACTCATTGCTTTTATTTTCCACTATCTCCTGCTTGGGATATATTGTAGTAAAGCTATGGAATACTCACTAACACTATCACAATGAATCCATCATTATTGGTGGAACCGGGACTGCAGCTGGTCAAGATTACATAGGAAGTAGTAAACCAACATCCGTATGTTTAACGGAAACATTTATTCCTTAACTACCAATTTCAGCATTCCAGTATGCCATCTTCAGGCCCCTATATCGGAGTATTATATACATTAAATTGGGATCGAAACTGGTTGCGTGGATTTCTAGCTCCCAGCAAGAACCAATAACAACAACAACTGTTGGTTCTTACTGAGAACTAGAATTCCACGCAACCAGACTCGATCCCTATTTAATGGATATAATACTCCGATATAGGGGCCTGAAGATGGCATAATGGAACGCCGAAACTGGTAGTTAAAGAATAAATGTTTCTGTTAAACATACGGCTGTTGGTATCCTACTTCCTACGTAAGCTATCAGTGTCATGTTAAAGGGGGTACTAATTCTTTTGCAGAATGTAAGCAAACATCAACAGTTGGTGCCTGATCACATATTGTTTACTAAAGTGTACACTTGAAGTCACCCCAACAGTCACGTGATCTCAGCTTTTTTTGCAGGACTACTGGACGTGTGGTATTGGCGAAGTGTCTGATTATATGACTCTATTGTACTTAATTATTTAACGTGTGTCATGTATGACATTATATAAATCTTATAACCTTGAAACGTTGTTACAAAAATCGCCAAAAATTAACGCACACACACACACACACACACACACACACTCACATAGTCACATATTACATATTAAAGAAACAGGCATCTAAAAATAGCTCATTATTAGAATCGAACGTTTTGTCATAACTATTGAATATTTACGGTTTTGTACAAACTTTTACATTTTTATTAATAAAGATGTGTCGAAGTTGAACGCCCCCATGATCACGCCACAAAAAACGGTGTGGAGAAAGCATGCTGAAAAAGCATGAACATATTTTGCTGCTTTGGATCACATTCATATTTAATCGAATGGTACTGAACATACCCTTATAGCTTTCATCCTGTATATACCAGATCATTAAACTCTAAAGGGGTTCCATCACACTCATTAGGGTTGCTTTTCGTAGTGCCCTATGTCGTTTTCGAATGAGAAATGTGCGTGAATCAACACACCAAGGGAGGGAATGGTTTCATTTATAATATATGTGCTACCCTTTAAGCTTTTGCCATGTCGACTGAGGCGGACCGGTGTGTATGAAACGTTTCCCTCAGTCACCCATGAAAAACCAGCATGATCGCAATTCTGGGCGTCGTGGTTCTCACGTCCGTCGCAGAGATATGAGAAAGGGGGAAGGGGTAAAATGCGCTGAACATGGAGTTTAACGACCTTCATATCATGTAACATGTTCAAGGAGACATCGGGCAGATTTGTAGCGAATTTTCGTGCTAATGTTACAGCATTAACCCACTTCAGCAGGCCGCGGTGGCCGAGGAGACTGAGGCGCTTCAGTCACGGTCTGCACGGCCGCTACGGTCGGGGGTTCGAATCCCCCCTCGGGCATGGATATTTGTGCCGTCCTTAGGATAAGCTAGTTGATAAGTAGTTTGTATGTTTAGGGACTGATGACCCCGCAATTAAGTCCCTTAAGCTTAACAAAATGTTCAAATGTTCAAAAATCTATCGGACCAAACTGCGTGGTCATCAGTCCGTAGCTTACAAACTACTTAAACCTAGGTAAACTAACCTAAGGACAACACACACACCCATGCCCCAGGGAGGACTCGAACCTCCACGGCGAGCAACCGCGCGCTCCGCAGCGAGACGCTTTAGACCGCTCGGCCACTCCACCGCGGCAAGCTTAACAAACATTTGAACATTTTGAACCCACTTCAAACCTGACATGATGTTTATATTCCTTGAACCACTTGCGGCAGCCACGACGGAGTGGCCGAGTGTCCAAGGCACCGTGCCGTCGTGTGCACGGTTGCTCCCCGTCGAAGGTTCGAGTCCTCCCTCAGTGTGTGCGTGTGTGTGTGTGTGTGTGTGTGAGAGAGAGAGAGAGATGTCCTTAGCATACGTTAGTTTAAGTAAAGCCTAGGGACTGATAACCGCAGTACTCAAGTCCCTTAGATTTATAAACATTTGAACATTTGAACTAATGGCAGCGTGTTGTGTTGTATGACTCGAAACATCGATAATGTATTTTTTGTTATGATTGTGTCATTACTTTTCACAACACAGACTGAGCAATTTACATTCACCCGTCCGCCTACCAAGCACCATTATTTCATTAAAATGGCCCATAGTGTCCTAGAAGATTTTCATTAAAAGCGAGTAATACTTCATTTTAGATGAGACAGTTAAATTAATCTTATGAGTTTGCCGGTTCTGTAAGCGGTGAAAGGTGGTGGGAGTTAGGGATTTTTTATTTCTCTCGTTTTATTCAAAATGTTCAAATGTTTGTAAATCAGCGAGGCGCCTCAGACCGCTCGGCTACTCCACCGCGGCCTCGTTTTATTAATTCATGTTGTAAAGTGAGGGGGGAGTTTTTGAGGTGTAATTTCTTCTAATTTGTTATTCGATTTAGTGCGTATCTGATAGGTGATAGGAGTGGAGGTCCTTAATTATCTGCTGCATTAATTTCCCAATTTAGTTTAAGCCAGCGGAGCATTGGGCTAGACAGAAGTATACTCATTCATTCATTTCCGTGTCCAGGTTAAGTTTTGTTTTTCCAATAGTTAGCCACCGTCACGGCTTTGTCATTCGCTTGTAGCAGGTCACTGAAACTGCAGGGCTTCGGTAACAGTCTGCACGTAAGCAGATGTGCCTCGTCCTGAACCTCTCCGCATTCACAAAGAGCATCGTCATCGTTAGTCAGCAGGCCCCACCTGCACAGATTAGTTTTACATCTGGGTACACCAGCCCTCATCCTGTTTAGTGTTCTCCAAACTGTATAGGGAAGCTTGTTTCCAGGTGCCATTTCCTCTTTTGGCGTTATTGGCAGTCCGGTTTGTTCATTCTTCCATTTACAGACTCTGTTATCTTCCTGCGAACCGTCAAAGATCTTAGTTCTTGCGATGAAGCAGTCCTTCTAACACCAGATCAAGTTAGAGGCAAAAGGAGGATACTCATGCGAGGGAAGTGTGGAATACCGGCCACAATAAAACAGCTTGCGCGTGTCTGTGGTTCTTTCTTTCTTTTTCTTTCCTGTTTTTTTTTTTTTTTTTTTTTTTTTCGGGGAAAGCGTGTTCAAAGTGATACCGCAGCTCTGCTTTCGATGCCGTAAAATACTGCCATGCTAGTCAGTGGCCGGATAATTCTCAGAGCTGCGTTTCCCGGCTTACTTCCTGGGCAGACCGGAAGATCCATTCGGGCAATACTGTTGCGGCCAGCTGAGAGCCATCTTAAATTGGAAAGAACACGTAATAATCTCGTGGGAAAGGCGAACCAGAGACTGCGTTTTATTGGTAGTACCCTTAAAACATGCAACAGAACTACAAAAGAAACTGCATACACTACGCTTGTCCTTTCATTTTTGGAGTATTGCAGCCCAGTAGGGGATCCTTATCAGGTGGGTTTAACGGAGGACATCGAAAGAGTTCAAAGAAGGGCAGCTCGTTTCGTATTGTCACGATACAGGGGAGACAGCGTTACGGAAATGATACAGGATCTGGGATGGGAATCATTACAACAACGGCGCTTATCGCTGCGGCGTGGGCTACTTGCGAAACTCCAATCGCCAACATTCTCCTCCGAATGCGAAAATATATTGTTGACTCCCACTTACATAGGTAGAACTGATCATCAGAACAAAATACGAGAAAGCAGAGCTCGAACAGAGAGATTCAGGTGTTAATCCTTCCCACGCGCTATTCGAGAATGGGATGGGAGATAATTAGTATAATTGCGGTTCGATGAACCCTTTGCCAGGCACTTAAATGTGATTTGCAGAGTATCCCATGTAGATGTAGATGTAGACATAGGGGGCCCCCAACTTCGCGTCGGTGGCAGGCAACTGGCACGAGTCGCCAGCATCCGCTAATGTGTGTTTTCAAAGGAGCCGTCTCCATGGCGTCTCATAGTTTTGGTAGACTGCCGCAGTGACCGATCGGTCTGCGGCGCGCCAGTCATAGCCTGCAAGGCCTCTACGGTCGGGGGTTCGAATCCTCCCTCGGGCATGGGTGTTTGTGTTATCCATAGAGTAAGTTAGTTTAAGTCAGTCAAGTAATTAGTGTGTAAGTCCAGCGACTGATAACCACGAGGTTTGGTTGCATACGACCTCTCACATTTTGGAAGACTAATGGGCGATGGCTACCCTCAAAATTCAAAGAGTCGGCGACGACGACGTTTCACCGCGTGAATAATGGCAAGGCCATTTCGACAAGTTTGATTTAGATAGAGCTGGACATTTAGAGCTGCAGGATTTCGGCACTGAGGCTGGTAAAAAATGTAAATTTTAGTAAAAGGGCTCAACAAGGGCAGTGGACTGCAGATATCGTGGGGTTCAACACCCTAGCGACGGTAAGGCTATGGGAAATCGGCTTGCGGGGGCGGAGACTTAAGGTACAATTTGGATGCGACTGCCAGCCGTAGCGGCCGCAGCGGCCACGCCACTCTGTGCCGTGTCTCTGTGAATGAAGACGCCTGTACCAATACCATTCTAGATTTTCTGGTGGACGAGGAAAAAGAGAAAGAGGAAATAATGGCACTGTTTACGATACCTTGCTCTTACAGCATTTCCAAACACGGAAAAGTGAAGATATTTACGATAACTTAATAAAAGGCCGTTAGAAGATTAATAAAACAACTTTATGTTGGACAGAAAGTGGTAGTTCGAGTAGAAGAAGATGAAACTGAAGAAGTCAGTATCGGAAGAGGTGTGAGACAGGGTTGTTGTATGTCACCAGCACTTTTCAATATATATGCTGAAAAGCTAATTGATGAGGCCTTGGAAGAAGCAAAAGGACTTGGAGGAGAAAAAGTAAAAACTATAAAATATGCAGATGATATGAGAGTATTAGCATAAACAGAATAATCTCTCCGGGGAATGATGGAAAATATTGTAAGTGTGGGTAAAGATTTTGGAATTCGATTAAACATTGATAAGACCAAAGTCATGAAAATTGGAAAAGAAGACCACACAATCAGAATATCATTAGAGGGAAGATTACTAGAACAGGTGCAATAGTTTCAATATTTGGAAAGCATGATAATATCCAGTGGAAGTGGCACAGAGGAAGTAAGGCGAAGAATCTCTATGGGAAAGGAAGCTTTCAGGAAAGTAAAAGATTTGCTGACAACCAAAAGTATTCCCATTTATCTAAGGAAGAGGTTCGCCAAATCTTTTGTATGGATCTGAAACGTGGACACTCAGACAGAAAGAAGAAAAATATTTAGAAAGTTTTGAAATGTGGCTATGTAGAAGAATGGAAAAACTGAAGTGGACCGACAGAATGAAAAATGAGGAGGTGTTGCGCAGGGTAGGAGAGGATAGGACTTTCATTAGGACAATCCAGAAGAGGAAAGAAAACATCTTGGTTGGGGCACATATTACGTAGGAATTGTCTGCTGCTAAGAATAATGGAAGGAAAAGTAGAAGGAAGAAGAGGGAGAGGAAGGAGAAGATTCTGAATGCTGACTGACCTGAAGAAAGGAAAGAACTACAGGCAAATGAAGGAGGATGTTCAGAACAAAGCGAACTGGAGGACGTCCAGTTCAAACCTGAGGACAGACCTACTCAAAGAAGACAGCTATCAGTACAGTACAAACTCTAATCCAAGATGATTATAAAATGGGACTGGCTTTACGTTAAGTTGGTGTATAAAAATTTACGTATTCATCAACATCGGCTTAATACGGATAATTTTGCATTTATTTTAAGTAAAAGTCTGCGAAGATAACAGATTTATATGTAAATGACTCAGTGCTTGTACAGAATGTTGTAATTTTTACGTTGTGTTTACAACTAATTATTTTCAAAAGTAGTAACAGTATAACGTGGTTTTGTCTCCAACCGGCGAAACATCTTGTGAAGTTCGATAAGAAGAACTCTAAAGACTCCTGATGCCAGCTAGTAAGACGAGAGAGGATTCAGAAGAACATTTAAGTCTCATAACTTAGCTTGAAATGTCAAATGTTGTTTCATCAATGAAGCAGTTTACTGATGGATGCTGCGAAACTTCTCATGATTATATATCTCTATTTCATGTTCTGGCTCCTCCTCATCAGCTACAGCAAATCTTCCTTTGAACCTGCAACTGGGAGAAGACCTAAGGCGTAAATAAAGGGAATAATGTAACTTCAATATTGTAAGATTGCTTCTTTTTATCTCCTTCCAAACTTCACCCTTCGCCGCCACATTTCTGAAATGTGTATGCATATGGTGACACAAAAGAGTATCTGCTCACATACTGCAATAACTGTTTGTCGCCATCGTGTAAACCTTTCTGCGACGCTGTGCTTACTGCACCGGTCGCGGCGTGGCGCCAGCTGCTGGGTTGTCGGCCGGCGGCGGCGTGGTAGCGGATACCACACAACTGTTCGCCAGTCGACGGCCGAGACGTCATCGCGACTGCCGCGTTTCGACCGCGGGTAGCCGCTGGGGCACGGCCCACTATGCCGAAGCAGCGAGCCAGTCAGCTATGCGCGCGCAACATACTCTGCCTGACGTCACACGAGAGCGCCACGGCCTTCTCTCTAGGTAGTGGTGTTCCAGAGCGGTCGAAACGCGGCAGTCGCGATGACGTCTCGGCCGTCGACTGGCGAACAGTTGTGTGGTATCCGCTACCACGCCGCCGCCGGCCGACAACCCAGCAGCTGGCGCCACGCCAAGTAGACGGCCTGCAGCGCAAGCCACAAAAGGAAGGCGCGCAGACCGAAGGCTCGCCGGCCGACCGCACGGTACAGTTCGACTGGAGGGCTAGTGTTGCGAGATGGAAGCGAGCCTACACTAGACGTCCACGGCGCCACCTCCTGGCTCACACCCGATCTACCAGAACCAAATATAGGCGGCCGCACCTGCCGAAGCAACCCAGTGTACTCTCGCCTTCGCCACTGATACCTTCGCTTATTGTTTATTGACGTGCCGAACGAAGCGCTACGAGGACTTCAATAGGAGCTGCCACTTTCGGCTCTAGATTCCAGGGGCATTTCTGCGAGATTTGGCGTGCCGTACCAAGGAAGACCTACCGACGTATGACTTGTCTAAACTGTGCGTTTGTGAAAGTGCTGTGTAAATAAATTGTTGGAAGCTTGGATTTTGCTTTTATTGTGTTATCATTATAACAAGTTGCAGCGACTTAGTCCATTGTTATGCCTGAGAGCAATGTCCAACTGCTCGCAGTCACTGCCGACTGCTACGGCCGGCAGTCGTAGCGAAATAGTGCCTTTACATGGCGTCTGTTGAACGTTCTGTGATTGGCCGGAGAATTTTAGGGTGACAGTTACGTCGATTAGTTGTGTTCTCATCCACTCATTGGGTAGCCCATTATGGCTACGAGTACATCGGTGTTTCGATGTCGAGGGGGCGTAGCCGCAAAGAGCGGCCTGGAGCAGTTCAGTTTGTGTGTGGAAATAGGAGACTCACTATCGAGACTCTGCCAAGTGCGACCCTCGGACGGTGGTATCTAGTAAGCTGTGTGAGTGGCTGCAGTGCGGGCTCACACTTGGAAATTTGATGTTTTGTGTCATGCTGGACTAGGAGAACTTGACGTAGTTGTGAAGTCGGCTACACAACTGCCCCTTTGTCACCTCGTCTATTCGAGAGACAGAACAGGTCACCTGTTGTCCACCTAATCGCAGCGTCGCGCTAGTGGCCATTTTTTCCCGCCTGGAGACACCCTACTCGTGTATTATTTACGCTTGAGTAACTTTGTGCTGAGTCCTAGCAGTGAAATTGCCTGGAAATGTTTTCTACCGAAATAGCAGAGGATGATGTCTAAAGAAAATATTTATTTCTGCCTAAGGATTTCGGTGTTCCTTTTTCCAGAGCACTGTTAGAGAATGAGAAATATCATAAAAGCGGTTTGACGAACCCTCTGTCATGTACTTAAATGTGATTTGCAGAATATTTCTGTAACTGTAAATGTAGTTGCATTTACCAGATGCGCCCAAAAGTCATTTTTGAAACATAAATCGTGTTTACTATCATCAGGTAAACAGTGCAAGTTTAAGTTTCAAAGATAATAAGTTCACAGTTCTATAACTTTCAAGGAGACTAGTGCTAACCTGAGGGAAATTATTACAATTCAAGTTGTAGTATAAATTCATGACATTGATAAAATATGTATGTTTGTTTTAAAGCAAAGCACTAGTCTCCCTTGAAAATTATATATCTACCAACTTAAGATCTTTGAAACTTAAACTTGTAATGTTTACCTGATGATGACGTAACAGCCAAAAACCGGTTCGTAAATCAATAAATTACCAGAATATCTCACAGTTATCTTGTGTGTTTCATTCATAATGTATAAAATATTCGGTCAAGAACCGACGGAACAGTCAGTGAATATGATAAATCGTTGGTTTATCGAACAGGTATTGAAATATAGTATCACTGATGTAAATATTGAAACTGACAACCAACATGAAATTTGTACGTCCACCGACTGCATTGGAAAACGACCTTAAATACAAATCGTTTGCGTGTCTTATCTTGAACATTTGTTTCGCAATGTAAACATCAGGTCACTAATCTGTACATAATACTTTCCACCGTTGGAACTGCAGAGACTGATACTTAATAGTGAACTAATAGAATAATAACTATGTTATGGTGGAGAAACTTCCTGGCAGATTATAATAGTGTGCCGAAACCGGGACTCGAACCTGGGACCTTTGCCTTTCTCGGGCAAGCGCTCTACACTGAGTTAGCCCGACACGACTGACGGTCCGTCCTTACAACTTCATTCCTGCCAGAGAACTTCTGTGAAGTTTGCACAGTAGGAGGCGAGGTACTGACAGGATTGAAGCTGTGTGGACGGACCATGAGTTGTGTCGGTATAGCTCAGTGGTGGTAGAGCGCTTGCCCGCGAAAGGCAAAGGTCCCAGGTTCGAGTCCCGGTTCCGGCAAACAATCTTGATCTGCCAGGAAGTTTCATATCATCATTCACTCCGCTGCAGAGTGAAAGTTTCATTTTATCGTAATGGAGTGTTTACTTAGTTCTAAATGAAACTCACAAAAAAAAAAAAAAAAAAAAAACAAAAAAAAACAAAAAAAAAAAAACAAGAAACAAAGTGCTCGTCCTCTAATTTACATCTTTGGGACCGTATTTCAACCACATTTTAAGCATTTCTCATTGCTTGGAACATGCAAAAACAAATTTTCTCGTATTTTTATAGATGTACTTGTGCAGTGGGGTACTACGCGATATTCGCAGACTATTTTCAGAAACGTTAGTTTCTAAACAACACACCGCTATTAGTGAATTTTACAGCAGCAGACGTAGTATCAAGTCAGTTGACGTCACAGCCATCACATGACTGAAATGGAGCGTTTCAATGGACACCGAGCGAGGTGGCGCAGTGGTAACGCACTGGACTCGCATTCGGGAGGATGGTGGTTCAAATCCACCTCCGGCCATCCAGATTTAGGTTTTCCGTGATTTCCCTAAATCACTCCAGGCATATGCCGGGATGGTTCCTTTCAAAGGGCACGGCCGATTTCCTTCCTCATCCTAACCCAAAAACTCCGAGCGTTAGCTCCGTCTCTAATGACCAAGCTGTCGACGGGACGTTAAACCCTAAGCATCCATCCATCCATTCAATGGACATCCGAATCATTTTAATATCATTTTCCCCCTTTTTTTTCTTTTACAAAACACAAGAGGGAAAAGACATTTTATCATCATAAGATGACATAAGTAAGTATTTGAGATAGAAGTCAAATACCCTATTAGACAGCGAACAAGAGGAAGTAATGGGCAGGGACAACTACCACGTAATTTGAGATATATTGAGAATTTGGGCAGGGGGTGGTGACGTGTATCTGTATAGCCTAACTGCTTAAGGCGACCGCTGGACCGAAGGGCATATGCGGTTTTGAATCCAGGTCCAACACAAATTCGCCATTTATCATCAATGCATAGTATCAGTTGACAGGTTTGAATATTTACAATTCTTTTAATTATGGACTTTAATGTCAACCAATGGCGTCACATCCGAAAGAACAAACACCGTATCAATAATTTCAAACAAGTTTCCTTCTGAGCAGTATGTGAAAGAACAAACTGAATCGTAGAAGGTGACTGAAGCATTAGTTGTGTCGCTCCAGGAGTAGGTGACGAGGACGAGGGGGCACTAACGCACAATAGGGCAGTGAGACACTTAACACATTGTTCCACACACATCCGAGCCACGTTTTGTATTAATCCAGACTTAAATCTAAAATTTCTATTTTGTAAGTTTAACGTTGTGTGGATTTGATGTTATTCACAGTTGTGTAATCCTTTGTAAGTGCGGCTACGTTTCAGAGCACATCCTGTAATATGCAGCTAGCGTGTTGCAGAGTATTAAAAACTTGCTTTCCTATATCGTGGTGTAATTCCGTTTGCAACAACGAAGTGCAAAGATGAGACCTATAATTTGTTCTACAGAAGTACCACATGTTGCGACTCTTTCGGTCTGTTTTGTGGGGTTTTACTCCTGAATCACATAGTGTAACGTAGCTCAGAAATAATTAATTTATTGTATTCACTTCTCTGAGAGGTGTATGCGGCATGTCACTATTCATCACATTGACTTGCAACACTAATACATCATTACCACCTGACTGATATTTTATAGCCAAAGTATAGTATGACACTTGACAAGACTACAGAAAGAGAACATACAGTGAGCGGTTAGAGTTAGTACTTCTATTAAATTTAAAGAAATGGATCATGATTCGGAGACGGATTACACGCGCACCACAGTCCAACACCGTCACCTCATAACCACGATACGGCGATTCTTCCAACTCGCTCCCTGTTGTACCTCTTGAGAGTGGACTGTTCACTGTTTCTATTCTGCGTCTTTTGTCACAGTTCAGTATTACCTGACGTAATTGTGGGACATTGTGGGAATTAACTTGGTCACGTGACCTTGTACAGCCACGATCCAGTTAAGCAATGTGTGTTGCTACGTCGCAGTATGACCATGACAGAAGCAAACAGAATGTCTTCGCAGTCAGGCTCAACGGCTGCGATTATCGTTGACGATGAGAAAGAGAACTGTTTTATCGTGCCTGCGGAGAAGGTGACGAAACGTGAGCTGCACAGCAGCAGCAGTGAACGCAGTAGCTTAAATTACGATAATAAAAAGTGAAAAACGAGTTTATCTTGTGTATGGTGGATGGTAGGTTAATCATTTGTAAAAGGCATATCGAAACTTTAATGTTGAACAAGTGTGCCGCGGTGGAGTAGCTGATCGCTCTGAGGCGCCTTGCTGCGGACGCGCGGTTACTCTAAGATTCATGTCCTTCCTCGGGCATGGGAATGTGTGATGTCCTTAACATAAGTTAGTTCAAGTAGTTTGTAAGTCTAGGGACTGATAAACGCCGCAGTTAAGCCCCTTAGATTTACAAACATTTGATTTTGTTAAATATGTATACATGGTGAAGCACCTAACACTTGCACCGCAAATATTGCGGAAACAGATTGTAAAAATACCTAGAAGGTGTATTTTTATGCAAATATATATATATATATATATATATATATATATATATATATATATATATATATATATATATATATATATTTCAAGTGGAACAATGGTTGTTTCCATCATGCACTGAAATTTTTGACACCAGTTGTGTATAAAGAATTTTGAATGACATTTTTATTTGGCAGCTACAACCATTCAAAGTTTTGGGGGCGGAGGCTACGACCGCGTAGCTGACTGGCTGGTGGTCACGAGACAGTCGGCCGTGCCCTTGGGGCTAGCCACTCGGCCAGTCAACTACGCTATCGTAGCCCCCGCCCACGAAACTTTGAACGGTTGTAGCTGCCAAACTAGACGTGATAAAAGTGTCATTCAAAATTCTTTGTACACAGCTGGTGTCAAAACTTCCAGTGCATGATAGAAACAACAGTATTTTTGCGTAACAGAGGAATCTGGAATTTTATGGGGTACATCAGTCTTTGTAAACACGTTAATCCACGTGCCGGCCCGCAATGGGCGCTGGAGAGCGATGCGTTGGCAAACCACAATAGGCAGCATGATCCGCGGGATGTAGCAGGTCGTTTCAGAGCGTGCAGTAGCTAGTTATACAGCACGTCTGGCGTGCGCCACGAAGAACAACATGTCCCGTGCGAGGACGGCTTTGGTGTTTGTGAGGCAACGCTGACAAGCGCTCGGCACCTGCAGAATGTTGTGAAACCAGTTCTTTTGCCATTCTTGCTACAGAAAGATGATGTGCTGTCCCAACAGCGTAATGCCAGCCTAGTCACTGCGCATGAAAACTATCGTGCTGTGCAAGGTGTGCGGCAACTTTCCTGGACAGCTCCGAACTTGTCTGCAATCGAGCACGTGTGAGATGATGAAACGACTGATACGCGCGACTCTTAAGCCCACAACTCTTGCATAACTACATACACCGAGCATGTGAGAAATAACGTATCCCAACAGTATTCGCCATTTGTATGATCGAATGGAACTGAACTGCCGCCCGTAGAGGCTACGCAACGTACACTCCTGTCCAGTAGAATCGCTACACCAAAAGGAAACGCAGATGATAAACGGGTATTCATTGGACAAATATGTTAGAACTGACATGTGATTAAATTTTCACGCAATTTGGGTGCATACATCCTTAGAAATCAGTACCCAGAAAAACCACCTCTGGCCGCAATAACGGCCTTGATACGCCTGGGCATTGAGTCAAACAGAGCTCGGATGGCGTGTGCAGGTACAGATGCCATGCAGCTTCAACACGATACCACAGTTCATCAAGAGTAGTGACTGGCGTATTGTGACGAACCAGTTGCTCGGCCACCATTGACCAGACGTTTTCAGTTGGTGAGAGATCTGGAGAATGTGCTGGCCAGGGCAGCAGTCGAACATTTTCCGAATCCAGAAAGGCCTGTACAGGACCTGCAAAATGTGGTCGTGCATTACCCTGTTGAAATGTAGGGGTTCGCAGGGATCGAATGAAGGGTAGAGCCACGGGTCGTAACACATATGAAATGTAACGGCCACTGTTCAAAGTGCCGTCGATGCGAACAAGAGGTGACCGAGACGTGTAAGCATTGGCACCCCATACCATCACGCCGGGTGATACGCCAGTATGGTGATGACGAATACACGCTTCCAATGTGCGTTCACCGCATGCGACCATCATGATGCTGTAAACAGAACCTCGATTCATCCAAAAAATGACGTGTTTCCATCGTGCACCCAGGTTCTTCGTTGCGTACACCATCGCAAGCCCTCCTGCCTGTGATGCAGCGAGCAGCAATGTCGCGATACGATAAGCCTCAATCGCGATAGGCTACAATCCGATCTTTAACAAAGTCGGAAACGCATTTGTCCTTCTTACACTAGGCATCACAACAACATTTCACCAGGCAACACCGGTCAACTGCTGTTTGTGTCTCAGAAATCGGTTGGAAACTTTCTTCATGTCAGCATTCGGAAGGACGGTGGTTCAAATCCACCTCCGGCCATCCAGATTTAGGTTTTCCGTGATTTTGCTAAATGACTCCGGGCAAATGCTGGGATGGTTCCTATGAAAGGGCACGGCCGCTTTTCCTTCCACATCATTACCCAAAAATCCGAGCGTAATCTTCGTCTCTAATGGCCACGCTGTCGACGGGACGTAAAACTCCAAGCTTCCTTCCCTCTTCCTTTTTCCTCGTGTAAGTACGTTGTAGGTGTCGCCACCGGCGTTAACCTTGTGTGAATGCTCTGAAAAGCTAATCATTTGCATATCACAGCATCTTCTTCCTGTCGGTTAAATTTCGCGTCTGTAGCACGTCATCTTCGTGGGGTAGCAATTTTTTATATCGGTGTTTCAACACGAATCTACACTATTGATTTCTGAATGTAGTCATTTAATGTACTCCATATGCACGTTTTCAACAATAAATCTTTAATCAATTGGAAGTCTCCAAGAGGGTGTAATAATTTTATTTCCAGCAGTATAGCTTTGAATGATGAGTTTAGAAACATATTACATCGCTTTAAATGTCACTCAAAGGATGGCTGTGAGGTCAGGGGGTTAGATTAATTACAACACATTCCGAGTCATTTAGTCACTCTTCCCCTAGATCCATGCCTGTATGGGTAATTGCCATGATTTCATAGCGTACTGCAGAAAGTGAGATGTAGACGCTTATGTACGAGGGTGAGTCAGTAAATAAGTCGCAAACTGGGGTAGACGTAGCAGTATTGCGTTTACAAGCCTTAAAATTGCTTTACTTTTCAGCTGACTCCACCTGTAAATTTAAATACTCGACCAATCATTCGAGAAGGCTTTAAAAGCCTGGAGCTAGGAATGTTTGTGGCACCGTTTTCATCCTATAAGTGACGCTCTTAAGCTGTAACTTTATTTGGTTCCTTAAACTGCTGCAACCCACAAGACGAATGTATCGTAGTGGTAGAGAAACACACCTAAAACCGCGCGATACTGGCGTGTCTATCCAACACCACCTAGAAGACAAGGTCTCACAACTGGCCGTGCCTACGTTACACCGCTGCCAGCTGACTGGCTGGCCGCTGGACCACTCCCACCGCCTTGTAGTGACCGGCCAGTCAGCTTGCGTTCGCAGCCTCTAGGTGTCAGGTAGGCACAGCCAGTTGTCAAGCCTTGTCTTCTAGGTGGTGTTGGTCTCCCTCAGTTTCAAAATGTTCAAATGTTTGTAGAGCTTAAGGGACTTAACTGCGGAGTCATCAGTCCCTAAACTTACAAACTACTTATGAACTACCTTATACTGAAGACGGCACAAACATCCATGACCGGGGGGGGGGGGGGGGGATTCGAACCCCCTACCGTAGCGGCCGTGCAGACTGTCACTGGAGCGCCGCAGACCGCTCGGCCACTGTGGCCGGCTCCATGAGTTTGCGACTTACTTATTGACTCACCGTCGCAGACTACTGACCAGCTTTAAGTAATTCTGTTCGCTCACAGCTAGGCCCTGTGGGCTTATACAGAGATGGTGGGATAGTACGGAAAAGGCTCCCTGATACAGATGGTAGCAGTAAGGCGGATGGCTTCGCTGATCACTCGTGATGGTGCAATGATTGCCCCCATTATAGAGGCTGCTACCGACGTTTCCCGGGAAACCCCTACTTGCCATCTGCCCTCACGACCCGTGACCCGTCATTATGCGCGTTCTCCCACCGCCAGGCAACAATTTTGCCAGGAGCGGTGGAGAGAATACGTTGGGAATCTTGCTTCAATTGCGCATAAAACGGAACTTAAGGCGCATCGCAAGTGACCTATTACACCTCTCGCAGCAGCACAGCTAGTTGGTTACGTGTTCTGTAGATCATTAGAACTATTCTTCTTTCGAAATTATGCGAAACGAGTCTGATTACACGACATTTTTACACGATTACTGTCAATATTAGAGAATGCAATTTTTAGTTTTACTGATTTAACTGCACTTCAAAAAACGTTGAGTGGCTTTTTACCCGTTTTAAATAGAAATTTGTCTGCGATATGGAATTCGTACTCCATGAAAAAAAAACCTTGCTTTGTTATCCGCCAGTTATGTTATCTGGCAAACGATCAAAAGTTTTTCTTGTAGCTCTTTTCTGAACCTGAATACTGGAAGGAGATTTTTTTTCCTTCAGCCCTGTAGTTTCGTACATTAATTGTAAAACATAAATTTTCTTGTCTGGAAATGTTACTTTAAAAAAATGTTCTGGGCTATTAAGCAATGTTCGATTCTTACCCTGGCTGGCTACTGTCTGCAACCAAATTCCGTTTCCGAGTGTTGCTTCGCAAATGTGTGACGTCACAAGTCTCTAATAGTGGGCTTGGTTTGAATATTAGAACCCAGTACATCGTTGTCTATTGTCGTCATACGTTGTTGCTATTGCCCCATGATAGAATACTGGTACACCATTTCTTCAACGCCGGAATGCTGCAGTCATTTATTTTCGCGCCTTCCTCCTTCCTACTGAAATTATCGGGGTGTTTAACAATTTCTGTGATCTCTCTCTGTACAGCCTTTCATGGTATCCGCTTGTGGAAGCCAGTTCATGAGTACTACCGAACTGAACGTGAGAGTCTCACCAGACAGCAGTTAGTAGAGACGGACATGAAACGAACGCAGTGGTTGGGAAGGGAGTAAGACAAAGTTGTAACCTTTCCTCAATGTTATCCAACCTGTTCATTTATCAACCTGCGATCGAATTCAAGTCGAAATTAAGGAATTAAAGTTCAGTGAGAAAAAATAAAAACTTTGCGGTTTCCCGATGACATTATGATTCTGTCAGAAGAAAATTTTGAAAGATCAACTGAACGGAAGTGACAGTGTCTTGAAAGTGCGTTTTAAGATTAACATTAACATAAGCAAAACAAGGGTAATGTAATGTACTCTAAGAAAATCAGGCGATGCTGAAGGAATTAGATTAGGTAATGTGACAATAACAGTAGTAGACGAGTTTTGTTATTTTGGTGACCGAAGTAAAAAAAATCGAAATGCAGAATAGACAAAGGTGAAGAGCTACATCAAACCAGTCTGCTGACTGAAAACCACACAAACAACAAAACAACAACGGTCTCTTGGTCTAAAACTGTACAAATGTTTGTAAATCTAAGGGACTTAATTACGTTAGTCATCAGTCCCTAGGCTTACAAACTATTTATTCTGCTTAAAGTAACTTATACTAAGGACAACATACTCATGCCCGAGGGGGACTCGAGCCCCCGAGGGCGAACGGCCACGCGCATTGCAGCAAGGCGCCTTAGTGCGCACGGCTATTCTGCCGCGGCTGGTCTCTTGGTTGCAAAGCATGTTCCGCAACAGCCATACTGTAACTATTTCCCCTTCTACAATTGCTCAAAATGTTCAAATGTTTGTAAAGCATAAGGGACTTAACAACGGGGTCGTCACTCCCTAAACTTACAAACTACTTATGAACTAGCTAATACTAAGGACGGCACAAATATCCATGCCCGAGGGGGGATTCGAACCCCCGACCGTAGTGGGCGTGCAGAACGTGACTGGCGCGCCGCAGACCGCTCGGCCATCGCGGCCGGCTTCTACAATTGCCCTTGTGCTCTTCTAGTCGTTGTCAACCGTTCTTTTTGTGGTATTCATGTGGTTGTATGTCTCTACAACTACAGGAAATTCTATAAATTTCTGTTTTATTCAGCGGTTTTTGAGCTTGCTTTGGCTTTTTAGGTCTGTATAGTGCGACGAGTTCAGTTTTCGTCAAGTTGTTTTCCTATGCGGTCGGTAACATCCTCAATGAGAGGCAGAAAAGCTTTCTATTTGACGAGAGCTTGTTCATGGCTGTTTTTTCTTCTTTTGAGGTTTAAATAAAAAGTCCATCCGACAACAGAATAATAGCCCGGAATATTTTATTAACATGTACATCACTACTCTTCACGAATTGAGATGGACTATTTACGACGAATCTCATTAACTAAAATATGCATTGTAATGGTGGCGTTAAACGCTTGACTTCTACAAGGGCTTCCTACATGACGACCGCTAAACACTATATAGTATTTTTACTGGCCGCTTTTGTGCAAGCATTATTTTCTTAAGTGATGAGGTGGTCTAGAAAATTACTCCGTAAAACATTATTGAGTGGAAAAATGCAAGACGTCATGGGATTGATTAGTTTATTTTCAAGATTAGTCATTGTACGAAAAATTTCTGAACTTAACTGATATAGCAGCTCTAAATGTTTCTTCCGATTCAAATTTTCATCAATACATAGGTTACACCTAAGAACTTGGAGCGTTACCAACATTTCACGCGTTACATCATTTGTTGATATGACGCTATTTGTTGTTGTCACTTAAATAAATACTCTGAATACTTATCTATGTAATAAGTGTCTCCTTCGTTAATTACCGTCGCTTTCTTTCCATATTGCAAAGACGTATTTCTGTACCCGTCTCACTCATGTAGTGCAAAGATTAGAATGTCTCAGGTTATTGTTATGTGGTAAGGGTCAAAGACAGTGGAGATACACGGATAGTACACGAACAACAGAAATTCGTGTTCGCGTTCAGCATTGTATCATTAACCCGACCCTATTTACTCCAAATATGAGTATAAAGCTCACAATACTAGCAAAGTTACTTAACGTACATCCGTTAGCATACACTTCTTCTACTAAATTAGTGGAGATGATATTATATGACAGGCGACTGCGTTGCTGTACGCTGTTTCCGCCTTTACCTCGATTCGAGCAAGTTTTCGTTTTTCCGTCTTGCACCTGGTTTTCTTCTCCACCGCGATATTCTACCACCAGTCTCTGCATTAAGAACAACAGCTACAGGATTTACTGTTATGTTTACGTCCCTAAAGATATAGGCATATTACATAGATGAATATTCAATCAGAATATCATTTTACTCCTCAGCAGTTGCAGAGATCTGAATGTCACGTGAAGTTTAGGGATAGTCTACTTTTAGAAAACCCCTTAATAATTATTATCTGTAAAATATTAACAATTTCTTTCGTTGCTTCATTCCTAATGGAATTTATTATAACAGTAATATCGTCTGCAAGACTAGCTCGGTTAACCGTGTGGTCCAACGCATCGCTTTCCGAGACGGGGAGGCGTACCGGCCCCGGTGCGAATCCGCCCGGTGGATTAACGACAGGGGTCTGAGTGCCGGCCAGCGTGGATGTGGTTTTTAGGCGGTTTTCCATATCCCCCTAGGTAAATACCGGGCTGGTTCCCAAGTCCCGTCTCAGTTACACAATTCGCAATCCTTTGCACACATGTAACACTATACGCAGACATTTGGGGTACACAGTTACTGCGAACGGCTGAAAGCAAGAGGAAACTACAACCGTTACTTTTCCCGAGTACATGCAGCTCTACTAAATGAATATATGATGATGGCATCCTCTCCGGTGAAATATTCCGGAGGTAAAATAGTCCCCCATTCGGATCTCCAGGCGGAGACTACTCAGGAGGATGTCGTCATCAGGAAAGAACACTGGCATTCTACGGATCGGTGCGTGAAATGTTCTAACCCTTCATCGTATAGGTAAGTTAGAAAATAGAAATGGATAGGTTAAAGTTAGATATGGTGAGAAATAACGAAGTTCGGTGGCAGAATGAACAGGATTTCTGGTCAGGTGAGTACAGGGTTATAAACACGAAGTCAGTTGGTGGTAACTCAACCGTGAGTCTCGCTTGAGGCTCGGACACGCGCTAGCAGCGCGCCTCATGTATTTCAAACGTCAACTTCGCTTCGCAGTTTCTCTGGATGTAATTGACGCATCGCGATGCAACCAACGCCATTCTTTTTGTGATTTTTCATTATATCGATTGATTAAGAAATAATATGGGGTATCCACTTTAAAAAACATAAGTTTGTGACGAAAATAATATTTCTTCACGTTTTCGAGTGTCTCATAGTACATACTTTCATAAGCCCCTGCCGTACGTTCATGACCGTAAAAGTGGTTTTTCAATATCTCTTGTAGTTTCAGAGATATCTGGGGTGAAACAGTTGAGTGGGACACCTTGTATAAAGAAGATGATGTTCAGGTTTTTGCTTCATACCAGTATGAGGTTGGCAACCAAAGGGGTCCCGCTGTAAAAATAAACGCGCACAATCCCCCTCCTCTATCCACATCTGACTGCCGGGTCGTATGGCAAACGTCAGTCAAATGTTCAAATGTTTGTTAAGCTTAAGGGACTTAACTACGGGGTCATCAGTCCCTAAACTTACAAACTACTTATGAACTACCTACAACTAAGGACGGCACAAATATCCATGCCCGAGGGGGGATTCGAACCCCCGACCGAAGTGGTCGTGCAGACCGTGACTGAAGCGCCTCAGTCCCCTCGGCCACCGCGGCCGGCGCAAACGTCAGTCACGTTGGTTCATATTCTGTCGTCATTATAGGTCGGCTGCTTCCTTCTTGACGCTTAGAAAAAGGGTCAACCACTGTAGTACCGAGCGATTCGCCGATTATTTCAACCAGCTTCTTCAAGCCCGACGACACGTCCTCTCTCAAATGCTGACATGTGAGCCATAATTATAGTCCAATTCAGACTAAGGCAATGCATGCACCGCTCGCCAAAGTTTACAGTTTTGTTTTTTCCAGCAATACCTATGTGAATATCATCTTGTGACCAATTTGCATAACTCCTTCGTGATGCAGTTTTCTGTTTTCCATAGATACCTGTACAAATATCATCTTGTGACCAATTTGCATAACTCCTTCGTGAATCATCTTTTTTTTTAATCTAATACGGTTACCATATGGCATGACGTATTTAGCGTTCTTGTACCGGAACAATCAGTTGACAATTTTTAAACATAGCTGCTATTGTCAGCGACCGTTAACAAAGCCAATGGATAAAAAAGCAGCCCTCAGTCGCAAATTAAAAATTGTTTAACCTGGTTTCGGCAATGACTAAGATTGCCTTCATCAGAAATTATAAAATAAAACAAGTTCCATGGTAATATGACTGTCAACTCACTTCAATGGATAAACAAGTCCCATAATAATGTGACTTGTTTTATTTTATAATTTCTGATGAAGATTTCTGATTGCCGAAACCAGGTTAAACAATTTTTAATTTGCGACCGAGGGCTGCTTTTTTTATCCATTGGAGTGAGTTGACAGTTTCACTGGAGAAGGTATTTCGTCTCTGATTATAATAAAACCTTCACCTAGAAAAACATGAATCAATTGCAACAAAGTGGATGTATTTGCACATAAGTTATACCAAAAGATTACGACAGGTTTTTACATAAATATTGCAACAAAAGGAGAGTTAAAAAATGACTACGAGGAATCAAAGTGTATGGCCGTGAGCAAGATTCCAATGACGGTACGCTACTGAAGATTGGGGAATTAACCTACTTAAATATTTGGGAAGCAACTGTAACACTCAATGTAGGCATGCTGTGCAGCAGTGACGTTTTCAGAAGTTTTAAAATTTGACAGTATCAGAATATAATTACGCCGGTACCTATAGAGTAATTTGAAAAATTACATTGAGGAAACGAGATGTAAATAACGTTGTTTATTGCGTTCCTTACTTACCTGCCTGATTTGCCGTGCGGTACAAGAAGCCGTTTTTCAGTGCGGGGAGGTATGCTGACGCCCGTTTAAACCCGCGCGGCGGATTAACGACATGGGACAGTGTGCCGTCCACTCTGGATGTGGTTTTTAGGCGGTTTTTCACATCCCAATTGGTGAATACTGAGCTGGTACCAAGGTTCGTGATTCGAAAACAGTTAGAAATGTGCAGTCCTAACTTACCGAATGTACACCGACCAACACAGAACCGCCAGAACGAGATTTAGAAGGCGCCGTAGCGTGCGTCTATTGCGAGAAGAAGCAAGACCACGCCCACAGCTTACGTGCATTGGCACAGTGCTGGCTGGGCCCAGACAGTCAGCAGCAAAAAGAATGGGCAATGGTTGTTATGTTAGCGTTGTAACTGTGAATACAGATGTCCCTCTTTTAATCTGAAAAAGTTTAGTATTTTCTTTTGTACAGTCAACAAACTTGTTCATAAATGAGTATGGCTGTTCTAGCTTCGCTTCCAAAATAGCATCCTTAAATGTGTGCCGGCTGTTGTTACATCCACTAGTATCCGACACATCAAGAAAAACTTTTATGTATATGACACTACATACTTATCTCCAGGGGAAGAGGGGTTGTCCCCATCGAAACCAGAAAGTAAGGAAGAACAAGGGATGTTTACTTTCACAGTCTTTCTTTACATAACTGTAACAACTGAAACATAATACAGAGAGAACGCTCAGGAAAGCGAGGTGGAATGGTGCTAATCATTCACAGCTATAATGATGTAGCAACAGGAAGCATCTTGCCACCCCTTACAAATAATCATACCAAATATATAGTTAACACGCTGACCCCACAAAAACGGGACAAAGGCCCGCGAAAAAGGAGAAAAAATTGGCCTCTTCCGTTTACTTTCGCATAAGAGTAACTTTCTGCACGTAGCTCTGTGTCCACTAAATTTAATTTGAAGTAAGTTATTCATTTATAATTTGTTAGCCGTGGTCGATAGCCGAGCGCTTTAAGACGCCTTGTTGCAGAGCGCGTAGTTGCTCCCCGTCGGAGGTTCGAGGCCTTCCTCGGGCATTGGTGTGTGTGTGTGTGTGTGTGTGTGATGTCTTTATGTTAATTTAAGTTAGTTGAAGTATTTTGTCAGCCTAAGAACTAATAATCTCAGTATTTAAGCTCCATACTTTCCAAACATTTTTTATAACTTCTTAATTTTGAACAGCTACAACGAGGGAAAAGGGAAATTGTCACAAAGAGGCAGGCAGAAATGGCTAGGGAGGAAGAGAGATATGGTCAGAGAGAGTAGAAAGGAAGCGATGAAATAAGGAGGGAGGGAGGCGATGGACAGAGACACAGAATGGATAGGATGAGGAGGACGAAGTAGATAAAAGAGGTGATGGAGGGAAGAAGGGGTTGGGGAGTGGGCCAACAAAATGTAGACAAAGATTGCTTTTCTCAAGGAAAAGTATGCGTCCTATGCCCCGTAGTCACTGAACCATATGATCATTGTCTTCGCGTTGAAAGAGAAGAAAAAAAATATTAAATGCACTGGCTTTAAAATTAATGCTTTTCTGAGAAAACGAGGGGACTGAGGCGCTCCAGTCACGGTCTGCACGGCCACTACGGTCGGGGGTTCGAATAACCCCTCGGGCATGGATATTTGTGCCGTCCTTAGTCTTAGCTAGTCCATAAGTAGTTTGTAAGCTTAGGGACTGATGACCCCGTAGTTAAGTCCTATAAGTTCTACAAACAACATTCTGAGAAAAAATAACTTTTATACTTTTCATTCCAAGTACCACAACAGCTCTAAATAGGTATTCTGGCGGTACATAAATGTTCGCAAAACTGTTTATTTAGCTTCTTATTCATTTCACATAAAACTGAGCCACAGGAAATCGTGGTTAGGTTTTAGCTAGTAAGAAACAACAAAGGAGTAAATTCATATTTTTGAGTAACACCCTCTGGATGCACTGAAGACTTCTAATTTATTAGTTTAACAGTTTTTAATTGAACTGTTACATCTTAGGGCTACCATATGTTCATCGCCAAAAATGAGGATAGTTTATATAAGAAAGAGGACACTTTATCTTTAACATAATGTAATTTACAACTTTATTAATGAACCACGTAAAACTATTACATAATGAAACAGTAACCTTGTGTGGTTGTTGGAAAATGAAATAATATGAACCTTGACAGTTTATTCCTCATGACTACTCTCAATTGTCTCATTCTTGTCTTATTCACTTTTCAACCAACTATATTCGGTGGACGACGAAATCTCTCTCAAGAGCTTTTTGTTTTTTTAACAAGTACTAAGAAAATCTCAGGCGTTTCAAATGTTTGAAATTATACTGTACACATACAGTATAATTACAGTATATTTTAAAACTATTCCTGTCTTTTGTCCACTGTGTGTTCACAAGATAAAACACAGGTTCTGTGTCGGCATTATGACTAGTCGTAGAAAAAAAGAAGTATACAATTTTCAGCAGTTCAGAATAACTAACAACACTAGATGACTGACTTAAAAATGCACACCACAATTCAGCTACTGGTATGTTCTGTTCCCTTTGATAATCTTTAAAAAAATTATAAAATTACCAAGCTGATCGGAGCACAATGTATCATTAATTCTTACATTCGTTTGATCATTCTCTTGAATGATTTGTATTTCTCCAGGAGCACATATTTAACACTGACTTTCTCTTCGATATTATGTTATATTTAAGTTCGTAATTTATTTTGAAGCAAAAGACTACCTATGATCTCGAACACACAATACAGCTTTAACCTAAACCACAAAGTATATAAAAAACAACGCCATAGAACGTAATGCAGAAGACAGAATGTACTGGTTGAATACATATAGACAACCGGTTCCTTCGCAGGAAAGTTCCGAATCGTTTGCAACTGTCAGACCCATGAGGAGTGCGAAATTGTGAACGGCAGTTTCACTCTGTGTACGCGCTTAATAGTTGTGAACAGTTTGGAACTGCAGTGCGAATGAACATGTTGTCGCCAACGACACAAAAATAGATTTTCTTTCTCGGAACCCAAAAAAGAGGACATTTTGTAGTATTTTATAAATTCCGGCTGGACACAATTTCTGGCCTCAAAAAGAGAACATGTCCGGGAAAAAGAGGACGTATGGTAAGCCTAGTTACATCTACATATTTACTCTGCAACTCATATTTAACTGTCTGGCAATGCGTGTGCCTGTTGAACATTGTCTAACTACTCTTTACGAGTAATACGAGGCGCGTCCAGAAAGTAAGTTCCGTTTGGTAATAAAATGAAATTGTACACAGATACAGAAGAAATTTTTATTGCACAAAATTCTACATCTCTTAAACTACTTTTCCAAATAACTGCCGAAATTTTGTAGGCACTTGTCATAGCGTGCCACAAGTCTTTGCATGCGTCCTTCACAGAAGGTTGCCGCCTGTGTATTCAACCATGTGGTAACAGCTCTTTATCATCGTTGAAGTGTTGACCACCAAGGACAGATTTTAGGTGTAAGAAGAGATGAAAGTCGCTAGGAGAGAGGTCCGAGCAGTATGGAGGATGATCAAATAGGTCCCATTGAAATTTCCGTAAAATTGTTTGGGCTCATTCGGTGTGTGAGGTCGGGCATTATCGTGGACAAAAATCTTTTGACAGTAATCCTCTTCTTACACCTAAAATCTGTTCTTGGTGAACAACACTTCAACGATGATGACGAGCTGAAAGAACATGTTACCACATGGTTGAATACGTACGCGGCAACATTCTATGAAAAAGGCACATAAAACCTTGTGCCATGCTATGACAATTGCCTACAAAATTTCGGAAGCTATGTAGAAAAGTAGTTTCACAGTTGTAGATTTTTGTACAATCAATATTTTTTCTGTATCTGTACCCGTTCGTTTTATATAACCAAACGTAACGTACTTTCTGGACGCGCCTCGTATAAGATGAGAAAACTACATCATGATGTTGACGGAAGCGGGGAGGAGTGGGAATCTATGACCACGGTCATTATTGTCCTAAACGGGAAACTGGTTGCATCGTGCCGGATAGGAAAAGGGAAAAAAAAAATGAAAGTAGCGTCGAAGCGACAGTAGCGCTGGTGCGCAGCGCGGTAACGGCTTTGGACAGTTAGACAAAACGAACCACTGGACCATTAAATTAAGTATCTGAGAAACGTCGCTCGCAACAAAGCACTATCGACGCAATCTACGGGTCATTAAGATGCCGTCGAATTCAATAAGGCGATAATACCGCAATCTCGGCCCGGCTCGTGCAAGCGGTACGAGTGGGAAAGGGGGACAAAGAGCAACGCGGAGGAGCAAACAAGAAAAAAATAGGGGGGAGGACGGAGTAGGCAGAGGGGCAGCGCGGACTTTTGTGGCGTCAGCGTGACAGCGAGATTAAACCGAGGTGCGTCGCCATTACGAAATACGGCCGGCGTTCCTCAGGCGAGCTGACGTTGCACGCGTCTTCTCCTGCATCTGTGCGTGGGGCCGGCGACGCTTGCGGCCTCCGTGTAGGAGACCGGAATACGTTGAAAGATTTTCATCACTAGGCTATACACTCCTAACGAAGCATGTTGGAATTTATTCCCGTCTGCTTGCATTACAATACCTCCCGATATCAGTCTTGCATAATAATAGGTACGAATGCATTCAGTCTGTTATCATTTTCTTTTCCAAAATTTTCGTTATTCTCATCTTGTGATAGTGCAGCTCTTGTGTCTTCCGTGCTTGCAGTATTAGATTTGTGGTTGATTCCGCCTATTGCAAGACACTTTTTTGTTGTTGTTTTAATACCCATACTAGTTTCGGCACTTATTGTGCCATCTTCTGTGAGTTTCTGTTATTTATCTATATCTATAAATGTGAATGTCTGTACGGTGTACGTTTATCACGTCTGAACCACAAGACAAAAGAGATAAAAATTTGTACAATTACTAATGTCTACCCGGGGAAGGCTTTAGGCACGGTTTTATGGCGATCGAATAACTATTTATCTACATACAGGGTGTTTCACTAAGTGTGTTTGCCTCTGTAACTTATAAAATAATAGGTGACGGGAAATTTTAATGCGGTAGGTCAACACAAGAAATGTTACACTTTCTGCGGAGCTATGAACATAGTTTATTGTACCATTTTCCAAAGAGTTACAGCACAAAGATATAATTTTTTAAATGGTAGTTTTTTTCTATAGTGCATTGGATTCGTTGGAACCAGCTGCGTCCAAATCAATTTAAACTACATTCCTATCACTGTTAGTTTGGGAGCTACAACCCTTCAAAGTTTAGGGGGCGGAGGTTACGACAGCATAACTGACTGGCTGGTGGTCATGAGACAGTGGGCCGTGCCCCATGGGCTAGCCACTCGGCCAATCAGCTACGCTATCGCAGCCACCGACCCCGGAACTTTGAAGGGTTGTAGCTCCCAAACTAACAGTGATAGGAATGTAGTTAAAAATGGATTTCGGCGCAGCTGGTTTAAACGAATCCAACACACGATAGAAAAAACTATTGTTCCATTTAAAAAATTTTATCTTTGTGGTGTAACTCTTTGGAAAATGATATAATAAACTATGTTCATAGCTCCGCAAAAAGTGTAACATTTCTTGTGTTGACCTACCGCATTAAAATTTCCCGTCATCTATTATTTTATAAGTTACAGAGGCAAACACACTTAGTGAAACACCCTGTATATTAATGTGAATGTCTGTTCGGTGTACACTTATCACGTTCGAACGACAAGACGCAGAGACTTGAATATTTGAACAGTTACTAATTTATACCTCAGAAAGGTTTTAAGCACGGTTTTATAGCGATCTGATAGATATTTAGTAATTTGAAGAATATAACGCGAAATGTGGAACAATAATTACTCTTTGAAAATTATATGTACTCTTTATAAATGATTTTATTGATTGCATTGTTGCTTGAGGGTTGATAATGATGAAAGAATGGAGTATATTGGGATGGAAAGTTATCGGCGTATATAAAATTTTACTTGTGTATGTGTTAATATTTCGCTCTGCAGCGAAAACTACAGAACGCAAACGAATCGTCTGTGTATAATAGTCTCACGTTGTACACCATAGTAGTTCCATGCCGATAGCTGTAAAGGGAAGCTATGGTGGTTAAAAGTCGTCAAATTATTAAAAAAAATCGGACTGAAGGCCAGCGATGACGTTTGCGACTCTATAGCAAGGAGGTTACATACAGCAAACGTGATGCCACAGACCATATCTTTGGTCTATGGGTTCTACAATGTCTTCAGATCTTTCTCTGTAAGGATAAGAATAAATAAATAAAGCAGTAAAAAAGAAATTTCTTTTAAAACATTTCTTTAAACTAAAATCCATTTGACGTTTCATGCATTACATCAAGTGATCGATCTATGATATTATTACAATCATTGTTGTTGAATTTCCTTTAATCCCTTCAGATATGCCGTTTCAGTTCAAAAGACTTCAGTTTCCAGTTCGTCTAGCTTTTGCCATGACAATTAACATAGCTCAAGGTTGTTGTTATTGTTGTTATGGTCTTCAGTCCGGACACTGGTTTGAAGCAGCTCTCCACTCTAATCTATCACGAGCAAGCCTCTTCATCTCCTCATAAGAACGGCAACGTACATCAATTTGAATCTGCTTACTATATGCGTCTCGTGGTCTCCCTCTGCGATTTTTACCTCACACACTTCCCTCCAATGCTAAATTTACGATTCCCCGATGTCTAAGAATGTGTCCTACCAAGCGATCCCTTCTTTTAGTCAAGGTATGCCAAAAATTCCTTTTCCCACCAATTCTGTTCAGTACCTCTTCATTAGTAATGCGATCTACCCACCTAATCTTCAGCCAATAATGTATTAATGTCAGCAGTGAGTTGTTTGATATCTGTACTTGATCATTCAAAAGGATTTTCTTTTCTTCTTGATTTTTTTGAATATGGTAGTTTTCTTGTAGTTTTATAAGGTACTTTCAGTTGTTAATTATTTTCATGTCTTCTCCTCTGGATGTTGGTTTGTGGTTGTGTGTTCTTAGGTGTTTAACAAATGTGTAATGGTTTGTTCCATAATTCCAGGCTCTAATGTGTTCTTTATATCTGATATCCTGCGTTCTGTTTGTTTGATCTATGTATCTCGCATCACAAGTGTTACATTGGAATTGGAATATTGCAGATTATTTTTGTTTATATCTGTGTCTTGTCAGTTTCAGGGTGTATTTTTGAATATAATTGTCTCTTGTGTATGCTATGTTTACGCCTGTTGTTTTGGTTATTTTTATGTGTGAGTTCATGACTGTATGTCACTGTGTACCATCTCTTGTCTTCTCTCTCTCTCTCTCTCTCTCTCTCTCTCTCTCTCTCTCTCTCTCTCTCTCTCTCTCTCTCTCTCTTCCTTTGTCATTATGGGTGACTGTTATGGTATATGGTGTTAGTGATTGTGTGTCGTCCTGATTTGTTGGGGCTGGTTTTGTTTTTGTGCTTTTGTTTCTGTTTTTATTTTGTAGTTTAGCTTTGTGACTATTCCATTCCTGTAACCATTGTTTCCAGCTATCTGCGTTATTATTTCAAGTTCTTTTTGACAGTTTTCTTTGTTGAGTGGTACTGCACTGAGTCTGTGCAGCAAGTGTCGGAGAGCGGTTTGCTTCTGTGAGAGAGGTTGTTTTGTGTATGAACAAAGCAAATGCTTTTTTCTGGGGGTGCAACAGTAATGGAATACCTCCTAAGATCGTATTATACTTCCCTTTGCCCTGTGGAATGTACCATTTTAATATGGCATAGACTCAACAAGTCGTTGAGCCGTCATGTATAGCCGCCCAAAATTTCAAAAGTATTATCATCTTGTGATGGTGCAGCTCTTGTGTCTTCCGTACTTGCAGTATTAGATTTGTGGTTGATTCCGCCTTATGCAAGACACTTCTTTTTTTTTAATACCCATACTAGTTTCGGCACTTATTATGCCGTCTTCTGTGGGTTTCTGGTGTTTATTTTCTATAATAACTTGTTACATATTTTGGTTATACAATCGTTTGCACAAGTTGTTTGGTTTGACAATTTTGTTAGATGTTTTAGGCCTAATTTATTCAAGGTACTTACATCGTGTCATTCGCAGGATTTGCATGTGCATTAATTGTGGAATGACAAGTTTTGACAGCCTGTCATCAGCAAACAACAAGACGAAATCTGACTGATTTATTGTAGGCCTACATTAGCCTGGGAATTATATTGAAATTATTTCGAATGTGGCTGTTTTGGCTTACTTACGTTTCAGCTGTGGTGTTGCTGCTTGTTTGTGGCGTGTTATTATGGGTGGATTGCGTAACTAACGAGGAGGTACTGAACAGAATTGGGGAGAAAAGAAATTTCTGGCATACCTTGACTAAAAGAAGGGATAGATTGGTAGGACACATTCTTAGACATCAAGGAATTGTGAATTTAGCATTGGAGGGAAGTGTGTGGGGTAAAAACCGCAGAGGAAGCCCAAGAGATGGATACAGTAAGCAGATTCAGACAGATGTAAGTTGCCGTTCTTGTGTGGAGATAAAGAGACTTGCTCAGGATAGGGTATTGTGGAGAGCTGCATCAAACCAGTCTCCAGACTGAAGACTACAACAACAACAACAACAACAACAACAACATTATGTTTTATGGTCTTCAGTGCGTTTTTGCTGTGAAACAGCACTGTTTACATCGCCATTTTTCCTTGTTGTGGTGGCTGTATGGTGTTGCATTTGTTTGTGTGGCGTGCCTGTGATGTGGAGAGCAATTTTTGAATGGTTTTCATACTGACATTGTTTTGTGGGTGTATATTTGTGTATGTTTTGTTGTGTATGTATGTTAAACAGGGAGAGGGAGAGAGAGAGAGAGAGAGAGAGAGAGAAAGAGAGAGAATGAGAGAAAGAGAGCACGAGAAAGTACTGTATGTGTGTGTGGGGGGGGGGGGGGGTGTTCAGTTGTAATGTGGTGGTGGGATTTATTTGTAAACTTCTTTTATGGTCTCAAAGAGTGTTTTGTTGCATAGTGGAGAGTATTCATTTAGTACTTTCTTACTTTGGGCTATTGCTTTTTGGATGTGATAATTTTCTTCTATTGTTAGGTTTTGGAATAAACTGTAACCGGTTTTGAGGTTTTGTAAGTCAGTTTCTATGTTTGTTGGGGTGTCATTCTGTTTCATTAAATGTTCAGCAAATGTTAAGTGACAGCTGCTACTTTTTAGTGCTCTGAGGTGTTCGGTGTATCTTGTTTTGAAATTTCTGCATGTCTGACCCACATACACAAATTGACAGTTATTCTTTTTCCTAATGTGACCTATGTGTTCGTAGAACCATTCAATCGGTTCCAATGAAACTTTGGTTAACTGTCCACCGTACGCCCACGAAGGTGCCTGACCCAAAAACAAAAGAGCACGACACATAGCTCAGGAGATATGACGCCATAAATAATGAGAGGCCACCGCATGAGAATACCCACATTTATGCATCAAGTATTGGAAAAATGGGAGCAGTTAGGAACCTGCAACAAAGTTTGCATGTAATTTCGGGCGTTTATGAAGCGTTACGTAACTGACTTAGTTTATCGACCATCTCAAGGCTGAATATGGCATTTCATCCGGGCACGTAAGGAGAGAGAAGACGATAACATTATACGTCAAAAGGCACAACATTTTCTGTAGGAAGTGAACATGTTTATAACGGAGGAGGGTGTGGAGAAATTTAATGATCGGAACAGGGACCAGAGTCAATTCCAGTATAAAATGTCTTCAAGCATCAACATTGTTCTACGGAGAAGAGAAAACTACAGGTAGTGTGTTGCGGTTTGTACGTAACTATGCCCACAGCTCCACAATTGATGTGTCTTTATCAAATGTTCAAATGTTTGTAGAGCTTATGGGACTTAACTACGGGGTCGTCAGTCCCTAAACTTGCAAAGTACTTATGAACTAAATGGCACAAATACCCATTCCCAAGGGGGGTGGGGGATTCGAACTCCCGATCGTAGTGGCTGTGCAGACTGTGACTATAGCGCCGCAGAACGCTCGGCCACCGCGGCCGGCGTGTCTTTATCAATGGCAGGCAAACAAGTTGTACATCTGTTCAAGAGACATAAGACGCTTTCGGTCCAAATGTTTTAAAGAAACTTGAAACAACCTGCCCACTAAACATTCACTGTTGGACAGTAACAGCGTCACACTTCAGAAAATCTAGGCATGGATATCTTACAGTACTAGCAGCCAAGGTAACAGTCGTTGAATGGCGCGGCGCAGCAGAAATTGCTACTGCCACCGATATGCTCAACCATACTTGATCCTGGAAAGCGCCGAAGCTGTTAGAGCATAATAGCGGGCTAAGGGCTAATCAACTACGTGATAATCACACCGGCTGCAAGCGAGGCGAGAGATGAAGATTGAAGCTACGAAAGGGGGCGGCAAACCATCAAGTAATTCACATCAAGAGCCGCGAGGCCGCCGCACGCTGGAGACGATGGACCCTGCTTGCGGAATGAGAAGGGTCTGAAGAAGCGGCGGAGAGGATACAGAAAGAATGTAGAGCCACCACCTTGTGGTGATTATGACATCAAGTAGACTTGCGCATAATAGTTCGCGATCGGGAGCGCTCACTTTAGTTCGCGGCTCTGCCACGAACTAGTTCGTTTAGTTCGTCGGCTCCCAGTGACGGCTGAGTGGCGTGGTCTGCTCATGCAGGTGGAGGCAGAAGTTCCCCCACCTAGCTGCCTCATGCGCTTGCTGCGTGAGCCGCTAACGATATCATAAAAACCAAAAGAAACAGTTTGTGGATAGTTTCTCGCGTTTAAGTTTAGAGTTTGCTCTATATCTTGGCATTATGGAATTTATTAGTCAGATATTGCAGAGTGCAGAATACTTCAAAACAGAAATTTTGTAGCACTGAAGTATGTAATCTAACAGGCAGACGCTCACCTCGAAATGGCTCTCATCAGCAGAAGGCAAATACGTGATTTTTAATTCTGCTGCGCGCCCTCTCGCTGTTGCCCGTCGGTCTTCGGAAAAGAATCCAACTAACTAAGAAGCGAGATACGTTTGGCATAATAGTTCGCGACCGGTAACGCATGTTTTAGTTCGCGACCGATTGCACATATTTTAGTTCGCGACCTATCGCGCATATTTTAGTTCGCGACCGATCGCGCATATTTTAGTTCGCAACCGATCTCGGATATTTTAGTTCGGGACCGGTAGCTCTCCATTTAGTTCGCAGCACAGCCGCAATGTAAGTCGCTCTTTTTAGTTCGTCCGCTCTTTTTGGCTTTTGCTACCGCTACTAAAAGAGCTCTTTCTTTTGTTATGACATCTTTTTTATATAATGATCAGTGTTGCCCAAGCGTGTGCTATTACCCGTATTTTTGGGCAATTAGACATCAAATACTTAAGTAAATAAACCAGTTATTTACACGAGTGGGTGATACAATGGTATTCAACTACTTTGCACACAGAGTACTCGTAGTAAATATTACTTAGACACTGTTGAATACCTTAGAAAAGAATATTTGTGGCAGTAAACCACGAAACTACAGCTGAGCTGCATCTCAGCTCGAAATGGCGGTAATTGTCAGAAGGAAATCACGCGATTCTGCGCGCTCTCGCGTCCTCTCGCTGTTCTCCTTCAGTCTTCGGAAAAGGAGCGGACGAACTAAGAGGCGAGGGATCTGCCAACTAATTCGCGTAGTTCGCCTGTGGGAGTGCTCTTCAAACTAGTTCGTTCGCGAACTACACAAGACTAACGTCAAGTTTTCAGCTGCTGCCAGCCACGGCGATCACACAACTGCACTACTGCTGCTGGATGTGTCCAATACTAATAAAGTTCAATAATCTTTTGTAAAATAAATGTAAAACTGTAATTGTGAGATTACCGCCCAATAGAAATACTGGTAATTAATAGCATTTGATAATTAAACAGTATGAAGTTCACTGCAAACATTGACCATGCCAATGCACTAAATGTTACACAATTTTAATCTTATTAATTATGGTAGCAATGTATGTACACAGTTGGGTGACAACATTTATAGTTAGGCCATAGGTAGAAATTCTCCACGTTGAGATTTGCTGTGTGCTTGTAGCTGACGGGAGGCCAGCGAGCAGACCGATGTTGGTGGCTTGCTCCAACTTAGGATTTTACAGTTCCGTTTCCGGTGAGGCGAGAGAGGGACAATGGCGAGTGCCAGGCACAGTGCAGTGCACAAATATTGTAATACTACTGGCATTTGAAGTAATACGATGCAGTTAGGAACCTTAGGGCCCTCATTACAAAATAGCCTGTTGATAAATAAACAATACATTAGCTGATATAGTCACATCTAACATAATATGTTTAATTGACAATGAAAAGTAATAAATTACCAACGAAGACAAGACAGTTACACAACTAGCATTGCAATGTTTGTTTATAAAAATAATATATTAACTATTTCTCATTTTATTTTCAATTAATCTTTTGTATTTTATCTTGAAGTATTCAGTTAAATCACTTATCTGTGGTATAAGAAATTGCACAATTATGATAAACAGTACAAAGGATGTTTATATTAATACAAAAACGTAAGAAAATATTTGTTTAATGTGTAGTGTAATTATTTTGATTTTAAGTAAAGTTTTAGAAATGTATTGGCTGAGCGCTGTACGATGGCAAATCGGTTACAACAGCTTACATAGGGAAGTTGATGACGTAGGGGAAAAAAACCCGGCAGTTGAGTTTTGGCGCGCGCGCGCGCGCGCGCACGAGGGCAGGAAGTGAGGACTCCAGACCACGTGGTGTGGCTGGCCGGGCGGCGTCGCTCTGCCTCAGTCGGCATGTGGATCTCGAGGTGGTGACTTGAGATTTGTCTGTGGCAATCGCCACGTGTGGTTGCTCGTCGTAGACTGCACCAAGTTAAATCGAGTGCTACTGTGTGTTGGTGAATATTTAACCGGTGGAACAAGGTGTGCATCGCATTGAATTAAAGTGACTGTGATTTGTTAATGTAACACGTGTCGTCGCATAGGCATGAACATAAACGGTGTTTGAGACAGCCACGTGGTGTGAAAACAATTCGCGACAAATATTCATTTTGTCTGGGGGCTCACGAGCTATAACTTCATTTGGTAAATTTACCAACGTACAGACGTGACAGCCACAGGGTTCAAATATTGTGAAATAAACAACATAAAGTGAACTTTCACGTGTTTTCAAAAATAGTAGTTAGTACACCCTTTTCTCTAATGAACTTGAATTTATTATGAATTTGTTTTGTTAATCATATGCAGGGAAGGAAAGTTGCGAACGTGTGATATCATCCCCTAGAAAACGAGTCAAACAGTCGCAATAACAGTTCCAGTGTTTTTGCATGTTTAGGAATTTGGTTCGCAGCTGGTGGTTGTGAGTTTCAAAAATTAATCTTTCCCTATTTTAAACTCTCACCCCGACCTTCACCCTCGCATAATGTAGTGTAATTAAGCATAACATAATCAAATGAAGCACAATCTGTAAACCGTAATGACTGATGCACAACAAATGTAACAAGTATTCATTTTGACAATTCAAAATACAGGTCATGACCCCACAATAATATGTACAATTTAATGTAAAATAATATCACGTATTTTAGGCAGCGTAAGTAATATGGATAATATTGGAGTTCCTTAAACGAAATAAACACTATCTGTAACGTGAGAAGAAAGTAAAAACTTATCAACTAATGTAAAATGTTTTTACAGGTTGATTTACTGTGAATTTCGCTTAGATTTTCAGACAAAATTACGTAACTATATTAGTTTTATGAAATTAGGCCTAGAAATACGGGTATCACACTCTTACATTAGGCTACGTATAAATCACGGAGTATAGTAGCCTACTTATTACTTATTGTTGCCGGCCGCGGTGGCTGAGGGGACTGAGGCGCTTCAGTCACGGTCTGCACGGCCACTACGGTCGGGGGTTTGAATCCCCCCTCGGGCATGGATATTTGTGCCGTCCTAGTTCGTAAGTAGTTCATAAATAGTTTGTAAGTTTAGGGACGGATGACCCCGTAGTTAAGTCCCATAGACTATACAAACATTTGAACATTTGAATCGTAATGGCCGTGCAGACCGTGACTGGAGCGCCTCAGTCTCCTCGGCCACCGTGGCCGGCCAGAGAAACGCGTCATTCGTGTCACTATTTACGATTCTTTTTGTGTTTCCTAGTTCTGGTTGTTCCTGTTTTCTTTGTAGTGCGTTTATTATTTATTTTCCACCTATTGTACGTGGTATACATTACACCAGTGTTACTTTCGGCGTATGGATACGGCTGAGATCTATTCATTCTCTGGACGTTTCGTTTTGCTGAGTTGCGCGCGAAATTCGAGTGTTTACTATTAGTGTCGGGTTACATTTGTTTGTAGACAGGAAAATGTAGGAATAAATCAGTATTGTGGACGGTTTTTTCATGTTTATTTACGAGGCGCGTTTTTAAGTAAGTTCCGTTTTGTTGTAGACTCTGGTACTTCGCGCACATACTGCAACGAGCGCGTGCGTCGTGTACCGGCATGCCTCGGGAACAACTGTGCTCAGTTTCAGCTCTGTAGCTTACCTGTACGGTTCTGTTCTGTGGTTTCAAAATGTTTCAGACTATCAACTCGCCCGCTGCGTGTGAAATTCGCTCAGAGATAATGGTTTTTGTCACCAAGAAACATTTTGCAGCAGAAATTTATCGACAGATTAGCGAAGTGTACGGTGATACTGTTATGTGTAAAGGCAAAGTGCGTAAGTGGGTACGAGAATTGAAAGATGACTGTGACGACGTCCATGATGAGAATAGGAGCTTCACAATAACAGGTCTCTCAAACGAATTTCCTGACGTGTCGAGATCAGTGCCTTACAAAACGGCAGTAAGATTTATGAAAAGGGTATTTTAAAACTGGTTGAGAGGCATGATATGTGTTTTAACAAACTTGGCACCTATGTCCAAAAATAGGGGAAAGTATGTACTTTCTGAAAATAAATTTACTTTTTTTAAATAACCTTTCGTTGTGTACTTCTGTTCAAACGGTACTTACTTAAAAAACGTGCCTCGTATATATGAGTATATGAACGAAAATGCCAGGTTATGCTGATATTTAGGACTACTTAGTGTTTCTGTGGTGGTGGTGGTGGTGATGTATGTTAATATAGTATATGTGTGCACATTGTGTGTGTGAGAGAGAGAGAGAGAGAGAGAGAGAGAGAGAGAGAGAGAGAGAGAGAGAGAGAGAGAGAGAGAGAGAGAGAGAGAGAGAGACAGAGACAGAGAGAGAGAGAGAGAAGAAGAAGAAAGTGATGATGATTATTTGTACAACTTCTCTATTGTGGCAAATAGCGTTTTGATGGAGAGTGGCGTGTATTCATTGATTATAGTTTTTCCTGATATTTCATTATGCTATTGGGTTTTGTATATGATAATTCTCTTGTCTTGTTCATTTATTGTAGTCTTAAGAACTTTTAAGTCACACTCTATGTTTGTAGGGTGGTAATTCTTTGATATTAGATGGTCTGCAAAAGTTGAGTGAGAATTGTTACTTTCTAATTATCTTAGCTGCTCAGCGTATCTGGTCCTGAAGTTCCTGTATGTTTGGCTTACATATACAGCCTAACAGCAGTTGTAAGTTGAGTAAAATGTTTGAAAATCAAAGAACTAGCGATTCTTGCCGACGCTAGCCAGTTATTTCCTGATGTTGGCCTCGTAACCCGAAAACTAGTTAGAATTGAATTTAAAAAAATCAGTACAAGAATAACAGTTTATTTGTTTTAGCCCGAAATAAAGTTGAATAACAATGAAAATAACCTTGACCCATCGGGATCTCGTGACTTATACACAGAGTTAAATGTTTAGCAAATACATTTCACTTGCCTTCTACTAGATTGCTTTAAGTACATGTTCATTATTGAAAATGAGTATCAGATTTGAAGGCGGGGTTTCATATAACACGTATTTTCGAAGCGTTAATTCCTTGCGCCATTGGATCATAGCAGCTGATAGGTGTAACTCTCACAGCTACCGGCGCAGTTATTTTGCGATTTAGTGCACATATTTTATTCAATGTCTCCTGTATCAACTATTTCTTATGACTTCAAACATAATTTTCTGGGTGGTGCCAGACCATCGTTCCGGTCGAAATTGAACCGTGCGACAATGTGCTCTTTGTGATTTACTACTGTCCTGACGAGCAAGATTAACAGCTGATTTGCATGCGACAATACATGCGTGCGCTGTCTGCAGAGGATGGTACCATTGTATAAACATGTGACTGTATGCACACCGTTTACTGTGACATAAGTGTTTCATTTGAACTGGATTTGTTGTCATTTATTCCCACAATGATGAACTATCTGTCGCCTCAGTTGCAAAGACAAAAAGATGATCTTGACTATAGTGCTTGGTTTTGTAGCATTGTATATTATAAAGTGTAATGGTCCAACAATTTTCACTTTCACGTCGAAAGACGTCTCTCCATTGAGAATAACATGCTCTGTCCTTTCCTAAAAATAAAATAAAATTAAATTAAAATTAAAAAAAACTCTTCAATCCAATCACACAGTTATTCTAATGTTCCGTACCCTCGTATTTAGTTCATTAGGTCGCCTTGCGGAACTATATCGGAAGCTTTTTGAAAGTACGAGAGCTATTCAGAAAGTAGGGAACGTTTCCGTCTGACGTCGCTAGGCGCAAACCGTTCGCTTATATTTTGATATGCTCGGCACTTCAGTTGGCATCCAGCTGTAACAAATGGAACGTCTCTGCCCTTCTGGTTTCTTCGATATTCGAATTTGAAATGTGCGCTGCAATCGAAAATCCCGCCCGCGGCGAGGTGCGGTCTGTGATACGGTTTTTGTTGGCAAAAAAACTAAAACCTATAGCAATTTATCGTGGACTGTACGGACTGTACGGAAACAACGTAATGAGTGAATGTTTCTTCCGGGAATGGTGCATTCGGTTTAAAAGTAGCCGAACCAACGTTGATGATGAAGAGAAGAGTGGACGCCCGAGCATTGTGGTTGACGATCTTGTCGTTAAAGTTGATGAAACGAATCGTTAAAATCGTCGCTCCACAATAACTGATCTTTCTCTTTCTTTTCCCCAAGTTTCACGACGACGGGGAACTCCAGGCGGGCGTGACTCGCTGGTTGAAGTCTCAGGCGGCAGAATTTTACGACGAAGGAATTTCAAAAGGTTGTCCACCGCTATGATAAGTGACTCAATTTGTTTGTTGACTGTATGAAAAGTAATATTGTAGTCGCTCTTTTTTTCCTTTTACTTATTTTTAGAATGCCAAAATGTTTCCTACTTTCTCAATAGCCCTGTAGATAAACACAACACATACTTCAGCGGCGGTATCTGCTGCCTTTTCTCACTCAGTGACGAATAGGGCAACTAAGGTTTCACACAATTAGTCCAATCATTAGGGAGACGTGGGTGTAAAAATTATTACCTTAAAACGTAAAATATGAGCATATAGGAAATTAAATTTTTAATAGAATTTCTGTTTCATGAAACTCGAGCCAAGAGGGCGAATATGGAGAAAAAATTCGCAAAGTTACAAAAACTGTGTCTTAAATAAATAAAAAATGATAGCTACAATGTAAAGTGTTAAATTAGAAATTTATAAGAAAGGACGATTAGGGTTTTACGTACCGTCGAGGGCGTGAGATGAAGCTCACGCTCGGAATTTTTGATAAGGATGGGGAAGGAAATCAGCCAAGCCCTTTCAAAGAACCATCCTGGCGTTTGCCTACAGTGACTTACGGAAATCATCACTGCCCCACCTTGCTCGGCCTAGAAAGTTATAGATCGTAAGATTAACTGTCGATCTTTTATTACTCTTTTGTACGTGTCGCTTGCTTTGTTACGTTTCGAGATATATCTAATAAATACTTAAAAACATTTACAAACTCGGTTCTTTTTTACTTGTCAACATTTTCATTTCCACACTTACTATTCGGCTTAAGTATGAGACAAGTCAAAAAAGGACTAAAATATATTAATTATTTTTCGAAATATGTTGATTTTTAAAAAATCTCGAAAATTGGCTAAATCTTCACAGAGGATCGGCGTAGAGTGACGGTTTTGGGGCTGTTTTATTCATAAAGAGTTGCAATTGAAATTTTTTTTAACAATGTTCAAATGTTTGTTAAGCTTATGGGACTTAACTACGGGGTCATCAGTCCCTAAACTTACGAACTACTTATCAACTATCTTATACTAAGGACGGCACAAATATCCATGCCCGAGGGGGGATTCGAACCCCCGACCGTAGTGGCCGTGCAGACCGTGACTGAAGCGCCTCAGTCCCCTCGGCCACCGCGCCGGCGAGCCGAGGTAAATATTTTTCATAGAAAATATACGTAATTAACATTTTACAGTGATATGCTTCATGGAGCTTAATATTGAATATATATTATTAAAAACTTGTATTGTTTTCTAGTATTAGTAACAGTAGCAAAGTGATGCGTGAAAGTGTGTAGTGCCTTGAGATAGAGTGGGCGAGCGGTCGTTGGGAAAAGGTATTGGTGGTGAGGGAGGGATAAGGAAGATTGGTGCGTGTTTTCTCTGAAAACATTCAAATCGGCTCGCGCTTGCAAAATCTATGATATCTCTTGTGCTTCAGTGTCTGCAGCAACACATATTATCTCAACTCTGTCTGCAAGCTAACTATACGTAGATGAAAGCAATCGATAGATCTTACCGCCCATAATTTACACACACACACACACCTATGCCGAGGCGCAAAGGACAATGGGCAAAATATCGTGAGGCCCTTGTCAATTACAACCTAGCCATCAGACGGGCAAAGGAGGCATCCTGGAAGGTATTCTGTGAGGAAGTGGAGGGCACGGCTGCTCAAGCGAGACCTCATAAAATCCTAACTAGGGTACCAACTAATCCAAGAGGAACATTGAGGAAGGAGGATGGGGAGTATACAAAGACAGCACATGAAACGCTGGAACTGCTCCTCAAGACTCACTTTCCTCAATATACTCTGGGGGATAACTCAGACCAGAATTCGATTCCTGAGAGACAACGGTTCTCAGGTATTCGCAAAGAGGACTGGGATCTGGCCAAGGAGTGTGTCGATTCCAGTAAGGTCCAATGGACGGTGGGAACATTTCAACCGTTCAAGTCACCTGGCCCCGATGGAATCTTCCCGGTTCTCCTGCAACAAGCAAGAGAAAATCTTATTAGATTCCTATGCAGGTTATTCAGGGTTAGCCTAGCAGCAGGAATCATTCCCAATGCCTGGAAGGCAGTGAAGGTTGTCTTCATTCCAAAGCCATGGAGAATTGATCATACCAAGGCCAAGGATATGAGACCAATCAGCCTGTCCTCCTTCATTCTTAAGACATTGGAAAAGCTGTTTAATGTACATGTTGGAGAAAGGAGGTTACGTAGGGCTCCTCTACATTCAAACCAACATGCATATCAACCAGATAAATCATGTGAGACAGCTCTCCACCAACTTGTTGGGAAGGTGGAGAAAGCACTACACTTTCAGGAGATAGCCCTCTGTATCTTCCTGGACATTGAGGGGGCTTTTAGCAACACGACCTTCGATTCCATGGTTAGGGCAGCAGAGGTGCATGACCTAGGCACCACTATATGTAGGTGGACTAGGGCCATGCTCAGTGGAAGAAAGGTAGAGGCTACCATGATGAATGAAAAAATGGTAATCAACACCACTAGGGGTTGCCTGCAAGGAGGAGTTCTTTCCCCTTTATTGTGGAATCTAGTGGTGAATGATCTCATTGGAGAATTAAACTCTAGTCAGTACTTTTGCCAAGGATACGCAGATGATCTTGTCATAGTAATACTTGGCAAATTTGCTGACACAGTGAAGGACATGGCACAAGGTGCATTAGACATTGTGCAAGACTGGTGCAGAAAACAGGATCTGGGGGTTAGTCCTAAGAAGACTGTTGTTGTACCATTCACAAGGAAACATATCCAACACTCAAGTTGGAATCTAAAGCTTTTCAATGAAGCACTACCTGTGAAGGGGACAGTGAAATATCTAGGGGTTACCCTAGATGAGAAACTGACATGGACCCCCACATTAGGAATATTTGCTCCAAGGCAAAAGGTACTTTAGTAAGTACCAGGAGAGCTTGTGGCAAAAATTGGGGCCTGAGCCCCAAGGGTATGCACTGGATATACACCACAGTGATTAGACCGAGGATCACCTATGGGGCGGTCGTGTGGTGGCAGAATGTAGAACAGCAGGTTGCTGCTAAGGAGCTTGGTAATGTGCAGAGATCAGCCTGCTTAGCCATAACAGGCGGAATTAGCAGCACACCAACTGCTGGGATGGAAACCATGCTGGATATGCCCCCATTACGCCTTTGGGTCAAGATGGAGGCAGCAGCTGGTGCCTACAGACTCAAAACTGGTAACAACTGGAATTCTTTGGGATATCCAGAATCACACACTAAAATGGTGAGTGAGGTAAATATAGGAAAGGTTGAGGAAATGCCAGCCGATTATATTATAACCCCATACTGCTTCAACAAGCGTCTCAGTATAACAATTGGAAGTAGGGAGCAGTGGGAGACAATAGTTCGACACCGTACTGGGGATATTGTCTGGTTCACTGACGGGTCGAAATCAGACCAAGGCGTTGGGGCTGGGGTATACAGGGTGCAGCCAAGACTGGAGGGCGTCGTCTCTCTAGGGAAACTGGCCTCGGTATTCCAGGCCGAAATCACTGCCATCAGGGCATGTGTGGAGGAGAATTTGCGTAGGTGCTACAAAGATCGTAGCATCTACATCTATTCAGACAGCCAGGCAGCCCTGAGATCACTGGCAGCTTTTGCAACAAGGTCTAACATTGTTGCAGAATCTCACAGGGTTCTGGTGGAGCTAGGGGTATGCAATAGAGTAAACCTATTGTGGGTCCCTGGCCACTCGGGGATCAGTGGCAACGAACATGCCGACACATTAGTCAGGATGGGGGCAGAGTCTCTATTTATTGGACCGGAACCTGCCCTGACAATCACCAAGGCAATGATCAAATTGGAGCTACGTAACTGGCTCAGAAGACAGCACGTAGAATATTGGACCAAAGTCCATCAACAAAAACATGGCACGGTAATGATGCCAAAGTCATGTTTTAAAAGAAGCTCTGCAATCCTGAGCCTGAACTGGAGAGAGATTAGACTCATGGTTGGATTGCTGACAGGCCATTTCAAAAAACACCTACATACAATGGGAATAACAGAAGAGGACCCTAAATGTAGGATCTGTGATGACGGTGATGAAACTGCATCACATCTAATCTTCAAATGCATTGCATTGGAGAGTAAAAGGCACAGAACATTTGGGACAACCAGACCCAAAGAAATTGTGTCTAATAAAGAACTGGTAAAGGGACTCCTAGCACTGTTCAAGGGCATTGGTTGGCTTTACTAGATATACAGGGAGCGATACCGCACAATAAACTTAGTTTCGGTGCGAGCAGTGGCGGGTTGGACCAAGACTGTTTTGGCTCCCCTGGAAAAATCAAATCAAATCAAATCAAATAAATGCCCGAAAGAAGACTCGAACCTCCGACGGGGAGCAACCACGCGCTCCGCAGCAAGGCACCTTAGAGCGCCCGGCCATTCCACCGCAGCTCTGGCCGTCTGCCTGCATCTGCCCTAAATTGCTAGCACAAGTTCCTACCCATACTGTTGTTATATTTCGGCCATCTATCTACTCAGCGACGGTCATACAAGGCGCCCCAAAAACACTTGCTAACTTTCTTACAGAAAAAAAAATAAAAAATAAAAATATATTTAACAAATATGGAGTCTATAATGCGTACACTAAGCGCTATGAGCACTTGTCCATCTTCGATAGTGCGAAAAACATCTCTTTTACTATTTGTTTTTCGTTATTTTTGGGGGGAGTTGGTATGGATGATAAGACAAAAAAGTCCGGTAAACTTTGGCTATTAAATCCATGTCTTAAGAGTTATACGCACTTGTTCATCAAAGATTCTGTTCTATTGAAAAAGCGCTCATAGCTCTTAAGACATGCACTTTAGAGCTTGTGTTTACTGGGCATTTTTTCCTTGTTATAATTCACACTACCTCTAGCGAAAATAAGAAAAGCAAAGAGTCTGCACGAGCACCGTATAATAGATGAACAACTGCTCATAGCTCTTAGACAATGTTAGACCCCGTGGTTATTGAACTGTTTCAAAGTATCGATGGTACTTAACGTATACATTTTACAGCCCCTATTTACTAGACCTTTTTTCCTTTTTCTGTTGTGTAAGGAAACTTCCTTAAAAGTTAAAAAGTGTGTTTGAGAAACACTGCTTAAGGTAACGGAATAAAAGAATGTAACGTAGCGAGTTTCTACGCTGACGTCACAGTCCAGATACGGAGTACTGACGTATACATTAGAGGCCGCGGTCAGCCCCCACTCTCTCACAGTCTCCTTAGCGGGTCCCACGGCGTGCGGTACGCGTTGCGCTGTGCCGTAATTACAGCAATTACCAGGCTGGGCGGCCGCCCACTCATTACGCTGTTTGCGGCTAATTTATCGCTGCCTAGGCCAGCGTCTGCGAGGCTCAGCTGCCGTTGCCTGCAAGTGACAGCGCCGCAGCGCTCAATAACGTCGTTAAAACTGGGGACAATGGTTGCCTCCCGAGATTAGCCTGTCCCGAGTGACATACAGCGCTCGCCGCAACTTGCTACCGGCGACAGGGCCGAGGTACACTGCGAATCAAAGCCGCAGCTCCCCTGTTCCATACACTCACCACGCCAAACACAGGAGCTAAATGGGATTCACCAAGATATATAAGACACACACCCAAAAATTACACGCAGTTCTTAGGCTCAAGTTGGTCAGTATTACGAAATCTAAATATTGAAACATTTTGACCGTTTCAAGGGGTTGAAATAAATTCAACGACAAACTTGAAAATTTGTACTAGAGCGGATTTCCCGCTTCGGGCCAGCGGTCGCCTTAACCAATAAAGCTATCCAGGCACGCTTCCCTTCCAACCCAAATTATCAACTTCTGTCCCCTTGCCCATTGATTCCTCTTGCTCGCACCATCTACTGGATTCACGCAAGGCACCGAGCGCTTGAATGCGTTCGCATTGAAATTCTCATTGCCTGTTTTGGACATATTTACAATTATTGACGTGGTGTCTGTTCTTTTCGGACTTGTTGGGTTGGAAGGGAAGCGTGCCTGCAAAGCCTGATTGGTTAAGCCCGAAGCGGGAAATTTTCGACTTGTCGTTGAATTTATTTCAACCCCCCAAAACGGTCGAAATGTTTCAATATTTCGATTTCGTAAATTTACAGCCGTTACTGTCAACTAATGGTATCTGTCCTTTTGGACATGTCCGAAAAGAACAGACACCACATCAGTAATTGCTCAGTAACAGTTGAGATGAGTACGCCAGTTACGTAAGGAAGCCTTCCGATACTGTTACCAATTACCGGCACGCAAAAAGCAACGCTCTAAAAATTTCTTTTCGAAAACGAAACAGCTGTTTTCTTGCTGGAATCTTTTGGTTTCCTCCATACGCGTTTCCCCCTTTATTTTATGGAATCATCAGTAGATTCTACACCTGGAAATTTGCTGATGTAGTCTCAACAGATTACAAACAGTTCACTTTATTCTAATCTAAATAATATATGCTACTTACGTTATATATTCTCGTGATTTTCATGGCGTTCGTCCCACCTGTTCACTGACTCAATTCACACAGCTCCACCACTATTTGTGTATTTCCTTCTTCATTTTATCACTCACTATTTCATTGTTGCTATTTCACATTATTGAAAGTGTATCTCGTTTAGAAATTCGTCTGTTTATATCATATGTTGCCAACTCTCTCTCTCTCTCTCTCTCTCTCTCTCTCTCTCTCTCTCTCTCTCTCTCTCTCTCTCTCTCTCTCTCTCTCTCTCTGTGTGTGTGTGTGTGTGTGTGTGTGTGTGTGTGTGTGTGTGTGTGTGTGGTGAGAGAGAGGGTAATCTCAGACAGTAGTAGGAATTGTGTTTTCAAGGTCTGAACATTGATTTCGATGTTTTGTGAATGGGGAGGGTTTTGTGGGAATGTCAGCAGTGAGATGTTTAATATCTGTACTTCATCTTTCAAAAGGATTTGCGTTTCCTCTTTGGTTTTTTTGGATACGGTAATCTTCTTGTAGTGTTAGAAGGTATTTTCAGTTGTTGATTCTAATTATTTTCATGTCTTCTCCTCTGGATGTTGGTTTGTGGTTGTGTTCTTAGGTGTTTCGCAAATTTGGAAGGTTTATTCCATAATTCCAGGCTCTAATGTGTTCTTTATATCTGATATCGAACATTCTGTTTGTTTGCCCTACGTGTCTCACATCACAAGTGTTACATAGCAATTGGAATATTGAAGATATTTTTGTTTATATCTGTGTCTTTTGTCACTTTCAGGTTGTATTTTTGAATATAATTGTCTCTTGTGTATGCTATGTTTATGACCTGTTATTTTGGTTACATTATGTGTGAGTTCATGACTGTATGTCACTGTGTACCACCTCTTGTCTTCTCTCTCTCACTCTTTTATTTATTTATTTTTTCTTTGTCATTATGGGTGATTTTATGGTATATGGTGTTAGTTATTGTGTGTCGTCCTGTTTTGTTGGGGCTGATTTTTTGTGCTTTTATTTCTGTTTCTATTTTATAGTTTAGCTTTGTGACTATGCAATTCCTGTAACCATTATTTCCACCTATCTGCGTTATTATGTTACGTTCTTTTTGACAGTTTTCTTTGTTGAGTGGTACTGCATTGAGTCTGTGCAGCATGCGTCGGAGAGCGGTTTGCTTCTGTGAGAGAGGTTGTTTTGTATATGAACAAAGTAAATACTTTTTTCTAACATCGTATTATACCGGATGATCAAAAAGTCAGTATAAATATGAAAACTTAATAAATCACGGAATAATGTAGATAGAGAGGTAAAAATTGACACACATCTTGGAATGACATGGGATTTCATTAGAACAACAACAAAAATTTCAAAAAATGTCCGACAGTGCCACTGAACAGCAAAACGTCAGTGACTGCAGATGAAAATCGTGTATAAAAGGAGCTGTAATGAGAGAGAGAATCAGATGCACCAGCAGTCGCAGCATGTTGACGTTTCCTGAAAAGGCACTTTTAGTGAATCTGTATTATCAGAATGGGGAATGTGCTAGTTCAGCGTTACGATCCTATCGCCATAGGAAGGGGATTCGAACGCGTAAAGGTCCGTTGACAAATGCAGCTGTGGCGAGAATGATTTAGAAGTTCGAAGCCACGGTTTGTTTAGACGATAGACCCGTAGTGACCGACGAGCACAAGGCGTAATGCTGCTTAGACTGTTCAGCACAGTGCAGTCGCACCGGCATTCCATACACTACATACGCACTTAGGCGTACGCTCCGATGCTATCCTTACAAAATCCATTGGCATCGTGAACTGTTATCTTGCTATTTAGTGAAGCGGAGAGCATTTGCGGTGTGGGAGTTTCAAAAGATGGCGGAAGATGACGATTTGTTGAATAACGTTTTGGGGACCGACGAAGCTCATTTCACGCTCCGAGAGTCTGTCAACGCCCACAACTGCAGAATTTGGGCTACCGAAAATCCTAGAACTGTCATGGAAACTCCATTGCACGACGAGAAAGTCACGGTATGTGTTGGATTTATCACATCTACCGTTATCGAACCTTTTTTCTTCGAGGAACTGCGTGATTCTAGTTTTGTAACTGCTACCGTGACGGGTGAGAGGTACGCCGATATGTTACAGAATCGCATCATCTCCAGCCTGACTGATAAACACCTGCTGGAACGTACGTTTTCTTTGCAGGATGACGCTCCACCCCATATTGCGAGACGCGTGAAAGATCTCTTGCGCGCGTCGTTTGTTGATAATCGTGTGCTCAGCCGCCACTTTCGTCATGCTTGGCCTCCCAGGTCCCCAGTCCTCAGACCGTACGATTATTGGCTTTGGGGTTACCTGAAGTCGCAAGTGTTTCGTGATCGACCGACATCTCTAGGGATGCCTCACCATAACTCCGGACTTGCTTGACAGTGCTGTTCACAACATTATTCCTCGACTACAGCTATTGTTGAGGAATGATGGTGTACATATTGAGCATTTCCTGTAAAGAGCATCATCTTTGCTTTGTCTTAATTTGTTATGCTAATTATTGCTTTTGTGATCAGATGAAGCACCATCTGTCAGACATTTTTTAATTTTTTAACTTTTTTGTTGGATTCTTTTTTTTTTTCTAATAAAACCCCATGTCATTCCAAGCATGTGTGTCAACTTTTACCTCTCTATCTACATTATTCCGTGATTTACTAAGTTTTCAAATTTATACTGACGTTTTGATCACCCGTTACTTACCTTTGCCCTATGGAATGTACCATTTTAATATGGCATAGACTCAACAAGTCGTTGAGCCGTCCTGTATAGCCGCCCAAAATTTCGAAAAGTATTGGCGCTGCAGGATTTTGTGTACAGACTGACCTCTCGATTAATGTTTAATTGGATTCATGTTGGACGATTTGGGTGGCCAAAATTCTCCTGTACTCTTCAGAATGTTCTCCAAACCAATCTCGAACAAATGTGACTCGATGACATGACGCTTTGTCATCCACAAAAATTCTGTCCTGGTTGAAAATATCATGAATGGCTACAAATGGCCTCCAAGTAGCCAAACAAACATTTTAATATGTAAACCTTGTGTAGGATTCTCTATCGCAAGCAATTATTTATTTATTTCAATTTCCGTTTTCGACGATATTAAAAACATTATTAAAATTATTATGGTCAGCGTAGCACTGCTAAAATGTTGCAATAGCGAAATAGCAAAAAGTGTTAATTATGTTTGCGAATTACACCTAAGACATTGACCAAGTAGGATCTTATTATTTTCATTATAACGCCGAAGATTCCCAGAATAGTAGAAGACCGTAAAAAACCAACATAATTTTAATTTGTCAGTTAGATTTTTTATTTCTTGTCACTATTAACAGTGAAAGACAAATCATTTAATAGTGAATCATTAACGACTAGTTTCAGAATTCATTTGGCTACATTCATTCAAGGACTAACAACTGCTTACTGGCAAAACGGTGATTAAGTGTAAGAGATTATAGCTTTTTTACTAATTTCCTAATAATCTAACCGATTGTGACTACGTCAATATCCGTTCAAACAATCGACGGAAGAGTCAAAAATAACTTGTTAATTATAATCAACTTTGCAAGAATAACAACGCTGTTGTTGTGGTCTTCAGTCCGCTTACTGGTTTTTATGCAGTTCTTCACGCTACCCTGTCCTGTGCAAGTTTCTTCATCTGAGAATAAGTTCGGCAACCCACATCCTCATTACTTAAGGCTTCCGGGCTGAGATGCCGTGGTCCATACATAAAACTTTCCCCCGACGTTTCGTCCTCGTCTGCGGAAGGCATCCTCGGAGTTAAAATGGCAGTACGTGGCTATACCTCCGAGGATGCCTTCCGCAGACGAGGGCGAAACTTCAGGGGAAAGTTTTATGTATGGACCACGGCATCTCAGCCCGGAAGCTTTAAGTAATGACAATACCTGCCGTGAAAACCTTCATTCTATGAACCTACATCCTTTTGAATCTGCTTACTGTATTTGTCCCTCGGTCTCCCTCTACGATTTTTGCCCCACACACTTCCTTCTAATGTCTCAGAATGTGGTCCACCAACCTATCCCTTCTCTTAGTCAAGATATGCCAAAAAACTCCCTTTCTCCCCAATTCTGTTGAGAACCTCCTCATTAGTTACGTGATCGACCAATCTAATCTTCATCATTCGTCTGTAGCACCACATGTCGAAAGCTTCTATAAAGCTTGAAGTATGAACTCCTTATCGTCCGCATTTCATTCCCACACAATGCTACACTCCAGACAAATGCTTTCAGAAAGGACCTTCTAATATTTAAAGTAATATTGGATGTCTACAAATTTCGCTTCTACAGAAACGCTTTTCTACCCATAGCCATTCCACTTCACTTCGCCAATCAGAAGTTATTTTTCTTCCGAAATAACAAAACTCATCTACTACTTTTATTGTGTCATTACTGATACTAATTCCCTCAGCATCGTATGAATTACTGACACTGCATTCCATTACCCTCGTTTTACTCTTGTTAATGTTCATCTTATACCTTCCTATCAAGACAATGTCCATTCCGTTTCATTGCGCATCCAGGTCCTTTGCTGTTTCTGACAAAATTACTATGTCGTCAGCAAACCGCAAGGTCTTTATTCCCTCTCCCTAGACTTTAATTCCCTCTCCAAATTCCTCCTTGCATTCCTTCACAGCGAACTCAATGCACAGATTGAACGACATTGGACAAAGGATACAACACTGTCTTACTCCCTTCCCAACCACTGCGACCCTCTCATGACCTTCGACTCTAATAACTGTTGTCTGGCTTTTGTACAAGTTGAATATAACTTTTCGCTCCCTACATTTTACCCCTGCTACCTACAGAATTTGACAGTCAACATTGTCAAAAACTGTCTCCAGATCCACAAATTCTAAAAACGTAGTTTTCCCTTTCCTTAACCTACCTTCTAAGATAAGTCGTAATGTGAGCATTGCCTTGCGTGTTCGTACGTTTCTCCTAAATCCAAACTGATCTTCCCCAAGCTCGGATACCACAAGTTTTTCCATTCGTCTGTAAATAATTCGTGCTAGTATTTTGCAACCATGGCTTGTTAACCTAATAGTAGTTCTGCAAATTTCACATTTTTCTGCACTTGCTTCTTCGTAATTGGAACCACTACATTCTGCTTGACGTCTGAAGGTATTCCCCTGTCTCATACATCTTGCATACCAGGTGGAACAATTTCTTCATGACTGGCTCTCCTACCGATATCAGCAGTTCACACGGAATATCATCTACTCCAGGGACCTAGTTTCTATTCAAATGTTTTAGTGCTCTGTCAAATTCTTCTCGCAGTACCGTATCTCCTATGTCATCTTCCTCTACTTCATCTTCCATTTCTGAAATACATAAAATACCAATACTTTAATTAATTAATGAAAAAAAATTAAGCTAAACGAAAGATTCTCGACTAAATATTTCACATAAAATTCACTGATAGTGTCTCCCCCAGCAACCAGTTTACTTAATTATACAATATAATTAGACGTTTATGAAAATATTCATTGAGGTTGATTAAAGACCTTTTTTCCAATTTTGCCAAATTCAATTAGCATTACAGCGAGATACACATTTTGCAGCAGTTGTAGACTGTTGTGCAACTTTTTACTCCTTGTTGTACTTACCGAAGTCTAACACTTTAATTTCTTAAATCCCTGGGGCATGGGTGTGTGTGTTATCCTTAGGTTAGTTTACCTAGGTTTAAGTAGTTTGTAGGCTACAGACTGATGACCACGCAGTTTGGTCCGATAGATTTACAAACATTTGAACATTTTGTAACTGACTTCTGAAATATTTTGATTGACATAAAAAATGTTTCCGTTAAAAGTTTCCTTTACGTATTACTGATGACCCAGTAGTTTGGTCCCCTTTAAATAACAACAACAACAATGACCACGCAGTTTGGTCCGATAGATTTACAAACATTTGATCTCCTCAGAGTGGCATAGCTCCCTCTCTCACTAGAACCCTCAGTTATGAACTAGTCACCTTACTGACCTTCGAAATAGTCATGTCCCATAACTTTGCACCTCTGAGCTCTGCGATCCCTGTCCTGGAAAGTTTGCACGAAATCTTCCTTTGGGATGGTGTTCAAAAGCCTCGTCACGTTTCGTCGAATGTCAGGAATATCGTCAAATCTCTTTCCTTTCAAAGCTAGTTTCAGACGAGTGGACAGGTAGAAGTCTGGAGGATTGAGATCAGAAGTGTAGTGGATGTTCAAGTTGCACCACATCCTTATTCGCCAGGAACAGTTTGACTATATTGGCTGTATGTGTGTGGGCGAGCCTTGTCGTGAACAAAAAAGCCAGGAACCTTGTGCGTACTGGTGTCATATCCTACGTAGACGTACCTTTCAGCGTTCAACGTCGTTCCCTCAGGTAGAAATTCCTTGTGGATAATGCCCTGACTATCGAAAAAGGTGATTAGCATAGTTTCAATGCGTGACCTTTCGACTCTGACCTTTTTCCGACGAGGTGATGCCGGAGAACCCCATTCCATGCTTTGCCGTTTCGTTTCAGGGTCGAACAGGAGACACCAGGTTTCAACCTCAGTGAGAACACAAGAAACTGGCTGGTACGTTCACAAGGTATTCCACTGAGGATACTAAACAGGACAGTAGGTACAGGTCGACGATTACATGAAACATTTGGCTTAAAACTGGCCTCATTACTCCATATAACATTTTATGAGACTTGTTAGTCCTCTGCAGGTTGTAAGGTAGCTACTGAATGGAAATTTTCTACCTTAAGTTGTGGGATTATATATGTTGGCAACAACATATATATAAACATTTTTGTTGGGTCCGCAAAGATTATCTTTGGCGGCCGGTAGGCGGGGTTTGCTCGGTGTTGCCGCGCGGGGAGTCAGAGTAGTAGCGGAGCGTGACGGCTGCACTTGAGTTCGCGGTGTACACAGCCCGGAGTTCTTCATGATGCTGCTAATTTACTTTAAATGTTTTTCGCACTGCGCAAGGTCGCTGATTTTATTTTATTTTATACCACATGCCATTCAGTAGGAACCAATACACAACCATGATTAATTCGTGGCTCGTCACTGTAATTGTTGTAATAACATGGATAGGGCATTAACCAAACGTAATAATAAAAAAGCAGTTCCTTTCACTTTTTGATATTTTGATTTTTTATAATTAATCCTTTCCTGAGGGTAGGGCTGCATCCCTGTTTTAGAAACTGCCTTATTGCACGACTTTGCAATAATATGCACATTCTTCATTTCTATAGTTTACGTTACTCATGTCGAATTTGCTGATTGCTAAATTTTTTCTAATTTTCTTTAATACAGATTTATTCAGTTTGATTGGTTTAATTTTGTTTGTGGTTATTCTTGACGCTGTAAGTAATTGTAAGTTAATGGTAATTAAGTACATTGTAGCAAGTGGGTGACATGAACGATATGAAGTGAAGAATGTGAGTTGGTGTGCAGCGAGGTATCACTTCCCTTTTTACAACAAAATAATATTTCTTGCATGCATTCATTATTTGTGTATGCAGACTGATTGTATAGTAATACTAAGACAGGGCCAACAAGTACAACACAGTACGACATTCTTTTATTTTTCTCGTAAAGTGACTATCAGCCAACCAAGATTTTGCATCTCTTTAATCCTTCTAATATTGCAGTCAGATAGCGTAAGTTTCGACGTGCCCAAACTTGCCTTACGTAGGTCAGGATTACGTTGCGCACTAATTGTCAAGCCGGCCGCGGTGGCCCAGGTGACTGAGGCGCTCCAGTCACGGTCTGCACGGCCACTACGGTCGGGGGTTCTAATCACCCCTCGGGCATGGATATTTGTGCCGTCCTTAGTCTTAGCTAGTTCGTAAGTAGTTTGTAAGCTTAGGGACTGATGACCCCGTAGTTAAGTCCCATAAGTTCTACAAACATTTGAACTAATTGTCAAGTTACTCTCCTAGTTGTATTGCAGTCAGATCCATAATTTTACTAGCCCCATACGATCTTTCATTTTTGTAGACCTCTGTTAGTACTGAAGGCAACACACGCACACACACATATTGAGTAGCCCCTTACACACACATCAATCAGTCCCGTTGCAAGGTAGTGTTCATTCCAATGAAACAGTTCAGTTCTACGGTCATTATCATCCTCGCTGAGAGCGTACATTTACATCCACATGAATACTCTGCAAGTCACATTGCAGTGTATGGCAGAGGGTTCATCAAACCACTTTTATGATATTTCTTTATAGTTTCATTCTCTAATAGCTCGCGGGAAAAAGGAACACCTAAATACTTAATTCATCGGCCAACCACAGTCGAATTGATTCATTTTCTTGACAACACACCGCTGCGACTGTTAAAAATTCTAGTAGTTATGTATTATATTACCTTGATGTACGGCTAGTCCCCACCATTTAAATCAGGCGCTAGTCAACCGAGGCTCGCATCGGTGCGCATGTGCGTCTCTTCGCATTAGGCTCAGCCGCGACTCGTGTCCAGTTTGATGCCGGCAACAACAACGCTTCCAAATCTTCAAATGTTTGTTAAGCCTAAGGGACTTAACTGCGGGGTCATCAGTCCCTAAACTTACAAACTACTTATGAACTGCCTTATACTAAAGAGGACAGAAAAATCCATGCCCAATGGGCAGCGGCCGTGCTCATCTGGCGCGCCGCAGACCGCGCGGCCACTGCGGCCGGCACAACGGCTCCTCCCCCAACTGTCTCCTCTGGAGGTAAAGTACCAGTACGCTAACAGATTTTAATCTTCTTTTACCCCCTGACGCGGCTTTTATTTTGAATACCTGTCTCGGTGTAATGTTTTATATCAGATGCAGCCCGTTGGCCGATAGAAATTTACCGTCTTAGGTAAGTAAAGCAGTCTACAATCCGAAGATTGGTTTGAACACCACAGTGGTTTACTAGGCATGGTCCTGTTTGGAGGTGGTATGCCGTTGCCTTCCTCCGACCTTCGAACTGACTTACCCAGCCAGTTATAGGGGGACCTACAGTTTAACGTGGGTTCCGAACCACGGTGCTACTCGGTATTTTTCACATGAGCAATACTGCCAGAGGTGAAAGAAGTGGAAAGTGACAGATAAAAATCCTAGGACCCGGCGGGAATCGAACCCGCGACCTTTGGATTTGTAGTCTGGCACTCTACCACTGTGCAACCGAGGCGCACTCCGTCTTAGGTATGGGATTTTATTCGGTTTTTAATTTATTTTGACGGAGCCCCACGAGTTGGACAAAAGGATTTTATACATGGTTTTACAGGCAATTTGGTTACAATTCGAGAATAATGATGGGGATCAGCTAGTTTAAAATCAGTGTAACATATAGTTATGACCTGAATGAAGTAAGCACCTTGATGGTGCAAATTTAATTTGCCAAATCGGTCGTCATTTCTCAGTAAAGAATTTTTAACAGTTGCAGCGGTGTGTTGTCAAGAAAATGGACAACTAAATCTTTCTGTTTTCGATCGGATTTCTCTTATTTTATTATGATGATCATGCCTACCTATGTACGTGGGTGCTAACAATATATTTTCGCATTCTGAAGAGAAAGTAAGTGAAAGAAATTTCGCAAATAGATCAAATTCAAATGTTCAAATGTTTGTTAAGCTTATGGGACTTAACTACGGGGTCATCAGTCCCTAAACTTACAAACTACTTATGAACTACTTACGAAGTAGGGCTGCACAAATATCCATGCCCGAGGGGGGATTCGAACCCCCGACCGTAGTGGCCGTGCAGACCGTGACTGAAGCGCCTCAGTCCCCGCGGCCACCGCGGCCGGCACAAATAGATCTCATCGCAACAAATAACGCTTCTTTTAATGATTTCCACCCGAACTCGTGCATCATTTCCGTGACACTTTCTCCCTTATATCGCAATAGTACAAAACAAGCTGCCGCTCTGGAGTGGCCGATCGCATTGAGGCGCTATGCTCCGATGCGCGAGGCCGTTCCCTGACGGGGGTTCTAATCCTCGCTCGGACATGGATGTTTCTGTTTAGTATAAGTTACTTTGTAAGTAGTTTGTAAGTTTAGGGACTGATGAACCCGCAGTTAAATCCCATAAGCTTAACAAATCAAAAGAAAGAAAAAAATCATAACGAGCTGCCCTTCTGTGAACTTTCTCTAAATCGTCCGCCAGTCCCACTTTGTGTGGAGCCTACAGTGCGCAGCAGTACTCCAAAATAGGACGCACAAGAGAAGTACAGGCAGTTTTTTTTTTTAGTAGAACTGTTGCATCTTCTAAGTGTTCTACCAATAAAACGTAGTTTTTTGTTCGCCTTCCCTACAGTATTTTCTATGTGTTCTTTCAAATTCAAGACATTTAGTAAAATTGACGACCTGAAGGTTTGACCGATTTATCGTGTAACTGAAGTTTAACGGAATTCTATCAACGACCTTTATTGTCAGAGGTTGTACATATTTAGCCCGGGTATTCTATTGGTATATTAATGCCATTGAGAGCGGACAGTTATTTCCGAGGCTTCCTGAACAACTCAACACTGGATATGAGGCACTATATCTCGCTATTCCACCACTTTTTTTGTTCCCATTTGAGTCACACATGTTTGAGGTTGACTCTGTGATTAACCATAATAAACTTTCTGAAGAAATCATGCTGTCAATCCCTGAGGGTAACCCGCAATAGCTGCTGCTTCGGTGCGATATGGTTGCTGCAATACTTTACAGACGTTAAGATTACCTGACATAGTCGGGTCTGGAGGCGATCTAATCGTTTTATTGTTTTCAAAATGACAAGTCAAGATCGCACACTAACAATTTATTAAATGACGACCGGTTTCGGCGCACTGTGTCACCATTATCTGGTTACATATATGTGACCAGATGATGGTGACACAGTGCACCGAAGCCGATTGTCATTTAATAAATTGATAGTGTACGATCTTGGCTTTACAGACGTGCTGAGAGAGACACCTTCCACAATTATCGGAACTGTACGAAGGTACAGCTATGTAATGGAACCAGAATTAAGTCCGAGAAGAGTAACGTCGCAGCTGATGACCACTTCTTACAACTTCCAAGTTCTCCGAAACCGTCACACCATCACCGTTGAAGCACGAAATCGACTCCTGCAAGTTCAACGAACCAGTGGTAATAAGAAGACCGAAAGAAAGCCATTTTCAATGCAGAAGAGATGGTGCACGCCCATAACTGAACAAAGCATCGCACAGCTCTGTTTCCTTTCGTAAGGAAAAATGGCAGTTGGAAAGTACAACAATGGGGGTCGCGATGTGGCTTGCGATCACCTGACAGTCTAGAGAAGGCGTAGAGAAAAGCATTCTCTGCTTCTGTTGGCAGGACACGGTATGACTGCGTCAAACATGGGTGCCTTATAATACATCCTTATGCTGAGGAAATCCCTTTCGAGAATCTTGTACCATTCACTCCATTTGCTTGTGATGGTTTTACACTACTGGTTAGCAATTTACGCCCACGTGATGAGAGAATTGTGCAAGAATTCTTGGCTAAAGCATATATTCATGCTATGATGTGGCTTGCTTCAAGCTATGATTTGAATCCTACTCAGCATGCATGGTGTCAGCTGGGGAAAAGGAAGAAGACCGTCAGAATAAACGAGGGCGTTTTCGAGACCCAGACCCTCCTGAAGGATTGGGAGATTATTCCAGGGAAGGATATTGCAGCGTTAAATAGTAGCACATTCTAAAGTTGAATACACTGATTCGGGGTCAATTCGAGCAGGGGATACCACTCGTCGGCTTTGACCCGTGACGTAGCCGTGTTGTGGTGTATGACTTCATTGTGTCCTGATGTTTCGAATATGAGTAAATAATATCTTTGTTATTAATTTAATTTCTTCAGATAAATTTCACTGTATGTAAATGTCACTTCTAAGTACTTTTGCTCAGCATACTTTGTCTTAAAATGCGTGTTTTGGAAATATCTTTAATGCGATGTTTCATTTTCCCTTTAAATTTTCGTACTAAGTAATATTAAATACGAAATCCGTCAAATACGGTACAGTACCTCAAATAAAAGGTTACGCTACGCTATGTTCATTTGTTACGCTAACTGAGCACAGGCCACGTGATGTAGTCAGCCAACCACAGCACACTGTAATAGCATTCAAATGTTCAAATGTTTGTAGAACTTATGGGACTTAACTACGGGGTCATCAGTCCCTAAGCTTACAAACTACTTATGGACTACCTAAGACTAAGGACGGCACAAATATCCATGCCCGAAGGGGGATTCGAACCCCCGACCGTAGTGGCCGTGCAGACCGTGACTGAAGCGCCTCAGTCCCCGCGGCCACCACGGCCGGCGTGTAATAGCATTAATCAGCGAATAGTAGTCTTTCAATACTACATTTTCCCGCCGCGGTAACATGCTAATACGACTGCCCGGACATTAATCTGGGCAATCCTGTGATTGCAGGAAAATATAGATATGTATGCATCCTGTGAGAGAGGTTTTTTTTTTTTTTTTTAATGAACTGAAAAATAAAGATTCATATCGTATTTAAAGGCACGCGTTTTTGGAAGCGGTTGAAATTCTATCAAATTTATGGTTTTCCGAGGGCAGTGCTACACGAGGGTTAAAGTGTACAACGCTTTTCGCCGGGCTGCAGTGGTTATGTTGGCAGCAAAGGTATTGACGGCAACTCAGATGATCAATAAATGTTTTTTCGTGACAATTGCAATTAAAACGAACATTATTATTTTCTGAACGGACAAGGGTACATACAAGAAACTGTCGACCATAGAGAAGTACAGTATTGAATTTGCTGCGAGTGAAACGAGCAGCAATAACATTTACTATGTTGCTCGTGAAAAATATTAACGCAATTCTACACTTCATTGTTCATCTGTTGCTAACATAAGCACTGGAGCCTGGCGAGAAGTGTCGTAAAATTTTACTGAAGAGTGTACAGCGAGCCAGTTTAGTTTATCGAGAAGTAGACGCATTTGTCCAAAACCAGATACAGTGTCACATCGATGTTCCATACTTTTCGGCTTTAGTTGACAGCCAGCGTCACACAGCAAGAGGTAATTTCGTAAAAAGAGACAATGAAGTGGTATGCAGAGTAGAATGCTCTTATTAATTGTGATACTAACCTTTAAGAGTGCACTTAGTGTACTTTTTGCCATGAGCTATATAGGTCAATTCGAGTGTACGTTACCGATCACATATTATCTATCCCGTCAATTATTATAATTTGATTTAAAAAAAACATCGATTTCTATGAAACAATTTAAATAACTAAATAACCTACTACTGGTATCCTCTTCTCCAATTGAGCTATATAGATCATTTCGAGTTCACGATACCATCTTACTTGGCATTTTCCTTTACTTTTTCGCAGTGGTATCCCTGCCTGTAAGTGAGCTATATAGGTCAATTCGAGTTTTCGATACGATTTTTTTTATTATTTTCGGTAGTGGTACCCCTGTCTGTAATTCAAGTATATAGATCTTTTGACTATCCGATACCCTTTTAATCGATTTTTACGCTATTAAAGCGTTATTTTTATCTTAACACTTTTTTATAATTTATATTCTCTTGGTATTAGTTTATTTAAATCGTCAGTTTACCTATTAGAACGTCCCCGCCCAAAAACCCCATATTCCCGCGTTAGTCCCGTTAGTGTCATTTTCTTCATCGTCCACAATGTATAGCGTGTTTAAATGTGTGCGTGATTTTGTTTTTCGTGTTTTTTATTATTTATCTCCACATCCAAAACACCGATTTTATTGCGATATACTCGATACAGTGATTTAATTTTTTCCGTGTGATATTTATTTTCCGCAATTTCATCATATGAATATCTACAATAAATTCTTGTATATATCGCGTATGTAATGTTAGCTTATAAAATTACGTTACTTCCAGAGATAATTACATATCTTTGGGTTCATCAATAGTCAAATTTTTCGAACCACATACATACATTAATTTATGTCTTTCATTTACCTCCATGATGTTTTTGTTCCTAAGAGCATATATCAACTTGTTTGGGATACGTGCGATAGCCACGCATATAACGCCTCTGAATAATGACGTCATTGATCAAAGCTGACGGGTGGTATCCCCACCCCGAATTATGCCCTGATTCGTACTGGGGGGGGGGTATTTTGAAGATATGAATAGAGGTCAGTGAAGTGAAATGAGAAGTGGAAGACAACCAAAAATTGTTGTGCGATTGGATTCGCCATTTCCTGACTGAAAGGACACAGTAAGTAGTAATTTACGGAAAGTCATCGACTAAAACAGAAGTGATATCTGCTGTTATAGGGCCCCAACTGTTCCATATCTTTATAAATGATTTAGGAGACGATCTGAGCAGCTCTCGTAGACTGTTCGCTGATGATGCTGTAGTTTATCGGTTAGTAAAGTCACCGAAAGATCAAAAGCAGCAGCAAAATGATTTAGGTATCTGCATGGTGCAAAAATTGGCAATTGACCCTAAACAATGAAAAGTGTGAAGTCATTCACATGAGCACTAAAAGAAATCCGTTAAACTTTGTTTGCATGATAAATCAGTCAAATCTAAAGGGCGTAAATTCAAATGTATGCATAGGAATTACAATTACGAACAACTTACATTGGAAAGAACACATAGAAAATATTGTATAAAACGCGAACCTTAGGCTACGTTTCATTGGCAGAACACTTAGAAGATGCAACAGTTCTACTAAAGAAACTGCCTACACTATACTTGTGCTTTCTATTTTGGAGTATCGCTGCCCATTGTGAGATCACCGCCAAGTGGGACTGAAGGAGAAATTTCCGAGAGGGCAGCTCGTTTTGTATTATCGTGATATAGGGGGGCAGGTGTCATAGAAATGATGCACGATTTGGGGTGGAAATAATTAAAAGAAAGACGTCATTCGTTGCGGCGAGATTTATTTGCGAAATTAATTTGTTTATAAGGTCCTGTTTCTCATTTTCAAACATTTCAAATGTTTGTAGAGCTAATGGGACTTAACTATGGGGTCATCAGTCCCTACAAACTACTTATGAACTAGCTTACGCTAAAGACGGCACAAACATCCATGCCAGAAGGGGGATTCGAACCCCAGACAGCAGCGGCAGTGCAGACCGTGACTGGAACGCCACAGACTGCTCGGCCACTGCGGCCGGCTTCTCATTGTCATCATACGGATTTGTACCACAAACTGGTAGCCTGTAAAAAATAAAAAGATTCTTATTACGTGGAGTAAAATATGTTTTCACTGATGGGAACTTCAGTCAAGTATACAAGTCAGTAAAATGACTTGTCCCACATCATTTCCATAAAAGAATGATTCAAATGATATGTGGAACACAGAAATAACTGTTCGTTCCCAGTTTTGAAGTACTGCACTAAAATGTGGACTTTTAGTTCCAAATATTTGAACTTGAAATTGAAGGCAGTAAGGTGAGATGCATGTTGTAAATTACCAGGCGATACTGGAAAAGAAGCAAAAACACTATGAAAGGCGTGACTGTAATGGAAGTGAAAGTGACGTTGGTAGTAAATGCACCTAAGCAATTCGATGCTAGACGGACATCTTCGAAAAGAACAGGCACCGTATCAATAATTGTAAATATGCCGATAACAGGCAATAACAATTTCAATGCGGGCGCATTCAAACGCTCTATTCTTGCGGGAATCCAAGAGGAATCAATTGTCAGGGGGCTAGAAGTTCAGAATTTGTTGGAAGGGAAGCGCTCCTGGATGGTCCAATTGGTTAAGGCGACCGCTGTCCCGAAGTGGGAAATCCAAATTCGAATCTCGGTCCGTTAAAAATTTTCATCTTTGCTGTTGAGTTTATTTCAACGCCCCGAAACGGTCGCAATGTTTAAATATTTCGATTGCGTAAATGAAAAAGGTCTGTAGGTAAATTTTCTGTTGCGACCATTTTAAAGACAACCGATACTTCATTTTACTTCATATCTATAGGAAAGGACAGCTTATTCAATTTATAAAATGTATTTCATTGGATTAAGAATAGAAAATTTCCAGTATCGATAGTACGTCACGGGTTTCACGTATAAAAGTGATCACTGACGAAATATACGAGAGAAACAGGCAGAGAATAAGGGAGACGGGAAAGTTAAAAAATAAGTGCTAAAATACGGGAGAACCCCGTATAATACGGGAGAGTTGGTTGCCCAATGTCTGGAGAACATAATGACAATTTTAATCTTGCGATGTCGTTATCACAAAGGAACGCATTCAGAAGATATACACGATGAGCACGAGAATTGTCGTACAGTTTGAGTCGAAACACGGTATCCTGTGGCTCCATGAAAATCATTATTCTACATCTTCATAGATTGCAAATCACATTTAAGTGCCTGGCAGAGGGTTCATTAATAACTTTCATAACTTTTCTCTGCCGTTCCATTCCATTCTCTAATAGCGCGCGTGAAGAAAGAACACCTACATCGTTCCGTTTTCGATCTGATTTCTCTTATTTTATTGGGATGGTCATGTCTCCCTAAGTAGGTGGGTGCTAGCAAAATATTTTCACATCAGAAGTAAAAGTCGGTGATTGAAACTTAATAAACAGATCACGCCGCAATGAATAACGTCTTTCTTTTAATGATTTCCACTCCAATTCGTGCAACATTTTCGTGACGCTTTCCCCCCGGTAACGTGATAAAACAAAACGAGCTGCCCTTCTCTGAACCTTCTCAATATCTTCCGTCAGTCCCACCTGATGAGGGTCCCACAAGGGGCAAGGACGCACAACTGTAATGTAGGCAGTCTCTTTGGTGGAGCTGGTGCGTCACGAAGCGTTTTGCCAATGAAACGTAACCTTTGGTTCGCCTTCCCCACAATAATTTCTATGTGTTCTCTCCAGTCTAAGTTATTCGTAATTGTAACTCCTATGTATTTGGTAGAATTTACGACCTTAAGGTTTGACTGATTTATCGCGTAACCGAAGTTCAGTGGATTTCTTTTAGTGGTCATGTGTATTACTTCACACTTTTCTTTATTTAGTGTCAATTGCTAATTTTCGCATCCTGTAGGAATTTTGTCTAAATCGCTCTGCAGTTGCTTTTGATCCTCTGTTGACTTCACTAACGACAGCATCATCCGCGAACAGTCTAAGGGAGCTATTCAAATTGTCTCCTAAATCGTTTATAAACACAATGAAGAGTAGAGGACCTATAACACTTCCCGGTGGAACGCCAGATATCACTTCTGTTTTACTCGATGACTTAGCGTCAATTACATCGAACTATGTCCTTTCTGATAGGAAATCGAGAATCCAATCGCACAATTGGGGAGATACTCAATAAGCACGCAATTTCATTAGAAGCCGCTTGTGGGCAAGAAGTCGTTTCCCTCAGGATTCCTCCGAGCTGAAATCCTTAAGTAGCGGTCATCAGCTTCTGTGGTAGCCTTCAGGCTGCCGGAGCGAGGTAAGTCTTTGACAGTTATTGTATCTCGGTACCCCCTACACGTCCGAACACCATCGCTTTGGTTCACTCCGAGACATCTGGAATCTTATCTAGATGATACACACTGTACCATCGCGGATTCGATGGCACTTGGGAATTGACATGCAGTTGAAACAGGAGGGTTCCAGCATTATCCGTCAAAGATACCAGATCAATTTAATTGTAGTAACGCACACACTGTGCCATATAGCTTTAATTATTTTCTGTGTAAACAGTAAATAGTAATAAAGCGGTGGCGGATTAAAATTTGCCTACGTTTATAACAAATGGGCGTAGACAACTGCATTTAAATGAATAGGAAGATGAGTAGGAGTAGAACGTAAACGACTAAAATAATCAGAAACCTCAAGAGTGTCGAATTACGTCAAATCTTTGTAATGTTTTCTGCGAGCAAATGTCTCACGCCGTCTCCTCAGAACAGAAGCCGTCGCCCCTAATGAAGGAGCAAGGTGAATTTACGGCGCATACTCGACAGACCTCCACGCTGTTGGTCTGTGCGGTGCGCTGAAGCTCAGCGGAAACACATTCATTGTTCAGTACTTGTGGATGCCTCCTGCTCGCTTCCCGTGACGGCCCGAAGGCGGCTGGCCGTCTCGGTGTTAGCGGTTCACACCCAACGAGCTGACCAGCTGCGCTCTTGGACACGGCCAGATGGTGTCCTGAAGCAGAAAATTGAACTTCCACTTTTTTATCCATTCCGGATTTATATTCAAATCCGGATCCGTGGAATACAGTAAGTGTACAAATGCGCTATTTGATTACATTATAAATGGTGAATATATTGCGCACATAACACCATGTTGAGTATTTATCAGTAAAACAAAGAAGCGATCAGAAAGTAGTGCACAACAGTGTAATATATAATTTAAAAATTACAAATGAACTTATCTCTGCCCATTCAAGTCCGTTTAGTTTGAGTATAATCAACTGCGGATTGCTGATTTATTTCCGCAGCTGTCACCAAGTTTTGGCCGGCCTGTGATTTCTTCACGGGACCAAACAGATGAAAGTGGAAAGTGGATTGTATGGTGGATACTGTATCGCCTCATCACCCCTGTTCAGCGAAGTCCACCAATAACACGCCTCGCATATCCCGGAATACTGACACAAGAACTTCCCTAGCAGATTGCGTCCCTCAGGACTTTTTTCCGTATTGCGGACCAGTATGCTTCCACCCCATAGGCGTAAGATGTCAAGTGAACTAACCATGTCATCATACGCTAGACCTTCTACTTGTCAGGTTCGTAGGGACCTAGCGAGCACCAACTTCACCAAATTTCAACTTACCATGAACAATATTGTACATTACTCCATAGTAAACGTCGAACTGCTTCGATAAGTTTCGCATTTGCACACACCAGTCGTTCAAAATAGCCGCATCAATGGCACCGACATTCTGTGGGGTTGGAACATACCGGCCTCCCTGAACGTGGTGAGTTACTACTCTCTGCGCTCTGTGAAGAATTTCACATCCTAGAGACTTTACTACGTTCCATACATTGTTCCCCATACACGCCATGCATGTCACTGAATTTCATTCGGTTTGTACCCTTTAGCCCACAAATATCAAATTATACTTCGCTACTCTTCACAAGTTGACCACAGTAATAAGGGCACCATTTTCGTTTTATAGTTCAGGTTTCCCTCGCTAGAAATCCACATGCAGACAAAACAAAACAAAAAACCATGTAACGCAAACTTCAAACTACAGTCCTAGCCATTAAAATTGCTACACCACGAAGATGACGTGCTACAGACAGGAAGAAGAAACTGTAATATACAAATGATTAGCTTTTCAGAGCATTCACACAAGGATGGCGCCGTTGGCGACACCTAAAACGTGTTGTCCAATCGATTTCTCATACATAAACAGCAGTTGACCGGCGTTACCTGGTGAAACGTTGTGATGCCTCGTCTAAGGAGGAGAAATGCGTACCATCACGTTTCCAACTTTGATAAAGGTCGGATTGTAGCCTATCGCGATTGTGGTTTATCGTATCGCGACCTTGTTCCTCGCGTTGGTCGCGATCGCTGGGTTCAGGAGGGCAATACGAAACGCCGTGCTGGATCCCAACGGCCTAGTATCACTACAGGGGAAATGATAGGCATTTTATCCGCATGACTGTAACGGATCGTGCAGCCATGTCTCGATCCCTAAGTCAACAGATGGAGATGTTTACAAGACAACAAACATCTGCACGAACAGTTCGACGATGTCTGCAGCAGCATGGACTATCAGCTCGGAGACCATGGGTGTGGTTAACCTTGACGCTGCATCACAGACAGGAAAGCATGCGATGATGTACGCAACGACGTACCTGGGTGCACGAATGACAAAACGTCATGTTTTCTGATGCATCCAGGTTCTGCTTACAGCTTCATGATGGTCGCATCTGTTTTGGCGACATCGAAGTGAATGCACATTGGAAACGTGTATTCGTCATCGCCATACTGGCGTATCACCCGGTGTGATGGTATGGGGTGCCATTGGTTACACGTCTCGGTGACCTCTTGTCCGCATCGACGGCACTTTGAACAGTGGCCGTACATTTCAGATGTGTTACGACCCGTGGCTCTGCCTTTCATTCGATACCTGCAAAACCCTACATTTCAGCAGAATAATGCACGACCGCATGTTGCAGGTCCTGTACTGGCCTTTCTGGATACGGAAAATGTTCGACTGCTGCCCTGGTCAGCACATTCTCCAGATCTCTCGCCAATCGATAACGTCTAGACAATAGTGGCCGAGCAACTGGCCCGTCACAATACGCCAGGCACTACTCTTGATGAACTGTGGTATCATGTTAAAGCAGCATGGGCATCTGTACCTGTACACGCCATCCAAGCTCTGTTTGACTCAATACCCAGGCGTATCAAGACCGTTATTACGGCCAGAGGTGGTTGTTCTGGGTATTGATTTCTCAGGACCTATGCACCCAAATTGCGTTTCAGTTGAAATGCCAGCGAATAAAAAACATTGTCCAGTACTTTCCGGTCATCCCTTGTAATATCATTGGTACAATGTAGTGCAACTCTAAAGTAAAGTCGCTTACAAGAAACTAGTGCGATCGTTTCCAGAATATTGTTGTCGAGTTTGTCCAGAATATTGCTGCCGAGTTTGTAGTCCTCATCAATAAGCTTGACAACAAATGTCAAATGAATTCACCTAAGCGCTGCTAGTATCGGTATAGTAGTCCACACGAAACTGTAATGGAACTTGTGAATGAAACACATTAGATAACTGTAAAATATTCTGCAAATTTATTGATTTTACAGGTCGGTTATCGGCTGTTACGCATCATCAGTAAACAGTACAAGTTTAAAAGACTGTAAGATGGTAGATATATAACTTCCAATGGAGACTTGTACCTTGGTTTAAAACTAACCTGAGGAAAATTATTACATTTCAAGTTGTGGTGCAAATTCCTGACACTGATAAAATATTAGACAATATAATAAAGTACGACATTATCCTAAGAAATGTAAATTGAAACAATAGAAATTGGCTGAAGAAATTGACAAATAATTATCTTGTCTGAAACAGACCCAGTGTCTGAAAAATGAAAGCGTCTGATAAGCTAAATGAAACATCTATAAATATGTGTTAAAATTTCAACTGGTTAAATTACTCTTAAACAGGTCCAATGTCTGGGACCCACAAGCGTATGACTAAGTTGAATGACACATCTGTGAATGAATTTTAAAATTTTAAGTGGTTAACTTAAAGTCTTGTTACAAGTAAAATAAGGCATTACAATTTATGTCAGTCAAGCAGTCAAACAGTTGTGATTATACAAGGATTTTATAATATGGCTATGAAACAGTAGTAGAGGCATGAGTCAGGTGGGTAGGAGATAGTAGTTTACATTGTGTGCACAGGGTTATTATTAAATTCTGCTGACAAGTTCTGAGAATGGAAATTGTGTCTGATCATTCAGTACCAGGTTTGGGGAAGTGTACAAATGTTTGTTAATTTCCATTATTTCAAAGAATTTCATTTTTCTTCTTTTTTGTATATAATGAAGGACTTCATGTGCTACTTTGTAGCTGTGGCCTTCTTTTAGCAGGTGGTCTGTAAACGTATAATTTCCTTGCCTAAGTTTTTAACTTATGTTATGTTCCTTTAGTCCATTACAAATTTGCTCTGCCGGCCACAACGGTCGGGGGTTCGAATCCCCCCTCGGGCATGGATATTTGTGCCGTCCTAGTTCGTAAGTAGTTTGTAAGTTTAGGGACTGATGACCCCGTAGTTAAGTCCCATAGACTATACAAACATTTGAACTTTGAAATCTGCTCTGCCTGACTGGCCAATGTAGAATTTGCCACAGTTACAAGTATTCTAGTATAATCCACTCTTTTCCAAGGCGGGAAGGTTATCTTTACCATTGGGTAAAAAGTGACCAACGGTATTGTTTATATACAAAATTACGTTTTGAAATTTCTGGATTTGAGTTTCTTAGCCACATGGGATTGTGAACCATTTACTAGGGTTCTTGAGATGTTGGGAGTGTTAATAACAGGGTAAAGAAGGGAAGAGAGAAGTTGTTTCTGTTTTTGTGCCAAAAACCGGTTTGTAAAAGCAATAAATTTGCAGAATATCTTTGAGTTATCTTGTGTGTTTCATTCATGATGAATAAAATATTCTGTCAAGAACATTAAGCGAATATAATAGAAGTACTTTATGTATAGGGTCTAGTGTCTGTTCTTTCGGACATCTGGTTGGCAACTGTTATGCAATTGCACATTTAATGAGAGGAAAGAAGAAGGAAATGAATGACTGTGCCGACAAGCGAAAATTGGTGCCGGGTCGAGATTCGAACCCATTTTGGACCAGCGGTCGCCGTAACCATCTTGGCTATCCGAGCACGCCTCCCGTACTCTCGAAATTCCCACAAGTCGAACACTACGGTAGTAGCGCCCTTTTCGTTCACGATCTCTTACACTTGCCATTCGGATTCCCGTACGAAGTCGAATGATATCACAGCATCTGTGGCGAATCAATGAATCATACGTCGTCGTCGCGTTGATATACATAGGCCACAAAGATGGTATGATGTCCTGGTGTGGTGAGCTGCCCAGCACAAATTTTGCGTAGTCACCATCGATTTATTTCAATGCCCTACAACAGCCAGAGTAATTCGTTTCCTTCCTCCTTTCTTCCTTTCATTAAATGTGCAATGTAATAGAAGTGCTCCAAGAACTTTGATGGACTTACCACGAACCAAACTGTTTTTATTTTAAATCCATTTACTCGTAACTTCCAGTAATTTCTGCTTAAGTACCGCGTAGGTCTAATCTCTCTCGAGTCCAATATGCACGAGCCTGGACTAGATAATTAACGTTTGGGTTTCTGTCCCTCCTCTGTATGATGTATTGGTGTGAATGACGAGTGCTTGTGAGTGAATTGTTTCCTCCTTCCAACTGCCCCACATGCGTTCATGTACGACAATGTGTTACCGTATCCAATGTATGACCTGGTATAACAGAGACCTAGGCACCGACATTTTTTTTTATTTTTTTATTTATTTTTTTTTTTTTATTTTTTTTTTTTTACAGTTCAAATGTCTTTCCATAATTGAATTTTATTTAAATATTCAATTAAGTTGTAATTCGTCCCCTTATTAACCCCACACACTTTATTTTCGTCATCGGACTTCTTCAAAGCCACTTTTCACATCTAAGTCACTGGCTCATTTTTCAATATTAAATTTTGAGTTTGAACCTTCTCAACGTAAGCGGTATCGCGCTTCTTTTCCTCGATTATCAGGTAGACTGTTAGGGGAACTGGGCAGTCAATATATACAATCACAGCAACCAATATTTTCAACGGAATAAATAGAACTTATTCATTTTATCCATTATTTCTTTTTACCTTATGTAACAAATAATGTGGTAGACAACTATCTTTATCTTTCATTAGAATTTAGTTTTTCCTAAAAAATATTATTTAACGAAAACTGCTTCGTGAATAATGTTCTTGTACAGTATAAGCCTCAGTTCTGCTCTACATTTTGAGATATCTGAGCAAGCTTCTGCAACAACACCCAATGCAAGAAACATCTGCTTTGTCATCGTATATTTGCAGATTACGATGAAAACAAAAGTCATAAGCTTAAGATAAAGGAGATATATCAACATAGCATTTAGTACTATTGGAATTGTGGAGAAAATGGGTTAACTTCCGATGTTGGCATACGGTTCCTGCCGGAGATTCGAGTCCTACCTTGGGCATGGGTGTGTGTGATGTCATTAGTTTAAGCAGTTTGTAAGTCTAGGGACTGAAGACCATGGCAGTTCGGCCCAACAGGCTAACAAACATCTGAACTTTTTTTTATATTAGCATACGATGACTCTACATTTCACCAAGAGTGTGATGGAGTGGTTCGAGGAACATAGTGGTGAGTTGCAGTTGATGTGCTGCCATGCACCCAGCTCGCCAGATGTGAACCTGATCGAATACATCTTGAATGCGGAATTTAAGGTAATAAGATGACATGTGCAAGCAAATGTATTGCCAACCCCTCCAACGATCTACCAAGGCCTCATTGCCTCCGTGCCAATACCTGTAGCTGCTTTTATCTGTGCCAAAGATGCACACACCACCTATTACACAGATTGTGATAATGTTCTGGTTGATCAGTGTATAATGCCTGATAGAGCTGTGAGAGTAATGAAGTGTATCCGTAGGTATCCGTTACTAAAAGAAACAGTACTCATTACAAACGTATCGTTACTCGTTACCAGTTCCACCCGGAAATACGGCCGCTACACTGTCTTTGGAGCCGTGAAAAAAATGTAACTGTTGCTGTTGATATTACTTTAAAAATTTTTAATTTGTCACATAGATACTATATGTATCCCTGCTTTTTGAAGCAATTCTACTACTGTGGGAAGGATCAGTACAGTCCATTTCCCTCGTTATTAAAAAACAATTGTCATACAAATTAACCAAATTTAGCGAGACCCACTGACGACTTCCATTTTAAGTACTGCTCCTGTACTTTATTTAGAGGCTTGGGGTGTCAGAATAAATCGGAATATTTCGTCACGAATGCCAGTGTGACTAATCACAGAAGATGTACTACCTATATTTCCGAGCAGCGGGGCTGTTATACTGCATTATGTTCAAATATTAGTAACTCTATGGGACTTAATTGCTTGGTTATCAGTCCCTAGCTTACAAACTACTTAAACTAAGTTAAACTAACCTAAGGACAATACATACACGCATGGCTGAAGGGGGCTCGAACCCACGACGAAGAACGGTCGCGCACACAGCAGCACAGCTGAGGGAAAGCTCACCAACTAGCTCGTAACCAAAGGGTGTGGAAACCTCTGTGGTAGCATGAGCAGCTATCGACTGAGCCAGAGAGAACGATGCAAAGTGGGCTACTCCTACCCACATTTAGACAGCCATAGATTCTCGCACCCACTTAAAAGTAAAACAACTACACATTCTCACAGGGACAGTGGCGTAGCATAGAAGCCGTACTTATGCCACATTAATTAATATAACAAAATAAGAAAAACCTAGCAATATTAATATTTTAACACATGTAATAAAAATGCTATTCCTCAAGCTTGAAAAGAGTGGGGTTCAAGTTTTAACAAATTAATAATCTAGCGACATTAAATAAATTATAACTTTACAGAAATATACAAAAAATTTATGGAAGACGACAGACGGTCGTCTTTCAACATGAACAATTAAGATAATACTGTAATTAATGAAAATGTGTAGATGATAACTTGAGTACTTTTTAATAGTAAACAAGATCAAAAACAAATTAATTAACCATTAAACTGAAACATTTACAAGTACAAAAAAAAGCAATAAAACATATCTTTGCGTCAAAAGCGGACGTCAGATCATCGAGGATTAATCTGCAAACATAGGCCAAGAAATATAATCCAAAATGTTTGGAAACAAAATTAGCGATCTAAAATCGTAGAGCTACGCAATGTAGACTTAAAGTTCGTTACAGACGTCTGTATAAATTACTCATCTCATAATTAATAGTTTCATAGACTATGCTCTCTCCGTATTGGTTTCGTTACAGAATTCGTATCGATACTGTAGATGCGAGTAACGAAATGTATTCATGAGTAACGATTCAGTATTTCGTATCAGCAAAAGTTTTCGTTACTCAGTAACGAATACATACGGTTTCATACAGCTCTGCTGAAAGTCATCAAAGCCCATTTATGTGCAGTGCACTCACTGCTTACAGTTTCCCGAACCTGCAACCATGCATATGGGTTCCTAACGGTGCAAAGATGCAGTTGTAAATTCATGAAACTTGGTTAAAAGTGTAGAAGAAATCGTGATTGCTAATCTTGTGATTACTATCTATAAATATCGATGTGTGTATGTTCCCTATTGAATCCCAGACGGCTGGAGCAATTTTGATTAAATCATCAGGAAATATCAGATCCGCCCAGTGGGTAATCCTGTGAAGTTTGGCGGCGATCGGATCAAGATATTTATTGATTTGAATAATATAACGTAAAATATGGAATTAAATAACTGAAAACTTGTTATTGGCTTGTTTCACAAAACTTGATTTTTACGACCTAGGTTTCGGGCTATGAGCCCATTTTCAAGTACTTTACTGATTCCAAATTTGTTACACCAGTGAAGACAAACCGTTATGTTACTACAGGTCTCTGTTTATCGATTTTAACATTGGAAGAAACTACTTTTAGCTTGCAATTTAGGTACTATTACACTTGCATTATCTTATTAGAATAACCCTAATTAACTTTTTTAATAATATTGTGTTTAATGATAATATCTATTACTGAAATTACTGGTCATTTTGTACCTCGAAAAATTAAACAGTTTATAGTACAAGACCTTGCTTCTTGTCTCTGGCCGCCTCATGTTAGTGATATTGTTATTATCTACTATGTAGAAGTTACTCATAGTCTAAAAGAGCTGAATAATTGAATACTGTCTGTTAATTCAGTATCAAATTTGGCGCTATGCGCATCTGTTTTTTAATCTCCAAAATTTCTAGTTGGGTCAGTTTTGCACCTCTACCTTCAGCATGTAAGACTTCTACATCTATAGCGTATTTGTACTCTTGTTCTAAGCAGTGTTGAGCAAAGGCATAATATGGTTTATGGTTTTCTTAATCTCCAGCTCCTGTGGTGTTCCCTAAGCATGGTACAAATTGACCGACCTGTCTGTCGTATATAAAACGACTGGCACTCTTTACAGCTGATTTTATATACACCACTGTTCATAATGGCTGGCTGGCTGGCTGTATGTCCTTTGAATTGAACAGACTTTTACCTAAGTTATGTATGACATAGAAATATACTGAAAATTCCTTTGCTTTCAAAATGTTACATAGCCTTTTGGAAATTTTACCTATGAATAAGGTAATGCGAGTGTAATAGTTCCTAAATTGCAAGGTAAAAGTATTTTCTTCCAATGTTAAAATCGATAAACAGAGACCTGTAGTAACATAATGGTTTGTCTTCACTGGTGTAACAACTTTGGAATCAGTGAAGTACTCGAAAATTGACTCATAACTCGAAACCTAGGTCGTAAAAATAAAGTTTTGTGAAACAAAACAATAACAAGTGTTCAGTTATTTAATTTGAAATATTTCGCCAAGAACCGACAGTAGAATCAATCAATATGAAATATGGAAGTGTGAAAGACAATAGGGCCCCTAGCGGAGAAAGAATCAGGCGGACGTGACACTAGCAGAAACAGAAGAATGACATGATACAAATGAAGAACTTGCTATTTTTAATGCTGTTATTTCCGTATTTGCCAGTCACTAATGCAGTGGTGAATTTTCCAATACAAATTGCAAATTCAGTTCAAACTTACTGGCGAAACAGTCAAATGCAACTCAGTCGACACAGTAATGGACGAAGAACAATTCAATTATCATAATGAATTTTTGAACACATTGATACCACTCTCATTTCCACCATACGTATTAACACTGAAGGTTGGAACGCCGGTGATGCCCATTCGCAATTTAACCGCACTACTGTTGTGCAACAGAACCAGATTGACCATAAAAAAATTAGATCACATTTAATCTAGGCAATAATCATTGATGGCAGTCAAAGGCGAAGACGTACTGACTCCACACATTATATTTGATCTAAGTCACTGGCTCATTTTCCAATCTTAAATTTTGTGTTTGAACCTCCTCAACAGAAACGACACGTGGTAGACTGTTGGGGTAACTGAGCAGAATTCATTCAATATATACAATCACAGCATACCGATGATTTACAAAACGAATTCAAACGGCTCCAGATCTCTTTGCATACTGCCTTTCGTATTACTATCAATAAATCACAAAGCCATTCGTTCACTATCGGAACACTCGGGTTTTCACACGGCCAGTAATATGTAGTCTGGTCCAATGGAGCGGTCTACTGCCTGTCGAATCTCTGGAACAATTCTAAAGCGAATTTCACGAAGTAGTTCCTTCCTCTTCGGAATTAAATCAAAGTGACGAGGACTTAAGTTTGGGGAGTATGATGGATGGTACAGTACTTCTCAGTCCCATCGACCGAAACCGGATTAGCACATTCATCTGTGCTTCGCATCCTGAAGAAACGCCTGAGCATGCAAAAAATTGTATCACGATGGGTTCCGCATGAATTGACGGAAATGCAGAAATGAATGCGTTATGACGCTGCTCAGGCACACTTGGAGCACGAAGGATATGCTTTCTTACGCCGTATCGTAACACTGAATGAGGCATGGGCCACATTGTAGAGCCAAAACTGAAACGTAATCCAACGAATGGCTTCGTTATTCTTTACGAAAGAAGCGGCAACACTTTCTGCGAAACCCACCCATCACTTTGCACGACAATGCACAGACGCATACAGCGCAAGTTGTGGCTGCTCTGTTCGGTCGATGGGACTGAGAAATACTGCACCATCCGCCATACTCCCCGGACTTGTCCTTGTGACTTTGATTTGATTCCGAAAATGAAGGAACCACATCGTGAAATTCGCTTCAGAACTGTTCCAGAGATTCGAGAGGTAGTAGGCCGCTCCCTTCGATCTATCATCAGGCTCCAAAAACGAACAGTAATACTGTGCATTGACAGTCTGACGTAGAGGAACGTTATGCGTCAGGATAACACCATCACAGTCCTACACGAGAATCACCATAACTTTCACCATACTGAGGCACTTTAGACTTTCGCGGCTACCCATAATGGCCCATGTCTCATCCAGTGTTGCGATACGGCGTAAGAAAACGTCTCCTTCGCGCTCCAAGTGTGTCCGTGCAGCCTCGTAACGCATCCATTTCTGCATCCCCATCAATTCATGCGGAACCCATCATGATGTAATTTTTCGCATGCCCAGGCGTTTCTTCGGGATGCGAAGCACTAATCCGGATTCGTGGGCGATCTGACGACTCGTCTGACGTCGATTATTATCTACTAACGCGGAAACAGTACGCACTTCTTCTTCAGAGACGCTAGAACGACCTGCCCGATGCATGTTTGCCAACCTTCGTTGAAAGCTAACCAACGTGGCAACTGTTCTGTGCGGCAATGCCGATTGTCCGCACGCCTCTTGAAGACCTTGGTGACACTGTCGTGCTGTGGGACCTCTGACACATTCAGTCTTGATCCACCTCCGTTGTTCCTGTTTCGAAAACATAGTGACACAGTTACATTAGACCGCTCGCTCACAAGTGACTGTTTCCCTCGATTGTGAGCACGCCGGTGAAGTGGGACGGGCGGAGGTAAGGTAGGTATGTCAACAACGTGTGCTATAAGCGACAATAGTAGATTCGATTGCGTAGTGTCTCCACAGCAGTATTGCCACTGAGGTCGCAGATCGTTTTGTGCATTGTCTGACTTGACACTAGCCACTAACAAGGGACACGTTTAACCGCGAACACCTGAAACCGCGCGAAACTATGCTTAGAATAACAAGCAATCATAAACAAAACAGTGGTGTGCGTCATTTCCACGCAAAACGCCGCACTTGTCTGTTAGCGCCATTAAATGGTGCCTATTGTTGTGTGATTCCTGGATGGGTCATACAGATCGTACCCTTCTAGATGTAAGTTATCCCAACAAACATGTGACGCTGAAGATCTTGCCACCGAAAACGACAAGATATTACCAACTCCATGTTGTTAATTCTTTCAGCGATATAAACTATATATCAGAAGAATTAGTGTTTTTGTAGGACGGCAAGGTTGCAAAACACATCGTGAAAATTCACTCTGTTATTTACAATTGCTGCATCTACTTATAAGCCTATTTTGCAGTATGCTTGGCGAATGCAGGGTTATATATTGTCATACCAATACCATCATTTGAAAATGTAATTAGTGTGGCTTTTGATATCGGACTCCGTGAATGCGAAAATGACTTGGATTGTGATGTGGCTTTAGTGAGGTGTGCGGTAAAACTCTCGATCAGCGGCACGGTCTAATGTATTTACGTGACGCGAAGCGGCAGTGTTGGCAACAGTCGCTGTGGATGCTGGGATGAATGGCGGCAGATAATGTTTACAAGATGTGACAATGAATGTGTTAACATCACGTTTGAATGATTTTATTTCCGAAATGAATCACAGAGTTCGAATGTAGAAGATCGCACACTACAAAACTACGTTTCTCCACATGTATTGTCTTTCTATTCATATGTAACACTAATATGTAAATCGAAATACGTGTGTGTCTGTCTCTCAGATGATACGAATCACAATAATTCTTTCAATGTTCATATTTGGTAAAACGCTTGCAACAATTTAATCTGTACTCCTCGGTTCCTGCCTAACCACTTCCTTTAATACCATGACATATTCTTAAAAATCATAACATTCGCTCACAACAATTGAAGCTGTACTCATACCCCGCGTCCACACATTGGTACCAACGCTGGCGCCAACATTGACCAATATGTTTTAGACAGCGTCCACACATTGGAGCCAATATTCAGTTGAATTCGTCGAGAGCCAACAAAAACACATCTGACGCACAAATTGCGGCCAATGCATTAACGCTTTTGCGTGTGATAATTACATTTGTAAATCAAAGTGGGAAACATACGTAAAAGATGATAGGGTGTTGTATCACTTCCTACGGAAAATTAATTACGGTACGAAATCATTATTTTTTTAAAAATATGCTACAAGTAAACGATACACATTATAAAAAATTAGACCTGCTACTTTAAATGATTGAAAATAAATTAAAAAAGAAAGAGATGTTTTGGAGGTATGCTATTCTTTTGGTATTACGCTTCGATTTCTTGCTAAAGAAGACAATATTAGAAGCCTGTAACCATGTAATTGATATCACTAGTAGTGCTTGAAGTTTTCAAAACGATATTTAAATCTTTACATGAAATATTAAGTACTGTACTGGTAATTTTAAAAATTAAATTCATTAATGGAGTATGTCGAAAGTCATGAAAGTTTTTAATTTCACAGTTCGCGCCTAAGTTTTGCTGTGGCATTTCGTTTTTTGAGGTTTCTTTCACAAATGAATCACTTTCTGATACAGTTCTAATATTTACAAAGAGATTTCGAAACTTTAAAACGGCGACGAAGAACGAACGAAGAAAGAAACTGTTTCGAGATGAGTAGACGACAAAGAATGAAACGTTGGCGCCAATGTGTGGACGACGTACCCATATTGGCCCAACGTCCTTTGATGTTTGGTCGAAATACCGACAAGCAATGGAGCCGTACCAACGTTGGTTCCAACGCTATTTCACCGATCCACACCTTGGACCAACACTGTTGGCGCCAACGTTGGGTGCAATATGTGGATCCGGCCTTTGGTTCCTGCCTAACCATACCCTTTTAATTTCATGACATATTCGTAAAACAACAATTTAAGCTGTATTCTTAGGTTCCTGCCTAACCACAACCCTTAAAATCATGTCATATTTGTAAAAATAATAATATTCGTCGATGTACTCTCGTACAGTCAGTAATTGAATTATCGTACACGCCATAGGCTACTCGAAATGTACTACGTTGCCAACGTAACACTGCTACTTTTTTTCTCATCTGGTAGATCTGTGATTCGCGGTCGTACTTTCAGTTCGTTCGTGTTTGTTCGTTCAGCGATTGGCTCAGCTTTTTTTTTTATTACAGAGGGCGTTTAGCCCCCTGACCGGGCGCGCTGAGCCACGGCGCCCAGCTGCTACGGACGCACCGCGACGGTACCCATGCCGCTGATCGAGAGTTTAGCCGAGGTGTGCACATAGTTGTCTCCCACTTTGTCCTAACCACTTCATCGAAATACCGTGTCTGCACTTTTAGCACGAATACAAGCACGTTCAGGTGTGTAGTATTGCTGTCTATATACATGTGTTTTGCGCTAATATAAGTACTTTAAGCAGAGAGTTTATGGCGCTGCTGATTGAATATGTAATGACTAGCTGCAAGTATCCGGCTTTGCCCGGGTTTAAAATAACGTTAGATTAGAATAGTTATTCGTTCCGTAGATCCATGTTGAGGGAATCCTCGTGGATGTGAAACATGTCAACAAACAAAATTTACAACTTGAATAATAGATAATACTAATAATATAAATACAGATACATAAATTTTAAGGAGTTTTTTTTGGCTGATAATATAATAATAATAATATAGTATGAGTGCATACATCATTTGGTACAATTTAGAAATTCACTAATGGAATAGAAGGAGTTGGCCACTAGAAAGTCTTTTAGGTTCCTCTTAAACTGATCTTTATTTGTAGCTAAATTTTTTATACTTAATGGTAAATTATTGATAATGTGTGTTCCTGAGTAGTGGACCCCTTTTTGAACTAAAGTATGTGCTTTTAAGTCCTTGTGTAGATCATTTTTATTCCTAGTATTGTATGTATGAACTGAGCTGTGTGTTGGGAAAAGGGATGTATTATTTATGACAAATTTCATTAAGGAATAAATATACTGAGAGGCAGTAGTTAATATACCCGGTTCTTTGAAGGGGCTTCTACGGGACGTCCGTGAATTTACTCCACAAATAATACGTATTACACGTTTTTGGACTCTGAAGACTTTTGATTGACTTGAAGAGTTACCCCCAAATATTATACCATATGACATTAGGAACGTGTTCTGTAGAAGCGTACAAAACCGTTTATTTGCATGTAATAAAAGGGTACATTTGTGTTACAGCTCAGAACCGGTACATGGAGCACTACTTTTGTCTGGAGGAGGCCAGAGTGAGGTTGGGATGGAACGAAACCTGTTTGGGGAACGTTCCCCAACTAAGATGACTGCTGGAGGGGAGGTCCATCCTACAAACATGGGTCTGGAGGGAGGAGGGGGGGGTCCTATCACCGTCTCTCCCCCCTGTCCCACCCTACACATGTATGACCATCACTTTTACTTACATCCTCATCATCACCACAAAACATTCAAAATCACTCTCAATAATCAACTTGCATGATTTTTTTTTTTTTTTTTTGGGAGGGGGGGGGGGGGGGTTCATTATCACACGGCTTAGGACAGGCACATGGCCAGAATGAGATTGGGATGGAACGAAACCCATTTAAGAACCTTCCTCGCGTAATTTTGTATATGTGTACTAAAATTCGCGCTATTTGCTTGTCTGGATCTTGCCAAGTTATAAGGGAACAGACAACAATGACTCTTATATGTACGAGGGAAAGTCAATTATTATCCGCAAAGTAGTTATGAAACTTTATTGTAATAAAATACGAAACTTACAAGAACATCATTTTTCGACATAGTCTCCTTGCTTTTCAATGCACTTTGTCCCTCGCTCTACAAGCTTCCTTATGCCCTCATAAAAGAAGGTTTTCGGTTGAGCTGCGAGTCGGGAATGCACCCCTTTCTTCACTGCTTCGTCCGAGTCAAATCGAAGGCCCCTTAATGCCTGTTTGAGTAGACCAAAACAAGTGATAGTCAGAACCTGGGGCAAGATCGGGACTATATGGAGGATGATCCAGTACTTCGAATTTGAGTTTCTGGAGCGTTTCAACAGTGTGGACAGCAGTATGCGGACGGGCACTGTCGTGCAACAACACCTTCTGACAGCAATCCACGGCGTTTGCTCGAATTGCAGGCTTTAGCCTGTCAGTAAGCATCTCACTGTAACGCACACTGTTTATTGTTGTGCCCCTTTCACCGTAATGTTCCAGTACAGGACCTCTTGCATCCCAAAAAACAGTAAGCATCAGTTTTCCTGCGGACGGTTGGGTCTTGAACTTTTTCTTGCACGGCGAATTTGGATGTTTCCATTCCATACTCTGCCGTTTACTCTCCGGCTCGTAATGATGGATCCATGTTTCGTCACCAGTAATGATTCTGTCTAAGAAGTTGTCCCCTTCGTTACCATAGCGATCCAAATTTTTTTTGCAGATGTCGAGGCGCGTTTGCTTATGCAACTGTGTGAGTTGTTTTGGGACCCATCTTGCACAAACTTTACGAAACCCAAGCCTGTTATGAATAATTTCGTAGGCAGAACCATGACTAATTTGAAGACGATGATCCACTTCGTCAATAGTTAATCGTCTGTCTAAGAGAATCATTTCACTTTATCGCTCAATGGTTTCTTCATTTGTGGCGGTAAACGGTCGTCCGGCTCCATCGTGCTTAACACTCGTGCGACCATTTCGGAATTTTTCAATCGACTCGTACACACTTCGTTGTGGCAAAACACTGCTTCCGTACTGTACTGAAAGTCTTCTATGAATTTCGGCCACTGATACACCTTCCTCCCACAAAAAAAAAAAAAAAAAAAAAAAAAAAAAAAAAAAAAAAAAAAAAAAAAACGTATCACTGAACGCTGCTCTTCTTTGGTGCAAATAGACAGCGGAGCAGCCATGATTAACAGCACGGCAGCGCCAACGGAACTAACGTAGCAGCTTGAAAATTGCAAAGATGTAACAACAAATAAACAACTCATGCGTCACCAAAGTAAAACGACAGTACTACCAACATAAACAAAAATATAACTAAATTGCGGATAAAAATTGACTTACCCTCGTATAAGAGATTGCAATCGAACTCTGTAAGTAAAGTACTCTTCCCCATGCACCGAACGAAATTTTATGAAGACAGTAACCATCTTGTTTTCAAGGTCAAATGTACAAAATTTCATCAAGATCGGAGCAAAACTGTGGATTTGGGCGAAATCCATAAGTACCCGCCACCATGCATTGAACGTAATTTTATGTAGACAGAGCCCTTCCTCATGTTTTGTAGGTCAATTGTGCAAAATTTCATCAAGAAGATTAGTGAGAAGATATAGATTAAAAAAAATGTAACGAAATCTGTTTAAGAACCTTCCCCATGTGATTTTGTGTACGTGTACCAAATTTCGCGTTATTTGGTTGTCTAGTTCTTGAGTTATAAGAGAACAGACAGACAGACAACAAATGCGTCTTATAAATATAGAGATACACCGACGCCATTAAATTACATACAGTTTCCTTCCTATGGTATTGATATCTTGATACTTTGTTTCTCTATTTTAAAATATTACTTGGGGTACAGTGCAACGTTTTGCATGGAAATAACGTACACCATTATCCTATTTGTGATTGCCTGTTATTCAATCATGGTTTCGTGCGGTTCCGAGCGTTGAGATCAAAGGTGTTCCTTGTAAGAGGAAGAGCAAATTCGAATTCAGTTGTTGATCATTTATTGCAGTAACAAAATATTGCCGAAACATTGTATAACAACAATGTCTGTTCATAGAACCCCAAAAAGATGCATTTCTGGAATAAACTTTACCGTTTCGTACCTTCCATTATCGCACAGATTGCAGGAATACAAGTCATTATCCGAAATCAATTTCAAAATTGGTGTTGACTTTGTAATTGTCCAAAAGCGCAACATGTTGATAATGTTACATGCATCCGCGCTCAATGTAGGATTGCGTCAGTTGCAGCGAAAGTGTTAAAAGCAGTAAACAATCAACGGAGAGACGGGATCACAAGTGGGACGAAACGAAAGTAAACACTGCTAGCGCGCAAAATCGTGTTTCACTATATTGTTTACTTGTTCAAAACACTGGCGAAGTAATATAAACACACTATGGAAACCAATAGGAGTAAATATTGAGCAGACAGCAATGACTTCATTTTTTTCTTTAATCGAATTGCATAAAGAAAATATTTTTCCCCTACTGAGATGTAAACCTGCGAGCGCCCCTGGTAAAAAGGGCAGGTTCATATATCTTTTATTCAGAGTATTACAGTATGTTTCGAGCCTTAAGTTAGGCAGTAAGACAAATGTAAAAGCCCTGAGAATGTCATTCTCAGATTAATAATGGCAAAAGACACTGAAATAATTCTGTACTAACAGTCTCATCTTCCCGAGACGATAGCAAATGCGACAAGGAAAATAGCTGAAAGCACAGAAAAAGTTTTACCGGAACTGCAAACTATTCGCATGGCAATCGAATAATACTTTTAAACTTGTTCAGTATAATGAAAACGAGTGCTTAAGCCGTTAAAAAACAATATGGGCCTAAGAACTAACTGACAACTCTAAAATTCGTCACAAAAGTGTTGTTATTATTAACATAAATATGATCTACGCAACAGGAAATTAACAACCGGTAAGTCTTACCTACAGTTCATGTATGCTGCAACTGCGCCAAATACGTACTGTTTCATTAGTTGTACAATACGTTAGTAAAACATTTAATGCTCTGTCAGCTGGCGCAGGTCATTGGGGCTAAAATTACCGACGTTTTATTCACAACCGCTGCTTTTAAATACCAGTAAAACAGGAAATGAAAGGATTCTAGTCTATATAATTTTTGGTTGTTTAATTCAAGAAAGAAATTTGCGGGCGATCACTTATTGTTGCGCTTTGTCTTTCACCTCCGCATGTCACCCGTGTGCTCGAGAACGATGACAAAAGTGCGCAGCTTAAAAAGTACGGTACAGTGAAGCCGTACAGTAACGCCGTCAATGCGATATTTTGTATGTTTAAAAACAATTTATAACTGCAGTAAATGGTGTCTGTGGATCCGTCATGATTAAAATGAAAACGGTTGAATTACAAGATTGTCAGCTGCTGGATTTTATATACAAACAAACTCTTGAAACCAACACTAATTCTGTAACTGGAACAGTTAAAATGAAGTTCAGTAAATTTAATTTTGCGGTGATGTATACATTTTAACCATATCCGGATGAAAAGTCTAGAATCTCATCTCCCAAAACTGCGCAATTGCATGCTAAAGGGGCATATGACAGACGTCGGTCTTACATTTATCTTCGGACTGGAACAGCAGCATACTTAATTCTGCTAAATATCACTAAAAAGTGGATGTAAAAGTACAGCATTGAATGTGAAAGAAGACAGCAATACATCTGTCATTAGGTACAGCAAAATAATCACACTTACCAAATCTAGCGCCTCATGAGATCAGGTTTTCCAACAGCTACTGCCATAGAGTTCACTTATCACACACATACACACAAACACACTATTTATAAACACAATTTTACTAACGCACACTGCACAAGCACAACGAAATTCACAGTGACAACTTCACAAATTTGTTCTAGAGAAAACGGATAAAAAATTACAGGACTGTCAGACTTATTTAAAAGGTCAGCATATGCATAAAAGTGTAGAAAATATGGTATTTCACATGCTGACTTTGTTTCATTTTTATTTAGTTACTGCGATGTTATTATTTTATGACAGCCGTAAAAAATATGTGATTTTTTAAGACATTTTATTTCGCTCTCGTATATTATTTACTTAACCCAGAAGGTCAAATAAACGAATCCACGACAAGTCTAATAGACGAATTTTTCACATTTCGGTCACACACTGCGATCACCTCTCAACCACGCGTACCCACATCCAAACGAGTTCTACAGGTGCTCCTTTGACGCAAATCATCGCTGCCGCGCTCAGTTGTAGGGAATATGCAGCGCTATCTATGATGTAGATGTTGAATTACTTAGAGTTCATGAAGGGTATCAGGCTAGCCAACTCTTCGATAAAGTTGAGTTAAAAAATAATTGAACAACTTTGAATATAGGTAGTTCTATAACCAGATACATTCATCAGTAAACAGCTTCAAACACACATAAGTAAAGCGACGTCCTTTCTCTCTGTCTTTATAATTTACAATTACATTACTGTTGATTGGTATATGGTGCTTTTTTGTGTCTAGTACTGCTTCTCGGAAACCTGTAGGTTCCCTTCTAAGGAAATATAGTTATTTTGTTACGTTGACCGAACAAGGGAAGTTTCGTATTGACTCAACATCAGGTGTATGGAACAATCCACACCGTGAAATTAGTGACGAGCAAGGAGGTTAAGATGAGTGATAATTCTGTAGCTTGCAGTTTCGAATAATCTTTGGTATCACAATGTATTGGGCGATGATAGTGTGTTTTGGGTGTGAACAAAGTGTTGGGGAGAATGTGTTATGATGTTGATTGGGTGTTTCCAGCGTTAAGGAAGCCTTCCCGTCTGTGGAATGTTGCCAGTACAGTTACTCTTTCTGCTGTTGGAATGTTTAGTAAATTAATTACAGGTTAGTTTTATCAGAAACAATAACATGCACTTATGTTTTTTGCAATCATCACTATGAATAAAAATTGACACTTATTTTGTGATAGCCACAATAGTGTATAATAGTTGTACTCCAGATCCGAGGGTATTTTCTGAATGTTGAAAGCCCCAACTTGTAGCATAGAGGAATATTAGACATGCAGAACCAGTTGGACATAAATTTTGAATTAATTTACTATTTTGAGGGCGGTAGATAGTGAGTGACCTGTGCATAATTTTTGTGTGTGAAGTTGATGATCTAACTGTTGTTTACTCAAGTACAAAGCCATTCTGCATTCTCTATTTATGTATACCAACTTGTCATAGTTATAAATCAATAAAAAAAAGCAAAAGCTTATATAATTCTAATGAATTTGATACTTTCAGAATGGCTGAACACCACAAAGGTCTACAACCGTGACATCTTAATTCATGCACTAGAAAACAGACCACGCACTGTACCACTGATAACAGTGTCAAATCACTATTCCTGTTTTGATGATCCAGGCTTATGGGGTGTGTATAATCTTTAAAAGATTTTTTTTGTCTGTATTGATCAGTATCAAATTATAGACCTACTTTAATCATATACTGATAGCAACTACAAAAAACTTGAATCCTTGTGTAAACACATACCTTTCTCAAATCCTTAAGATTATGCTTTTAGTAGCCCTATTTCATGATCATTCTAATTTAATTGAAAGTTATGATTTTTTTTTTGTCACAAGTATATGTTGCGTGGTGTTGATTTACTTATATACTATGCTAAAATCATCGATGAGCAATCAGATCAGGATTACGTACTTCATTGATTCCCATGGAGTGGGCTATTATTTCAAAATATATAAAAATTCAAATTGCTGTGTTATTTTGTAACAGGATGAAAGTTCGATAATGTATGTGTATATAATTAGGGCTACGGCTACAGTTCACTTGCCAATTAGTAAGTTATTGAATATTGCCAAATAGTAGACTTTTCTGAAACAAAGTAAGTGATGTTAAATCTTTGTGACAGTTATTCTTGTTCTAGTAGTGATTCTATTGGTTTGAATATAATCTAGTTTAGGGGTCTCCAAATTACTAGACCACAAGGGACACATTTCAAGTTCCGAATAGCAGTGCGGGCCGGATAGCATATTAGATTTACTGAAGAATGTGATAGTAATGCCTACTTTGACCTGGTGGAAACCCCATTTTAACCAATAGGCCTATACAGTATTATCGCCATCATATCACTCTTTACACCCGTCAACAAAGAAAAATAATATGTGAACTAGGTTAAAATGCAGTTTAGGCGACGGCTGCTCCTGCTGAACATGTATATATTGATGGTGGGAAAAGTTCATATCACCAGCAGCAGCATACTACTCTTACATAACAGTGGGTCGTATGAATAAAAAAGAGCACATCCTCCACAGAAGATTCTCAGAGCAAAAGAACGTTCTCTAAGTAAGTTCTCAATTTCGGATGAATAAAAACTTCGAAGCATATGCTCTGAGCAGGTAGTTCATTCTCGCTACCTCCCCTCCTGCTTGAGTAAGTTCTCCACGTGTCATGTCCGCCACAGATCAGCTGTCCAATCGTTTATTTCTTTAAACTAGCCCAATCAGGCAAATTATTAAGTGTACAAATATGGAGTAGGCATTGACGTGCTCAGAAAGAACTGTACTGTGTTTAGATATTAGTTTGTTGTGAAGGAGCATATTATTAAGACTAAATATACACTTTTTACGAAAATGTATTCTGCTGGTGATACAAAATTTTCATCACACGAGAAACTCGTTTGTTAATGAAGTAGGGTTAGCACAATTTGCGAACGATATAATAAGAATGCATCACATATTCATCTCTTACAACGAGGAATGCTGTCGGAGTGTTCTAACATGCGATAGGCCTTGTTAAATATGACACCCAATGGTTTGCTCATAAGCGTTAGGCCAGGCGATTTTGAACAAGAAACAGGCTACTAGGTCTGTAATTAATCAGTTATTAATTTTCCTGTCGTGTTTACTTACTTCTAACATCACAGAAGTTACGATTACGAAGTCAGAAAACGCATCATAAATAGGCCGACCGGTTTGGATAGAAACAGTACTTCAGTAGGCCTACCTGGTATTGCAGCAATATTTATTTTGTGATAGAAACTGTGAAGTCCTGGAATACACTTTATTTGGAACTAACAGTATAAGGTCTTACTAATAGACCCTATTTTAAAACAATATTATTTTGCTATGTGACTGTTTACAACTGTAAATATACACGCCAAACAAATGAGTAAACACGCAGCTGAATCCATTTGTGTTTAATTTTTGTGTCGGTAATGAAAACATCTCTTACATCACTCTCGTCACTGTATAAAATGCTGGAAGTGTCACAGAAAATACAGATATGGTAGAAAAAGCCTCTACTTGGCTCAACAGCAATAAACTGGTCCTAAATGGCAATAAAACTGAAACAATATATTTTCATCTGAGTAACCTGAAACCCGAAGGGTTAGCAAACACATCGGTTAAGCTACTAGGAATGTATATAGATAACAAACTGAACTGGAGTGAACACACACAACAACTATGTAAGAAACTATCCAGGGTAATTTTCTTACTGCATAAACTTAGGACTTGTGTGAGTGATAGCCAACTGAGAGAGGCATACTATGCCTTTTTCCACTCGCACCTGGTTTATGGTGTAATACTCTGGGGAAACTCCGCAGGGGCGCAGGAAGTTTTTAAGTGGCAGAAGAGGGCAGTCAGAGTTATAAGGGGATTACCCAGCAATGAGTCATGTAGGCCGGTATTCAGGGAACTGAAAATAATGACACTTGCTGCACTATTCATATACCATTGCCTCATTAGCACAAAAGAAAACCAGAGTAATTTCACAGTAAGGGGGGAGGTACACTTACACAATACAAGAAATAAAGATTATATTGACATACCCCAGGTAAGACTAAAGAAAACCCAAGACTACCATAACTACACAGGAATTAAGTTATTTAATAAACTACCTAAAACACTGAAGGAAATCCCAATACAGCAACTAGGGAAGAAGTTGAAAAACTGGTTGATCCAGAATACAACCTGCAGTGTTGCAGAATTCGAAGAAAACTTGAGATGCCTCCAGTAGGAATGATGAGTATAGCAAGTAAATGCATAAATATTTCTGAAAACTTGAAATCAATCAATGTATAACTAAATTTTTTCATTTCTTTTATTTGTGTATAAATTCAACTAGTTACTGTGTTTCTACAAATATATACCCATCAGAGGCATAGCTGTAAATATTTATGAAAATCTGGTAATCAGTCAGATGGATAACTGTATAACTGTAAATATTTCCTTGTCATTTCTTTCATTTTTGTATAAATTAATCAAATGTATATGTACAAACTATGTATAGCTTTGACGTTGTCTATTACAACACAAAGTTGTTTAATGACATAAAAACTTGATTTGATTTGAATTTTTTCGAAGGAAGATACTCGTCAACAAAATGTTTTTATTTGTATTATCTTTATAGATCCTCTTGTATTTCTTAAAGACTACATATAAAGGAACTTGTTTTTGCCTTCTAAGTAACAAAATTGTTGTCATTTTTATTATAAACCTCAGTAAAACGTAACCTTAATAGAAGTTACTCAGCACAGAGTATGCCATAGAGCTCACTCCAGAAATCTGAGAATGTTCTCCTGTCGTGAGAAACTTCTGTAGTTTTATTCATATGAATTTGGAGAATGTTTTCTGCTTTGAGCAACTTCTCCTACCCCGTTACTCACGCCAAGAACATACTCGGCTGAAGTATATTCTCCGATTCCCTTTATTCATGCGAACCTGAGTATGTTCTCTGGAATCCAGAGTATAAAGTAGATACTCCATTTTATTCATACGGCCCAATGTTTGCAACTTGGTAGTTGTGCAGCACACAGGGGCAGTTGTGTTGGTCAGTTGTTTGTTTGAGTGTCAAGTGAAACAGTCGTGTTTGGACAAAATTTATGACGATATATTAAATTTTCATCACACTGTAAGGTCCATTGCAAACTATCAGTATTTGAAATTCTTAGTATTTTGCAATTAAAACTTGGGTGCTCGGTATATGGACGCAAAAAAAGATCATTTCTCACTTCGGTAAAATTTTACGATGCTTCTCGCCGGGCTCAAGTGCTTATGTTGGCAACAGATGAACAATGAAGTGTAGAATTGTGTTAATATTTCCCATGGGCTACGAAGTAAATGTTATTGCTGCTCGTTTCACCACCACCACCACCATCATCATCATCATCATTAGAGACTGATTATGCCTTTCAGTATTCAGTCTAGAGCATCGTACCTCTAATAAAATTCCTCCATGGTCCCCTCTTCAATGCTAACGTTGATGCCTCGTCTGATGTTATGCCCTTTACTTCAAAATCGTTCCGCACCTAATCTAAGTACTTTCTTCTTGGTCTACCTCGACTCCTCTTACCCTCCACTGACGAGTTCATGAGTCTCTTAGGTAACCTTGCTTCTCCCATGCATGTAACATGACCCCACCCTCTCAGTCTGTTCGCTCTAACTGCTTCATCTATGGTGTTCATTCCCACCCTTTCTTTGATTTTCTCATTATGGACACCCTCCTGCCATTGTTCCCATCTATTGGTACCTGCAATCATTCTTGCTACTTTCATATCTGTAACCTCTATCTTATGAATAAGGTAACCTGTATCCACCCAACTTTCACTCCCATACAATAAAGTTGGTCGAAAGATAGAGCGGTGCACTGCTAACTTAGTCTTGGTACTCACTTCCTTCTTGCAGAAGAGAGTAGACCTTAGTTGAGCACTCACTGCATTAGCTTTGCTGTACCTCGATTCCAGTTCTTTCGCTATGTTGCCATCCTGTGAGAAAATACATCCCAGGTACTTGAAACTGTCTACCTGTTTCTAACTTTGTTCCTCCTATTTGGCACTCAATCTGTTTGGATCTCTTTCCCACCGACATTACTTTCGTTTTGGAGATGCTGATCTTCATATCATAATCCTTGCACCTCTGGTCGAGCTCTGAAATATTAGTTTACAACCTTTCAATCGAATCAGCCATTACAACTAAGTGATCCGCATATGCGAGACTGCTTATTTTGTTTTCACCTATTTTAATCCCGCCCTGCCAGTCTACTGTTTTCAACATATGATCCATGAATAGTATGAACAACAGCGGTGACAGGTTACAGCCTTATCTTACTCCTGAAACTACCCTGAACCATGAGCTTAATTTGCCATCTACTCTAACTGCTGCCTGACAGTGTACTTAAAGCACTTTAATTGCCTGCAGAAGTTTGCCTCCTATACCATAATCTTGAAGAACTGACAGTAGCTTCCTCCTAGGAACACAGTCATAAGCCTTTTCCAGTTCTATGAAACATAGATACAATTCCCTGTTCCACTCATAGCACTTTTCCATTACCTGCCATAAGCTAAAGATCTGGTCCTGACAGCCTCTAAGAGGCCTAAACCCTTTACACCGAACAAAATTAATACTGTACCTGCTCTATGGTTGACAGGTTCTTGTATGTACCCTTATCCGTTCAGAAGAAAATTTTCATTTTAATTGAAGTTGTCGCGGAAAAACATTTATTGGTCGAGTTGCTGTCATTACCACTGGAGCCCGGCAAGAAGCATCGTACAATTTAACCCTCACTTCACTCAGCTCCATTCATTTTAAATCGAATGGTCTGTCATAACATCCTGAAAGTATAACACACACAGAAATAAACCAGACATTCGCTCCAACTCCCATGCTATAAACACATTCAATCATTTCACGCCTATCAATTGGTTACGTCAAAGTGACACACTAGTGGTTGCCAATGGCCCGATGAATGGTGGGAAGTGAAGGCAGCCAATCAGAAGTGGCGTTCAAACAAACAATAAGAATGTCTGTTTTTCTTTTCTCTCCCATGGCAAGAATTAATCTCAAAATTATCTGTTTCTGCTAAGTGTGTAGGACTCTGTTGGGAATGCAGATTGTAATGGAAAAATTAAAAAAACAGCCATTACATGGATGTAACAGATTTCCTAATTAATGCAAATTGAGCACATTTACTTTAGTAGTAATTGAAAAGACTTATTTCAACTCAAAGCTACAAAATTAAAGTTACCTCCACATAGTAACTGTTTCTCTGTTTCTTAAAGTTTTTCAACAAACGTAATGACTTTTGGGTAAGTTGTTAAGCAGGTACCTAATAGGAAAATTTCATTTCTACCAGTAAAACAAGTACCTATGCCATTTACAAGTAAATCTTCTAAAACAATGTATTTTCAATGCTTATGTCAAGATTTTGCTATGTTGTTCGTAAAAAAAAATGTGATCGCCCACAACCCTGTTTTCAAAGTGTAAGGTTTTCTTAACAGACTGAATGTCACTCTTGATTAGCTCCCTTCACTTCCCATCACTCATCACCCCTCTACTAACATTGCATCAACTAGAAACGGCTGTCATCAAACCTACAAAATTATTAACTGTGTGTTATTTAACTCAGTTCACCAGCAACAAATGCGACCTAGATGCAGAATGACATTTTGTTGATCCCACATTTCTCAAAAGAAGAAGAAAATCAAATTTTTTGGTTTTACAATAACACAAGGCTACAATTTTATGTCCGACAGCGGTGACGTAGTATGCTGATGTTGGCAACAACTGAATGTGCATTGAAAACTGTCACACAGAATGAGGAGAATGATCCTTGTTTTTAAATAAATAATTAATGTTCATTGTGCTGTACTGTTAACAGGTTCGTTTATGTACCCAGTTCCGGTCAGTAAAGTAATTAGCATTGTGAATCGAATATTTCATTGCCAACTTTAACGTAATCAGCAACTGCTTCCATAAGTAAAAATCAACCTGATGAAAGTAAGTGAATAGGCTATATCAGGTATACTTTCTTACTTTTCAGTACACTTAGTGTGAAATTAGTTTTTTGAATCCAAATCTATTCAAACTGTGGCTCCAACTTGGTTGTATTAACAAAAGTCTCTTAAATCACTGCGGTAACTCCTGTATTTAGATCTGACAAATTTGAGCAACGAAAATATTTTTTCACGCCTGTGTATATTAGTTTGTCGGAAAACACGAATGTGTATGTAACAATCACAAATATTATTACCGTCTCTTGGAAGCTTAAATGGAGAGGAGGTCAGTCAAGAAAGCAATTTTCTGTAGCTACTCTTGGCCCGATAGAGATTCTAAGAGTTTTCTTTTTAGAAATTTGTCTCTCTCTAATCTCAGACAAAAAAAAAAGGAAAGCACAGAATTTTAACACTAATTAATTGCCTTACTGCCAAGTGGTGTGTGATATGAGAGGTCACTGGAAAGGATTCAACCTTTCCTAGAACACACTTGAATTGGTGATGTTTGATTCAATAACTGCAAATGAAGTTCACAACAGGTCTCATTGTACAAGACATAGGCAAGGACTTTGCACAAAGTTGTCCCTGATGAACAACAAGTTGTCTGTCAACAGTTTGGGAATAGTACCTTTGGCTTCATAGTCTGCATTTATTTTGCCAGCAAAACCTAGAAAATTGCAACACATATTTCTCCCTTTATTGGTTGAGGTACATTTCAGCTGAGAAAGAGGATGGTTGTACTTTGTGGCTGAAGTTAATTGTACCTCTTCAAATGTCATCACCCATTGTTGTGCCATATAGGGAAATTGGTTATGCTAGTTCTTTGGTTACTTCAAAGTTTGAGCTAACACTTCTAAAGAACAACAGAACTTGGGCATTATTACTGATTTTAATAGATTCATCCAGGGCTATAGAATACTAAACAAAATTGGATGGACTTTCTTGCAACTGACTTGTTAAATTGGAAGCAATGTCTTTGAATCGGCGTGCCACAATATTTGCTGACAGAAAAACAAACAGCATTACGGAATTACAATCTTTGAATGGCTTTCCTCATTTGATGATTTCATGGGAAATTCTTGAGCTAACTTTCGTAGCAACTTCAACTTTATGAACACACTTCCTAAAAATATTTTGTTCCAAACATACTCTGTGTTTTAACATTTAGAATTCGTGCTGATATACATTGCCTTTTGATCGCATCACACTGTGGACCCTCCCTCGTAATGACGGTGGATATTAAAATCCTTGAGCATAGGTATAAGTTCATTGCAGATTTTACAGATGGCTTTGTTGCTTTTCTTTGTGACAAGGTATTTCACACCTCATGTTTTATGGAATAGTCGACACTAGACATAGACTTTTCTTGTTTCAACTTATATACTGCAGTGTACACTTATTTGGCACAAAAATCATATACATTTTACAAAGGAGGAAAGCAATATGTAACAAGGGACACGGTACAATGACTGAACGAAACAAACAAGACAAAATCAGAAAAGCAAAATACAGCCAGGGCTGGATGAAAGCCCTCCGGGGGCCAGTTGGGTTGGCAGGCCGTATTTTGGAGACTCCTGATCTAGTGTGTTATTATGTAGTGACAACATTTGCATAGCAAATAGGGCTTTAAGAGATACAGCAATCTATGGTATATTCCTTCCAGTTAAATTTATTATCAAGATGTGGAGTAGTTGTTGTGGTCTTCAGTCCGCAGACTGGTTTGATCCAGCTCTCCACGCTACCCTGTCCTGTGCAAGTCTCTTCATCCGAGAATACGTTCGGCAACCTACATCCTTTTGAATCCACTTACTGTATTCATCCCTCATTTCCTTCTATGATTTTTACCCCACACACTTCTTTCTAATACTAAGTTGATGATTCCTTGATGTCTCAGAATGTGTTCCGCCCTTATCTTAGTCAGGTTTGCCAGAAACTCCTTTTCTCCCCAATTCATTTAAGTACCTCCTCATTAGTTACGTGATGTACCCTCTAGCATGACATTTCAAAAGCTTCTATCATCTTATTGTATGAACTCCTTATCGTCTACGTTTCACTCACATACAATGCTACACTCAAGACAAATGCTTTCAGAAAGGCCTTCCTAACATTTAAATTAATATTAGAAGAAACACTTTCTTCCCAAATCCATTCTGTATTTTATATCATCATATTCAGCCATTAAAAGCCCTATATTGCTACCCAAATAACAAAACTCATTTACTACTTTTATTATATCATTACTTAATCCAGTTCCTTCAGCATTGTATGATTTTCTGATATCACATTCCATTACCCTCATTTTACTCTTGTTAATGTTCATCTTATATTATCCTTTCAAGACACTTTCCATTGCATTCCATTAATTTCCTGTTCCAGATCCTTTGCAGTTTCTGACAAAATTACTTTGTCATTGGCAAATTGCAAGGTTTATATTTCTTCTCCCCGAACTTTAATTCCCTCTCCAAGTTTCTCTTTGAATTCTTTCACTGCTTGCTCAATGTACAGATTGTATAACTGGGGAAAGGCTACAATCCTGTATTATTCCTTTCCTAATCTCAGCCTCCCTTTCTTGCCCTTCGACTCTAATAATTGCTGTCTGGTTTTTGTACAAGTTGAAAATAACTCTTTGTCCCCTATATTTTACTGTGGCTACCTTCAGAGTTTGAAATAGTGTATTCCAGTCAACATTGTCAAAAGCTTTTTTCCAAATTTACAAACACTAAAAACATAGGTTTCCTTTTCCTTAGCCTATCTTCTAAGATAAGTCTTAATTTGAGTATTGCCTCTTGTGTTCCAACATTTCTCCTACATCCAAACTGATCTTCTCCGAGGTTGGATTCCACAAGTTTTTCCATTCATCTGTAAATAATTCGTATTAGTATTTTGCAGTCAGAAATTATTAAACTGATAGATCTGTAATTTTCACATTTGTCTGCTCTTTCTTTCTTTGGAATTAGAATTATAATATTCTTGAAGTCGGAGGGTATTTCATCTGTCTCATACATCTTGCATACCAAGTGTAACAGTTTTGGCCCACTTTAGGTTAAGGTAGTAACACTAAAACTGGGCCTTTGCAATCGTCTTTTGACAGCTCAAAATTTAAATGAAAATAATGGCTTAACCATTCATCTGACACGAAAATTGAGTAACGGAATTTGTAGAGGAGAAAATTCTCTACAACTTTGCTCTCTTGTGTTTTTTTTTCATATCTCGTATCGTTTGAGAGATATTAGCAAAAATAACAAAGTTTTGACATAATCCATTGAATTAACGAAAACCAGCTGTTTGCAGATGTCACGTGACATTCCTCGCCCAGAACTCTCTCTGGCATACGCCATCTTGCGTTGCGAATTTAATGATTTTCTTATTGTAACTTACACGTTGTCGTTTCAAAGTAATGGCGCACTGAAGAATTAACAAAAACATGTCGTTCTTCGTACGATACAACGGCCATCAATAGTATTAAATTAAAGAACGTAACTTCTACCTGTTGTCCGTAGCATAGTAGGCAATGCGTTGGACTGTGACGCTGAAGGTCAGTGGTTCGAAACCCACCACTACCTAATTTTTTTTTTTTTTCCTAAAAGGGTTTCAGACACTCTTATTAATTAATTTTTTATTATTTAGATTATTATTTTTGTCCAAAATGTTTGCAAAAACTTATAAAACTACAAATCTAAAGTGGGCCGTAAAACACGTCAGTGCGATTTTTTTCTTGACTGGTTCTAGTAACGATATCAGCAGTTCAGATGGAGTATCATCTACTCCAAGGCCTTGTTTTAGCTCAAATCCTTCAGCACTCCGTCATTTCTAGAATACTGCCCTCACGTTTATTTCCTTTGTACAGGCCCTTTATGTATTCCTTCCACAGTTAAGCTTTCTCCTCTTTGCTTAGTACTGGCTTTCTGTCTGTGTTCTTGATATTCATACAGTTGCTTTTCTTGTCTCCAAATATCTCTTTTATTTTCCTGTGCCGGCCGCAGTGGCTGAGGGGACTGAGGCGCGCCAGTCACGGTCTGCATGGCCACTACGGTGGGGGGTTCGAATCCCCCCTCAGGCATGGATATTTGTGCTGTCCTTAGTGTTAGCTAGGTCTTAAGTAGTTAGTAAGTTTAGGGACTGATGACCCCATAGTTAAGTCCCATACACTATACAAACATTTGAACATTTCAAATATTTTCCTGTAGGATGTATCTTTCTTTCCTCCAGTTATACATTCTTCAATGATTTTGCATTTGTCCTCTAGCCACTCCTGCTTAGCCAGTCTGTACTTCCTGTCAATTTCAAAAACCTGCTTCACTTGCTGAATTTTTATATTTTCTCCTCATCAATTAAGTTCAGTATATCCTGTGTTATCCAGGGATTTCTGTTAGGCCTTGTCCTTCTGCCCATATGATCCTCTGCTGCCTTCACTACCCTATGTCTCAGAGCTACCCATTCTTCTACTGTATTACTTCCCCCCGCTTCAGCCAATCCTTGCCTAGAGCTCCACCTGAAACTCTCAACCACGTCTGGTTCCTTCTTTTTGTCCAGGTTCCACCTCATAACCTTTCTACCTTTTCTGCAGTCTCAAGTTTTAATCTGCAGTTCATAACCAATAAGTTATGGTCAGAGTCTATATCTGCCCCGGGATATGTCTTACAGTTTAAAACCTGGTTTCTAAATCTATTCCTTACCATTATAAAGCCAATCTGGTAGCTTCCAGTGTCTCTTGGTCTCTTCCATGTTTACAGCCTTCTTTAATGATGTTTAAACCAGGTGTTGGTGATCATTAAATTGTGCTCTGCGCAAAATCCTACCAAGCAATCTTCCCTTTCATTCCTTTTTTCCAGTCCATATTCACCTACTACATTTCCTTCTCTTCCCTTTCCTACTACAGAGTTCCAGTCCCCCATCACAATCAAGTTTTCATCTCCCTTAACTTTCTGAATGATTTCATTTATCTCCTTATACATTTCTTCAATATCCTCATCATCGTCTGTGCTAATTGGCATATAAACATGATCAAGATTTAATACCAATAATTTAGTTATGTCAGCTTCTTTCTATCATATTTTAGGCATATAGTGTCAGGAAACCTTTTATTAGCTATCTCAAATGCATGCAGTATGTATATATTAAAGGTTTAGTGACAGGCAATTGGTTTGGTGGAACCCTTTATTAACATACATGAAAGTTTAGAATGCCATTTGTGTACACAGCTGCTGATAGACGTGTGGTTGTTGGCAATGGCGTGATGAATGATGGGAGGTGAGGGCATCTGATCAGAAGTGGCGTTTAGACAGCCAATAGGCCTAATATTGTTTCATTTTACATTTTGTAAAGAAATGAGCACTGTTTTTACAAATTATATATTGAAGAATCGTGTCTTATTAATAGAAAATTACAGATTTCACTGTCACTGAATAAGAAGTTAAACAGAAGTACACTGAGAACCAGTCACTATATGGGTGTAACAGTTTGTTTTAATTACATAGCTTTGACTGAAAAGTCAGTAATTTGGAAGAAGCGTTGCTCATCACATTGATGACCTGCTATCGATAATGGCCTGCTATCAATATGTATTGAAGACACAAGCACCCAAACGGTATCATAGCTTGTTTAGTCACAAGAATTTAAGCTGTTCTCTTAGGTTCCTGCCAAATGCATTCTTTAAAATTACATATTCATAGAAAACAAATTAAGTACTGCTGTCAATAGCAACAGACATATACAGTCTAGCTTGTTGAAAATACTTCACCGTTTCTTATGATTATCTCACATTAGGCCAGAATGAAGTACTTTTGACAAGCTAGACTGTAGATGTATTTCTGATTGACAGCAGTACTTTACTGTTTTCTATGAATATATCATGATTTTGAAGGATGTGATCAGGCATGAACCTAAGAATACAGATTAAATTCTTGTAAGAAAACAAGCAAAGAAATGGCAAAGTACTTTTAACAAGCTATACATATTGATGAAACGGAAATTATAAAAGGAAAGTTTCCTGGTGGGATAAACAAATATAAAAAATAGAAAACGGATGACTTACCCGAAGGACAGGCTCGTCGACACACACAAATAAAATCACACACATACAAGCTTTCGCAACCATTGGTCACTTCATCAGGAAAAGAGGAAGAAAGGAGAGGAGAAAGGGAAGGATATGGGTTTTAAGGAAGTGGAAAAGGAGTCATTCCAATCCCAGGAGTGGAAGGACTTACCTTAGGGGGAAAAAAAGGAAGGTAAACAAATAAACACACACTCACACATCACGTGGGTGCTATCGCAAGTGGCTCTGCCCTTGATCGTGTACACCTTTTGCTATGAAATCCCCAAACCACCTTCCCTACCCTCTGGCTCCTACCCTTGTAACCGCCCCCGTTGTAAAACCTGCCCTATCACCCTTCCACCACCACTTACTCCAGTCCCGTAACCTGGAAGGTGTACACAATCAAGGGCTGAGCCACTTGTGATAGTACCCCCATGATTTACCAACTGACATGCCCGCACTGTGAATGTTCTATGTGGGAATGACCAGCAACAAACGGTCCATCCGCATGAACAGTCACAGGCAGACAGTGTTTGTTGGCAATGAGGATTACCCTGTGGCGAAACACGCCTTGATGTATGGTCAGCACATCTTGGCACAGTTTTACACCGTCCGGGTTATCTGGATACTTCCCACTGACACCAGTCTTTCAGAACTCCGGAGATGGGAACTTGCCCTTCAGCATATTCTCTCTTCCCATTGCCCACCTGGTCTCAACCTCCGCTGGTCCAATAGATTTACAAACATTTGAACAGTTTTTGATCCCTCCTCTTTAGTACAAGCAATTTTGGACATTGGAGAAATCACAGTATTTCCAGTCTAATTAACCCTTTCGTGAACAGTGGGACATGTTTTCCACAGACAAATTTGTGTCCCTGAGTTCACAGTGGTATAAAAATCCCCCATCCATGTGGTGCTACCATCTACTGTTGAATGCACCTACAGTCTGGAGTCAATTGGATTGTTGTATATATTTTTGCTTGTTAGAAATACTCAGATTTTTTGCACATATTTATTGGTAAATGACTTTTTTTAATTATTTGGGTTCCTTACGGAGTGCATGTGTAGACATTTTCTGTTGCGCCTTTTGTTCATAATTGTGTCTGTGATTAGATTTGTAAACAGTTTCATCATGTGGAAAATGTGACCAACTCTCTTTTTGCCTTGTCCTTGTAAGGTAGCTTTCAACTGGAAAACTATAAAAAGAATGAGAAGCAAACATTCATAAAAATAAAAACACGGGAGTTTCTGCCTTTCCTGATAATGTGCGCTTATGCACAATTGGAGAATATTTTCCAGCAATGAGCACACAGAGGTGATGCAGACAATGCAGCACACAGAAGCAAGAGAAATGGACAAAGTTCATCCATAGCTACTGCAAATTATTACTATGTATTCAGCGAAATTTGGAAAAATTTCACAAAAATATTAAGCTCTGACTAAATAAATATGTTTGACATAGTATTGGTACTATCATTTTTATTTGTACAGATCCTAATCTCTCTTAGAAAAACATTGGTTCCCCTCAATTTACTCCTCTTCAAGGCCAGGGGGACAAATATGTTCCACTTAAAATAATTACAAAACTATAAATCAAAATTTAGAAATATATCGTGAATCCCTACCCATTGTAAAAGTAGGAAACCAATGGTTACAGTAATATAAGAAATTTCGATGAAAGGGTTAAAACACTGATTAATACTTTGAAGTTGTCTTGGGGCAGTCAATGATGATTCTAAGTGTCAGCTTATAAACAGCTGATGTATATTCATTGTCTGTAGTGATGAGTCTTTATGCACTGCGGAACATTGTAGTGTGGAGAGGACACTCTTCGACAAAGCATTGAACACTACCCACAGCTCATATCTGCTGGCTATTTAACAGACATATATGGTAGCCTTCATAAAACTTGATTTCAATGTAAACTGCTTGGATAAATAGATGGTGGGGAGCTGTTAATTCAGTCTTCATAGAAAAGAATTATATCTCATTAGTTCAAGATTATTGATTCATAATGTATGCTGAAGTAAGAATACAATTCTCAACCCCCCCCCCCCCCCCCCCGCCCTTTCCCCAATCCCCCACTTGTACCTGGAGTATAGCACATAATAAATACAAAGGCACTGAAACTGTAGACCAATTCACTCCCCTGTTCTTAGGGAATACATCCTCCGCCAGAAGGAAAGTAGTGAGAGGGCTTAAATAATACACTACACCACCCCAATCACTCGGCTTCTTTTAATTTTGTTTTAATACATTTCATTTCATGTTACATTGTATAGCATTTATTCACAACCTAAAGGTGTTTGCTAGAAAGGCTTCCTCCGCCATTTCCTCAATTCCCCCACAACCATTACTACTCGTAGGCCACTTCAACATATGAGGAGCATCCAGAAAGTAAGTTTCCTTAGAGTTTCTTTTTACACAAATACTACACAGTTACAAGTAGTTACCTTATTGGCAACAGTCACAGCAATGTTTTAACTATTTTTTTGGCATAGTCACCACAAGAATTGAAACATTTGTTATACAGTTGAATCAACTTTTGGATTCTTGTGTCATAAAAGACTGCTGTCTGTAATGGAACCAATGTCTAACAGTCATCTTCAGCTTTTCATCATTGACGGAACGTGGCCATATGATATTCAGAACAAAAAGGCATGAAATGCTTACTGCAAGGGTTGTGCTGCTCTATGACAATGTTTGCCACCATACTGCCTGATGCATAACAGCAGCACTGAAGTTACGCTGGCAGCTGTTTGATCATCCAGCTCATAGTTCTATTCTTGCTCATGGTGATTTCCATCTTTTCTTGCACATTCTCCAGCACTTTGATGTTGCCAAAGAACTGAAGACAAATGTGTCACAATGGATCCATTCGCAGACGGCGACCTTCTGTGATACAGGAATACAAAAGTTTATCCCAAAATGATATTTTTCAGTTTATTTTGTAACTGTCAAAAAATAGCTCTAACATTGCTGTACCAATGTTATCTTTGTGTTTAAAAAATTGGGAAACTTACTTCCAGGATGGGCCTTGTATATAAAGTACTGCCTCAGGAGTTATGAGCCTCATTATTATAGAAGGGCTGTTTTATGTTGAGAAATAGCTAAATGCTCTTCAGAGTTGCAATGGAGTCATTCTTGCCCATTGACCTTACGTTTGCTCTTATTTCCCTTGCAGGTGCTGCTGAGGTGGAAGTGCTGAATGACTTGCACTTCGTAACAGCTTTCTCATCTAGATCTGCCTCATGTATAGATAACAACAATGGAAGGTCCAGTAAGGAATGTTTAACTTCTTGAAAGGAAGCTATCACAATATATGCACAAGAGAACAAAATGTAAACTTCGTAACCAATAGCCTGTCTTCAAACACTGCGGAAGCATCCAGTACTGGATAGATGATATCACAAATGTGATCCACCTCGCATTGGTTCCAAACTTATCAGGGCAACTTGAGAGATTGTGGTCGCATAGTGGAATGACCACTGTGTTACTGCAATTAAGAAAAAAACATGCAGCTCTAAAATGGATGAAATGCTGAAAATCTGCTGAGAAGCCCCGTAGCTTTCTGAAGCCACAAGGACAGTTTGGCAATCATCACCCAGAGAGGTGCGGAGAAACTCATTTATCTGGACTAGGTGGGACTGTAAGTCATTTGAAATATCGATGTAACAGAAACTCAGAAAAGAAATAGATTGACAAGAGTTAAATGTTAAAAATACGCCCATAATATTTATCTTCATATAAACACACAAATTATACGTTATTTTCATATAAATTTCAGCTAGGTGGTAAAAAAATAACACTTGGTTTTCACACTGAAATAACCAGTAAGTTTCTACCGAGGCAGATTCATATGCTGTTTCTGTGCAGCACTTCACCAGCATCAGTTTGGCTGAAGTCCATTCTGCTTGGCATTCCAAACAAATTGCACCGTTGTGTTGTTGGCCTCTCCGTGTGTCATAAAGTCTTCAGGGGCTTGCCACCAACTTTGTCAGTCAATCACAACTGTCATTGATAGTCTGCAAATGAACATTACACCAGTCCCAGTGTCATTTCACAGCCATCATTTCCATCATTAACATATGCCTGAATATTATTGTGCCCATTATTGTAATTATTTCTTAATTTTTTATAGCCTTTTTGAAAGATTACCCAGTCTGTTAGCTAATATGTTAATCAAAAAAATCCAATAAAGACCAAGTTTATTTGTATCTGTCACCTTCGCGTAGAGGAATAGGAAAATCTGCTAGTTGGAGGAAGATTGTTTGGTGTTAAAAAAACTAGAATAATAAATCAGTAGAGGTCGATAAATGTAAGGCTGGTTCTCTGGACAGAGCCTCTGCCTCAAGTGGCATCTCTGTCTAACTTCTAACTTCTTTGCTTTCTACAGTTCTACAGTATGTCTGCCTAAGTGTACTTGTGTCTGTGTAAATGTGTGGGTGTGTGTGCATTTGTTTACCCTCCATTTTTTTCCCCCAAGGTAAGTCTTTCCTGTCCCGGGATTGGAATGGCTCCTTACCCCCTTCCTTAAAACCCTCTCATCTATTTTTTACGTATATTTTTCCTGTTAGGAATTTTTCCTCTATAATATTCGTATCATAAATTTGAATTCAACTTTTACAATATTAGATGACCAAGTGTCACAACACAATAACATGAAAATATGAAATAAGCTATCATATAACTTTACTAAGGTAGTGGTGTAGTGCAATTAATAGTTTAACACACACACACACACACACACACAGAGCAATGTTAATCTCAGAGCAGTGCAGTCTGTGTTGGCAGACTGGAACAGGAAGGCTGTGGATCCCTTCCGTGAAATCAAATGACTTCGTCCTCCAAAGGAGAAATCGTAAGAGAACTGTACAAGATGGTAACTCTCACAGGAGTTTTCTGCAATATCTCCCGCAGAAGACTTCTAAGTCAACCGTCCACAACAGTATCTCCTACTCAACTCTTCCACACCACCAAGCTGCCCATGCCAGTTATAGGCTGCCACATCCTTTACACCAAGGAAGCCAATCTCTCCAAACCCTTAATGTGCTGTCCAACACTCAATCTATCATATAGCAAAACACACAGCCAGTCCCAGACCGATCTGTAGTCTGCACCCTAGACTCCGCCTCCGACAGCAAATTTCTCATGCAGAGTCAAGTAGCGCAGACTTCGCTCCGGATAATCTGCGAAAATATCTCTCGTCATCATCTTGGCACCGATTTTTATTAACATGGACACTGGACACAAGCTGAGTGAGACAGCCACTCCACACAGAGAATTGCAGGTGCAGCATCCTGCCATTTATTATGTCATAAACCAAGCCAACACCACCTAGCCGGCCGCGGTGGCAGAGTGGTCTGCAGCATGCCAGTCAGTCTGCACAGCCACTACGGTTGGGGGTTCGAATCCCCCTTCGGGCAGGGATATTTGTGCCGTCCTTAGTATTAGCTAGTTCATAAGTAGTTTATAAGTTTAGTGACTGACGACCCCGTAGTTAGGTCTCTTAAGCTTAACAAACATATGAACAACAACACCTAGAGAGAAGGCCATGGCATAGTGGGCCTTGCCCCAGCTGCTACCCAGTGTGCTACGCGTGAGCAGCCTACGCTGCATGACGTCACACGAGAGTGCCGCGGCCTTCTCTCTAGGTGGTGTTAACGAAGCTACCCTCTGTAGACAGTTTGGGATGCAGATATAGCAAGGTGTTATCCCTTACCATAAAACATGTGGCCAACCATCACCACTCGCTTAAAGAAATTCGTGGACTAGCCTGACTGACGCCATCCATTTTTCTCAGTAGAACATTGTGTTCCCCAGCAATGCTGGCTGCTCGTACCTGGCCAAGTAGCTGCTTGTCTGCCAAAAAACTGCCTCTTCTCTCCAATTTGCACCACAGGGCTGGCACATAGGGCTTCACTTCGCTACTGCTTTGAGACCTTTCTGCAAAAAAGGCCGGCCTGTACAACACCAAATTTCTACACTCCCCCTGCGTGTGAAACCAGCCTTGACTCAAGTCGCAGCTTCCTGCAGCTCAAAACAGCTTGCTCGCCAGTGCCATGAACAACCACAGAAATGAAATACTTTAATAAACAATTGAATCAGTGAACAAGAGTCACACATACATCTCAACTCATTACTGAATGTACAAATCAGAAAATAAGAATAATAACAAAATAGTAATAAAGATAGTTTCCAACTCACCGCAAAGACGTTGTGACTAGCTGTGACAGGCACGTACAACACTTTCAATATCGGCCATGGCCTCCTTCAGAAAATAGAACAATCACACAGGCACACAACACAGTCATACAACCGTCACCTTTGACTGCAGCACTTCAAATCATGCTCTGCAGTGTTTAAATTGGGAAGGGGACGGGAGGGGAGGGGAGATAGGAAGGCTGCATCACGGTGCTGGGGGTGGGTACAGCACGGCTTAGATGGGAATAACAAGATGCAGCGTAGGAGTGGAGTGGGGAGGCGGGTGGGAGGAGAAAAATAAAAATAATAACCTAAACAAAATAAATACATGATACGAATATTAAGACGAAAAATTCCTAGCAGGAAAAATAAAATATAAAAAATAGACGAAGATTACTCACCAGGCGAAGGAGCACAGGTGTGACAGCATCACAAATAAATAAATGAATACACACACACACACACACACACACAATCGCAAGCTTTCGCAACCCAGTTGCGTCTTCAGGCAGTAGGGAAGGAGAGGGAAAAGGAAATGATGAGGGTTTTAAGGAAGGGGGTAAGGAGCCATTCCAATCCCGGGAGAGGAAAGACTTACCTTGGGGGAAAAAATGGAGGGTAAACAAATGCACACATGCCCACACATTCACACAGACACAAGTACACCTAGGCAGACATATTGTGTCTGTGTGAATGTGTGGGCATGTGTGCATTTGTTTACCCTCCATTTTTTCCCCCAAGGTAAGTCTTTCCTCTCCCGGGATTGGAATGGCTCCTTACCCCCTTCCTTAAAACCCTCATCATTTCCTTTTCCCTCTCCTTCCCTACTGCCTGAAGACGCAACTGGGTTGCGAAAGCTTGCGATTGTGTGTGTGTGTGTGTGTGTGTGTGTGTGTGTGTGTGTGTGTGTGTGTGTGTATTCATTTATTTATTTGTGATGCTGTCACACCTGTGCTCCTTCGCCTGGTGAGTAATCTTCGTCTATTTTTTATATTTTATTTTTTCTAAACAAAATAAATGTAGATATAAAAAAATAAAATAATACAAATATAAAAAATAGAAATCGGATGACTTACCAAAAGGACCGGCTCGTTGATAGACATAAATAATCACACACAAACGCACGTACAAGCTTTCGCCACCACTGGCAGCTTCTTCAGGAAAAAGAGGAAAAAAAGCTTGTATGTGTGTTTGTGTGAGATTATTTGTGCCTGTCGACGAGCCTGTCCTTTTGGTAAGTCATCCGATTTCTATTTTTTATATTTGTTTATCCCACCAGGAAAGTTTCCTTCTATAATTTTGGTTTCATCAATTTGAATAAAATAATACATGCGCACGCCACACACACACACACACGTGTGCATAGACATTTGGTACCCAAAAACCTTCATATTAGCAGGTCCATCATGGGCAGGTTTAGCCCCACATGACATCAGATGCAAGAGTGCTGTTAACAATGAGAGACAAAATGCCTCCAATAACCCAGCCCACACCCTGCACAAACATCAGCATCCACCATCCCGACTGAATTCATGGAAGAGCTTTTTACAGTTGTCTTCTCCAAATTACATAGATCCCAGCATAGCCAGGGTTGAACTGTGGAAAAAGAATATATCTTGTACATCCGGAACGATTCAAAATAAAAGAAACTCTTCCACCTGGTCACAAAGAAGGATGATGCACATGGAAGTCCTTAAATAGACTGCACTCCGGTGTCGTAAGATCGAAGGACGACCTGAAGAAATGGTGCATTGCACAAGGAGAAGACACATTGTTTGTGGGTGGAGAACAACAAACCACAAGCCAGTTACTAAGGTGTTGTCTCTGTCCAGATTCCTGTACAGAGCTGGATCTGGCCCTGGCTCTCTGCAACACAATCAGTGTAGTTAAATACTGGTCACAACTGGCCGATTATGTTACACTTTTTCTTTTATCTATGTATGCATTGTATTGTATGTGCTTTGCCGTATACATATGAATATGTGAAGTTTTCAATTTATATAATCTGTATCTCTCTTATACACATGCGTGCTTCAACGCGCGCGCGCGCGCGCGCGCACACACACGCGCGCACGCACGCACGCGCGCGCACGCACACACACAAATAGAGGTTTCACAACCCTGGGTTGCTTCTTCAGAAAAAGAGCAGGGATGGGGAGGGAAAAGGAAAGGATCCGAGTATGTCTGTCTTGGTGTGTGTATGATTTTTTACACCTATCCTTTTCTCCCAAGGTAAGTCTTTCCTCTGCCAGGATTGGAATGACTCCTCACCCACTCCCTTAAAACCCACATCCTATCATTTTCCCTCTCCTTCTCTACTCTTTTTTTGAAGAAGCAATGTTGTGTGGGTGTGGGGAAAATGGGGTTGCAGGTTTGAAAGTGGAGTGTCATTTTGTGGTTAATTTTTGGCAGCAGTGAAAATGTGGCAGTTGTATTTGCTTACTAAAGATAAGATGAATGCCTCCCACCCTCCCCAATATAGGTAGATTTACACCTGCAATTTTGGCTAACAACAAAAATGAATTACAGTAGGATCACTTTATCAATGGGTTGCATCTTTTTGTATTGGATTCTCCAATGGCTTGCTAAGATACAATAGGAAAGAGATTTCAATATGTACATGCAATAAATAAAATTTAAAAACAAATCTCAATAATGGAGGATAGATTGCAACTGTTTATTTCCAATCAGATTTTTCATTGGTCAAAAGAAACCACATGTTCAGCTCACAATAAAAGGCAGCAATTATATTCAAGCTGGTATTAAAAGTGAGTAATGAGTTGCTATACAGGTCTTTTACTTTTTCTATCCTCTAAGTGAAGAGCCTGTGGTTGTTAAGGGAGAAGGCAGGCAACCTGTAAAGCATATGAACTAAGGCTGGTGTATGATTGTTCTGACAACCAATGAAACATGATCTGATGGTTTTTCATATTTATTTTTACTTTATTACTCTTTATTTGGTGGGCCCCTTTGATTGGAGTTGTTGAATTAATTGCAGTGTTGATGGAACTTATTGCTTTTGCCAAGAAGTTTTAATGGCAAGCTACCAGGAGATTCTACCTTACTGGTTCACTTATTGTTGTTGGTAGTTGTTTCTTCACCAAATTAGTGCTGTTCATACAGATCAGGTAATAGTGGAATTCTTAGTTATCAACATGAATGAAGTCAATGGAATCAGTGAATAAACAACTTGAAAGGCCTTGTGCACTTTTGCATTTTGAGCAATCTTGAAAACTTTAATTGTAATTAATAAAATATAAAACCATATATTTAGAGCACAAGACTGTTCGTGAGAGTGAAACAATGATTATGAATAAAACCTGTATTACCTTGTAATAAAATAATCAAAATTTTAAAGTTCTTAAAGCAAGCACTTAAGCAAGTAGCTTTATATTTGCAGCTCCACTTACTATATTATGTTTTAAATGCTATTTGGCACAACTGTTATAAAATTAATTATATGCTTCTGAATGATAATATCTGATCATGCGTATATTTGCTATACAATCATAACTAACTTTTTTATTTTAATTTTAGGATGTTTAAGTTTGAAGCATCTTCTGAATCGTGAAATCATGAGATGGTCCTTGGCAGCACATGACATTTGCTTCACAAATGTATTTCATTCATACTTCTTTATGTTGGGAAAATGTATACCTGTGGTTAGAGGGAAGGGTGTCTATCAGGTTTGTACATTATAACATTATGTATTCACTGTTTTATACATATAGATAATAAATTTACATGTAATCCTTTTGATTGTTTCAGCAAGCATTAGATTTTTGTCTAGAGCAGCTGTCAAAGGGTAACTGGATACACATATTTCCAGAAGGACGTGTTAATATGGCCAAAGAATACATGAGATTGAAATGGGGTATTGGCCGTCTGGTATATGAATCACCAATGCTTCCACTTGTTATTCCAATGTGTCATATTGGAATGGATAACATTTTACCAAACACTCCACCCTACATTTTACGAATGGGAAATAAAGTGACTTTAAATTTTGGTAAACCTATTGATTTCAGAAATATGTTGCATGGTCTAAGAGAAAGCAAGGTCCCTCCACAAGAGGCAAGAAAAGTTATCACTGATAAAATAGAAAATACGCTGATTTCACTGAAGGCAGAAACTGAAAGACTTCATCTTATTACATTACAATCTTGACATAAAAACATTTGTCACATGTCAGAAGTTTTGGTGGTGTGAGCATAACATGCTGAGCATGAGAATGTGAAGTCTAATAGCGAAGGAAAAAAGTCTTTACATTTATATTTTTGAAATATTTTGCTAGTCATATTTTAAATTATTTTTACAGTTTTCTGTAAATTATATACAAAAAGAAATTCTAAAGATGATAAAAGCACAATTCTTGTTACAGTTGTTTGTAAATTCCATCTATTGTTATATATAGGCCTACAGGGTTCTCAAAGTTTTATATGAGTTTAAGTTGCCACAGTGATCATGTTGTGTGCACTGATCTCATCCTATTACAGTCTGCATGTTTTTTTTTTTAACTTTGCAGAATTTGTGGTTTGCACCTTCATGCTTTCAAATAAGAAGAGAAAAATTTAAGCATAAGTTAAAATTGAGAAAAAGAGTATTAATTTGTGTGAAATGAAACATTTTATGTGTAATTTTCACTACTCCCTGTTATTATCTTATCCACGAGCCTCAATATTTTCAGTAGTTGAATTGTTATAAAGTGTAAACAGAATAAGCATCACCTCTCCATCACTCTTTGTTCCCTTTCCCCAACAAGTCTCTCTCTCTCCTCCTCCTCCCTTCCTCCCACCCCTACCTGTCCCCCTCCCTTCCTCACTCCACTGTGCCCAAGTGGGCGCACTCGATCGATCGCTCGCGCGCACGCGCGCTCGCACACACACACACACACACACACAGAATTGTGTTATGAATTTATAAGGAGAACAACAAGGAAATATTTTATTGTGTGTTGTTCTCTTACGTCACAAGATGTGTGCTAACTTGTTAGAAGAAACTGTATCTTATCATAGTTACTGATGTGACTCTTTTAAGTATACCATTTACGATTTGTAGTTATATAGTTGTATTTTGACGTGTTGCAGACAGACTAACACATTCTAGTCATCAGATCAGTGCCTTCTTTTGTACTGTTGTGTTATTTGCCTTTGAGTATTACTGGTAATTATGAATCATTGTAGTAAAGATGAAATCAATTCATGAATTTTAAAACATTCTTTAAATGTGTGAAAGCTATATTTTATGAAGATAAAGAGTGACATTTGTTGCTTACCACATAAAATGGTAATTTGCTGTGCCATAAGTAATTCATTGGTAGCACTTCTAGGTGCATGCAGATTATCAGGAAGAAGTGAAATTGTGTGCTGCTTTACCTCTCTTGACAGCTATTTTCTAAAGGTTGAGTGTGACAGATTTGATATATTAGATATTTTTATATTCCATTACTGTGTACCTGGATAAAAACAACTGCAGATAATAAGCAGCTTATAGTTCGACTTGTTTCATTTTAATGTCTTTTCATTATTACAAGAAATGTAAATTCTTACATAATCATCAATGAAGCATTAATAAAAACCATGTATTTACACATTGTTTTAAAGTGATTTAGGTTTATAATTGCATTTGAAATAGTTAACTCATAATCTATATGCTATATGTTGATAATCATTATTTGGAAGTATGAAAATGTGAGCAGCTTCAAAGAATATAATTTTTCCTCATTGTAAAATATATTGTGCTAAATATAACTGAGTATGACTCCAAATAAAACAGTATTTTGAAGCTACTAATAGCAACTGTAGTCATGATTATCATAAACATTGGTATTATTTATGGATAAGCATCAACAGATTGTCAGTGCATGTGTTTCAGAGTTGTAATACCACATTTCTCCTGAATGCAATAACTTAGTTTGTAACACTCAAGTTCTTTCCAAAATCTTGGTGTTTTGTTTCAACTGTTTTTACTGAATATTAAATTCTGATGATTTATTACTTTGTTACATATTTATGTTCCAGAATGTCATATATCTGACATTAAGTATTTAAATAATAATATGCTTTTATAACAAGTTATATTTCAGGTTGTTGGTAACTCTATGGTGACAGACTGTTAAAAACTATAACTTTTTTTACATTGTGGTACGGTGCAATAATTGTAAGCACATGCCATATTTATTTTGTTCTTGTAAATGCATATTAAATTTTTATACACTATTTATTTTTGAACACTCATTTTGTGGAAATATATTTTAATGTAGTAGTGAATAGTTAATAACAGCAAAGATGCTTGCTTCATACTCCTTCAAAGTATGTACAGTAAAACCTCATTTTTACGTTCCCGGTTTTTACGTTTTCCCGCCATTTACACCATTCTTTGGCGGTCCCGTCAAATTTGCTATTCAGTAAATTGACACAGACGAATTTCAGTCCTCTTATCCTATATATGTTAAAGAAAAAGGAGGAATTACTCATTGAGGATGATTATTAACGCATTGTATATAAATAGATGTAATTTGTGTGTTAGTGCATACTAAAGTAGGTATTGTTGTAAAAACAACGAAAGCCTCTCTGTTTGTGGGTATTAGTCAGCCATTAAGGGATTGGGACTTTCGTTCGTAGTGAGGTCATTTGTTGTACGAAGGCATCCCCCCGCCCCCTACTCAGAGTGGTGACTTAGCGGGTGTTCTGTCCTCCCTCCCAAACTTCTTGTCTCAGAGGTCTTCCCCACAACACCCAGTCTGCCCTTAGAAACGGCCGTATTTGGATCTGTGAAGAACGTTCCAAACAAAAATCGTCTAAATTTCGACCGTGGTGGTGTTTTAAGTGCTTTCTGTTTTACAATATGTCAGAGCTACCCTCGTTGCATGTTTGTTTCGGGATCATCGGGAAGTGCTTGGAGAGGGAACAGTGATAGTGAAAAAGCGCGGAATTTGGACGCTGATTTAAAAAAAAAAAAAAAAAAAAAAGAGAGAGAGAGTCAGAAACGTGGGCTTGAAAGGAACGTGAGGTTTTTGTGCAGTTTAAACATGACACATGCAGGAAGAGGTACACTGTAGAAAGTAATGTGTAAGCATCTGTCCAGCGAGGAGATGTTTGATCAGCTCAACCATCGTCTTCGCGTGGGAAAAGGCTGAGAAGTGCGTCGGATTCAAGGCGTCACATCATTAGAGATTGTTGTTTCCTTTGTGGTGAAAAATTCTCCTAGGAATATTTCGAGAAGCAGATAAAATTGCCCAAATATCTACAGGATGAACTCCATCAAGGGGAAACACTGGGAGTGAAAGAATCGATTGTGGAAAAAGCTAGACAAACTGGTGATTGGGGACAACATATTCTTCAGCGTCTTTCATGTATAAGTGAACTTGTTGCTACTGAGGGTAAGTACCACAAACATTGCTATGTAAAACTGTGCTCCTTGTCACGATCTACTGGTGCACGAGGTAAACGAGACTGTCCTGAACATCCCTTCATTATCGAAGGTATGGAGCATACATATGCATACCTTGCAGAAACAAGAGAGGAAAACCAATTTTCCATAAGTGACTTGGTTGCAGAGAACTTCACATATGATTACAAACCAGCAGTGCAAGTGTTCACGCTCATCTAAAAAAGCAGGTTGGTCCTTATCACAAGTCAGTCTTGATGTTCACAGACATTGGACAAAACATTCACTGCCACACATATTAAACATTATTCTATTAAAAAAGAAATCTGGCTTGTTAGCCATTTCAATTAATGAAGTGAAAATAACTGAAGACATTTTGTCAAAATCCCCATACCTGCTGTGGTTGTTTGGAAAAGCAACTAACATTCCAGGCATCCCAGGATGGAATGGATTCATGGAGCAAGTGACAGAAGATCTTCCTTACAAATGTTCAAAGATTGTATATCTCCCTTTTATCCATGCTCTCCCAACCGACTACTACACTGTTTTAACATCACTTTTGGAAGCCAGTCAAAGAACAAGCATTTACGGTCAGGAAACATGTTTTGTGACCTACGATCAACCACTGTACTTGAAAGCCCGAGACATTGTGGAGAGCCACCAGCATCCTCAGCTTGTGACCATAGTGGATAGGCTTGGGGGTTTTCACCACCTCATGTCATTTATGGGGGCCGTCGGTGCTATAATGGCAGGATGTGGACTCAAGGAACTTCTCTGTTCAATATTTGCTGAAAACAGTGCTAAAAAAATCCTATTTATATACAATGCGTTAATAATCATTGTCAATGAGTAATTCTTCCGTTTTCTTTAACATATGTAGGATACGAGGACTGCAATTCGTGTGGGTTAATATATTGAATACTCCTATTTTTCCAACTTTTCGTTTTTTAACGATAACTAGAAATCTATTGGGCCTATGGACTTTGTTCAGTACTTAGATTAAAGTTAAATAACTGCTCTATAACTCTTTTTGTATGACTTTCCCCGTGGGATGATCATTAGAGCCAATATTCTAGCCGAAAGATAACTAAAATCGAAAATTTGAACTTTTTGGAGAAATAAGTCAACTTTTGAAGTCCAATATATCGGGAACTATTGGACTTACAGAGTTGCGGTTGGGCTTAAATTTTAGGATATTTTATCTACATTAATAGAGGTTGGGTGACTTTTCGTCAAAAAACCACCCTTCATGAGCTATAAGCCAAAACCACAAAATAAGTCCGTAAATTTCGAAGTTTTTTGGCTCTTAAAAGTTAAGCTAAAGGATTTTGAAGCTGCAAACTTGGTTTAATACTACTCTAATATGTCCTGATAACATACCAAAAATTCAGCTTCCTGCAATTTTTTTTGACCTAAGGCCATTTTTGTGTCTACGATGACGGGCCTAAATTGGATTTCTAAATTTATACTATTCAGATAACCAAGGAATTCTTCCAAAGCTTTTTTACTATGGTTCCAGTCCACAAATGTATCATCGACAAACCAATACCATCTAGAAGGTTTCTGATTTGCTTTTTCCAGAGCAGATTGTTCAAATTTCTCCATATAAAAAATTGCAATTGCCGGACCTTGTGGGTTACCCATTGCGACGCCGTCGATTTGCTCATAAAATTCATCGCCCCATTGGAACTGGCTGAAAGTACGACAGTGATAATAAGGAAAAAAATAAAAGATAGAAAAATTAAAAGTAATTAATTAAGAAGATACTGTTGCAAAGAAGACATGTATTGAAGGGATACTGGATAACTCTTTTCCTCTGCAGACTCCTGAAGAAGGGCAGTAATTGCCCATAACTGATCTTATATAAAAATCACGACCATGCAACTGGTTACTGTCTCATTTAACCTAATATAAACAACATTTGTTGAGATCTGTGACCATTGTTTCCACTGCCAAGGAAACTATTCCATGCTCCCTGGGTATGTTAAGGGCAAGTCGGTGCCTTGGTAGGCGCAAGCGATCACTGGGGCCATCCAGGATCGTCGACGAGCACAACGCCACCCATGTGTTGAGCACCTGATAACTTTCAAACGTCTTTGGGGCCCATGCTCGAAGACTGATCCAGCAGAGTAAACAGGATTCTTGGGAGAGATACGTTGCCACTATCGGTTCTCGCACCTCTGCTTCTCGGGCGTGGTCGCAAATCCAGCAACTCTTTGGATACTGCCCAGCTGTAGGGATCCCCTGTCTCCTCATTCAGGGAACCACCTGCACAGACCCCAGTGCTATTGCCAAACATACTGCAGGCCATTTTGCTCATATTTCTGCGACAGAAGCGTACAGTGTGGGCTTCCGCACCCTTAAAGAGCGAGTCGAGCAAAAGCCGTTATAATTTCGCATGCACCACCGGGGGACATAGAACACACCGTTTAGCGAGTGAGAGTGCAAGAGTGTCCTTGCTGCATACCCCAAAACCTTTCTAGGACCAGACTGCGTTCATAGACAATTCCTTCAACACTTGTCAGCGGGTTCTCAACACCAACTGCTCTTTCTGTTCAACCGTGTCTGTATTGAAGGTGTTTTCCCATCCCAATGACGAGACAGTATCATCATCCCAGCGTTGAAACCAAGTGCTGATCCGCAGGTAGCTAATAGTTACTACCCTATTAGCCTCACCAACGTTTTATGCAAGCTTCTTGAACGCAAGGTTAGCTGGCGACTCCTGTAGATCCTTGAAGATTGGGGGCTCCTGGCCCCACAACTGGGGGGCCTTCCATCAGGGTTGATCCACCATCTACCTTACGTCACTGGAGTCAGCCATTCCTACAGCCTTCACTCAGTGTGAGTACCTCGTTGCAGTCTTCTTCGACCTTCAGAAAGCATAAGACACCATCTGGCATCGTCATATTCTGGCAACGTTGCACGAATGGGGCTTACGGGGTGCTCTTCCTATCTTCATTCAGAACTACCTCTCCCATTGCACTTTTCATGTCAGGATCAGTACCTGTTTGAACTCCCCCCACATTCAGGAAAACAGTCTCACAGGCTACATCCTAAGTGTCCCCCTCTTTTTGGTGGCAATTAATGGTTGGCGCATCTGTCTCCTTCTCCCTATTTGATGAAGACTTCTGCCTATATTATAGCTCAACAAGCATCAGTGTCACTGAACGACAACTGCAAGGTGCAATCCAAAAGGCTCAATCTTGGGCATTTGCACGCGGTTTTCAATTCACTGCATCCAAGACCAGCGTCATGCAATTTTGTCGCCATCGTACAGTTAATCTGCATCCGGAGCTCTATCTTGCTGACGAACTGCTTCAGGTAGAGGAGACGCATCGCTTTCTGGGCATGCTTTTCAATGCCTGGCTTACTTGGACGCCCCATCTTCATCAGCTCAAACAATAGTGCTTGCGACACCTCAACGCACTCTGCAGCCTCAGCCACACTGATTGGGGGGCTGCACAAAAAACTCTTACAGCTGTCCAAGGCCTTAATCCCGTCTCGCCTTAACTGTTGTTGTTGTTGTTGTTGTTGTTGTGGTCTTCAGTCCGGAGACTGGTTTGATGCAGCTCTCCACAATACCCTATCCTGAGCAAGCCTCTTCATCTCCACATAAGAACGGCAACCTACATCTGTCTGAATCTGCTTACTGTATCCATCTCTTGGTCTTCCTCTGCGATTTTTACCCCATACACTTCCCTCCAACGCTAAATTCACAATTCCTTGATGTCTAAGAATGTGTCCTACCAATCTATCCCTTCTTTTAGTCAAGGTATGCCAGAAATTTCTTTTCTCCCCAATTCTGTTCAGTACCTCCTCATTAGTTACGCGATCCACCCACCTAATCTTCAGCATTCTTCTGTAGCACCATATTTGAAAAGCCTCAATCCTCTTCCTGTCCGCACTGCTTATCGTCCATGTTTCACTCCCATACAAGGCAACACTCCATACAAATGCCTTCAGAAAGGACTTCCTTAGGCTTAAATCAATGTTCGATGTTAACAAATTTCTCTTTTTCAAGAACGCTTTTCTACCCATTGCCATTCTGCATTTTATATCCTCTGTACTGCGACCATCATTTGTTATTTTACTGCCCAAGTAACAAAACTCATCTACCGCCTTTATTGCTTCGTTTCCCAATCTAATTCCTTCAGCATCACCTGATTTTCTTACACTGCACTCCATTACCCTAGTTTTGCTCGTGTTAATGTTCATCTTATATGCACATTTCAGCACACTGTCCATTCCGTTCAATTGCTCTTCCAGGTTGTTTGCTGTATCTGACAGAATTACTATATCATCGGCAAAACGCAATGTTTTTAATTCTTCACCCTGAACTTTAATTCCTTCTCCAAATTTCTCCTTGCTTTCCTTTATAGCTTGCTCAATGTACAAATTGAATAACATTGGAGAAAGACTACAACCCTGTCTTACTCCCTTTCCCACCACTGCATCCCTTTCATGCCCTTCAACTCTGACAGCCGCTGTTTGGTTTTTGTACAAGTTGTAAATAACCTTACGCTCCCTATATTTTACTCCTGCTTGCTTCAGAACTTGAAAGAGTTTATTCCAATCAACATTGTCAAAAGCCTTCTCCAAATCTACAAAAGCTAGAAAAGTAGGTTTGCCTTTTCTTAATCTATCTTCTAGGATAAGTCGTAAAGTGAGTATTGCCTCCCGTGTTCCTACATTTCTCCTGAACCCAAACTGATCTTCCCCGAGGTCGGCTTCTACCAGCTTTTCCATCCTTCTGTATATAATTCGCGTTAATATTTTGCAACCATGACTTATTAAACTGATGGTTCTGTAGTTTTCACACCTGTCTGCACCTGCTTTCTTTGGAATGGGGATTATAACATTTTTCTTAAAGTCTGAGGGTACTTCGCCTGTCTCATACATCTTACACACCAGGTGAAACAGGTTTGTCATGGCTGGTTCTCCCAGAGACTTCAGTAGCTCTGAGGGAATATCATCTACTCCAGGGGCCTTGTTTTGACTTAGGTCTTTCAGGGCTCTATCAAATTCTTCTCTCAGTACAGTATCTCCTATTCCATCTTCATCTACATCCTCTTCCCTTCCTATAATATTGTCTCGAAGTTCATTTCCTTTATAGAGCCCCTCTATATACTCTTTCCACTTTTCAGCTTTCCCTTCTTTGCTGATAACCGGTTTTCCATCAGTGTCCTTGATATTCATAGAGCTGTTTTTCTTATCTCCAAATGTTTCTTTTATTTTCCTGTAGGCTGTATCTATTTTTCCCCTGTTTATACATTCTTCTACATCCTTGCATTTGCCTTCTAGCCACTCCTTCTTAGCCATTTTGCACTTCCTGTCAATCTCATTTCTTAATCGTGTGTACTCCATTTTGCCTGTTTCATTTACAGCATTTTTATATTTTCTCCTTTCATCGATTAAATTTAGTATCTCCTGTGATATCCAAGGATTTCTTGTAGGTCTTGCTTTCCTACCTATTTTGTCCTCTGCTACCTTCACTATTTCATCTCTCAATTATACCCATTCCTCCTCTACTGTTTTATTTTTCGCTGTTTCTGTCAATTGTTGCCTAAAGCTCCCTCTGAAATTCTTAAGAACCTCAGGTTCCTTCAATTTATCCAGGTCCCATCTCCTTATTTTCCTACCTTTTCGTAGTTTCTTCAGTTTCAGCCTACAGTTCATAACCAACAAGTTATGGTCAGAGTCTATATCTGCCCCTGGGTAGGTCTTACACTGTAAAACCTGGTTCCGAAATCTATGTCTTACCATTATAAAATCTATCTGGTATCTCCCGCTGTCTCCTGGTCTCTGCCATGTATACAACCTTCTTTTGTGATTCTTGAACCAGGTGTTTGTTATAACTAAATTATGTTCTGTGCAAAATTCTACCAGGCGGCTTCCTCTTTCATTCCTTTTGCCCAGACCATATTCACCTAATATCTTCCCTTCCCTTCCTTGTCCTACTACCGAATTCCAGTCTCCCATAACAATTAAGTTTTCCTCTCCCTTCATTGTCTGAATAATTTCCTTTAGCTCCTCATATTTCTTCGATTTCCTCATCATCGGCAGAGCTAGTTGGCATATAAACCTGTACTACTGTTGTCAGTGTTGGCTTCGTATCTATCTTGACAATGATAATGCGATCACTGTGCTGATCATAGTAGTTTACCCGCATTCCTATTTTCTTATTCATTATCAATCCTACTCCTGTGATACCCCCAATTGATTTTGTATTTATAATCCTGTACTCACCTGACCAGAAATCCTGTCATTCTGCCACCAAACTTCACTAATCCCCACTATATCTAACTTCAACCTATCCATTTCCCTTTTTAAATTTTCTAATTTTCCTACTCGATTAAGGGATCCAACATTCCACCCTCCGACTCGTAGAATGCCAGTGTTGTCTTTCCTGATGATCACATCCTCTTGAGTAGTCCCCGCCCGGAGATCCGAATGGGGGACTATTTTACCTCCAGAATATTTTACCCGAGAGGATGCCATCATCATATGTTCATACAGTAGAGCTGCATGTCCTCGGGAAAAATAACGGCTGTAGTTTCCCCTTGTTTTCAGCCGTTCGCAGTAACTGTGTGGCAAAGCCACATTAGCTGATGTTACAAGGCCAGCTCAGTCAATCATCCAGACTGTTGCCCCTGTAACTACTGAAAAGGCTGCTGCCCCTCTTCAGGAACCACACGTTTGTCTGGCCTCTCCACAAATACCCCTCCACTGTGGTTGTACCTACGGTACGGCTATCTGTATCGTTGAGGCACGCAAGCCACCCCACCTCGACAATGTCTGTGGTTCATGGGAAGCATAATACGTGACTCAGCAGTGCCTTCAGCTTAACGCATACTCAACCTGATACAGGCTGTCAACGGGCACTTTTCGCACTAGCCCAGTGACAAGCCTTCTTGAAGCAGGAATTCTCTCTCTACGATTCCACCGACAACACTTGCTAGCTTCGTACATCACCCATGTTCATACCACACGAAATCATCCAAACAGCAAGCTTCTTTTTCCGTCTTTCGTTCCCCCCTCCCCACAAAGGCGACCCAGTTCAGGCCTTCAGGTTGCGGCCCACTCTCTTCACTCAAGTCCCTTCCCCTCCCTCCCTCTTTCCATTGTCCATCCCAATTGCCTCCTTGGTCTCGCCCCACCTGTGGCTCTGCTTGGTTTTGGCATGTCGTTCCAAGGCTTCAGTTCTGCCAGCGACACTTCATTGCCAGTTTGCGGTACTTATTGGCTTGTTCCGCGGTGCAGAAATGATCTACTCCGGCGGATCTGTGGTGGACGGCCGAACTGGTTTTGCCTACGTCCACAGAACTGGTAGCTATCTATGGTGCTCTAATGCATCTTGATTCAAGCCTCAGGGTGTCCTTTGTCATCTGTAGTGACTCCCTGGTGGTTCAGTGGTCTTTTTCTGGACCCCAGGGCACATCAGCATTCCTGGCAATGAACATATATACCAGTTGGCCAAACAGACCACCACCTCAAGACCTCTGGAAATTGGTCTCGTGGAAATGTACCTCAGGTTGACACTACACTGGAATGTGCGAGATGCCTGGAATTCGGAATGGCCTGCATTGAATGCACAAAACAAGCTTCGCGCAATCAAACCATCCACAGCCAAATGGAAAACTTAACTGAGGATCAAGCATTGAGATTCTGTTATGCTATGCCATCTCGACATTTGGCATAGTTTGTTGACTCAAGGCTATCTGCTTTGACGTGAGCCTCCGCCCGTGTGTCGCTGTGGTGTTGGTTTTACAATGGTTCATCTCCTGATGGACTGTACCACTTTAGCCCCCTTGCAGCACCTACCCTATCATTAGTGCTAGGAGACGATGCCTCCACAGCTGAGTCTGTATTTTATCCGTGCACCCATTCTATTTAATAGAGGGTACTTTATCCTGACCTCTCAGGATCCACCCCACCTTGACCTTTAAATCATTTTTAGTGATTTATGTCTTCAGACTAGCGGTTTGTTGGTATGTGCAATGTGACCAGCTCATCCATTATTATCCCAGTGATCTGCCAGCCACAGACTTTTGTTGTAAAACTTTTATATGATTAAACACTCTGTTTATTTTCTTCATTTGTGCCCCTTGGTGAAATGTTCACCATTGACCTGTACTCCTTGGGGGTATTCATTCTGTGTGTTCATTACCACACTACCATTGTTTCCACTGCACGATCTTTGCTAGGAGCAGGGGACTGTTACCTAGCAGTTTAGTCCCCTCTAATACAACAAATAAATAATATGAAAGACATAATTACAAAAATAACCTTAATCTACATTACACATTCTGTTCCTCCTACACTGGCCATAAAATTCTCAATACATAATCATTATTGTCATAAATATACAAAATATTTATAAAACAAGTGGAAGATTTACATTTCTTGCAGGTTGAACATATAACATTGTAACAAAATAATAATTGTATTTCAAGGGAGTAACACTCATCTCCCAGTTTTATTCTTGTTTGGCAAAAAAATGAATGATACGTTATCTCCCAGTACTCACACCACACTTCACTCTACACACAGAGCACTTAAATTTTCACTTAGGTTCACGGTGGGGCCATGTCTTCATCAGGTCCCACATGTTGTAGATTCTCTAATAAGTGTTACTCCGAAAAATCTGAAAAAAAAAGAAAAGAAAAAAAAATCTTACACAAAATAGGGATGGGCTATGAGCGCTCTTGAGAAACACACGACGCTAAGGCAAATTCTCGAGTACTCTCAAGAAGTTGTAGGCAGTGCTGCACTATCTGGAGGCTGAGCAAAACTACTCTAAGAAGGAAGCATTGCGACAAAACAGTCGTAATCCTTGTCTTCCGTACATACAAGGAGAAAACTGAATTATTATTATTATTAGTAGTAGTAGTAGTAGTAGAAGAAGAAGAAGAACGTTACGCAGAAGGCAAAAATCATAGGACTATTATTAAAACACGTGTCTTACATGAAACAAGAACTTCATTGTTACGATAAACAAATATGCATTCTGCATGTATTTATACTTACATTAGAAAACTGCTACAACATGATACATCCAATAACACCTTGCATACATTTACTAATTGTAGAAAAAAAATTGGTAGGGCTTACAGTATTAGCCAGCATTAAGTACATAAGCTTATTTCAGCTTAAAGCTCTGGTACTTTCTCAACACAACAACCACAGTTAACAACTAAAATACTGAATGTTGGTTTTCATTCCGTTCAAAAGTTCGTATAATGCTAATTTTGCATGTTACTGCAGGCAAATTAAAAATTACAATTTTCTGTTACTGGCAGACTGTTTCAGGCACTATCCAACCGTTTTACTGAATTTCCTTTTAATGTATTTGGAATGGCTAACATACTCGATAGCTCGGTATTTTGTCTGACTTGTATTAAAATAAGAATGCACTTTTGTATCCGTGAATGTTTCTGTTTGATTGCTAGATATATTGCATAATTTTAAATGTCTTACCATACCTACGGAGCTTCGGAACAGACTTTTCCATGCTCCGTAAAATACTGCCAGCTCTGTGAATTTGGTTTTCATGAATCCAATGCCCGTATTTTAATGATAATCACGGCAAGCTGCAAGCGTCGCAAACAACTGAAGTGTGTGGCGTGTTGTGCTGCCCCAGGCAGCGGACTGCAGCACAGCGCCGCTTCTGAAGAATCGCTTGAGTGCCGGCAGCTCGAGAAATTCTCGGTGCGCTCGAGTCACCATGCCTCACAGTTTCATCCCTACACAAAACCAGTTGGATCTGCCCAAGATAAAATATATGTATGTCTGGGTAAAATATCTCACTTTCAAACTCACAAATCTTATTTGTAAGATAGAAAACATAGAAAATCTGCAATAGCAAAGACAGGCTTCCTACCTACTCATTATCATTGCTTCATTATGCCTCATAACTAAATACTCATCATATCTCATTAATTAAGATTCTTCATCTTATAACACACTTTAGTTATATCATAATAATATTCCATTACCTTATTACTCATTACTCTATCAATACTCATTTCAATAGCCCATCAAAGAAAATATGAAATTCTACCTAAGCCACAACAATTCTCCAGAACCCTAGTCTACACTAACTTATCAGCTTCTACTTTTATTACTTCAATACAAACATAAACATATAAATTTTAGAACTTCTCTTTCCATTATCATACTGCTTTAAATTCATGGACACAGATACAAATTCTTCTCATAGCTAGAGATAATTTTGCTCACAACACACTTGCTAGATCACTACTGCGCTGACAAAGTGTAACACACTGACTTGATCTCAGTTAAGTACCATAATTGCACTAACTTTAGGTGTAATCTTTTGCTGCTGCTACATATATGCTGTAGAGGAGAAACCTAATTCAGGTGGATGGTATTGGCTTCACTCAAACATTACATAATACATTCTACACTATGGCAGCCTACAATTATACTAAATGAAACATAGTAGGAGAAGATTTACTGATTTACAAACTACTCATAGGATAGTTGAAAAAGAATTGAGTTACCTAAGAAATGACGAATAGGATCACCCAGCTGAGGGAAAGCATTACTCACCAAGTAAGGTATCGATCAAAGAATGATGAACCCCCTACCTACTTAGTTAAACTTTTCACTAGCAAAATCACTATTGACAAACCATTTACACAACAGTTGTGATCCAAAAATCATGTGAGTACTAAAGCCTGCCCCTCAGGGGCTCAGCATTAATTTGCTGAGTACGGGCTTGGCGAACCCGAGGTCCTGAGCCATGGGCTGTGTCCCGCCAACAGTCCGCTCCACCGTAAGCAATGTGCATGCTTCAACGACCATCGTTTGGCATGACGGTGGAACGTTGTACGTTTCAGGGCCCAGGGATCTTGGCTTAATCGCCCGGGTCGCGAGAACGGTACAAACCTCTATAAAAAAAAACTCAATTTCAAGGTGTGCTACGTGCGGAGGAGATGCATGGCTTTGAGGTTGAACAGTTATTAGCGAGCAACCTCTGAGGAACCTGCTGCACCTCAGTTGTATAAGGCTTATGCAGGCAAGTGGGGCTCTGCCTGGGTGCACCTTTATTTCCCTAGCTGCTTGTGGGAACACCATGAAAAGATCCTATAACGTTGCTGGACATATAACAGGCGTCTCTAAGAGAGGTCGAGGCGAACACAATGCCACAGAATATGACCCCAAACGTTCCCTTCCCTTGCCACACCATGGGAGGAATGTCAGGGTGAGGCTTATGCCCCGAAATACCTTGTATGTACCCATAATGATGGCGAATCATTCAAGAACACAAAGCCCTTGTTTTTTATTGAGTACTTGGAAGACAAGTTCAGTGAGGTTGAAGGGATGTCGAAAATGCGCTCTGGGTCAGTCTTAATAACGACGTCATCCCCAGTCCAGTCACGGGCCTTGCTTGCCTGTGACAAGCTGGGTGATGTTTCCGTAACGATAACGCCACACAACACCTTGAACATGGTCTAGGGGATAATATTCCATTAAGACCTGTTGCTGCAATCTGATGAACTAAGTGCCAACTTGGAATGCCGGGAGTACATTTTATTTGGCGAGTCCATAGGGGTCCGAAGAACAACAGGGTCGCCACCAGTGCCTTTATCTTTGCTTTTGAGGGTGATTCATTGCCTGAGAAAGTCAAGGTGATGATCTACCGGTGTGATGTAAAGCCCTACATTCGTCCCCATAACCAGGCTACATGCGATAGAGCTTCAGGTGGAGTCGCTGTTTACATCCTCGCAACTGTCCCTAGTGCTGCTGAGCCTCTCCAAACGACCCTAGAGGCAGTCACTGTTCGCATCCGGGCGGAGCACGAATTCACCATCTGCTCCCATTACCTTCCCCCGGATGCAGCTGTCTCTGTCACTGACGTTGCTGCAGTGATTGCACAACTACCCCCACCATTTCTTCTCTTGGGGGATTTTAATGTCCGCCACCCATTGTGGAGCAGGACACAGACGACAGTTTGTGGTAGGGATGTAGAGACACTTCTGTCATGGCAGGACATCTGTCTCTTAAACACGGGGGCTCCCATGCATTTCTGCGTGGCACGAGGCACCTACCCGGCAATCGACCTCTCTCTCTGTAGTCCGAGTCTGCTACCACATTTCTGCTGGAGGACCCACGATGACCTCTGCAGCAACGAGCATTTTCCAATCCTTGTGTCGCACCTGCACTTCCAACCTGCAGGCAGCCCACCTCAATGATCTCTCCGTTGAGCTGCTACTTATCCTGCACCAGTGTCTGCCACCGTGGACACAGCGGTTCGTCAAGTCACTGCTGCCATCATTTCAGCTGCTGAAGCCTCCGTTCCCACCAACTCTGGCTGCCCTCAGCACAAGTCCGTGCCCTGGTGGAGGCCAGAGATCGCTGCAGCCATTCGAGATCATCGGCGAGCACTCCAGCGCCATCGGCGCCACCCCACCATAGACAACCTGATAGCCTTTAAACGGCTTCGAGCCTGAGTTCACCAGCTCATACGGCAGAGCAAGCAGGACAGGTGGGAGAAGTATGTTGCCAGCATCGGCTCTCGAGCTTCGCCATCTAAGGTGTGGTCCCAGGTTAGACGCCACTTTGGGTACTGTCCATCAGCAGCAATCCCCAGCTTACCGATGCAGGGTACAGTATGCACCGATGCCACTGCTATTGCTGAGCATATGGCGGAGCATTATGCTTGCAACTCTGCAACTGCAGCATACAGTGCAGACTTTTATGCACTTAAAGAGTGGGTTGAACGGCGCCAGGCTGTCCTTCCATACGCGCTGGCAAAAAACATACAGCTCCCCATTCAGTGAATGGGAATTCCAAACTGCCCTCCACAGCATGCCCCAATCCCTCCCCGGGACCAGACAGGATCCACAGCCAGTTCATCCAGCACCTTCCAGCAGAGTTTAAACACCAGCTTCTTGCCTTATTCAACCATCTGTGGACAGAGGGGGCTTTCCCATCACAATAGCAGGAAAGCATCACTATACCAGTGTTTAAACCTGGTGCTGATCTACAGTTGGCTGATAGTTACTGCCCGATTAGCCTCACCAACATTCTTTGCAAGCTCTTAGAACGAATGGTGAGTTGGCGGCTTATGTGGACCCTAGAAGAGCATGGACTCCTTGCTCCACAACAGGGGGCTTCTGCCAGGGCCGTTCTACCATTGACAATCTTGTGTTACTGGAGTTGGCCATTCGCACTGCCTTCGTTAGGCATAAGCATTTGGTTGCTGTATTTTTTTACTTTTGCAAGGCGTACGATACCACCAGGCGCCACCATATATTGACTACTTTGCATGACTGGGGCTTACGTGGCGCCCTTCCTATTTTTATTCGAAATTTCCTCTCCGACTGCTCATTTCGGGTGAGGGTTGGAGCCTCTCTTAGCTCCCCCCGTATTCAAGAGAACGGTGTCCCACAGGGATCTGTCTTCAGTGTCCCAGTGTTTTTAGTGGCAATAAACGGTCTTGCTGCAGCTGTGGGGTCATCGGTCAATTGCTCCCTGTTTGCCGATGACTTCTGCTTGTATTTCAGCTCCGTTAGTATCGGTGTAGCTAAACAGCGGCTGCAGGGTACCATCCGAAAGGCCCACTCTTGGGCCTTTACTCATGGATTTCAGTTCTCCGCGCAGAAAACTCACGTGATGCACTTCCGTCGCCGTCGGGTAGTTCACCCGGACCCAGAGCTTTACCTGGGTGGTGAACTACTTCAGGTCGAGGAAACACATCGCTTTCTGGGCTTGGTTTTTGATGCCTGGCTGACTTGGGTGCCACACCTACGTCAGCTGAGACAGAAGTGTTGGCGGCACTTAAATATTCTCCGATGCCTCAGCCATACTGGTTGGGGAGCAGCCCGTTTCACCCTCCTTCAGCTCTACAAGGCTCTTATTTAGTTGCAGCTTGATTATGACTCAGCAGCCCCTTCTGCCTTGCGGGTCTTAGACCCCATTCAGCACACAGCTGTGTATCTCGCGATGGGGACTTTACGCACTAGTCCAGTACCGAGCCTCCTAGCCAAAGCTGGGGTTCCCCCTCTGCGGTATTGCCGGCAACAGTTGTTGGTGTGTTACATTGCCTGGGTACATGCTTCACCCCACTATCTGAACCATGGGCTTCTCCCACTTTCTGCACTCCCTTAACCACAATGTCGGCCCAGGTCGGGTCTTCCGATTGCGGTCCGTGTCCGTTCCCTTCTCTCCTCACTTAATTCCCTTCCTCTCCCTCCTCCTTTCCACTAGTCCCCCCATATCCCCCCCTGGACAATCCTCACCTGGAGCTTTGGTTGAATTTGTCCCGGGATTTGAAAGCCTCCATTCCACCACTGATTCTCCGTTGACGGTTCCAAGCACTGCTTGACACATTTCATGGTGCAAACATTATTTACACGGATGGTTCTTTGGTTGATGGTCATGCCACATATGCCTTTGTCTGTGGTGACCACATCAAACAGCGATCACTGCCTTGTGGAAGCAGCATCTTCACCGCAGAACTGGTAGGTATTTTGCAAGCTCTTGAACACCTCAAAGCTCTCCCCAGGGACTCGTTTGTCATCTGCAGCAACTCCCTGAGTGGCTTACAGGCCCTCGACCAGTTTCTCCCCAAACAGACTATGGTGTGAGCAATTCAAGATGCTGTCTTCGGCCTTGGTGAGTCAGGCTGTTCTGTCGCTTTTGTCTGAATGCCGGGCCACATAGGTATACCGGGCAATGAACGCATTGATGAGCTGGCCAAGCAGACTACTGCTTTATGGCCCCTGGATATTGGCCTCCCAGACTCAGACCTCCGATGCCAGTTGACCTGCAAGGTCCTTGGGGTTTGTAATTCTGAATGGGCAGACTCGACTGAACCAAATAAGCTCCATGTTGTCAAGCCCTCTACCACTGCATGGAAGACCTCCCTGAGAGCTACTCACAGGCAGTCGGTTGTCCTTTGCCAGCTCCATATAGACCATACCTGGCTCACACATGGTCACCTTATGCGTCTGGAGGACCCTCCTCAGTGTCGATGTGGTGCGCCTTTGACAGTTGCCCACATCTCACTTGAATGCCGCAATTTAGCCAAGAAGCGGCGAAATTTTAATATGCCTGACCCTTTGCAGCTTGCTTTAGCCGACAATGCCTCCATGGTTGATTCTGTTTTAAATTTTATCCGTGAGTGTGGATGTTACAAATCCATTTAAAGTTTGTGTGTGTCTGTCATTACTCTGTCCTCCACCTGCAAGTCTTTTAGGTAGGTGTTTTTAATGTGTCCCAGAGAGGCTGGATGTGTTCCTTATATTCTTGTGATCACCCAGCAAATACACTCTTGTACTGTTTCAGCCACGGTGGAGTAGCCGAGTGGTCTAAAGCGTCTCGCTGCGGAGCGCGCGATTGCTTGCCGTGGAGGTTCAAGTTCTCTCTGGGGCATGGGTGTGTGTGTTGTCCATAGGTAGTTTACCTAGGTTTATGTAGTTTGTAAGCTATGGACTGATGACCACGCAGTTCGGTTCGATAGATTTACAAACATTTGAACTGTTTCAGCCCTTTTATCCCTTCTTCGTTTTTACTTGTATCCTTTCTTCATATTTACCTGTGATTTTTAAACTTTGACTTGTTAATGCATTTACTTAAGAATGCTTAACACAATGTTTTATCTCTAAAACTGGGACAAAGGACTGATAACCACCACTGTTTAGTCCCTTCCAAAAACCAACAACAACAACAACAAATACTAATGCCTGGTATCACTAAGAAATTATGCTCTAACTTTCGTCCAACTAAAATAACTGATAAAAGGACTTCCTGTTTCACACTCTTGGATAACATATCATTAGCCAAATAATCTTTATTCCAGAAATGCATAATCATTATTGTATCTGTAATTCTTAATTGATTCAAACAAAAACTGAGAAATACCATTAAGATCCCTATTACTGTCTAGCGAGCATTTTACAGGTACAGTCTGCACACAAGTTGACACTATTGGATGCCAAACCTTATCAGTACTTACTATTGCTTCTTCTTCAATACAACAGATCTTCATTAATTCTCTCTCTGGATAAGCAGTCATACATTTCAGACAAATCATGTGAAGTCAAGTGACACACATTAAGGTCCGTTTCCACTTCCCTACTATTTTCTAGCTCTAACTCTGCATTCTCTTCCTGCTCACTTATTCTTTCTACTTTTGTCTTACTAACTACTTTACCATCATCATCAAAAATAAAATCATATACCTCCTCGTCCTCCTCATCACTAGATTCATCACTATCACTTGCTTCAAACTTTTTAACACCTTTCCTTTTTCCCTTCATTCTGTCTTAATGATTGCCCACCACCAGAAGCCTCCTGGCACCTCTCATTTGACTTCCCCATGTTCTGAACAGTTTCATAATTCTCTTTCACTTCTGGTGAATCAGACACATACAATTCTACTTACACTATCATGACTATTGCTAGTTGCATGTTCATTACTTATACTGGATGACTTACAATTTCTACTTACATACTTACATGACTATTATTACCTTCAAATACTTTATCTACACTTACATTAGTATATAAGTATGGCTTTTATTTTGTTTCTCCCCCAAGTGCGAGCCTTAATTGGAACGTATCTTAGTTTAAATTATTGATATGTGGAACTTTACCTCTTCCCTCACTCCTATCTCTTTAGTTCCTCCTGTCATTTCTATGCCAATTGTGACCATTCTCATTCTATTTGTTGCTATTGTTAGCATTGTTTCTACCATAAACCGATCTGCTCTCCTGTTTACATGAAATTCTCTCACATGATAATTAATATTGCCAAAGTTCTCTCTATGATCTTCTACATTTGGTTAAATTCTTGCCACTCTGTTTACATAATCCAAAAAGTTACTAATATTACTTCTGTGGTAGGTACAAGCAGGTCCCTAACTCCGTGAGGCAGTTTTGCTTCCAGACCCATAATATGTTCACTGCTCAGTATTTTGTCTAAATATTTAACTTTGTTGATCCAATACTGCAAAACCCTTTAACAGAACCTTCTAAAGTCATACCTTTCGCCATTCCAAAACTCACTCAAAATTATCTGATGTTTCCCTTTAGACCAATATTCATTCAAAAATTACTTCTTAAATTCTTCCCATGAAGTACAAGAATCTGATGCCCCAGCTGCCCAACCGTAAGCATCACACTTCAAGAAGCCCCTTACAAAAGATATTTTCTCTTTATCACTCCAAATTTCAGGCAACTTATTAAATTCCCTAATGAAATCAAGAGGATGCACATCACCATGAGGAGTTATTAAACTTTTTACAATTAACAGTAGAAACATTGCTACCCCCAGCACCTATACTGTACTTTCTGTTTTCTACCTTTTCCACTTTCTGCTCAATTTGTACAAGTTTAGAATCCATATCCTCAAACTTTTTTACCACAGATACAGTGTTTCCTTCCACTTTATCCTCTACCATGCCCAACCTAGTTTCCAATTCAGATTTTACCTGATCAATTAGAATTTCAAGTTCTTCCTTATTCTCTGTACAAGGTTTTCTGACAGACTAAAATCTGTTATCATAAGAAATAGAAACAGTTTCCACTCTTTTTTCATATAATGTAATTCTGTTATGATTATTTAGACAGGACTTATTAATTTCACATTTACATTTTCTTCTACAGTTTTTATTTTATTCTCGCAACTAACTTCCACTTCTCCAATTTTCTTTTTTAAATCTACAAAAGTACTGTTTAATGCAGCAAATTCATGACGCAAATTACTACTATTTTCCTCCATTTTCTGGTTCATTTCATCAGTTTCTGGTTGTTTTGATTTAAGCAACTTTTAACGTGACTGAATTCCTGACTATTTTTGTCCATTTTCCGACTTAAGTTTGCAATCACCACCTGGTCCAGCTACATTACCTATCATAGTGGATAAAGCTTTTGCTTCCCCATCCTTTATTCTACTTACATCAGACAAAGATTGATCTAATTCAGATATATAACCACTGTCTCCTACAGTATCTGATTCTTCGCCAACTCTACCCACCTTCTCAAAGCAAACTTCTTTCTTTATGTCATTTGGCCTAACATTTGCTTCCTGCTGTCCTTCATCCACCAATGCATTAATTTTTTCACATTTATCATCCATGGTTGAGTTTTAAGAACTTTACCTTATAAATACAAAGTTTTCTCAGTAGCAATTGGTGTTTTCAGTGGTGATCAGTGAGGTACAGCATTGCATTCAATGCAGTGTCCACAGACAGCTGCTACGGTGATTTCAAAGGCTGCGGTGGTATTTCCCCCATCTGTTTACAAACCACCTCATAATGCTAATTGGTTGACTTTTCCACAATGACGTTGGTGTTATTCCTTCCTCTGTTGGCTGCCATTTGACATACATTTTGTATAAACTAGCAGATGCAGCTTTTAAATTTGTAAGCAAATGTCTTGAAAATGCTCTTGAAATAATACTCTCTTATTACAATGATTGTTTAACTGTTCACTGTGTCACATTTGCATTACTACAGTTACGGCTACATACACCTCATTATTTATCATGCATTGTTGCAAAATACAGTTTGTCTTAAGTTCATTCAGTCATTAATCATGAATTCCTCACCCAGGCACTGCATATAACATACCTGGTCATAGATCATTGTTTCTTGATGTTTTCATAGATCGTTGCTCTTGGTAGCGGCTGGCGGAAATTTCATGGGGCAAAACTAATCCACTACAAATAAAGAAGCCACAACACAGAATTGCAGTTCTTTGACACTTTTAATGATTCATAAGTGCCCCATTGTCCCCATCTATGGCCATCTTACAAATCTCATTCCACCTGTATGAACCACAGACATTGCCGAGGTGGGGTGGCTTGCATGCCTCAATGATACAGATAGCTGTTCCGTAGGTACAACCACAGTGGAGGGGTATTTGTGGAGAGGTCAGACAAACATGTGGTTCCTGAAGAGGGGCAGCAACCTTTTCAGTAATTACAGGGGCAACATCAGGATCATTGACAGACCTGGCCTTGTAACGTCAGCTAATGTGGCTTTGTCACACAGCTACTGTGAATGGCAGAAAGCAAGGGGAAACTACAGTCGTTACATTTCCCGAAGACATGCAACTCTACTGTATCAATACATGATGATGGCAACCTCTTGGGTAAAATATTCCAGAGGAAAAATAGTCCCCCATTCAGATGTCCGGGCAGGGACTACTCAGGAGGATATGATCATCAGGAAAGACTACATGGCCATTCTATATATATGGCAGTTTTCTAGTATTGGATATGTATGGATCCAAAGTTACCAGAAGCCTCTTTAAAATGTCTCCTATTGTTTTTACATGTAAACATTTTCTGGGAAAGTCTACCCAACATCTTTTAATGTCTTTGGTTCTTACTTACTGCCTATCTTTGGATGAACATTTTCTGGGAAAGTCTTCCCGACATTTTTTAATGTCCTTGTTCCTCATTTACTACTCTTCTTCGGATAACTGACTGATCAGCAACAGTGCATGGGCACTTGTAAGTATTCATTATACAAGAGAAATGGCAGATTTTGGCAGCTGATTCTTGTCAATTTCATTAGGTATTTAAACATTCTATAGTCTGGGAGTTTAAATTCCACAGTACATTGTTGTATATGCTACTTTTGCTCTAGTTGAAAATGCGAGTTTGACGAAGCATGGTCATTTTACACAGGCATCAGGAAAAATATAATATGAATAGGATAACCATGACATTTATACTGATTTAGTGAATGAACATTTTGTACCTACCTGTAGCAACTGTTGTTATCTTGTAGAACTGAAATTCTTTGCTTCACTACCAGAATATTCACTCACAAACAGAGAGTAAATTTGCCTTGCTTTCTCAGCTCCGAGTGTGCTCTGGATGAAGGTCACTTTCTAACTGACGTAACTCAACACGTGTCAAAGGTAGCAACCCCTCCTTCTGGAATGATATGCATCCCTTCCCCTACCCAACCCACCCATCAAAAGTCCGAGAATTAAAAATTAATTTTTCAGGGTTTTGGCCACATTTTGGGGATTCCATCCCACTGTGCGCCACCCTGAACTACCGGCCAGCAGCTCTTCCAACATCGGCAATGGTCTACCACCGTTAATTTGCTACGCACAGGAACAAGTGCCACACTATCCGTTCTGCTAGTTCCATAGCCACTTCAGTGATGCCACAAGAAAGTGTTGTCCACCATGTCACCACCCAAATACAAAACACAGGATGGTTTAGGCACCACCTCCTGCTTGGACAATCATGGGCACCTACATATTTTTCACTCTGTCAGTGGTTTTTCACCTTCGAGTGCTTGCCTGTACATTTGTGACTGTTTTTCCAACTTACATTTTCTTATTGACATGGGCACAGACATTTCATTATTACCACCTTCGATGGTCACAGGCTGGCTCCAGTCTCACAGTGCCATCCTCCGAATTGTCAGTGCCACACAGCAGCTGTGTGTAGGTGCAACAAGCTTCACTGTCCGCCTGGCACCTAACTGTAACCTTTCTTGGAATTTTTTGGTTAAAGTGTTGTGCATGAGTGTTTTGACTCATGTAAACAGTCTGAATCACTCCTGTCTAATTGGTTGAGTGAATGTGATTGTGTGTTCCACCTGTGCCACAAGAACGAGGACATTGCTCACCACTTGGCTCTCATGGAGTCTCAGATAGCAGGACTCACACTCCAAGGTTAGTATGAGTGCCCCTTCAAAAAGTGCTTCCAGTGCCGTTGTGCCTGAGTGCAATATTACCAGTGTTTGTGACAGTCGCTACCCCCCACCGCTCATAAGCGGATGTTTGTAAGCAGTCCAGTGTTTCCATGCCAACGTGCTGCGCAACCATTCAACCTGTGTGGTGTCCCACCCTGGTGGCAACTAAGAACACTAATTTCTCTGTGCTTGCTAAATGGCTGTTATTTTATTTTTATTTATTTTATTTTATTTTATTTTTATTTATTTATTTTTATTTTTTTTTTTGCTTCTCCTATCAAGCCATCTGCTACCACAACATGCACGCCTCCTCCTGTCAGTGGCCACCACAAAACTATCATAATTCGCCATCCTGCCCCAGTGCTCTGGTGGCACGCCTGGGTAAACACACACCTGGAATTGTAACTACCGAGGCATGTCAGCACACTCCACTAGCCTTGAACTCAGCTGAGCCACCTCCCTCCTAGCACATGCCACATGACACACACTGGGCCACACCCCCTTCCCCATCTCCCACCTGACCTGTTACTACAACAATTAGTAGTGAATATAAACGAACCTCTCCTACTGTTACTAGTAAAGTATCAGTGGCAAGTTGCACCTCATAGATGGTCCACCCATCACCAGCAATTCGTGCTGCCTTAGAGAAATTGACAACTGTTAAAGAACAAATTTCCAAACTTTTACAGTCAGGTGTCATTGAGTCCTCATCTAGCAGCTGGTCTTCTCCCATTCATTTAGTACCCAAGCAGAATGGTTCCAGGCATATGTGAGGCGACTACCATAGCCTCAATCCTCGCACCATAATAGACAGTCACCCGATTCCGAACATTGCTGACTTCATGCAGACCTTGGCTGGTGTGAAAGTGTTTTTGGTAGTTGACTGCAAGCCTTCTTACCACCAAATCCCTATAGCCCCTGAAGATATAGAAAAAACTGGTATTGCTACTCTCATAGGTTTATTTCACTTATGGTTCATGCCTTTTGGCCTCAAGAATGCCACTCAGACATGGCAAAGATTTATCAATGAGATTCTGTTTCGCAAAAGTTTTGTTTTGCTTACCTAGACGACATTTTAATCTTCAGCAATTCAGTAGAGGTAAACAAAAAACATTTACAGATCCTCCCTGACACTCTTGCCACAGCCAGCATTGAGCTAAATGACAACAAATGCCAACTACACCAGGAATTGGTACTTTTCTAAGCTTTATGGTTTCCCCCAGACAAGATTGATCATCAGATACTTACCTCCCCCCACCACATTCAAAGTATTATGTCATTTCCTTGGCACAATTAATGATTACCGATGACATTTGCCAAGTGCTGCTGAACTTCAGGGCCCACTCACAGACTTTACCACTGGCAAACATATCTCTGGTGATTGGCCTGTTACTTGGACAGATGCCATGTCTTCAGCATTCATGGCCCTGAATGACTTGCTTGCTAAGTTTGTAACCATTGCTCGCCCTCATTCCATTGCTGAACTATTCATTACGACAGATGTGAGTGACACTGCCCTAAGCACAGTCTTCAGTCAATCTCTTGACGGTGTCATTTCTCCTTTACAATTTTCTCCAAAAAGCTATATAACACTCAAAAGAAGTACTCTGCCTATGATAGTGAACTGCTGGCGTCTATGAGGTCATTAAACATTTCCGTTCTTCCGACCTTCCTTCTATGCCCCCTCACAGACCACAAACCTCACACTGCTGCCATCCTGAACCCTCCAGTGGATCCCCCTCCCCCCCCCCTTCCCAACAGCGGTTCAATTCACCACTGATGTTCACTACATCAAAGGCATGGACAACATCATGGTTGATTTCCTCTCACGTATCAATGCCATTTCTTCCCTCTTAGACCTTTTCCAGCTTGCCACTTTACAAACAGTGAATGACGACACAATGCAGCTCATTCAAGACCCATCATCATATTTACAACCCATCAGCACCACCCTTCCTGGAATCGTTGGCGAGGTTTGGAATGACGAATCAATGGGCAAACTCTGGCCCTAGATTCTCTGCTACCTGCATCAGGAGATCTTCAACAAATTACACTGTTTAGCTCACCATGGGATCAAAGCTTCCACTAAGTTGGTCACTGACTGATGCGTCTGACACAACTGCCAGGAAGGGTTCATGCTTGTATTCTCTGCCAGTAAGTAAAGGTACACCCCCCTTGGTTCCTTCCCCATTCTGCTGCAGAGAATGCAGAGACAGTAGCTCATGGCTTTGTAAATACATGGATCTTTTAATTTGGTTGTCCCTCTGTCATTACCATGGACCAACACTGCCAATTTGAATCGTCACTCTTCCAAAACCTATGTCATTTCTTCAGGGTCAAGCAAATACACACTACGGCCTATCATCCCCAAGGCAATGTCATGGTTGAGTGCAAACATCACACTCTTAAAACTACCCTCATGTGCCACAACACACTCTGTGTGGAGGCGCTTCTGCTCAGATTGCTTCTGGGACTTCACACGACCTTTGAGCCAGACCCTGATGGCATGGCGGCAGAGTTTGTGTTTGGGAAAGCTCTGTTGCTACCAGCAGAGCTTGTACATCCTTCCGCTTTCCCTCCCCCTCCTTCCTCAGTCCTCCCTTCCTTTGTTGATTGGGTCTGCCTACATTTCTCCAAACTCTCTATTCCTTCTGTGACAAGCCACTCCCCTCTGCTCTCTCCATCTGCTCCCACATCTTTCTTCATGACAACACTGTCTGCTCCCCTCTCCAGCCACTGTACTCAGGACCACACTGTATCCGTGAGATGATGCCACTCCCTCCTCCATCTGATCATGATCTGCCGTCCCCCTCCCCTCCTTCTCCTCTCTCACCCCTTCCCTCCCATTGACCATGCCTCCCACAATGCTCTCTCCTACAGCTCTCTTACAAGGTTTCTAGCAGTCTCCCCTCTCCCTCCTCTTCTTTCATGAAATTCATCATTCCTGTTCCCCTCCATCTGGCCACTGATTCTCTTTCATTATCCATGACAGTACCATCTTTGTACTCTGGCCTTTCCTCCCCTGGCTCCTTGTCACCTTCCTCTAATGACTTACAACTGCTCAAACATTTTCCTCTGCCTTCCACTGCCCTTTCCCATGATGTACAAGCCTTCCTCCCACTTTCATCCGAGGTCCTCGTCATCATGTCGGTAGGAATTGCCTGGCAGCAGGGTCATCTGCATCACAACACTTGTCGACCCCATCACCTTGAAGATTTCATTGTTGGTGTGCCTCTATCTCATAAACACCAGCGCACTCAGTTAAGCTACTCATCACTCGACTTCCATCAATCCCGACGCCCCGGATTCTCCCTCCTCCCCTCCCCCCTCTCACAAGATGTGCTGTGTAGTGACCCATTGACAGAATGATCAATTGAACATGAATAGACAATGAAATATCTTTGCGTATAATCTTTGGGAGCTCCACTTCTCTGGGCTCCACCCACCATGTTAAGTTCAGTTGTTTTCTGTATGTGCTTGAAAACAGCAATAAATCGATGAACTCAAGTATATGTGTGGATTATTGGGGCCCCAACCCCATATAATTTCCATAACGTATATTGAGTGTCTTCCTCACACAATAAAGCACCTCTTGGAATTCAGTGACAACTGTGAAGACTATAACAATAGCCATCTAATAGTAAAAGTTTGGTGTTGTATTATTACGCCCACACAAATTGAAACAGTTGATCACCATTTCCTTGTTTCTGGACATTTATACAATGAATGTGATCAGGATTTTGGGATCACAGAAAGTCCCATTTTTAGTTACTAAAATGACAGACTTCATTGATCTTCAATCACTAAACCATTACTATAAAGAACTGTGCTAAGGATAGTAGGAAATTAGGTACTTCATTTAGAAAAGGCAAACATCAGCTGATGGTATTCTGTTACCAGAAACTGCCAATGAAAATTAAAAGAAAAAAGAAAAAGAAAAAAAGAAAAGAAAAATAATAAAAGTAAAATTTCTGCTTTTCCAAATCTACAACTCACTGCTGTGAAGCCAAAGATAAAACATAAGAGATATGAAGAATTGACAGAACTTCTGCAACTTGCATCACTGTTACACCAAATATTTTATTGTAGTTTATCCACTGAAACAAAGCCTAGGTGAAAATCATGCCCCAGTACTCTTACGGATGATGATGGTAATGATGTGCTACTGACTTGTGTAACAACACCTATGAAACATATAACGATATTAATACATGTTGAAAAGTCTTAACATCAAATTTGTTGTTTTGTAAATCAGTATGTAAACTACTAGTACAATATTGTATCTTGTTATAATAATAAAGACCTATTACTTGATTATGTACTCTGAGCTTTACCATCTTGTTTTATCTTAAGTAAGAGGTAAAGGGGTCTATGTGTGAACTATCCATTTCTTATATCTATCAGCAATTAACCAGCAGTTCTATGTATTTATTATCATTGGTTATAAAAAGCTAAGTTCACGAGTATTCATTTGATAGTGACAAGTGGTGAAATTCTCAGTTTTTCTCATACAAAAACTGTTGACATTCTTCCAAATGAAATACCAAGATTGCAAATTCATAATTTATTGAATAATGACCACTTTCAGTGAACTGTGTCACCAACATCTGGTCATATATTTTTATAAGCTGTTCATGTTATTTAAAAAATGGTTATAAAATAATAAGTGCAACGTAGCACTTAGCCACTATATAAAAATACACAACCTGCACTTTATTTTATATCCATTTTTAAATAAGATGACCAGCTTATAAAAATATTTGACTAGATGGTGGTGACTCCGTTTAACAAAAGCAGTTGTCATTCAATAAATTATTAATTTGTGATCTTGGCATTTCATGTTGAAGAATATAAAACTATCAGATTGCCTCCTAAACCGGCAATGTCAGGTAATGTTAAAAACTGTTTTTAGTTGGCTTGAGTTTTATTGAAATTATGATTTTTTCCCTTACTTAGACCCCTTAACTTCTGGGGTCCTCATATGGCACGCTGACCTAAAACAGAGCTGAAATGAGAGAGAGAACTATAGTGGTATACCCAAAAATGGAAATGGCAAGAGGAGGGAGAGAGTGAGGCATATCACTCTTTTCAATTCAGATTGAGAATGCAATCTGTTTTGGAAAAAAGTCTTTAAATATGATGATGATGACTGGTGCTTTAGGGCACTCAACAGCAAGGTCATCAGTGCATGTGCTCAAACTTAAACTGATGGAAGCAAAACCGTGTAAGGTGTATGTACTTACGAAATTAGAAGTACACCTAAAATTGTAAGAATGTCTTAAAATAAATTATAAAAGGACTAAAAATGAGGATAAAAATATTGACAGATCTAAGCGGCCCGGTGACCACTTAAAAATAAAGGGTGACCGAGCAACACTGACACACATTAAAATTGCACACCCAATATTTTGGGAAGAAGTCCAGACGTAGTATAAAATATTAAGACACAGACACCTCATCATCACCTAAAATATATTTCAGGTCCTGTGAGAGACCTAAATTTGCCCTCAGATCGACATATAAAATGCATTCCACTAAAATATGTCGGATCGACAGTTGTGTTCTACATCTGTCGCATGCTGGTGGTTCCTTGCAGCATAAAAGAAAACCATGTGTCAGTGGGCAGTGTCCGATTCTAAGATGAGTGAGGGCAACTTCATCAGCTTGTTGAGGGTGAAAGGAAGTATGCCATGGATGCACTGAAGACTTTAGTATGTGTAATTTATTATCCGTCACATCCAGCCACTGAACCTCCCACAAAACCATGGTTTTCTGTGTCACAATTGAGGTGACAGCTCCTTAGCCACCACATCAGCCAAATTGTTTCCCTGGATCCCTGCATGCCCAGGAACCCAACAGAAGATTATTTCCTTGTGGCATTGTTGCAGTGCAAGGAGATCATCTTGAATGTCCTGCACCATCTGATCTGCTGGATACAATTGGTCGACAGTGAGAAGGGCACTGTGGGTGTCTGAGCAGATCAGTAGCTTCACACCTTGATGCCTTTTGATCTGTTCTAGTACCTTCAGGAGAGCAAACAGTTCTGCATAATAAATGGAAAACTGTTTTGGGAACCCTATGTGAAGGGAAATGTCAGAGAACACTATGGAGCAGCCTATATGATTGCATTACTTGGATACATCTGTATAGATGATAATAAAATCTGCATGATGGTTAAAAAATTTCAACAAAGCTACTTTTATAAAAATTGTCAGAAGTACAAGGCTTTCGAAAAGCAGTCAGATCTAAAATCAGTGTAGGCCTGTGAAGGAGCCAGGGTGACCCCCTGCTCCACCTGTGGTGCTGAACCTTAATACCCTGCACTTGCAGCAACTCAGGTCTTTCCTGTGCTCGAATCCCAAATGATCTTGTAGCCTGTGGACAGTTATGGAACAAATGTTTGAATGGCTGCTGTGCAACACTGAAAGAGAATAACGTGTGAGGAACTGACAGAGCCATGTACGCCAGGTGTGCTAAGAGCAGAAGAAGACGAATAGAAAGTGGGGGCTCACCAGCATCTGCACACAGACTAAGCACTGAATGTGTGCTATATGCGCCAGTCGCCAGCCTGATAACTTCATGGTATACTGTATCCAGTATTTTCAGGTACGAAGGCCTGGCCGATCCATAGACCTGGCAGCCATACGCAAGTCTGGGTCGCAAATCTTTATAGAACTGCAGCAGACATGCCCTGTTGGTACCCGAAGACCCATGACTAAGGCATTTCAGTATATTTAGAGCCTTGAGGTATCACAGTTTGACTTCTTCAAGGTGCAGCAATCACGGTAGCCTCTTGCTGAAAGTGAGGCCAAGATATTTTACCTTGTCCTGAAAGGTGAGAACAGAGTCCCCAAGTTTTAAATAGGTAAATTAAAATAAACACAAACAGTTTTTTCCAAATAGAACTTAAAACCTGACGTGTTAAACCATTCCTCCAACCATCTAATCATCAGGTGCGATTGACAAGCAGCCGTTGCAACAGAGGAGAATGCACAGAAGATGGGAAATTTGCCATTACAATTAACAGCATTACATCCACCATACGATGATCTGCAAATTGTTCTTTGTCCACAAACAAAGAACACTGTACAGGTCATTGTACAGTGGATGTAATGCTGTTAATTGTAATGGCAAATGCTGACACACTTAAAACACTCCCTTAATAGTTGCTTAAAATGATCAGACAAGGCACTCCCGACCTTGTATCAGAAGTACCTTTCCAAAAGGAAAGATCTGATAAAAGTGGGCAGACACCCGTGAAAACCCCACACATAGAATGTTTTGCAAACATTACGCCTCCATGTCATATCATAAGCCTTTTTGAAGTCAAAAAATACACTAATGAGGTGTTGCTTACATAACAAAGCTTGCTGGACCTCTGCTTTGTGGAAGCAGAGGTTGTCAAGATTGGAGCGATACCTCCTGAAACTGCACTGGGAGCAGCTCAGTAAGGGCCTGCTCTCGAGGACCCATACAAAGCGCCAATTGACCATGTGCTCCAAAGTAGTTTCTATGCAACTTGTTAGACTAATGCTACAATAACTACCAGGGTCAGTACAATCTTTCCCTGGTTTTAAAAGTGGAATTAAAGTTAAAAGTTTTTCCTATCATCCAAATTTTATTATAAATCTCAAGGAGGACCTTCTTGGAGCATATGTTTAAATGTCGTAGCATGCTGTAAGTAATCTCATCATGACGAGCAATGGACAGTGCACACTCCTGCTCCCACAGTGAGAAAGGCTGATTGTAATCTTCCATGTTGCAAGAATGGAAGTCAAAACCAACACTCTCCTGTATCACCCGGTATTGATGGAAGGCTGAATCTGATGTAATATTTTATAAAATTCAGCCATTACTTGGGCAATGTCTCTTGACGATGTTAGGAGACACCCCTGCCCTTGTACATCTGCTATCAGCAGTCAGGAACTCCGCCTCAAGATCCTTCTTATTGCTTCCCATACTCTACTTGCTGATGTTGACCTGCTGATGGAGTTCAGGAACTCTTGCCAAGACCTCTGCTTGCTTTCTCTAACAACCCATCTCGCCCATGCCCTCACCATTTAAAAATTTGCCAAATGCGCCTCAGTTGGGACCAATGGAATTATCGCAATGCTGCCCTTCTGGCCCTGATCACAGGGCACCAATCATCATTCCACCAAGGGACAGCCAGTCTGTGACGTGTTGGCTTGGATTTAGGAATAGATACAACAGTAAAAAGCCAAATGTCTGTCTAGGTGTGTTTGCATTTCGATATGTCTGAGTGTGTGTGTATTTGTTTACCTTCCTTTTTTTCCCCTAAGGTAAGTCCTTCCACTCCTGGGATTGGAATGACTCCTTTTCCACTTCCTTAAAACCCATATCCTTCCCTTTTTCCTCCCCTTTTTTCCTCTTTTTCCTGAAGAAGCTGCCAGTGGTGGCGAAAGCTTGTATGTGTGTTTGTGTGTGATTTTATTTGTTTCTATCGACGAGTCGGTCCTTTTTATATAAAAATAAAAATAGAAAAGAGATGACTTACCAAAAGGACCGGCTCATCGAGAGAAACAAATAAAATCACACACAAACACACATACAAGCTTTCGCCACCACTGGCAGCTTCTTCAGGAAAAAGAGGAAAAAAAGGGAGGAAAAGGGAAGGATATGGGTTTTAAGGAAGTGGAAAAGGAGTCATTCCAATCCCAGGAGTGGAAGGACTTACCTTAGGGGGAAAAAAGGAAGGTAAACAAATACACACACACTCAGACATATCGAAACACAAACACACCTAGACAGACATTTGTGAAAAGCTGGATGACGTGGCGAATGGTGTCTTCAGGTGTGTGAGTGACCCTCTCCATGATGGTTTGTTTGGTGAAGGCCTATCGGTCTGAAGTAGGAGGAGAGGTCACAAGGTCACAGATGAGATCCACATGCTTGTGGAGGTGCATGATGAGGCACAGGTAGCAAGCTGCATCATCGAGCATGTAATGTTCGAATGTCAGTTCGACCAACGCAAACCGTGTCGAGGGCACCTCGAAGGAGAAAGGTGGTAAGTTCAGCAGATGACCCAGGGGTGGTGATGGGGGTGCTTCTGGAACATCAGTCACCCAGGAGACACCGAACTGTTGTGGTGTGGTGAACGAGCTCAACATTGTTGTTGAGTCCAACGGGGCGTCGAGGACAAACGGGCAAGTTGCAGATGGTCAAGGCGAGCTGGCTTGGGCAACCGCTGAGGCTGTTTTTCCAGTGAGTGGTGTGAAAGTGGGCAAAAGTTTGAACTCACACAGCTGGGAATAAAATTACGAAAAATTTCTGGGCTGTTATGCCATGCCCTTGTGGATTTATTATTAAAACCCAACGTATCATCACCGACTGTGGAGGACATCCAAAAGTGCCACAATCCCCCTTGAGAATGTCCTCCGCAGTCACGGACGAAATATTGGGTTTTAATAATAAATCCACTAGGCCACGGCATAACAGCCCAGAAATTTTTAGTAATTTTGGACATTCCGGCCATGAAAGTTTATATTTTACAACACAGCTGGGAATGTTCTAGCGGGACAACTGTGCTGCTGCGGTAGCAATTGTCGTAAATGCAGCATGGCAGACGCATCACAAGATGTAGGAATCACAAAGGACACACTGGTACTCTGTGGTACACAATAGTTCACACTGGCATAGATTGAGCGGGCAGGTCTCCTTAGAGAGTCACTTAAAACACTTGGAGGCATGGATTGCTTGTAGCTCGCCGATGCGTTGTTGACGAAGTCCAAGTCAGCTGCGCATGCAGAACAAGGCACGTCCGTAACAGATGAAAACTGTCTATTGTTCACTGAGTGGTTGATGCACCCAGTGTGATGAATGCTATTAGAAGCAACTTAAATACCGGAAGCACTAATGAAATTGTTGGTGACCACTGCACTTTGATGATGGAGCATGTGGTTGGTGGAGGGATACACACACACACGCTCACTGGGGCAGTTGTCAGCCTAAGATTCAAATTTTGAATAGTCAAACTGTTCAAGTTTTGCATGATTTAAGAGTTCTGTGCACACACAATGTGGTGGGGACTCTGAGTTGCACTGTTCATTGACAAAACTGTGGAGAACATGAGAGACGAGCCAAGGCCTGATTCTTTGTAAGTTCTTGCAGCATCCACCAGTAGTACTCGGTGTAACAAACATGTCCTGCAAGAAAAAGTTTTGTAAACACAGATTCGATGAACTTGAGGCAGGTACACACAGAATTTGTGGAGATGATGTTGTGGTGGCTTGAAATTCGGGCGATGGTGGAACAGCCAAGTTCATTGTAATCGTGACTGTTGAGACAAAGGGCACCGTATTTAAACTGTGAATAAATGTACAAAAATTAACTCCGTGGCACTAATCAATGAAAACGGCTGTATATGCGATTTTGGCATCACCAGTATGGGAATTAGATGGGGACGGGCCCTAATAACCCACACATATTCTAGAGTTCACAGATTATTGCTTTTCTTGAGCACATACAGGAAACAACTGAACTTAATATGGTGGATGGAGCCCATAGAGGCTGAGCTCACAATGATTACAGGCAAAGATATTTCATTGTCTATTCATATTCGATCAGTCATTCTGTCGATAGGTCACCACTATGTCAACAGACAAGATGTTATCACTGGCAACCCTTACTTGCCTGTCCTTCATGCCACATAAACTTATGGCAGTACCATTGTATGTCTACAGCTGTTGCAAGCAGGAGGTTTTTGAATTCATCACAAGTGATATCAGCATCATCTTTTGAAGTCCAAAGCATATTCCAACATGGTTGTAATCATTTTGACCTCTCTTGCCACCTCTTTTCCTTAGATAAAATTCTTTTTCAACTTCAGCTGCCTTTTCTTTTTCATCAGACATACCATGTATAATTTCATTTGAAACTAGTCACAAGCTACACATGTATCGGTATGAAGCTTGTGAAAGCTAAGGTTAAATTCTGTCTTGAATGTATCTCTGTAAATACTTTCATATTTCACTTTTTTATGTTTGTGACAAAATGTTCATGCATTTTATACATCATTGCCACACTTAAGTTTGAATGGAATTACTTTCAGTTTGGAGATTTTGCTCTACTCTAATGGCTGAGTAAATCAGGAATGTGTTTGCTGGGGCTGTGTGGGAATGGCCATCCCGTTCAGTCTGCACAACTGCTCCCACCCGAGGTTCAAGACCTTCCTTAGGCAGTCATGTGTGCGTGTGTGTGTGTGTGTGTGTGTGTGTGTGTGTGTGTGTGTGTGTGTGCACGCGCGCACACACGTTGTCGTTAGGATAGGTTTAAGTTTAAGTTTAAGAAGTTTGTAAGTCTAGGGACCAAGGACCACAGTAGTTTGGTCCCATAGGTTTAGATATATTTGAACATTTTATTTGTTTGCTGTGACTTAATTTAGAGGCTCCATTGCTTTCCCATTTGGCATTTGGTTAAATGGCAGATGGATTCAATTTCTTTTGTAATATCATTTCTTATCCTTTTGTTAGATATGTCAAGCATGTTTTTGCACAGTAAAACTTTCTAATTTATAAATACATATTACTTTTTTCAAGTAACAGCTGTGGTTTTCTTCCTCAAAACAGGCTGTATGTCTAGGGCACTATTCAAGAATGATGTTTGAAGGTCCCAGCTAACTATTTTCCAATAATTTTTAAATATTACTTCCATGTGCTCATGGGAAATATTTTCATTATATTTGTACCTACACTGGTGAATATTATCATGTAATTTTTAGCCCCATGAACTGTCATATTATGATCAACATAAGCCTATCCTGTGTTACTCAGTTTCTTCTTCTTCTGACATTTCCAGGTATGTTATATGTTCTATTCTTGCCCTTTTTTTTCATTGGCTGAGGTTCAAGAAGAATAGCATCAGCTGACAAGTGCTCAATTTTCTCCTCCTTCTATTGTGTTACCTAAAAAAAGTACACTAGATCAGGTTTTTGTAACATTGACAAAACAATGTTGTTTTAAATCTTACCAAGAATGTAATGAAGAAAGAAATACTTTACTTGCCCAGCTTCAGATGTATAGAAATTAAAAATGTAATGTACCTGAAGAAGCGTCAGAGGTTTCATCAACACAAAGATTGCAATCAATGTCTTTATCACAATCATGACGATCTCCAAACAGTGATGCATCATACTACTACTACTAATATAACTGTCATTGTCATTACTCATATCTTCATGACTTGTTATGTTAACTGCCTTGCGCATAGGATCTGTGGTGGCAATAGCCATAACAACCACAAACAAACAATAATATCTTTACAATTGTCTTTGGGCGAGTTGCCTCTTGGCTGCCACCGATAATCACGTTTCAGTCAGTGTTATGCTTGTGAGCTGTTGGTTCAATAAAGTGTTGAGAAGCATAAAAGTGTTTTTTCAGGGCTCACACCCCTTGAAAAACCCACATTGGTGACCCCGTACTGAGTTTCTTGTGCTGTGGTGTGTGTTTTAGTGTGTTTTACTTGCTCACGCTGGGTAAATTCGCCAAATATGGCAATATGTGATCCGACGGTTATGACCACAATAAACTCGCCAGTCCATCTTCCACCGGGCTTCACTGTGGTTTCTCAACCATTCTTCAACTCACTGCTGCTCCACAATTCATTGAGTGTATTTGTTTTGACGCCTCAGCAATTTTATTCAGACTTGTTCAATTTGGCCTGGAACAACAATGCACAGTGTCACACAATGGTCTCCGGCTTTGTGACCCCGAACTTGCATTCCGGTGCTCAAGTGACAAATAATACTCATATTTTGCAGGAGCATTTTGTGCATGCACATTCTCAACCAGTACCAACTGCAGATAGTTCAGTGTACAGTTCTTCAAATTTGTATTCATGGACTGTCATGGCTTCGCCATGTGCACCAGTGTATCCATCTGACCTATGTGCCTGGACATAGTTTTAACAGTGGCACACTGCCGCAGAACTATATTTCACCACCTGCATCTAATCAACTGGCTAGTGGACTCATTCGTGACTCTTCTTTGAGTTCTGCATTTAATTCAGGATCCTTGTCTCAAGCTTGTTCCGCACCTTTTCTCGTGTGCGCAGCTTCGGTTGCAGACAGTGCAGTGCAGTGCAGTGCAGTCTCAGACTACCACCAGTGCAGTGTTTACCTAGTAACTGTGTTTTTAACCCTCATACTCTGTCGAGTGCTTTCTCATTGTAGTGGGACAAGATAGCCGTACTACATTTTCCTATGTCAGCCCTGTTTTGAAGTTATAAATAAAAAAGGAAAGAAAATGAACATTTTATTTGGAATGCATACATATTTGATGTTTATGTAAATATTGTTATTTTTTATAATATGATTCTTAAAATGTTTTGTTTCTGTATGTTTCATGTACGATCAAGGCGCCGCAATCAAAAAGGGCAGCGTTGCCACCGCCGCAGCCGACATTACAGCAGACGGCCACTATTAAAATTTAACCGACTGCTACAGGGCTACGAATGCTGCTGCGCATTCTTTATTGCCATGCTTCAATTGTTTCAAAGAAGAAAAGAAAAGAATATTAGATTATAGTTAGTCTTGTTAGAGATTCAGTCCAAGCTAGTTGTCCATGTTCACGTTTCTTGCTAAACTGACGCTGTATTAACATGAAGAAGAATAAATATTTGTTAATGTTGAAAGATTTATTTACTTTTGATGAACTATTTAAAGGAATTACTTCTACAAATTTTAATTTATGTTGCGGTGTGGGACACTTTGGACAAAGTCAAGAGAATTTATACGGTTAGCTTATGACAGTTGGTGTTGGTAAGGAACTGTAAATAACAAATCAACAACATCCTAGGAACTGATAAAACTTTCTAGTTTCAAAATACTCACATGATTGGAGAATAAAGACAAACATGAATAATTATATTAACCATCGCAATTATATCGTCACCATGCCACTACATCTTGTGTGATCTTGTCAGGACAGGACAAAGTGTTCGATGTGCAGGCAAATTCGGCATCCCGACATGCCTTTGCCGCGTCTCACCCACTTTGGCCTAACACATCCACTCATGTGGCTGGCACATCGTGTGACTCTTTCACTATATCGTGCTCAACCACCCGTTTCATTGGCACAATTAGGTGCCTCTGCCGCGTCAGCCTTCCGAATCACTTCTCCTCAACAACTGCAAAATCAGCCTGACGTTGCGGTGCCAGATGCGGGACCTCAGGCACCGTCTTCTCCTCCTTCTTCACCACATGGACGTTTGCCCAATCTGCCTCCATTTTTGAAGCTCTGACTATGTGGTTCACCTTAGTACAAGAAATCTTCGACCACCATTCCCTGGATGATGCTTTTTGCTATCTCTGTCTCATCACACACCTGCATGAGCACACCAACCTAATCTGCAATCTGGTGACATCACCTCTGATAACTCGTTGCTAATTTGTGGGAAAGCAGATGATCCTGGGGCATGTTACGTGCACTCCTGATGAAATCATCAGATACATTCTGCAGGAGGAACATCTTGGTGGCAGGCAGCCTTCCCAGTTGTGGAGACGTCTTTGCATGCTGGTCAGCGAACAGGCAATGCCAGACTCAACTCTGATGGCAGTCTGGACCAACAAGCTGCCTTTACTGGTCCAGATGGCTCTGGCCTGCAATATCCTTGAGTCTCTGAGCAAGCACATCCACATCGCTGACCGAGTTCACGCTGCCTACTTATGTGAAGCCTGTCCACCGCCCACTCACTTTCCATTTGAACAGCCACCTCATTACCCTTACTGTTTCTTCCACAGTCGCTTTGGTGCAGCTGACAAGAAGTGCCATCCTCGCTGATTGTACTCAAACACAACTTACGGGGGGGGGGGGGGGGGGGGATGTAGACGCTGTCCCCGCTCGGAAGACAACAGGCACCTACTGACGCTACATTCTGTTTGCCATACTTCCACTCAGGTTGGTCACCTCTACTTGCACAACTGTGTTTCCAGCACCGGATTCTTCATTGATACCGGCGCAGATGTCTCCCTGCTACCCACCACTATGACACCCGGTCCTCTCCGCCCACATCATCTGCTGCTGCAAGCTGTCAATGCCACACAACTTCGGTGCACGGGTTCAGCCTCTTACTCTGTGCATCTACCTCCTGATTCCATTCTCAAGTGGAGATTTTTAGTGGCAGACATTCCAGAACCTATTGTGGGTATAGATTTTTTAATGCATCACAAACTTTCACCAGATATTATGCGCCACTCTGTTTCCCACCATCCCTGAAACAAAGGTTTTTTGTGTGATTTGTTGAGCTCCGGCTCTGCTTCTGTGAGTGCTGCTGCTGTTAGAGACCATTCCAAATTGTCTGATGACTTTGAAATGCTGCTTAATAAGTGGTTTGATGAACATAAACAAATGATTGACCTCCAGAGTGAATGGGAAAGCATCGTATGCCAGCTTGCCCATGTTGAATCACAGCTGTCTACGGCAAAATGATGTCTTTATGCTCTGCGGGCAGATTGCATGGTTAATTCCAGTGTTTCCTCTGCTATTAATGTTCACGCACCCACATGTGGGCATGATTCAGACAACCCGTCTAACCTTGCTCCTCATTCCTATGCTGATCTGTGCAAACAAAACGTGGTTGCCAGGCCAACCGCCACAGTAGTCAGAACTGTGCATGCACTCTGCCCTCTGGTGCTTGCTCTGCATGCTATTAACAACTCTCAGCCCACTGACCTAATAACTGAAACTTCAACTTCCTTGTCTCTAAACAACCTGTTAGTCGCCAGGCCATGGGCAAACATAAATCGAAGTTTATTTCTGCTGGCAACAATTATGCTTTTGTTCAAGATAAAGACTCAAATGCTAGTGTATGCCTCCAGTTGCACAGTTTTTCAAATGTTTGTGACATCCAGGAATGTGGCATGGTATGTTGAGGAAGATCAGGCAAAGTGGATGGGGAAAAGGAGTTGAGTTACTGAAGGAAGTAGGATGGGTGTCCTGGACCTGAGTCCAGATCATGAAAACATCATCAATAAACCTGAATCAGGCCAGAAGTTTGGGGTTTTGGGATGCTAGGAAGGATTCCTCCAGACTGCCCATAAAACAGATTGGCATAGGAGGGTGCCATGTGGGAGACCATGGCTGTGCCATGGATTTAATGGTAAACTTTCCCGTCAAAGGAAAAGTAGTTGTTAGTTAGGATAAAGTTGGTAAGGGTTGTGAGGAATGAGGTATCACGCTTGAATTGAGAGGGACATTGGGAGAGGTAGTGTTTGAGAGCAGAAAGGCCATGGGCATGTGGGATGTTGGTGTATAGAGAGGTGACATCCACTGTGACAACTTGGGATCCAGAAGGCAAAGGGGTGGGCATGGTGGAGAGTCAGTGAAGGAAGTGGTTGGTATCCTTGATATGGAAAGATACATTTTGCACAATTGGTTGGAGGTGTTGGTCAACGAGGGCTGAAATTCTTTCGGTAGGAGCAAAGTAACCAGCCACAATTGGATGTCCAGGATTATTAGGTTTGTGGATTTTGGGGAGCATTAGAAGGTAGGTGTGCAGGGTGCTGTTGGCATGAGGAGAGAGATGGATTCAGGGGAGAGCTTCTGGGAGAGCCCATAGGATTTTAACAGGGATTGAAGATCTTGTTGTATTTTGGGGATGGGGAGGGACTTGGGGAAAGACGGTGAGGCCAAGTTGGAGGTGAGAAACTCTTGGAGGGTAACAAGAGGGTGGTTAGGTGGAAGTGCAGGGGTATCTCTGTTGGATGGACGTATGAACTGGGACAGGCAGGGTTCTATGTTGGCATTGGGTTGCTATGGTCAGAGGGATTGGTGGCAAAGTGGTGTTTCCATCATAGGGATCGGGAAAAGAAAAGTAGGTCTTTGATGAGACCAACATGATTAATTTGGGGTGTAGGGGCTGGAGGTAAGACCTTTGGATAAAACAGAAATTTCTGTGGGTTTAGGTTTTTTGTGGACAGGTTAAGCACAGTGTTCTGGGGTTGATATTGTATTGGATGTTGTGGATTCATGGTAGGGAGTTTGGAGGGATAAGGTAGGTTCAAGAGGTCACCTAAGCATGGTCTTTGAGCTATGAGGGGTTCATGAGGAGGAACACTGTGAGTCAGATAAGGATTGGATATAGGTACTACAAGGTGGCAATATGTCAGCAGGCTGGACAGCTTGTGGAGGTGGTGTTTGGAGTGCTCCTCCAGTTGCTCTCAGATTGCAACCTTTACTCTCCTCAACCTATCATGCCACATTCCTGGATGTCAACCTCCACCTTACTGATGGTTCCATCCACACTGTCATCCATATTATACTTACCAACCACCAACAGCCCCTACACTTTGAGAGTTGACATCCCTTCCACATCAAAAAATCCCTCCCTTACAGCATGTCCACCCATGGACAGTGTACCTGCAGTGACAAGACATCCCTTTCTGAATATGCTGAGGGTCTCACAAAGGCCTTGTTTGTTGTCGTCTTCAGTCCAGAGACTTGTCTGATGCAGCTGTCCACCCTACTCTGTCCTGAGCACACCTCTTCATCTCCTCACAAGAACGACAACCTAGATCCATTTGAATCTGCTTACTGTATTCATCTCTTGGTCTCCCTCTGCAATTTTTATCCCACACACTTCCTTCTAATGCTAAATTCACAATTCCTTGATGTCTAAGAATGTGTCCTACCAATCTATCCCTTCTTTTGGTCAAAGTATGTCAGAAATTCCTTTTCTCCCCAATTCTGATCAATACCTCCTCATTAGTTATGTGATCCACCCACCTAATCTTCAGCATCCTTCTGCAACACCACATTTCAAAAGCCTCAATTCTCCTCCTGTCCACACTGTTTATCATCCATGTTTCACTCTCATACAAGGCAGCATTCCACACAAATGCTTTCAGAAATGACTTCCTTATGCTTAAATTAATATTCGATGTTAACAAATTTCTCTTTTTCAAAAAGGCTTTTCTTTCCATTGCCATTCTACATTTTATATCCTCTGTACTGTGACCATCATATATTATTTTACTGCCAAAGTAACCACCTTCATTGCTTCATTACCTAATCTAATTCCTTCAGCATTGCCTGATTTTCCAACACTGCATTTCATTACCCTTGTTTTGCTCTTGTTAATGTTCATTTTATATGCTCCTTTCAACACACTGTCCATTCCATTCAATTGCTTGTCCAGGTCCTTCGCTGTCTTTGACAGAATTGCAATGTCATCAGCAAAACAAAAGATTTTTTTTTCTTCGCCCTGAACTTTAATTCATTCTCCAAATTTCTCCTTGCTTTCGTGTATAGCTTAGTCAATGTACAAATTGAACAACATTCATATGTATATTCATACAGCTTCTTTTCTTGTCTCCAAATGTTTCTTTTATTTTCCAGTGGTATCTATTTTCCCCTTATTTATACATTCTTCTACGTCCTTGCATTTGCCTTCTAGCCACTCCTGCTTAGCTATTTCGCACTTCCTGACGATCTCATTTCTTAGTTGTCTGTACTTGATTTAGCCTGTTTAATGTACTTCATTTTTATATTTCTCCTTTCAATAATTAATTTTAGTATGCCCTGTGATATCCAAGGATTTTTTGCAGGTCTTGCATTTTTACCTATTTTGTCCTATGCTGCCTTCACTATTTCATCTCTCAATGCTACCCATTCTTCTTCTACTGTTTTATTTCCCCTTGATTCTGTCAATTGTTGCCTAAAGCTCCCTCTAAAATTCTCAAGAACTTCATGTTCCTTCAATTTATCCAGGTCCCATCTCTTTATTTTCCTACCTGGTCTCCTCCTGGTCTCTTCCACTTACACAACGTTCTTTCATGATTCTTAAACCAAGTGTTTGTTATGATTAAATTACTGTATGTTCCCTGCAAAATTCTACCAGTTAGCTCACCCTTTCATTTCTTTTCCCCAATCTAAATTCACCTACTATTTTTCCTTCCCTTCCTTTTCCTACTATCGGATTCCAGTCCCCCATCACAATTAAGTTTTCATCTCCCACAACTTTCTGAATAATTTCCTTTAACTCCTCATACATTTCTTCAATCTCCTCAATTGTCAGCAGAGGTAGTTGGCATACAAACTTGTACTTTGTTGGCTTTGTATCTATCTTGACTATGATAATGCAATTGCTGCACTGCTATTAGTAGTGTACCCACATTCCTATTTTCATATTCATTATCAGCCTACTCCTGTAATACCCCCAACTGATTTTGTATTTATAATCCTGTACTCACCTGACCAGAAATCCTGTTCCTCTTTCCACCAAACTTCACTAATCCCCACTATATCTAACTTCAACCTATCCATTTCTCTTTTTAAATTTTCTAACTTTCCTACCTGATTAAGGGATCTAACATTCTACACTCCGATCCGTAGAATGCTAGTGTTGTCTTTCCTGATGATCACATCCTCCTGAGTAGTCCCTGCCCGGAGACCCAAATAAGGGACTATTTTCCCTCCAGAATATTTTACTCAAGAGCATGCCATCATATATTCATACAGTAGAGCTGCATGTCCTCGGGAAAAGTAACAGCCGCAGTTTCCCCTTGCTTTCAGCCGTTCACAGTAACTGTGTAGCAGAGTCACATTAGCTGATGCTACAAGGCCAGGTCAGTCAATTATTCAGACTGTTGCCCCTGTAACTACTGAAAAGGCTGCTGCACCTCTTCAGGAACCACAAGTTTGTTTGGTCGTTTGTTTGGCCGCTCCACAGATACCCATCTGCTAAGATTGCAACTATGCGGCTATCTGTATTATTGAGGCATGCAAACCATCCCACCTCGGCAATGTCTGTGATTCATGGGGTTGGCCTTCCCTGGTATAAAATGCATTTATGGTGCCGCTGATATCTTTGTTACATGCAGATGTTAGTAGCAGTGCAATGTTTTGTACAGGATGGGTTCGAGAGGTGGAGGCGGGGTATAATTTCCGTGCGGCGTTTGGGGAGTGATTGGAGAAATCATGAGTACACGCAGCAGGTTTCATCTCCAGGAGAAGGTATATTTTTGATTAAGGGATACATGAGCTGGTTCTTAAGGCCTGAGGAGTGACACTAGTGGTAGATAGGAGTTTAGCATTGCTTGTAAGCTGTCGTGACACTGCACTAAAATCTGTGGTTGTAAAGCTTTGGGTACCACGATCCGATTTCTCAGTGAGTCTTTTTGTACAAAACATCATCCACTAGTTCGAAACCTGGCCGCTTGGCATACTCCTGGCATTCTGCATCTGCTTTCTGTTTTTTTTTTTTTCAGCTCGTCCACGAGTACATCTTCCACCTGCACCATCAGTACTTTACGGCTAAGTGCATCAGCGTTGCGGCAATTTTTGTAGTGTGGGTCACAATATCACAATGCGAATTGTTGATCAGTAGTCCATTGTTTGAAAGCTTTACCCGGTAAGTTTGCGATACCAAATGTGAATCATAGCACGTTACAGAGAGAGTGGTCGGGCGGGGCACGGCGTACAGCCGGCTAGTGGCAACGGAGGGCATTGCTTCCAGGTTAGCTGACTAGCACAGCAGTGTCCTTGTTAACCGCAGTACCACCCCAAACTAAAACAACTAAATCATATCCTTTGTTAGGCCTTTGATTATCTGTCATCATACCCTGAAAAGAGAGACATCTTACTTAAGATCGCCGCGATGAAGTAGCCGAGCGGTCTAAGGCGCCTCACTGCTGAGCGCACAGTTGCTCGCCATAGAAGGTTCGAATCCTCCCTGGAGCATGGGTGTGTGTGTGTTGTTCTTAGGTTAGTTTACCTAGGTTTAAGTAGTTTGTAAGCTACGGACTGATGACCACGCAGTTTGGTCCGATAGATTTACAAACGTGTCTTACCCAAGATCCTTCTGACCCCTCTTAAAGTGATGTCCCATTCCCCAGCAAACCTCGACAACATCCTAGACCATCCCTATGCCACTCCCTATCCCAACCCCTTACCACAACCCCTGTGGAAGACCCTGATGAAAATCCTGCCCAAACCACGCACCCAGAACTTCCTATTCGAGTCCAGTCACAGGCTTATCCTACCCCATCAGAGGTCGGGCCACCTGTGAAAGCAGCCATGTGATACACCAGCTCTGCTGCAATCATTGTACATAGTTATATATTGGTATGATGACAAACCAGCTGTCAGTCAGTAGGAATGGCCACCGCCAAACTGTGGCAAAAACTAAGGAGGACCACTCTGTGGCACAGCATGCAGCTGAACACAGTACTCTGGATTTCAGTGGCTGCTTCTACATCTACATCTACAACCATACACCGCAAGCTACCCGACGGTGTGTGGCGGAGGGTACCTTGAGTACCACTATCGATTTTCCCTCCTATTCCAGTCACGTATTGTTCGTGGAAAGAAGGACTGTCGGTATGCCTCTACCCGATCCATCTGGATCCTCCTCTCCACCACCAGTTCTTATGAACTGCTCAGATGGGAGTTGTCCCTTCAACACATTCTATAGTTCTGCAAGCATCCGGGCTTCAAACTAAGATAACTTCCCAACCTCGCACCCTATGCCCTACATCCCCCCCCCCTCTTCCTTCCCCACCGATTATCCATGTCTTCCTTACAACAGTGTATCACCCCTTACAATATCCCCTTAATTTATTACTTTTATATTTACTTTTTTTCCCTAACTTTATTTTTACTTTTCTTCCTATTTTTAATTTTCCTTATTATTTTTATTATTTCAAATCCCCCCACTCCTCTACATCACCCCTTTGTTAATGTATGTGGTTCTTTTTCTGATGAAGGCCATGGCCGAAAATTTAGGTTGTATGAATATGATTGTCTATTTTTCATGCCTGTCGGCAGCTCAGTGAGCCTCTTTACGGTGAGTTGTTATCTATCCTCCATTATTGACATTCCTATCAGACTTTCGACTGTTAAAAAGATGTTATAATTTATGAGAGTCTGATTTATAATTTATTACTAACTGTAACATACTTTGCAGTTTTGTAGGCACAACATGGTTATACTTATTACTATAATAATAAAAACACACACCACGACAGCAAAAACCTACACTTGAATAGCATGCAGTGGCTTCAAAACAAGTTATGGATTAAAAAGATCCATAAAGGCAGCTGGTTATATTTGAAACAAAAAAAAAAAAAAAAAAAAAAAAAAAAAAAAAAAAAAAAAAAAAAACTGCTAACTTAAGTTACTTGTTACTAGTCAAGCAATGTCTAGTGGCATCCTCCTCTACACCACCTCATAGGAGAGAAATGGTTACAGAAATATTTGGCTTAGAAACAGCTGTTCAACCTATTATTTTTAACACCTTTGTGTAATATGAAAGCTGGATGCTACCAATGTACTACTTTCATGTAAAATTCCTGCAATTGATTTCATGTTACTTATTGTAAAATTCCTTCCACTGATTTCAGCCCCAACAACACAAGTCACATCAACAGTCCACCAGAGCAGCTTTAGAAGGGTTGAAAAGTCTCTAATGCAGGGCCAGCAGTAAACAGGCTAAAAGAGGACAGTTCAACTGAATATGGACTCCATCATTAAAGTTAAGATTAAAAACTCAAGATCGCAGAATTGTTATTTTTATTTCATGACCGGTTTGTCAATGTAGACTATCTTCATATGGCAGTTGGTGGACACAGGCCTGCCGTGTCCACCACCACTACCTGCCCTCATGGTGCTAGTCACCTGAAGAGTCTACAATGACTAAAGCTGATCATGATATAAAACAACAATTCTGTGAAATGGATCGTTTTTAATTTTAACCATTATATTACGATTGCTGTTCTCCATTATGCTTTCTAAAATTACTATCATAAAAGTACCACAAGGACATTTGGCTGAGTCCTCATGATTGAGAAGATGGCCTTGTGTGATCTATGTGGCCAATACGTAGGCGACAAAGGATGATCGAGTCCCTACAAGAGAGCCTGAGAAAGGACTTCCATGTGACTGTAGAGGGCTTGATCGCACAGAGCTTGTTCGGTGTGCTCAAGATGGACCAATCCAAATTCTAAGCCACAAAGACCTTATGGTGCAAATCCAATTTGATATCCCTTTCCAGGATGCTAATACCTAGGAGCTGGGAGGTGGCGGTCTGCTTGGGCAGCTGATTGACATAACTCATTGCTAATGATGCTGATGTGGCATGGGGTCCAAACAAAGTCTACCAAACAACCAGACTTTCCTAAAATGAAGACGGAGTTATGAATTGATCACACCAGAGGATGGTAAGAAAAACATTGGTCGAGAACTTGTATGCTACTCAGAGAATTGCTACAGATGACAAACGACTTCATGAAGGCATGCTTGGATGTGTTCAAGAGCCGAGAGATTGCGATCAACTCTGCAGTGAAAATGTTACTGCCAGGAGGCATGGAGTTTAAGATGGTTGTCTTGAAAATAGGCATGCCCAACTTGGTCATCTGCCAAGGAACCATCAGCGTAAACCTCTTCTGCACTATGGAATGTGTTGAGAACGGCCAAGAACTTGTGACAGAGAATTAGTGGTGAAACTGATGCCTTTGAATCTTGGAACAATTCCAGATGAAGTGCAAGTGAGGGGATGGACCAAGGAGGTGGATAGGATTGGTAGGAGATAGGAGCCAAGAACCTGTTGCCAGCAGAACTGCAGGGGAAGGAACCCCAGCTTCAGAGAGGAGGCTCATCACTGGACTTGTGCAGACCTGTCACCAATCAAACACCACTGTGTAGTATTGGTTTGAGGAACCACAATTCAGAATGCACTGTCAAGTCATACACCAGGCTCCTGTAGTCAAGGCGGGATTGGATGATGACCTTGTACTGTTGCAGAAAAGTAGGACAGGCAGCTCCCCAAACAGGTAAAGCAACAAAGGATGTTCAGATACCACCAGCATTTTAGTTTAAGCCGGTGAAGGTGGGGTAACCATGTGAGATTGGTATCAAGGAGCATACCCAAGAAAGGATGCATTTCCTGCGAGCTCTGGGTGAACAGCCCTATGGTGACAAATGCATAATCCTCGTTTTTGCAGCAGAAATCTGGAAGACATAGGTGAAGGCCCAGGACTGTGCCTTTTGACAATTTACTACAGCTGCCATTTAGTAGTGAAGATGCTAGTGGTACTGAAGTAAACATAGAAGCCATCGGCGAACAAGGAGGATGAGACGGAGTAACTGACTGTCACATCAAGACCATTGATGGCAACTAGAAGAGGGGAACACTAAGAACGGATCCCTGCAGGACACCATTCACCTGGAAATGGGATGAGCTGAGGGAGCTACCATCCCTAACCCTAAAGGAGTGAAGTGACAAGAAGTTTTGAATTAAAATCAGGAGTGAAGTGCAGAAACCCCATCCGAACAGTGTTGCAAGTAAATGATGATAACAGGTAGTTTTGAAAGCATTTTGGAGGTTAAAAAAATCCAGGTGCTCATGCTGAGTGAAGGCAGTATGAATGGCTGACTCCAGAGATACTTAATTGTCAAGAACAGAGTAGCCCCAATGGAAACCCCCTGATGTAAGGCCCCGAGCTTCAAGGGGATATATGAACTGCCGACTCTCCATGTGTTCAAAAACTTTGGTGAGACTGATAAGGCAGTAACTATCATCAACCACCAGCAGATCTGAGCCAGGTTTCAACACAGGGGAGATGAACTGTCCCCTCCATTGGAATGTAAATAATCCCTCTGCTCATATACGGTTGAACAAGGCTATTAGCTGAAGATGAAAATTAACCGAGAGGTGGTGGAAGAACTGGCCACGTACACGATCTGAGATTGAAGTATTAGGACAATCAGCAAGAGCACTCTGAACTCCCACTTACTAAATGGGGCATTGTATTGTTAAGTACAACACGTAATGAACGACAACTGCTTACGCTCCACCTGTTCTTTGAAGGTGCAGAACTCTGGGCTGTAAGCAGCAGTCCTAGGACCGCGAGCATAGTGCTCTGCCAGATGGTCGGTGTCAGCGGTGGGATCGGTGCAAAATGTACCTTGTATGGAGAGAGAGGGGATTCCTGCATGTGGGCAGAAGCCACACTTGAGGAGGAGAGGCATGACTGCCAATGGTGGTGACATACTGCTTCCAGCAGTCCTGCTTACTCTACCCAGGGTGTTCACTCAATTTCAATTATAAAATTCCCTGACTTTTCCCTGTTTTCCAGAAAAAAATCTATTTTCTCTGACCTTTTATGGAACAATTATTAACATATATGACACAATAGTTCACATATACACTACTGCAAGGGGGCACACAAAAGACGAAGATAAAATTATTTGTGATGCAAAACCAATGAAGACGTTAACTAGAAACAAACACTGCTGTCTCTCATATTAAGTGACAAAAATAAATATCACCCAAAAAATATGATTCTGCTTTTACTATCCTGAATTTTATTAACTTAGTGCTTACTAGCTTTAATTCCACAGACAGTAATAAAATATTTTTACCTCTTCTGATGTTGGGAAGCTTCAGAACTTTTACTATAATCATACAAATTTATATTTATCATTCAACTACAAATCACTAACAAAAGTTGTAAAACCAATTGTATGGTTAATAACAACATTAAAATTACAATTTATAGCGAAGTACATATTTCATACCTTACTGTTAATGCATTCAATAATGTAGTTCTTCCACAAAAAAGACCACAGAGGAAGTTTTCTTGGAGAATATCCTGTTAATGTTTTTTGAGCATAACGGCCACAATAAAAACTCACGTAGGTGTGTAGGTGTGTTTTAGTTTCACCAATATAGAAACAAAAAAGAACAAAGTTATTAGAAGTACACATGTGAATAATATACATATAAAAATTATTATATTCAATGGATCACTTATTACCGACAACATTTCTTCTACTATCCTTGCCACTGACTGATAAGCTTCTCCCAACACCTTCCTTTTTTTCTCCTCCAGCTCCTTCATAATTAAAGCTGCTCTTTTTCCATCGTCAAGTAACTCTCGGTTGTCTTACTTTTTCACCAATGTTGTTGCACTACAGGTCAAAAAGTCATGGCGCTGCTACTTTGTCACCGTCAGTTTTCTGTCAAGTATATAACAGCTGAGCAGCGACTTGTCGCCTTCACTCGGCCATTACATGGTCATGTAAAAGTAACTTGTGTAGTACATGAAAACTTGAACACTTTTTCCCTGTTTTACATCCAACAGAGAAAATATCCGTGATTATATATACGAATATTGTAGACGAAAAATTACTCACCAGGCGAAGGAGCACAGGTGTGACAGCAGCACAAATAAATAGAACACACACACAGACACAATATATATATATTAAGAAAATTTTAATTTTTCAGAGTTTTATTTTGAAATCCCTGACTTTTCCCGGTTTTCCAGCTGATTTTAAAGTTCCCCGACTTTTCCCGGTTCTCCTGGTTTTCAAGATGGGTGGACACCCTGTTTACCAGATCAACCGACGGCTCGGGCGCTGAACCATTAGAAAGCAATTAAATGCTTTACAGAAGGGTGGTGCCCGGTGGTGCTGAAGGGCCCATCAATGCTCCCAGATGGCTTCAGAGATCTCTGACATCCACCAAGGGAATGACTTCCTCCAGAGAGCACCAGCAGTACATGGGCCCCGTTGCCTCACTAATGAAAACCATGGCCGCACTGACTTGGTGAACCACCACGTTGATATCAGCTGAAAGTGTAGCTAGAACCAAAGTGGCCGAAGTGTATGCTGATCAGTTAGCTCAGTGGAGAGACCAGTGGGCTGGTGGTCTGGAAGTTGAAACTGAAGGAGAGAAACATGGAGGGGAAAATGGCCGCTACCACAAAGTTTGTCATGGACCTCTCAGCTGAGATGCAGGAGACGGCTCGGACTGTAGAGAGAAAAGTTTATAACTAAATACATGCCATGTGTCACACTTAAGTGCATGGTAACACCGATATTGAGAAGGCATAGGTCTAACTGTGGTAATAAAGCCTCGATGTCCCTACTGTGGCCCAAGGTCCGAGTGCCATCCCACATGAGATTTTTGGCAATGGAATCCCGTAAGAGGAGGGAAGTTGGGTGACCAAGAAAGTAAGGTTCACTGAAGGCATTACCTCATTTGGGGGGGGGGGGGGGGAGGTATATAGAGCAGATAGTAATGTCCCCTCCCTCCTGCTCAGATTCGCACAGCCACTACCTCAAGAATCATGTGAAGTGGAACAGGTGCACTGAGGAGAGTTGCGAGAGCATAGACACAGACTCCATCAGACAACCTGTCATAATCTGCATGGTTTTATAACAACACCATTAGCCACAAAGGCCTGGGGCCCACTGGACAGGAAACCAGGTTTTCTGTAGGGCTTGAGAAATGGCAGGGAAGTGGCAGAGCAGCTGTTGTAACTCAGCTAAATGATGAAAATAACTAACTCAATTCCACTGAAGTATGATGTTTGAGTGGGCTGGGAAGACATGAAAGGACCCAGGAGGCAATTTATTTTTCATCATTACTAGCCACCACTGCTTTGGAGGTAGCCAGGTCAATTTACTTCTAATCTGAGGGTGCATCAAGTTCTAGATCCTGAGTGGATGCTAGATGCTCCATGTTAGTCTTAGATACAGAGAAGTGGACTGTCTCTCCTCCTACTTTTCGGAATGGTCTCGCCATTCCTCAAGTTATCTTATTCCTTCTCATAGACCAAGGAGGACCAGACAGTGCACTTTCAGTCACTGGCTGATGTTGACAGAGGTGGAAACCATGGAAGGAGGGGATCCCGTTGGGTGGGAGGAGCCAGAGGAGGCATGCACTTTACTAACTCAAGGGTGGGGACCAACGTCCCCAATGGGAGGGGGTTGTTGCTCCCAAAGATGGTGGCGAGGGAGCAACAAGAGATGGGAACTCACCAACCTTTAAGGGGGTAGGCAGTAGCTTTTGGTCCTGAGTGCCCAAAGTAAATGGTGCAATGGAAGGTGGTGAAGATGCAGCAGTGGCAAAGGTAGTAGTCAGTGGCACAGGATTTAGTCTCTCATACTTGCGCTTTATCGTTAGCATAAGATGGCCAAGATAAATGCATCGGTGAAACACTGTTGTTTTTAGGTTTCCTATGTATGCACCGGATGAAGTGGACACCCTGTTGCTCAAGGACGGCAAGTAGCTCCTCATCAGACTGCAAGAGAAGATCCCAGTGAAAGATAAGACTGTGAACCATAACTGAATGAACTGTGAGGAGTTATCGAGACAAGCACATCACCCACATTACCAGAGGGTAGTAAGACCCATGACTGGGCAGCAGACACTGTTTTGTTAAGGACTGAGCTACTTGGCATCTTTGACAGTGCCGCCACTTCTCCATGCATATCTTCCAAAATTGTCCACAAAAAACAAAAGCTTATTGGAAGCAAAGGATTCCACATCGGTCCTTGAGTGAATAGGGTTCTGCATGCTTTACTGCCCGTCATTCTTCACATGGTGTGGCAAGGAAAGGAAACAACTTGGGGTCATATTGCACTGCATTGGAATTTTTCCCCACTTTGAGAGAGTGGCTGTACATCTGCCAATGTTGTTGTTTGCTCGTTTTATCTTGGTACCACGAGCAGCTAGGGAAGTACTAAGTTCACCCAGGCAGAGCCCTGGTTTCCTGAGTGAGACAAATACATCTGAAGTGCAGCAGTGATCTGTACCGTCCTTGTGACCCAGGCACTTAAAGCCAAGATCCCCAGGCTCTGTAACATGACAACACAACAACATAAAACTTAGCCCATACCCACCAAACTACTGCTGAGTACGCTGAGGAGCAGACAAGATGTGCCAAATTGTCATGCAGGCCAGACGGGTGGGTCACGAACAGGGCAAGTGATGCTCAGACCCTCTTCGCTTTGCTCTGCACTTTTTGGATGTACTCAATACAGCACGAAATTTCATGTTGCAGTGTGATGCAACGCTGCCTCTTTTGGTCAATTGTGTGATTTTTTCGAACCGTCAGACAATATTTTCTGAAGCTTTCTGGTGTTAAAGAAAATGCAAAGAGCCAACACATTTTGGTTTGGAAAGAAATATAGGAAAAGGTTTCAAATCATTTTCAGTATACAGCCAATCTGCATCTCTTTTGGAGAAGTTTTCAAAACCTTTTGCTGTATCACTTAAAAGTATCTGTCCATTTACAGATGGATTTGCATTATAATTTCCAATTCAAAGACAAAGAAAAACGTATGCAAAATTTAAAAAGACACAGAATCCACAAGACTGGCAATCTTTTACTGAAACTCGCAACCTAGCGCGGACTTCAATGCGAGAAGCCTGTAGTAGTTACCACAACGAAATCCTGTCTCGTAATCTTGCAGAAGATCCAAAGAAATTTTGGTCATATGTGAAGTACACTAGCAGCAAAACACAACCAATACCTTCACTACACGATAGCAATGGCAATACTACTGATGACAGTACTGCTAAGGCTGAATTACTAAACACAGCTTTCCAAAATTCTTCCACCAAAGAAGACGAAGTGAACACTCCAGTATTCAATCCAAGAACAGCTGCCAGCATGCGAAACTTAGAAGTAGATGTTCCTGGAGTAGTAAAACAACTTACGTCACTAAACAAAAATAAATCTTCCGGGCCAGATTGTATACCAACTAGATTCCTATCAGAGTATGCTGATGCAATAGCTCCGTACTTAGCTATAATTTACAACAGATCACTCAGCGAAAGATCCGTACCCAAAGACTGGAAAGTTGCCCAAATTACTCCCAAAATTACAGGCCTATCTCATTGACGTTGATTTGCAGTAGGATTTTTGAACATATACTTTGTTCGAATATTATGAACTACCTCGAAGAGAACGACCTATTAACCAGTAGTCAACATGGATTCCGAAAGTATCACTCTTGCAAAACACAGCTTGCCCTTTATTCACATTAAGTGTTAAGTGCGATCAACAAGGGATCTCAAATCGCTTCCATATTTCTGGATTTCAGGAAGGCTTTTGACACTGTACCCAACAAGTGGCTTCTAATGAAATTGCGTGCTTATGGAATATCTCCCCAATTGTGCGGTTGGATTCACGATTTCCTATCAGAAAGAACACAGTTTGTTGTAATTGACGTAAGTCATTGAGTAAAACAGAAGTGATATCTGGCGTTCCACAGGGAAGCGTTATCGGTCCCCTACTCTTCCTCGTGTTTATAAACGATTTAGGAGACAATCTGAATAGCTCCCTTAGACTGTTCGCGGATGATGCTGTCGTTTATCGGTTAATGAAGTCAATAGAGGATCAAAAGCAACTGCAAAGCGATTTAGACAAAATTTCTGTATGGTGCGAAAATTGGCAATTGACACTAGATAAAGAAAAGTGTGAAGTAATACACACGACCACTAAAAGAAATCTGTTGAACTTTAATTATGCGATAAATCAGTCAAACCTTAAGGTCGTAGATTCTACCAAATACCTAGGAGTTACAATTACGAACAACTTTGACTGGAGAGAACACACAGAAAATATTGTGGGGAAGGCAAACCAAAGGTTACGTTTCTTCGGCAAAACACTTCGAAGATGCACCAGCTCCACCAAAGAGACTGCCTACATCACACTTGCGTGTCCTCTCCTGGAGTACTGTTGCCCCTTCTGGGACCCTCACCAGGTGGGACTGACGGAAAACATTGAGAAGGGTCAGAGAAGGGCAGCTCGTTTTGTTTTATCACATTACGGGGGGGGGGGGGGGGGGAGGTGTCACGGAAATGTTGCAAGAATTGGGGTGGAAATCATTATTAAAAGAAAGATGTTATTCATTGCGGCATGATCTGTTTGTGAAGTTTCAATCACCGACTTTTAGTTCTGAATGTGAAAATATTTTGCTAGCACCCACCTACTTAGGGAGACATGACCATCCCAATAAAATAAGAGAAATCAGATCGAAACTGGAATGATTTAGGTGTTCTTTCTTCCCACGCACTATTAGAGAATGGAACGGTAGAGAAAAGTTATGAAAGTGGTTAATGAACCCTCTGCCAGGCACTTGAATGTGATTTGCAGAGTATCTATGTAGATGTAGACAAAAACTATTACTTTAAAATTGTTCAGGAGTCCCTTCCACTTCTACATATATACTCTGAGAAGTGGGTAGCGGAGGGTACACTGTACCACTACTAGGTATCTTTTTTCCTAATCTACTACCAAATATGAACAAGGTGAAAAAATTGTCTCTATGCCTCTTTACGAGCCCTAATTTTCTCTATCTTGTCTGATCTATACGCGAAATGTGAGTAGGTGGCAGGAAGATTGTTCTACACAGCTTCAAATTCTGGCCCTCTAAATTTCCTTAACAGAATTTCTCAAAAAGAATGTTGTCTTTCTTCCAGCAATCCCCAGTTGAGTTCCTGGAGCATTGCCATGACACCTGTGCATTGCTCAAACCTACCAGTAACGAACCTAGCTGCTCGTCTCTGAACTGCTTCCATGTCTTCCTTTAAACTGATCTGCTGCAGGTCCCAAACACTTGAGCAATACTCAATACATGGTCGTAGAAGCGTTTTATAAGAAGTAGTACATCCTCCCAATAAATCAAAGTGGGCTGTCCACCTTACTCACAACTACTCTTACATGTTGGTTCCATTTCATATCACTCTGCAATGCTATACCTAGATATTTGAACGATGTGACTGCATCAAGAAGTTCACTTCTAATGCCGTATTCAAACATTATGGGATTGTTTTTCCTACTCATTTGCATCACCTTACATTTTTCTCCATTTAAATCTAGCTGCCATGCATCACACCAACTAGAAATTTCGTCGAAGTCATCCTGTATACTATTACAGTCAATTACAGAGCACACCCTCCCATACACCACAGCGTCATCAGCCAGCAGCTGTAATTTACAAGTTCCTCTGTTCATAAGATCATTTATATAAATAGAAAATAATAGCAGTCCTATCACACTCCCCTGCAGCACACCTGATGATGCACTCACCTTTGATGGACACTCGCCATCGAGAACAATGTACTGCGTTCTATTACTGCTTCATAATGCGGCGGCAGAAGTTATATCCAACTTTTGTGTGTAAAATTTTTTTCCCAATACTGAAATTAAATAAGTCAGTTACATGGCAGCTTAAGTGATGACAAGCTGATATACTTCCTCAGACTATCAGGGTGCCGACAGTTTGTTTAAAAGATATAAAATTTATTATGTCTTCAGTGAAACAAAAGTAATTAAATTTTTTTGTTTGTTATCTATTTTGTTAAAAACTATAGTCATGACACTGTCAATAGAAAATTGCTAAGCAATAATTTATTCCTTCCCTAACGTCTTTCTATGAAGACTGCATTTTGTTTTTGCCTCAGTTTTTATACCCTGGTTAACAACGTGGCATCACACAATATTACTGAAGGAATGTAGTTGCAAAACAAACATTCATTTTCTTCCTTTTGTACCAACAGTAAAAAGTGTATAAAACCACTCTTTATGATCTATAGCTTCAATTTTTCAAATTTCTTAATAGGGCATAGTATTAAACTCAGTCTTGTGTTCTGTGCGTGACAGTCCTGCCATCTAGCAGCATAGTGGGGCAAGAGTGCATGCCAATAGGCCACTCATGGTCCTGATTCTATGGTCGCCCCTGCTCCGATGGTATTGTTATTCAGGGGACAAGCAACAAACAGTTTAAATTATAATGCATTGAGAAATCAAGACCAACCAATTGTTACTGCTACTCTACTGACAATACTTTTCACATGATTTTATACCGACAAGTCTGCCTTTTGTGACATCAAGTGATCAATCCATCCTTGCATAGAAGTACCCAGACACTTTTGATCAGATAGTGTATTATTAGATATTAATTATGAAGGACATGTAACAATTATGATAATACATTGTTTCCAACAGCTGTAGGTGAAGTAGTTGTTATGGTCTTCAGTCCGGAGACTGGTTTGATGCAGCTCTCCACCCTACAATATCCTGAGCAAGCCTTTTCATCTCCTAATAAGAACAACAACCCACATCCACTTGAATCTGCTTACTATACACGTCTCTTGGCCTCCCTCTGCAATTTTTACCCCACACACTTCCCTCCAATGCTAAATTTATGATTCCCCTATGTCTAAGAACGTGTCCTACCAAGCGATCCCTTATTTTAGTCAGGGTATGACAAAAATTCCTTTTCTCACTAAGTCTGTTCAGTATCTCTTCATTAGTTATGCGATCTACCCACCTAATCTTCAGCAGTCTTCTGTAGCACCACCTTTCAAAAGCCTCTATCCTCTTCCTGTCCGCACTGCTTATCGTCCATGTCTCACTCCTGTACAAGGCAACACTCCACATAAATGCCTTCAGAAAAGACTTCCTTACACTTAAATTAATATTCGATGTTAGCAAATTTCTCTTTTTCAAAAATGCTTTTCTTCCCATTGCCATTCTGCATTTTATATCCTCTGTACTGCGACCATCGCATGTTATTTTACTACCCAAGTAACAAAACTCATCTACCACCTTCATTGTTTCGTTACCTAATCTAATTCCTTCAGCATCACCTGATTTTCTAAGACCGCATTCCATTATTTTTTGTTTTGCCCTTATTAATGTTCATTTTATACGCTCTCTTCAACACACTGTCCATTCCATTCAACTGCTCTTCCAGGTCCTTTGCTGTCTGACAGAATTACAATGTCATCAGCAAAACGCAATGGTTTTTATTTCTGCCCCCTGAACTTTAATCTGTATTCCAAATTTTTCCTTGCTTTCCTTCACAGCCTGCTCAATGTACAAATTGAATAACATCGGAGAAAGGCTACAACCCTGTCTTACTCCCTTCCCAACTGATGCTTCCCTTTCATGCCCTTCGAGTCTAATAACTGCGGTCTGGCTTTTGTACAAGTTGTAAATAACTCTCCTTTTCCTGTATTTTACCCTTGCTGACTTCAGAATTTGAAAGAGTGTATTCCAGTCAACATTGTCAAAAGCTTTCTCCAAATCTACAACAGCTAAAAATGTAGGTTTGCCTTTCCTTAATCTATCTTCTAAGATAAGATGTAAAGTGAGTATTGCCTCCCAGGTTCCTATGTTCCTCTTGAATCCAAATTGATCTTCCCCGAGGTCAGCTTTTACCAGCTTTTCCATTCTCCTGTAGATAATTCGTGTTCAAATTTTGCAACCATGACTTATCAAACTGATGGTTCTGTAATTTTCACACCTGTCTGCGCCTGATTTCTTTGGAATGGGGATTATTACATTTTTCTTAAAGTCTGAGGGTATTTCACCTGTCTCATGCATCCTACACACCAGTTCAAATAGTTTTGTCATGGCTGCCTCTCCCAGAGACTTTAGTAGCTCTGAGGGTATGTCATCTACTCCTGGGGCCTTGTTCCGACCTAGGTCTTTCAGGGCTCTGTCAAATTCATCTCTCAGTATAGTATCTCCTATTTCATCTGGATCTACTTCCTCTTCCCTTCCTACAACATCGTCTCTAAGTTCATTTCCTTTGTAGAGCTGCTCTATGTACTCTTTCCACCTTTCAGCTTTCCCTTCTTTACTGAGAACTGGTTTCCCATCTGAGTTCTTGATATTCGTAGAGTTGCTTTTCTTGTCCCCAAATGTCTCTTATTTTCCTGTAGGCGGTATATACTTTTCCCCTTCTTATACATTCTTCTACAGATCTGCATTTGGCTTCTAGCCACTCCTGCTTATCCATTTTGCAGTTCCTGTCAATCTCATTATAAGTAAATGGACAGAACACATGTTGTTTGCATTGTGTGAAACTAGGAAATGACTAGGAGTTTTTCATAATACAGGAAAAATAGAAAGAAAGTCACTTTTAATGAAATAGTAATCTGTGTTATTTAGTAACTATATAGTAGCAATGTACAATAAAATAACAATTATCAGCAGCAACAGTTTATAAAGATAATACAATGCAGTAACCTCATACATTAAAATATTAAAACTACAAGCAAAAACAATATGCATGAAGTTAACAGGTGATTTCTCTTTCTCAACTGTGAGATACAGTTCAAATGTTTGCTCCCTCAATTTGAAATTAACATGACTAGTCATATAATTACTTAAAAGCATGTTTATACAATATTCACAATTAAAGCAATATTTTTGGCACAAATACACACTGATATAAAGATACTATAATGCAATAACAAGTAACAATCTGAATTATATGTTTTAACAATTATGTCCAGAAGTCCTTCAGTGCCCTATGAGATTTGTAATATATATGGAACAAGAGCACAGAAAAAAACTGCACAATACAATGAAGTCAAATAATATGAATTATTCTTGTCCCCTTATACAGTTCTCACCCCATTTTTCATTTACACACACACACACACACACACACACACACACACACACACACACATTTTATATGCTTCATACATCAGCATTATAACACATTCTGCAAGTGTTTAGAATATCAAATAATACCCTAAATCATTTCCATTGTCACTCACTCTTTGGTAACAAGATATCAATGAGCTAAATAAGCTACAGAATAAAAAGAAAAATAAAAAGCTCTATTTTATTCCAATGTATGTCTGCTGCCAGATTATTCCATTCCAGTCTATACTGCAGGGCTTTTACTGACCATGTCAAAACTTTTAAGTAAAAACAATCAGTTTCCCATTAAAAAAATGTAACATTTTCTTACATATATGTACAGTAACAAAATATAGTCTCTGTTTAGATCTTATTACTTAGCTTGATACACAAATGTGACACTCGTGAGAAACTACAAAGTCACTGAATACACAACAAACTTCTAACACAACAGACACAAATCCCAATGAAAATATTTTTGCATTATGCAGGCTTTGTTGCTCTCTCAGTTATGTAAATGCAATAAGATTAATTTGAACACAACCACAACACTGGCCTCTTTTCTTTCTATATTCTGCAAGATTCCCTCTCTTACGTAATGATACATTACATGATATAATAATGGAAAGTCCAGGTTGGAATAAATAATATAGTGAGGACAGTTTACAACTCACCGCAAAGACGTGGCGACGAGCTGCGACAGGCACATACAAAAGACACACACATACAACACATTCAGCTATCGGCCATGGCCTTCTTCAGAAAATAGAGCACTCACGCAATCACACAGGCACACAACACAGTCATACAACCATCACCTCCGACTGGGCAGTCGGAGGTAATGGTTGTATGACTGTGTTGTGTGCCTGTGTGATTGCGTGAGTGCTCTATTTTCTGAAGAAGGCCATGGCCGATAGCTGAATGTGTTGTATGTGTGTGTCTTTTGTATGTGCCTGTCGCAGCTCGTCGCCACGTCTTTGCGGTGAGTTGTAAACTGTCCTCACTATATGATACATTACATGAGCTATATGTGGTTAATACTTCATCATAACATTAATGTAGATGTTTAATAGAACCACAGGTGCAGATTTTTATTTCCAATAACTTTATGAAAACAAGGATGCCTTGTCATCAGTGACAATGATTACTTTCTATGCACATTGTTATAAGACTATGAGGCATCTTCTGTGAAAGGATGCCCTCTCCACATAACATATTGCTTTGCAGTTTCTTTTATATTCTTCAAAGAGAAAGTCTGTTATTGTACATTTGAAGATTATGATCTAAGAACTATAGAAATTTGTATAGGAATCTCTCCAAACTGCTTTTGGGCCATCCTGCCCTGCCTATTGTAGCAACATATAGCAGAATTCTTTTTGCAAACCTCTATTTCACGTAATAAATGGTTATGACTGTTTTAATCAGGTCCACAATCATGCATCACCTTACTGCTACAAGAGTAATCTTAAACTTCTCCAAAGAAAGATGGGGAACAGCAATAACCATAGTACACAACTGATATCAGAGTTATTTCAAAAAAGACATTTCAATTTTAAATTGTATATTCAGGCCCATTTTCACAACAGTTAAAAATAATTTAAAAACAAAGCTACTGATAATGCAATTGTAGTGGACATAAATTCCAACTTAAACGTTGGTGTTAGTGTTTAATGGTAAAAGGTTGATGATCAAACTTAGCAAAATTTTTTTCCTACATCATATTTTACACTTTTCTAAAACAGAAATACATACAGGGGATGCTTGAAAGTAGTTCACTTTATTGCGGTTTTGTTAACAACTTATTTATTGCAGTCAAAAATTAAAATTGACTTAATAGCATGCAGAAACAGTTGCTCAAAAATTACGGGGAGGGGAAATGATTTGCAAAAATACTGCCCCGAAACAGACTAAGTTTAATATTGTTCAGTAATCAATGATTATCCAATTATGAAAATATATAAGAAATTACTTTTCACAGCAGACTTATTATTAAAATCAACAACATGAAAAATAATGAATCACTGATAATCTATAGCAAGAGAGCTTCATAAACAATCGTGTAAAGTGAAAGTTACATACTATATACTTAAAATTTGAAAATAATATAATTGCAGTACACACAGTAGTCTTGTTTCAGTATAAAGTAAAATTGCAACGGCAAAGAATTAGAGAACTGTAAAACATATAGATGTAAATCAATACTTTACATAAAAGGGATAATCAATGCACATAAAAATGTAATTTACAAAATACTATGCTGTGTCAATAGGCTTGCACTGACTGAATAACATTTTTATCAATAAAGTGTTTCACAAAACACCAAAATTTCATTTCTCAATGTGAATGGAATGCAAGATTAAGTGTCAATGACATAATGGACCTCACAACTGTAAACAGAGCAGCATAAATATTACTGTAACACAGAACTTTTAGTCAATATTTAAAGCTTGAAATTACTTTTCTTCACTATTTCACTCCATTATTTACATGAGGCATTTACATATTAAATATTACATGAAAATAAATAGTCCTTAAGAGAGAAAACGGTTGTACATGGGAACATAAAAGCACAGGAAACTCATTATTGGACAAGAGCAAGACGTGCTACTTCTTATTTCCTTATACTTCTCCCTGTAAATATATTGTCAAAGATGAAAGTCATGGTGTTTGAAGTGAAGATGTTATCGCAGTACACGACCAACACTGACTGATGCTTCTGGTGACTCAATATGCCTTAGTGCTGCCTTATTAAAATTGCAGATTGATCCTAAGAGGGCAGACCGAGTGCTATCTGTGGTGTTTAGTGTAGAATGGAGTGATTCAAATGGTCCTGTAAACAAGAGTTAAGTGATCAGACAAGATGCATAACTTGATGAAAATAAATTTTAACCATTTATAGAAAATTTATTGCTACTTAGAAAGGAGCTGGTTGCTAACGAACAGATTTAAAAAAAAATTAAAAAATAAAGTAAAATAAACTTTTTACAATTTAGAACATATGGGGAGGGTTAAGGTGTGTTTAGATGACACATATTTCATGGTAATAGAATTGCTCTCAGCACTGTTGTAATGAACAGCAGTTCTGCAGTATAGCTAGGCAATATTACTGATGTTTCAGGTAGCTGTTATTGTTGGGTTGCCAGTTTTATTTAATATTGCAAGACACTATCTTTTGCCGTCTTTGTGAATGTTTACCTCTTGCTCTTATCTTTACTTTCTATTACTCTCTCTAGAAGTGCTTCTGTCGCGTGTGAGCAAAGACAATGGTATTTCACCTTTGTACATGAATTTGCACCCATACATATCACTACCATATGTTGCAGCTATTTTCTTGTGAATAGCAATAAAAAATAGACAAACTAGAGGACTACGAATTATACTTGATAAAGTATACTAAAATCTTCCAGTCTTCAATCCTATACCAACTATGCAAAGCAAAATTGTGGAACATGCAAGTGGCTCTTCAATCATATCATTTTTATTTGATATTGAAAGTTTTATACTATCTCTAGATGTAACTAAAGCAGGAACTGATGTGCGAACAGTGACGTTTAGTAGTGAACAAAAATAAAAACTTAAGTATTCCTATTTCAAACTTTCTTTAATAAAATCCATCAGTTACCTAACGGAAGCATTGCATTCTTGCTACCATGAACATTATTAATGTTTAAACAAGTGGCATAAGCTTTTGTGAGAATCATATATAGCTAAAAATGTTCGTGGTTAACTAGCTCATTGTTTGAAGCATTCCACTTTTTAAAAAAATACAATGCCTCTACTCAGTCCAGTTTTCTTCTTATTTCCAAATTGACTCCCTGTGCCCTATAAAAGTAATAAAGCTGGACCGATTTCTAATGGATCAATAAAAATAATAAAGCTGGACTGATTTCTAATGGCTCAAATTCAGCCAATCTGGGGTAAAAGAGTGGCCCCTCGTGGAAATTCATGGCCCTATGAATGTATCATTGCAAACTTTGCTGAGTGTAAGTGGCTGGTAATGTTTTAGAACATGTGTAGCCACAATACTGCTAGACAAACATTGGAATACATCAGTAATATAAGTTTTTTTATGGCCCATGTAAATGTGTCGTTCAGGAAACTTCACAATTAAATACAAATGCAGCCTAAAATCACAGGACAGACATTTTCTCTGGGGAAAACCATAAACTACAATTAAATGGCATGAATAGATATTTCAAAATTTGGTAAGTTATACAATTTTCTACATTATTTCTGACTTAAGTTATTGTGTATTAATAATATGATGAGGATAGTGTGTAACTCACCATAAAGACTATAACTGAGCCACATATAGGAAAGGAAAGAAAAAAGTCTTATACTAACCTAACTTAGCTTTTAACCAGAGCCGACAATAGAACAAGAGCATGCACACACACATAAAACCATTGTGTGTGTGTGTGTGTGTGTGTGTGTGTGTGTGTGTGTGTGTGTGTGTGGTGTAGGCGGAGAGGGACGGCCGGAGGGTGGCAGGGACGAGGGACGGACGGCCGGAGGGTGGCAGGGACGAGGGACGGACGGCCGGAGGGTGGCAGGGACGAGGGACGGACGGCCGGAGGGTGGCAGGGACGAGGGACGGACGGCCGGAGGGTGGCAGGGACGAGGGACGGACGGCCGGAGGGTGGCAGGGACGAGGGACGGACGGCCGGAGGGTGGCAGGGACGAGGGACGGACGGCCGGAGGGTGGCAGGGACGAGGGACGGACGGCCGGAGGGTGGCAGGGACGAGGGACGGACGGCCGGAGGGTGGCAGGGACGAGGGACGGACGGCCGGAGGGTGGCAGGGACGAGGGACGGACGGCCGGAGGGTGGCAGGGACGAGGGACGGACGGCCGGAGGGTGGCAGGGACGAGGGACGGACGGCCGGAGGGTGGCAGGGAGGGAGGGAGGGAGGGACGGAGGGGGAGGAGGTGGGGGCTGTGTGTTACTCAAGAACTGTCTTTATTGTGAGTTGCAACCATTAGTGATATCCCAACCTGAACTTTCCACTGTTAGATAATGTGAAGTATTTGTGCCATGTGTGAGTAAAAGAAGCAGGAAGAAGCAAATTATGTAAAACCTGCCTAACCAAATACAATACTTGGAAAAAAATATGTTAGACCATGAAATATAAAAGATAAATTAAAATTATACTGAGTAATTAATTCAGATCAGAAGGATAATAGGAGTGAAGATCAAAATATGGCATGGGAGGAAGAACTGAAAGGAAACGGACTGACATGCCAAAATAATATTATCTAAGTTCGTACCCTATTGGGATGCCTTATTATTTATTTATTTATTTAATTCATTATTATTATTATTTTGACAATAATTTGGATATATTTTTTGCAGTTTTCTTGCCACTACCAATTTTATTTGACAGCTTAAATTTGTGACAACCTTCTCTATTTTCATTATCTGGAGCCAACTTTTATAACTGATACTTCTGTCACATAGTATCTAGAATCAAGTCCACTGAAGTGTGTCACATAGCACCACAATCATGTTTATCATTAACATCAACAACAGTCACAACTAAACAGAAATTAGCTCTGATAAATTGTGCTGCTGTTTATACAAACAGCCGATATTACACAATGTACCAATGTTACAACATAAGAAATTTCTAGAACCTTCCAGAAGTGAAAAATACTATAGCTATAATAAATAAATGCTGCTGGTTGAGTTTGAACTGGCGACCCACGGGTGGCAACACTAATTGCTATGCCCCATTGCAAGCAGCAGAATTTGCAGTAATGTTCCTCCACCTGGGGAAGAGAAACTCACTGTTTCAGAAGATAAAGCTAATCAACAGATGCAGTTAAAAGTAGCACATTTGCAACTTTTTTTAGTAGTCTGACAATACGCACAAGGGTAAAAATACATACGAAGTCTCCAGGTATAGGTCTAACTGGCTAGTACTCTGAGTAACAGTGGTCTCAGTTTTCCTCCTGGGTGTCCAGGGACCACATGTTAGGCAGCTGTCTTGCTTCTTTGGTTCCAATGATCAGGCATTTCACATAGTTATGCTGTGTATTGGCTAGTTGAAATGGGAACAGCATATCCATTGATCTGTTTAAGGGTCACAAGTTCAAAATGACAGTGTAAAGTCTGTAATGCCTTGCTTCACTGTTTATATATCATAGCCAAAGCTGACAGTATTGCGTTTCAACATCTTTGTTTGACATGAGTATAGGTAAAGAGCATATCTGATGTGATCATAGATTTTCTGGCAATATGGTGTTTGAAAGTCTCGGGCCTGTAGGTGGATTGACTGCAGCAATGACATTTAATACAACAATGAGGTTATTGTCCACAATGCTGTGTTCTACTATATGAGTCCAAGAAAGGCAGTAGGGTCTAAGTGATTCTATCTTTTTTTAATACAGCAAGGTTCTGCATCTACATCTACATAGGATACTCTGCAAATCACATTTAAGTGCCTGGCAGAGGGTTCATCGAATCACCGATATACTATTTTACCTCTCAGTCCATTCTCGAATAGTGCGCGGGAAGAATGAACACCTGAATCTCTCCGTTCGGGCTCTGATTTCTCGTATTTTATTCTGATGATCATTTCTACCTATGTAAGTGGGAGTCAACAATATATTTTCACATTCGGAGGAGAATGTTGGCGATTGTAGTTTCATAAGTAGCCCATGACGCAGCGATAAGCACCGTTGTTGTAATGATTTCAATCCCAGATCCTGTATCATTTCCATAACGCTGTCTCCCCAGTATCGTGACAATACGAAACGAGCTGCCCTTCTTTGGACCCTTTCGATGTCCTCCATCAAACCCACCTGATAAGGATCCCACACTGGGCAGCAACACTCCAAAAATGGACGGACAAGCGTAGTGCATGCAGTTTCTTTAGTAGTTCTGTTGCATCTTGTAAGGGTTATGCCAATAAAACGCAGTCTCTGGTTCGCCTTTCCCACGACATTATGTACGTGTTCTTTCCAATTTAAGTCAGAAGTAATTGTAATTCCTAGGTATTTTGTAGAGTTTACGGCCTTCACACTTGATTGATTTATCATGTAAACAAATTTTAATGGATTTCTTTTCGCACTCATGTGGATGACTTCACACTTCTCATTATGTAGAGTCAACTGCCAATTCTTACACCATACTGGTATCTTATTCAAATCATTCTGCAGTTGGTTTTTATCTTCAGATGATTTTACTAGACAGTAAATGACGGCGTCATCTGCCAATAACCTAAGAGAGCTACTTAGATTTTCCCCTAAATCGTTTATGTAAATAAGGACCAATAACACTACCTTGTGGAACGCCCGAAATCACCTCCATTTTAGTTAATGCCTTACCATCGATTACTACAAACTGTGTCCTTTCTGAGAGGAAATCCCCTATCCAGTCGCAAATTTGGGGCGATATACCATAACCACGCAATTTGATTAAAAGCTGTTTGTGAGGTACGGTGTCAAAAGCCTTCTGAAAATCAAGAAATACTGAATCAATTTGTGAATCCTTGTCGATAGCACACATCACTTCGTGTGAGTAAAGAGCTAGTTTTGTTTCGCATAAACGATATTTTCTAAATCCATGTTGACCTTGGGCCAATAGATCATTCTGTTCGAGATAATTCATAATATTTGAATACAGGATGTGTTCCAAAACCCTGCTGTAAATTGAAGTCAATGAAACAGGCCTGTAATTTAGTGGGTTACTCCTGCTGCCTTCCTTGAATATAGGTGTGACCTGTGCAACTTTCCAATTTTTTGGTACAGATCCTCCTTTGAGACAGCGGTTGTATATGGCTGTTAAGTAAGGAGCTATCACTTCAGCATAATCAGATAGAAATCTAATGGGTATACAATCCGGACCAGAAGCCTTGTTAAGTGATTTTAGTTGCTTCACTACTCCGATAATATCTACTTCCACATTACTCATTATGGCCTCTGTTTGTAATTCGAAATCTGGGATATTGGTTTCGTCGTCTTTGGTGAATGGGTTTCTAAAAGCTATCTTTAGTAACTCTGCTTTAGTAGCGCTGTCATCGGCAGGATCACCATTATTATCACTTCTGAAGCCTCATGCCTACATTACTAGTCAACCTGTTGGAACTTTCAGGCTGGCCAGTCAGCATAGAAAATCATAATCCACCATGACAGAGATGTTTTACCAAATATTAATGATTGTCACTTTTTGATTGCCAAATCAACTTCAAAGAACTCTTTCTCAGATGTACAGTAGTTCCCCATAGTTGGAGAGTACTTGTCAGTACCTTATTCAGTTCATACAAAATCTACACCCAGCACATAACCTAAAACACTGGTGTGAAGTTTTTATCATGTCTCTGAGCAAAAACAAGATTATTTCACTTTTGTTCATGAATTTACATTGGCATTGTCATAGTTCTAGATCTATATTAGTGCCCTTCCTAATAACAAGAAATATCTTTCTGCATCTTGTTACAAAAGAATTTTGAGTCTTCTTGTAGGAGTTCTTCACCAGACATCCTTTGGTACGGAAGTATTGTAGTTGGCAGAGAACACTAAGATATCGTCCAGGTACGCAAAACATTGTGGCAGTCCCTGGAGAACAGAGTCTATAAATCTTTACCACATCTGAATGGGGTTACATAGCCAAAACGTCATGAGAGATGATAGTTGTGATTGTGTTGTGTGCCTGAAGAAAGCCATGGCCGATGGCTTAAGAGTGTGAGTGTGTGTGTGTGTGTGTGTGTGTGTGTGTGTGTGTGTGTGTGTGTGTGTGCATGCGCGCGTATATGCACACGCATGCTGGTTGCAGCTTGTTGTCATGTCTTTGCGGTGAGTTGTTAACTGTTAATTGTTTAATTCCAACTTGGACTTCCCATTATTACATTTTTTGAAGAGAGAGACATTGGCTAGTCAGTACTTACTTTAGTTGTGTACCACCAACAATTGCACAAAAACATGAAAATGGAATCGCAAACTAGGACACAAGCTTTTGGAAATGTTTTCCTTCAGCAGGTACAAGAGGAGGGAAGAGGAAGGGCGCAGAAGGGAAAGGTGTTTATATAAAAGAAAATGGTGAATGCATGTTTGTGGGGAAGATTGTAGGTACTGTGGTATAGGGCTGGCATACATGGTGATAAACAGGCTTAATTAGATGTAAATAAGGAAAAAAAAAAAAAAAAAAAAAAGTGCCTCGGTTGCACAGTGGTAGAGTGCCAGGCTACAAATCCAAAGTTCGCGAGTTCGATCCCCGCCAGGGCCTAGGATTTTTATCTGTCACTTTCCACTTCTTTCACCTCTGGCAGTATTGCTCATGTGAAAAATACCGAGTAGCGCCGTGGTTCGGAACCCACGTTAAACTGTAGGTCCCCCTATAACTGGCTGGGTAAGTCAGTTCGAAGGTCGGAGGAAGGCAACGGCATACCACCTCCAAACAGGACCATGCCTAGTAAAGCACTGTGGTGTTCAAACCAATCTTCGGATTGTTGACTGCTTTACCTTTTTTTTTAAGGAAAAAAATTAAAAGTTTTTAAAGAAATTATGACCAACAATTGTTGATGAAAATTTAATTAACTTACTGGGGAAAAACAGGATGCTTCACCTTAAAAAGATCACCGGTGGCAAAAAAGAGAGTCTTAGGTGGCAGATAAAAGATCACTAGCGGCACAGAGAAGATCGTTAACAGCACATTAAAGTGGCCCAAATTGATAGTAAAATGGTTGATAAATGACAAAAATGTCGCTGTAGACTAGAGTTCACAGAAAGTATCACTGAAATTTTAGTCTAAATAATCTTAAACCTTTGTAAATGTAATAATATTTGTCACATAATTTCATCAATCAACCAATAGGCAGATGTCTTTTTAATAAATAATAAAATAAACGGATATGAATGTAAAATGGCACAAGAGTAGGCTATATATGGGGGAGAAATTAATTGTAACACATTACTGGAAGCTACGTAGACAGAAGAGAAATGAAGCGAAATAGAGAATTCAAGAGACAGATGTAAATGATAGTAAACAGATAAAAATGGTTAAAACAATAAGAAGAATGAGGACTATGAAGGTAATATTTGATTGCTGATGGACATTCTCCAGTGAGATGTTAAAATATTCTTGGAAAGACAGAGATTGGCTGGCCAGTACTTACCTTAGTTCTGTACCGCTGACAGTCACACGAAAATGGAAACGATAAATAGGACACAAGCTTTCCAAAATATTTTTCTTCATCAGGTACGAGAGCATATATAGTGAAATTATGCTGCACTGTTACAGGTCAAGAATCTAGGATCTTTACTGGCCATTTATCGCACAGTGTGAAATAGGCTTCATCATTAGTACATGTCATAATAAAAACGTCTTTATGTGCTTACATTATGAGCTACTGAAGTTTCTGGGACAGCCAGCTTTGATGAAACTATTAAACCTGGTGTACAAGATGTATGACTGACAAAACACCATCAGACTTCAAGAAAAATTACAAAGAAAGCAGGTGCACACAAGAGTGAAAATTTCAGTCCCATCAGTTATGGTTGCAAAATTCTAAGGCCAATTATTTCTGTAAGACTGGAAAACTAGTAGAAGCTGATCTCAAGGAAGATCAGTTTGGATACAGAAGAAATTACGAACATTTAGGCAACACTCACAACTTTTCTTGGAGTACATATTAAGGAAAGGCAAACCTACATTTATAACATTTGTCGACTTGGAGAAAGCTGTCAACAGTGGTGGCTGGAATACATTCTTTCATATTCTGAAGTCGACAAGGGTAAAATATGGAGATTGGAAGGTTATTTGCAACTTGTACAGAAACCAGACAGTAGTTGTAAAAATTGAAGGACATGAAAGTGACTTCACAGTTTGCTAATGACGTTGTAATGCTGTATGAGACAGCAAATGAGATGGAAGAGCAACCGAAGAGACTGGATAATGTCGTGAAGTGAGGATATAGAATGAAGATTAAAAAGAGTGAAACAAGGGCAATGGAATGCAATTTAAATAAATTAAGCAATGCTGAAGGAATTAGATTAGGTAACAAGACACTAAAGGTGGTAGATAAGTTTTGTTACTTGGGCAGTAAAATAACAGTAAAGAGAATATAAAATGCAGAATGGCAATGGAAAGAAAAGGATTTTTGAAAAACAGAAATTTGTTTACATCGAATATTAATTTAAGCGTAAGGAAGTCATTTCTGGAGGCATTTGTGTGGAGAGTTGCCTTGTATGGGAGTGAAAGGGAATTTTTGGCACACCTAGATTAAAAGAAGGGATTAATTGGTAGGACACATTCTTAGACATCATTTCCCGAAATGAGATCCATCCATCTTGAAATCCTTCCCACTCCACCAAGAGTGTCTTTCTGCCACCCACCTAACCTTTGTAACCTCCTAGTTCATCCCTATGAACTCCCCAAAACCACCTTCCCTACCCTCCAGTACCTACCCATGTGACCGTCCTCAGTGTCAAACCTGTCCTATGAACCTTACCACCAAATACTCCAGTCCTGTAACATGGGAGTTGTACACAATTAAGGGTAGAGCCACTTGCGATAGTACCCATGTGATTTACCAACTGGCATGCATGCACTGTGAAGCTTTCTATGTGGGAATGAGCAGCAACAAACTGTCCATTCACATGAACGGACACAGGCAGACAGTGTTTGTTGCTGATGATCACTCTGTGGCTAAGCATGCCTTGGTACACAGCCAGCACATCTTGGCACAGTGTTACACCGTACAGGTTATCTGGATACTTCTGACCAACACCAATGTTTCAGAACTCTGGAGATGGAAACTTGCCCTTCAGCATATTCTCTCTTCCTGTTCCCCACCTGGTCTCGACCTACACTAAATTCAAATTCCTGCCCACCATTCAATAACATCTTTGCCTCTGTTCTGTGGACAGAGCCTCTGCCTCGACTAGCATCTCTGTCCAACTTCTTTCCTTTTTACAAATGCCTACCTTGGTGTGTTTGCCTGTGTGTGTGTGGTTTATTTTTACCTGTCCTCACCCCCCCCCCCCCCCGCCCCCTCCCAAGTCAAGTCCTTCCTCTGCCAGCATTTGAACGACTCTTCAACCATTCCCTTAAAACCTGCACCTTCCTTCTTGCACTTTCTCTGAAGAAGCAACCTAGGGTTACAAAAGTTATGTTGTTGTGTGTATATGTTTTTATTGATGTGTGTGTCAACGAACCGGTGCCTTTTCTCCTGGCAAGTCAAATCTTCTTTACTTTATATATATTAATATATCCGTAACCATCCCAACATCCATAACATCCTAGTTCATCCCGAAACCCAGGCCACTGCCACAGGTATTATATCCTTGTGAAAGACCTCACTGCAAGACCTGTCCAATCCACCAACCCACCACTTCCTATTCCAGTCCTGTCACAGGCTTATTCTACCCTATCAGAGGCTGTGCTGCAATCACTGCACAGATTTCTATATTGGCCTGATGACACACCACCAAACTGTGGCCCAAAAAAGGTGGACCACCCTGTGTCACAATATGCAGTGGAGTATATGCTTGATTTCAATGACATTCACAATACGGGCCATCTGGATCCTCCCACCCACCACCAGCTTTTCTGAACTGAACATACGGTAGTTACCCCAACAGTACATTTTCCGACCTTAAAATTATCCAGGCCTCAACTTACAGCAACTTCCCCTTTTTCCACACCATTGAGTTCCAACCTCTCTATCCCAAACCTCTCCTATTTTGAATGCTGTCCGTGTGTGTGTGTGTGTGTGTGTGTGTGTGTGTGTGTGTGTGTGTAGTTGTCTGAGTGATTGTGTGAAACTGTGTGTTTCTTTTTCTGATGAAGGCCATGGCTGAAAATTTAAGTTGTGTAATGTGATTGTCTATTTTTTGTGCTTGTCAGCAGCTCAATGAGCCTCTTTACAGTGACTTGTCTTCTATCCCCCAAAAATACTTAATTACACACATTAAGTTATTTTGAACTCTGCACTGAGTGTAAGCAAAATGCTACTTCATGTAATGATTACTGCATAACCATTATAACCTTTAAAGATGTAGTTCTCACAGGTTAACAGAAATATAAAGTAGGTAGTATGGAATTTAGACAAAAATTGAGAATAACTTAATGGAAACACATTTAATTATTCTTAATAATAAGTTTGGCTTCACCAGATGAAAAGCAATGAAAGTGCCATCAACATGTTGCAATAGAACCACTTTACAGTTCAAGAAATATTAGAGGATTTTGTGCACTTCCTATGGACTTAATGTATGAGTGTTACTTTAGGTGAAACACTTATCAATAATTACAGATTTTAAAGTCAGATGAAGGAAGGTATTGGTCTAGGAAATTTTCTGCTGCTGATCAATGGAAGCAAATAAGAATGCAATTGTTACACTGACACTAGCACTTATTAGAACAGCCAAAATGGTTAGTTCTTTAGCCATCTTTTACACGACTTATGAGAAAATGCTTTATTCTCTTATTTCCAAACAGTTTTCTAAGCTTCACATTCAAGTCTAACTTTGTAAGCAGACACAGAATGTTGCACAACTTACATACTTAATGTGCATCATAGGCTTTACCTCTAAATGCAAATATGTTAAAAAAATTATACACACGAATTCAGCCCTATTCTCAATACGGTCAGATAAATAACTCACGAACTAACTGAAAATACCATATAACATACTGAAAGATGCATGGGTGAAAGAGAAATTAAATCACAGTATCTTGTTTAAATTAGATATTTTTGACTAGTTTCTTCAATTTTGATGTAGGTATATACACTCCTGGCCATTAAAATTGCTACACTATGAAGATGACATGCTACAAGCATGAAATTTAACCCTCAGGAAGAAGATGCTTTTCAGGGCATTCACACAAGGTTGGCACTGGTGGCAACACCTACAACGTGCTGCCGTGAGGAAAGTTTCCAAACAATTTCTCATACACAAACAGCAGTTGACCGGTGTTGTCTGGTGAAACATTGTTGTGATGCTTCGTGTGAGGAGGAGAAATGCATACCATCACATTTCCGACTTTGATAAAGGTCGGATCATAGCCTATCACAATTGCAGTTTATTGTATCGCAACATTGCTGCCCACATTGGTCGCGATCCAATGACTTAATAGAATATGGAATCGGTGGGTTCAGGAGGGCAATACGGAAAGCGGTGCTGGATCCCAACGGCCTCTTATCACTAGCAGTCGACATGACAGGCATCTTATCCGCATGGCTGTAATGGATGGTGCAGCCACATCTCGATCCCTGAGTCAACAGATGGGGATGTTTGCAAAGCAACAAACATCTGCACGAACAGTTCAACAACGTTTGCAGCAGCATGGACTATCAGCTCTGAGACCATGGCTGTTGTTACCCCTGACACTGCATCACAGACAGGAGCGCCTGCGACAGTGTACACAATGCCGAACCTGGGTGCATGAATAGCAAAACGTAATTTTTCGGATGAATCCAGGTTCTGTTTACGGCGTCATGATGGTCGCATACGTGTTTGCCGACATCGCAGTGAACGCACATTAGAAGGGTGTATTCGTCATCGCCATATTGGCATATCACCCGGCATGATGGCGTGGGATGCCATTGGTTACAAGTCTCAGTCACTTCTTGTTCGCATCGACAGAACTTTGAACAGTGGCTCTACCCTTCATTCGATCCCTGTGAAACCCTACATTTCAGCAGGATAATGCAAGACCGTATGTTGCAGGTTCTGTACTGTCCTTTCTGGATACGCAAAATGTTCGACTGCTGCCCTGGCCAGCACATTCTCCAGATCTCCACCAATTGAAAACGTCTGGTCAATGGTGGCCGGGCAACTAGCTCGTCACAATACGCCAGTCACTACTCTTGACGAACTGTGGTATCATGTTAAAGCTGCATGGGCATCTGTACTTGTACACACCATCCAAGCTCTGTTTGACTCAATGCCCAGGCATATCGAGCCATGAGATGGTTGTTCTGGTACTAATTTCTCAGGATCTATGCACCCAAATTGTGTGAAAATGTAATCAGTTCTTGTGTAATATATTTGCCAAATGAATATGTTTGTAATCTGCATTTCTTCTTGGTGTAGCAATTTTAATGGTCAGTAGCGTAGAATTCTTTGTGTTTATGAAATATATTCCATACCAATCTTGAAAACAGTGGCAATGAATGTGAAAACACCACCTTACAACTTAAGTAAAATTCCTTTACTGATAGCTGTTGCTTCACTTTCAAAAACCTATAGTAACGACTTTAGCTTATTTCTCCCTCACATGGACACACAATACACAAAAAAGTTATGTTATCTACAAGTAAAATTAAATTTTCTGGATTATTACTACTACTACTACAAGTATCTAGAACTAATCTAACGCAAGACAGCACAATTACATTTATATCTCATGACTTCTGCAATACAACTGAACTGATTATTAATGCAAATTAATTGCCTGATTTTTCTTATCACTAAAGTTGATACAAAACATCTATAAAATGCATGCTCTTAGGATCCGAGAAGTATCATTTTTCACAAACCTTAAAAGTATCAAAAAAGACTGCATCAAAACTACTTACAAATGCTGTAAGAATATCAAGGTGCCACACTCTGGTGAACAACGTTTCACTATACAGAAAACTTACCATGAATATGAAGTTAAATTTTAGTTTTGTTTTGTACTGTGTCACTGAATAAAACATTTTAAAACTCAAGGTGCAATGGCTGAGATGGAGGTCATGTGCATGAGCTGTGCTGATATACAGGGAAACTTTCCTGGTAGGAGAAAGATGTATAAAAAATAAAGGTCGTTTAACTTACCGAAAGTGCAGGCTTGTTGACGGCCTCAAAAACAAATAAAAAACACGCACAAACACAGATTCAAGCTTTCACAACTGTTGGCCACTTCATCACGAAAAGAGGAAGGAAGGAGGGGGAAAAAGGGAAGGATGCGGGTTTTAAGGGAGTGGATAAGGAGTCATTCCAACCCCAGGAGTGGAAAGTCTTACCTTAGCGCGCGCCACACCAAGGCAGACATTTGTAGTCCAAACGGTCTGCCTTGGTGTGTGTGTGTGTGTGTGTGTGTGTGTGTGTGTGTGTGTGTGCGCGCGCGCGCGAGTGCGCGAGCGCACGCACGCACTTGTTTACCTTTCCTTTTTTCCCTTAAGGTAAGTCCTTCCACTCCCAGGATTTGAATGACTCCGTATCCACTCCCTAAAAACCCGCATCCTTCCCCCCCCCCCCCTTCCTTCCTTCCTCTTTTCCTGACGAAGCGACCAACGGTTGCGAAAGCTTGAATGTTTGTGTGTGTGTTTTATTTGTGTTTTTTGTGTCTATCGGTGAGCGTGTGCTTTGGGTAAGTCAAACAATCTTTGTGTGTGTGTGTGTGTGTGTGTGTGTGTGTTTACCTGCATGTGCTTGCACTCTCATTTCCTGACAAAAGTTGTGGTCCAAAGCTTTAGTTGTAGGAGTGGGACTGTATGCAGCTTACCAATTATCTTTATGGTGAGTCACATTCCTTCCTCAAAATGTTGTTGATACTAAACTAAAAGATCTTCCTGAGAGAAAACTGGTTGCAAATGCCTGACAATGTGTCACATTTGAAGCCTTTATAACTAGTTGTGCTTATATTACATTTCTTACTTTCACTCCGTAATGAAAAGTACATATATTATTCTGAAATCAATATTACACAAATGGCAAAATACTCAACAAAAGGTTTTTTTTTAATATCATACGTAAACAGTTTTACATCTTGTAATAGCAAAACAGCTACTTCCAAAAGTAAGCTGTTTGTACGTCTGATTTTGTATGAAAAGAATGACAAAGAAATTTTACTTGGATTTTACATATAAGAATAACAACGGAAGATCCAATTGTAATGACAATAATGGAGGCTAGATAACAACACACCATAAAGATGTTTAATTAGCTGCTGACAGACATGAATAATAGACAATCACATTCACACAACTTAAATTTTTGGCCACCGGTCTTCATCAAGACATGAAACACACAAATTCACACAATAGCTCAGACAACTATACACACACAACTATTATCTCTGGCCACTCCAATGCTACAAGCATCTTGACAATGAGTGGGGAGGAGAGTGGAAGGGGAACTACCCCGAGTAAGGGTGAGTATGGAAAGTTCAGTGTTGCATGTTGGATTGTAAAGGCATTGATATGTGGAAATGTAACATTCAACACTGAATGCAGTGAAGTGAAGAGGCAGGAGAGAATAAAAGGGAGGTGTAGAGGTGTGTAGTGAAGGGGGGAGGGGGAGTGATTTGAAATGATAAATGAATAAATAAATTAATTAAAAATGTAATTAAAGGGGCAACACAGTTGAAAGGAAGACATGATTGGGGAACGGGTGGGATGGAGGAAATGCTAGGTGTATGGCGTAGGGACAATTACCATCTGTGTTTTTCTAAAGAGTTGGTGGTGGAGGGGAGGATCCAGATGGCCTAGGTAGTAAAGTAGCTAATGAAATCAAGAGTGTTGTGTTCAGCTGCATGCTGTGCCACAGGGTGATCCATCTTTCTTTATGTCACAGTTTGATAGGGGCCACTCATCCTGACGAACAGCTGGTTCATTGTCATTCCAATATAACTCACTATGCAATGATTGCAGCACAATTGGTAAATCACATGGCTGCTTTCACAGGCAGCCCAACCTCTGATGGGATAGGCTAAGCCTGTGACAGGACTGGAATAAGAAGTGCCGGGTGGGTGGTTGGGTTGGGGTTTGAAAGGGACCAAACTACTATGGTCATCAGTCCCTTTTTCTAATCACAGAGTCAACATAACAGACCACTAAAATAGGACATAACGTGTTTAACTACATCAAACAGTAGATGGAAAATGTCATAAATCAAAGAATCAACTAAAAGGAAGAAAGAAGAGGTTTAAAAGAGAAGACCAGAGTTCAGGCTGGATGTTCACACAACAAAATAGAATGTCCAGCCACTCTGCAAAACATTAAAATCACCTGCCTAATAATATTAAGCAGGTGCAGAATAAATAGATGAGGCATACTCAAGAACGTCAGATGGAATTTTAGAATTCACTGTTACGAACAAAAGTTAAAACAGAATCAGCCACAGAAACACCTAAAACAAGTTGTAAGGAGTCAGGAAGATTAAAGTCCGCCTCTGAGGGGCGAAGGTTGGGCATTCGAGTAAGATGTGGGTGACTGTCAAAGGCGCACCACATTGACAGTGAGGAAAATCCTCGCGACGGAGAAGATGACCGTGCGTAGGCCAAGTATGGCCGATGCGGAGTCGGCAGAGGACGACAGAATCCCTGGGAGGATTCTGCATAGAGGACCTCCACACGTTGGTTGTCTCCTTTATTAGTCGCAATCTGTTGGGCATCCGTAGGGCACGCTATTTTGTACTCCACAGACCAAGAACGCGACTATGTAACAGTGAATGGATTTCAGGAGATGGGATACTTATATCCAGGATTGGTTTGTGGGTAGCCTCTTTTGCTAACCTGTTGGCCATCTCGTTTCCAGCTATCCCAATGTGCCCTGGTGTCCAGACAAATACTACTGACCACCCACAGCGATCGATGTCGTATAGGGATTCTTGGATGGCCTTCATCAAGGGATGGTGAAGGAAGCACTGATCAAGGGCCTGTAGACTGCTTAGGGAGTCACTGCATATGAGGAAAGACTCCCCAGAGCAGAGAATGTGATCAACTGCACGAAGGATGGCTACCAGCTCAGCAGTGAATATGCTGCAGCCATCCAGCAGGGAGTGCAGTTCCTTATGTCCGGAATGTGTATAAGCAAAGCCGACACAACCATCTGCCCTCGAGCCAACAGTGAAGATTACTGAGGAGTCCTGGTACCCATCTAGAATTGACAGGAATTGCCCGCAAAGTGCCTCTGGGTGAACGGTGTGTTTGGAGCGTTGTGTCACGTCCAGTCGAAGTAGAGTTTGAGGTAAATACCATGGTGGTGTATGCGACTGGAATTTAAACAAAGATGGTAAAGGAAAGCACTCCAATTCACTCAGAAGAGACTGAATGCGGACACTGACTGTCAAGCCCGATTGCGGCCGCTGTTCTGGTATCTGGAGTACTCTGTTTGGAAAAAGGAGACTGTAGTTGGGATGAGTAGGCATACCATACATATGGACTGCATAATTTGCCAGCAGTTGTTGCTGCCTGATTCGCAGAGGAGGCACCCCAGCCTCCACAAGGAGACTGTTCACGAGGCTTGTTCTGAAAACCCGTCGCGAGTCAAACGCCGCAGTGGTGTATAGGATCCAGAAGCTATAATGTGGAGAGCGATGCGGAATCATATACTACACTCCCATAGTCCAGACGTGACAAAACAAGAGCTTTGTAACATTGCAGCAGGTTACTGCGATCTGCACCCCAAGTGGTATTACTAAGGCACTGGAGGACGTTGAGGTGCCACCAGCACTTATGCTTAAGCTGGCGAATATGTGGTATCCACGTTAGCCGATCATCAAATTCCAGTCCTAAGAACCGATGAGTGTCTACTACAGTGAGTAGTTGGTCGTTAATATGAAGCTCCAGATGCGGGCGGATCGTCCGACGCCGACAGAAGTGAATAACGCACATCTTGGCAGCCGAGAACTGAAACCCATGGGGGAGGGCCCATGTCTGCACCTTGTGTATGGTGCTCTGCAGCTGGAGTTCAGCAACACACACACTAGAAGAGCTAAAATATATGCAGAAGTCGTCAGCATACAATGAAGGTGATACTGATGACCCGACTGCTGCTGCTATTAATGGCAACTAAAAACAGAGGAACACACAATACCGGGCCATGGGGACCCCATTCTCCAGAGTACGTAAGGAGCTATGGGATGCCCCGACTTTTACATGGAAGGTACGTAGAGTTAAAAAATTTTGGAAAAAAAGTGGGAGTGAGCCCTGAAGTCCCCAGCCATGTAAGGTGGTAAGGATGTGGCGTTGCCAGCTTGTGTGGAATGCCTTTGACAAATCAAAAAAGACGGCAACCAAGTGCTGACGTCGAGAAAAGCCTGTCCGGATGGCAGATTCAAGATGGACCAGGTTATCCAAGACTGAGCGCCCCTGACGAAAACCACCTTGGCACAGAGCCAGCAGGCCCTGGGATTCAAGCACCCAACGCAATCACCAGCTTACCATGCATTCGTGCAGTTTACACAGGTCATTTCTAAGGCCGATTGGCCAATAACGGTCCACATCTAGTGGGTTTTTACCTGGCTTAAGCACCGGAACTATGGTACTCTTTTGCCACCGTGACGGAAAGACACCTCTGCTCCAGATCCTATTGAACAAGGCTAGAACACGTCTCTTAGAAGGTTCAGATAGATGCTTCAACATCTGATTGTGGATTCTGTCTGACCCTGGGGCAGTGTCAGGGCTGTGCGCAAGGACACTTAGAAACTCCACATCTCAGGGTGGTGTTTTGTGAATGAAAGGGGTTTGCGTTCAATCCACTGTTTTAACGTGCGGAAGGCAAGCAGATAATTTTGGGAAGCAGTAGCACGAGTGTAGTGCTCAGCAAAAGCCTCTGCAATGGCGCCGTGATCCGTAGAGGCAGCTCCATGTAAAGAGATTCCAGGAATTACTGTCTGGTTCTGATATCCATACCATACAGACGTCTGATCTTCATCCAGACTTGGGGAGCGGAGGTACAAGACCGTATGGTGGAACATACCTCTCCCAACATTCCTGTTTGCGCCTCTGTATTATCTGCCGAGCACAAGCTTAGAGCCGTTTAAACATGATTAGAGTATAGAGCAATGGGTGGGGCTTATGGCGCTGGAGAGCACGTCCGCAACTTCCGATGACCACCAAGGCACTGTCTTTCTCCGGGAGCATCCGGATGAATGGGGATTGCATGCCTCAGCAGCAGATACAATCGTCTTAGTGACATTCTCTACCACTACGTCGATTGTATCGTTCAGAAGAGGTTCAAGAATGGCAGCAGATCTAAAGTCATCCCAGTTTGCCATATTTAAAGCCCATCAAGAGGAGCGTCCTGGGCATTGACGATGGGGTAGTGACACAAAGATAGGAAAGTGGTCACTACCACACAAATCGTTGTGCATCCTCCAGTTGACGGATGGTAAGAGGCCAGGGCTGCAAACAGACAAGTCAATAGCCGAGGAAGTGCCGTACACCACACTGAAGTGCATGGGGGTGCTGGTGTTTAAATGGAAGAGATCAAACTGGGATATTAAGATCTCAACATCTCTGCCACAGCCACTGGGCATTAAAATCGCCCAATAGTAAAAACTACGGTGGGAGTTGGGATATCAGTGCAGCTAATATGTTTGATGGTACAACATCATCTGGTGGGAGATATAAGCTGCAGATAGTTACATCATGTGGTATCCTTACTCTGACGGCCACAGTTTCTAAAGGTGTCTGAAGGGGCACGGGTTCACTATAAACAGAGTTAAGGATATAGACACAGACTCCACCTGACACCCTACGATAAACGCTGCGACTTTTGTAGTATCCCCTGTACCCACGAAGGGCAAGGGCCCGCATTGCCGGAAACCAAGTCTCCAGGAGGGCAATGCAGAAAGCAGGTGTGGTGCTTAAAGGTTGCCATAATTCAGCCAAGTGTCAGAAAAAACCACTGCAACTCCACTGGGGGATGGTCTGGGAAGACATGAGGTACTAAGGACGGCTTTTATACATCAGGATCAGTTGCTTTCACTGGTGCTGAGGCTGTTGGATCAATGTCCATTGTTTCTGAAATACTGTCGAGATTCAGGTCCGCAGGGGATGCTGGAATCTCCATCTTGTCATTAGAGGCGGAGGTATGGGGCGGTAGTGCAGGAACTACTGTGGTCTCTGTCTTTCCACTACTTTTCTTTTCCTTTTTCTGTGGCTCTCGCTGCTCCTTCGGCTTCTAATGTCTGGTGGGCTTCGTTGACTCAGTCTCCGGGACTACGACCGGCCTTTGTTGGCCCTGTCTGCTACTCGCCGGGGTCCGCTTTTCCAGCGGAGGAGGCCAGGAAGGATGGGATGCAAGCGATCCCTTCCTTGCGAGAGGAGCCAGAGGAGGCTGCTCCTTCTCTGGCTCGGGGGTGGGGACCGATGTTCCCGGTGTTTGGGGGAAAATTGCTCCCAAAGTTGGAGTTTTGGGAGCAACAAAGGAAGAGGTTCCCCCAACCATCTGGGGGGGAGGGAGGGGCGGGTGGAGGTGGTAGGTCCTGTTGGCCCACCGCAACTGGCTGAACAGTTAGTGGTCTTGGCACCGTAGATAGCGACGACAAAGCAGCTGTAACATAGGAGGTGATCATGTTTATGGGATTGAGTTTCAAGTACTTACGTTTAGCCTCCGAGTACGACAGCCTGTCCAAGATCTTATATTCCATGATTTTCCTCTCTTTGTGCAAAACTGTGCAATGTGGCGAGCAGGGCACGTGGTGTTGGTTGCAGTTGATGCAGACCAGAGGAGGGGCACATGGGACGTCGGGATGAGATGCATGTCCGCATTACTGGCAGGTTGGATTGGCATCACACCAGGATGACGTGCCCAAACCTCCAGCACTTGAAACAATGCATAGGGGGAGGAATATAGGGCTTAATGTCACACCAGTAGATCATCACTTTGACCTTCTCAGGCAATGAATCACCCTCGAAAGCCAAGATGAAGGCACCAGTGGCAACCCTGTTCTCTTTTGGACCCCTAAAAATACACTAGATAAAATGAACGCCCCACCACTTTATGTTTGCTTGTAGTTCGTCATCAGATTGCAAAAGGAGGTCTTTATGGAATATAATGCCTTAGACCATGTTTAAACTATTGTGAGGTGTTATTGTCACAGGAACATTACCCAGCTTGCCACAGGCAAGCAGTGCCCGTGACTGTGCTGGGGATGACATCGTTATAAGGACTGTCCCGGATCTCATTTTAGACAAGCCCTCACCCTCTCCATACTTATCTCCAGCTGCTCCACAAAAAATAATGGCTTCATCGATTGAAAGGATTCTCCATCTGTCCTGCTACAGACAAGGTATTTAGGGGCATAAGCCTCATCTTGTTGACAAGCCCTAAGTTCTTCCCATGGGGTGGCCAGGGAAGGCAACGAGTGGGGGCTCATATGTTGCTCATTTCGAAATGAGATCCATCCTTAATGACATCCTTCCCACTCCATCAAGAGTGTCTTTCCGCGGCCCACCTAACCTTCATAACCTCCTAGTCCATCCCTATGAAATCCCCAAACCACCTTCCCTATCCTCTGGCTCCTACCCATGCAACCGCCCCCGTTGCAAAACCTGCCCTATGCACCCTTCCACTACCACTTACTCCAGTCCACTAACCCGGAAGGTGTACACGATCAAGGGCAGAGCCACTTGCGATAGCACCCAAGTGATTTACCAACCGACATGCCTGCCCTGTGAAGTGTTCTATGTGGGAATGACCAGCAACAAACTGTCCATTCGCATGAACGGTCACAGGTAGACAGTGCTTGTTGGTAATGAAGATCACCCTGTGGCTAAACACGCCTTGGTGCACAGCCAGCACATCTTGGCGCAGTGTTACACCGTCCGGGTTATCTGGATACTTCCCAGTGACACCAATCTTTCAGAACTCTGGAGATGGGTACTTGCCCTTCTGCTTATTCTCTCCTCCCTTTGCCCACCTGGTCTCAACTTCCACTAAATTCAAATCCCCCCCCCCCCCCACCATCTTTGGCATCTTTGCCTAGATTCTGTGGACAGAGCCTCTGCCTCAAGTGGTATCTTCGTCCAACTTCTTTGCTTTTTAGAAATGTCTGTCTAGGTGTGTTTGTGTTTCGATATGTCTGAGTGTGTGTGTATTTGTTTACCTTCCTTTTTTCCCCTAAGGGAAGTCCTTCCACTCTTGGGATTGGAAGAACTCCTTTTCCACTTCCTTAAAACCCATATCCTTCCCTTTCTCCTCACCTTTTTTCCTCTTATCCTGAAGAAGCGACCAATGGGTTTACCTTCCTTTTCTTCCCCAAGGTAAGTCTTTCCTCTCCCTTGATTGGAATGGCTCCTTACTCCCTTCCTTAAAACCCTCATCATTTCCTTTTCCCTCTCCTTCCCTTCTGCCTGAAGAAGCAACTGGGTTGCGAAAGCTTGTGTGTGTGTGTGTGTGTGTGTGTGTGTGTGTGTGTGTGTGTGTGTGTGTGTGTGGTGTATTACGAGGTTTTTGAATGCCATCCCAAAGCAATTCTTCGTGCAAACGTTTTCACAACATATCCTTCCCTTTCTCCTCCCCTTTTTCCCCTCTTATCCTGAAGAAGCGACTAACGGTTGTGAAAGCTTGTATGTATGTTTGTGTGTCATTTTATTTGTGTCTATCAACGAGCCGGTCCTTTGGGTAAGTCATCTTTTATATATAATCAACAAAAATTTAAGAAATTAACTATCAAAAAAGTTAGACTACATAACATGGCGGTCTGTATGTGAGACACGGGCAGATGCAAACTCAGTTCCATTCATCATGTAAAAAGTAAAGTTCTCCAGCCGAATGAAGTTGCACGGTTTTGTTCGAGATTATGAAAGTACTTAAACACTGAAGGGGAAAGCACTTCAATTTAATACAGCACTGTGATATTCTATAGTGGCTGATCATCAATGGTGCCATTCAAAGGGCACTGTGACAACAGCAGAACATCTTCAAGCTGGCTGTTTTAACACAGATTATCCCCATATTCTATTTGAACAAGTTAATAAACATACAGTTGCCACCTCTTGGGTGTGAACTGCAGTGTTTGATTGCTATGGCCCAAGACATCACCAAAACTCTCCAGGATCAAGAATATTTGTGTGTTATGGGGGCAAGAGATCTCAATCCCTTCCACACCCACCAGTAATGGCACGCTCAGATGTAAGCTGCATGGTTGACACCAGTCCTACAAGTTGGTTAGTGGTTGGTAGGAGGGACAGGAATGAGTGGAATGGAGCCACTAACAACAAACAGTGAGGTCATCGTCAGTGGTCCTATGATCCATGTTGAAGGAAGTAACAGCACAGTTCAGTTAATGGTGAAAAAACAGACAGAAGGAAAGTCAGGGTTATATGAAGAGAAAATGATGGGAGGGAGGGAGGTGAAGGTAGAAGTAGTCCCAAAGACACCACTTGCAATGAGATGCTGGTACTGCTGTTGAGATCTCCGTGGTTCCCTCACTTTACTAGGATTGGAACATTACATAGGAGACACCAGGGGAAAAGGATACAAAAAGGGAGAACAAAGTGTCACAAAAGATTAGACAAGACTGAGAGCAACGGGAGAGGAAACCTGGCAAATGTGTAGTATAGTGATAGTGCCTCTCAAACCAGGGGCTCTAATGCTGGAAGATTCAGGAACTTAAATCTGGAAGAACAAATTGCTTTCATGAAGAAAATGGAAAACTGACAATCATATGCGGGTCATCTATTAACATAATTGGTGGGAGGGTGTGATTTGTGCACTTGGTCAAAAGACAGAGGCTATTCAACGAGATACAAATCCCAGTTAAGAGGACACTGCAACTATTAACAAAAGGGGAAAATTACTACAGAGTAAAAAACCAAGTCAACCTGGTGTAACCAATAGCAAACAATTGTAGATTCCCTCAAATAAAAATAACATAAAATAAAATATATATTATTTTTTGACAACTGACAGGCGTCTCCTTAATTGCATGATGTTTATGAGTCAGGAACGTGGGCCTCTGAAGAGTCAGCCCATGAACTAGCAACAATGAATTTGATATTTAGACACATGGGCAATGGGCAGAGGGGGATGTAAGGAAGAGCTGCACTCACCCAAACAATAATAAGCTTATTACCACATGAGCAACCAAAGAAATTTAACCAAGCAAAGGGTATGCCTATGGTCAACAAGATCATTGTGGATGGCCAAGACCAAAGGATTATGGAATAAAAGGTCAATAAATAATGGGCATCAGTCCAGTAGACATTACATGAATGACAGGTAAGAGATGGTGTTCTAACAAAGACATGGTCAACACATTTAGAGCCATTAGTGTAATATATTCTGAAAGTCCTTTAAAGGCAGATAGAACAAACAATGTAACATTATTGGACAGATTCAATCCCCAGGAGAAAGCCTTCAAAATTGGGGGTCAAGGGACTAGGCAAGGGGGCTGTCTGGGAGCAGGACAAGGAGAGGAGGTGAGTACTGAGCTGAACAGAAATGAGGCAGTGTCCAAATGCTGAATTAACCTGTGGGCAAGCAATAGGTGGACAATATCTAAGAGGCCAAAAGAATACTAAGGGTTGGGAGGGGGGGGGGGGGAGCTGATTCTGAAGCCATAGGAAACCAGCAGCTGAGACTGTCAAATTGGAAGAGGGGGGGGGGATCCCTGTGTTTATTAGGTTACTTACAGGGCTCATGTGAAAGGTAATGGAAGGCAAACGGATAACACTATGTAGACTAGGTCCAAGAGAAGCTGCTTGGAAGGGGCAGCCTAGCCATAAACTTGACAACCATAGTCCAGTGGCACAGGGCTATGGCCCAATGAATGCAGACAATGGACAAACCAAGAAGAATGGGAAAGGAATATAAAGACATCGAGTTTACCATTCACCAAACATTTGAGTTCACCAACCTTCTGAAGGCAGGTAAGAAGCCACAAAGTTAACTTTTTTCAACAAGAAGACCCAAGAAATTTAAGTGAGGGATCATGGTCAGGCTTTGGATGCCAGGTAGAGCTCTGGAAGAGGGTGGTTCATAATACAGTCTTACAAATTCACCAACTGCAATTTAAGGGTAGAGAATTGAGAACTATATGAGGTTGTTCTTATGAAAGAGCAACAGGTAACATCTTGTAGGACATGGAGGTGGAACTAGCCCAGATACAGAAATTTTTCACATAGATTGCAGAGGTGACCAATTGTCTGATGGAGGCCATGAGTCCATTATTAGTGATGACAATATGAAACCCTGTGGAATGCCATTCTCCTGAATTCAGAGAGATCTGAGAATGGTGCTAAAGCAGACTATGGGGGGGAGCGAAATTTGTGAATCAAGATCACGAGGGGTCCAGAATATGTGATGGTGCCAAACCGTGTTGTATGCCTTACAAAGATCAAATTAAACTGTAACAAAATGTTGTTGTAAAAAAATTAAAAAATATGAAAAATAAATAAAAATGAATAATAATAATAATAATAATAAATAAAAATGAATAATAATAATAATAATAAATAAATAAATAAAATAAAAATGTGCCTGCTGAACAGTGGTTTTCCAACCAAAACAGATGATTGATCAGAAATAGTCTCTCTAAAAAGCTGCGCCAGTTGCACTAATAAGGAGACTAAAGGTTATGAAATTCCAGAAACCGACCAAGCAGTAGGCCTCCTTCCATTCAAATAACTTTTAAAGGGTCACGAAACTGATTGGCTGCTAACTACTGAGGGATGACAGATCTTTACTGGGCTGTCCATCCATCAACAGAACGGGGAAGACACCGTGAAACCAAATACAGTTAAACACCTGGAGGAGATAATATTGTAGTGTGCCCTGAAGGTGATGGACAAATTGGGATGTGTATGGAAATGGGGGCAAGTACAGAATAGTGGGAAGAAGAAAGGGTGAAAATGTGTTTCCATTTCTTTAATGATTCACTACAGGGTTCACATGATGAGGGGTAAAACTTAAGGGAAGGCTATGGAGAGCAATTTACACAGAAGATGTCATATAAGCTGTTGTTGCTGATATTGCAAAATGAGTTGCCAGTTGTTCGGCAAGAACTGCCAAATCCATACAGAGGGGAAGGAACTGTTGGCAACCTTTGAGGACGCAAACTGAAGGCCACACCCCTGACAAAGGAAAAGAAGACTTTAAGGTGGCGAGTACTGCTCAAGTGTTTGGGACCCACAAGAGGTCAGTTTAAAGGAAGACATGGAAGCAGTTCAGAGGAGAGCAGCTAGGTTCGTTACTGGTAGGTTCAACCAATGCGCGAGTGTCACAGAAATGCTCCAGGGAACTCAAATGGAAATTGCTGGAGGAAAGACGAAATTCTTTTTGAGAAATTTTGTTTAGGAAATTTAGAGGGCCGGAATTTGAAGCTGAGTGTAAGAACGATCTTCCTGCCGCCTGCTTACATTTCGAGTAATGATCACAAAGTCATGATAGAGCAATTACAGCTCTTACGGAGGCGTATAGACATTCTTTTCCCCCCTCATCCTATTTGGGAGTGGAATACGAAAGGCAATGCCTAGTAGTGGCACAGTGTACCCCCCGCCACATACTTTACAGTGGATTGCGGAATGTATATGTAGATGTAGTTGAAATACTCCTAAGTAGTAAGTTTTACCGTAAAGATGGTTAATGGCTATAAGATCGACACAGGACGAATCTCACCTAAGGTGTTAAGAAGGCTTAACAGAAATCACAGATGCCAGTGGCTATGAGACAAAAATGGTTTGTTGCCAGAAGAGCCCACTAACCAGGAGGCAGTGATATCAGTAGCTCAAATAGTCATATTAAACTTGTCTCAGACAAATTTCTCATAACAGTCTGACATGGAGGGAACCTGGTAGGTACATAGTATAATAAGCACAATGAAAAGGCCACCAGAGTAATCTGTCCATCAGGTGATGGAAGGGAACAAAAGTATATCATGCAGCAACCTGTGTAATGAAGGGAGAAATAGGGAAAGGGAAGTGAGCCAGAGATCAACAGCATAGAACTGCCATTAGCAGCACTAAAGTGAGTAAGGAAACCATCTACATGGAAGTACAGGTTGTACTTCTGTGCTCTGAGGTGGCCCTGACTACAGGATAAAGCACACAGGATGATGTGCATTAAAATCTCAAAGGAGGAGGAAGGGAGGAGGGTGGTTGTTGAACAAGAGCAGTGGAGAACTGCTGGCAAGATGGAACTCAAGAGAGGAGAATAAGTGATTAAGGAATCATCAAAATTGTGAAAAATGTTTTTGTAAGGTTGCCAATGAGCTAGGGGCAGCTTATTACTACATCATTCTCATGTGTACAGTAGGAATGTGTGAGGCTGAGGGAGCAAAACAATATATATATAAAAATAAAGATTGTTTGACTAACCCACAGCACAGGTTCACCGATAGAAACAAAAAATACAAATAAAAACACACAAACATTCAAGCTTTCACCCCTGCTGCCAGGTTCTTCAGGAAAAAGAGGAAGGAACGACAGGAGAAAGGGAAGGATACAGGTTTTAAGGAAGTGGAAAAGGAGTCTTTCCAATCCCAGGAGTGGAAGGACTTACCTTAGGGGAAAAAAAGGAAGGTAAACAAATACACACACACTCACACACATCCACACGCAAACACACCTAGGCAGACATTTGTAGAAATCAAAGAAGTTGGACAGAGATACCACTTGTGGCAGAGGCTTTGTCCACAGAACCAAGGCAAAGATGTTAAAGATGGTGGGTGGGAATTTGAATTTAGTGGAGGTTGAGATCAGGTGGGCAAAGGGAGGAGAGAATAAGCAGAAGGGCAAGTACCCATCTCCAGAGTTCTGAAAGGTTGGTGTCACTGGGAAGTATCCAGATAACCCGGACGGTGTAACACTGCGCCAAGATGTGCTGGCTGTGCACCAAGGCGTGTTTAGCCACAGGGTGATCTTCATTACCAACAAACACTGTCTGCCTGTGACCGTTCATGCGAATGGACAGTTTGTTGATGGTCATTCCCACATAGAACCCTTCACAGTGCAGGCATGTCGGTTGGTAAATCACGTGGGTGCTATCGCAAGTGGCTCTGCCCTTGATCGTGTACACCTTCCGGGTTAGTGGACTGGAGTAAGTGGTAGTGGAAGGGTGCATAGGGCAAGTTTTACAACTGGGGCGGTTGCATGGGTAGGAGCCAGAGGGTAGGGAAGGTGGTTTGGGTATTTCATAGGGATGGACTAGGAGGTTACGAAGGTTAGGTGGGTGGCAGAAAGACACTCTCGGTGTAGTGGGAAGGATGTCATGAAGAATGGATCTCATTTCGGGGCAGGATTTAAGGAAGTCACACACAAACACACATACAAGCTTCCGCAACTGTTGGTCGCATCTTCAGGAAAAGAGGAAGGAAGGAGAGGAGAAAGGAAAGGATACGGGTTTTAAGGAAGTGGAAAAGGAGTCATTCCAACCCCAGGAGTGGAAGGACTTACCTTAGGGGAAAAAAAGAAGGTAAACGAGTACATACACACTCACACATATCCATACGCAAACGCACCTAGACAGACATTTGTACAAAGCAAAGAGATTGGACAGAAATCATAATATATATTAAAGGGTTTACTTCCTAAAAATTGCACTCCAACACAATGGAAAATCATAACTTACAGTAACACTGCATGTTAATACATTTCCGTGAGTGTTTAGGTTAAGAAAGCTTCATGTGATATACCGAATTTTCATTGGCTGCTGCTAGATTTCACAATTGCCCGTCTTTGCGGATTAATCCTATATTTTTTATTTTGCAGTTTTCGAGTTGGAGAAGTTAATGTCAATACTGGAGATTTCAACAAGAACTTGCTATGAGGTGTTGTTCACAACCAGTTTATTTTTGTCGACGACTTCATATGAACGAACTCTAAAGAAACCAAGTTTTGCCGACAGAAAACAAATGTCACTGATTTTTATTTAAACCTGAAAATTGGAATTCCAACCGCTACAATCTTACATTTGCAATTTTAAACAATTTTCATAACAATTACGATTAAATCATAATGGTTGGAACCTCTGCGTAGTGTGTGTTAAACTTGTTTATAGCAAGCTAAGAGAGAGAATATTGAAAGTGGGTATGAGATTCATAAAACTGTGTAGTTCTTCCGTCGCAAGTACAAGCACCGAGCACAGCTATCAAGATGTAAATATTTGCAGATTTGAATACAAGATGGTTCACAATTTTTGTGAGGAGACTTAGGAGGTAAAGTTTTAGACACTAATGTAAAATAAGTTTGAAGATTCCATTTATTTCAAGTGAGAGTGCAGCTCATTTTAGGAGCATTGCAATCAATTATCTTAATTGCAGACAAAATTAATTTCTCACAGCATATGTTGTAGTCTCTCAAAACTGTTACATGGAGTCAGGATTACAGCAAGGACTCATGAAGGCATCCTCTTCTCAGTTTATGTGCATACTGGTAAGTAATAAGAGCTTCAAACTTATTTTGTATCCGAATGTTACAGTCACAGCTATTATTCATTAAAACTTTAATTGCCAAGTCCCTCCAGAATCCATAGAAGCCCATAATACTGACAGAGAAACATCCTACTGTATACAAAAATTAACAATTAAGGTTTGTAAGTTATCTACTGTGCATGACTAAACTTTGCTGAATAAATGACAATCTATATGCTTCTTACATTTTTGCACTGTAAACATAACCAATGGAACAAAATACATGCCATTGTTACAAACAACCAGATGCAGAAAAAGATGCCAAGCTAACAATGGAGAACAATAACTACAAAAACTATGAGGGGGGAAACTATATCGCTTCATCACATATTGATCTTGTAAAAATAAAAATAAAAATTTAAAATATTCATTGCATAGACATTCAAATATAGAGAATCATGCATAAGTCTACAGAGATATTTAACCTTCACTCTGATGGAATTTTGATGAACAGCTTCACAACCCTACGACACAAAAGGAATCACTATCAATAAGAAAAATGACAAAGTTACAAATTCTTAACAACATTCTGTAAAAAGTAGCACAAAACAGTATTACTTTCTGTTCTTTGCAGTGTACATGAATTTACTTCAAAGCAACACAAAATAGCTTTCCTTCAATAAAGTCAATCTAAATAACTGTCAACATCTGCACTGAACAAAAATGTTCCTTCAGTGTAGACCTAGATGAAGCTTATTTATTTACTTAATCCAGCTCTTAAATTATCACCTTCAGCAACCTCATACCTTTATATTGGTGCAGGGAAATTAGATATATCTCACTTCTCAGAAAGCATTTCTGCATCGTCACTTTGTTTTCTCAACCATTTACAGTTTCCAAAGATTGTAATTTTCTTCCTACAAACTTAATCTACAAAATATTCAGATTCCACCTTTATATCATACCTACCTTAAGCACTTACCAAGAGATATTTTCTTTTTAAGATTCATTTGCAATGCTGCATCATACACACACCTAGCACTTTTTACTCTAATCTCATCTAATTATTTCCTACTCCATGAGATGTAAGAATTTATTTAATATATCAACCACTCTACAAAACTGTAGTAAAGAACAAATTATCCACAGAAAGCCCCCATTACTTCGAATGCCTGCTTCATAAATTCCGTTATATCAGTGGCATATCCAGGATCGTGGTCTGGTAGGGGCTACGGTTGGTCAGAGACCGAGCTGACGTGATTGTTGTTGTTGTTGTTGTTGTTGGTGGTGGTGTTTTTTTTTTAACAAAAAAGAAAAAAGGTCTTTGTGCTGTACAGTATTGCGCCTTTACTCATTATTATCCTTTTCTATTTGCTTTCCCTTCTCTTTCTAAGCATGGTCTGGGGGGCTTCGACGAGGCTCTGGGGGGCTTCGACGAGGCTCTGGGGGGCTTCGACGAGGCTCTGGGGGGCTTCGACGAGGGTCTGGCGGGAGCTACAGCATGGTCTGGGGGCGGTTCGAGAAGGGTCTGGGGGGGGGGGGGCTGCAGCCGGACAGCCCCCCCTCCCCCCCTGGATATGCCACTGTGTTATATCAATCTGCCTTCTCTCCTTCTCCCCTTCCAATAATATCTTTTCTGCACGACTACTATTCTTCAGCTCTACAATCTTGCAATCCTCCAGGTCTCAATGTTAACTAACCCTTGTTTCGCATTCCCCTACACTTTGTCTCTATAAACACTCTTCTTTCTAAAAATGATCACGAGCTTCAGAGATTCAAATACTCAGTCATCAGTAATAGTAAGTACAGAATGAAATAATGCTTTATAACTATCTTTTTAACAGTTGCAAGAAAATTGTCTAATCAGTTATGCTGAAACCTGCCTCCCCCCTCCTCAAACTGCTTTTTTTGAACACACAGAAAGACTTCACAGAAAGAAGTTGCTAAGACAGATAGTCAATATTTTTTAAATATTGAAAATTATGAACATCATATGGCACCTGGCAGCTGGAAGTGTACGCCATGGTACATTGTGCTATAGGGACTACCATGCAGGCCTGGCTGGTTTCTCATTATCTAAATACACAACAGGACACACATCAGTTGTAATTTGTGGGATAGATAGTTTCTCAGACATTATTTCACTAGAACAACTCATTAAATATCCAGACACAACAAAAATCAAGTGGAGAAGTTCTTAGAAATGGTAGGAGAAATTTGTACTGAGTGTTCTGGTAACAACGAGTTATAAATAATAATCAACAAAACACTATATATTTCATGCTCCCTTTTAACAATGAAAGAGGTACTTTATCACTCAGAACCCAGCAGAGACAGCAAGTAGCTAATTCCCTTGGAATAAACACTCTGAGGTTGACAGTATATACTGTACCCATTTAATTATTAATTTTTAATGTAATTACACACTTTCAAACAGAGAGTACAGAAAACCAATAATATTCCAGCTTTCAGAATTTTAATTCCTTCCTCAGAAAGGAAAGTAAAACACACCAGGGAAATTTAGGAAAGAGGAGAACATCACCCAGAACCCCAAATGAGGAAACGATCATTTCTGAGGGTCAGGAAAAACAGAAATCATGCTTAAACAAAATCCAGAAAGTATTACAATAATATTTTGAAAAGTGGAGACTGCTACTCACTACACAGGCATCACAATGAGTCACAGAAAGACACACATAAATGACTTCTTGAGCATATTCTGCCATCAGTTCATAGTGCCTTTATCATAAATATACATTTCCTCCCTCTCTCTCTCGTGCACACACACACACACACACACACACACACACCCACACACCCACCCCCCACCCACCCCCCACCCACCCACCCACCCCCACCCACCCACCCCCACCCACCCCCCCACACACACCCACCCCCCCACACCCCCCCCCCCCCCCACACCAACACCCACCCCCCCCACACCAACACCCACACCAACACCCACACCAACACCCACACCAACACCCACACCAACACCCACACCAACACCCACACCAACACCCACACCAACACCAACACCAACACCAACACCAACACCAACACCAACACCAACACCCACACCAACACCAACACCCACACACACACACCTGCCATCTCCAAATTCAAATGTTTGTACAGCTTATGGGACTTAACTACGGGGTCATCAGTCCCTAAACTTAAAAACTACTTATGAACTAACTAATACTAAGGACAGCACAAATATCCATGCCTGAGGGGGGATTTGAACCCCCGACTGTAGTGGCCGTGCAGACAGTGACCGGAGCGCCTCAGTCCCCTCGGCCACCGCGGCCGGCTCCTGCCATCTCCAGCCACTGTTTTGAGACTGTGGCATTTGACACCCTATGGAAGCAGCAACTGGTCATGGAGACAGCATGGGGATAGGACTGGGAAAGGATGCAAGGTATGGATGGGGTAATAAACTGGTGCTCTCCAGTGTGGCATGCTAAGACTACATAGACCATGACATTCTGCCATCTGCCATGTTGGCTGGAAGGCTGTGGAATGGTGGGAGGGGAGGAAGGGCAGAGCGGGAGGGAGAAGGAAAAAGAATAAAACATGTTTATGGAATGGAAGGCAAATGTTGGGATGGAGTGCAAGCAGGAAAGGGGTTAGGTAGTGGAGGACGGAAACCAACAGAAGTTGACGCCCAAGTGGGAGGGTGCGGACATTATGGGAAAGTAGGCTTAGATGCCATGTCCACAATTCAGGATAGCTGGTGTTGATAGGGATCATTGTTCAAAAAGACAGCACTAATGTATTTCCCCACCCATACCTTCCATCTTTCCCCATGCTGTCTCAATGTTCACTAGCAATTGAGCAATTGCTGCTTCCATAGGGCAACACAAGTTGCTATCATTCTTTGAGCAAATAGTGAAGTATGGAAGGAATCTTACATTATCCAGTCTTAGGGTGTGGTCTTTTAATCGTGCTGACACCAATTCATAATAAATATTGTTATTTAAAGACCATAATCTAAAAATAATAAAATTCTATAAATAACTGTGTATCAATATATAACACATACAGGGAAAAGTAAATTCCACTTTCAAATTACCAAAATAAACAATCTTGATGCCTTAATTTATATATTTTTATGAATTAATATTGGAAGATGATTATACAAGGAATTGCTTATTATAGAATAGTAATAATACATACCTGATGGAGGTGTAACTGTGCCTACAGATGTTGCTGTGCTAGTGCTGTTTGGGCTTTCTGATCGTTCAGGCGATTTTCCATTTGTAATTAGCTGTTGTTGTGGAGCAGGTTGTTCCTGCAATTTCTGAAAGGCAAAAAAAGTACACACATGAGTGACATTGTAAAATATAGCAAGGTCATTGTTACATGACGTAAAATTACACATCCCTGAAAGAAGCGGGGGGGGGGGGGGCGTAACGGAGGGGGCGGGAGGCGGGGCGAGGCGGTCCGAAGGGGGGCGGGAGGCGGGGCGGCCCGAAGGGGGGAGGGGAAGGCAACGTGGCCGGAAGGGGGGAGGAAGGCAACGTGGCCGGAAGGGGGGAGGAAGGCAACGTGGCCGGAAGGGGGGGGGAAGGCAACGTGGCCGGAAGGGGGGGGGGGAAGGCAACGTGGCCGGAAGGGGGGGGGGAAGGCAACGTGGCCGGAAGGGGGGGGGGAAGGCAACGTGGCCGGAAGGGGGGGGGGAAGGCAACGTGGCCGGAAGGGGGGGGGAAGGCAACGTGGCCGGAAGGGGGGGGGAAGGCAACGTGGCCGGAAGGGGGGGGGGAAGGCAACGTGGCCGGAAGGGGGGGGGAAGGCAACGTGGCCGGAAGGGGGGAGGCAGGCAACGTGGCCGGAAGGGGGGAGGCAGGCAACGTGGCCGGAAGGGGGGAGGCAGGCAACGTGGCCGGAAGGGGGGAGGCAGGCAACGTGGCCGGAAGGGGGGAGGCAGGCAACGTGGCCGGAAGGGGGGAGGCAGGCAACGTGGCCGGAAGGGGGGGAGGCAGGCAACGTGGCCGGAAGGGGGGGAGGAAGGCAACGTGGCCGGAAGGGGGGGAGGAAGGCAACGTGGCCGGAAGGGGGGGAGGAAGGCAACGTGGCCGGAAGGGGGGGAGGAAGGCAACGTGGCCGGAAGGGGGGGAGGAAGGCAACGTGGCCGGAAGGGGGGGAGGAAGGCAACGTGGCCGGAAGGGGGGGAGGAAGGCAACGTGGCCGGAAGGGGGGGAGGAAGGCAACGTGGCCGGAAGGGGGGGAGGAAGGCAACGTGGCCGGAAGGGGGGGAGGAAGGCAACGTGGCCGGAAGGGGGGGAGGAAGGCAACGTGGCCGGAAGGGGGGGAGGAAGGCAAAGTGCTTATAGCTCAGTGGCTCAACTGGGGAGAGGGTGTGGGAATGGGGCAATGGATCTGTAGTACTGCTGCCATCCTCCAGGGACTGCACTAGCTACTTCAAATTAAAAAAAATAAATTTAAAAAATGTGTGAGCACTGTTTTGTCTGACAATGACTAATGGCTGATAGCTTAAGCATTTAATGTGCGTATTTTCTATTTGCCTGTCCCATGGAGTCATATGTCATTGCCTCAAGTTATAATCTATCCTCATTATAGGGACTGATGACCCCGCAGTTAAGTCCCTTAAGCTCTACAAACATTTGTACATATTTTCATGGTATTGTTGAATTCCAACCTGGATTTTCCATTGTTAAACCATCTCTACTATACATGTAAGGATCCAAGGCAGAATACAAGGGGTCCTATCTCTCCAAGGGGGAGCAGTCTGATAAATTTGTAGCATTACCCCTTATGCTGCTTAGTGTGAAGACATCTCCAAATGACTTGTACATGTTTTTGGTGGACAGGTATTTGAATTTCGCGGAGGTTGAGACCAGGTGGGCAACAAGAAGAGAGAATATGCTGAAGTGCACGTTCCCTTCTCTGGAGTTCTGAAAGTTCGGTGTTAGTTACCTTTAGTGTGGCTGTCAGAAATCCCTACCCAGCAGGCCATGTGTGTGCGCCAGCCAGGGCTCCACTTGACGTGGGTTCTGCAATTTAAAAAGTGGCCACAGTAGAACTAACACACGGCCTGAATGTTCACAGCAGGAAACACCATCCCCTGGATGCTAGTTGCTGACTGACTGTTGCCTTCCAATCAGATACAAGATATTTCCTACCAATCACTTACCAGGATAGCAAATGTAACACCTACTGATACACGACTACCAACCAGTCATCTTGGATGCATGACATTAGAATTAGATAACCGGAAAAATTCACAGTATATAAGTGTATTCAGCAGCATCCAACAGAGTTAACTGCACTGAAGAGGACTACTGCACATGGTTGAAACATCGGCAATTCATTTGCTAAGTGTTTAAAAAATGACAAGGCCTAACACCCAGAATTGTATTATTCTAAATGACACCAGCTGTAGAAGCCTATGAACTTATAAAAAATCATTAGCCTGGTCTTAGAAAGGGAGAGCTGAAATCCATGCAAGAGGGCCAATGTGGAAGCCCAATGAATGGCACCTTGGAACTGGCGTTCAGCCGAGGCTACTGAGTGGAAACTGTTCCATAAGCAAAAGTCTTTGACACACAGTGCAGGAGTGACAACAGCCCAACAGAGCTCACCAGCCCAATGGTGGTGATAAGGAAGAGTGTAACACTTAGGACAGAACCATCTGTTAAAGCAGTTTACACAATACATTTGTCAGGCTTAAGAACAGGAACCACTATACCGTCCCTCCAATGCAAGGGGATGACCCCTTCGAGCCAATATGGTTAAATACATGGAAGAGATATTGCAGTTGTAGAGGATTGAGAAGGTGATTGTGGATGGTATCAGGACAGGTGCAGCATCTGGGGAAGAGGAAAGTGCCAGAAGCTGTTCCCATTCAGTAAAGGGTTTGTTATAATGTTCTTCATGGTGAGTGGTAAAACATAAGTTGGAGGCTTCGGCCTGTTGTTTCTTTGAAGGAAGGACACCGGGTAGCCCTCACTGATGCCTTTGCAAAGCCACAAGGTGCTCTGTGAGATCAGATGATAAAGCAAGGCCAGGGATTGACAACAGTCACTGGCAACCTTGGATGAAGCTGAGCATAGCCCACACTCTGGACAAGGATACAGAAGTGACCAAGGAAGAGAGAAAACACTCTCAGCACACCCACTTGCTCTGTTTGATTATAGAATGAGCCTTAGCATGAAGGCATTTAAAGTTGACAAGGGCAGCATGGGAAGGGATGGTGCTTAGGATGTTGAAAGGCTCAAGAGCACTCATGAATTGCTGCAGCAATTGTTGCATTCTACCATGGAACTGAGCAGCAGCTAGAGGGCCTGTCGACTGGGGAACAGCTATGTTAGCAGCTCAAGTAATTGCATTACACATATCATGGATGACATCAATACAATCAGATGGGGATAGTATGAAAACAACCTGGGATGTACACAAAGGGCAATTCACATGACGGAAAACCCAATGGATAGCCTGTCCCACATCAAGGAGGAGGAGAGCAAAAGAATCAATGAGAAGTGGTCACAATTGCACAAGTGATCATGCGGTGACCAGTGAAGCGAAAATGGGAGGAGAAGTGAGTGAAAGGTCTATGCCAGAGAAAGTGTCATGAGCGGTACTAAAATGAGTTGGGGAACCATCATTGAGAAGGCACAGGTCTTTGTCTGCAAGGAACTGGTCTATGAGGTGGCCCAAACTAGTTGCATGGGCACTGCAAGAATGAGGAAGAGAGGGGGGAGTTGCTGCAGGAAGGCTTTTAGGGCAGCAGGTGGTCTGTCAGGAGAGATAGAGATTACAAATTGTTAACAGATTGTTTAAGTGAACCCAAAGAGCAACCAGTTCCAATGGAGTACAGAGAGGAATCCATGAACTAACAATGTCCTTACGTACTAAGGCGCAAACTCCACCTGATGCCTGTAGGGGGCCAATTCGGTTCTGACAAAAATCATGGAACACACTGAGTGTTGGTAAATGTCCATCAATAAAATGTGATTCCTGCAGCAGAACACAAGCTGCTGCATAAAGGAAAATAAGTTAACTCCAGTAAGTGATGGTAATAGCCATTACAATTCCATTGGATAAGAACAGATTGAGGTTCCACATGGATGGTGAACGGATTGTAGACATCATGCCACTGGATCAGTGTCCGTCAACAATGAGGAAGGAACAATATCCATAAAAATGGATGAATGGTTTGATTTTGAAGGACTAAACAACTATGTTTATTAGTCCCTTGTTTCAACCCATGTGTTAAAATTCATAAGCAAAGGATTGAACAGGCCAATAAATAAAAGTAGCAAATAAAAGATGGATAAAAGTGGAAAGAGTGTAAGAGAAGCCAGAGTGTCTTGGCCGGGTGATCACAGACAAGAAAGTAGAGCATCCAGCCGCTCTGTTACATGTTAAAACCACCTGCCTAAAAGTATTAGGCAAGTGGAGAACAGATAGATAATGGACACTGCACTAAAGCTCAAATGGATCGATACAACCCACTCACATGAATAAACTTTAAAACAGCATCAGCCATAGAGGCATTGTCAGCTAAAACAAGAATCAAATCGTCAGGGACATTAGAATTGCGCCTCCGAGTGGCTAAATTCCGACATTCCAGCAAGATGTGGGCAACTGTCAAACACACACCACATTGACACTCAGGAAGATCTTCGCAATGGAGAAGGTGACCATGCATAAGCCAAGTATGGCCGCTACGGGGCCGGCACAGAACCACAGAGTCCCTGTGAGGAGTCCGCAGAGAAGTCCTCCATACATTGGTTGTCTCCTTTATATACCTTAATTTGTTGGGCGCTTGTAGGGTGCACCATTCAGTACTCCACAAACCGAGAACTTGGTGGCAAAATGTTGAACGGAGATCGGTAGATGGAAAGCCTATGTTGAGTACAGGTTTATGGGTAATCTCTTTTACCAGCCTGTCAGTCAGCTCAGTGACTGAGTCCAAAGGAATTCCACAGAGTGCCCATGTTGTTCGATGGCGTGGATGGACTCTTGAATGACAATAACCAAGGGATTGCAGGGGAAACACTGTTCAATGGCCTGCAGCCCACTCAGGGAGTCACTGCAAATGACGAAATACTCCCCGGGGCAGGAAAGGGGATGGTCAAGTGCACGATGGATGGCTACCAGCTCTGCAGTGAATACACTACAGCCATCGGGCAGGGAGTGCAACTCATTGTGTCCTGCAAGCATATAGGTGAAACCGACATGACCCTCTCCCTTTGAGCCTTTGGTATAGACTACTATAGTGCCCCGGAATCCGTCAACGGTAGATAGGACTTGCGTCTAAGGGTCTAAGAGTGAACTGAGGTTTTGGAGTACTGTGACAACTCCATGGTGGTGTATGCGAGAGGAATTGGAAGAGAGATGGTAGGTGAAAAGACTCCGATTCACCCAAAAGAGACCTAACACAGACACGAGCCGTCACACCCAATCTCGGCCACCATTGCGGTATGTGGAGTTCACTGAAGGAAAAAGGAGATGGTGGTTCAGGTGGTTAGGTAAACCACAGACGAAAGAAGTGTAGTTCGTCAGCAGTTGATGCCGCCTGATATGCAGAGGAGGCACACTGGTGTCCACAAGGAGACTATTCACAGGGCTTGTTCAAGAGGCTCCTGTTGCAAGCCTAACCCCACTATGATGGACTGGATCGAACATCTGAAGAGCTCAAGGCAATGCCAAGCCGAAGGCAATGCTGCTGTAGTCCAGTCTGGACAGAACAAGTGTCTTATAGCACTGCAGCAGGGTACTGCAGTCTGCACCCCAAGTGGTGTTACTAAGGCAGCTAAGGGCATTAAAGTGCTGCCAGTACTTCTGCTTGAGCTATTAAATATGGGGAAGCCATGTCAGCCGGTCATCTCAACACTATCCCCCCAAAAAAGATGTGATTCCACTACATTAATTAGTTGACAGTTAAGCTAAAGCTCTGGCTGTGGGTGAACTGTTTGACACCAACAAAAGTGCATAATGCACATCTTGGCGGCAGAGAAATGGAACCTGTGCGAGAGTGCCCATAGCTGCACCTTGGCTCCCTGCAGCTGGCGTTCAGCAACACATATGCTTGAGGAACTAAAATAGATGTAGAAGTCATCAGCATAGAGGGAGGGATATACTGACGACCCTACTGCTGCTGCTAGGCCATTAATAGCCACTAAAAACAGGGGCAAACTCAACACAGAGCCATGGGGAACCTCATTCTCCTGGACGTGCAAAGAACTACGAGAGGTGCCGAACTGACCCAGAAGGTGCTCAATGCTAAAAAAATTTTGATAAAAATGGGAAGTGAGCCCTGAAGACCACATCCGACTAACATATTAAGAATGTGGTGTCGACAGGTCATGTCATAGGCCTTAGACAAATCCAAAGACAGCTATCATATATTGGTGTCTTGAAAATGCTGTCTGGATGGCGGACTCAAGGTGGACTAAGTTGTCCAAGGCTGAGCACCCTTTGTGGAAACCACCCTGACATGGAGACAGGAGATTGCGAGACTCAAGAAGCCAGCATAGCCGCTGGCCCACCATACATTCTAGCAACTTGCAAAGAACGCTGGTGAGACTGATGGGTCAGTAGCTCTCCAATTCAAGTGGGGTTTTGCCAGGTTTGAGCACTGGAGTGATTATACTCTCTCTCCACTGAGAGGGGAAGACACCATCGATCCAAATGCAATTAAACATGGTGAGAAGTAGTTGTTTTGACTCCTCTGACAAGCGTTTTACCATCTGGTTGTGGATGTGGTCTGGCCCAGGAGCTGTGTCAGAGCAGTTAGTAAGAGCACTAAGGAGTTCCCATGGACTACACGGCGAGTCGAGAAGAAGAGCCTCTTTCGTTCCTCGCGCTCTTTCAGGGTGCGAAAGTGTGGTGGATAATGCACGGATGCAGAGCTCTGAGAATATTCTCAGTGAAGTGTTCAGCAACTGTGTGTGGATCTGTGCAAACTACTCCATTTACAGAAATCCCAGGCACACTGAAAGAGCTCTGGTAGCCGTAAACACCTGTGATGGGAAATTACGTGATCCAATGGTAGACACACATCCCTTCCAGAACTCTTGCTTGCATTTTCAGATTAGGAGTCGAGCTCGGACATGGAGCCTCTTGAAAACTATGAGGTTCTCTACAGATAGATTTTGCCTGTGACAGTGCAGAGCTCGCTTCTGGTCTCTAATTGCTTGAGTGATCTCTGGCAACCACCAGGGCACTGTCCTCTGCCGGTGCGACACAGAAGAAATAGGAATGGCACATTCGACCACAGAAATAATGGTCAAGGTGACACTGTTGGTTACCACATCTGTTTCCCCACGTGTTGTGGAACCAATAGTGGCAGCAGAAGTTAAAGAGTTGTAATTTGCCTTAGTAAGAGCCCATCGGGCAATCGTTCAGGTGACTGACGCAGTGGCAGTGACAGGAAAATTGGAAAGTAGTCACTGCCACACAAGTCGTCGTGCACTCTCCAGTGGATGGATGGTAAAAGGCCTGGGCTATATACAGATAAATCAATTTCTGAGTAGGTGCCATGTGCCACACTAAAATGTCTGGGGGCACCATTATTTAAAAGACAGTAATGCCTTTAACTCTCTACCATGTCCAGTAGCCACAGTACCACCCCACAATGGGTTATGGGCAGTAAAAATCACCCATACTAGGAAAGGTGGTGAGCCGTGCCGGCTCCTGTTTGGCCTGTTTCGTGCTTTCCAACGTGCCTGCCTGCGATGGCGCCTCATAGGCGGGTTAGTGACCTCTCTTTGCGCGCTGCAGTGCTCCCTCTTTGAAGTGGCCTATAGCTGCCGCGCTGAGTGGCGAGCAGTCAGTCAGTTTTCCAGGTTCCATCGTCTGCAGTCTGAAGGTTGGACGAGGGGAGTGAGCAGTGTTGGCGCGGCCCCATGACCATGGCCTGTTTACATAGCTAGTGGTTCTACGAGGACCGTTGGGCCACGCTGGAGTTGTCCCCTTACACCCGGGAGGAGATGTCGCGTCGTCCGACATGTTGATTGCTCCAGTACTGTTGTGTGATATCCTGCCGCCACCGCCGACTGTGCTAACTGCATCGATGGCAACCTTCGCTACCCAATGTTGTGGATAAACCGATTCACCCTGGTGTGCTAAGCCGGACGCTCACATATCTACATATCTGCCTGCGCCTGCAGCGTCTGGATGTGCTAAGTTAAGTACTCTTTCCAGGAGGTTTTCTGAAGATCTATGTGTGCCTTTCTCCTCCTTTCGGCCTTTGCTCATCCGGGTGTGATATGTTGCCTTCTTCTTGGAGAGACCCGGTGACGTCGCCTGCCGTGTGTTAAACATGTCGTGATTTGTTTGAAGGCCTGTACTCAGCCCCAAAAGTGCCTGCCCTTCATGTCTGCATCCTTATGTTTGTGTTGGGTTTAACCCATGAAATTCTGCACTCTCTTGGTGTGTATTTATTAGTGAGTGCGACCTGTTGGTTGTGCACTCTTCTAGTACGAAACTCATTCCGCTTTAAGATTTAACAATTGAACCACTGAGTGCCACTGGGGAATTCAGGCTTGTGCCCAGTCGCTTTCTGTCAACTGCCCAGGAACCGACCGATTTGTTGAATCATTTCCACTCTTAAGTGTGCCACCCTACGAATGTAGTTTAGGCGTTCCCTTCCTGTCCCTTACGGTGCCTCTTGCCCTGCTTCCTTTTGGAGTCCTCATCTGCTGTCAGGATATATATATTTATTTATATTGATCTTGGTGCCATCCTAATCTGGCAGTGCAGTGAATTGATATCGCGAATTGTTATTGTGTCTTATCTGTTCTAGGCAGCCTGTGTAAGTTGCGTGTGACACACTGCTAAGTATTTGGCCTAGCATCATGTGCCTTGTATCACCACCTTGGGTGGTTTGTAATTGGTATTCGTGTTAAGTGCACCTATGTTATTGTGATACCTTGCCTCTAAGTAGCAAAAGTTGGTGATTGTTGTATCTTGCCTTACAGACCCCAGTTTTTTTATTTAAATTTGCCCTTCCGGCTCATTCTATTATATTGTTTATTTAGAGACCACCCTTCCGGCGTAGTTTTCTTGTTTGTTCAGTCCTGTTCATGTTGTTTTGAATTTCGCCCTTCTGGCGCAGGTTTTGCCTTGTGAATTAAGCCACTATTTACTGGTGTTTCAATTTTACGTTACTTAATCAAGTCATTGTGAATGGTTGATTTTAGCTTGAATTGAGTTTGAATAGCCTCGTGCTTTCCACTCCCCACCATATCAGGTGGGGGTATCTAAGCAATCAGTGCAATCAGGACGTGTTGGGATATTGCACCGACAGGAGGCAGATAGACGTTGCAGATGGTAATATCCAACACAGCCTTTACCCTGGCAACCACAGCTTCCAAAGGTGCCTGGAGAGGAAGAGGTTTGCTGTAGACAGAGGTAAGGACATAGATGTAGACACCACCTGATACCTTATCATAGTCTGCACGATTACGATAGTAGCCCCTATAGCCACGTAAGGCAGGGGTGCGTGATGTGGAAAACCAGGTTTCCAGGAGGACGATGCAAAATGAATGTGAGGTGCTGAGGAGTTATCGGAGCTCGACTAAGGTGGGGGAAAAATGCCCGCAATTCCAATGGAGTATGGAATGTTCAAGACGAAAGGCCTTAATGGGACTGAGAAAACCTGTTGTGCCATAGGTTCACCAGTAGCTTCTGACAGAGCCAACAGAATCAAGGGCCATTGGTTCCAGAGTTTCAGTGATGTCGAGATCCTCAGGGGATGTGAGGATCTCCACCTCGTCTTGAGAAGCAGATGATGTGGGTGGGTGTGACGTAGGAGCCACAAGAGTTCCTTTTTTCTTCTACTTCTTTTTCTTCTTCTTCAGTTCCTCTCCCTGTTCCTTAGGCTGAGACCACTGAGAGGGCTTCTATGAAGGGACCAATGATGATCGAGAAGCCCTTCGACCAGCAGGTTGTGGATCCATCAGCTGTCGACTTTAATCCTATTTGAAGCTGGTAGAAGCCTCAGAAGGGAGAGTCCCGATGGACACCTTCCTAGCGAGAGGGGCCAGAGAAGACTGATGCTTCTCTGGCTAGGTGTTGGGGACTGGTGTTCCCGATGGTAGGGGGGAGGATGCTCCCACAGGAGGTGTTGGGTTAGCAATGAAAGAAGGTGCATCCCCAATCTTCAGGGGGACAGGTGTAGAGTGATGGCTCTTAGGGCCCACAGATGGCGCGTGAACGGTGGGTACTGTCATCCCCACAGAGGGTGATGATGACCTAAGTGCTTTAGCAAATATGTAGCCATAGTAACTGGATGAAGCATTTCATACTTTTTCCATGCCTCTGTGTACATTACTCAGTCCAAGGTCTTTACTTCCATAACCTGCCTTTATTTACATAGGATGGTGAAGTCTGGCGAGCAGAGTGAATTGTGCTGGTCACAACATGCATTTATGTTAGAAATGGAATCCCTTTCATACCAATGATGGATTTTTGTTCCAGGGACCTGGTGACCATCAGGATACAGCAACTTGAGGAAGGTATCACGAGGGAAATTGTTTTGGCCTCAGATTACCTTCCTTACGAAGACAGCTCTCCTCCTCCTTTGGAAGTGAGAAGACTGAAGGAAGCCTACCATCGGCAAGGTGACGAACTGTTGGTGGGATGTGATGCCCATGCCCACAATCTATCGTGGGGCAGCAAGGACACCAACAGTAGAGGCGAGCACCTTCTTGAATTTCTCCTATCTAACAACTTTAGCAATTTAGCAACACGACCTTCGATTCCATGGTTAGGGCAGCAGAGGTGCATGACCTAGGAACCACAATATGTAGGGGGACTAGGGCCAAACTCAGTGGAAGAAAGGTAGAGGCTACCAAGATGAATGAAAAAATGGTAATCAACACCATTAGGGGTTGCCCGCAAGGAGAAGTTCTTTCCCCTTTATTGTGGAATCTAGTGGTGAATGATCTCATTGGAGAATTAAACTCTAGGCAGTACTTTTGCCAAGGATACACAGACAATCTTGTCATAGTAATACCTGACAAATTTGCTGACACAGTCAAGAATATGGCACAAGGTGTGTTGACATTGTGCAAGACTGGTGCAGAAAACAGGATCTGGGGGTTAGTCCTAAGAAGACTGTTGTTGTACCATTCACAAAGAAGCATATCCAACATTCAAGTTGGAATCTAAAGCTTTTTAATGAAGTGCTACCTGTGAAGGGGACAGTGAAATATCTAGGGGTTACCTTAGATGAGAAACTGACATGGACCCCTCACATTAGGAATATTTGCTCCAAGGCAAAAGGTACTCTGGTAAGTACCAGGAGAGCTTGTGGCAAAAATTGGGGCCTGAGCCCCAAGGGTAAGCACTGGATATACACCATGGTGATTAGACCCAGGATCACCTATGGGGTGGTCGTGTGGTGGAAGAAGGTAGAACAACAAGTTGCTGCTAAGGAGCTTGGTAATGTGCAGAGATCAGCCTGCTTAGCCATAACAGGCGGAATTAGCAGCACACCAACTGCTGGGATGGAAACCATGTTGGATATGCTCCCATTACACCTTTGGGTCAAGATGGAGGCAGTGGCTGGTGCATACAGACTCAAAACTGACAAAAACTGGAACTCTTTGGGATATCCAGAATCACACACTAAAATAGTGAGTGAGGTAAATATAGGAAAGGTTGGGTAAATGCCAGCCGACTATATTATAACCCCATACTGCTTCAACAAGCCTTTCAATATAACAATTGGAAGTAGGGAGCAGTGGGAGAAAATAGTTCGACACCGTACGGAGGATATTGTCTGGTTCACTGACGAGGCAAAATCAGACCAAGGTGTTGGAGCCGGGGTATATGGGGTGCAACCAAGACTGGAGGGCGTCATCTCTCTAGGAAAACTGGCCTCAGTATTCCAGGCCGAAATCACTGCCATCAAGGCGTGTGCGGCGGAGAATTTGGGTAGCTGCTACAAAGATCGTAGCATCTATATCTATTCAGACAGCCAGGCAGCTGTGAAATCACTGGCAGCTCCTGCAACAAGATCTAAAATGGTTGAGGAATGTCACAGGGTTCTGGTGGAGCTAGGGGAAAGCAATAGGGTAAACCCATTGTGGGTCCCTGGCCACTCAGGGATCAGTGGCAATGAACATGCCGACAGATTAGCCACGATGGGGGCAGAGACTCCATTTATTGGACCGAAACCTGTCCTGATTATCACCAAGGCAATGATCAAATTGGAGCTATGTAACTGGCTCAGAAGACAACACATAGAATATTGGACCAAAGTCTACCAACAAAAACATGGCAAGGTAATGATGTCAAAGCCATGTTTTAAAAGAAGCTCTGCAATCCTGGGCCTAAACAGGAAAGAGATTAGACTCAGGGTTGGATTGTTAACAGGCCATGGGAATTTCAAACAATACCTACATACAATGGGAATAACAGAAGAGGACCTAAATGTAGGATCTGTGATTACTGATGGAACTGCATCACATCCAATCTTCAAATGCATTGCATTGGAGAGTAAAAGGCACAGAACATTTGGGACAACCAGACCCGAAGAAATTGTGTCTAATAAAGAACTGGTAAAGGGACTCCTTGCACTGTTGAAGGGCATTGGTTGGCCTTACTAGATATACAGGGAGCGATACCACACAACAAACTTAGTTTCGGTGCAGGCAGTGGTGGGTTGGACCAAGACTGTTTTGGCTTGACTGAGAAAATCAATCAATCAAGATTGTAATTGCTAATAACCGAGCCATTTTGAATGGAAACATCTAGAGAGGGGAGATGAGTTGGGGCAGGGAGGAATTAGGATGAGGAGGAGAGGAACTAGGAGAGGTAAGAAAAGTAAGAAAGGAAGGCTGCAATGGCCCAGGGACCCGTGTCTACCCCACACATACCCACAAAAGAGCTGTGGGCCCCCTGAGGGAACTTTTGTGTGGATTGTGACACCGGGCCGTTTGCTTGTTTGGTGGCCAGCTATCTCCAATTGTTTGTTGTTTCAAGCAGCATGAATGTGTTATGCCCTTTCATCATCTGTGGGCACATCTATTATTTATAGAATGAGATCTTGAGGTACCATTTGGGATTTAGCTCAAACAGGCTGTCATTGTATAGGGGTGTTATTTCAAAGGCCTCGTAATACTTGGAAGTTTAAAGGGTTCATTGTGAAGTTTATAATATTATATGTTACTTTTATTAACCTTCATGCAATCACACGGGCGGTGAGGTGACCACCTTCTTACAATTTCTCGCCCACTAACTCCATAAAGGTAAGCAAGCAGCAGAATATATGAACATCCCACTACCTTATCCATTTGTGGACTTCGTGTGGCGAGAAATTGTAAGAAGGCAATCATCTCACCGCCCGCGCGAGCGCATGAAGGTTAAAGCAATTGTCTATAGTAAACTAAGCAGTCTTGTAATTCTTTGAAGATTTAAAGGGTTGGCTGTGTAGTTTATGATTGTGTGTCATTTTGTTAAGGGAGTTGTCTATAGTAAAACCAGACAGTCCGGCAATACTTAATGGTTTGAAAGGGTGACTGGACTTTATGCTATTGTATGTGTTATTATTAAAGCAACTGAAATGTCAATAATGGAAGATAGATAACAACACACCATTAAGAGACTCGCTGAGCTGCTGAAAGACAAAAATAGATCATCACAGAATAGATAATAATAAATGAAATAATCACACAAATTTCCAGTCATGGACTTCATCAGAAACAGAAACACATACATTCATGCAATCACTCGGGCAACTACACACACACAACCGTCATGTCTGAGTAAAGGTGAGGATGGAAAGTTCCATGTTGCATGATGGATTGTAAACGTCTGATAGGTGGGAATTTGAACTGCAGCAATGAATACAGTGAAGGGAAGGGATAAAAGTGAAGTGTAGAGGACTGTGGTGAGGGAGTGGGGGGATTTGAAACAATAAGAATAATGGAAAAACAAGGTAAAATAAGAATAGGGAAAAAATAGGAAAAAGATTGTCAAAACAAGTAAAAATAAGAAGTAATTAATTAAGGGGATATCTTTAGTGGTGACATACATTTGCAAGGAAGACAAGAGGTACAGGGTAATGAGTGGGGAAGGAAGAGTGAGGGAGAAGTTAGGCATAGGGTGTAGGGATGGGAAGTAATCTTAGGTTGAGGCCAGAATGGTTGTGGGACTGTAGAATGTGTTGAAGGGACAACTTCCATCTACATAGTTCAGAAGAGCTGGTGGTGGAGGGGAGGATCCAGATTGCTTAGGTAGTGAAGCAGCCACCGAAATCCTGAGTACTGTGTTCAGCTGCATGCTGTGCCACAGAGTGGTGGCCCTTAGTTTTTGCCACAGTTTGGCGATGTCCATTCATCCTGACTGACAGCTGGTTTGTCATCATACCAATATATAACTATGTACAATGATTGCAGCAGAGCTGGTGTATCACATGGCTGCTTTCACAGGTGGCTCGACCTCTGATGAGGTAGGATAAGCCTGTGACTGGACTCTAATAGTAAGTTCTGGGTGAGTGTATTGGGCAGGATTTACATCAGGGTCTTCCACAGGTGTTGTGGAAAGGGATTGGGAGTGGTACTGGGTGTTAAGGAGGACACTCCACAGTGACTAGTTACTGTGGTGGATAGAGGACTGATAGTGTTTGGGGATATGACACGGGAAATCTGTTTGCAGACTAGGTCAGGAGGGTCATGTCTTTCAGTGAAGGCCTTCGGCATAATGGGTAAGGGACTTCTCACTACTGCTAATTCACCGTCCGCGGGTGGCAAGGCTCACTCACAGTCTAAATGCTTTTGGCACTGATGTGATCAGACATGGTGGTTGTGTTTGTATAGCAGGGTGAGTGATTTCTTGAGGGGTTTTTTAACTGATGAAGGCCATGGCCGAAAATTTAATGTAAGAATATGATTATCTATTTTTGTGCCTGTCATCAGCTCAGCAAGTCTCTTAATGGTGAGTTGTTATCTATCCTCCATTATTGACATTCCAATCTTATTTTCCATTCTTAAAGCTATTGTCTATGGTAAGACCATGTAGTCCTGTAATACCTGAAAGTTGAGTTTGTAACAAAGCACGTTGGGATTTATTCTCATCTGCCTGCATTACTGAACCTCCCAATACCACTGTTGCATAATAATAGATATGAATGTAATTAATCTGTTATTTTCTTTTCCAAAACTTTTGTTATTATTTGTTGTAAAGTAATTAGATGCAGTCATTTCCTATTATTTGACACCGAGGAAGTTTGTTCCATTAGTAAATATTAATTAATTCATGCCGGAAGTATATTGTTAAAGTTCTGATAGAATGCTTATTAGTGTTTCTATGAAAACTAGGTAAATTCTTTTGTCATAGTATAAAAAAAGTTATTACTTTGTTTCACAAGTAATGTTAGGAAAGTTTTGCCCTCATTAGTTTCTGTATAATTACCATTTATTACAAAGTAATTTTCAAATGAAATACTATTTCTTTAACCAAGATTTGTATATTAATTTAACCTGTATTATTTACAATACCTTTTACTATAGCCAGTTGCATGTAATTGTTTACTTTTCCATTATAATTTGTGTAATGAATTCAATTAACAATAAGTAATTTTCAGTCACATTGTTTGGGTAATATAAATAGAATGCGCTCGCGGCATGTATCAGAGTATTGTTTAGTCAGTTATTGGAGGTAGAACTATGTCAGTTCTGAGTATTGGTTATTGTTTCCTCTGCTATCTGAACAACAAGGCACATCAATTTGGACTTTAAATTTGAACAATTATACAAAAGTAAGTTAATGTTGTTAGTGTGGAAGGTGCACCTACTATAATTTTGTGCCACATTACGATGTACACCTCGAACTTTTGTATTCCACACATGGACAGTTTTAACTCTTATTATTAATGTGTGGAATGTTTGTGCCTGGTATTAATGATTCTTGTAAGCTGGCCATAAAAGGGGACAATTGACCATTTATATGTAATTAAAGTGTCAAAGAACTGCAATCCTGTGTGTTGCCTTCATAACTTGTAGCGAATTAGTTTTCGCCCCATGAGACTACAGCCAACAATCAACGAGAGCATCGGTTGTCGACTACATCAAGAAATTCGAGAATAATCGATCTATGACCAGGTAACGGCACAAGTTGACTTAACTTTACGATTTTCTACGTTTCACTTTTATTAAAGTAATTCTTTGTCCCTCACAGAATAAACTTATTATTACCCTTGAGCTAAGTACAAGGCACCCTTTTTTCTTCAGCCCTTCAACTCTCCTGTGACCCAATTTGAGATTACAACTTTAGGGACAAATTCTTTTCTTATAATTTCTATTCAGTCAATCATTTTTAATACTAAAAAAGGTAAAGCAGTCAACAATCCAAAGATTGGTTTGAACACCACAGTGCTTTACTAGGCATGGGGTCCTGTTTGGAGGTGGTATGCCGTTGCCTTCCTCCGACCTTCGAACTGACTTACCCAGCCAGTTATAGGTGCACCTACAGTTTAATGTGGGTTCCGTACCACGGTGCTACTCGGTATTTTTCACATGAGCAATACTGCCAGAGGTAAAAGAAGCGGAAAGTGACATAAAAATCCTAGGACCTGGCGGGGATCGAACCTGCGACCTTTGGATTGATAGTCTGGTACTCTACCACTGTGCAACGGAGAATACTACCTTTCAAATATTAGGAAGTTATTACAAACAGATATTTTAGTATGAATGCAACAATTTACACTTCAGGAATGATAGTAAGAAATCACCACATTTGTGTACAGGATGCAAATTTGGTTAAGTTCAAATGTTTGTAGAGCTTATGGGACTTAACTACGGGGTCATCAGTCCCTAAACTTACAAACTACTGATGAACTAGCTTATACTAAAGACGGCACAACACTGCAACGGCCGTGCAGACCGTGACTAGCACACCGCACACCGCTCTGTCACTGCGGCCGGCATAAATTTGCTTACATAAAGTTAATGGCCACATATGTGCCAATATCCCTGAAGAGTTTAAACATAAAACATTAATCCATAACCATTATCCTTCTATATAAAGACATGGTAGAACTTAATTGTTACTGCTCTTTATGTGTAGGAAATATCGTGAAAGTAATAATTCTTCAAAAACACAAAGAGTCGTTCTTGTGCCCAGAGCTGTAAAATACATTTATTTGCTATGCTCTGCCAGTTTCGGCAATTGCTGCCATAAACAGGAGATTATATTTTATGGTCTTATTTATCAGTGTTATTTTCTGGTAGTCTCTCTCCATTTTCAGTACTACATTTTTATCATATTCAACAATAGTCTTAACTATTACTAAAGAGTAATAGTAATAGGAATGGAGGAATACTTACTAAATTATGTAAAATGGACAGTTTTTTTAGAAACAGTCACAGTACTGAAAATTTAACACTGCTGTATTTTTTTAAGTTATTTTGTTATAGTTGATGAAAATATTTTGTTAATCTCCTGTTCATCGGGCAGCAATGGTCAAAAAAAGTCGAGCATAGCAAATGAAACTATTTTACAGCTCTGCGCACAAGAATGATTTTTTCCAAGTACATTGTGGCTGTAGAATGCTACTTCAAATCAACAAACACTTTTTTCAGTCCATAAGATATTTTGATGTACTTGTAAGTTCCAGAAAATTCTATATATAAATAGTGAAGCACTCCAAGTAGGCGGCAGTCTGTACTTAGTGTACACTTGTGTTAGCAATAAATGTGTTCCAAGTGTGAAGTGTGTTGCTCTATTAAAGACGAGCCTCAGAATTCCGAACTGTAACAAAGCATGTTGGGTTTTATTCCCATCTGCTTTCATTACTGAACCTCCCGATACCACTGTTGCTTAATAATAGATATGAATGTAATATTAGTGTATTATTGTTTTCTTTTCCAAAACGTTTGTTATTATTTGTTGTAAAATAACTAGCTGAAGTCTTTTTCTATTATTTGACACCAGAGAAGTTTGTTTAATTATCAAATATTAATTACTTCATGCCACAGGTATATTGTTAAAGTTCAGACAGTATACTAATTAGTATTTCTATTACAACTAAGTAAATTCATTTTTCATTATATTAAAGTAGGTATTACTAGGTTTCACAAGTAATTTTAGCAAGGTTTTGCCTTCTTTAGTTTCTTTATAATAACCATTAGTTATTAAAAGTATAGTTGATAAGCTAATTTCGTTGAATATGTAAAAGAAATATTATTCATTTAACCGAGATTTGTATATTCAGGAAATCAGTATTATTTAAGCTAATTTTTACTGCAGCCAGTTGTGTGTAACTGGCTACTTTTCCATTATAATTAATGTAATGAATTCAGTTAACAATACACAATTTTCAATGACATTATTAGGATGATGTAAATAGGATGCACTTGTGGCATGTAATAGAGTATAGTTTTATCTGTTGTCTGAGGCATAATCCACACTAGTTCAGAGTCCTGTTTCAGCTATGAACTGAGGCACAAGCCCTGCCAGTTTGAACTTTAATGTTGAACAGTTATATAAAAATTCATCAATGTTGTTAGTGTGGAACTTGAACTTTTGTATTCCACACACGGACAGTGTTAATATGTATTATTGAAGTGTGGAATGTGCATTCCAGGTCACGTTCAATGTAATTAATGAGACTTGTAAGCTGGCCATAAATGGGGACAATTGGGCAGTAATAATAAATCGTTTTAGTGTCAAAGAGCTGCAAATCTGTGTGTTATCTACATTGTTTGTAGTGAATTAGTTCTTGGCCCCTGAGATTTCAGCCAGCCGCTACCGAGAGCAATGATCATAAAGAACTTCGAGAATCCTCAAACTACAACCAGGTATGGCACAGGACCGCCTGCAGTTTGTAACATGACAATATTTTACACTGATAATTTAAAGAGATCTGTTGACTCACCTGAACAGATAATGCGACCCACTAGTGGATCATGGGACCCACAGTTAGGAAACCACTACATTAGACTACTCAGTAAAACTGACACATACATAGCCAGGAAACACTTCAGTGCAACAAACCATATTATAACAAAGCAGACAAATATACAAACCAGTTTATGCTTCCTGTTTCTTTTGTCACCTTCTGTTGTTAGTAATTCTTGCACTTTAGTTAAACGCTTCTGCTGCCTGACCTATAAGAAATGTATAGACATAAATAGATTAATCTCTTAATGAAGAAAATAGAGTACATGTCAAATTTGACACTTTGATATAGAAATTACCAATTTCTGTTCTTCTTTTAATCTCTCTTCGATCTTTTGCCGTGCATCCTTAAGGGCCTCTCTCAAATGAGATGAAAATTTAAGATATGCTTGTTCATCTGCTGAGGCATTTGAAAGACCATTTGAAGTGAAACCATTAAAAAAAGGATGTTCTAAAAGGGTAGGAATTGAGGGCATACCATCTTTGCATGCTTCTGTAGACAAAATTGATTCCAAAAGAGACCCTGAAAGAAGAAAAAGTATTACACACATCAAAACATAGTACAAAACTTTATTTTGTAGGCTTATACAGACTACAGGACCTGTAAAACGAGGTGACGTTGTCTTACTAAAAGACTTAAACAACTGCATTAAAAAAAATGATGAAACCATTCTAATTCTTCATTAACTGTCAGTTTTATAAGTATAGTCTATTACACCAGGTACATGTTTCACATTACTGGCCATGTTTTCAAATGTTCGCAAATACAATACCAAGAAAATAGTAAATAGGTAAGACAGTTTGCTGAATATACATATAGATCATATAAAATTATTCGTGTTGTATGTTACAACTTCTCTTAATCTAACAAAGGAAAATCCAGATAAGAATTTCAATAATGGAAGATAGATACAACTCACCATTAAGACGATTGCTGAACAGCTGACAGTCATGTAAAATACACATTCACATTTATACAACTTACACTCCTGGCCATTAAAATTGCTACACCACAGAGATGACGTGCTACAGACACAAAATTTAACCAACAGGAAGAAGAGGATGTGTTATGCAAATTATTAGCTTTTCAGAGCATTAACACAAGGTTGGCACCGTTGGAAACACCTAAAGCGTGCTGACATGAGGAAAGTTTCCAAACAATTTCTCATATACTAACAGCAGTTGACCGGTGTTGCCTGGTGAAACGTTGTTATGCTTCGTGTAAGGAGGAGAAATGCGTACCATCACATTTCCGACTTTCATAAAGGTCGGATTGTAGCCTATCGCGATTGCAGTTTATCATATCATGACATTGCGACATGCAGCCACATTTCGATCCCTGAGTCAAAAGATGGGGACGTTTGCAAAACAACAACCACCTGAATGAACAGTTCGACGATGTTTGCAGCAGCATAGATATCAGCTCGGAGAGCATGGCTGTGGTTACCCTTGATGTTCCATCACAGACAGGAGGTGCCTGAGATGGTATATGCAACGATTAACATGGGTGCACGAATTAAACATTTTTTCGGATGAGTCCAGGTTCTGTTTACAGCATCATGATGGTCGCATATGTGTTTGCCAACATCGCAGTGAACGCACATTGAAAGCGTGTATTCGTCATCACCATACTGGCATATCACCCGGCGTGATGGTATGGGGTGCCATGGGTTACACGTCTCGGTGACCTCTTGTTCACATTGACGGCACTTTCAACAGTGGCCACTACATTTCACATGTGTTACGACCCGTGGCTCTACCCTTCATTCGATCCCTGTGAAACCCTACATTTCAGCAGGATAATGCATGACCGCATGTTGCAGGTCCTGTACATGCCTTTCTGGATACAGAAAATGTTCAACTGCTGCCCTGGCCAGCACATTCACCAGATCTCCACCAATTGAAAATGTCTGGTCAATGGTGGCCGTGCAACTTGCTCGTCACAATACGCCAGTCTCTACTTTTGATGAACTGTGATATTGTGTTGAAGCTGCCTGTATACACCATCCATGCTCTCTCTGACTAAATGCCCAGGCGTATAAAGGCCGTTATTACGGCCAGAGGTGGTTGTTCTAGGGATACTGATTTCCAAGGATTTATGCACCCCAAACTGCATGAAAATGTAATCACTTGTCAGTTCTAGTATAATTTATTTGTCCAGTGAATACCCTTATCATCTGCATTTCTTCTTAGTGTAGCAATTTTAATGGCCTGTAGTGTAAATTTTTGACCATGGTCTTCATCGGAAAAAGAAACACACGCATTCACTCAGACATAACTATGCGCACATGACCACCACATTTGGCCACTCCAGGACAAAAAGCATCTTAACAGTGAGCACAGGTGGGAGTGGAGGGGAAACTATGCCAGGTTAGGGTGGGGATGGATCAGTCAAAAAAAAGGGGAGGTGTAGGGGGTTGTGTGGGAAGGTTGGGATGCAAATGGAAAAATGATTAAAAATATAATTAATAAATAAAAGGTATATTGGAACGTATGAGAAAGATGAAGTAAGGTACAAAAAAGATGTGACACAAAGTTGGAAGGAAGACACGAGTTTGAGGGAGATACAGGATAATGAGTGAGGGATGGGGAGACTGTTAGGTACGGGTTCTGGGGTTTATCTTAGATTGAGGCCAGAGTTGTTGCATGACTGTGGAATGTGATGCTGGAGCAACTCACAATTGCCCATGTTCAGGAGAGCTGGTGATGGAGGGGTGGATCCAGATGGAATGGGTTTAGAGTAGTCATTAAAATCCATAGTATTGTTTTCAGCCACATGCTTTGGCCATACATCCTGATGAACAGCTGATTTATTGCCATGTCAATAAAAAAAACACTGTGCAATGATTGGATTATCAAAGCCCTGTTCCCAGGTAAGAGATCACATCATTAGATTAATGGTTGAAAACCAAACACAGTACATGATATGTACAAAGAGACAATGAGTGCTAAATGGCAACATAAAAAAGAAAAAACCACGAAAGTTGTAAACCAAATAAACAATGGTGCTAAAATAACACTGGAGAAGATTGTGGCTGGCTGATTACAAGGATAATAATGGATGAGCCAGCCATTCTGCAGGTAGTAAAACTGCCAGTTGAAAATAGGACTGACAATACAAAAGTAACGACAGATAAAAACTGTGAGAGGTGGGTGCCTGAAAGATTAGTCTTAGGTACCCACTATTAAATCATATGATAACCAGCAGTGAGAATAAAACATGGCAACAATAGAGGCGTCATCAGCTAAAATCAAAGAAGTGTAGAAACCAGGGTAAAAGACTGTCACAACACAGCTAAAAGTGGACAGTCCAACAAGAAGTGGATGATGGTCAACAGAGCACCACAATGGTAGTCTGGCAGATCCTCTCAACGTAAGAGGTGGCCATTCATTAGCCACGTATGGCCTATATGCAGGTGACAGAGGATGACCGAGTACCTTCTAAAAGGCCTGAGGGAAGTCTTCCAAGCTGCTGTTGAGCTTATTTGGTGTGCTCAACGTTGACCATTCTGAATTCCAGGAAACAAAGATCTTTTGGTGCAGACACAATTGGGTATACCTTTCTGGGGTACCAATATCCAGAGGCCAGGAGGCAATGGTCTGCTTGGCAAGCTTATCAGCTCGTTCGTACCCCACAATGCAAATGTGGCCTGGGGCCCAGATGAAGGCCACAGAACAGCCAGACGTGTCAAGATTGAACTCTGAGTCTTGAATGGTCCGCATCAAATGGGTGTTTGGGGAAAAATTTGTCAAGAGCTTGCAAGCCACTCAGAGAGTCACTGTGGATGACATACAATTTCCTGAGGCATGCACAGAGATGGTCTAAGAGCATGAATTACTGTGATCAGCTCTGCTGTAAAGGGGGTAGAGAGCATTGTTCAGTATGTTCTACATCTACATGGGATACTTTGAAAATCACATTTTAGTGCCTGGCAGAGGCCATGAACATAGGCATAAACCACTCTGCCATCTTCCTGGAAGTCATCAGTGTATATTACTTCTGCATCACAAAACATGTAAAGTATGGCCAGAAACTTGTGAAGAAGTATTTGTGTGAAACTAATGCCTTTGAGTCACAGGACAATTTTAGGTGGAGCTGTAGGTGAGGGATGGACCAGGAGGGGTGTGGGATTAGCAGGAGAATGCAGTAGGGAGAGGTAGGGACTTGAGTGAGGAAAGGAGAGTATGAACACGAACCGCGATTAGAAGACCCGATCTGGGACGACACTGTGGAGAGGGAAGGGCGGTATTTGGAAATAAAAGCCAGCAATTCAGACAGTGACGTGTAGTGTGAACGTGGGCAACAAAAGAGGCCAACAACTGTTGTCCGTGAAACCACAAGGGAGAGATCCCAGCTTCAGTGAGGAGGCTTGGCACAGGACTGGTGCGGAAAGCCCCTATCACTAAACTAACAGCACCATGAAGAATAGGATCCAGGATCTGCAATGCTGAAGGTGATGCAGAGTCATACACCTGGCTCCCATAATCCAGGCATAATTGGATTAGGGCCTGATAGAGGTGCGTGAGAGTTTGACAGCTGGCTCACCAAGCAGTGTGGCTGAGATAGCACAGTATATTTAGATACTGCCAGCACTTTTGCTTCAGCTGACAAAGGTGTAATCCCCAAGTGAGTCAGTTGTCAAACAGTATGCCGAGAAACCAATGCATTTGTCCAATGCAAAGCTATTCATCAGTTAAGTCGGAGTTCTGAGTCAGGGTGAACAACCCAACAATGACAAAAGTGCATGACCCGGGTTTTGGATGCTGAGAAAGTAAAGCCATGCACTGAGGTCATGACTGTGCCTTCTGAATAGCTACCTACAGATGCCTTTCAGTGACAACAATGCTAGCAGAATTGAAATATAGACAAAAGTCATCGACAAACAATTGGAAACAGACCGATGACCCGACAGCTGCAGGAAGACCCTTTATGGCAACTAAAAATATAGGTACACTGAGAACGGAGCTCTGTGGGACACCATTCTCTTGATTGTGACTTGAGCTAAAAGAGGCACAGATCCTAACACGGAAAGTACAGAGTGAAAGGAAGTTCTTTATGAACCTGGAAATGGGACCACGTAAGCACCAGTAATACAACGTAGCCAGTATATGGTGGCGCCAGGTGGTATCATACACCTTGCGAAGATCGAAAAAGGCCACAACGAAGTGCTCATGCCTGGTGAAAGCGATGCAAATAGTAGAGCAGCCTTGATGGAAGCCCCCTTGATGTGGAACAAGGAATCCCTGGTCTTCAAGAATCCAAATAAGCCACTGACTCACCATACGTTCGAAGATTTTGCACAAATTGTGAGGCTAATGAGGTGGTAATTATGGATTGGCAACAGGTTTCATCAATATTCCACCACTTGGACATGAAAACACTTTCTACCCCAGGCCGATTGTGCAGCACGAGAAGTAATTATTGAAAATCTGCTGGGAGGTGACGAACAAACTGGCTGTGAACACTGTCTGGTCCTGGGGAGGCATCAGGACATTCATCAAGAGCACTTTCGAACTCCCGCTCACTAAACGGTGCGTTGTATTTTTACTGGCAGCACGATCGAAAGGATAACTGCCGCTGTTCAACCCGCTCTTTGAGGGCACGTAAGTCCGGACTGTAAGATGCAGATGTTGAGCTGCAAGTATAATGTTTTGCTATGTACTCCCCGATAGCAGCTGGGTCTGTGGAGTGAGTACCCCGACTGTGAAGACTGTTTATTCCTGCCAGTGGACACTGCCTGAAAAGGCGCCTAACCAGGCTTCACATCCGAGTTGGGGAGGCCTGAGAGCGGATAATGGTTACATACTTCTCCCAACTGTCCTGCTGGCTTTGTTGTATCAGTCAATGAGCTTGGACCTGAAGCCATTTAAAAGCAATCAGGTGCTCCAAAGAAGGATGGTGCCATTGGCACTGGCCCGCTCAACAATGCTTCCTGATGGCCTCAGCAATCTCCAGTGTCCACCAGAGCACCGACTTATAATGGAGCAAACCAGAGGATTTTAGGACTGTGGCCTCAGCAGCGGAAACTAAGGCCCTACTGACATGATCAACATCTGGGAGCGGAGATGTTACTTAGCAGTTTAGGTGTAAGCCGGTCAGTTTGCCCAACAAAGGCAACACTGAGGCAGGTGGCGTGCAGGTGTTGACTGTGTGAACTACAGGATGATAGGAAAATGGTCACTACCACAAAGGTCATCATGGACCCTCTAAGTATGGTGTGGAAGTAAGCTCAGACTGCAAAGGGAAAGGTCTATGGCTGAGTAGGTGCCATGGGTCATGCTAGTGTGTGGGGCCTCCATTGTTAAGAAGGCAAATATTTAGCTGTGCCAAAACATACTACACGTCTCTACCACAACCCGTAATCTCAATTCCATCCCACAGGGCGTTCTGGGCATTGAAATTCTCCGAAAGGAGATACGGTGGGGGAAGTTAAGCAATCAAGGCAGCAAGTTCTGCAAAAGACACTGCCTCGTACGGAGGAAGGTAGAGCATGCAGACAGTGATATCCCGTCCTGCCCAGATTCTCACAGCCACTGCCTTGAGTGCCGTGCAAAGTGGTACGGGTGCACTGTGGACAGAGCCGGCACAAGCCCAAGTGCCGCCTCATGCAAGCTGCTCACAATAAATATGTGACTGACAATATGGATACCTGTATTATCAGGCAGCTATTTCTATGGCATTAAGAACTTTGTGAAAACTGCACAACTTTTGTCAAACATAAACGAGCCTCAAAGCTAGCATAGCAACCATTCAAAGCAATGTTCTGCCTTTGGATTTTCGTTTTAGAAGGTGTCAAAATTAACGTTTTGTTTTGTGTGGACAAGAGGGCATTGGTGCTAAAAGACCATAATTTCTCAGTGTTTCATCAGAATCAAAGCGACCAGTAGTTTACTTAGATGAAACTGATGAAACCTGGATTCACATACATTATACAGGAAATAAATGTTGGCAAAGCGGTAGTGTGCGAGTAGTATTGTCAAACAAAAGTGCCGGTCAGAGTTTGTTCATGCAGGCAGAGAAAGGTGTTTCATGGCTCAAAAACCAAACCGTCCAACTACCACTCGGAAACAGATAGCAAAAATTTTCAAAAATACATCAAAACCCAACTTATGGCAGGCTTACTACCAATGTCTTTATCCCTCGTAATTACTCTCAGCATATTTACCCATTCAAAATACTTCTATCAATTACAGGTGTTGGACATGTTGGACTGTAGTAGTGTTCAATCTCCCCCCCCCCCTCTCCATAATGCGGGCAGAATAAAATACTTGGAAACTGACATTGAAGGGCTTATATCAAAATTGCTTCAGGCTTAACATGTAACCGCAGTAACAAACATTGCATTCAAATTTCCAAATTAGATTTTGTCTCCTGCAAAATTAGTTGTGGGTAAACGCATGGCGTGTAATAGGCTGACAGCCCTCCAATCTTAAGAATGCTGGTGTATACACCAGACTGCTGCCCCCTCTCTGTTCCTCTGGCGTAAACATGATGGTGCTGTCACAGTGGCGAGGAAGAAATTAGTCCTCCTCCCTCCTCTTGTTCTACAGCGATGGCCGGCAGGTAGTCGACGCGCCATGTTACAGTTCCCAAACCCGCTCCCTCCGAGGTTTGGTTTCAAATCCTCTCATGGACATGAATGTTACGTTTGTCCGGAAAAAGAAAGGGGGGGCGGCAGATTTGCCACCCCTCGGAAAGTGCCACCCCATGAGGATGCACATTTCGCACATACCTTGCGCCAGTCCTGATTGGGGATATTAGCGAGAACATAGATGCAGACACCTTCGGGAACCCTGTGTATGCTGCATGATTTTTATAGTAGAACCAATAGCCACGTAAGGCAGGGGTCCAATGAACAGGAAACCAAGTTTCCTGTAGTGCTATGCAAAGAATAGGTAATTGGCACAATTCAGCTAGGCACTGGAAATAACCACCACAGTTTCACTTAAAAATATTGCTACAGGCAAACGAAGATGCCACGAGTGTCTTGAGCATTTAGTTTATGCCTCAGTTCCACCTTTTACCACCACTTGAGTACTTGTGGCATCAATATCCATAGATTCTGGGAGGTCGGTGAGTACTATGTCCTCAAGAGACACTGGGATCTCCACCACTTCCTCAGAACCGGAAGTTTGAGAGGCCGACGGCGGGAGTGCTGCCTGAAGCAATTTTTTCTTTTGTATCTTTTTACTGTCCTCCCACAGTTCTTTTGGTTTAGAGTGCTGGGAGGAGTTCTTTGAAGTGACTTTAGGAGCCGGTGAATATTGGGAAGCCCTTCGACCAGCAGTGTTTGGATCCTGCAATGAATGGCTGGGATCCTCCAGGCTACTCATTTAAGTTGTGGAAAGAAGCATCTTGATGGACTCCTTCCTAGCAAGAGGGGCCAGGGAAGCCTGCTCCTTCTCTGGCTGGGGCATGGGGACGTGTCCCTGATGGTGAGGGTGAAGCTTCCCCCCACAGATGGCACTGGGGGAGGGGGGGGCAATGTATGAAGGCCCCCCCCCCCCCCCAACCTTCAAGGAGGCCGATGGAGTTTGTTGTTGGTATTTAAAGGGGGCTAGATGTTAGGTCATCAGTCCCCTGTTCCAAATGAAGGGAGTGCAAAGGATGTTATGTGAAGGTAAAAGTATCAGTTAACACCCACAGGGGTAACCCGCAAGGTGGAGAGAGTGACAATAACCGCTACACTTGTAAGGGAAGCATAAAACAATAAAATTCTAAAGGCCCAGGACTAAAGATTGGCGGAAAACAGTATGGCAGAATACCATGGCTGGCTGATCAAGTGAATAATAATGAATGAGCCAGCCACTCTGCACATAATAAAACTGCCAGTCAAAAATATGACTGACAATACAGAAAACAGATTAAAACTGCTTGAATGGTGGCTGAGGTACCCACCATTAAATCATATGATAAAAACCAGCTGTGCAAATAAAACCTGAAACACAGTCAACTAATAGCAGCACCATCTCCTAACATAAAAGGAAGCGCATCTGGCAGGTTAAGAGAGTGACGCAAGGCAACTAAAAGTGGGCCGTCTGACAGAATGTGGACTACTGTCAATGAGGCACCACAGTGACACTGTGGCGGGTCCTCCCGATGGAGAAGGTAGCCATGTGTCATCCATGTGTGAACAATTCTCAGGCAACAAAGAACAACTGACTCCCTACGAGAGGACGTTTACGTGGCCGTAGAGAGCTTCACTGCATGGAGCTTGTTTGGTTGATCCGAGTTAGCCCGCTCAGAATTCCAAAGGCCAAGTATCTTCTGATGTAATTAGTTGAAGATCCCTCTCTGGAAGACCAATGTTCAAGGGACTTGATATAGTAGCCTGCTTAGCAGATGGAGTTTGATGGTCATTAGGGTCCACAGAATATGGTTACAGTTTTGGTGTCATCATTGCCAGAGTGGCTGGCAATGATGTAACTAACAGCCCTGGAGTGGATGTTGGTAATTAGTAGGTTTAATGTGGACAGAGGTGTGGATGGAGGCATCAATAAGGTAGAGGTTAACACTGTGCATGGTGGCATGCCAGGTTCAGAAGGACCATGTGAAACTGATGGGAGAGAAGATCAGGTGATGAAGGAACAAGTATAGGGTGTTCTGACTAATTCCAAATCATGAAAATATTATCAATTAACCTGAACCAGACCAGAGGCTTGGGATGCTAGGAAGATTTCCTCTAGACGGCCAATAAATAGGTTGGCTTAAAAGGGTGCCATACAGGGGCCCAAGGCTGTGCAGTGGATTTTATTGTATACTTTTCCTTCAAAGGAAAAGTAATTGTTTGTTAGGATGTAATTGGTAAGAGTTATAAGGAATGAGATATTGGGTTTGGAGACTGAAGGTTATGGCAGAAAGCACGATGGACCACTCTGTGGCACAGCATGCAGCTGAACATAACATCTTGCATTTGTTTCTGTTGAGTGACAATTGCCAAAAACTTGCACCAAGCATCTATAAACTGCAGATCCTCCCGCATTTTCCTACAATTCTCCAGTGTTGCGGTTCCTCTGTATACTGCAGTATCATCCAAAGAAAAGCCTCACGGAATTTCTGACATGATATACTAGATCATTTATATAGTGTGAAAATTAATGTTCCTATAAACTCCCTTGGAGCATGCCATGAATTACTTTCAAGACAGAAGACTTCGCTCAGTCAAGAATGATATTAAGTGTTCTGTTTGCTAGAAACTATTCACTGAATCATACAGTTGGTCTGATAATCCATTTTAATAATTCAGAGTGGAAAATAATATTTACAACTAGTTAAAAAAAAAACAGATGGCAGTGATGAGAGTTGTGGAGTGTGAAAGGAAAGCAGAAGCTAAGGAAGTGGAGTATAGCCTTGTTTGGAGGTGAAACATGGACATTAAGTATTCAGACAGGAAGAGAACAGAACTTTTAAAATGTGGTGCTACAGAATAACGCTAAAGTTAAATGGGGTATGTCACACAACTAATGAAGTACTGAACAGAATTGGGGAGAAAATAAATTTGTGGCATAATTGAACTAAGAGAAATAATTAGTTGATAATATACATTCAAAGACATCAAAGAATTTCCAATTTATTATTGGAGGAAAGTAAGGGGAAAGGGATATATCCCATGCTTGTATTATCAAGCCCTGAACACAACAATTTATGGGCCCAGGTAATGCAATCCACAAAAGCAATATTTTTGATTACTTAAATCTGGAAGCTAATGATTAAGGAAATAAATTCCATGTCTTCGGCAGTGGTGACATCATCTTTACTCCAGAGACTGGTTTGATGCAGCTCTCCACGCTACTCTATCCTGAGCCTGCCTCATCATTTGCTAATAAGAAGGGCAACCCAAATCTATTTGAATCTGCTTACTATATGTGTCTCTTGGTCTTCCTCTGTGATTTCTTCACCCCCCCCCCCCCAACTGTGACAGTACTGCCCAACGAGTAGCACGCAGTCATTACGTTCGGAGAAATTTACCAAGATAGATTAAATGCACCACAGACACTGACCTCTCAATGCTCAAAATTGTTATACTCTTTTCTTTTATTAATTTTGGTACCATTATATCTATGTAGACAGGTGATAGTGATGGGAATGCGTTATCTGTATAAATCTGTAATTTGGAAAATCATGTTAAACAGCCATGAAGCTAGGGCTCATAGTGGGCTGGCCAGCAGAGAGCTGGTGTGTGTGTGTGTGTGTGTGTGTGTGTGTGTGTGTGTGTGTGTGTGTGAAAACGCACGCGCGAGCGAGCGAGGTGGAAACGGCCGGCTGGGAGAACTTACCGCTCACCTGGAGAGAATCTGGGAATCCACCACGCAGCTAGCGAGGCGACAATGTATTGTATATGATAAAGTTAAATTTAAAGATAAAACATAATTAAGACAGAAGTGTGAAACAGTTTCTGAAAGGGTTTCATATGTCACATATAATAATGCACAGACATCCCTCCTATCAAGTACATATGAAAAGTTTTAATTAGAATGAAAATATGGCAATTTACTGTTTAGTTAAAAATTCTTAACTTGTAAACCATTTAAGATACAGAGGTGAGCAAGGGCTCGCATAAAAAATCTCAACAATGGTTTTAGGGCGCACAACTGCATAGGTCATTAGCATCTGCTTCTGACCCTAGATTGACTTAAAAAAGGTTAAAAAAGATGCCGACAAGGATACTTTCAGAATATCACTAAAACGAGGAGGTGATGGTTGTATGACTGTGTTTTGTGCGCCTGTGTGAGTGTTCTATTTTCCAAAGAAGAAAAAAAGAAGAAGAAAGGAATTTTAGGGTTTAAAGTCCCGTCGACAGTGTGGTCATTAGAGACGGAGCTTACGCTCGGATTTTTGGGTGAGGCTGGGGGAAGGAAATTGGCCGTGCCCTTTGAAAGGAACCATCCCGGCATTTGCCTGGCATGATTTAGGGAAATCATGGAAAACCTAAATCTGGATGGCCGGAGGTGGATTTGAACCACCGTCCTTCCGAATATGAGTCCAGTGTGTTACCACTGCGCCACCTCACTCGGTCAATTTCTTTCTCTTTTTTTTTTTTTTTCCTAAAGAAGGCCATGACCGATAGCTGAAAGTGTTGTATGTATGTGTCTTTTGTATGTGCCTGTCGCAGCTCGTCGCCACGTCTTTGCAGCGAGTTGTAAACTGTCCTTACCATATTATTAACTTCAATCTATCCACTTTCCTCTTTAAATTTTCTGACCTACTTACCTACTCATTCTAATCTGTAGAAGACCAGTGCCATTTTTCTTGATGATGACATCCTCCTGATTAGTCCCCATCTGGAGATCCGAATGGATGAATATATTTTAACTCTGGAATATTTTACCGGAGAGGATGGCATCATAATATATTCATACAGTAGAGTTGCATGTCCTTTTAGAACTGTAGCTTCACCTTGCTTTCAGCTGTCCACAGTAACTGTATGGCAGAGTCACATTAGCTGATGTTACAAGGCCAGCTCAGTCAATCATCCAAAAAACGAAGTTCAGGATCTTGTTCCAAAACTAAATTTTGCTTTATTTGCCATTAGAACAATATCTGTAATAAGTGATTTTTCAACATGAAAAGTAGTCTACTACACTTACTTTAGTCACTTATGACGTACGGCATTATTTTTTGGAGTAACTCAACTGAAACAAAAAGGATATTTTTGGCTCAGAAATGGGCGGTTCGAGCAATATGTGGTGTAAGTTCACAAACATCATGTTGACCCCTTTTCAGTAGTCTGGGAATTTTGACACTGGCATCACAATAAAGAAAAAACATTATGTCATTTGTTGTTAATAACATCAGCTTATTCCCACGAGTTATTAGCTTTCACTCGGTGAATACTAGGCAGAAGTCGAATCTACATCTGCATCATGCCACCTTGACTCTTGTGCACAAAAATGTGCAGTATTCTGCAGCATCCATTTTCAATAAGCTGCCACAAGAACTCAAGAATCTCAGCACTAACCCACATGCTTTCAAATCACACAAGAGTTACCTCATGGCTCACTCTTTTTATTCTGTCCAGGAACTCCTAGAAAAGTTAAACAATTAAGCTATTTCATTTTTCCCCCCTTATTGATTCTTTTCACCTAGTCTTAAGATTGTCATGTGCTTAGGACTACTTAAAATTTTCTATTATCATTCTTGTGGTAAACTTCAGGTATTGACTTGTTCCATGACCACAGAGTCTTGCTCCTAAATTGGGTTCTGCAATACAGAAAACATTATTATTATCATCATCATCATCATCATCATAATCAGAATACCGTCTGTGTAAAGCACTCCTGCATCGTGAAATGATGCAAGCAGTGCCCTCAACGGCGATGGAGGTTCAATGGTGATACTGAGTCTTTCAAGTCCAGGTATGATTGTATGAGAGCCTTGTAGAGTTGCAGGAGTGTTGGACATAGAGCTCCCCAAACAGTGTGGCTAAGGCAGCGTAAGATGTTCAGGTAGCGCCAGCACTTTTGCTTGAGCTTTCGGATGTGTGGCACCCAAGTAAGCCGGTCGTCGAAAAGCATGCCGAGAAAGCGATGGGTCTTCTTGACACGAAGCAGTTCATCAGCCAAGAAACGCTCTGGGTCCAAGTGAACAGTCCGACAATGACAAAAGTGTATGACTTGGGTTTTACATGCAGACAACTGGTATCCATGAACTGAGGCCCATGAATGTGCCTTTGTAACTACTCCCTGAGCAGACGTCTTTCAGAAACACTGATGCTCGTGGAGCTGTAATAAAGACAAAAGTCATCGGCAAATAGGGAGGAAGACACCGATGAGCCTACTACAGCTATGACACCATTTATTGCCACCAAAAATAGCAGCACACTGGGGACAGAGCCCTGTGGGACACCAATCTCCTGAATGTGAGTGGAACTCAAACAAGTGCCGACCCTCACATGTAAGGTCAAAAGGTGCAGAGAGAAAGGAAGTTCTGGATGAAGATTGGAAGGGCACCCCATAAACCACATTCGTGCAGAGTTTCCAGTATGTGGTAATGCCAGGCAGTGTCGTACGCCTTCTGAAGGTCAAAGATGACGACGACTAGATGTTCACGCTGAGCGAAAGCTTGACAGATTGCTGACTCGAGAGACACAAGGTTGTCAATGGCAGAACGACCCTTACGGAAGGCCCCCTGTTGCTGAGCCAGGAGTCCACGATCTTCTAGTATCTACATGAGCCACCAACTCAACATATGTTCAAGAAGCTTGCAGAGAACGTTGGTGAGGCTAATCGGGCGGTAACTATTTGCATGCTGTGGGTCGACGCGAGATTTTAACACTGGGATTACAATACAGTCTCACCATTGTGATGGGAAAAAACCTTCAGACCAGACACGATTAAACAAGGCGAGCAGTTGGTGTCAAGAATCTACTGACAGGTGCCAAAGGAACTGGTTATGGACTCGGTCTGGTCCTGGTGAAGTGTCAGGGCATTCAGCTAGGGCACTTTCGAACTCCCCCACAATAAATGGAGCATTATACATCTCCCAGCGGCGCAAGCGGAATGGTAACATCCGTCTTTCAGCTTGCTCTTCGAGGGTGCAAAATTGTGGGCTGTAGGCTGCTGTAGCAGAACAACGTTTGTAATGCTCTGCCATGTGCTCTGTGATAGCGGTGGGATCTGTGCATAGGGCACCCTGGGATTGGAGAAAGGGGATGCCCGACGGTGGGCAGTGTCCGAAAATGCGTCAGAATTGTGACCAAACCCAAGACGGAGAAGCATGAATGCCGATGGTGGCAACATACTGTTCCCAAGATTTCAGCTTAATCTGCTGGATTAGTCACCAAGCTTAGACCCAGAAACACTTAAATGCAATTGAAGAGTGGCGCTGCAGTGCTCGCCAACATTCCTGGATGGCCTCTGCGATTTCTGGAGTCCACCAAGGCACCAACCTACGTCTGAGAAAGCCCCAAGAACTGGGGACTGTGGCCTCAGTGGCAGAAACGATGGAAGCAGTTACTTGGTGAACCGCCATATCAATGTCTGAAGAAAGTAGAGCATCTATCACAGCAACTGAGGTGCAGGCCAGCCAATCCGCTCTGCAGAGCAACCATTGGGATGGGTGGTAAGCAGGTTGGAAGTAAGGTAGAGACAGAAGAATGGGGAAGTGGTCGCTACCACATAGATCGTCATATACCTTCCAGCTGAGATGGGGGAGAAGGCTTGGGCTGCTAATAGAAAGGTCAATAGCCAAGTACGTGCCATGTGCCACACTGTGCCAGTACAGTCTCAACATACCTACCACGATGGGAGATCTTGGCTCCACCCCACAAATTGTGGTAGGCATTGAAGTCCAAAGGAGGAATGGTGGGGGAAGTTGAGCAACCAAGGCAGCAAGATCAGCAGGGTAGACAACCTCATCTGGGGAGAGGTACAGGGAACAGATAGTAAGTTCCTTTGTTACCCGTATGCGAACAGCCACTGCCTCGAGACCTGTGCGAAGAGGCACAGGGGCACTGGGGGCAGCAGCAAGGACATAGACACATACACCACCGAAGACTGTCAAACAGAACGGTTCTTATAGTAGTCCCGATAGCCTGAAGGGCAGGGCTCCACTGGGCAGGAAACCATGTTTCCTGTAATGCCAAACACAGCACAGATAATTGGCACAACTGCTGCAGCTGAGCTAGATGATTGGAAAACCCTCCGCAATGCCATTGAAGAATTTGATCAACTCCTTGCTGGAAGGCCATGATGTAGGACAGAAGATAGTCAGTCCAAAGATTTGCATTCTGCCAGGTGTTGCACTATTACATCATCTAGGAGCATTGGCTCAAGTGTCTCAGTGAGGGCCAGATTCTCAGGAGACATGAGGATCTCCACCTCATTTTCTGACGCAGATGATGTTGGGATCTTTGAAGTCACCGAGGATTCCTTCTTCTTGGGCTGTTCCTTTTTAGCCTCTCGCCGCCCTTTCAGTTTTAAGAGCTGGGAGGACTTCTCACAAGTGGTTTCATGGCCCGATGTCTATCGGAAAGCCCGACTTCTGGGGGCGGGTGGATCCTGCAGTCTCTGACTGGGATCCTCCAATCCACTTATGGAAGCCTCGGGAGAGGGTGCCACAAGGGATCCCTTCCGGGTGAGAGGGACTGGGAAAGACTTTCGTCTCCGGCTGGGGTGTGGGGACTGGAGTCCCCGATGGTGTCCCCACCCATCGAGGGGGCAGTAAAGGTAGATGGCCTGTAGCACCCACAGATAGAGATAACACTGGCGATGGCATTTTCAATGAAGCCGGTGCTGCTGTGGCTGTGGCAAAAGGTGTTGACATGTGTACAGGGTGAAGCCGCTCGTAATTCTTTTGCGCCTCAGAGAAAGGCAGCCGGTCCAAGGGCTTCTTTTCCATTATTTTCCTCTCCTGATGTAAGATACTGCAGTTCATCAGCCATGGCGAATGATGTTGCCCACAATTAATGCAAAGGGGAGGTGGGGTACATGCGGTGTCTGGGTGTGATGGCCGCCCACATTCCATGCAGGTTGGGCTAGAAGTGCATCAGGACGACATGTGCCCGAACTTCCAGCACCAAAAACACTGCATGGGGGAGGGGACATATGGCTTCACATCACACCGGTATATCATTATCTTGACCTACTCAGGCAATGTTTCGCCTTCTAAGGCCAAGATAAAAGCACCGGTGGCAACCCTGTTGTCTTTATGTCCCCTGTACAACCGCCAGATGAAGTGAACCCCTTGTCGTTGCAGGTTAGCGCGCAGCTCTTCATCAGTCTGGGACAAGAGATCTCTATGATAGATAAGACCCTGGACCATGTTTAAAGGCTTGTGGGGCGTGATACTCACCGGAAGGTTACCCAGCTTTTTGCAGGCAAGTAATGCCCGCAACTGGGCTGGGGACACCATCTGTATCAGAATGGACCCACTCCTCATCTTCAAAAAGCGATCTTTGAGGTGGTCGACGAACAATTGCAGCTTAGTGGATGTGACGTACTATCCATCAGTACACACACTGACTAAGTATTGTGGTAAATATGGCTCCAAACGATTTAGGCCCCTGTGTTCCTCCCATAGGGTGGCAAGGGAAGGAAACATCTTGGGATTGTATGTTGTCGTATTAAATTCTGTCTTGCCATGCTTAGAGATGCCGGTTTTGCATCCGGCAACGCTATTCTTGGCTCATTTCATTCTCATCCAGGGAACTATATGTCCACCCAGGTAGAGCCCTGCTTGCTTGGGTAAGCCTTATACAACAGAGGTGCGACATGTTCCTCAGAGGTTGCTCGCTAATGACGGTTCAACCTCAACAGCCATGCATCTCCTCAGCATGTAGCACACCTTGAGATTGAGGTTTCTTTTTATAGAGGTTTGTACCGTCCTCGCGACCCGAGCGATTAAGCCAAGATCCCAGGGCTCTGAAACATACAACATTCCACCATCACACCGAACGATGGTCGTTTAAGCAAGCACAGAGCTTACGGTGTAGCAGACAGTTGGTGCAGCACAGCCCAGGGCTCAGACCCAGGGTTGGCCAAGCACGTACTCTGCAATTTACTGCTGAGACCGAGTGGAGTTCGAGTTCTGCCAAGCACTTAAAATGGTAAAAATTTTGATAACCCTTATTATGTAACAAACTTCCTGGCAAGTATTTTAATGCCTATTATGTATATATATCACAAACTACGAAAATGCAAGGGTGATCCTGTAAGCATGTTTTTCCATTTAAAACATTATTTCCTGATTTTAAGTTTTCCCAATTTTACACCATTACACTGAAGTCCTTTGAAAAGTGTAGAAGTGGGGTTCTACTGTAGCTACTTATGTATGAAACTGTTACGTAAGTGAAAGACTGTGTGATGGAGGTTCATATGAGAAGAGCCTGAAGAGAAAAGCTGACCTATCTCCTCTTGGAACATTTGGTCAAAAGGTTGCCATTCTGATTGCATCGCTAAACAAAGGGAAGTTCAACCTTATTAAAGTCAAAGAAGGGGTTTTTGTGGCTTATTCTGACCATTCAAAGGGCTTTGATTTGACTATCAAGATATCACATAATTCACACGGCCTAAGGTTACCTTGTCACAATAGTTTTGAGCTCAAACGAATTTATGTGGACTACCATGATCATCAAATTCAAGTGTTGTTGAAAATAATGGATCAGAATCATCAACAAAGACAATGAATGATTCTATTAATTCTCAACAAGACATGATTCTAACCACTACAGGTTAATAATTCACCCTTGACAATGAAATTATCTTGAGATGATGGCTAATTTTCATGTGCCGCACCTACTCCACTGATTGCACCATATCTTTTAACTCATGATATTAACTTCATTGTAAATACAACAAAGGTCACTTTCAATGAATGATGCATGGTATGGTCCATTTCATCTAGAGTGGTTTGATTACTGTATTAAGGAATCAATACAAAGCTGGTAGATTTTTGCTGATGAGAAAAGGCAAGATAAGTTGCACAAGGATTAAATGAACAACTGAGAGTTAACTTTGTAGAAACACTTTCTACAGTTGTAAGAATCAAACCATTTCAACTACTCATGGCTCTGTCAGTCAAATCTAACTTAAGTGTCTTAAGTGAGTGTGTGTGTGTGTGTGTGTGTGTGTGTGTGTGTGTGTGTGTGTGTGTGTATGCGGGCGCGCGCACACGTACATTTGAATGTGTTTGTTTTATTTTGTTTTATTTTTCTTCTCTTCACCCACCTCCCCACTCCATTCTTAAGCTGCATCTCATTCCTGCCAGCTAATACATACAGGCACTGCAAGGCCATGCTGTACCCATTCCTAATACCGCAGAGCATGATTTGGAGTGCAGCAGCCGGAGATGATGGTTGTGTGCTGTGTTCTGTGGCTGTGTGATTGCATAAATGTTCTATTTTCTGAAGAAGGCCATGGCCGACAGCCGAAGTGTTGTACGTGTGTGTCTTTTTTATGTGCCTGTTGCAGCTCATCAACACATCTTTGTGGCGAGTTGTAAACTTTCCTTTTTACTATATTGTTAATTCTGACCTGGACTTTCCATTGTCACATATTTTATAGCTTGACATGACAGTGACCACATTAACCATCCTCATTTGCACCATATTTAGATTTTACTTCTATCAGTGTTGCCCATCTTCCTTGAATGGATTACAGCAATATATGATCTTCTTTAACTCCGTCATCAAGGTAAATTTGTATAATTTCAACACATAACACATTTTATACCATCTATGTATGTGAATCAGGCACTCTGCCACTCAATACCTAATGGCAAACACTTCACAAAGACACACACTATATTTTCACTTACTGCCAACAGAACTTAACACGATTTATATGTCATCGCCTGTTCTTGGTTCATGTAAGAATGCTTGATATGTATCTTTCTGCACCTTTTAACAATGAACATGTTTTTTAATGTTTTGTATCATACTGACGGAACCTGAATGCAATATTATCCCATTGTCATCCCAAATTTTTTTTTTAATTAGTATGTTGTCTAGTATAACATCAAGAAGCTAATATATTTTTTCATACAATTTGAAAGTGACATGTTTTGAGATCTTCAATGTCAAAGGTCTAGGTTACTGACCTTGACTGTGTACATTCCTTGAGTATGGCAAAAACCTTTACAAAATTGCCTGGTTCACTATTCTGTCTCTATTCGAACAGAAGTAACAGCCATTGTTGTCAGCAGTGTGTCAAATTTCCCACACATTTTTTGAACTTTGAGTGGCCATTACTTTTGTCTTATTTATGCTAAAATTCTGTAATTTGGTATATTTCATTTTCTCGTCTTGTTCAATAAACACAATAAATGTCTTGAAACTCAGAGGGTCATGTTGAAAATTTTGTGTATTGATTTCACATGGAATGATCCATTTGACAATGTTGACTGTAATACACTCTTTCAAATTATAAAGTTGTCAGGGGTAAAATATAGGAATGGAAGGTTACAACTTGTACGGATACCAAAGAGCAGTATGAAACTGATGCAGTGGTTGGGAAGGAGCAAGACTGGGTTGTAACCTTTCCCCAATGTCATTCAATCTATACATAGTACAGTCTATGAAGGGACTCGAGGAGAAATTTGGAAAAGGAATTGAAATTCAAAATGAAGAAATCAAAACCATGTGGTATGCCGATAACGTAATTCTGTTTTCAGAGACAACAAAGGACATGGAAGAGCAACTGGATGGAATTGACAGTGTCCTGAAAGCAGGCAATAAGATGAATAGAAACAGGAGCAAAACAAGGATAACAGGGGAGCGGGGGGAGGGGGGGCGGTGAATATTGGCGACACTGAAGGAATTAGATTAGGTAATGACACAATAAAAGTAGTAGATGAATATTTTAAACATGACTATGTCCCAGCAACGGTTACGGGATATCAAATTAATAATCAGCCAACCAGTTGCAATAATAGTTGTTTAATAAATTTGACCATGATTTCAACAGATATAAACCCGTCTTCTTCAGAAATACATTTTATACCTATCATTGTGATGTCCAATTACTGTGATACACAAGTGTATTAAGTAACAGTTTCAGTCTTATTTTTATTTCACAATGTTTTAGACAATAGGCTTCGTGTGATACACATTTCAGACATAATGATTATGAACGGGTAATTTTTGTCGTCACATTGTGTATATGTATAACATGTATTTCTGAAGATGGGTTTATATCCGTTGAAACTGTGGTCAAGTTTATTAAACAACTATTATTGCAACTGGTTGGCTGATTATTAATTTGCTAGTAGAGGAGTACTGTTATTCAGGCAGTAAAATGACGTACAATGGTCGCAGTACAGATGATATAAAATGGAGAATGGCAATAGGAAGCAAAGCATTTCTAAAATTTGTTAAGATCAAATATTAATTTAAATGGTAGGAAGTGTTTTCTGAAGGCATTTTGTAAAGTGTTGCCTTGTACATGAGTGAAACATAAATAACACGTAGTTTAGAGAAGAGGATATAAGTTTTTGAAATGTGGTGCTACAGATGAATGCTAAGGATTAGGTGGATATATTGTGTAACTAATGAGGAGGTACAGAACAGAATTGGGGAGGAAAGAAAATTCTGGCATATCTTCACTACAAGAAGGGATCGTTTGGTAGGACACATTATTAGACATTAAGGAATTGTCAATTTAGTATTGGAGAGAAGTGTATGTGGTAAAAATTGTGGAGAGTGGCCTAGAGACAAATACAGAGAGCAGTTTGAAATGGATGTGGGTTGCTGTTCTTATCAAGTGATGAAGATGCTTGCTCAGGATAGAGTAGGGTGGAGAACTGCATGAAACCAATCTCTGGACTGAAGATCACAGCAGCAGTAGCAGCAGCAGCAGCAGCAGCAGCAGCAACAACAACAACAAATGGAGAACTACAATGTGGCGCCTTTCAAACTGTTGTTAGGTTCTTTAAACTTGTCTCACCCAAGTATGCATTGTCTTCTACATTTCCCCACAGTGATTACTCATCATCTCAAGGTGTTCATGCCTCAAACACACTACTAAAACTCTAACACAATCTGGTTACTATTTCATAGAGAATTACAATTCCAAACATTTACATACACACCAATCATGTGTAAGTGAAGAGTTACAATGTCATCATGTCTTCTGGTAGATACATTTTTGCCAGACAATGTACAGAGCTGGGCCATAGTGGCCAGAAATAGGTTGAGTCTTCCTTAAATGATTGTGTTATCATTTTCCAATGAAGGCTGTGGCCAAAATCAAATTGCGTTATTACGATTGTCTTTTCTATGTGGCTGGCTGTAGCTAAGTCATCATCTTTATGGTGAGTTACTATGTAACCACACATAACTGACATTCCAATCTGGACTTTCATTGTTCAATTAACTAACTAGAACTGTTTTCTTAATGCTATAAAATTACATCACTGTAGAAGAGGAGTACTTACAGTGTTCTCATACAAGCATAAGAACCTTTATAAGATGAATGTGTTCTTGTGTTAAAAATTCTATCTTTCATCTGCACTTACTTAATAACGGTGGGCACTGTGGTGGTAGAATATCACAGACAGAGTCATTGAGAGGATAAGCAAAAGCCATCTCATAAATCACATGTCCGAAGCAATACACATCTACTGCTTCCAGAGTCTTAATTCTTTTGTGGTGAAGTAGATATGGCCTGTAGAAAGATGGAAGACCCAAAATACCATTTTCAATATCAAGTAATTTAATTCGTCCATTTTCTACCATTACATTTCCTGGATGCAGATGACCTGTAAAATTATATAAACGGTTTAAGTATCCAAAAGTTATATTCATCCAATAATCATCCAGAATGTGATGAAAATACTTACCATAAGGGAGTCCTTTGCTATTTAAAAAAGAAAGTGCTTCAAGGATCTGCTTTCCATACAGGGAAACCTCTTCAACTAATAATGGCTTACGCTGCTTGGGGTTGCCGTATTTTCTCAGAAACGTTGATTTTGGTTTTGAATAATAGAGTAAGTCACGCAAAGTTCCAGCATTATTTAGAGTGTGGACCACATATCCTCCAACCTCATTGCAACTTATAAATTCTGGTTTCTGTATAAATGGATGCTATTGAGATAAACAGCAAACAGATAAATCATCATTACTGGTACTTTCCATGGGAAAATTATGTAAAATGTATTGAATAAATTTGATAACTCCCAGAAAATTTAAAACAAACTTGATGTTTGACACAGCTGATCAGTGTTATAAATGCAATACACTAAGGTCAACTGAAGTTACACTTCATTAGCTTTCATGGAACCCCACTATCTATTACAAAAACAGTGACAGTAATTATAAAAAATAAACAATGCAGCAAAATGTCTATGTTGTGTAGTTCCATACCTGCATACATGAAATGCTCTTGCAAACACTTAGCATTTCACGATCTTCTAGATGTTTGTCAGGTCCATATTCAACCCAAGAAAGAACCATTTCATCTTTAGGTGCATTATTATTCTTTACCAGGAAATAATGTTTCCTAATACGCCAACCCATTTCAGCTACAGGCCTTATTATTTCATAGTTAGCTTCTCCTCTAAGAGCCATTGAGACATGTTGTAAAGCCACTTCTGTAAAGATAGAGTGTACATTAAGAAAACTGTCTAGATATATTCATTATCAATTACAAAATAAATATCTACAGTCAGAACTATTAAATTAATTAATTATAAATCCTTTAACTATTGCTTTTTCTTTTGAAATGAAAGTACAGAGAATTAAGCTTTCCCAACTGTCTCGGATAGCAGCCCAATATCGTGGGATGTAGCCTGTCACTTAGCCCCACTTACAAAGGATTGCACAATTATGCACAACATCCAATCTGCACAATATTAAAGCTACAGAATATGAATTTTCAATTAAAGGCAGGGTTAAAGCAAAACTTTAGGCGAAGTGTTTCAATGATGATATTTTATTAAATTCATTAAATATTGTAGTTACATTTGCCTCTTAGGAATAAGTTACAGTGTTGATAGTATTGCACTTTAGTTATTAAGCAGCTGAAGGACAAAACTGTCAAATTTAATGATGATGGGATTAATAGAAGAGGCACAGGAACTTTGACTAGGAGTAGTTCAGCACGTTTGATACACTTGGGGTTGCAATTTAAAAAATTCCGGAAGTGAAAATTTCATGATATTTATTTGAAAAATAGCTTTAACATTTGTTTCTCTGGGAAGGAAAATTGGTAATGGTAAGTTTCAATGTACAGCAATATTAGTAATCAATAAGCAGGAGTTCTCTTGGCTGCTTGCGCTGAGCCTATGTAAGGAAATGGTGTGTGTTGTTGGCTCTTCACTTCAAGCCAAAATAGCCAAAAAGCCTCATTAGCTGAGCAAAGTGGTGAAATGTAGTGCTTCATAAGTATCTGGTCGTCTCTAGCTTCATATGTACATAAATGACAGATTGTGTAAGCTGTTTTCGATCAGCTGTGAAATATGATACACTTTGAAGAAGTCAACATGTGTCTCAATTCCACTGTAATGTTTTATTTTGTATTGCTGCCACAGACTGAAAATCCAAGTGGCAAATGATGAGACATCTCCACTTTTAAGGTGATTACTATTGACTTTATCAGCATTACACATGAAATACAGATCTGAACCGTTTTGAGTGCTCTTGAGAGAGGACCAATTTACTGAAAATTAAAAGAAATACTGGTTTACTGATTTCTAAAATACTATACAACTTTGTTAAGAATTGTAAATAACCATGTTTCAGTTTTGATGAGCTGAAGTGTGGACTAACTAACCAGCTTAAGAGCGGTAGGTCCTCCATTGCTTTCTCACTGCTCATAACAGTAATTTTCAGGCTCTTGAAAAGGCAGCTGTTGACAAAAATCACACACAAAAACACACACAAAAAAAAATTATTTACAGCAATGATTGCTAACAATAAGAAATGTCCTGCAGTCGATCAACAGTATGTTTGGTGTTGAAAGTGTAATAGAAAAAAGCTGCCAGTTAACAAAGATACCCACATTACTATCTGATGAGATTTGAAGAAGTCCCAATGTGTAAAATCTTAAGAGAAAACTTTTAATTACTTCTGAAGTACGAAATTACATACAGTAGTACACCAAGTACTCAATTATGTCTGAAAGTGTTCCCTTGAAATCAACACAAGACACAAATTTACAAAAAATCAAAGCAGCTATAAACAATTATTGATACAAAGAACATTCTGCAATGCAGATACAACTCATTTTTTGTTTTTTTTTTTTTTTTTTAATTTTAATATGGCTATACCCCAGTCTAAGAATATTTTGCTTCTTGACAGTATCTGTGGGAAAGACTGAAAGATCTTTTAATACACTGAAAACAGTAAGAAATGTTCTATGGACAGAGGATGTAAACTACAGTAGATTAGCAGATTCAAGATTACTTAGAATTGTCTTTCTGCACCTCAAATACAATTTAATGATATTAATACAGTTACAAAAAAGAAAGAAAACTATATTCATACATCCAACAGTAGAAAATCCACGTTAGAATCTCAGCAATATTTGGCTAGACTTCATGCTGAGCCATTAAATTATAAAAAAAGCTTTATGATAATTTGATTAGTTTTCCATAATTAAATCTATTCACAATAGGAATACACATGTTATCAAGCATCCAGAAAATCACATTTGGTTTTCCAATGTGTGCTAACAAAACCTGAATACGACGGATAAATTTGAGGGAATTTACCACGTTAACCCCCCCACCCCCCGGGTTAAGGCCAACCTCCAGGGGCTGATATCACCCAGTACTCTGATTACTGGGCAGTTACTACTTATGCATACACCTCTCCCCCAGCTTGACCTGACTGATGTGGGTCCTTATTCTCTTGCGCATCTGTAGGAGACGGAGACAGTACCTTCAGAACCTCACATGGTCCCACAAACCAAGGCGTCAATTTACCAGTCACTCCCTCACTACCTCTGCTCGAACTCCACACACTACGCACATAAACCAGATCTCCCACAGGCACGGACACCGCCCGCCATACCCGGTTGTAAATGCGGGCCTCTGGTTGTTGGGCTCGCATTATTTTCTTGTGGGCCGTCTCCCACTTACTCCTCAGACTATTTGGGTACACACGCTCCGGCAGCAGATCATTGAGGGACCAAAGGTCACTCACGGGGCTGTTAATCCTGTAGGCCTGCATAAGTTCTGCTGGAGTGGCTTTGTGGGCTTTGTGACATGCGGTACAGAAGGCCAGACTTAACCAATTAAGTGAGTGGTCCCAGCTCCGCTATGCCTTGGCATCGTAAATAATCAATGCCGATTTCAGATTCCAGGAAAGGTGAAGGACGGTTGCAAAATCCTTTGAAGTGCCATTAAGTGAATGCTGGGGCATTATCATTAACGACTATCCTGGGAGGACCGAAACCAGCGAAGACAGCAGAAAGGTGCCCCATACTAGCATCTGCAGTGGCACTACTACTTGGGATCAACCCGACAAAATATGTTCACTACAAACAACTCCAAATCCTCCTCCTGTTTCTCCTTCAGATTACAGAACAACACTGGAACATCCACGAGAACAGCTGCCGCCATATGAGCACCGGACCGTCCCCCCCTTGCCGATATCAATGCCTCCGCATGTTCCTCCTTAGCCTTTACCTCTTTCTGCTCGTACATCCTGCTCAATGCATCCGCGATCTGATTCTCAGAACCCCTCATATGTATAACCTCAAATTGGAAGGCTGATATGCGCTTAGCCCACCAGGCGATCTTACCCGTTGTCCGCAGATGATCCTGCATCCAGCTCGGGGCCCGATTGTCCGTCTCCAGGCGGAATTTTTTATGTTCAATGTAAAATCTAAATTTTTCTAAGCAAAGAGCATGGCCAGAGCTTCAAGGTCATAGACGGAATAATGCAGTTCAGGTCCTGCCAATGCCCTCGACGCACATGTTAAAGGAAGACGTTCTCCCCCATGTTCCTGTAGCACGACTGCCGCTATCCCAGAAGTACAGGCATCAGTTTGAACTATGAATGGCAGGTTAAAACTGCAAACTCTGAGCATGGGAGCATTACTCATAGCTTTCTTTAAGGCATCTAAAGCAGCTTGCTGACTAGTACCTCAAAGTGATTTTTTCCCTTTACGTCTCAGTTTGTTCAAGGCAGCTGATATGCTGGCAAAATTGGGGACAAACATTCAAAAGTAAATCGACATCCCAATGAACTGTGAGAATTCCCTTTTGTTGTGAGGCACTGGAAACTTATGAATGGACTGAGTCCTGGCTTGAGCAATCCTAATGCCTTGGGCAGACACAATGTGCCCCAAAAATGAGATCTCTTCCTTAGCCAAGGTCACCTTATTAGGTTTGACAGTCAGTCCCACCTCCTTCAGACAATGCAATACCTGTTCCAGATAGGTCAGATGTTCCTCAAAGCTAGCCCTATAAATCACAACATCATCTAGGTAATCATGCACACATTTGAATTTCAGATAGAAGGCACTTACTAGTGAACAATCTGGTAATACAAAATGTCTACCACAGCTTAATAGTTTACAACTTATCACATACAGTGCGGCAACACAAGCTTACCACATCTTAAATTTAACACTGAATTCCTTTTGAAATTATTCATGCTATTAGTGAGTGACATTGTGGTTTGAATGATCAGTACCAGTAATCAGACTACAACAGCACATTAAATTTACAAATGATTTTCTACAGAGCACCAACATGGGCCAATTGTGCCTGAAACTTTATACAGCACTTATTAGTGAACAGTCTGGTAGTGGACAATGTCACCAACAGTTCAGTAATTTACAGCTTATCACATACAGCGAGGCAGTACTAGCCTACTGTGCCTTAAATTCAGCAGTCACCATTTTTAAGAAATTATCCAGTCCTCAGGTTTTCGTTCTAATAACCAGTAATCACCAGAAAGTCACCGGACTGCCACAGCTCATGCCATTCCCCAACGGCATCATACAGCAGCAACCCGCGCTGATCTTCCCGTCTTGCACCTGGCCCCACTCGCAACCAGCATCACACCCCTCTTTTCCCAGTCCCGCATACTTCCTCGTACCTCACCAGACACGCCCTTTTCCTCCATCAACCTCTCTGGTTGCTTGTCTAGCCGCCAACGAACGATAGGTCATGTCAGTTTCTCAGTTTCATTTGCTCAAACTGTCAACAGTTGTATGCTGACTCATTAATTTGCGACACTGCCTTCCATTCTGTTCGAGACAGATCAGTGCGACACGATGCATTGCACATGCAGGATCCCTACATTGATGAGGTTTCGTTTATAGCATAGGCTTTCAAGGTGTCTCTAAAAACCACAGATCAATTAGACAAAATGGCAGAGGTGGCAACAGTGTGTCACACATGTCATCACAGCGGTAATATTTTGCCCTCATCATGTTAGTGTTTGTGGTAACGCACAGCATGTATGTTGGAATGGCGCGCCGCCCATTACCAGGACTGGCCATTGTTGCGGTGCTGGCTGGGCTATCACGCTTCACCCTGCCAGCCTTGCAGCCATTAAAGAGAGCTGCTGGGCCCAGCTGCGACCGCTTCTATCCAGTATGGTTTCATCAATGTTTTATGAACTAGTGTGTGCTTCGTGACTTTACTTTTGTGCTGTTCGCATGGACTGGAGTGGGAACCGCTTGCATTGTAGGTCCTCACACCAGATGAGACAATTCAAGACTTCTGTACTGTTGTGCAGCTTGCATAGTTGTGTTACTTTGTGGGCAATGGTGGAAAACGAGGGACTGGGTCCAACAGACTTTCAGCTACCCTGTGGGGCCAAATTCTCCAGCAATCTCTACAGACTGTGGTTGAATCCATTCAACGGTTAACTACGATCGTGTCGGGTCAGGAGGAACTTTTGATTCTCTTGTGTCACGGTTGCCGTCGGTTTCTCTGCCGGCGATTGCTTCCAGTTCTGTATCTAATACCTAATGCTACGGCATTCCCACCTCCTTCCTTTGGTGTTGATGACTCATTAGAAGATTGGGACTCTTATGAAAATGGCTGTGCCAGCATTTTCTTGTATTTGGGATGTCCGGTTCGGCTTTGTGTAAGGCTTTATTTATCTCATGGGTCTCCCCTCATATCTCTCAACTTTTGCGTCAACTTGCCTGCCTGCAGGAACTGGCTGCTTTGTCTTTCAATTAGATGTTCATTTGTTGTCCGCTCATTAATGCCCGCGTACACGTTATTGTGGTGCGGGTTGAATTTTACTGGTCACATAAGAAACCGACTCAGTCCTATCAGTCGTGGGCCACAGACTGCACAGTCTTAGCCGTCGTCATATGTTCATTACTCCGACCCCACAAGGAATCATATGCGGATGATATGGTTCGTGATGCAATTCTCAGATTTCAACAAACCTTACGATTGGAAAATCCAACCTTTATGGATGTTCTAAACATTGCACAAACTTTTGAAGTCTCACGGGCGGCAGGGAACCAAATTGAGACGTGGGGTGATGTAGCTGCAGTTTCTCAGTCTCACTCGGCATCTTCGGATTGTGAGGACGTCGCTGTTGTACAGGAGTTCCCCACTCGCCGCATGTGCAGTCATAAACAGGCCACGGCTTTGCAGCAGCCGCGGGCCATGGCACTCAATCCTGCTCATATGCAGCGACCTTTACCATCTTGCCCCCTTTGTTTTGTACAGCATGACAGGGCAGACTGCCCCAAGCATTGGGTTATGTGTCATTCGTGCAATAAAAAGGGTCACAAGGCTTCTGTTTGTCATTCCCGTCCAACTGAGCAGGATGATGAGATGGATGTTAATCTTCTCCACAATGTTCACTTTCCACCTCCCAAACATTTTGCTGAAGTTCAGATTTTCTACAAGGACGTCACCTTACTTGTGGATAAGGGAGCTTCTGTTTCTCTTTTTAATTATCTTATGTATATACAGTTAGGCTTGCCTTCCTTGGCAACATTCACCGTTCTTTACTTGGTTATAGCCGCAGCGCATCCCTAACTTGGGTGAATTTATGGCATCCACAGTGTATAAATCTGTTGTCAGGCCAGTCACCTTTCTTGTTGTTGATGACACTGCAGGTGCTAACACCTTCGGCCTTGATGCCTTTAATGATTTCGGCTTTACTATTGACGATTCTGTCAATCTTCTGTCAGATTTGGTGCCTTTCCCAGAGTCAGATGCCCTTTGTCAGGAATACTCTTCTTTGTTTTCTTGTGGGCTGGGTTGTACTATGGGCTTTTCCACCCACATTACTATGATGAAGTTTTTTCGCGAGCGCCAGGTGCCGACCGCCCTGCGCGACAAACTTAAGACTGAATTGGATCGCCTCCAAGACTTACAGGTCTTAACTCCTATTTCTTCCAGTGAATGGGCAATGACACTGGTTATTGTAAAGAAACCTGCGGGGTCTTTACGTATCTGTGGAGATTTTAAAGTTACGATCAATGCACAGTCTGTTATTGAAACGTACCCCATGCCTCGTACAGATGAACTCTTAGCTTTCTGATTCACTTTTTCTGTTCTTCTTTTTTTTTCCCCCTCCTTCTCATACAAATCTGGTGGAAGCCTATCTTCAGCTTCCTTTGGACAACAATAGAAAACTTCTCCTGGTCGTAAACACTTCTTTTTGTTTATATCAATATCAACGGCTTCCTTTGGGGTCGCTAGTGCACCTGCTATTTTTCAGCATTACTAAGAGCAGCTCCTCCACCCAGTTCTGGGCAGTGTTAAGTACTTACATGATATTGTGACCGGGGCTTCATCCCACAACATTTACAAAACCTACAGGCCCTTTTCTCTGTTCTCCAAGCAGCTGGCCTCCACTGAAACCTGACCAAGTCTTGTTTTTTCCAACCTTCTATTCCTTATTTGGGGTTTGAAGAGTCTTCAGTGGGCGTCTGCCCTATGCCGGACTGCGTGGCCGTGGTACAGTCTCTGCCACGCTTCACATCTGTCGAAGATGTACAGGTTTTCTTGGGCAACACTGCCTATTACCATCGCTTCTTACCAGGAGCTGCCTCTGCCTCGGTGGTGTACCCCTTAAATCATCTGCTTCACAAAGGTGTTCCCTTTGTCTGGTCTTTGAGTGTGGATGTGTGTTTTGCACCTTAAAGCACTTGTTGATTTTTCCCCCTTGTTTGACAGCATGTGTTCCTGGGCAACATTTGGTTCTGGCTACAGACATTTCTCAACATGGCACTGATGATGTTTTGGCTCAAATATTCTGATGTGTCAGAGTGCCCCATCGTGTATGCATCTAAGACACTGACAGTTACCCAGTAACAATACTCTCAAATTGAAAAAGATTCTTTAGCCATTGTGTATGCTTTCAAGAAATTTCATGTTTACTTGTATGGGGTCAAGTTCCGTCTCATTACTAATCATAAGCCCTTGGTCTCTCTGTTTCACCCTACAGTGGCGCTTCACATTGGCAGGGGAACACAGCCCGGTGGAATTGCTTCACGACAGGCAACCTCACAGTCTCTTCCATTTGTTGTTGCCCCAGCCATCGAGTGCTCCAACATGACCACCATGTCACTATGTTCCGGGTTCTCTTGTGTGGGCATGAGGATTTGGCCGTCATCCTCTTTGGCTGCCAGGTACGGTGAAGACGTCTTGGCCGCCACCTCTGTACTGTGGAGACTACTGTGGGCACTTTGTCATCATTGGGATCAGTTGCACCCACAACTCCTGTCAGATCCGCAATCGCCACCTCCACCCTGGCCACCTCCAGGGCTTGTTCCACCGCTACCGAAGTCATGGACACCGTGACACCCAAAATGAACATGAACCAACCTGTGAGTACTGGAACTGTTCCTTTATCTCCAGTGATGGGATCGGATGGTGCACCCTTATCCCCGGTGATCGCGAGCAAAATTCAAAGATGTACCAGCCACTCCCGGCAAGTAAGATCAGGAATGTGGTAATGCGCGACGCATATGTTTGAACGGCGCGCCACCCATTACCAGGACTGGCCGTTGTACGGCGCTAGCTGGAGTATCGCACTGCACCCTACCGGCTGCGCGGCCATTAAAGAGAGCTGCCGGGTCCAGCTGCAACCGCTTCTATCCAGTCTGGTTTCATCATGTTTATGAACTAGTGTGTGCTTCGTGACTGTACTCTGTACTGTCCGCATGGACTGGTGTGGGAACCACTCGCATCATAGGTCCTCAGACCCCGAATGAGACAATTCAAGACTTCTGTACTAGTCGTGGCTTACATAGGTGTGTTACTCATTATAACAGTGTTGACTGTGGTCATGCACATCTGCTAGTTTATCACAATGAGTTCTTCCTTCTTGTCCAAATTTTTATCACACAAGACCACCCTAGGCGCCAACCTCCGTGTGCTTGTCATGCCGTAAACAGAGCAACATGGCAGCTTATTGTCACAGATATGCACATGGTAGGCCACCAAACTCTCTAACTGGTTGGGGACCCATTGCACCTTCAAAGAAACATTGTGGTGCTTATTAAAGGACAGCCTTTCTATTTCCAGATCTCCTGTAAATCTTTATTAGTTTTTCACCATGGGGCAGCCTTCTACTGACCATTTGATTGGGTTCAGCAATCATCTGATACCAGTTTGCAATCAACATTGAGTATCAGCATGTCATGTGGTATATCGCTATTTTGGCTGCCACAACTGTGGATTTTGAAAACTTATTTGGTCCCAATGCATTCACGGCATTTGAATTTCGCATTCAAGATGCTGTACACCTTATCTCTGACCAGATTCCGTTTTGTGAATTAGGATCACTGTGCTGTGAGTTAGTGCTGCTTTTTATGCACCATTTTGTGTGGTAATTGGGTATGACGCTCACCTCACTGTCAAATGCATGGCTATCCTGAAATTTTGTTGTGCCCAGTATAATTGCTTTGCAATGCAAGTGACTGTTAGATAAACCAGACCATTTGCAAGGTCTTGATATCATTGAAAGATTCCATTCCGTCAGTGAGCTTGCTCCCATCCCCTTGTGCGGATGGAGTCAATAGTTTAAGAGCCCCAAGGCAGGTTTGTTGCTAGAGCACCTTGACCAGTGAGACAAGCAAACAAAGACAACCTTGATGACACTGGTGCGGCCACTCTTCTTGCTGACCGCCACCAGTTGTGGTGCCGTTACAAGGCTTCCTCCATCAATGCCGCCACTGCCTTCAGCTCCTGTAGGACTGTGTCCTGCTATGCAGGCATCAGATGTGCCACTAGAGATTCTGGTAATGGAAACAACACCAGAAATGGAAATGTCTTCTATGAGTAATGATGTCGAGGTGGAGCCTGCCTCACCCTTCCTGTCCCCAGTACCTGCAGGACCACTACACCACCTGGCAATCAGTGTTTGCCAGCACTCTCCAGTGGATCTGTGTACTCTGTAACCATACTTTTACCATTTGGATTTTGCAATAAGTTTAGTATTGTTACAACACCAGACTTTAAATGAGACAAACAGCCTTGCACCAAACCATCTTGGCAGGTATGATCTAGATTCATATGGATGCCTCCCATTGGCATGATGGAATTGAAATCATGATTCATCTGACTGTATCAAGTTCTGTCATTGTTCGCATTTCCACTGTTGGTTATTGGCAACAAATGCATACAATTGTATGTTCAGCACCAGCTCCCATACCCTGTCTTCATATAGACTGTCTACTTTGAGTTATGTGTAACACATTGTTGTGTTGAGTAGTAATTTGTTGCAATGTTGCCGTTCTGTCACTACTTGCTTGGTGAGCAAACAACACATCTGTGCTCCACTATCCCTCGACATTTACTGAGTCAGTGTATACAGATCTGCAGCATACAGGGACTTCTGGTGGTTAATGAAGAAGTACCACACTTTTCAGATTCTGGTACTTTATTAATGTGCATTTCTGTTAGATATGTTCTTTTATTTCCTCTGATCAACACAATATACTCATGAATTAACTAAGTTTGAAAAGGAACCAGGCTGTAATAAACAGAAAGTTCCTCTCACTTTTTCTTTATAATCCACAAATTAATAAGCCAGAAAAATGAAAATATTTTAAGCTCACAATAACACTGTTCAAATTCCATTAGTCTCTCATTACAACTCTTGGCCAAAGTGCTAATACAAAGCTCTATTTAAATGTGTGTACAAAAACTGAAGATCTTAACAGTGAGACATAGCGAATTAAATCATCGAATGCAGATAACTGTGAACAGGCACAATACTGATTCACAAGTCTTCCTAACAGAAATGACAAGACCCCTGCTCCTATGTACAAGGATCCAATCGACAATTCAGATACATGCATGGACTGGTATTAATTAGGATTATAACATACCTTGGAATGATGTAGAGTAATTCTCTGGATCTAGGAATTTCCTTACAGGAAGAGATGAAGCTAATATGGGGTTCATAAGTATCAAATTCAAGTAACTCTGAAATTGAAACAAACGCAGAAAGTAAAACAACTGCCACAGAAATGACATAATTACATCTATTATATGCTAACAACTGTTAAATACTAATTAGGTGTGGAAATAGTAATAAACACATCCAATAATAGCTTTCAATATATTTGTTTAAAATTTCAAAGGATGTGCATGCAAACATCAATAAATATTATTTTCCAATATAGTGCTGCCATGAACTACAGTATCGTGTAAAATCATTAATCAGAGCTTTGTGCACATGTCACACCCTGAAACGAGAATTATTCACACTTTCCATATTCAATTAATACTATTACTCTAACACACCCTTCTGTCATTCTTGTTCCACAAACACCACCTTTAGGCCCACATTATTTTGAAAGAGGTAACATGTCCCAAACTTCTTACTTCTCAACACTCCTCAAAATTTCTTCCCAGCATACATTATACCATTACTTATGTTGCCATATAACAACTCTACTGCAATCACCACAGAGCTATATATGTGATCGCAGTAATTTATCCTCCGATGTCTAAGAACTGCAGTGGAGGGAAAGCTTTAACATACAGGTTGAGAGTATGGCCCAATTCAAGAGCTGCTCCCTAACTCCTGTAATCTTAGTTTGCTAACTATAGAATGGTGACATTGAGTTTTTCACATGAAATGAGAATATTCTCATCTTCTCATTTCTGCATTCAGACTTACATTTTTATATCTTATAACTCACAATAACACAGACAAATCATTGGCAATCTCCCACCCTGTAACATTTTTTAAACCTTGCAACTTTTCTACATGTTGGCGGGTAATACCAAAAACATGGCAATACACAGATTTTCCAAATCAAATACAATAAATACTTCCATCCTATAAAATAGCCTTATAACATTTTGTATAATCCACAACCCTTAATTTGTGACTATACAAATTATTATGCTCACCCCAAGAATGATTATGAAGCACACATTAAAATGTCCTTGAATTAAGGATTTTCTTGGTTGCAAAAATTTGTTTTATTCAGATAGAACAGTATTTCAAAAACATGTTCGAAAACTTTTCTTTAGCTACAAAACAATTCTGAAATCGGTGATTTTTTTTTTACTAAGTAATTAAATATATATATTTTTAATACTGTCATATTATTGTTTTGGTGTACTTTTTCTCCTGTTTCTTCTTCATTAGATATCTGAAGATGTCCTAACCAGGAAAAAAAGCAACATATCTGAATAAAATAGATTTTTGTGACCAAGACAGTATTTTATTCAAGAAAATCGACTTCATCACAGCCAGTGCATTTCAATTTTGTGAAACTAAGCTCTTAATATTTTGACTACTGAATTTTACTCATATTGGTGAATAGCATGATACAACAATGTGACATACCAAGAACTCGTGAGAGGAAATATTTTTAAAGGAAGAATATAAAGTTTTCTGTCACACATCCCCAAGTGAGTGGATAAAACAAACTTTTTTGATATTTCCAGGTTAAATGTTGCAGCTTGTAACTTATGTAATTTAGACAATAATACTTATATTCATAGAATATATGACATCAAACTTCGATTGGGCAAAGCTGAAAATGTGTACCCAGCCAGGATTCGAACCCGGGTCTCCTGCTTTCTAGGCAGTTGCGCTGACCCCTACACCACTGGGGGTGTAGGGGTCAGCGCAACTGCCTAGAAAGCAGGAGACCCGGGTTCGAATCCCGGCTGGGTACACATTTTCAGCTTTGCCCAATCGCAGTTGATGTCATATATTCTATGAATATTAATTAATAACAACTGCAGGATCAGTAGTGACGTCTGTTCTTTCGGAACAGACGCCACACATATATAAATAATACTTATTCCAGCCGTTTCACATGGGTGAAGATCACAGAATGGAATGCAGTGTAGTAACTTTCATTTTTCTCTCTCACACACTCAATTAAAAAAATTATTATTTAAAATAACATTTCAGTTTGTATCCATCATATTAAAATAGGTACATAAGATATATGATTGATTATTTTCTATATTTTTGAACAGACGGTAGATACTTGGGATTAAAATGGTGACAAGAGGCCAGCCATCTTTCCTTCCTTTTGCAAAAAGTGTAGAACATAGCTGAATAGTGCTGCTCCTTTCCTCAAATTTAAATATATGGCTTACTGACTAATGCCAATGAAAAACAGTTTTCTAATTGCAGTGGACATTCCAAGTCTTGAGTAAGTGTGCTATCATATTAGTGTTTTATCAAACATTGACCTTACTTCAAAGGTGTACGTCTTTTGTTCAGTGATGAAATGGATATATATATATGACAGTTTCAGGAGAAGAAAACAATTTGAGTTCCTTTCACACTTGGAACATAATAAAAATGTGTGGGCGATTTGTTTGTGTTTTTTTTTTTTTTTTTTTTTTTTTTTTTTAGCAACGGAACTACGATGGTAATCAGTACCTTTTTCCAATCACAGAGATGATATGAAATAATGCTAAAATGGGACATAAAACAGAGTGTTAAACTACATCAAACTGTAGAGGAAAGGTGTCAGAAATAAAAGCAGCAAATAAAAGGGAACAAAGAAGAGAGATTTAAAAGATAAATTTCACAGAAATAAAAGTAGAACATCCAGCCACTCTAACACATTAAAATCACCTCACTAAAAATATTAGGCAGGTTGAGAACGTACAGATAATGGATTCTCACAAGACAGAATCAGCCAGAGGCATTGTCACCTAAAACAAGGGTTAAGGCGTCATGGAGATTAAAAACTCCGCCATGCAGCAGCGAAATTGGCACATTCCAGTAAGATTTGGTCGCTTATGGCACTGAAGAGCATGTCTATGGTCGCTTATGGCTTCCGCAACTTCCGATGACCACCAAGGCACTGTCACACCACATCGACACTGAGAAGGGTCCATGACGGAGAAGGAAACTGTGTGTCAGCCAAGAATGGCCAATACGGAGTCGGCAGAGAATGCCAGAAACCCTGCGAGGAGCCCATATAGAAAACCTCCACATGTTCATTGCCTCCTTTATTAATCTCAAATTGTTGGGTGCTTTTAGGCTGTGCCATTCTGAATTCCACAGTCCGAGAACTCGGCTTTATAACATTTAACGAAGGTCAGTAGCTGGGATACCTACATCCAGGGTAGGTTTATGGGTAGCTTCTTTTGCTAACCTGTCAGCCAGCTAGTTTCTATTTATCCCAAAGTGCCCTAGAATCCAGAGAAATACTACCGCCCATGTTGTATAGGGAGTCTTGGATGGAATTAATCAAAGGATAGCAAGGGAAGCACTGATCAAGGGCCTTTAGATCACTCAGGGAGTCACTGCAAATGAGGAAGGACTCCCCCAGGGCAGGAATGGATATGATTGACAGCGTGAAGAACAGCTACCAGTTCTGCACCGAATACACTGCAGCCATCTGGCATGGAACACTGTTTGCTATGTCCTGCATGTGTATATGCAAAGCTGAAACGGCCTTCTACCCTCGAGCCATCTGTGTAAATCACTGTGGATCTCTGATACACATCAAGATTTAAGAGAAATTGGTGGTGCAGGGTCTCAGGGTGGACTAAGTGTTTAGAGATCTTTGACAATTCCAGTCAAAGTAGAGGTCGAGTTATACACCATGATGGCGTACGCGACTGGAATTTGAAGAGAGATGGTAGGGGATAAGACTCCAATTCACTCAGACGATACCAAACACTGACAGCAAACGTCAAACCAGATCTCGTCCACCTTTGTGGAATATGGAGCTCTCTGTCCGCAAAAGGAGACATTGGTTTGGATGAGTAGGCATACCGAGGACCTTAGCTGCATAATTCACCAAAAGTAGCTGCCCCCTGATTAAAAGAGGAGGTATCCTATCCTCCACAAGGAAACTGTACACAGGACTTGTTCTGAAAGTCCATGCCGTGAGCCCAAATCCACAGTGGTGGATGGGATGCAGCATCTGCAGTACCGAGAGTGAACGGAATGATATGCTATGCTTCCATAGTCTAATCGCGACAGAACAAGGGCTTTATAGCAAGTCAGCAGGATACTGTGTTCTGCACCGCAAGTGGTACTGCTAAGGCAGTGAAGGGCATTGAGGTGCCACCAGCACTTCTGTTTAAGGTGGCAAATATGTGGTATCCATGTTAACCAATCATCAAACACTAGTCCTAAGAAACTGGTGAGTTTCCACTACATTGAGTAGTTGGTCGGTAATATAAAGCTCTGGATGTGGGTGGACTATTCGACACCGACAGAAGTGCATAACGCAAATCTTGGCAGCCGAGTACTGAAATCCATAAGTGAGGGCCCATGTCTGCGCCTTGTGTATGGCTCCCTGCAGCTGGCATTCAGTAAAAGAACTAAAATACATGAATAAGTTGTCAGCATACAATGAATGGGAAACTGAGGACCCGACTGCTGCTGCTAGGCCATTAATAGCCACTAAGAACAGTGGGATGCTCAATACAGAGCTCTGGGGAACCCCATTCTCCTGGGTATGTAAAGAGCTATGAAAAGCCCCAACCTGTACACGGAAGGTACATACAGTTAAATTATATAATGTGGGAGTGAGCCCTGGAGACCCCACCTATGTAAAAAGAATGTTGTGTCGCCAGGTTGTGTAATACGCTTTAGACAAATCAAAAAAAGATGGCAAACAGATGCTGACATCGAGATAAGGCTGTCCGGATGGCGGTCTCAAGGTGGACCAGGTTATCCAAGGCTGAGCACCCTTGACGGAAACCATCTTGGTGTGGATCCAGCAGGCCCTGAGATTCAAGTAGCCAACACAACCGCCGGCTCACTGTGTGTTCTAGCAGTTTACAGAGGACATTAGTAAGGCTGATAACTATCCTCATCTAGAGGGTCTTTATCCGGCTTAAACACTGGAATAATGATACTTTCTCACCACTGTGACGGGAAGACACCACAGCTCCAGATGCAATTGAACAAGGCTACAACATGTCTCTTTGAATCATCCAATAAATGCTTTAACATCTGATTGTGGACTCTTGTCTGGCCCTGAGGCGGTGTCATGGGACTGAGAAACGCCCATTCACAAAACAGTGTGTTATACACCTCAGGGTGGTGTTTAGTGAATGAAAGGTGTTTGCATTCCATCCACTGTCTTAATGTACGGAAGGCAGGTTGAAAATTTTGGAACACAGAGGTGCAAGCATAGTGCTTGGCAAAAGCCTTGGCGATGGCACCATGATCCGTACAGTCAGCTCCATGTATCGAGATGCCACAAATTGCTGCCTGGGTCTGATAGCCATACAGGAGCCTGATCTTCATCCAGACTTGGGAAGGGGTGGTATGCGACTCTAAGGTTGAAATGTACCTCTCCCAACATTCCTGTCAGTAGCTCCGTTTTATCTGGTGAACACGAGCTCGAAGTTGTTTTAACACGATAAGATTGTCAAGCGATGGGTGGCGCTTATGGCACTGAAGAGAACGTCTATGGTCTCTAATGGCTTCTGCAACTTCTGATGACCACCAAGGCACTGTCTTTCACTGCAGGCATCCCGATGAACGGGGGGATTGCATGCTCTGCAGCAGATAAAATCTTTTGAGTGACACGCCCAACCGCAAAGTCGACAATGGGATAGTGACAGAAAGATAGGAGAGTGGTCACTACCATACAAATCTTCATATGTTCTCCAATGGACGAATGGTAAGAGGCCAGATCTGCAAAAACGACAAGTCAGTAGCCGCACTGAAATATGTGAGAGCACCGGTGTTTAAATAGGCAGAGGTCAAGCTGGGATATTAAGTTCTCAACATCTATTCCATGACCATTGACCATGGCACCACCCCACAAGGGATTTAATGCCCATAAATCACTCAATAGTAGGAAAGAGGGCGAGAGTTGGGAGGTCAGTGTAGCTAAATGAATATGTTTAGTGAAACATTACTATCTGCTGGGAGATATAGGTTGCTGATAGTTAAGTTATATAGTATCTTACCCTGACAGCCGCAGCTTCCAAAGACTGTCTGAAGGGGCATGGTTCACTATAAACAGAGTTAAGAATATGCACACAGACTCCACTTGACGCCCTACAATAAACATGCTGGAGGATGGTCCTGGTGAGGCTGTTTAATCAATGTCCATGTCGAAATCTAGGTCCTCAAGTGGTGCTAGAATCTCCACCTCACCTTCAGAGGCGGAGGTATGGGTTGGTGATATGAGAACCACTATGGTCTCCATCTTTTTACCACTTTTCTCCTCCTTTTCTTCTTTTGTGGCCCTCACTGCTCCTTCGGCTTCTCTTGCCTGGAGGGCTTCACTGACAATGTCTCTGGGACTGCAGATGACATCGAAGCCCTACGAGCAGCCTTCGTTGGCACTGTCTGCTACTCACTGGTTCCACTTTTTCTGAGGAGGATGCAGAGGAAGGATGGGATTCTAGCGATCTCTTCGTTGCGAGAGGAGCCACAGGCGGCTGCTCCTTCTCTGGCTAAGGGATGAGGTGTTGGGGGGGGGGGGGATATTGCTCCCAATGTTGGGGTTTTGAGAGCAAAGCAGGAAGAGGTGCCCCCAATCATCTGGGGGGGCAGGGGGGATGAAGAGGACAGGGCTGTTGAACCATTGCAACTAGCTGAACAGATTGCGGTCTTATCATAGATAGCGGCGACAAAATGTCAGCCTGTCCAAGGTCTTATATTCCATGATTTTCCTGTCTTTGTGCAGAACTGTGTAATGTGACAAGGAAGGCGCATGATGCTGGCTGCAGTTGACGCGGATTGAAGGAGTGGTACATGGGACATTGGGGTCAGATACAGGTTGCACTCCCGGTAGGTGGAATTGGCATCACATCAGAATGACATGTGCACAAACCTCCAGAACCTTAAACAACACATAGGAGGAGGAGGAGGAGCATAGGGTTTAATGTCGCACCAGTCGATCACCAACTTGATCTTCTCAGGCAATGAATCACCCTCTGAAGCCAAGATGAAGGCACCGGTGGCAACCCTGTTCTCCTTCGGACTTCTATAAATACGTCAGATAAAATAAACTCCTCTCCACTCTACATTAGCTCATAGTTATTCATCAGATTGCAGCAAGAGGTCTTTATGAAATATAATGCCTTGGACTATGTTTAAACTCTTGCGAGGTCTAATTGTAACAGGAACATCACCCAGTTTGTCACAGACAAGGAATGCCTGGGCCTGCGCTGGGGATGACATTATGAGGACTGCCCCTGATCTCACTTTAGGCATGTCCTCCTCCTCCACTCCAAACTTGTCCTCAACGTTCGCCACAACAAATAAATTCTTCATTGTGTGGAAGGATTCTCCATCCATTCTGCTACATACAAGATATTTAGGGGCCTAAGCCACACCTAAGAATATAAAGGTCAACTCAGGCAGAGCCCCGGATTCCTGGGTAAGCCTAATAAAACTGAGGTGCAGCAGGTTTCCCAATGTTGCTCGCTATTGACTGTTCAACCTCAACAGCAATGCAACTTCTCAGCACATAGCACAACTGGAGAGTGAGCTTTTCTTTTTTAATAGAGGTTTGTACCACCCTTATGACCTGGACGATTAAGCCAACATCCCCGGGCTCTGAAACATACAACATTCCACCGTTGCACTGTATGGTGGTCTTTGAAACACGCACAAAGCTTACAATGTGGAGGACTGTTGGCTCAACACAACGAGAGGGAGGCGGTGGCGGTGAGGCGGGGAGCGGCAGGGAGGCGGTGGCGGTGAGGCGGGAGCGGCAGGGAGGCGGTGGCGGTGAGGCGGGAGCGGCAGGGAGGGGGTGGCGGTGAGGCGGGAGCGGCAGGGAGGGGGTGGCGGTGAGGCGGGGAGCGGCAGGGAGGGGGGTGGCGGTGAGGCGGGAGCGGCAGGGAGGGGGTGGCGGTGAGGCGGGAGCGGCAGGGAGGGGGTGGCGGTGAGGCGGGAGCGGCAGGGAGGGGGTGGCAGTGAGGGCGTGTTCACACTGCCGGCCGGGCCAATATGACTCAGCTTCAGCCGTCTCACGCCGAGCCGATGACATTCTGAATGTTAAATATTAGGACTAGTCCATTCCTATGAAATCCCCGAACCACCTTCCCTACCTTCTGGCTCCTACCAATGTAATCGCCCCCGTTGTAAAACCTGCCCTATGCACCATTACACCATCACTTACTCAAGTCCTGTAACCAGGAAGGTGTACACGATAAATGGCAGAGCCACTTGTGATACTACCCACGTGATTTATCAAATGACATGCCTGCACTGTGAAGCGTTCTATGTGGGAAGACCAGCAACAATTCGCATGAATGGTCACAGGCAGAAAGTGTTTGTTGATAATGAGGATCACCCTGTGGCGAAACATGACTTTGTGCACGGCCAGCACATCTTGGCAAAGTGTTACACCTTCTGGGTTATCTGGATACTTCCCACTGACACCAATCTTTCAGAACTCCGGAGATGGGAACTTGCCCTTCCACATATTCTCAATTCCCCTTGCCCACCTGGTCTCAACCTCCAGTAAATTCAAATTCCCACCCACCATTTTTAACTTCTTTGCCTCAGTTCTCTGGACAGAGCGTCTGCCTCAAGTGGTACCTCTGTCGAACTACTTTGCTTTCTACAGTATGTCTGCCTAGGTGTGTTTGCGTTTGTGCGTGCGTGTGTGTATTTGTTTACCTTCCTTCCCCCCCCCCCCCCCAAGGTAAGTCTTTCCTCTCACGGGATTGGAATGGCTCCTTACCCACTCCCTTAAAACCCTCATCATTTCCTTTTCCCTCTCCTTCCCTTCTGCCTGAAGAAGCAACTGGGTTGCAGAAGCTTGTGTTTATGTGTGTGTGTGTGTGTGTGTGTGTGTGTGTGTGTGTGTGTGTGATGCGTTTTGTATGTTACTATCACTGTGCTCCTTTGCCTGGTAAGTATATATATATTATTTCCTGCTAGGAATTTTTCCTCAGAGTGTAGGTGAGTTGAAACATATTACAGCATGACAACATATAAAACCGGTACACCGTAGCCACCAGTTGCAGCATTTCTTGTAAGGAGGTAACTACGTGTTTTTAATGTCACTGTTCTATATTGCTTTTTTACCTAATTCATTCTTAATATAATCTCATATGTGAGGGTACTGCTTTTATGTAGGACACGCTGTATACAACTATTTTCACATTGTGGTACAACATTTTTTTTTTGAGAGCTACAAAAGTGAAAATAAAAGAAGGTATTTATTGTGTATTAGGAGTGGATGCATCTATAAATAAAACTGTATTTTTGGGTTTCTTCTTTTAAGATCTCCAACTAGAAAGCCATTAAGTGTATTGTCAGAAAATTGTATTTCAGTCCATAAACAGTAAAGTCACAGTTAGCGTTAATTTTTTCCTCCCTTCTACTTCCAAACACAATCTATGCAATCGGTCCCCCCCCCCCCCCCCCGCCCCCAAGAAAAATTACTTCATACTTGTTTTCTGGTTATGGATCATAAAAATATCACGAGAGACCTACACATGTGGCCATCAAATGAAATTTTTCGGCACTGCAGTACTTCACGCTACGCTCAACACCCGCTGAGTTCATAGGCTTGCTTTCGCAGCAAGACGCCGCTCAGATAACTTGCGATTACTTGTGAAAGGAGGTAGATATCAGTGCGATTACTATTTCAAAAACTTTTCTATATTTTTACCTCCATTTCACTTGCTGTAATGTATGGTCTTAAATGCATAGAACAGTAAGCTGGCCGCTATGGAACTTTCTCAACACACAATTTGTAAATCAAGTGTGCATACTTGACAAAAAGCATCATTTGAAACCCACTGTAACGAATTTCGAAAAGGTGAATGGTTTATTCGAAAGCTAAGATGTTGTACTACCCTGTGTCCAAAAATCAGATTTTTTAACCACACACTTTCATCAAAATTGAGTGAGGAACATTAAAAAACTAAAAACTTGCGAGGAATGAAGAATAGACTTTTTATTTTTTGACAGGCAAAGCAAAGCGTGGAAGGAAAAAATAAGTTTATAGAACAATGTATTTGGGTCTTATATACCATCATAATTTTTTACAACTTGAATATCGAAAAGGTCAGTTTTCCCCCGTTTTTTTATCTTGGCTTGGCCCGGCCAGCAGTGAGAACGCACCCTGACACGGGACCGGCAGCGCGGAGGGGCAGGAGCGAGGCGGGACCGGCAGCGCGGAGGGGCAGGAGCGAGGCGGGACCGGCAGCGCGGAGGGGCAGGAGCTAACCACTGCACCACATGTTCTGTCTGAAGACTTGCAGCATTGCTCCCTTCCTGTTAGGTTCCGTTTGGAGCCAGCTGCAGTGTCCAGGGTCATCTGTATGGCAGTTCCAGAGAATCCTTCCATTCTGCTTGCATGTGTTCCTTGTGATGATGATGATGATGATGATGATGATGACAATGACCGGCATCAAACCCTCCTGTCCTGGATTTAACATTATATCATAATGCTTCAGAATCTTTTAACAAGACACCGTTTCTGTCTATCTGTTCCTTGGGATTATGGTATGGATTCATATGGAAGACGAGCACAATGTCTCTATTTCTGTCCTTTTGACAATGGCTCATAGTCCTCGACTTCGTATGTGACACCTTGACACCTTGTATGACACGATACTGTCGAAAGTATCACTTCAATAACTTTTCTGATAGCCCAAATCTCCGTACAGGGGTAAAAATCAATACCAGAGCTCCGGGTGATGAGCTGTTTCACATAGTCATCCTGAGTTGTCATCCGTTTGGAACAGGAACAGGGAATACACTGTCTTCTCAGCTTCACGACCATGAAGCAGGAAAAACTGTATGAAGCCTGAGGTGCTATTCTGTGGACAATGTCGCAACGTGACATTACCTCTGATACTAGTTCTGACACGAATCATTTTCCTTGATCAGATATCATCACACTGGTGCACCATGCTTCAAAATAACATCTTCTACAAGGAATTTTGCGACCTCTGGAGCTTTTGCATTTGACACAGGTTTGGTGACAACTTAGCGGGTGAGGCAGTCAGTGCAGACTTATTCATCAGTTACTAGTTCTCAACTTCAGTAACCTACCTAAAACATCGATTTCAATCCGGTGGCATAGAGCTGATGCAGGTGGAATTGATACCAGATGCCCTGGAGGCAATTGTGGCACACACTTTCATTGCTGGCACACTTTACAGAGACTCACATAGTGCTTGACAGATCGGTAGAGACCTTTCCAGTAATACATGCATCTGATTCTGTCTACGGTCTTCACGATATTGGAACATCATGGAAATACTTGATAATAGCTGGCTGGAGATGAGCTGGAACAATCAGTAGCCATTTGGGGCCCAGTGGATCGTAGTTACTGTTATACAATCTATAAACTGAAAGTCTCCTTTGGTTGGTACTCCATTCTCCAAGGCCTCTATGGTTTGTAATAATGCTGGATCTTCCCTGTGTTCAGCTGTAATGTCACCTCAGTGAGGTCTGAAATTTCATCCATGCTCTTGTGTTCGGCTAATGGATTCCTCGAAAGGCAGTTGGCGTCCTTGTGTTTGTGCCCGTTTTTGAAAACCACTGCAACATATTACTATTTGAGTCTTGGTGTCCATCTTGCTAGTCGACCTGATGGATCCTTCAAAATGGCCAGCCACCATAAAGTATGGCATTCTGTCAGGACAGTGAATGGTTTACCGAATAAATACTTGTTGATAAGCCAGATAACAACTTTCTTTGTGATTTTGTTCAGGCGCCAATAGTTGACACAGAAATGCCATGTACCATCCTTCTGAATGAGGTCCACTGGAGACAACCAGGGACACGGACTTAGGTTGAATAATGACATTGTGCAACACCTTCTCCACTTATTCCCGAATTATCTGTCTTTCAGCTGATGATACTGTGTGAACACTGGCTAATTGATGGATAACCCCCAGTATTGATTGTGTGTTTTATCGTAGGCCATTTCATTTGACTCTTCTCTTGCCTGTCTTGAAGCCCACCTGAAAATTGGTGTAGTATGGTTAACACCTGCTGACGTTCCTGCATCAAACCGGGCCCTATATGCAATGCCATGGTAGATTCCTCTAGTGCGTTGTTGGCAGTAACAGCAGAGCATGAGCCTTTATCAATGACACTGAGTTCACCGTCCTGGACTGGTTCAGCTGTTCCAGCACACATTCCTGTAGGAATGAGATGCAATTGCTCATGAAAATTAGTGATCAAAAGTTCTCCTCGGCCACCTGTAATGCTTATGATAGCCGCTGGTATGTAGATTTCCTTTGTTATACTGATTAGTTTTTTGTGATCGACAAGCACTTCACTGTCAAAACATTTGGAAGAGTGAGTATACTGCAGCTATCCTACAGGACAGGGCCAAAATTTGTGTAGATTTACAGGCATACACACAAATATTTTCTTAAAATCTTGACACATACAATGTAAAATATGATCATAAAACTGATTGTTATGGGGAGAGCAGGCAATAAAGAGAACATACGCAGACTGCAATGGATGGGGAACAGAGGCAGATTGGAAAGGTGGCTAGAACAAATGAAATGGGCTATTAAACATTTTGAAACAAAGTTACTGGCATGAACTGATGTGTGCTCACTGGCAGATATAAATTAAAAATCACACCTTCTGCAGGCCAACCAAGATGTATTACTGGAAGAGACACGTGCAGAGGCCCAATTACACACCTGTACAATCACAAACTCATATTTACAAAAAAGAAAAAACACATCTTCCAATAACTTGTTTAAAATGGAGATAAATGAGTCATCATTACCTGCAGACCAAGCTGTCGCTCAGCTACGAATTCTCGATCCATGTTCCCAATGAGTTTTTTAGGAGGCAGTGGCAGAGGAAGGCTCGATTGCTGCAAGACATTGTGTAGTGATACAAAATCACTGTACCTCCTGAAGACATGCCACGATTTCTCTGGTACTGGTCCACGTTGCACACGTATAACATATTCCTGTATCAAGATAGTTCACATTATAAGTAGCAATTTACACCATCAAAAAATTCAAATGAGACAGCTCTTTACAATTCATTCATTTAAGAGAACAAAGTAAATTAATAGAAAACAAAATCATTGCATTTATCTCTAACATTCTGTTGTTGTTAGGTTGTTTAAGGGGGACAAAACTACAATGGTCATCAGTCCCCCATTCCACCTCTAGGCGACAAAAGTAAAACCATACACATGAAAGATATCACGCACAGAGTTTAAAATTGCGATGTGGGAGAGGAGTCCCACCGAGTCCATAAAACATAATCAAGAATAACAAGACAAAACAAAGAGACGGTCACACAAAGACAACTTACAACAAATAAACCGATGGCCGTGGTTGACCGACCATAAGAATAAAAAAAAAAAGGAAAAGTCAACCACTCGGTAACACACAGAAATCTCCAGTTAGAGCGAATGATAAAAAACCCCTGCTCGTATAAAACGTAAAACTGTATCTGCCATTGCAGCATCGTCACCTAAAACATCTGATAAAACGGCAGGCAGGTTAAAATTCCGCCGCAAAGCAGCTAAAACGGGCAGTCCAACAATATGTGGACGATTGTCAGACGGGAGCCGCACCGACATTGGGCTGGGTCCTCACCCCGAAGGAGATGTCCATGGGTGAGCCATGTATGCCCAATGCGGAGGCGACACAAGACCACTGAGTCCCGTCGTGAACCGCGCATGGAGGAGCGCCATGCAACCGTCGTTTGCTTGACCACCCGGAGCTTGTTGGGCGTGCGCAGGCTACGCCACTCAGTATCCCAAAGCTGACGTACTCGCTGGCGCAACAACGAACGGAGATCAGAAGCCGGGAGGCCGATCTCTAGACAGGACAGACCGACTGCCTGCTTGGCAAGCCTGTCAACACGTTCGTTGCCCGGGATACCAACATGACCCGGAGACCAGATGAACGTCACTGATCGCCCAGACAGTTCAACGGAACGAAGCGTCTCCTGTATGGCCAACACCAGGGGAGACCACGGGTAACACTGCTCCAGAGCTCGGAGGCTGCTCAGGGAGTCGCTGCAAACGACAAAAGACTCGCCTGAGCAAGACCGGATATGCATGAGAGCTCTGTGAATGGCCACCAGCTCTGCAGTGTAAACACTGCAGCCATTCGGCAGAGAGTTCTGTTTCACATGGTCACCATGAGTATATGCAAATCCCACACAGCCATCAACCATGGAACCATCTGTGTAGATCAGGTCATATCCACGGAATTCCGCTACGATAGCCGAGAACTGACGGCGGAGCGCCTCCAGTGGAACTGAGTCTTTGGGCCCCTGGGCCAAGTCCAGCCGAGTAGACGGCAAACACCACGGAGGTGTACGGGCACGGACCGGATAGGAAGATGGAAGGGGAGAAGACTCAAGATCCTGCAGGAGGGACTGAACCTGATAGGCAATCGTATGACCTGATCTGGGGCGTTGCTGATGGGGACGGACTACCACATCAGGAAAGAGGAGACGATGGTTCGGGTGGCCTGGGGAGCAATACACATGGGCTGCGTAAGCCGCAAGTAGGTGTTGGCGGCGGATCCCCAAGGGTGGAACCCCAGCCTCCACTAGTAAGCTGTTCACTGGGCTGGTGCGGAAGGCACCCGTCGCGATGCGAACCCACAGTTGTGAATGGGGTCCAGGAGATGCAATGCCGAAGGTGCCGCAGACCCATAGGCAATGCACCCAAAATCAAGACGGGACTGCACCAGCGCCGTGTAAAGCCACAACAGTGTCGAGCGATCAGCACCCCAGGTCGTATGACCCAGGTGGCGGAGAAGGTTGAGATGGCGCCAGCACTTCCGTTTCAGCTGAAGAATGTGGGGGAGCCACGTCAGCTGGGCGTCAAAGACCAGTCCTCTAACATTCTGTACTAGAAATATCATATAACCATCAAAAAGTAGGTTATAGCTAATACTGAAAACTGACTTATTGTTATTAAAACGAAATCGTTCCATGTATGACAATTAGCTACCCAAAGCAAATGGTTCATACTTTAACTGTATATTCTACATACATTTATTTAGATGAGCCATTTTCGCTTTTCTGGGGTATTTTTATGCATTGAATGCCTTTCAGCATTTGATAATAATAATAATAATAAAAGAAAAAAAAGGTGAAAATAATGTTTCACATTAATACAAACAATTCTCCAATGAAAATTTGAGACTTCAGCTATCTGAACACTCAACTACAACTAAAAATTAGTAGGCTAAAAGAAAAAGCAAAATATGACATCCATTCACAAGTAATGGACATTGGTGGACTTAACTAATTAGTCTAGCAAACAATCCAGGGAATTCAACGTCATATCACTCTAATGGAACATTGTTGACCCCCACATTTAAAATGTTTCATGATGGACCATACAAATATGGGTTGATGTGCCAGAAGACCCATCTATTGAGGGCTGAATAATTCTCCCTGACCCCAAACTGCAGCTGAAAAAAAGGTGCCTGTGGATCTAGAGCCTAAACAATGCGCCACTTAACAGTGCATTCTGATGTCTTAACTAGGCTGCTATAGCGTAGGGCAGGTAGCATAATTCTAATCAAGCATGCCTACTAAGTACTTACAATGCCCACCGCCAGAGTCGTGTGAGACAAGAGACATATGCGGACGTAGCGTGGAGCCGCGCAGGCAGTTGTGTAGTGAATGCCAAGCTGTTATGTTCAGTTCTATACTCAATGGCCGACGCGGGCCATTTATGTTAGAACTTATAAAGTTCGGACGTTATAACATAGGCCTACACGGCTAGTGAAAGTCACTTGTGTCTACTGTGTAAGTTGTGGTCCATTCCATGAGGGCTACCAGAATCTCAATTATCACAAGGACTTGAGTGTTATCTTGTGCAGTACTTTGAGCGGACATAATTTACAGTCCAGTCACAAAATAGAAAACAGGTTTTGTATTTATAAATATTTGAATGAAAAATTACCAGCAACCATCTCTACTTATGTCTGATGGATCTGGAAAGAATTCCTGGTATTCATTAACAATTTAAGTGACTGTTGAAATGGCTGTGTGATGTCTGCAGATGTAGAGCAGTGGATTCCTTCAATACAGCATTTACTTCAAACTTGCCATTTGCCACCTATCTTCCTTCTGGTTCCCAATATCTTCGTAGGATGCAACTCTAAAACCTTCTCATGACGTCTACTGGTTATTTTTAATTGTTCTCAGTTTTCTCACCCATATAACCAAAACTAGTACATAAACTATACGGTTCAAATGTAAACCAAAAGAAACCCAGGGGACAGTTGTTCCACCATAAGATGAAGATTAAATCCTATTTTAGGTGACACTAGCTTCTCTCTGATATGCATATGTTGGTAGAAAAAACTATCAGAAGTTTCGAGCCAATGAAAAAGCGTGTAATTTAAATGTCGTGATGACGTTTACATGAGATATGTTTTAATGTACTATATAATTTTTCATTACAGGAAACAAGATATGATAGTTTTTTATTTTATGTGCAGTGCCATATTGTTTACTTTGTGGATTTAGGTTTCATAGTAACAGGAAGAAATTTGATGTTAGCGAAATTAATAGAAACAGCTACAAAATGGCGAATGGAAAAGTAGCCTACATTGAGAACCAGTGACAGGGTGCAACTTTTTTTTTTAAATTAACAAAAACTGAGTGCAGTTCATTCAATAATAATAATAATAATAATAATAATAATAATAATAATAATAATAATAATAATAATAAAATACTTTGCAGTCAAAGCTATGTAAAGGGATTTATTTATATTGTGTTTGATATGCCAGATGCCTTACAGTATGATACACATTAAACATGGCAAGCTAAAGTAACATACAAATGAATAAAACATTAAGCACTATAAGTTTAAGTTATACATAATTACAGTACTTATAAACCTATAATGCAGACATGTAAGTCTGTCAAAATAATTAAAAATTAAACAGAAACAAATTACAAAGCCAAGAAATGGCAGTGTCTGTGAGTCTATGCAGATTCTCCAGTGAATCATCAATTTCACACTCAATGATGTGCTGCATTGTCTGTATTTCATCACAATCGCAGTGAGGATCGTCCAAGTAGCCCCACTTGGCCATCAGCTCATTGCACCGTCCAACACCAGTTCTTATTCTGTTTAGTGCCACCCAGGTTCTTCAAGGCATGTTGAAGCCAGGGACACAATCTGCCAGGTTGTTAATGATGTGTCCACTGTTAACATTTGCTCGCTGCCATAGGTGTTTCCATTCTGCTACAGTGTCCCAATTGTTGGGAGAGTGGTTCCAGAAGGGCTTTCTTGATATTAATCGTGTTGGGCCATGCAGATCAGCAAGTATTCTTAGTATGGTATAAGCAGCAATTTTTGCATAATTCTCTTTGGACTGCATGTTGTCTGCAACGTGACGGAGGTTCAATATTTGCCATCACAGAGAACCAAGGTGTTAGGATAGGTCTCACTGTTCCGATTATTGTTTGCAAGGTGTAATTTACACGACACAGTACTTTTTTTAGATGTGAACTGTTGGCCCAGATAGGCACAGAGTATTCTGCAACAACATAGACTAGAGCCAAAGAGGAAGTGCAAAGTGTCATAGCATTGCTTCCCCAGGTAGAGCATATGAGTTTCTGGACGATATTGACTCTGCCTCGAGTTTTTGGCTGACATCATGCAGGTGTTCTTTGAATGTTAGGCTGCGATCCAGTTTAACACCCAGGTATTTTGGTGCTCTTTCATCTCATTCTGGCCTGCTATATTTAAGCACAGCTTCCTTCCTGCTTGTTTTTTGTTCAGGTGCATCACTGTGCTTACTGTTTTTGATGCATTAAAGTTCAGATGCTTGGTCCTGTAGTAGTTATGAAGCTGCACCAAGAAGAATTTAGGCCCGATTCCAATTGTTCAAGTGACTCACCCTGTAAATCAATAGCAAGATCATAGATATATACCAACTTCCGTTTTTTGAGTTCCAGCATATCAGAAATGAACAAAATAAACAGTAAAGGAGCTAGCACAGCACCTTGTGGCAGTCCATTATTGAGGATTCGGGCTTTGCTTGTTTTTCCGTGAAGATTTACTCTGTATTTTCTTGTGGATAGCATATTATAGAAAAGTTTTAATGACTTCTTACATATGTGGCAAGCTTATACAATAATCCTTTAAGCCATAATGTGTCATATGGAGCTGAGAGATTCTATAAATACCACTTCAATCCTTTTCTTGTTCTGAAAACTACAGTCAATATGCATGGTTAATGTCAGGACTTGTTCACAGCAACTCCTCTTTGACCTAACACCAGCTTGCTCCATGGGTATTGCTGCATCAATTTGGTGGGTCACTCTCTTTAGCAGAATCTTTTCAAAAAGTTTGTACCGGTACATCACACACAGTATTGAGATATGTCTATAGCTCTTGCGGTCTCTTGTCCTTTACAGGCTTGAAGATAATAGCTACTGTATTATCTTTGACTCCTTCCATTTGTTTGGGATGTTTACAGTAAAACTGTCACAGCCATATAGTGATTGGTTCTCAATGTACTTCTCTGAGAATATTCTGTAGCAACAGTGACGATTAGAGCAAAGGAATTTAAAGTGAAACTTATCAAAAAACATTGAGCTATTTCCTATGAATGTTTCACTAAGAAATGAAACCCCAGATGGGAATTAATATAATAAGGACAGTTTACAAGCCTCCACAAAGACTTAACAATGAGTTGTGGCAGGCACATAAACACATGTATACAACACTTAAGCTGAAACTTCCTGGCAATCTAAAACTGTGTGCCAGAAACAGGATTTGAACCTGGGACCTTTGCCTTTCACGAGCAAGCACTCTACCAACTGAGCTATCCCAGCAAACTTCACGGTTCATCCTCACAACTTTACTTCTGCCAGTAACTCACCTCCTAATTTCCAAACTTCACAGAAGTTCTCCTGCGAATATTGCAGAACTAGCACTCCTGGAAGAAAGTATATGGTGAAGAGATGGCTTAACCACAGCCTGACGGTTGTTTCCAGAATGAAACTTTCACTCTGCAGCAGAGTGTGCAATGATATGAAACTTCCTGGCAGATCAAAATTGTGTGGTGAAACTGGAATTCGAACCTAGGACCTTTGCCTTTTTGGAAAGGAGGCAACATACTGGCAGAAGCAAAAACTGAGGTACCTGAACAACAATAACAGACGGTATTCACTTCATAAAAGATGACAACTGTAATATTGAAGCTTACAGTGATGCTGATCATTGTGGGGACAGGGGGACTAGATGGTCAACAAACGGCCTTCTATTCAAGTTCCACGGAGGGCTAGTTGTTTGGAAGAGTAAGTTACAGAAGTGTGTTGCTCTTTCTTCAATGGAGGCAAAATATGTAGCTGCAAGTGATGCCTGTAAATCACTTAAGTGGTTGGATCAACTTCTGAAAGAAACTGGAGCTTCACAATATAAACATTGCGGGACAGTGTGAAAGTATGTGATTTGTTTACTCAATGTTTATATATGTTGTTAGCCCCTGTGTGTGTGTGTTCTGCTACTCTTTGAAGTTGATAACTGAAGATTCCACAAACTCAATTTCAATAAGATGTGCTGTTATTTAGGTGTCTTTATGATTTTTAGACTTGCCGTAGTTGTCTACAGCGGAATTTTTAATAAATGTTTATTTTTCTTCAAGAAAATAATATTTTATGTTTTATCAACAATTATCTTTTAATTCTCTGAAATGCTGAGGGACCTTTTTACATGTCACACTCATGACAACAGAAATTACACTAGTATCATGAAAGTAATATGTTAGTTTCTGATATTGTTATGGATAATAAATTGATTTGTTCATAGGCTAATCATTCAATCCACAGATTTTTTCCTATAAATGTCAAAGTGTTACTTTGTACTTCTGATTTTGTCACACCCGTGACACCTGCTGTTAGCTCACACACACACAGTCACACTTAATAATACAATCAATTTCCTTTTAAATGCTGTAAGTGAAAGAGGAATGATTAATATGGGATATTTTAAAATTGCTTTACAGTTAATTTCTGACACTTCACGCGTCACACCCATGACTATGGAATCAGCCAATAGTTGCATTCACTATTGGCTTATGTTATATTCTTTTCGTAACTCGCTACAAATAATAATTATGAGCAAGTGATTTTGATTATAATTTTTTTTTTACACACAAATAGCTCTTTTGTAAGCCTGAGCATAACTGACAAACGTTTTACAGGGCATTGGCGAAGTCTGTTATCAACAAAATCAAGTCTGGAAACAACACTATTTTACTGTTAATAAATAGAGCTGCAATATTACATGCAAATAGATTTTACACTACCCATCACTCAGCTTTAGAGACGAGTGTGACAAATATTCGGTCACGCTGACCGCTGTCAAAATTGACAGTTAATAAAATTAACTTAAAACACACATTCAAATCGTATACACTCGACAACATTGCATGGAATTAGTTTGGCAGTGTGTTTACGAGTTAAGAGAGATACGGAACATAAAAAATACAGATAACTGCCTTCCATAAAAATACACGAAATAATTGAAAAACCGACTCTTTCCGGATCAAAACTAGAGTTTCATGGAACCTGCAAATATCTCCCTTTGCCAGTGAAGTTGGCATTAATAGGAGAGTCGTAAAAATAACACACACTTGACGAACCCAGAAACAGGAACTGTCAGCCCATAGCGCTTTGACAGTTACCTACCGTGTGCCCTTGTATGTTTTGGTAATTTTCAATTGCGCATGTCAACGTTTCCGTATCGTCTAGACAAATTTTCCTCTGGCTCGTCTTCTCGAACATCGCCATTTGTCACTACACAACATTAGCCGCCACATCTGTACAATCAAGGAGTTCCCAAAAATCCAAGCAGAAAAATTTCACATCCCCACACACGGAAACAAACAACCGCTGCACTATATGCAGAACATTTCAAGTTGTTATTATCCAGTGATTACTGCTATCAGGCGATGCATCAACATCTTTGAACAGACGGATTTGTCAGGAGAGAATCGTCTCGCCACCGATTGGCTTTAAACCACCTCCTTAGTATGATTTTCTGACATGTGTATAATTCCAGCAGCACTGGTGTAAGTCAATGAAAGCATGGAATTTACGCGTAAGTTGCAAAACTTCAAGCACATTTACTCTCTTGCACGGTGTTCGGAATTCGCTTGAAAAATACGTTAAATCAAGAGTGCAATTCCTCTTTCAATGAACATTTATTATTTTTCAACATAACGTATTAAAAAATCAAAAGCATGGCATATGATATAAAAGAACAAAGCAAAATACTTTTATATATGTCAAAGTTTTCCAGGTATGACAAGTGGGCCTTTTTCCACATCTTCTCCCACCTAAGTTAAAGGTGGTCATTCCAACGGTAACTTACATCACAATCACAAATTCAATTTTATAGGTTTGCGAACTGTCCGTCCAGATCTTGTCTCCACCAACTCCCTGGGAGTCTCTTCGGTGATGGTCACGTTCTCCTTTCGGGGTGATTCAGCATTTCCTCTCGAAGTCTTCTGCCGATGAGTGTACGTACTTTCACCCTGTTGGCCAAGTTCTAACTCCAGTCGATAAATTCTCTGCACTGGTCTCAGAAGCAAACCACTTGAGGTCTTCACTCTGACCAGTCTGGTTTCATCATCAGGACCCTTTAAGTGTCCAACAACTCTTGCCAATGGCCACTCTATGCGTTTTGTGTTGTCATTTCCCACCAGCACTATTTCACCAACTGAAATTTGTCTATGTTGTCGTTTAGTGGCTAATAACATTAACTGTCCCAAGTATTCAGAACGAAATCTCCTTCGGAGGCCTTCTCACAGCTTTTGCCGGTAGTAAAGCCTCTTATTTAGATCAGTGGATTCCACTAAATCAAAATCAGGAACTCCTATCTCTTCAACTTCCAGTAAGAACATACTAGGGGTTAAAGGAATTAAATCACTTGGATTTGAGACACATAAGTTAATGGACGAGCGTTTATCACTGCATCACAGTCACATAAAATTGTCTGCATCTCCTCATAACAAACTAATGTTCGACATAGGACATGACGCAGTAGTCTCTTCAGTATTTCGATAAGCCGCTCCCACCAACCACCCAACCAGGATGCAGTTGGAGGATTAAACTTCCATTTAATTCGTCTGGCAGTGCTATAGAGGTTAATAGCATCCCAGTCAAATTTCTTAAATGCATTATCAGTTCCAACAAAGTTGGTACCATTATCACTATAGACAAGAGATGGTCGACCTCTTCTGCTAATAAATCTTCTAAAACTCTGAATGAAACTGTCAGTTGACAATGAAGATATAAGCTCCAAATGTATTGCTCTATACACCCCACAAGTATATAAACACACCCATGCCTTTTTATTACGGCTCTTCTTCATCTTGAGGTATAGTGGACCTGCTAAATCGACACCAGTGACTTCAAATATCTTAGCATTTCTCACTCTGTCTTCAGGAAGAGATGCTGGATAAACTTCTAAATGTTTGACTGTTTGCTTCTTGTACTGAAAGCATTTATCCAGAACTGATCTAATAGTTAGTCTTCCACGAAGTATCCAAAATTTTTCTCTAAGGAGAGTTAACATCATCTGTGGACCTGCATGACATGATTTCTTATGCAAATCCATTATCACGCGAAATACAACAGGATGTGTAGAATTAGGCAGTACAGCTGGTTGACAGAAACTATTTAGATCCTTTCTATGCGATACTTTTGTCATTAGGTGTATAATTCCATCACTATCAATAAATGGGACCAAATTAGATAACTTTTTGTCATTCACTCCAGAGAAACCTTGTTTCTGGGCCATATTTATAACTTTAAGCTCAGCCATGACTAATTCTTCTGTTGTCAAGTTGCTACATAATCGGTCATATTCTTTTGTTTGACAATTCTTCATAAAGCGATATAACCAACCAATTAGACATACACTCTGTTCAAAAGTAGAAAAGCGAGCATAATACCAATCAGATTCAACTGTAGCTGTGAGCATGGAAGAAACAATACTTTTCTTCTTTCCACGAATAATCTCCTCTTCATCATACTGCACATCTACCATGGGCCATGCACTTGATGGATCTCGTAGCCAACTAGGTCCCTCCCACCATCTTCATTCTAACAGCTTCTTAGCAGTAGCACCACAGGAAGGCAGGTCTGCAGGATTCATGGTGCCAGGAACATGTCTCCATTCATGTCCTTCAGTAACTTCCCTGATTTCTTTAACTCGGTTTGATATGAACACATCCCATTGATCTTCTCTTTGAATCCAGGCTAAGATCGTAGTTGCATCGCTCCAAAATATTGTCTTAACCCCATTGATGTTAAAATCTTGATCAATGTTAGAGTACATCCTAGAACCTATTGTTGCAGCTTACAGTTCCAACCTTGGGATTGTCATTTTCTTCTTACGCTTACTGATCGGAGAGACTCTTACTTTAGCAAGGATAAGCTGGACGCGAACCTGACCCTTACGTTCTACACGATGGTAGGCTACGGCTGCATATGAGTGTTGCCTTGCATCACAGAAGATATTAATTGTCCAGTTTTCTTGCGAATCTGGCCCTGGTAGCCATCTGGGAATTTTGATTTCTCCTAAGTAAGGCAAATCCCTCATCCAGGTCAAGAATTGTGATTTGATGTCCTCATTCACTTCCTGATCCCAACCTATATCTGATTCCCATGTATGTTGTAAGAGAAGTTTTGGAAGCAAGGTAACACTACAAGCTACTCCAATGGGGTCAAAAATCCTATGTGCTACAGACAGAATAATCTTCTTGGTTATCTTCTCTACACAAATGGAGTTTACCTTGTCTACATTGATATACAGATTATCCCCTGACTTATCCCACAACAATCCTAAGACACTGGTAGGCTTTCCTAATGGCATAGAGGGATTCGTGTACTCACACCCTCGAAGCTCAAACTTTCTCTCTCGCATTATGGAAGTTGCTTCATTCATGAACTGCTGCAACTGGCCTACATCATCTACACTGGTCACACAATTGTCAACATAAAAACTCTGAGACAACAGTTCCACTAAATCTTGAGAATAATATGATGTACCCTTTTTACATCGATCCAGTACAGTCTGCAGGTGGTATTTTATTACTGCTCCAATAAGATATGGACTACATGTCACTCCAAACACTATACGACAGTGTTGATAAAACTTTAAGGTACCCTGACGATCAATCCACAAGAATCTCAAAAATGGACTATCCCTTTTACAAATGCTGATTTGCATAAAGGCACGCAGTATGTCAGCCACTACTCCAATTCTCTTCAACCGGAAACGAGCCAATACTGAAGGAAGTAGTTCTATGAGATTCGGTCCCTTTTCAACACAACTGTTAATACTGGGATTCTTGTTTTCACATGCTGATGCATCAAACACAGGACGAACAGGCGTAGTACTATTCTGCTTCACTACGTGACGATGTGGAAGATAATGGCAGGGAGCATTCATTGTTTCTTTAGTTACCTCTTCTACTCCACCTTCTTGTATCCACTCGTCCAATACAGACTGATATGCAACAGAGTAACCTTCAGATTTTAATCTTTTAACTGTGGAATGAATTCTCTTTAGAGCCATATTGTAGTTGTTAGGTAGTGGGGTATGGTTTTCTATTCAAGGCAGGCAACACTCAAATCTACCATCTCCATTAATCTTTACTGTATTCAAGAAGTGTTGATGAACAGTCTCTTGTGACCTCCTGTAAACAATTTTGCTGCAACATCAGTACCAATTAACACTTCTATTGGTCCATAAGAATCATGTCACTCAAAACAATGTCCTGACTACTAAGTTCCTCAATCCAAGGACCTTGAAGTACTGAAGGTATGGCACCGCAAATTCTTGTTTGGTCTAATGCCTCAAAGTGACAGTTGTAGCTACCATCCATACTAGAGAGATGAATAATATACACACAATGCTTATGTACTCCAGTGGTTGTACCTCCAAATAGCGAGTGTTGTGTGTTCTCCTGTCTGCTGATTTGATATCCCATTTCCAGGGCTGTACTCTTCAAAATGTAGGAACGTTGCGATGCTGAATCAATCAATGCTCTTACAGTACGCTCAATTCCTTTCCCCCGAACTTTGACCAGTAGTGTTTGCATTAACACTCCACAATGATTTAACAAACTAGCTAACGCCTCATCTTTCTGTACTTGCGTAGTAGAAACTATTTTGTCTCCTGTTACGTTTGGTTTCTCTACAGCTGAGCCACCTTGGGATTGCTGCAACTTATCACACATAACCACTAAATGCCCTCGACCACAAATAATGCATCTAGGCCTATTTTTCATTTCTTCGCTGGATGTCCAATCTTGAGACAAGAGAAACAGCATCTTTTATTCTCCAGTGCCTGACGACATTCTTGCAAAGTCATCTTCTGCGCCTTAAAACAGTCTTGAGACTTACGATTAGCTGAACAAAATACACATCCTGTTGTTTCTCTATTAGATGCAGTCAAGATGCCTGCAGCTGTAGGAACGTTCTCTGCCTGATTGTGGTGTAATTCAAATTCTTGTCCCTCTTTTTTATACTCTCCTTGACATTTATTGAAGACAAAATACCAAAACCTGACATAGCCAAAGCAATATTTTGTTCCTGTTGTACTTCACATCTTATAAAGTGCATTAAACTACTTAAATGATTCTTGGAGTTCACGTTCAAGCCATTAACACAAGTAGCCCCTGATTCAACACCTGAACAACCTGTAACAGACTGCCCAAGGAGTGCGATTGAAGAATTTCTTTCCCAGGTTCGTAATATATCCTCAGGCAGACGTGACTCCAAAAACGGTAAAAGCATGGTATTACATTTGTCTGTTGTAACACCTAATGTTCCTAGGGCTTTTATGTGGCTCTGAAGCTTATCATAGAGAGAGGATAAAGATATCTTATTAGGGCCCACAGCATTCTGCAAAATTAAACTTAACAATTCCCTAATGTAAAATTCCACTAGCAAATCGTCTTTCCCATAACGAGCTTTAAGACTTGATATCACTTTACCGTAATTTTCTCCGGTATCAGGAAAGCTCTCAACCAATTCTCTCGCTCTAGATCCAGAAATGGTGGCCTGTATGAGGTACTGGAACTTGTCACTAGGGTCTAAAAGAGGGTCCTCGTCAATTTTCCTAAACTGAGACCAGAAAGGAAGCCAATCTTTTAGTTCACCTCCGAACTTCTTCAATTCCAACAAAGGCAATTTGAAAGAACGCTTAACTTGTCGTGACGAACTAGAATTAACTGATACTGCACTAGCTTCAGAATTTAGATTGTCTTCCTGTAACAATTTCGTAACAACAGCCTTAATCTTGTGAAATTTAAACTTATATTCTTCAGCTGAATTGACTTCTTTTTACTCGTCATCTTGGCTCTCCAAGTTCTCAATCATATTAGTAAAGATAAGATTATCCATACCTGTTAATTCCTAATATTTCGCTTCTAGAAGATCTATAAGTGCACGAATACCATCCGCGTCTTTCTCTGGCATCTGTAGTAACGTGTCTAGTTCATTGTATATCTTGGTCATCGACCGCCGTAATACAGACTTTGATTTCTTCGTCACTGCAATATCAGCTGTCATTTTTCCAATATCATGGTATCTATTAACTGTTTAAAATCGTGCCGGTCCCCATTCGAGTGCCAAATGTTCGGAATTCACTTAAAAAATACGTTAAATCAAGTGTGCAATTCCTCTTTCAATGAACATTTATTATTTTTCAACATAACGTACTAAAAAATCAAAAGCATGGCATATGATATAAAAGAACAAAGCAAAACACTTTTATATATGTCAAAGTTTTCCAGGTATGACAAGTGGGCTTTTTTCCACATCTTCTCCCACCTAAGTTAACGGTGGTCATTCCAACGGTAAATTATATCACAATCACAAATTCAATTTTATAGGTTTGCGAACCGTCCGTCCAGATCTTGTCTCCACCAACTCCCTGGAAGTCTCTTCAGTGATGGTCACGTTCTCCTTTCAGGGTGGTTCAGTAATTTCCTCTCGAAGTCTTCTGCCGATGAGTGTACTTTCACCCTGTTGGCCAAGTTCTAACTCCAGTGGATAAACACGGTGTCGCTTCCCCCACCACCGCTTACGAGCTTAAAGAATTGCTTTCATTCTGCCCTGGTTAGTTCTATAGAACAGATCAGGGATCTAGTGTTCATTTTACGTCAATTGTGTGATGTTAAAAAATGATTTTTTTCTTGAACTGTCAAGAGACAAAACTTTCAAAAAAATGCGATAAGAACATCGGCAATTTCCAAGAATGCTTGCAATCAAATTAGTTTGGTCTGAAATGGTATATAATTATATATTGAAGGTGCCACTCTAAATATTCAGAAAAGTACATGAAGAATGATCACAATGTGTGTGTGACAGTTTAACAGAAACAGAGTATAATTCATTTGTCAATAATACTGATTGCTTAAGATTTGAAATACTTTGCACTCAAAGGTATGTAAGGGAGAAAAACTGTCACACCAATCGATAGTAGAACAGTATATCATGAAGCAGGCACTTCATGATTGTGGTGTTATTATGCTTTACATATCTTCCAATGCAAATTCTTTTAAATCACAAGAACCAATAAAATACGTTCCCTTGACTACGAACAGAACATATCGTACTTGAAATAAGTCGCGCTTCAATAGTCGCATAATCGATTTAGAGTTGCAAGTTCGATATATATCGTTTCAGTTACATCGATTGCAAGCATTCTTGGAAATAGCTGGGAACATCAATTTACAATTGAGGGGTGACGTTAGTGAAACTCCAGTCTAGAACCATCGTGGCGTCCATGTGACACTTTTCACCGCCAGTTTCGATCCTTTCCTGAATCCGCAGGTCGGCCATTCACCCTTTATAGTGCCTCGTAAAGCGACGCCATAAGTACAACAGTGCAATGCACTTCCGCGCCCAGTCACTTGGGGCGCTTTTTTTATGTTCATCGTAATATCGTTCCCGGATATCCATTATTCAATGTTTTATAGAATTTTGTACTTTTGTGGGCTCTGTGATTAGTGAGTTAGTCTTATCGTTGTTCTTTTAAGAAACATATTGTGGAATAGAAAAGAAAATGTTCAAATGTTTGTAAATCTATCGACCAAACTGTGTGCTTATCAGTCCGTATCTTACAAACTACTTAAACTAAGGTAAACTAACCTAAGGACAACACACACAAACCTATGCCCCAGGGACAACTCGAACCTCCGACGGCGAGCAACCGCGTGCTCCGCAGCAAGGCGCCTTAGACCACTCGGCTACTACAGGACGGCGAATAAATTTCTGAGAGAAAAATTGTAGGGACAGCCTACCACTATGTCACATAGCACGGCATGTGTTTATGAAGTATCCAACCTCTTTGGAAATGCTTCCTATTAAGCGAGTTCCAGCCCTGATAAGATCACCAGGCGCTCCTAAGAAGGTAAGGCACGACACTGACCATTACAATAAAACAACTATTACACTTCCAACATCTTGTTAGACTACAACACTTGGCTCCAGACTGGCTAGCCATTGCAAAGGCAGAGTTTGACTGCATGATATAGGAAGGTTTTATGCGAGCCTCTAACAGTCGCTGGTCTTTGCCTTTGCATCTCGTTTCGAAAAAGTCGGCTGCCTGGCGCCCTTGTGACAATTATAGGGCCCTTAATATAAGAACCATACCTCACAGATATCCAGTGCCACTGTTACGTGATTGTAATTATGCATTGAGTGGTGCCAGCATGTTCAGTGTTCTTGACTTTGCAAAAGTGTACACCCAAATACCCATGGCAGAAGAAAACATCCATGAAACGGCCATTATTACCCCCTCTGGATAGTTTGAAAGTATGTTCATGACATTTGGTCTCCGGAATGCCGCACAAACCTGGCAAAGATTAATCGACTCAGGGACTACTATTTTGCTTTGCCTATCTGGATGATATATTGATTTTTTCAACCTCACCAGAACAGCATCGGCAACATTTAGTAGAAGTGTTCCGATGGCTCGAAAAATGTGGAGTGATCCTCAGTACGGCTAAATGTATATTTGGACAGTCACAAGTAGACTTCTTAGGGCATTGGATAACTTCTGAGGGATCGTTACCACTACTTGAGAAGGTGCAGGCAATCTTGCATATCGAACAACCAAGAACAGCCAAAGAGTTGCGACGTTTTTGGGCATGTTAAATTTTTACAGACGGCACCTATCACATTCAGCGGAGTTACAAGAGCCATTAACTGCAGCGCTCTCCAGTCCTAAGTGCAAGGACAAGGCGCCCATAACGTGGACTGAGCAAATGGTCTCGGCATTTGAAGTGGCCATAAAGAGTTTGGCAGAGACGACACTGTTAGCATATTCTAAACCAAATGCGCATTTGCCATTAGTAGTCTACGCTAGCCATTCAGCGATCGGTGCAGCTCTACAACAAGAGTATGATAGAATCTGGTAACCACTAGAATTTTTTTCACACAAGCTGTCACGTTCGCAACGATAATGGAGTACATACGACAAAGAACAATGTAGTAGCTGATTGTCTCTCTAGAGTCAACAGTATCTGCAGCCCAATTGATTACACAAAACGTGAGGAGGTACAATAAACATGACCTACAGGGGGTCAGCACTGGACCTTCAGGTGATTGAGATTTCTGGGATGGATGTTAAGCTGTATTACGACATGTCGACTTTCAGACCTCGCCCTTCTTACTGGCCGCATTTAGAAGAAATGTGTTTGAAAATGCCTGGTATTACATCGTCAACACGTCTGGTGTCTCACCACTATGTATGACCGGGGATGCAAAAGGACTGTCAGGACTAACCGAAAAGTTGTTTGAAATCTCAACACAGTAAGATTCACCGGCATGTGCATTCACTAGTAGGGAACTTCCCAAATACAACAGCCCATATCATTCACTTTCACATCGACGTCGTCAGTCCATTGCTACCTTCTAGTGGTCAGCGCTATCTTCTCGCAATTATAGGCCACTTTACCCGCTAGTCAGAAGTTGCACCTGTGGACAACATAGCAACAGAAGCGCTTGCCTTTGCCTTCATGTCACACTAAGTCTCAAAATTCTGTTGTCAGCGACATCATGACAAATCGTGGACGACAATTTGAATCCGAGCTGTTCACCCATCTTGCTAAATTCTGTGGTACAGTCCACAGTCCACTATCCGGACAGTAATGGTATAATTGAGAGATGGCACCGTTCAATGAAAACAGCACTGATACGTTATGACACTGAGTGGTACTCCTAAGACTCAGAACTACAACTGGACTTAGACGCTTCGTCAGTTGAGCTGGTTTAGGGTGAAACATTGCGTTTTCCAGGTGACTTCGTGGACCCCAGCATTCTGCAACCATCATAACTAGATCAGCCTGACTTCATCCGTCGACTCAGAGATAATGTCACTCGAATCCGTCTACGACAGGCTTCCAGACATGCAACTTTCACTACTTTTATGTACCAGGACTTTCAGACATGTTCTCACGTCATGTTACTTACAGAAGGCATCAAACCATCGTTACAATCTCCATACACAGGCCCATACCGAGTACTCGACAGGGGATAAAAAAACCTAAGCCTGCTTAGATATTTCGTGATGAACCCCCACCGAAACTGCCACGACTTCAGCCTCTTACAGCTACTACTCCTTCACCACGACCGTTGGCGTCAGCTCCGCCGTCAGTACCAGCAAAGCTGCCAGCAAAACGCATCTCAAGATCGGGCCGACATGTTCACTTTGTGGCACACTATTTGGAATATCGCTCCGCTTAAAGCGTGGAGGCTGATGTAGCGACAGCCTACCGCTAAGTCACATTGCACGGCATGTGTTTATGATATATGAGACCATGGAGGTAAGAATAAAGGGAGATGATGCGACGTGTCCCACCTGTACTACACTTTAAAGTCATGGCCGCCATGATAATCCTACCAAAACACTAACAGTGTGTTATAGCTGTGTCTGTATTTGTTGTTGTTGTGATCTTCAGTCCAGAGACTAGTTTGATGCAACTCTCCACCATACTCTACACTGAGCAAACCTCTTCATCTCCTCATAAGAACGGCAACCTACATTCATTTGAATCTGCTTACTGTATTCATCTCTTGGCCTACCTCTGCGATTTTTACCCCACACACTTCCCTCCAATGCTAAATTCACGATTCCTTGATGTCTAAGACTGTGTCCTGCCAGTCGATCTCTTCTTTTAGTAAGGTATGGTAGAAATTCCTTTTCTCCCCAATTCTGCTCAGTACCTCCTCATTAGTTAAGTGATCCACCCACCTAATCTTCAGTATTCTTCTGTAACACCAAATTTCAAAAGCCTCTATCCTCTTCCTGTCCGCACTGTTTATCGTCCATGTTTCACTCCCATACAACGCAACACTCCATAAAAATGCCTTTAGAAAGGACTTCCTTCTGCTTAAATTAATATTAGATGTTAACAAATTTCTCTTTTTCAAAAATGCTTTTCTTTCCATTACCATTCTGCATTTTATATCCTCCGTACTGCGACCATCATATGTTATTTTACTGCCCAAGTAACAAAACTCATTTACTGACTTCATTGTTTCATTACCTAATTTAATTCCTTCAGAATCGCCGAATTTTCTAAGGCTGCATTCCATTACCCTTGTTTTGCTCTTGTTAATGTTCATCCTATATGCTCCTTTCAGCATACTGGCCATTCCGCTCAATTGCTCCTCCAGGTCCTTTTCTGTCTCTGACAGAATTACAATGCCAAAAGCAAAACGTAAGGGTTTTATTTCTTCACCCTGAACTTTAATTCCTTCTCCAAATTTCTCCTTGCTTTCCGTTGTGGCTTGCTCAATGTACAAATTGAATAACATTGGAGAAATGCTACAACCCTGTCTTACTCCCTTCCCAACCACTGCATCCCTTTCATGACCTTCACCTATAACAACTGCTGTCTGGTTTTTGTACAAGTTGTAAATAACCTTACGCTCCCTATATTTTAGTCCTGCTTGCTTGAGAACTTGAAAGAGTTTATTCCAATCTCCAAATCTACAAAAGCTAGAAATGTAGGTTTGTCTTTTCTTAAGCTATCTTCTAAAATAAGCCGTAAAGTGAGGATTGCCACCTGTGTGCCTAGATTTCTCCTGAATCCAAACTAATCTTCCCCAAGGTCGGCTTCTACCACCTTTTCCATCCTTTTGTAAATAATTCGCGTTAAAATCTTGCAACCATGGCTTATTAAACTGATGGTTCTGTAATTTTTCACACCTCTCTGCACCTGCTTACTTTGGGATGGGGATTATTACATTTTTCTTAAAGTCTGAGGGTATTTCCGCTGTCTCATACATTTTACGCACCAGGTGAAATAGTTTTGTCATGGCTGGCTCTCCCAGAGACTTCAGTAGTTCTGAGGGAATGTCGTCCACTCCAGGGGCCTTGTTTCGACTTAGCTTTTGCAGTGCTCTGTCAAATTCTTCTCTCAGTATAGTATCTCCTATTTCATCTTGATCTTCTTCCCCTCCTACAATATTGTCTCTAAGTTCATTTTCTTTGTAGAGCCCCTCTATATACACTTTTCACCTTTCAGCTTTCTCTTCTTTGCTGAGAACTGGTTTACATCTGAGTTCTTAATATTCGTACAGTTGCTTTTCTTGTATCCAAATGTTTCTTTCATTTTGCTGTAGGCTGTATCTATTTTCCCCCTATTTATACATTCTGCTACAGCCTTGCATTTGTCTCTAGTCACTCCTGCTTACTATTTTACATTTCCTGTCAATATCATTTCATAGTCATCTGCATTCCATTTTGCCTGCTAAATTTATTGCATTTTTATATTTCTCCTTTAATCAATTAAATTTAGTATTTCCTGCAATATCCAAGCATAGGTCTTGCTTTTCTACCTATTTTGTCCTCTGCTGCCTTCACTATTTCATCTTGCAGTGACAAGGAGGTGTTCCATCTTGAGTGTCCCAACAGCGTTGCTTGTGATAGATGATTCTTAAGGGTATTGAAAGCTTCTTTGGCATCAGGAGTCCATGGAATCTTCCTATTTGCTGTAGTATTTTTGCCAGCAAGTAACGCTGTAAGAGGCTCTTGAGCGGCAGCTAGCTTAGGCAAGTGACGTCGGTAATAATTCAGCATGCCAAGCAATCTGCGAAGCCCCTTGTAAGTAGCAGGACGAGGCTTCTGCTGCACTGCTTCAACCCGTTCCGGTAATGGAGACAGACCAGCTGAGGAGACCAAGTATCCCAGAAAATTAACCTCACGTTTTCCAAATATACATTTTGTTTCGTTAATAATTATACCATACTCCTGTAGGAGTTGAAAAAGCTGCCACAGGTGTTCAGCATGCTGTTCTGATGACGTAGAGAATACTAAGATATCGTCCATATAGCAAAATACGAATGGTAATTCTCTAAGTACCTCGTGCATGAACCGTTGCAAAGTTTGGGCGGCGTTTCTGAGACCAAATGGCATAAAATTGTATTCAAATAAACCAAATGGTGTGATCACTGCTGTTTTCTTAATATCATGTGCAGCCATGGGAATTTGAGAAAACGCTTTGGCGCAGTCGATCACACTGAATATTCTGGCATTGCTAGCTTAGGCAAGTGACGTCGGTAATAATTCAGCATGCCAAGGAATCTGCGAAGCCCCTTGTAAGCAGCAGGAAGAGGCATCTGCTGCACTGCTTCAACCCGTTCCGGTAATGGAGACAGACCAGCTGAGGAGACCAAGTATCCCAGAAAATTAACCTCACGTTTTCCAAATATACATTTTGTTTCGTTAATAATTATGCCATACTCCTGCAGGCGTTGAAAAAGCTGCCACAGGTGTTCAGCATGCTGTTCTGATGAGGTAGAGAATACTAAGATATCGTCCATATAGCAAAATACGAACGTTTAATTCTCTAAGTACCTCGTGCAAGAACCGTTGCAAAGTTTGGGCGGCGTTTCTGAGACCAAATGGCATAAAATTGTATTCAAATAAACCAAATGGTGTGATCACTGCTGTTTTCTTAATATCATGTGGAGCAATGGGAATTTGAGACTACGGTCGGGGGGTTCGAATCCCCCCCTCGGGCATGAATATTTGTGCCGTCCTTAGTATTAGTTAGTTCATAAGTAGTTTGTAAGTTTAGGGACTGATGACCCCGTAGTTAAGTCCCATAAGCTTAACAAACATTTGAACATTTGATTTTGGAATTTGAGAAAACGCTTTGGCGCAGTCGATCACACTGAAAATTCTGACATTGCTAATGTTACTGTTAAAATCAGTCACACTGGGAATAGGATAGCGATCTGGCATTGTGCGAGCATTGAGAGCCCTATAGTCTCCACAGACTCTCCATGAATTATCTTTTTTACTTACAATGTGAATGGGAGAAGCCCAGGGACTGTCAGATCTGGTCACAATACCTGCTTTAAGAAGTCGGCCGTACTCTGCCTGAGCCGCAAGTAACTTCTGTGGATGCAGACGCCGCGGGCGAAATGCGACGGGTTGACCTCGCGTCATGTGTTGTTGAGTGTTGTGTAAGCACCTCCTTGCGGCAGTTGCAGGTCTGGTGAGTGACGGAAAGTCCCGAAGCATATTACGAAAGCGTGCCTCTTCAGACGATGCTGTGATATTGCCTACAGTATACGGATCGTCACGACTCACGGACTTCTTCTTGCGTGACGCACACGTGTGCACACCGTGATGTTGCGGATACGGAATCGCAGTAATATATCGTGGCGCGGAAGACGCTGTAGCGAAGCCGGAAATCTTCGTGCGGAAAGCCACGGGCACATCGCACTGTGTATGACCCGACGCTGGCCGAGGGGACTGAGGCGCTCCAGTCACGGTCTGCACGGCCACTACGGTCGGGGGTTCGAATCCACCATCGGGCATGGATATTTGTGCCGTCCTTAGTATTAGTTAGTTCATAAGTAGTTTGTAAGTTTAGGGACTGATGACCACGTAGTTAAGTCCCACAAGCTATACAAACATTTGAACATTTGACCCGACGCGGAAGACGCGGTAGATAGTATTTTTTCTGTAGGCACTGGCACTAATCGGCAGTTGATCAAGTCGGGAATTAATCTATAATTACACAAGAAGTCTGCTCCGATAATAGGACCAGATACATCTGCAACCACAAATGTCCAAGTGGGGTTGAAATTTCAATCCAATTGCCAGGTTTCGTACATTGACGGGCAGCATTACCAAAACGCTTATGATACCAGCACCATTGTTCCCTTGAGTTCTGTGAAATAGAATATTTGTGTTTCTTATCATTGCGTCTTCGTAGTTGCTGTTGATGTGTGGCTACTTGTGCGTTGAGTTTCGACACTTGAGCTACAAGGTGCTCCACTGTAGAGTCGGTCGATGCATGTTGCTGGTATGAAGTATATGCGCGAGGTGCAGATTCAATACGGTCAGCTTCTACCATTTTGCGCAATCCGGCTTTTTCATCCTGGCTGGAGTCAATTCTTCCACATGCTGAAACTTCACTTAAGCAGTTAGCAAAGGTATCTGCCTTGTTTGCTAAGGCTTGTAATGGCACGTCTGTGCTGCCACTACCGTACACGGATGTTAGTTGGAACTTTACGAAGCCATAGTACACGTAAGGACTGTTCGGGCAAAAGTTCAGAGTCCGCTAATGTACGCAGAGCTTTGAGTAGTTGTAACGGAGTCTTGTACCCCACATTTTCATCTGCGAATATTTTTTGTAATCGCAGTTCTAGCGACAATTTGTATCGCTTTATGAGAGCTTCCTTTAGTACAGCGTAACTTTGTTGTGGTAAGGTTTCCTCTATTTCTTCGATCACTTCTAAACCTAGATGTGAAACCACAATATTAAACTTTTCGGTGTTATTGGACACCGGACGGTGTTGAAATATGCATTCAACCTGCGTGAACCTGAGGGCACGACGTTCAGAAGGCAGGAAGTTTAATGTTTCCATCTCGCGTATGTGTGTTCCCATCTTTCAAAACTTGGTTACTCATCACGTTTTGCGACATATTAATGGTTGTGGAATGTGATTCTGAATCGAACGGTGAATCTTGTTCCGTCTTGATAACAGTTGCGGGTGTTTGTGTCGACGAATTCATTATTCCGGACGATTCGTTTTTATTTCGGGGTCACCACTATGGGAACCTCTACACAATTAATAAAGGCACAGTAATTATACTGTATTTTATGATCTTTATTAAACACGCACAAATTAGACATACCAAAAAACTCAGAGATGAAAAAACACGAATAAATAAAGTTGCTAAGCAAAGATAATGTCATTGTTTGTTTGTTTCTTTGACTTCGGTTTCAAACCATTTAGTCATTTCTTCGTTAAAATCAATGCCATATAATACTATTATTTCCTTCCTTTATTTTATATAGTCCTTTAATGCCCAAATTGGTTTAGTAACGACCATTATATTTTAATCTTTCCATTACATATAAACTCGATTATGGCTTCGTAGACTTTTGTGTTGGATTCTTATACTAAGGATTTCATTGACAGTGGTTGTGGCACTTTATTTTTGATGACAGATGATAAAAAATCTTTCCTCGCTTCTTGATATTTTGGGCACTGAAAAAATAAATGGTTCGTATCTCCTCGCGAGATGCCATCACAATCACAAGCCGGTGTTTGATTTATATTCAATCGGTATAAGGGCTCAGGGAATGAGACATGGTTAAATCTTATTCTACTTAATGTACTCGTTGCTTGTCGGGGTCCATTGACTATATCAAACCATGGTATTTTTGGTTTTCTATCTTGTATATGAGCATAGTTGCGTCCTCTGTAGCGTGAGCGCTGTGTCCATTCTTCTTGCCAATAGTCAAATGCCCTTTTGCGAATTATATGTCCGTATTCGGTGTAAGGAAGTTTTAACTCTAGTTTTGTCCCATTACTTGTTGCCTACTTTGCCAGCTGATCCACTTTCTCGTTTCCTGGTATGCCACAATGTGCTTCCACCCACATGAATATGATTTTTTTCTGTCTTCTCAGACTTTCATGATACCATAGGCGGGTTTGTAGTAGATATTCATTCGTGGATTTCGAGAGTTTTATAATAGACATTGCTTGTAGTACACTCTTACAGTCCGATAATATTACAAGTGTGAGTATTTCTGATTTATAGTGTACTGTATAGACTTTAGAACTGCATATGCCTCAGCCAAGTAAATCGAAGCATTCTCTGGCAATTTAAATTTTTGCTCCATTTGTAGTTGTGGACTGTAAATGGCACATCCAGTGCCATTTCCGTCAGCTGACTTTGATCCATCTGTGTATATGTGAATTATCTGATACCTGCAGTTGTCTTTGCATGGCTGAGATCGTCTCCAAAAACTGAGTCTTTCCCTCTATAATTTGGAACGTAATGTGGTCCCTGAGCACGAAATAGTCATATTTATATATAGGCCACTGTGTGTTCGATAAAATATCTCTGCTGATGTTTGCAATGTCATTGTAAGTTGTAACTATATCATACAGCTTTTCGCCCCAATTTCCAGTGGATGAATGGAACAGACGTAGTATTTCATGTATTGGGTGTTGTGAACATGACAGCTTCTCTACAATGAATCTCTCCATGCGCATCTTCCTCCTTATATGAAGGGGCATCTCACGAGCTTCTACCAGTAGTGCATTTGTTGGAGTGGATTTCATTGCACCTAGGTAAGTGCGAATACATCGGTAATGGAATCGGTCTAGCTTCTCTAACTGCTTGTTTGTCGCATAGTTAATACAGCGATGTAATTAATCGCTAGCTGCAGCAAAGTAAAATCGTAGCGCCACCACAAGGTGTTTATGAAAAGGCGTTTTTACATTGGTAGCTTCATACTTACAGAAATGAAATGGAACAGAGTCGTTGAGTCATTATTCAGGCGTACAGGGAGGAAAGTTGTTTTTATAACCCACAAGATCCCTTTATCATAAGTTATGTTAGCAATCGTTGATTCCTCAGTGGTATGCGTACAACTTAACATTCCGACCACAGTCTGGTTTTCGTCGTTGTTGTGCCGTAATCTGATGATTTACTGTCAAAGCTCCAAAAAAATGCGTCCTATGTGCAAAATGCTGTATACATGTAAGTTTAGATAGACATACGCATTTGCAACCTAGTGTCGTAATATAAAGCTGTCGCGCGGTCTGAGGCTTCATTGCGCAGCCGCTCCCGCCGAAGTTAAGAGTCCTCCTTCAGCCATTTGTGTGCACATTGTTATTGGCACAAGTTAATTTAAGTAGTGTGTAAGTCGAGGGACCAATAACCTTAGTAATTTGGCCCTTAGCTACACAAACTTTGAACTTTAAAATAAAAGGAAAGTGTTGAGTCTGTAATTCAAAGCAATAGTGATTCAATTCTGTGCTAACTACATAAGAGAAAAAGAAATACTTAATAAAAAATGACAACTTCACATTAAATAGGGACCGTAAGCTCACAGATAGAATTTAAATGAATGACGTTCCAGGAAATCACAGCTTCCCTCGGGTTCTGTGTGGTATGAACGAACGATTAGATGAGCTCAGTTTTCTTGGCGTATCATGCCCGTTATTACTGTCTACTGCGCATGCGCGGATTCGCGCCAAGGAATATCCGCCGTGCATCGTGTAATTATGTAATAGGTTTACGTGAAGCAGTACGTAGTTTCTGATAATCACACTTGTGGCGCTGCTGCATAGGCGTACGACTCAGGTGTATCGTGTAATACGGCCTTTAATGAGACGAGTAGCCGCCTTCTAAGAAGACTGTATAAGCCTATATGCCAATTCACACTGTCCGTCACCGGACCGTCACGTCACGTCAAGCTTTCTCGAGAAGAATTTTTTGATGGCACGGCCGTCTGCTAACATCGGAAGTTAACCTATTTTCGTCACGCGAATTACATATTGCAGTCGACGATTTCACTGTTTATATGAAAATGTGTCTTATTCATCTTTGTTTTGTTGTTATACTTCGTTTTAGGGGTAAATCTCAAATGTTTCATGAGGACTTAAACATTTTTATCAATTGAGTGTCCCCCTAAAATCGAGGTCGGATATCTGAGATAAAAAAATGGTTTACGTTACGTAACATTGTAACAGATAGACTCAAGCAAACTGTTTTTTTTTTTAATAAGGTTGCAATTTGATTACGCATTTTTCATTAAATAACATTTTAAATGAAAAAGTCAGTTCTAAAGAAAGACAAAAATTCGGTTGTTTACGACGGTATTAACAATGCCAACGGGCAAATCGTAATGGATAAAGTAAACAGGCACTATTTATGCTCTTATAAATATTGTTTGATGCTTTCATATGTTTATTTTTTCGCTTTAAAATAGATGTCGATGTTTCGAAAAGTTGTTTCAGTTCCCAGTAAGTTGATCAAAAACGTACAATGTAAAGTTTTCTTCGGCCGTCAAAAACATATAGCATTGTTGGTCCCTCATTTCTAGTATTAAACTATGACTTTCTACATAACAAATCGCCACTCACAACCTCACTTTCAACATCGCGTATTGAGATGGGCGAATTGACGTGACGGTCACTGACGGACAGTGTGAATACAACTTGACGTGACGGTGCCGTGAGGTGACGTTGACGTGATGGACTGTGTGAATTGGCCTTAAAGCTCTGTATAGGGAAAGTATGACCAGCCTGCCAGCGGCAGCCATGCTGGGCCTATTCCGCTTCTGCTAACGCACCGACCGCTACAACGTTCCCACGGCTTAACAATACTTATCAACCGATTTTGAGAAAACTATTCAATGAAAAATAATAATTTTTTCTTGTGTTATAGTGTGATATATTAGCTCGATAATTATCCGATTTTCTATTGATTATTACGTATAGTTTCCGTGCTATGTCAAATTAAGTAAACTACTGCGCAAAATTTTGAAGAGTTTGCAGAGGAAAAATTGCATTGCGTAGACTTTGCGTATGGTTGATTTTAGCACATACAATGCTACGGACGAAATGTAGGTAAGATATAGAAATTTTATATAAGGTTGAGAGTAGAACGATAACTCTCTTCATTCTCGAGATACAGGGTGTTACATCCGACGGACAGATGCGGGAACTTAGCTTAGTTCTGTCCTTGCGGACCTGGCGGCTATACGAAATACTTATCGTCCGATTTTAAGAAAACTGCTTTGTTTATGGCTCCAGACCTAAAGAGTTCACCAATAAATTAAATTCAGACTGACCTGTACCGTAGCCAACTATTCGAATAGACCGTGAACATGTCATCATCGGAGCATAGCGTAAATGAAGAAAACCATTTTGATTATGGATAAGTGTTTGATGAGTATTTTCTTGCGTATTATGTACTTATAACTTACATGAACTATGAAAAATGCAAGGGCATACCCACTACATGGCTTTTACCAAAAAGAGAAATTGAAGGTGCCTTTACAATGCCAATTACATTTTAATGTCTAAGATTTGTCTTGTTTCAATTCCAAGTTTCCCATAATGATACACATGAAAAGGAATGAGAATTTAGTTCACTCACTAATATGTTCCAAATTTGTATGTTTTCGGCAACTACCCGCAGATAAAAAGCAACGACGCCTGAATAATTTAACCTCACGACATTATGCAGGAATTTTCTTCACAAATTTATTCAAGTTAGAATTATATAGATATCTGTTGCGTGATCCATTCGTCAGTGAATCTTTAATCTATTAATTTATATTATCAATTAGTAGAAGAACCGAAAGTCGCTTCTGGGCTCCTAGTTTTCTCTGACGACTTTCATCAGTCAGACTGCATTTCTGATATCTAATAGAAGTACTGTAATGTTTACCTCCCTTCTTCGCTTCTTAAGAACACCCAAAAGTACAATACTGTGGCATTATTCAATCTCAAACATACGAAATTCACAAGACTTCTCATGGCAGCCAAGCAACGTATAGGACCAAGATGGCGGAAAGAACCACGTGACTCGATTTCAACCAATCACGAGCCGCAGACGGCGGCAAGCGGCGTGGAAAAGGATGGCCATACTTTCCTTACCATAGTCGCATCAGACAACAATGTATTTGCCACGGCAAACGCACCACAGCGACGTTCGCAATAAAAGTGGAGCAGCTGTGCAGTGGCGTAACTAGGACTTGGCTTTGGGGGGGGGGGGGATAGATCTGCTTGACGAGCAAAATTTTAGTCAGTTTCCAGACAGACTACCATCTACCAATCCCGTTGAAGAAACTAATTCACTCCCTTCCAATGAAAGCTTATGGTAAAACACCCCAAGTTTCAAATCTTTACCTTTACCAGATTGCTGTTATACGATTTATATTTCTTTCTTTTTTCTTACGGGTTCCGGGGGGTGGGGGTTCTATCCCCCCCCCCCCCTAGTTACGCCACTGCAGCTATGTACCCAATAGTCTAAGCATTCTGTCACGGCGTAATGTTAAATTTGCAAAATACCAGAAAACAAAAAATATGAGCGTGTAGGAAATTAAATTTCAAATAAGAGTTTCTAGTTTATGAAACACGAGCCTAGATGGGAAATTTGCCGAAAAATTTCGCAAAGTTCCAAAAAACGGTTTTTATTAAATAAATTGTAGCCCTCAAGATTATCTATCGATTGCTTTTTTGTATGTATCGATTGATTTGATACATTTCGAGTTATATCGAAAAACACTTAGAATTCATTAAAAACTAGATTCCTTATAACTCGGCAACATCCACGTTTACAAACTTACTATTTAGCACAAGTATGGCACGAAATAAGTCAAAAAAGATCTTTTTCGAAAAAATTAAAAATATTCAGTATTGCTTGACATATATCGAGGGTTTTTTTTTAATAGAGGTTCCTAGAAAATTGGCTAGAGTTGGTCAGAGGATCGACGGTTGGGTATATGAGTGATTTTAATGAATGAAGCGTGAAGGCATCACCCTGGCAGACAGTCATACTTTCCTGCATTGGTGACGGGAGAGGGGTGTTAGTGGTACTAATGTCGTGGCAGTTTTTTTTTTAAAGAGCTATATATATTTTTATGATATAATCTACTAGCGCAGACGTCTTTCCAGATGGACGACAATGCTGATTTAGTTTTTTTATACTTGTAGTTACGAATTCGCGCGCAGTGTCGTATTTCGTATCGTATTTGATTGCAAAGAGGCAGAGTATGGATGCAAAGTTGAGGTTCATGAAAAAGATTTTGAGGTTTTCCTCGAAGTTAGATTTGTATTTCTTCAACATTCTTTAATTTTCGTAACATTTATATATTTTATGTTAAACAGTGTTTTAATAATAATGAATAATCAGATGAAAATTCTAAAATATTCATTTTCACGTTCTTCCAGAAAAATGGGCAATATTACAAAACTATTGGTGTCATTGTGAAAAATCTCTTAAAGCTTTTGAAATAAAATTAAAACCAAAAATAATTCCGCGCTATCTGGATTAATATCAACAATGAAAAAACTTGATCCCGCTAAAGTAAAAGAGGCTTCAGCGCTAATTATCCTCTGAATTTGAGTAGCGAAACTGATAGAAAATATCATGTGGCGTTTACTGAAAACTACTTACCTTTACATAAATCTTGAGCCTCGAAAATATCGCTCTTCTTCGGGCAGAAGGGTATAACTACAGTTGCCCCAATTTTACAGGAGAGCAAAAACAAAGTTCAGGTGACACCTGATTAAATTTGAGTTGAACATTTTTCGGTTTTTCAGTTTGGTTATTTGGTTTTATTAATTCCCTTCACATTACTCAGAATACCATCTACCTCAATGAAAGTATAACAATAAAAACTTGTGAAAGAACATGACTTAGTTCCTTTAATTATGACTTGTACCTACTGGACCGAAGCTGTGCCGACTTATACCCTTTGGTCTAAGGTCAGTCATGTGTGGTATTTTACAGTTTGGGAAGCATTGTGGGAAGGGCTGATCAATATTTGCGTTACTACTACTTTCTAAGAATGACAACATGTAGCATTTACTTAAATTTTATTGCGCTACTAGGAACACAGACATTTTTTACTTAGGTTTTGTAGTACTTTGATCTGAGAAGTCTAGGAACTATATGAACAGCCATTCAAAAAACACAAATTAATGATACTTAAAAATCAGCTGCTATGCAAGTTTTCACACAGTTCACAACAATTTTCTAAAAGGTTATACAAACTTTTATTCTGGAACACACTTGCTGTGATGATCGTTTTCAGAAACGTCTGACGGGTTGTCTGGGAGAGCATTCCTGATACCATCTGATGACAACAGATTACAGTAATATGAGTGGAAAACATGAGGAATCAGAGGCAGCAAACAAGATCTTTTTTCTTCTCACGACTGTGACAGGGCCCTGATAACACAATGAAGGCTTCAGAACATCACGACCATATCCTCTTCTCAACATGCCCATCTTTTTAAAGTACGCTGTCTCTTCCAAAGTTTCTTTGTAGAGAAGATTCCCCTCCTTTTCTTTTGTGACTCTTCCCCATTTCACATTTTTCCATAAGAACCTTTCTCCTTGGTCATTACGTTTACCCATTTGTAATATAGACGCTTCAGAAGTCCTGAGAAAGCAAAAAAAAAAAAAAAAAAAAAAAAAAAAAAAAAAAAAAAAAAAAAAATCTTCCTGTTTCATTTCAAGGACTTTGAAAGGTTTCTTTTTCCCCTTTTGCCTTACAAGTTGAACCAAGTTGAACCCAATCATGTGGGTGAAAGATGGGAACTTTTGACCTTTTCTTCGAGTTTTCTATCATTGAGTGATCTGTGTCGCGCTCCATGTGCGGGTGACCTGGTGCTAAAAATTTGTGGTCTATAATTCCCAAAGATAGGTGATTTTTAATAGCATGGAAACTATGTGTGAGTTTTTGTTCTGACCACCACATGTGTCAGGATACATAATGCAGTGCTTGATATTTGAAGGTAAATCATTGAAATATTTCGCTAAGCATGATGCTACCTGATCTGTTCCTCGGCCAGCCTTTCTTCACTCCACATGTAACAGTACACTTGTCCGTCGTTAAGATCATGGACAGTCAGATTGAATGTCCACAGGAGAAGTTTGTAGAAGGCCACAGAACTTTCGAGATGAGGTGTAGGAGACACTGCTGCATGTCGAAAGCGACAACTACTGTGCTGTTATCACTTAAATCTGTTTCCTTGTCCTTGTCTTTCGCCTTGTATGCCATTTCTGCCAGTTCTTGGTAACGGATCAGTTCAATCTGAAGATCCAACTTTTGTTGTTCTGAAGCATGAGATATTTTCATATGAAGCTTATCACACATGTGACAGGTATCCTTTTTAGGCTTCTTTATACAAATGTTTTGTGTCCCAACTTCGTCGCCGCTTTTGTGTCCCAGCCTCGTCGTAGGTGTCGGTGGCCGAGTGGAACGAGACCGACACAGGAACAAAAATAGCACGCTGGTGCAGGTACGGAGGGGAGCAGCCAGAAACTATAAACACTAGAGTAAATTAAAAAGAGATATATGTTGCACAGAATGTAACAATACTTAACTTTTACATAGTACTGCAGAATGTTGATACATAGTTGTTAGAGGCCTGCCTAGTGCCTGTACAATAGCAAAGTCTTCAATGGTGCCTATCTGATTACGAAGGTCCTAACTGGTTGCTATCTCCGTCCGAAGTGCCGATGTCCTTCAGTGGTGGCCACGAGCGGAGTTGTCGCAGAGGGCGCTCGTGGCTGTCATCGTGAGAACGCCGCGCCGTGCGTGCATGGCGGCGCGCGGCGAAAGTAGGTGGCGCGCACTTTGTACTTGTGCGACACCACACCCCTCCCCCCCCCCCCCAAACCGCCGCGCCGTCGTGGCGTAAGGCTGAGGGCCACGGCGACGGCACTGAGAGGAGGGCCTGGGCGGGGGCGTTACTGGTGGGACGGGCGTCGTAGCTGAGGCTGGGATCGAGACGCCGTCCGCGCCCCGGCATCCGCCTTGCGATCCTCCAGGGAACCCACCGAAACCTGGGGAAGGGCGCACCCCCCCCCCCCCCGCCCAGAGGGAGCAGGTCATCTTCTTCTGAGGTGCGTGGCCCAAGCTGGGGGGGGGGGGGGGCCGCACGGTCCCGGAGTCCCTCTCGGTGACGCTGTCATCTGCGGCGGCGACAGCGGCGGCGACGACTGCATCGGAGGTGCGTCGACCTCCATAGGGATCTCGTAGTCCGGGGACGAACGATGTGGCTGTGCTCCCTGGCGGTGAACTGGGTCTGGAATCAAGAAACCGGAGACAGGATCGCGCGGCCTGTGCAGGCGTAATTGGTTTGCGTGGCGCCGCAGCTCCGACCCTGTGGAAGAACGTACAACATACATATTGCGACCGAGCACGCGCTGAATGATGCCCGGCATCCATAGTTTCTTCTTGTTTCCAGCAAACACCCTGTACAGCACCGGCGTGGAAACCTGAAAACGCGTAGCGCCATACGAACCGACTCGGTGCGTGGGAGGCTGCAGCAGGTGCAGGAGAGTGCGGTGACGGCGGCCGTGTAGCAGCTCGGCAGGAGACGGGCCGTCACGTGGCATGCATCGATACGTAGACAGGAAAATTTGAAGAGCTTGCTGCCTGGAGTGCTGACCTTTCAACTTCTCCATGTGAGACTTGAATGTTCGAACGAAACGTTCTGCTTCACCATTGGACTGAGGGTGAAAGGGTGCGGTGGTGATATGCTGAATGCCATTCACACGACGAAACTGTTGAAATTCCGCACTAACAAACTGAGGTCCATTGTCACTGACGATAGTTTCAGGCAAACCTTCGATGCAAAACACTGATGTTAAGGCACTGATCGTACTAGACGCCGTCGTTGAGTTCATGGCAATCACAAAAGGAAACTCGCTGAAAGCGTCTACAACGATTAACCAGCGCGTATTCCAGAAAGGTCCGGCAAAGTCAATGTGTAAACGTTGCCATGGTCCCTTGGGGCGTGGCCAGTCTGAGAAACGCTGTGGACGAGCCGCCTGATGCTCCGCACAAACAGTACACTGTGACGTCATGTTCTCTATCTGAGCGTCCATACCAACCCAGGTACAATGACGTCTGGCCAGTTGCTTTGTCCTAACAATGCCCCAATGTCCATGATGCAGGAGGCGTAACACTTCTCGTTGCAGGGAACGAGGAACAATCACTCTTGCTTGGTCGTTGTCGGTATGCAACAACAGTACACCCTGACTTAAAGATAATGCATGACGTTGTGCAAAATAACGTCGAACCAGAGGCCGATCAATGTCTTTGGCTCTGGCAGGCCACCCTGAGCGAACAAAACGTGCTACCACACTTAGGTCTGCATCCGCAGCTGTTTCCTGTGCAACCCGACGAGAGTTCAAAGGAAAGTCTGCGACAGCGTAAGCATCCCTGGAGTCTATCTGAGAACATGCCATTTCTGAAGAATCAAATGATACATCCTGGCCAACCGGAAGTCGGGAAAGTGTGTCCGCGTTAGCATGTTTAGTGGTAGGTCGGTACAAAATCTCATACTGATAATTAGACAATATCAAGGACCATCTCTGAAGCTTTTGTGCCGTTCGTGGCGGAATTGGCTTTGTGGGTGAGAACAACGACGTGAGAGGCTTGTGGTCTGTCAACAAATAGAATTTTCTGCCATAAAGATAATGATGAAACTTTGTGACGCCGTAAATTATTGCTAAGGCCTCCTTTTCTATCTGACTAATTCTGTTGCGTTGGCGTCAGTAGCTTGGACGCAAAGGCAATAGGTCGATCGTGAGATCCAATGCGATGTGACTGTAAGGGAGGAATTCCTTGGGCATTAATCATATGGCCTAGGTACTCTATTTCAGTTTGAAAAAACGAACACTTTGCTTTATTGCAACGTAGACCTGCTGCAGTCAAAACTTTGAAAAGGCACTCCAGGTTTGCTAAATGTTCTTCAACTGTACGTCCGGATACCACAAGATCATCTAAATAGTTCGAACAACACGGTACAGAAACTGTCAGCTGTTCCAAAAAGCGCTGAAAAATAGCGGGAGCGGAAGAACTGCCAAAGGGTAGGCGTTGAAATTGAAAAAGGCCCATGTGAGTATTAATGACGAAAACTTTTTTTGACTCGTCATCAAGCGGAATTTGTAAGTATGCCTCTGCTAAATCAATCTTAGAAAAGAAACGAGACTGTCCTAATTTGTCCATCAGTTCCTCAGGTCTGGGCAGGGGATACGTGTCCACAACTGTTTGACTGTTCACTGTTGATTTGAAGTCCGCACAGAGACGAAGTTTTCCTGACGGCTTGGGTATAATCACTATAGGCGAGGCCCACTGACTCGCAGAAACAGGAGAAATCACCCCACTATCTTGCCAACGTTTAAGTTCTTCGGCAACTGTCTCACGCAAGGCGATAGGCACTGGTCTAGCTTTACGAAATTTTGGAACTGCAGATTCTTTTAAAGTTACATGTGCCACGAAGTCTTTTGCACAACCTAGTTCCGGCGAAAACAAGTCACTATATTTGTCACACAATGCATTGATTTTATCCTGAGGCACTATTGACGAAATTTGAAGCACATCTCTTTGAATTGATAAACCAAACAAGTCAAAAGCATCTAGTCCAAAAATGTTCTGTGTCGATTTGGCCTGAAGAACTACAAAAGCAACTGTTTTTGTTACACCTTGAAAAGAGGCGGGCAGGCTACACGTTCCTAGCACGGGAATATTTTGACCGGTATAAGCTGTTAGCACTTGTTGACACAGCGATAATTTTGGAGAACCCAGAAGTTCATAAGTATCTTTATTAATTAAGATAACAGCGGAACCAGTGTCGAGCTGAAATTGCACAGTCTTATTTTCTATTGAGAGATTTACAAAAAGTTTGTGCTTCTGGCGCACGACAGGTGCGCGAATGTGGGCAACGTCTGCTACGGTTTGTTTACTGCGCTTGCGCGGGCCGCGTAGTGAAGTAAGCGGCTCAGACTCGGCACGCAGGGGATTAACAACACTGTCACTAGATGGCACTACCGCCGGATCGGCGTCCGCGCAATGCGAGGCTACTGCACTAAAATTACTTTCAGTATCTACAACAAGTCTACTGTCACTAGCTACACAGTACTGGGCAGTATTACAAGGAGCAGTTGCAGAAGGCACTATTTTCACTACAGGAATGCACTGTTTATAGTCATTTTGCTTGTCCCAAACCCGTTTCCGTTGCACTGTTTTACGCGCTCGTTGGCGCTTGCTACATGGTGCACTATATAGATTTGCCATAGGCGCAGAACTACTTTCTTGAAATTGAGATCCAAGGAAAGCACTGTTCAATTCCACAGCCCGTATAACATTTACAGAACGAACTGTTCTCGCACTTTGCGAAGCACTGTTTCTAACGTTACTGTTCTTTGAGTTTTTAATTTGCATACACACAGACTGCACATGTCCCGATTTGCCACATTGATAACAGGTTGCGTTGCGACTAGGGCAATGAGCACGCTTGTGGCGAGACACACACTGTGGGCAAGATTTACGTACATTTTTCTGAAATGAGCGTTGGCGCCCGTTATTCAAATTACTGTGTCTAACACTACGGGGCGACCTTTGCGTCGCACTTTTACACTGGCTACTGTTCACTGTCTGTTCAGCACGGCCTGTAGAATTTAAAGAATCACAAGTGCTATACTGAGAACTACGGCTAGGAAAGCGTCCGTTGCGGCGCACTGAATTTACACTATGGCTTTGCATTTCTACTTCAGCTAAGTCAAAAGTATCATGCGCTTCTATAAGCTGCAGTACACTGTCTAATGAGGGGTCAGACTGTTTTAGAATTGCTGCCCTAATTCTGGGGTCCTGAATGTTCTGCGTAATCGCATCTCTTAACATAACGTCACTATAAGAAAGTCCACAAGAGCAAGTAAATTTACATTGGCGGGTTAAGCCCTTCAATTCCGTAATCCGCTCTTGGTGCGACTGCTGCGGTAATTTTTTAAGTCTGAAAAATCGGTATCGTGCAACGGCTACAAGAACTTTTCTCTCATAATGAGCATTTAGTGCATCTACAATTTGTTCAAAGTCCACATCACGAGGAGATGCGTGGGGAAATAGTTTCTGCAGTAATACAAAGGTTTTGGGGCCCACCACGGACAACAAAAGATGCTTAACAGTCTGACCTGTAAGTTGATGAGCCGCGACGAGTTCTTGAAACTGTGCGAAGTAGTCGCTCCATTCTTCCTCACGTTCGTTCTACTGGCGAAATGTAGGAAGCGTTGCGGCGGCAGGTGTGGGCTGCTGATGTGACGGCTGTTGTTGTTGGTGAGCAGCCTGTGCCGTCAACTGCGACACGGCCTGCAGTAGTTGAGTAATTTGCGCCGTCTGTAACTGAATAATTTCCATTAAGTTTGGGTTCGGGGTAGTGGCCATGCTGACCGATTAGGCGCCGCGAATACAAGTAACTTATAACAAAACACAAATGCAATATGAAAAAGGACGCTCTGCAACAAAAAAGTCCACAAACACGTAACTGAAAATGTTCCCCAAAAATCTTATAATAAGGGTGGGTGGGCGGGAGCAATTTCTGCGTGCTCCGACTGCTGCTGTCTGGCTGCTGTAAGCGGGCTGGTCCAAGGTTCTATCACTCCTCGTCGCCACTTTTGTGTCCCAACTTCGTCGCCGCTTTTGTGTCCCAGCCTCGTCGTAGGTGTCGGTGGCCGAGTGGAACGAGACCGACACAGGAACAAAAATAGTACGCTGGTGCAGGTACGGAGGGGAGCAGCCAGAAACTATAAACACTAGAGTAAATTAAAAAGAGATATATATTGCACAGAATGTAACAATACTTAACTTTTACATAGTACTGCAGAATGTTGATACATAGTTGTTAGAGGCCTGCCTAGTGCCTGTACAATAGCAAAGTCTTCAATGGTGCCTATCTGATTACGAAGGTCCTAACTGGTTGCTATCTCCGTCCGAAGTGCCGATGTCCTTCAGTGGTGGCCACGAGCGGAGTTGTCGCAGAGGGCGCTCGTGGCTGTCATCGTGAGAACGCCGCGCCGTGCGTGCATGGCGGCGCGCGGCGAAAGTAGGTGGCGCGCACTTTGTACTTGTGCGACACCACAAAATGTTTAACTGATGAAAAATCTTTTGATAGATCGTTAAACTTACAGGCTGCTCTGATTCACCACAGCTGCGGATGTACTCGTCATACATATTTGAAAGCGTCTAATGAGATGGGAAGTACCTTTTTCTTGACGTTCTTCTTGTGTAGTGACTTTCGTACGATGGTATCAAGAGTATGTGCCACCTGGCGTAGTCGATTTTTGACTCATCATGTTTGTTTTTAGATGGATGCTTCCCTCTGTTATCCCCATCAATAATGGCAGAACATGAAGCCTGCATTTTTGAAACAACAGTGCTTATAAACTTGTTGCTGACATCAAGAGTCCTCATGAAACATATTTTACAGATAGGAAGTATTTGTCCACTGATACGCAAATGATACTTGTGGTTTAAGAATCTCATTTTATACTTAAATCATCAACTCTCTTTCTTTCTGTCTGCTTTTCTGTGGTCGTAATAAGGTTAGCAACATAAAATGCACGTTTAGAGTAATCACCGATATTCCAAAATTCTTGGAAAACTTTTTGTCTGTCACTGTCCACAAAACGCTCTCTCCATTTATATCTACAGTCACTCAGTTCTTTACATTGCTTGGCTTCTACTTGTTTTCCACTACCTGAAGTGTGTGCCTCACCTCTGTTTCAACTCACTTTTCTGCTTATTCTTATCTCACGTGTTTTCCCCTTTATGCTTAATGTTTTCTTTTTTTGTATAGCTACTGTGGCTACTTCTTCACTTCCTACATCAAGTACTGCAGGTGTAAATGTTTTCTGAGCAGCAGCTCTGTTGTTTCTGCGCTTCCTCTGCCTTGGAGTTCTTTCAGTATCACTAACTGTTGAACTATCGGAATTGCACTCTTGCTCATATGTGGGATATGCATCAGAGTCATCAGAATTGAATAAAGTATTCAAGATGTCAGATGGCAATGATGGACCAGGGGTTGAATCTAATAAAGAAAACGATGTCTAAAGTAAATTAAGACTATTAAAATTATATGGACATTGAAGAATATTATTTCAGAGTTGATAACGTCTATGACATACTGATCACAGCATGGATAACGGAAATAGGTTCTGTTAAACCTTACTTCTGGAACTGACTTGGCTGGTTTCTCCTTCTTCTTTGGCACAAGGAAATAATACTGCGAGCCCTTTCACTGGTCATAATCACTCTTTATATACTTACAATACTGAAGATTAAGATAGTGTTTTAACACAAGTAAAATCACTGTGAAAATGACTTTCACAACGAATTCACTAACAGCAGGTCTTTAATTTCACCGAACACCTCCTTCACCAAACAACAATGCGGTGTCAACAATGTCACACAGCCCTATGGTTTCTGAATTGTCGTGGCTACCGAATACCACAGTGAAGCTAACAATCACACCAATAAACTGTGAAACACCTAATGTCTTGGGTAGCAACAACTACAAGTCGCTGTGAAACAATGCTATTGCAGAAGGGTATATGCAGAATGGTATATGTAGACATATACCCTTCTGCCCAAATTAGAAAATGAATGAATGCAGGGGTACAAGTCACTTATATCCTTCTGCCTGAAGTATATTTACATCTTTTTGTGTTAATACCAAATGCACAAAAGCTTCCTGGCTACAATATTCGGAATTGAGTTATATCCTTTTGCTCAAGTAAAATATACACCATCCTCTGTAGGGGACTCGTATTATCACATTTTTCCACATATGTGGACTTATACCCTTCTGCCCGAACAAGAGCGATAAATGCTGTATTCGCCACTGATTGATTGTATCGCGAAATGGGCTTACTTGTTTCTTGTGCTGAAACCATTTAACCGTTTTCAGCTGAAATATCCTCTTCTTTGGAAGTATTTTCAGTATAGTGTTAAAACTTTACCGGATCTTATAAAGATATTTTGAAAGGAATATGTGAAGATCAGCTTTTTGAGTAAGTGAATTATTCTAAAAATGTCATGTGAAAATCCATTAACTGAAAACTGTTCAAATGTTTGTGAAGCTTATGGGACTTAACGACAGGGTCATCAGTCCCTAAACTTACAAACTACTTATGAACTACTTACGAACTAGGACGGCACAAATATCCATGCCCGAGGGGGGAGTCGAACCCCCGACCGTAGTGGTCGTGCAGACCGTGTCTGCAGCGCCTCAGTCCCCTCGACCACCGCGGCCGGCCTGAAAACTGCGAATCGTGTTGCTGATAACTGCTCTCTCCTCTTCAGCTTGAATCTGGAGCCAAAATATGCAGCTCATTGCTGGGTTTCTGCTATCTCTACCTGGTACTAACACTGCTGTAGAAGAGCTCTTTCTGTCACAAATAGTTTATGCAACACGAAAACATGTTTAGTATGCAAACTGTGAAGGAAATAATTATAATAAGAACTCATTTTCAGAATACTGCATGTGCTGATTATTATTTCCGCATATGTAGTTTGTCCCTTCCAAAAAACGTAATTCCTATGCTTGTTCGCATTGGTTCTACGTTCTTTCAGCGATTAGATACCTTTCGTGTTGTGGCAAATCTTTTATATTCAAAAGCTGTACTTCCTGCAGAGAACATACAGTACTAAAGAAGAAGTCATTTCCTGAGAATGAATGTAAATTCGAGAACCACCAAATACTACCAGTTAGCTTTAGGATAGAGAGGCGAGAGAAAGAATAGCTTTCTTTTTTACTATAGTATGTGTGTATTAAACAGGGATCTACCGGAAGTGGTTATATCTGAACCGAATTCGGAAGCGGAGTTTTTAAATTTCGTGTTGGGTACTAGAAGGAAAGAATAAATTAATGTTAACTGCGACTTTGGTGTTGATGGACTGAAATAAAATTCTCTGACATTATACTTATTAGCTTTCTAGATGGAAATGATAACAGGAAGAAACCCAAAATTATAGTGAATTTTATAAGTACATCTATGCCTAAGTCATATATAATGATTTTATTAAAATCAAATGTTTGTAAATCTATGGGACTTCAATGCTTGGTTATTAGTCCCTAGCTTACAAATTACATAAACTAAGTTAAATTAACCTAAGGGCAGCATAGACACCCACACCCGAAAGGGGCTCAAACCGCCGACAACGAACGATCGCGCAAACTGCAGCACGGAGCCTCAGTGCGGACGGCTATTCCGCCGCGGCGTCATTTTATTATTTTCACTTTTGTAGCTCTCAGAAAATGTCGTACCACGAGGTAAAAATCATTGTATACAGCTTGTCCCACATAAAAGGAGTATCACTCACGCCCGAGATGTATGAAGGAACTAAGAAAAAAAGAATAGATAAAAGTAACATTAAAAACATATAGTTACTTACCTCCTTATAATTTTCATGTTTCCCCATTTATTTAATTCAAAGCCCAGTGGCAGATAAAATCGGAAATTCCATAGTGTGTTACTTTAATAAAGTCCGAGTTCATAATTACTTTGAAATTTGATGCCAACTGTTTGAATTTTAAATATTTTCTTAATAGTTTTTTAGGATCCGAATAGGCTTACTCTTAAAATCCAATATCAAGTAAGAGTGGGAATGTAGAAATTTAATCTGCCAGTGGGAAGCTGATCTAACAATTAAAAAGTAACTTTTATTTATAAAATTTATTTCTAGCTGTCAACAATTAGCAAATCCGGACATTCTGCAATTTTTCCACATATTTTACTCTTTAAATCTGACAAGCCTATAATAGCGAGTTGGAACAAATTGTGACGCTCGTCTTTTTTACAAGTTTAGGATAAGCAATGAAATTGCGTCGGATCAGTCTTGACTCGACCGTCCAATTGCCAATACGAATTGTATTTTTTTTTTCCCCATTCCAAAGAGTGGGGCAATGGATAGAAAGGTTCTTCTAAAAATAAAGGCCAGAATTGAAAAGGTAGCTTTATAGTCAGCGACCATATAACTCTCAAAACAAAGAAATGAGTTGTGACGAAATTACCGTCGGCTTCCCTCCCTCGACAGGGACTGCCGCTGCGTCGCCGATCCGCACTTTGGCACGTGCCCTGCGCCGGCCCTGGGCCAATATCTTTAGGACGGACACCACCTGCGGCGCGCACCGTCCCTCCCGCGAGCGCCTCCCCACCTGTGGCCGTTGCCTTCGCGCAGCTCGTAGCTCTTCCTAAATCTCGTCGACTATATCACCGACGGTTCGCTGATCAAGCGAAGAAATGTATCTCGCCATGTTCATACACAAAGCCAACAGGAAGTGCAGTCGACTGTTGTGTCACCTCTAAACATTTGTTCATCTCAGACAGAGCATCCTACTTCAGACAACGGCATTGTTACCGGCCACCCACGTCTTTCCGTTTGACAGTGGCCAACAAGTCACCATCGCTGTTGTTGTTGTTTGGATGTTTTAGGGGGACAAAACTACGGAGGTTATCAGTCCCCCAAGCACCATCGCAATCTACAGGATACAACGGATGCTGCCGAACCTCGGACTGCGCCGATCATATATGTGGGATTCCACAGCAGCTGACGTCACCAAAGCAATCATCGGAGCCGATATCCCGGCGTACTATAACTTGCTGCCAGACGTTAGAAATGCATGCTTGGTAGACAGCGTCACCAACTTAATGGTCACAGGCTTCCACCGCAGTACTGCAACATATCGCGCCAAATTGATCCAGGCTACTGGAGGTTAGTACGTTGAACTTTTACGTAACTATCCGAGCTTGACCAGGCCGCCCGGCGCCCGGAGCTCCCAGTTTTACATATACTACACATTTTAACGACCGACGGCCCTCCGTAGCGTGTCGACCGTGACGCCTAGCTCCGGAGGCCTTGACTATAGCAAAAGCTGAAATCAACACTATATTGCGTGAAGTCATATAGCGACCATCCAAGAGTCCATGCTCTTCCACAATACATCTAGTACCACAGAAGAGTGAAACATGGCCTGACAGATATCCTATTCCTCTTCTGAGGCTTTAAGCGGTGCTAAAGTGTTTACAGTGCTTGACTGTACGAAAGCTTATATCCAGATCCGTGTTGCCACCCCAAGGAAGACATACCAAAGACTGCAATCATTACGCCTTTCGGCCTATACGAATATGTATTCATGCCTTTTGGATTAGGCAATGCTGCACAAACTTGGCAACGATTTATAGATTCGGTTCTAAGAGGAGTTCCATTCTGTTTTGTCTATTTAGACGATGTACTGGTGTTCTCAACAGACCATGAACAGCACCAGCAGCACTTGAAGGAGGTGTTTGATTGGCTGTAACATTAGACATAGATAAATGTGTTTTTGGTCAATCATAGGTAACGTTCTTGGGAAATATGATTTCCGCCACAGCATCTCTTCCTCTATCCGTGATGCAGTCACTACTCCAGATACCACGACCCACTACGGTCAAAGAATTGCGCCGTTATTAAGGCATGCTGCATTTTCTTTGAAGACACCTTCCTCAAACGGCAGAGTTGCAGGAATCCTTAGAAGAAGCGTTAGCGGGTCCGAAGAAAAACAATAAAAACCTCATACATTGGACAGAAGATATGTGTGCAGCATTTGAAGCAACTAAAACAAGCATAGCTGATGCGACATTATTAGTACATCCACAACTTGATGCGCCATTAGGACTAGCTGTCGTCGCCAGCCTGTCAGCAATAGGCGCACCATTACAACAGTGGCACGACAATGGATGACAGCCACTGGCATATTAAAAAAAAAAAAAAAATCTTTCGCCACCAAAGAGGAGGTGGAGCACTTACGACCGCGAATTACTGACCATATACCAAGCATTAAAATATTTTCGGCCACAAGTAAAATCGAGAACGTTTACGATATTTACAGACTATGAACCACTCACGTTCGCCTTTAAATGGAACAGTGACAGTTGTCAACCCCGCCAGTTTAATCAACTTCAGTTTATAGCTCATTTTACGACGGACATTCGAGATATATCCGGAACTGAAAGTATTGTTGTGGATTGCCTATCTCGAATTAGCAGTGTCTCGATTCTCATCGGCTACCACGCGCTGTCACAAGCATAAGGCAGAAGATGAGGAACTCCTGACCTACCCTCTTCCGACGTGATGTTACACGACTATATTGCGACGTTTCTCACGGCCGTCATCATCCCTTCCAGCCACCAGTCTTCCCTGAACAGGCATTTGACACAGCACACAGGTTGTGCCACCTAGGTGTGCGTTCAACTTTCCGACTAATCTCACAGCGTTTTATATGGCCTGGTGTCCATAAAGAATGCCGTCAATGAGCCCAATCTTGCTTACAGTGCCAACATTGCAAGATTAATCGCCATGTCCATGCACCAATTTCCAGCTACCACCCCTCGTTTTGCACATGTACATCTCAATATGGTGGGACTATTAACACCTTCAGAAGGACAAAGATATTTAGTATGATTAACCAATTCACTCGATGGCCAGAAGCAGTACCGATGAATAACATAATGGCCGGATCACTGACTTCAGCTTTTGCAAAAATATGGTTACCTAGATTCGGTTGTGCACTACATTGTACCATAGGCGGAGGACGTCAACTCGAGACTGACTTGTTTGCACAATTTCCCAAGTTCGTTGGGTACACTCATCGCAAAACTACAAGCTATCCAATTAACAATGGAATGGTTGAGCTCTGGCACTGTTGTTTAAAGACAGCCTTGATGCATGACGGGTGGGCCCTGGACGCCTGCTCTACCAGTGGTCATGTTAGGCGTACAGACAATCTTCAAATTGGACATTAGTAGTGTAATAACGTCATTTCTACGCCAAAGTACTATTACGCTATCTGGGCGCACTTCCCCGACGGGTCCCGACATGCCGCCCTCCCCACCCCTACACCCTAGCACAGAGTAACATATACAGAGAAAGAACCCCCCCCCCCCAAACCTCTGTCCTACGCTTCCCTCGTAGTTCCATAAGATGCCAGCAGATGTCAGGCGGTTCCCCGGCTTAGTACTGGTGGACTACACTACAGGCGCTTCTGAGGGTGCCTCTCGTACATCAGAGGGTAGCGTGGAGGGGATCCTGAGGGGAGAGCTCACGTGGCCAAAGCTGTGTCCGGTGTGCCAGCGTTTGATGGGAAGTGATGGTGGGTCAGCCGCTACCTGCCACCTGGTCTGGCCAGTTTTAAAGGGCTTCATCTAAGCGCAGCGCCGTCATGGGACATCTTACGGAACTGCTTCAGCACCAACTGCCCCGCACCCCTGAGCGTGTGACCGGGCCCTTATGGAGCTTCCCCATCTGCCATCTGTATATATTTGTCTGTGACCCTAGGCCACTTGACCGACCGTCCCCATCCCTCCGCACTTGAACAATAGCGCATTTCCCAGGACAGGATGAACATGTAATTGCACTTAGTAAGATATTGACACTCTGAAGGACGAATGACAAATAATAAGCAACGTTCTCGTAAGCAACATGATCACTTCCACAAGTGCACACTACCACCCCTGCCTGCCCCAGGCCATCCACTACCGCTTCCTATTATTTATTTATTTCTAATTTGCGTATCAAATGAATTGTGTCATCCTATGTACGAGGATAAGTCAATTATTATCCGCAAAGTAGTTATAAAATTTTATTGTAATAAAATACGAAACTTACAAGAACATCATTTTTCGACATAGTCTCCTTGCTTTTCAATGCACTTCGTCCATCGCTCTACAAGCTTTCCTATGCCCTCATAAAAGAAAGTTTTCGGTTGAGCTGCGAGCCAGGAATGCACTCCTTCCTTCACTACTTCGTCCGAGTCAAATCGACGACCCCTTAATGCCTGTTTGAATGGACCAAACAAGTGATAGAAGGGGCAATATCGGGACTATATGGAGGATGATCCAGTACTTCGAATTTGAGTTTCTGGAGCGTTTCAGCAGTGTGGACAGCAGTATGCGGACGGGCATTGTCGTGCAACAACACAACACCAACTGACAGCAATCCTTGGCGTTTGCTTCGAATTGCAGGCGTTAGCCTGTCAGTAAGCATATCACTGTAACGTTCACTGTTTATTGTTGTGTTCCTTTCACCATAATTTTTCAGTGTAGGGCCTCGTACATCCCAATAAACCGTAAGCATCAGTTTTCCTGCGGACGGTTGGGTCTTGAACTTTTTCTTGCACGGCGAATTTAGATGTTTCCATTTCATACTCTGCCGTTTACTCTCCGGCTCGTAATGATGGATCCATGTTTCGTCACCAGTAATGATTCTGTCTAAGAAGTTGTCCCCTTCGTTACCACAGCGATCCAAATTTGTTTTGCAGATGTCGAGGCGCGTTTGCTTATGCAACTGTGCGAGTTGTTTTGGGACTCATCTTGCACAAACTTTACGAAACCCAAGTCTGTTGTGAATAATTTCTTAGGCAGAACCATGCCTAATTTGAAGACGATGATCCACTTCATCAATAATTAATCGTCTGTATAAGAGAATCATTTCACGTGATCGCTCAATGGTTTCTTCATTTGTGGCGTTAAACGATCGTCCGGTTCCTTCATCGTGGTTAACACTCGTGCGACCATTTCGGAATTTTTCAATCCACTCGTACACACTTCGTTGTGGCAAAACACTGCTCCCGTACTGTACTGAAAGTCTGCTATGTATTTCGGCCCCTGATACACCTTCCTCCCTCAAAAAACGTATCACTGAACGTTGCTCTTCTTTGGTGGAAATAGATAGCGGAGCAGCCATGATCAACAGCACGGCAGCGACAACGAAACTAACGTAGCAGCTTGAAAATTGCAAAGATATAACAACAAATCAACAAAGCATGCGTTTGCAACGTACAACGATAGTACTACCAACATAAACAAAAATATAACTAAATTGAGGATAATAATTGACTTACCCTCGTATATCCAGTAACAATTACAACATTTCATATTAAATTTGCATATAAATTTAATTGTGACAACCTATGTTTTTAACAGCATTTTAAGGGAAACCGCCACCCCCAGCTCCCGCCTCCATTCCACCAACCGTCCTAAAAATTGCCGTATCCGCGCAATCCGGTCTGGGACTCGAACCCCCCCCCCCAGATTTTTTTTTTTTACAAATGTTATTACTTATCGACGTACAGGTTGTATTAATCTGTCCTAGACCAACATTGGAAAAAAGGAGCCAATTATTTATAACCGTACTTCAGACAATACAATTACCTCAAATAATAACTGGTAACATCATATATGTACCTGCGCTATGTAAACAAATTGACCACCTCCACAATCAATCACTATCGTCCCCGCCAGGCCATCCACCATCACTCCCGATTATTTTTATTCCTTATTTGCATATCAAAGTAATTGCGACATCCTGTGTTTTTGCGTTAACAATTCGAACATTCCGTTTTCTCGGAATCGGTACAAACAATTTATGTAACATAATACACCGAACCTTAAGTACAACTCGCAATTTTGCAGGATAGAACAAAGAAATTCATTGTAATGCTATGGGTGGGTGTACTGTAAGTCTTGTATAACCTACGTAGATTTATCGACAATTATTTAAAAACAGTTCTAACCAAGGTCAAATATTTAGGACTATCCAGAAAGTGTTCCGTCTTTCGTAAATTCGCCGCCTAAGGTGCATGAGCAAAATGAATGTATCTCTCCGCGTAGACAATGATGCAACAGTCGACGAACATGTTTAAAAAATAAAAAATAGCACACGTTAGATAATAAACGGGATGTAGTGGTAACAAACGCCACAAACTTTTGTGTGTTCATCTTAACAAACACTCTTTTGATGTCTAGACGTATAACACAACCACCTTAAACACTTTCTCTCGATAGACAACAATAGAAATGGTAGCCAAAGCAACGAACGATCTAACAGCTCGCTCTCCAATGCGATTGCAAACACACATACACACACGCACACACACACACGCACACACACACAGTGTTCTCTCGGCAAGCTAGATAAAACAATTCTTACCGTCCCATCTATAAACATACGCTAAATGTTTAAACAAAATATCAGAACATTTTACTGTTTTAAACATTCTCTCTCCACGCTCTTTGTTTAGACTACGTCTGCAACAGCTGACGAACATGTTAAAAATAGCGCGCATTAAATAATAAATGGGATGTAACGGTAACGATCGCTAAAAACGTGTGTGTTCAAATGTTTGTTAAGCTTACGGTACTTAACTACGGGGTCATCAGTCCCTAAACTTACAAACTACTTATGAACTACCTACAACTAAGGACGGCACAAATATCCATGCCCGAGGGGGGATTCGAACCCCCGACCGTAGTGGCCGTGCAGACCGTGACTGATGCGCCTCAGTCCCCTCGGCCACCGCGGCCGGCCGTGTGTGTCCACATGAACACTCTTTCGGTACAACAACAATAGCAGAAGACATATCGTTCATAAAAAATTCGAATTTACTGACTGAAATAGCGAAAATCGGCAAGCACATCATACCAATATTCCTGGCTGGACTCAGAAAGACAGACTAATGACAACCTGCTCTCTCGTACAAATCATACCAGCCGCACTTTGTGGCCACTCTTAAAACAAAATTATCAAGTTCCGAAATTTAATACTCTCTCTCTTTAGCGACCATGCCCTGTTATAGTATTAGACAATACACACAATAACTTTTCGAAATGTACCAAGTCTTCACAACATTTAAGGAGACTGACACTGGTGTTTTCTATTTCCTCCTCCCATCAAGTATTTCGACGACGACCACTACGGTCGGGGGTTCGAGTCCCCCCTCAGGCATGGATATTTGTGCCATCCTTAGTGTTAGCTAGTTTATAAGTAGTTTATGGACTGATGACACAGTAGTTGAGTCCCCTAAGCTCTGCAAAAATTTGAAGATTTTTGTCTTCCTGTAAACCACCAAATTTATGGTTTTATGCGCCTTCCGACAATTTTTCTAGTTGAGAGAATTCCAGTAGTTTAATTTTAGCTCTTATTTCCTTCATAATGCAACTGCTAAAGCAGTACACATCTTCTTGCATATAGCCTACTATCTTGCTGAAACTAAACATAACAAGGAATCTCTCTCTCTCTCTCTATCGACCATACCCTGTTACAATATTAAACACTGCAGAAGATTCTTTTCGAAATGTGCCAAGTTTTTACAACATTTATCTGACACAGGGCAAATTTGCAAATACCGATAACTGAGCACCCCAGAAGATGTTTAAAATGGTTCTATCTCTACGTTTAAATAAAACTAAATCCTATTGTACAACGGTATTTCCGCGAAGATTCACAATAAACAATAAAAAATGGGTGAAATAATTTAAGATCAGTAATTTACCAATTTCCGACCATCAACACTAAAACTCTTTCTTCGAAAATAACATCCTTCTTTGAAATGACACTCGGCAATACAGCAACCACGGAACCGCAAACATCTTCCCCCTAACCAAGAGGACATAACGGTAGTATTTTACCCGCTTGATAGCTAGGATACAATACAACAGATTTTCAGTTCTGTAGAGCAAGATCGACCAGCCCTTTACCGAAAATATAGGCAGAGACAGACAAAAATTTCTTACTCCAACACAAATCAAGCTCCTTACCTGTGTTAAATAAGATTTATTTTTTCAATGCACTAAACCAACTCAGATTTTTTTAATCGATACTTAGAAGTAGATGTCTAACACAAACGAAGATGTCTAATCTATAAACTAGGATACTAACCTACACAGTGGCGTAGCTATCATAGGGCTAGGCGGGGCAGTGCCCTGGGGCCCCCGAGCTCAGGGGGCCCCTCGGCCTCCGTGTGCAACGTTCGAAAAAAGTTACAGTAGTGCGTCGATTAAAAGAAAAAAAAATCTCGCATCGTATCGTCCATCATCTTCCCCTCGCCTCAAACCAATTTCCCCACAGTAGCCGCACTGGGCCACCAGGTGGCGGAACATTGCTTCCAATGGGGCCTCACACAACGCCACTCTGCTGCGCTGCTCACCGGCCAAGCCGCCAGTAAAATGTGTACAACAATCAGCACACTTCAGTTGGCAGAAGTAGCGGTAGTATCAAAGCTGCTCACAGCAACAGCTGCGCCTTCCAATTGATGCGGCGTGGCGCTTGGCACAGTGTGAAGGATCGCTCGCTTCCAGATAACGGTATAAATACATGTACTGAACAGTACTTCTTATTGGCAAATAGAAGTGTACAGATCAATTAACAGAATAATCCGTTTTTCCAAACATCCATGTCCTCCAGTTACTTCGGATAATCAACGTTCTACTGTATATAATCTTTAAATTGAATGCACGATTTTGGACTTTTCACTTTTTAAACTCAGACTAACAAACCTCAGACGCACGAAGTGAAATCCAAAAATTATTCACACCTCAGAATATAAACATAACAAGTTCTATTACTACGTGGACCCTGCCACCGTCAGCGTGTTGTCGGTTGAAGTCGGAGTTGCCATGGGTGCCAATCTTTGCGAAATAACAGTAAACGGCACTGGATTACTAGCAGTATGTTTGAGAATACATATGCAAAGCGCAGTGTTTACATTAGATTTATTCTAAACTATTACTGTTTTCCCACGATAACTTTTTTTTTGTTTTTTTTTGTTGTTTTTTTTTTTTGTTTTTATATGGGACTTAACTACGGGGTCATCAGTCCCTAAACTTACAAACTACTTATGAACTACTTACGAACTAGGACGGCACAAATATCCATGCCCGAGGGGGGATTCGAACCCCCGACCGTAGTGGCCGTGCTGACCGTGACTGAAGCGCCTCAGTCACCTCGGCCACCGCGGCCGGCCCACGATAACTTGATCATTATATTGACACAAGTGGAGAAAATGGACACAAAATGAAAGACATTTATTGTCTCGCGGTGCTGCCAACGTTACGCTACCTGTTGAAGCGACGTTTTACAGTACACATTGTTAAGGGTAATTGTTGCAAGCAGGAGACACCGTCTTCACTCTCCCCACCAGCCGCGGAGGAGTGGTCGAGAGCACTGAGGCGCAATGCTGCGATGCGCGCTGATGTTCCTCGTCGGGGGTTCGAATCCCCCCTCGAGCATGGATGTTTGGGTTGTCTTTAGTGCAAGGTAGTTTGTAAGTTCAGGAATTGATGACCGCGCAGTTAAGTCCCATAAGCCTTACAAACATTTGAACATTTTCTCCCCACCAGTCATCATGTGGGGCAGGGTCATTCCCAGCAACCACCGCGCGATTATTATAGTTACCGTGGCCAAATAATAAAAAAAGTAATGCAGTGTGTATTTGACTTGAGCACATACGGTTAGCGAAGCAATTGGACTATTTAAATTCAAATGTTTGTATAGCTTATGGGACTCTACTACGGGGTCATCAGTCCCCTAAACTTACAAACTACTTATGAACTAACTAATACTAAGGACGGCACAAATATCCATGCCCGAGGGGGGATTCGAACCCCCGACCGTAGTGGCCGTGCAGACCGTGACTGGAGCGCCTCCGGACTGTTTAGTTTGAGAAGTATTTGATGACGTGAATATAATCATGGAAAAGAAAAAGAAACCGAATGGTGTGTTTAAGTTAAAACAACGTTAAGAAAAAGAAGAGAGTATACAAAAACTTACCAAAATTGATACATTTTTTACTCAGCCTTCTACAAGTACTTCCAGCCCAACTATTTGTGGCGATTGTGATCCTGATTTGATATAACAGGGCCTAGATTTTCACTTCAGTTTATTAACAGATATCACCTTGTCTTGCCGAAACTGATTACGGAAGTGTTTTCCGCAGTTTTATTGTTTTATAAAATTCTTATCACTTCCGCAACAGCCAAAATATCATTCATCAAATTAAAAAATTATCAGAACGTATCTGAGGAACAGTAAGGGTCAAGCTCGACTCCGACATTTGGCACACATAGCAGTCGAAAACAAGGCTGTATCAAGTTTACATTTAACACACCATATTGATGATTTTGCAAAATCCAAATCCAGGAAAAGATTGTAAAATAAATTGTTAAAATAAAACTGACTACTTTTTAATTGTGTAACCACATTATTACTGTAATGTACTACAGTCACGAAAACGTGACCCCTGCCTCCGACACTTACCGAAAATTACCGATCATAAGTCATATCTTTGTCAAAATTTGCAATTACAGTTTGTAATGGTATTACTCTAATAGGCATTCCTTCTTTCTGACTTTGGCACGTGAGAAAACATGAACGAAATCCCCACGACTTGCAAAACGCCACTCATTAAGTTCGTGATACCCACTGAGGCGCAACAAATAATTCTGAATTGTTTTGTAGGCCTAATAGTATTCGCATTACAAGAAATGGAAAAATTCTCACCTTTTAAAAAACAATGTTTTAATAGGATTTTGTTAAACAAAGTGGACTAAGACAAAATATTAAATGTCTACAGCATATTTAAGTATTGGGAGATATGATTTGTTCTGGTGTTATGGAGACGCTGCCCTCTACCCCACTGTCACGATAATAAGCGAAGATGTCGACCTAGTTATTTTACTTTTTCCTGGCCAGACGACTAACGTATACTTCATGAAGCCTAGTAGGGACACGGCTCATTCCATTTTTGACTGGGATATCAACGAAATTAGACTGATGGGTAGGGAGCAATGAGCTGACAGCGCTGTAGTTCAGCGAGAGTGAGTTGTTGATCCAGCAGTCGCGCGAGTCCTGACTTGCCTGTTGCCGGTTTGCTTCGCGGCATGGGGACATGTTTTCGTGGTTGAGTAATACTTCTTCATTGTTTATTTTTGTTTTTACTAGCTACTGCCTGCTACAGCATTCGTCTAGTATGGAGCATCTTCGAAAACTATCCCATGGGGTCGTTTTATCTGTATGTCCTACTCAGGTCCAACGCTATCCCTCTGCAAAATTTCATCCAAATCCACTCAGCAATTTTTGCGTGAAAGCATAACAAACAAACAAATTTTTGCAATTATAATGATATTAAAGAGTACGATTAAATATTATCTGCTGTGAGACACATAATAATTTACTTAGTAGTATTTAGGTTTGCCTTATTATGTTTTCCAGTGGATCGTAAGGAGCTGATGATGAAGGACTTTTGCATCTGTATAGTTTTTATAGAGGGCCCCACTGTCATTTTTGCCCCGGGGCCCTTAGTGACATAGCTACGCCACTGTTACCTACACACCACAACACATGATCGTTAAAAGAACATGGTGTGTATATTGTTTTTTGGTTATAGTACAAATGCGTACGTGAAATGTAATGATAGCAAACGCTTCTGTTGCACCTTAACAAGAGACTCTTTCGACCTGTCATCACAATGCAGGAAAACGTGACAGGCCTCCGACAGATACGCATACATCGATCATCATATTTCTACACGTTTTTCTCATTACTGTGCAAGCGTAATGTACATTACATAGATCGCAAACACCCTATTGGACAGAGGAGTTCGTTAGAGTTACGGATACACCAGTCAATTTTCAGTGTTTTTATCAACCCAGTAAACAATTTGCAAAACACGATTGAAGAGAACACGACAACTGTTCTCTAAGGAATTTGTTAGCCGAGACCACACGGATGCGATTCACACATTATACCGGGGTGCACTTTGTAAATATTAGCTGTCCTCGTTTAAAACACTTAAACAGTATTGTAGACAGTCAAAACCGTGATCTAGTCCGTAAGTGTATATTGTAGCATGCTGCCTGGTAAAGCCATGTTCTCGACCAAACGAAGAAGTATCCCACAAACGCCTGTCAGGACACTTCATAAAACCGATAAGATGATTACTGGTAATTTCATTGACACTAGAAATCGTGATTCGACAAATAAATGTTTTATATATTTTTGACTCGGCAATTCAGCGTCAACCACATCAAACAAACGATTCCAGCTGCCCTATCAATGTCCGCAATCACGTTTCTGTTCCGCATACAGCTTCCTTCCAAGCGAAACTTATGGGTGGATATCGGCTAGCCACACTTTACAACGCATAGTCACAGGATTTGTATATTTCCTCGAGATGTTCTCCGGTGCTTGCTTGCTGAGTTTCTCCAGTATTCCTAGTGCTCTCACAACGCTTCCGCCAGGTTGGAGAAATGCTACTTTAGCCTTTTTTCAATGGCTTGCAATGACGAACTTGTCGAACTTACTACACATATATAAATTAAAAGATCAACAATAATTTACCACCGTAAACATCTAAGCTACATACATGGCACCAGTCATAAAGTAAACACCACTAACATACCATCAAACAGGCAATACTTTGAAAGATACACAGCGCAAAGTTTTTTTACAACCACAAGAACATAATCCTAAATCGACTTCTTTAGAGCTCAATCGCAACACAACATCACTCACAAGTGGAAACAGACACTGCAGCGCATATTTTAGAGTATTTCAAACGCTTTTAACTTAAATTTTATCCCAACTACCCTGCAACACTCTATGTAAGCACTTGTAACAACAACCATCTCCAGTGCAGCGACAGAACAACAACTGCAATCACAATAACCTACAATAAACGGATCTAGCCATCCCAGCTCTTTTTATTATTATTATTAAAATTCTAAACCATCTAGTATGCGACAATCTAGAAATCTTTGAGTTGTTGGTGGATGCCTCATGAACATCTAACCAATTGATCATGCAAGTTTTTGCATTGCATACTCCACCAGACAGTATTGCAGAAACGTTTTCTATCAGTCACTAGACCACATATATCGTACGTTTAACAATCACTCGAGCACAAACAGTCATCGTATTTCCCTTCTAACAAATCAATACTTCGACAAACATCTGTAACACAACCAATCACATCGCAAACATGATTGATAAACACAGAACAGCTAACAAGGAATGATCCAGATCAACGCCATGATCTTTTTCTTATATATATCTAATCCTTACAACCAACAACGCAAAATAGTCTACACCATTTCGAACTAATACAACACCTGAAACATTTTATCGACTGTCCAGAGCAATCCTTTAGAAACTAAACAAACAACTAAATGCGCCACCCAACGAGGGTAACTACACAGCTGTGAATAATCTAACTGTAGGGTTTATTGAAATTGATGCTTCTCGACCGAAGAAAAATCATTTGCCACCACAAGCATCTCCACTACGCTACCGAGAGGCGTCCATGCGTAAAATAAACATCTCTAAAAGACGAGATTAATACGCCACAACCATAACATATAACCAAACTACTAAGTATCAATATGCAGTCCACAAATGTAGAACACCTATATGTTGCAACGAATCGTACGACTAACCAGATAGAAATCGGTATTTTGCACAAGGCAGGATACATTATACACACCAGATTACAAATACACGAAAGCTAATTTTACAAAGACAGAAAGAATAAAAAGAAAACGAACGATTTGTCACAACTATACCATAGTTCTTAATGCACCATCAACACAATGAAAGACCATCTCTAACTAACCTCAATAGGTCATAAAGAGACATCCGTGCACAATCGTATTGCCGACAGATACTGCAATACTTCTATGGATCATTTCCTCACAATTGACACAAAGAGGTATTTACTGTATGAGTGACTACAAAAGCCATTATAACTTGCATGATGAAAATATAGTTAGTGGTAACCTGTTTTATACCCAAACCCACATACACATAAACAGTCGGATGAACGCTAAATTGCGATGTAAAGTCAAACTGCACCAACGTATCGCACGTCGATTTAAAGGAACGCTTGCATAGTTGTAGACTAGAACAGCACAGAGGTAGCCTACATCTCCGTTAACTGACCAACTAACATTACCAATCGAAGCATTGTTCTTCTGATACTTAACCTGTCTTCCGGTATTTTATCCTAGATCCATACACCTGTAAAACTGAAACGTCATACAAAAAAAGCTATAAGTCTTCACAACAAATAGCTGTTGCAGATGCAAACTATTAAATATTCTAGGTAATCACATCGACGTTAGAGTACTCCTCAGCACACTTGATTCCCCTACAGACCTTATGAACTACAGCAAACACCTCGTAAGGGTGGTCTATATACACCATAAAAGAGTAAAAGGCTCTTTCCAAAAGAGCGAAGAAACCTAAGATGTGTATAAATCGATTCCCACAATACGAAAGAAATACTGTGCTACAACAGCTTACCACACATTAGATCCAACTCTAACCCTTTTTAGGACAAAGCGACCCACAGATAAGTGATTTTCACATCAAAACCAAAGGATTACAACACAGCACAAAAGGACAAAACGAACCACATCTGGTAAGACACACAAATGTTACTCGAAATATGTTTTTTACATGGTCGTTCAGTACGAAGCACCATTGCAAATTTTGCTAAGGTCACGCATCACATTGATTCTGCAGCAGTCAAGAGAATTAAGAAACGGGCCAGCCTCGCATTGCTTCGTGAGAGAGTGCATTTCATCCGCCGTAGCCTTGATTTCATCTCACTGGAACTATTCAAACTGCATTTGCAATTGGCTAGTCACTTCACTTATTTTTCCTGGGATTGGATTGTTGGTGTTACCTGGGTTGAAGCCGATTCCGCCATAAGAAGGCAACGGGACGTCAAACAGCTAAGTTCTCACGCCTCCTTGACAAACCATCTCTGCAGGTTTCTGTGCAAGACTGTCATCAATCGGAGTGGCATGGACTTGAGTGATGATGAGGTCTCGATTTTGGAGAAAGGACTCAACTTTGCTCCTACCCCCAAGTTCACACCGGTCACAGAAATTATTAGTGCTGTTGAACAGGTTGCAGCTCGACTTCCGCCTGAATCAGCTGAGGAAATACGTCGTGAAACTTGTCGTGCGTTAACGGAATCCAAGCCCATGAAGTCGAACATCACTAGTAAAGAGAGGGCAGCCATTCATGACCTAAGGGAGTGCCCTGAAATTGTTGTCTTACCGGCTGACAAAGGCAATGCTACGGCTGTTCTCTCACATAAGGACTATACTGAAAAGATGCAGAGCCTGCAAAATGACGATTCCTACCGGAAGATCAGCGTTGACCCCACAAAGAAGGTGGAGAACAAGACGAGGGCGCTTCTCAAGGACGCGGATTTACCGGAGGGTGTCGCTAAGAAACTGCGACCTCAAGGTCCGGTACCGCCAAGACTTTATGGACTCCCTAAAGTTCACAAAGATGGGGTGCCGTTACGCCCCATTGTCAGTAACATCAGAGCACCTACATATTTGTTGGCCAAATACTTGACGGAAATATTAAGTCCTTCTGTGGGAAAATGCCCTCAACGCATCCGTAATTCCGTGGATTTTGTTAAACGGCTTGACAGCTTCAGGCTGGTTGAGTCTGATATCATGGTGAGTTTTGACGTCGTTTCGTTGTTTACGAGGGTACCACATCGAGAGTCACTAGATTTGATTGGTCAGAAGTTTGACGAGAAGACCACCGAACTTTTTAGGCATGTCTTGACGTACACGTATTTTCTTTTCAATGGCGAATACTATGAACAAACGGAGGGAGTCGCCATGTGTCGCCCTCTCTCCCCTGTGGTCGCAAATTTGTACATGGAGAATTTCGAGGAGGAAGCCCTGGTGTCATCTGAATGGAAACCTACTTGCTTTCCCCGTTATGCGGACTACACTTTCGTCATCTGGCCACCTGGTATGGATAAACTCACTGACTTCCTTACACGTCTGAACTCCATACACCCCAACATCAAATTCACTATGGAGACTGAAACGACAGTAAATTGCCATTCCTTGACGTCTTGGCCAAGAGAAGAGCTGACGGCACCCTGGGTCATGGTGTGTATCGGAAGACAACGCACAATAACCCTGATATACATGCAGACGGCTACGACCCTTCACAGAGGAATGGGGTACTTAAAACTCTAGTACATAGGGCGCGCACTATCTCCGACGCAGAGAGTCTACCCCAGGAATTGGAACACCTGAGAACTATATTCCGAAAAATATGGATTCTCAGAGTGGCAGATTCAGCGGGCTCTCCGCCCAACCACTACAGCACAACCTGTGGAATGAAAACACGAGGGAGGAGGTAGGCACTGCGTTTATTCCATATACCGGTGCACTCTCAGGGAAGGTCGCCCGCATTTTGAAGAAACACCAGTTTGGAACTGTCTTTTGTCCGCCGAATAAAATTCGTGCACTGGTGGGGAGCACCAAAGATGATCTCGCTTTGAGGAAGGCCGGCGTGTACCAGATTCCGTGTCAGTGTGGAAAGTCATATATTGGACAGACGATGCGTACCGTCAAGGATCGATGCCTTGAACACCAGAGGCACACATGATTGATGTATCCGAGCAATTCGGCGGTCGCTGAACATTGTTTGTCGGAGAATCACGCCATGGAGTATGAACGCACTAGGATTCTGGTACAGACGTCGAGATACTGGGACTACGTCGTTAGAGAGGTCATTGAAATTCGCACTAGTGACGACCTCATAAACCGGGACTGTGGCTATAATCTTAGCAAAGCTTGGGAACCAGCGATTGGGTTAATTAAGAGTAAATCTAGCAAACGTAACGTAGTGACGACCACGGAGGATTGTGCCCTCGCATTGACGTCATCTCAGACGCCGTGGCAATCGGTTCCACTGAGCGACCGCGGAGGGGGCGCTCCACGGGCGTAGGGTATTTTAATCGCCCGCCACCGGGCTAGAACCCAGTTCCCTTCGAGCCGTCGTAGCGTGCGGATCTCTGTGCCGGCGCGTTTCCAGGAGCTCAGTCCGTCAGTTCACCTGATGATGGCGACATATATGATCGCCGCAATATTGTGCCCGTTGGACACTGTAGACCGGCAGTACACCCGTGGTTTTTTTCATAACTGTTAGTCATTTAGATTGAATAGTACAATGCTGTACTCTGTCATGTGATCAATTTGTCTCTATACTACACGTACCGAAGAATACATCTAGAATCAAGGGATGCGTTGTATTTTTCGCCCGTATGGGGCTTATTTGATCTTTAGCTTATATATATCACTCAAAAGCATAATTTGGAAAACGATCTGTTGGTTTGTGGTGTGAATTTTTGTGGTCAGTAGCTTGATTTACCCTAAAAAGAGATATACGTTGGTCTGTTGCATTTTAAGTTTTTCGTGCCTCTGCACAATTTTCATGTTGTTGGTTGCGAATATAAGCAATCTAGGATTCTTCTTCTGTTGACAGACCCTTTATTCTTCCGTGGTGTTCTTAGATGACTCTAGCAAATTGTCTGTTGGCGTCGTAAGATACGTTGTACTGCTTCAGCAGTGTTATCGATGTGTGGTGATGTAACGTTAGTCGAAGATACGATTACCTAAAGTAAGATACAGTATGTATTCTACAAGGTAAAACCAAACTGGTATATTCTGTACAGTGGGTGTGATGTATACAATATATGTAATAAGAGTTAAATAACGAAGACAGTGTTCTGTCTCTCCATTGTGTGTTTGTATCGGGTTCTCAGAGGTACGATGTTTGGTCGTTATCTGGAAGACACAGTCGATGATTGGTTTGATTCTGTGGTTAGTATAGTCCTGACCCTAACTAGATGCGTTTATATTCTATTTTATGAGCTCTGTTTCTTCTTCTATATCCTAATCTAACATTCATAGGATCGAATGGTAAGATACATCAAAGCTTGTCTGTGTGGGGTTTAAATGCCTGATCTATCACTGCAATTTCCTCTTTAACATGAAGACGTGGCAAGTTGCAGGAGTCGTTCAATCTCGCGATGTGTTTGGATTTAAATAGTTCTCCAGCTACAATATTACACAAAAGCATAATTCGACGAACATTCCGCAGTCTTAATAAAAAAAGCAATCGAAGGTTGTGATGTGTATTTCTTTGATCGGTGGGTCTATTTACCTAAAAAAAGGGATAGAAGTGGGGCTGTAGTGCTTTTTGTTTAAGTTATCGTAGCTCTGTACATTTTTCGCGGTGGAGGGTGTGACATATAAACAACCTAGATGGAACGCTGATCTAAACTTAACCTTTCGAGCTTATAACTTCTACATATAAACGTTACTTATTGTTTGCTGGGGAATAAGACGAATGGCACTGGCTCTGTTGTGTAAAAAGATTGCTGGAACACGTACATATCTGCCAGCATTTCATTATTATTGAGGTACATTTTGACATCTGCCTGTAAATGGCTAAACATTTAGTGTGTGTTAGCTACTTGAACCACAAGCGATTCACCTGTGGTTGAGAGTTCGAGCTTGTCATTTAATTGGTATAAAGATTTGGAACTTGTTGTGTAGCATGGATCAAGATTTTCAGGGCTATAGAGTTGTTAGGGTGTACAAAAAGAAGAGTCGAACAATAAGACTAAATGGTTCTTCGTATAGAATGATCACGCAAAAAAGCATATTTCGAGTAACATTTGTGTGTCTTTCCGATGACAATCTCATGTCCAAATGTTCAAATGATTGTAAATCTATCGGACCAAACTGCGTGGTCATCAGTCCGTAGCTTACAAACTACTTAAGCCTAGGTAAACTAACCTAAGGACAAAAACACACACACACACACCCATGCCCAGCGAGGACTCGAACCTCCACGTCGAGCAACCGGGCGCTCCGCAGCAAGACGCTTTAGACCGCTCGGCTACTGCACCGTGGCATCTCATGTCCTTCAAAATATTGTATTTGAATGTTATTCTCTACAGACGAAAATCGTAAAGGAGACAATTGTTAGTTACAAGAAAAAATACAAATGTAAATAGTAGTCGTTTCAGTCACAATAATTCAAGCTGTTTCCTTGTGTTTCTACCTAACTACCACTCGGAAATCGGCACGTATCTTCTTCTCTAATAAATAATGCACAGTGTCCGTACATTTGTGGGTTTACGTGTTTGTGTGTACGTGTAGCATACAAATCTACAGTTTTGTTCCAATCTTAATGAAATTTTGTACACGTAAGCTTCAATCCATGAGGAAGGTCGCTGTAAGTCTAAGAATCACTTACGGTACATGGTTCACGAGATATGACGTCCTAAACAATGAGATGCGCGAAAAACTGCTGCATTTGGCGACAATGCAGCTCATTTTCTCCTAAACCACTTGACCGATTTCAACCAAATTTGGTACACACATTCCTTACCATGAGGTAACAATTGCTGCAGGGTTAAGCACACGATTCAGAAGATATGATGTCATAGACAATACGAATCGCAAAAAACTGCCACATAGTGCGGCGAGGCTTTATAAATACGCTATATGAGAATGATACTACTTATCGACTTGCAACAAACTTTAAACAAAAATTCAAACCTTTATGAAACTTTTTCTCGCTGACAACCATAGCAAAATGATGAAAGGAAAAAAGTTTCTCGCTTACTACTTCTTCGCTGTGTATGGAGTAAAGCCGGCCGCGGTGGCCGAGGGGACTGAGGCGCTTCAGTCACGGTTTGCACGGCCACTACCGTCGGGGGTACGAATCCCCCCTCGGGCATGGATATTTGAGCCGTCTTTAGTGTTAGCTAGTTCATAAGTAGTTTGTAAGTTTAGGGACTGATGACCCCGTAGTTAAGTCCCATAAGCTATACAAACATTTGAACATATGGAGTAAAACTACGGCATTCGGTATGACGTTACAATTTATAATTTGTCCACTACAAATTTTAGCCGCAGGAAATTTTACAGATAGTATACACCCATACAGATAAACGTACATTAGAAATTGTATCACAGTACGACATGTAGTTCATGAGATATAAGGACTATAAAAGTAACGTTCATGGAAAACTGCCCTATCACACATCAGGCTTTAATCTATTACTTCGTTACAATTGACTCTGTTCGCTACGGATTTTACCGACATGCAGCACTTATACAAATGAATATATAACTGCAAAATTACACAACTGTACAACATATAATTCAATAAATATGAGAAAGTATATACTGCGATGGGTAGAAACCTGTCACATCATGCAAAAAGTATTCCAGTCAGCTTAAGGACATACCTGGAAAGCTGAACAGTAGCAGAGGTGCCAAGAGAGGGGGGGGGGGGAGTCATGACGCAAACTGCGTCATTGAAATTTCTAGAGGGGGAAGGGAGTGAAAACTTAGTACTTCTGGTCAGCCTGGAGTGGAGCTTTCTAAAGCAATTTACAAAACTTGAAATAAAAGATATTTAATTTCAATATTAAATGGCAAAACAGGACCTAATATCTCGGCTGTGGGGGGAGAGGGAGGGGGACAGGTCGCAGTTTGAGAAAGGGGGGGTCATTGGCCAAGGGGGAGGGGGTACCTTCGGACGGTAGCGCTCTGAAGTGCATACGGATGCAGGCGATAGCAATAGACTTGTGTAGAGTTATAAGGAAAGGAAGAGAGTGAAACAGAGTACATCCAACTAATACCCATTATTTACGACAGATCTGATTTTTAACCTCAAGAGTACGGTTTCCAGTGAGGCTTGCATTTTCTCTTACGATTAATAAACAGCAGGACAGTCTATTCAGTACTGTGAAGTGGATTTGACATTCCCATGGTTCTCACACGGACAACTTTATGTCACTTGCTCAGGGGTGGCCTCACCAAAAAAATTATTAATATTGAATCCTGGACAATAACAAGAAATATTGTTTATAGTAACGTCGTGAATTAAATGAATGTATGACTGTTACATATCATTTGTATTTTGATTAATATCTTTCTTTGTTTGCATACTATACTTTGTATATCATGCAAGAAAGCCTTACTTCTTATATATTCTCCGTTAAATATAAAATGTAATTAGAAAGAAGGAGATGGACAGAGAGAGGAGGGGTAGGAGGTCTACTGACTCAAGGCTTAAATAAATACCCGGGCAACGCTGGGTGTTCAGCTAGTTATATAAAAAAGAAGTGTCCGTGTGTTTGTGTGTCGTATGTCATTTGTATTTTGTTTACTATCTTTCTTTGTTTGGATACTGTACTTAAAATTTTGTATACTATGCAAGAAAGCCTTATTTCTTACATAATCTCTGATAAATATAAGATGTTATAGGAAAAAAAGAGATGGAGGGAGAGAGAATGGATAGGAAAAGTACTAACACAAGGTTTGAATAAATAAATACCCGGGCAACGCCGGGTTTTCTGCAAGTTCATTTATAAACTGCCAACTATTTATGACAAGGCAGAAAGGAAATGTCACTTGCAGGCTACGAGTTTCACCCGCGGTAATTTAAGCTTTCTTCTTTATGCAAATTTTTGTTAAGCTCGTGGGACTTAACTGCCGGGTAATCAGTCTCTAAACTTACAAACTACTTATAAACTACCTTATACTAAAGACAACACAAACATCCATGCCCGAGGGAGGATTCGAAGCCCCGACGGGGAACGGCCTCGCGCATCTGAGCATAGCGCCTCAATGCGCTCGGTCACTCCGCCGTGGCTTCTTCTTTAAGTTCCTACCTAAACACAATCTCGGAAAGCGCCACATATTCTGAAATAGACGGCCAGTAACTTCTTTGTGAAAAGGAAAAACGTAAATATCATTCGTACTCGTTTCAGTCGCACAAATTTAAGGTATACTGTTAGGTTCCTGCGTAACTACAGTTTCGGATATCGCTAAGTATTCGGAAAAAAATCAAAAACAAAAAAACAAAAACAAAACAAAAATAAATAAAAATAAAAAAACAGCCGACTACTGTACAACAGACTTCTAATATATTATCGTCCCATATTCTGTACGCACGTGAAAAGACGAGAAAAAAATTAGTTCTCACAGGACTCGAACCAAAACTTTTGCAATGGATAACCACAATAACCTGACATCGGTTACTCGTTCTGTAATTCATGTACGCCCTGCTTTAGGTTTCATCGTTATTGCATCATTAACGATGCTGCAGGAATTAGATTGAGTAACGAAACAATAAAGTTGGTGGATGATTTTTGTTACTTGGGCAGTAAAATAACATGCGACTGTCGCAGTACAGAGGATATAAAATGCAGAATGGCAGTGGGAAGAAAGGCGTTATTGATAAAGAGAAATTTGTTGACTTCGAATGTTAATTTAAGTGTAAGGAAGTCCTTTCTGAAGGCAATTTTGTGCAGTTTGCTTGTATGGGAGTGAAATATGGACGATAAACAGTGCGGACAGGAAGAGAATAGCGGCTTTTGAAATGATAAAGGATTTTGAAATGTGGTGCTACAGAAGAATGCTGAAGATTAGGTGGGTAGATCGCGTAACTAATGAAGAGGTGCTGAACAAAACTGTGGAGAAAAGGAATTTCTGACATATCTTGACTAAAAGAAGGGACACTGATAAGACACATTCCTAGACGTCAAGGAATCGTGAATTTAGCGTTGGGGAGAAGTGTGTTGGGTAAAAATCGCAGAGGGAGACCGAGGGATGAATACAGTAAGCAAATTCAAATGAATGTGGGTTGCACGTCTTATGAGGAGATGAAGAGGCTTGCTCAGAATAGAGTAGGGTGGATAGTTACATCCAACCAGTCACCGGACACACAAAACAACAACTCTTATTTATTCTTAACTGAGATGTAACGTCTGTGATGAATCTTCATTGTACTGTCGCCTTAAAGTGGTATATTGTCATGATTTGCTTTTCATCATGTCGTCTGCAAAGCAGAGACACATACGTTACTGCTCCAAGTGACGACCGATATGGTACGACGGCAGACTACTTCCGGCACTTTCTGTATTTAGCGACCACTATCTCTTGATAGACGCAGCAGTCAACACATTTTCGGTAGGAGCGCGCTCCTCCCATGACAATATTTACTGGTGGTACTAGCTGCCTGATGCGTGGCGTTTATTTTCCACTTTAGGGTCTACCGTCGTTCCTGTAGGAAGACACGGTGCAGATATACGTGACACAATCCGAATTTTTGAATGTCCTGCTAAAATATGCAAATTCGCTGACTGTGCCACAGAAAGGGGTAGGGGGGGGGGGAGGAGCCAGTACGATGGGAAGAATTTTGCAACTCACAGGTCGTGGGATAGATTCCCGTATAGTCCAGTTACTAAAATCTCGCACGTATTCGTAGCGAGGGAAGTTTTAATTAATCAGTCAATCAATTTAATTGAAGTGTCAAATTTTTTTCCGCAGAATGGGGGATGATATGGGTTTAGGGTCTGGGAAGTTACTGGATCGATCCCTGGATGACCATGCAGTCATAAACATACTGCTATTTTGAGTGAAAAATTTGTTTTATTAATAGGTCAATCGACTTAATCAAAGTGTTACATGTGTTTCCACAGAAGGGGGGATGGGAATGGATTGGGAACCTAAAGGTTGCAGGGTTGAATGCCGGGTCATCCAGGACCAGAATTTGGTGTTTACATTTCCAAGGCCACCCTCGGAATTTTACGTTAGGATAGGAGAGTGGGGTGTACATTTTGATACCAAGAATCATTATTTATTTACTTATTATTTAGCCTGACGAGATTAGGGCCTTCCTTGCATCTGACCAGGAAACAACACATACAAGAGATAATACAAACGTTCCAGTAATAATAAAATAATAATAGTTGCCAATAATAATAAAATTAGTGGTAGTCATAACAGTATTATAGGGCATTTAAAATGATATAGATTAGCACATGTGAAGTAATATTTATTGTTGTGAGAAGGGAGAGGGATAAAGGTAGAGGAGGAGAAAGAAATGACAGTGAGAGAAGCTCTTAGGGCAGCGTGGAATATAAATGGGAAGACTTTGTCGTCAAACGGGGAGGGAATGTTTGAGGGATGGTGGGGAACTGGCAAGAGTTAGCTGCAGAGAGATAGCTATTGTGATGTGAGCTACAGAGAGATAGCTATTGTGATAGCAGTTGGGCCATTAGGCTTTTTTTTTTATGGAGGAATCTGATTTTTCTGATATTTTGAGGAAAGTCGTTACAAAGTCAGGTTCCCGATACAGAAAATGATGTAGAAAACTTGGCAGTATTGTGAGTGGGTAGTTCTGTTGTTTTGCTCGGATAGCAGATTTAGAGTTGATGATAAATAAGAGGAAGTTCAAAGTTTAAGGAAACGATACACAAAGTATAGCGCATGATAATCTGTATGCTTATCAGCAAGAAGCCAAGACAACTGCTTGTAAGCTGGAGTAATGTTGTCAAAAAATGTACAACTGAATCATACACATAATCATCTGGTTGCATTAATAGCTCTCTGTTTTCCTTTTTCACCAGCTTTGTGTGTGTTTTTCCTTCCTCATACTCTTTGTAATTGCAAATAACATCCTTTTATCACTATTGACATCTTTTTTTCCAACTTTTGGCTGAATTTCTCTTAGTTTTTCCTTTCCCCTACCAATTTCTTATACGTACTGTTACTATTCTGGTATTTACTTTCACTTTCCTCTGTTCAGTCTCTGTAACATTGACACCAGGCTTCATTTATTTTTTTTTTCTTTCTTTCTTTTTTGCTCCCTTCAACTGTTCTTTCCAATATGGTGTCTCCTTTTCCTTTATCATTCCAACCAACCCCTCTGCCACAAATGCTGTCAGCATAGCTTACAAACGCTTCTTTCAACTTATCCCATTCATCTTCCCCTTGCCACATTCGTTGATAGGAATTTTGAGTTTACGTAACTACTTAAACTTTACTTTTATCGTACAGTCCTTTAGTTTCCATACTTTTAGTTTCTTTTCCTTTTCTTTCCCGCCAAAGTTAGTGCCAGTATGGGAGGCTGAAGGCTATGGTGACGACATCCAGTGGTGAAGTGGCTTTCCATTTTAGTGACCATGACTTTTTTTGGATTCACAGTTTTTGTTACGACTGCCCATTCATCTGTCGTGTTAATTATTAGAAGTCTTCTTGTGTGCAATTTAAAGCCAACATAATCGCGTTCGCGTCCCCTACCACAGGGAAGTAAAGCTTTATTTAGTTTTGTAAATTCGTCAGTATTCTTCCATGATCCATTAATCTCCAGGACTGCTTCCTTGCAGATCATGATTTACATTCCGTACACTTTTACATAGTATGAAAACGTAAAACCCTCGTTGACCTTTATTTGTTACTATCTGGGGCAGTTGTGAAATAAATTATGATAGAATACAACAAAATAAAATAAAGCTACAAGATACTATACAATTCGTATTTAAAAACAGGGACTTCCCATAGAAGCTGCCTGAATATTCTTATTGATTTTTGAAACATAGACTTCTGGCCAGCATTTTCTACTGATTTTAAGCTGTTAAGCGGAACGAAAAATTTCTCAGAATTTGTGGGAGGTACGGTCATAGGCCACACAAAACTTTAATACCACCCAAATTAGTATTATGAGAAAAATATTCTTAGGCCGCAGTTGCCTACCCCAGTTATCCAACCGTGGAAAAGGGACCTTTTAAACGATGTGTGGAGTCGCCAGAAACGACACATTAAGCTGTAGGTCCCCTTTCCCTGGTTGGATAACTGGGGTAGGCTAGGGACACGGAAGTCGCGAAGTGGCGTCCAATTGAAAGACTTGCACCACGCCAATGAGCAAAACGAAATTATTATTATTACTTCAAATCAAATGTTTGTAATTCTATGGGACCACACTACGTTGGTCATCAGTCCCTAGTCTTACAAACTACTTAAATTAACCTAAGGACAACACACATATCCATGCCCGAGGGAGATTCGAACCTCCGATGCGAGAGGCCGCGCGATCCGAAACTTATCACTCCAGACCGCTCGGCTACTCCTGCGCGCCTTATTACCTCAGATGCCATTTAAACAACATTTACGTAGCGTTCAGCAGATACAGCAATATGGCCATGAAGTTTCATCACTGCCACAAAGGATGGTGATCAATCCAAAACAGCAATATTAATTTGAGAGAAAGCCACAAGTTATTGGACATAAAAAAACTCCTTTTTATACTTACCGAAATATCATCTGAGTAGGAACTGTTGGTGATGAAGGTCAAGGTTAATCTCTATCTGTATCTAATGGATAAAACTCTTGAACTCCGCTACCTCTGTTACAATGTCACAAATACTCGTTGAGGTTGGGAAAACGCCTCTGACGTTCCTGAACCATTTTGCTAAAGCTTGTAACTATGTACCCTCTGATAATATCTGCAGATGGCAGAGTATGCACTCCGTCATAGCCTACTATCTAAAACAAAAAGACGAACTTTCTCAACAGGTGACAGACAAAAGTGATAAAATTTCCGGGACATAAAATACTACAAATATTTTTTTCGATACATTTTAAAGATAAAAATTACGAGGTAGTCGATTTTATTCGAATTTTCAGCCTTCAGCACGGGAGCCACTCACCTTACCGCTCATTACTCTTGCTCTACAACTTGTCATAGATGTATCAGCCTTTTAGAGTGTAATGTAAAATCTGCAACTATAAGTCTTCTCTCACAAGTTCTGCTATATTATTCTATGGAAATTGTTAAGACTTCTCGAGATTGCGAAGCAATCGCGGCTAATTCTACGGCAGAGGAAGATACTCGTATAACACCCAGGTGCAAAAGCTAATAAAAGTAAGCAATATAATTTATTTATTTATTTCATAATGTAGCGAGTCATACACACTGTCATAAACAAATCTGGCAAAGCTTAAAATCATTAAATTTAGGTTGAGACTATTTTTGAATCATAGTTATTTTCTGGGTTGTTTGTTTACTGGTTTCGTTTCAATCTGTTTACATCCCTGCTGTCTGTAATTTGTTACTCAGGTCGGTTTGCATTGTTTACGTATGGAATTTACATTGGTGGTACCTTCTCGTTCATTATAGTCAGGCTCAATATAAACCGAAAACATAGGTGCAATTTTCACATTCACTTAGCAGATGCGTTTACATCGAACTATTGATCCATGTTTGTAGTAATTATCTTTGGAAATACAATGTTAATAAGTTTGTCGTCTTTCAAAAAATACTGTTGCATTGTGTCACGACGCAACCACAGAGACGACGGCTCGTGGTTGACAAGAAACGAATTATTTAGTTCGGATGTACACCACGAGCTCCGTGTTCTGAAGAACTGACAGCAATGCCGCGTCATCACAGTAACATCATGGCCTTCAAGAGCGTATGGGAGTTATTTGATCACTAGGAACCGGAATGGCCAACCTCTTGGATTTCTATAAGTTATACTTAGTCTATGATGATGTGAATTCTAAGGTGACAAATCGTTCAAATGTTCAAATGTTTGTATAGCTTATGGGACTTAACTACGGGGTCATCAGTCCCTAAACTTACAAACTACTTATGAACTAACTAACACTAAGGACGGCACAAATATCCATGCCCGAGGGGAGATTCGAACCCCTGACCGTAATGGCCGTGCAGACCGTGACTGGAGCGCCGTAGTCCCCTCGGCCACCGCGGCCGGCGACAAATCGTTAATAGATTTATTGAGAGAGAGAGAGAGAGAGAGAGAGAGAGAGAGAGAGAGAAGCACTTGCCTTGCTCGCAGGCAGTAGTCTGCATACTCTACATTGTAAACTAAAGCTAATCGACAGCCGCGGTGGATTTAGCCGTGCGCACTGGGGCGTCGGGCTGCGGTGCGCGCGGCCGTTCGCCATCGGGGCTTTGAGTCCCCCCTAGGGCATGGGCATGCTGTCCTTAGGTTAAAGGAGTTAGTTAAAGTAGTTTGTAAGCTATGGACTAATGACCAAGCAGTTTAGTCCGATATATTTACAAACATTTGAACATTTTTTGAGCTAATTGCTATCATTTAATATTAAAAGTAAGTCGCATTCATTTGTGTGAACACTCACGTATATTGCAATATTTCAATGCACCAAAACAGTATATGGAGCACGAATTACAGCTTTTACCAACAAGGTTTCAGATTTATCATAAACCATGTTGTTTCTGTAATGGATATAGTAGTCTCGAAAGCGAATTTAAAAGAGATCCCGTTCCCCATGCAGTTCCTCTATGTTCTCATATCTTTTGCTCGCTTTCTAAAGTTCCTGGAAAATATTCGTATCTTATGCACTACCCGCAAAATAGAATCCTGGTTAACCTCTGGAGTTTCCTCTCCTCTTGAACCCTGAGCCTCTGCCACACCGATTACCAGCATATCCCTCCCTCCCGCCTCCCTTGACACTCTCCACATCCTCTCCCAGGGTAACTTTCGCCACCTGCCTCTCCCGGATGACGTCCTCCATCCCAATATTTATCCAGCCTATCAGTCCTAATCCCTCCCCTCCCCTGCCCCCCTCCACCCCCCTCCTTTCCTTCCCCCGCTTGGATCTACCCTTCCCCTGCCCCGGAGTTCTTACATTTTGAGAAGGAAAGGTGGGCAGAATCACAATTGTATCAAATTGTGTAGGTATGGCCTGTTGCATTAACTGCCTTGCTTCGTCTAATGAGCATGTAGATCCTAATTTATCCACAATATTTAAAAAATAACTACGAACAATGTTTTCAACTTATGGCTTGTTACTTGTAAACTTTTCGTTCACTTTGATGGTAATGCCATCTACGTGTGCTTTTGGTTTCCTATCTCCCTTGTAATGATATTCCAAATTGTTTAATTTTGTTATCAGAGCTACTAATCTCAGACATGATGCTCATGCTTCTGATTTGTTTGATAACTTTTCTTAATGTAGCACAATAGTTTTTATAATATTTGACTGTTTCTGGGTCATTAATCTATCTTGTTGTTAGATACAGTTCTCTTTTGTGGTTACAAGATATTTTTATTCCTTTAGTAAGCCATGGTTTTTTGTATGGTTTCTTATAATTGTACTTAACAATTTTCTTGGGGAAACAATTTTATATTTTAAACCAGCTGAAAACCCTGCGTTGCCCAGGTATTTATTTATGTATTCAAGCCTTGAGTTGGTGCTCCTCCTATTCCTTCTCTCTCTGTCCATATCCTTTATTCTAAAAACATGTTATGTTTATCAGAGAATATATAAGAAATGAGGCTGTCTTACATAATGTACAAAATTTCAAGTACAGTATTCAAACAAACAAAGATACAAATCGTAATACAAATGATATGTAACTTTCATACATTCATTTAATTCACAACTTTACTATAAGCAGCACCGAGCTAGGTGACGCAGTGGTAACACACTGGACTCGCATTCGGGAGGACGGCCGTCCAAATTTATGTTTTCAGTTTTTTCCCTAAATCTCTCCAAGTATATGCCGGGGTGATTCCTTTCAAAGGCCACGGCCGATTTTCTAATCCATCCTTACCCAAACAATCCGAGCGTAAGCTCCGTCTCTAATGACCATTTTGTCGACGGGGTGTAAACACTAATCTTCCGTCCTGCGTTCCTTCCTGTCTATAAACAATATTTCTTGTGACTTGCTCAGGATCTAATATGAATATTTTGTGTGGTGAGCCCAGCCCTGAGCAAGCGACATAAAGCTGCCTGTGTGAGAAACATGGAGATTTCAAATATACTGCACAATATTGAGTAGATTGCCCAGTGATTTATTAAACGCAGTAGAAAATGCAAGTCTCTCTGTAAACTGCCGGCTTTTAAAGTTAAAAGCCAGATATGCCGGATATAATGGGTATTCGTCGGATGTTCACTGTTTCATTCTCTTCCTTTCCTCGTAGTTCTATAGATGTCTATTGCTTCCTCCTACAGCGGTATGCGCTTCGCAGTTCAAACTTGTTTCAAAGTTCTCAACAGGACTATCATTTTTCAAGAATTTCTTTAAGCTCACTGGAATACAGGAGTGTCTTCTCAGTAAATACGAAATGCAATAAAACATGGTACCTGATGTGAAAAGTTTTTATCTATCACAGTATAAACGATCTGATATTTATTGAGCCGCGGTGGAGCAGCCGAGCGGTTTAAGGCGCCTCGCTGCGGAGCGCGTGATTGCTCACCGTGTGAGGTTCGAGTCCTCCCTAAGGCATGTGTGTGTGTGTGTGTGTGTGTGTGTGTGTGTGTGTGTGTGTGTTTCTCCTTTACCTTAGTTTAAGTAGTTTGTAAGCTACGGACTGATGACCACGCAGTTTAGTTCGATAGATTTACAAACACATTAACATATATTTATTGAGTTATATGTTGTCCAATTGTATAATTTTTCAGATATATATTAATTTCTATTAGTGGTGCATGTCTGTAAAATCTGTTGCGAATACAATTAATAGTAGAGAAGTAACAGATTAAAACTTGGTGCGGGATGGGGCAGATTTCAATGAACGTTACTGTTTATGTGCTCATATCTCATTAATTACGTGTCGTAGTGTGATGAAATTTCGAAGGTACATTGAGCTGTATATGTATATACTCTCTGTAAAATTTCCTGCGGGTACAAGATGTACTGTAGAATCTATAAATTACAACGTTGTACCGAGTGCCACAAGTTACTCACTGGACAGCGGAAAAGTAGTAAGCTAGAAACTTTTTTCCTTTCGTCATTTTGCTATGGTTGTCAGCGAGAAAAAGTTTCCTAAAGGTTTTAAATTACGTTTAAAGTTTGTTGCAAGTCGCTAAGTGGTCTCCTCAAATAGTGGACTGATGAAGTCGCACTATCACGTGTCGCAAGACGCGGAAATTTCATTGTTTATGACGTCATATCTCCTGAACTATCGGCTCTGTCGCAAAATCCGTTCTTAGCTGACGTCTTCCACCTATAAACTAGATTCCTGCCAAATTTCAGCGTCATAGGTAAGTAGTTTTCGATATTTTGTATTTTGTCAGTGAGCGTGAGTGAATGAGTATCCTTTTGCTTTCATATAGATAGAGATTAGCATCAGCTTCCTTATACACCTCATCCCAGTCTAACTGCTGAAGATTTTCCCTGAAATTTCTAATTGTTGAATCATTAACTGAATGCACAACTTTGGAGGGCTGTTCTGAGTTACTGAAAGGATCTATGTCATACAGTGTAACGAGCTGCGCACCATGGTAAGAAAAGACTATT